>CM046001.1:76368920-78768920 GCA_025175895.1 Wurfbainia villosa | reverse complement strand
GTAAAACCTCCTCTTACAAATGTAGAATTCTTATACGTCCACACAGCGTGGCATGCGACATTCTCGGTGATTTGAGGTGTTGGTTGATTTCGGAATTTTATTGTTTTGAGGAATCAATAATATTTGAAATCTAATGTTTTGATCATTGTGATTTTTAGGATTTTAAAATGGCTTTCAACCCACTTGCTGTGATATTAAAAGAAAATAAACTTACTGGACCAAACTATATTGATTGGAAAAGAAATCTGGATATTGTCTTAACTGCAGAGGAGTATAAATTTGTACTCTTCGAGGTCTGTCCTTTTAAGCCCACCGATGACTCTGATGAAAAGGAGAAAGAACGTTATAAGAAATGGATCAAGGCAGATGAGATGGCGCGGTGTTACATTTTGGCATCTATGTCAAATGTGCTGCAACATCAGCATCAGGCCATGACCACAGCTTATGACATGATGTTCAATCTCAAAGAACTTTTCGGACATCAGAGTAGGGCGGCTAGACAGGAGGCGATGAGAAATTTGATGATGTCCACCATGATCGAGGGAACACCCATTAGGGATCATGTTCACAAGATGATGGCTCATCTTAATGAGATGGAAGTCCTCAGAGCTGAGATCGATGGGGAAACCCAGGTCGATATCATTCTCCAGTCTCTGCCTAGGAGTTTTGAGCAGTTCCGCCTCAACTACAACATGAACAAGAGGTTGTATTCGTTGGCGGAGCTTCTGACAGAACTCCAGGCGGCAGAGGGGCTTTTTCGTCAAAGTGCTCAAGCCATGATCGCTCAGAAGGTTTCTTCCTATAAACCGAAAGGTAAGAAGAAGAAGAAGCAAGGTGGAGCGAACAAAGTGGCAGTGGGACCTCAGGCAGGAGTGAAGAAGCTGAAAGGCAAGTGCTTCACTTGCAAGTAGACTGGACATTGGAAGGCGGACTGTCCTCGCCGAAAGAACAAAGGTATATCTTCTTGTTTAGTTGTTGAAACATGTTTAGCGGTGTTATCTACCAGTGCCTAGTGTGTAGATACAGGAGCCACTGATCATGTCTACAATACTTTGCAGGGGTTCCAGGAAACTCGACGACTAGCTGAGGGAGAGATTACCGTCTTCATGGGCAATGCTTCAAAGGTGGCGGCTATTGCAGTGGGAGACGTTTATTTATCTTTTGATAGGAATAAAGTTTTGGTTTTGAGAAATTGTCTTTATGTACCTACTTTTAGAAAGAATTTAATTTCAGTTTCTAAATTGTTTATAGATGGATATTCTGTTTCTTTTAATGACAAAGTGGTTATAAAAAGGAATAGGGAGATTATCTGTTTTGGTACATTGGTTGGCAATTTATAGACTCTTGAACCAAAAACTCCCACGATGCATATAGAAGTCAATAACTCATCTTCTAAGTCTAATAAGAGAAAAGAACCTTCGCAAATGAACCAAACATATCTTTGGCATCTAAGGCTTGGTCACATTAACCTAAGCAGAATTCAAAGGTTGATAGTTGATGGACCTTTGGGTTCATTAGTGGTGGAGGATCTCCCAACCTGCGAATCTTGCTTGGAAGGTAAAATGACCAAGAGGCCTTTCAAGGCCAAGGGGTATAGAGCCAAAGATGTATTAGAATTGGTTCATTCTGATTTGTGCGGTCCTATGTCTATCCAGGCAAGAGGTGGTTTTGAATATTTCGTCCCTTTTATAGATGATTATTCAAGATATGGATACATTTACTTGATGCGCCGCAAGTCTGAATGCTTTGACAGGTTCAAAGAATTCAAGACTGATGTGGAGAACCGTCAAGGTAAAAGTATCAAGACATTACGATCTGATCGTGGTGGCGAGTACCTCTTGGGAGAGTTTAGGAATTACTTATCAGAGGCTGGGATTCAATCCCAATTGTCTGCACCTGGCACACCCCAGCAGAATGGTGTAGCGGAGCGAAGGAATAGGACTCTTATGGAGATGGTCAGATCGATGATGAGTTATTCTGAGTTACTCGCTTCGCTCGGGTATGTAATCGGATAAATCTATACTCTGAACTTGGTTCCATCCAAATCAGTACCTTATACCCCTGTAGAATTGTGGACTGGGCGAAAGCCTAGTCTGAGACATATTCGGATATGGGGGAGTCCAAAGACATGCCGAAGGTGCCGTAAGTTGAACCTCGCATGTATGTGTGCATGTTTGTTGGCTACCCTAAGGGAATGAAAGGTGGTTTGTTTTATAATCCTAGAGATCAGAGGGTGATCGTTAGCACGAACGCCAGATTTCTAGAGGAGGATTATGTAATGAACCACAAGCCCAAGAGTAGGATTGTTCTTGAGGAGTTGACAGGGGAAGTCCCGACTTCAGTACCACCGGTACAAGAGGAGATACCACAAGTCACTGCACCGTGTGTCACAGAGCATACACAGGAGGCACCTCGTCGTAGTGGGAGGGTTGTTAGACAACCCGAGAGATTCATGTTTTTGGGAGAGTCTTCGGACTTAGTCCCTGGTGAACATGAACCTGATCCCTGGACATATGACGAGACACTCCAAGATAGAGATGTGGTATCTTGGCAAAGAGCGATAAATTCAGAGATAGAATCTATGGATTCTAATCAGGTCTAGGAGCTAGTAGAGCCACCCGATAGTTTAAAAGCCATTGGATGCAAGTGGATCTACAAGAGAAAGAGAGGAGTGAACGGGAAGGTTGAGACCTTCAAAGCTAGGCTTGTTGCGAAAGGGTATACTCAGAAAGAGGGTATCGATTATGAGGAGACCTTTTCGCCGGTAGCTATGCTTAAGTCTATCCGGATTCTCTTATCTATAGCTGCTCATATGGATTATGAGATTTGGCAGATGGATGTCAAGACAGCTTTCCTTAACGGAAGTTTTGAGGAGAACATCTATATGCGGCAACCAGAGGGATTCATTGCTAAAGGTAAAGAGCATCTTGTATGTAAGCTTAATCGGTCCATTTATGGATTGAAGCAAGCTTCTAAATCTTGGAACATCCGCTTTGATGAGGAAATCCAGTCGTATGGATTTATTCAAAGTCCGGATGAGCCTTGTGTATACAAGAGATGTGACGGAAATGTAGTGGTGTTTCTTGTACTATACGTAGATGACATTTTGTTAGTTGGAAAAAATATCAAAGTTTTATCAGACGTAAGGGTATGGTTGTCCAAACAGTTTGACATGAAGGACTTGGGAGAAGTGGGACACATCCTTGGGATCAAAGTAATAAGGGATCACAAGAAAAGGATGTTGTGCTTATCTCAAGCTTCATACATTGACACTATCCTTGCTCGTTTTAGCATGCAGAACTCCAAGAAAGGTTTTCTACCTTTTAGGCATGGAATTCCTTTATCTAAAGAGATGTGTCCCAAAACATCAAAGGAGATAGAGGACATGAAGGCGGTTCCTTATGCTTCGGCAATAGGAAGCCTCATGTATGCTATGCTATGTACCAGGCCAGATATCTGCTTTGCTGTGGGCATGGTTAGCAGATATCAGAGTAATCCTGGACAGGAACATTAGACTGCGGTAAAGCATATATTGAAGTACCTGAGAAGGACTAGGGATTATATGCTAGTTTACCGGGCAGATCAATTGGTCCCTGTGGGTTACACGGATTCGGATTTCCAATCAGATAGGGACAAGAGTAAGTCTACCTCGGGGTTTGTGTTTACTTTTGGAGGTGGAGCCATAGTATGGAGGAGTGTCAAGCAGAAATGCCTGGCGGACTCTACCATGGAAGCTGAGTATGTGGCAGCCTCTGAGGCAGCCAAGGAAGCTGTATGGCTCAGGAACTTCTTGATGGACTTGGATGTGATTCCTGGTTTGCCCAGAACTATCACAATTTATTGTGATAACAGTGGTGCAGTTGCAAACTCGAAGGAACCACGAGCCCACAAGGCGAGTAAACACATAGAGCGCAAGTACCACCTTATACGAGAGATCGTAAAGCGAGGAGAAGTAGCTATCGCCAAGATTACATTAGAGGATAACCTGGCGGATCCATTCACTAAGGCCCTTCCAGCGAAAGCGTTTGATAGGCATGTGGAGGACATGGGGATCAGATGTATGGCAGTGTGATAACGGCTTAGTCTTTTAGTACAAGTGGGAGATTGTTGGAATGTATACTGAAAGCCTAGCTCTTTTTGTATGAACATTTTATTTTGGAATAAGAATCACATGATCATTGTTTGCACTTTATATATTTATTATATGTGTGTGCATATTGTCTAATATTTTACATTGTAGATAACATGGTGTTTGGTGTGGCACAGAAGATCATGTTATCAGTCCCTTGTAAAATATAAGTAGAGGCTCACAACCAAGATGGTTTTGGACAAACCATTGGCATGGTTGTAGTGTAGCTTGATATTGTTTTGTCTTGAATATAGAGTTACACTAGTACACTTTGGTGTATTGAGCAGGACCGACATAGAGGTGATTCAATTAATTGCTGACTACATAATTGAATCGGACCTCGGATATTATGTTATACATGCTCTTAATCCCAATATAATAACGGGCACATGTACTTAGTATTTATTTCTTTGATTTACCAGAGGGTGAGATTTAGATGGATTAAATCAATATGCCCGGTAAGTTAGGAAATGATATTATTTACATGGTGTGCCGTTGATTATAGGAGGAAACCGTGTCCTATATATTAGGTTGATGATGTCCCCTTGAGGAGCTCATAAGGTTCATCATGTAAACCCAGCTGGTTGACTTAGTCAACATGATGATAAGGTTGAGTGGTACTACTCGAGGAGTTAGATGTTAATTAATTGATGGTCAGTAAATCAATTAATTGACGGACATTCGATATCTTAAACACGGGGAGATGGATGTACAAATAGTATATGGAGCCCATATTAATTTATGGGGGTTGGTGAGGTAGTTCAATGATGATCCTCTAGTGGAATGGAACATCATTGATGGATCAAGTTTGGGTGGTTCCGATCCATCGGGTGGCCAAGATCCAACTCCTCCCCATGGTCACTATCATAGCCTTATATAATCCTCATGAAGTCTAGATCCAAGGATGTAAAACAAACCTCTAGAACCAACGGTTGGGATTAAATCCCTAGATCCGATGGTTGGGATGAAACCCTAGAACCAACGGTTGGGATTAAATCACTAGATCCGATGGTTAGGATGAAACCCTAGAATCGACGGTTGGGATTAAATCCCTAGATCCGACGGTTGGGATGAAACCCTAGATCCGACGGTTGGGATGAAACCCTAGATCCGAGGGTTTGGATGAAATCCTAGATCCGACGATTGGGCTGAAACCCTAGATCCGACGGTTGGGATAAAACCCTAGATCCGACGGTGGAGATTAAATCCCTAGATCCGACGGTGGAGATTAAAGAAGGCTTAAGCCCAATTCTATAAATAGAGGGCTTAGGTTGGGCGACAAATAATGGTTCAATTGGAGTTAGGGTTTTAGGTTGGGCGGCTAGGGTTTGGAAGCTTTGGCTTGGGCGACAACTCTTGGACAAGAAGCCGGCGCCCATCTTCTTCCATCAAGTTGTGGCCGGCGCCCATCCTCTTTGTTCCCTCTCTCATTCCTTGGCCGGCGGCAACCTCTCTTCAAGGTTGACCGGCGTTCATTTCTCCATTCTCTCCAAGGTGGCCGGCGGTTTTCCATACATTGGTGGCCGACGCTTCATCCATTCATTCCTTGGCCGGCGATTACATTAAACTCCCTTGCTTGGTGGCCGGTTCTAGAAAGGAAAGGTTTTGTTGGTTCTTCTCTTTGTTCGCAGCGAACAAGGAAGGGAAGAACATGATCTAGAAGCCTTCTACTCGTGGAGGATCTTCGCCCACACGTCGTCCACGAGGAGGATAGGACATACGGTAGAAGATCGTGAGGTATAAAAGTTTTACAACTTTATTTTCTGATCTTAGCATGTTCTTTTATGTGTTGATTATACAAGTGTGCATTTGTATATATTTTGTATAATCATGGACCCCGAAGACAAACACAAAAACTGGCAATCCGTCCGTCGTCTCTTCCGCGGCTAACCAACTAGAAGAGTTGTGTTGCTTGAACAACTAGTTTGTTCAAGCGATCACTCAAGTTGTTAGCACGATGACGAATTGGTTGTGCTAAGGAAACTCATCCCATCCGGATTAGTTCTTTCATTAGTGAAAATTTTAATCCGGGGACATGGGAGCCAATGAGCCTCCGAAGCAACTCCCTTCACCTCTATCCTTGACATCTAGATTGACCAATTGAGGCATAGACCGTATCATCCTCGGTATAATCTATATCTTGAACTCCAAGTAGACTCTCTCTAATCAAATGAGCTTAATATAACATATTGACTCATTTGGGCATGACCATGCATTTCGTGGTCTCACTCTATCAAGAATAACGATGTCACTCCCGTCATATAGGAGGGATAGATCCCATCTACATCACTCAGATCCCTCTGCATAATTTGTTACATACCCAGTAATCGCCTTTATAGTCCACCCATTTATGGGTGACGTTTGACGAAGCCAAAGTATGCAACTCCTTATGTAGGGAACCATGGTGACTTCAGGTCCAAGGACTAATAGTCACATGAGAAAGTATATGACACTCATATAAAGATCCATGATGCTTTTTCATGGCGGGTCATTCAGTATACATTCTCTAATGCATACCCATGTGTCAACTTGATATCTCATATCCATGACTTGTGAGATCAAGTCATCGAGTTGACCTACATGCTAGTCTCTACGCATTAACATTGTCCCTGAATGTTAATACTTGACTAGGAATGATTAAGAGTAGTGTTCTCTATATCATCTCATTATCGATTCAATCAATCGATTGATATAGATAAGAACCTTCTACTCAAGGACATTATTATACTTAGTTTATTAGGCACCAATACAACTAAATATAATAACCATGTCTTTATAAATAGGAATATGATACAATAAAGTCCATACAACAATCATCACATGATTGGCTCTAGGGCTTTCACTAATAGAGGCAACCCAAGCTTTATCTTTATCTTCTTTTTCTTTTTAGTACTTGCAATTTCCTTTCTAGTATTTTCAATTCCTTTCCATTTAATTTCATATTTTGAATGCATGAATAAAAACACCAGGACGTTGTTGGGATGTATACTGAAAACCTAGCCTTTGTATGGACATCTTCATTTTGAAATAAGAATCACATGATCATTGTTTGTATATTTATAGTTATGCATATTGTCTGATACTTTACATTGTAGATAATATAGTGTGTGGTGTCACACAGAAGATCATGTTATCAGTTCCTTATAGAGTATAAGTAGAGGCTCACAACCAAGATGGTTTTGGACAAACCATTGGCATGGTTGTAGTGTAATTTGGTATTGGTTTATCTTGACCATAGAATTACACTAGTACACTTTGGGTGTATTGAGCAGGACCGATATAGAGGTGATTTAATTTATTGTCGACTACATAATTGAATCGGTCCTTTGATATTATGGTGTACATGCTCTTAATCCTGATATAAAAACGGACACATGTACTTAATATTTATTTCTTTGATTTATCAATGGGCGAGATTATGGGTTAAATCGATAGGCCCGGTAAGTTGGGAAATAATATTATTTACATGTTTTGTCGTTGATTATAAGAGGAATTGTGTCCTATGTATTAGGATAATGATGTCCCCTTGAGGAGCTCATAAGGATCATCATATAAATCCTACAGGTGGACTTGGTCCAGCATGATGATAAGGTTGAGTGGTACTACTCATGGAATTAGATGTTAATTAATTAATTGCCAGTTAATTAATTAATTAACGGACATTCAATATCTTAAACACGGGGACATATTTGTACAATTAATATATGGAGCCCATATTTAATTATGGGGGTTGGTGAGGTAGATCAATGATAATCCTCTAGTAGAATGGATTATCATTAATGGATTAGATTTTATGTTGGTCGGATCCATTGGGTGGCCAAGATCCAACTCCTCATGGCCCCTATTGTAGCCTATTAAAATCCTCATGAAGCTTAGATCCAATGCACACGATTAAAAGGAGGCTTGAGCGAAATCTATAAATAGATTTCAAGTCTTGGGCAGCAAGATCATCTTAAAGTGTTAGGGTTTGGGTTAGGTTTGGCTTGGGCGTCAAGGTGATAGGAGGTGTGCTAGGGTTTTGTCCCTTTGGCCGGCGACACAAAAGGATTAGGGTTTCTTTTCCTTCTTTTCTCTCTTGGATGGTGCACCCTCATCTTCTCCTAGGGTCGGCAGTGCCACCTTCACCCTCTTCCCTTGGCCGGTGGCAAGGCTAGGGTTTGGACTCCCTCCTCTCAACTCTTGGCCGACACCCTCTTCCTTCTTCCTCTCCTTCGCTGACGGCAACAACCAACCTAGGTGGCTTGGTGGTCGGCACTAGATAGGAGAAGAAGAGTTTGGTTGTCTTCCCTTTGTTCGAAGCGAGCAAGGAAGGGAAGATAGAGATCTAGGAGGCTTTAACCTTTGGAAGATCATCGGCCACACGACGTCCAAGAAAAGGCTACGTCATACAATAGAAGATCAAGAAGTAAACAAGAGGTATAATTCTTGTTTTGGTTTCCTTTTGTTCTTTTGTATTATGTATGTGATTGTTTACAATTTTATGATCATGAACCCCAATGATAAACACAAAAATTGGTGATCCATATATCATCTATTCCGCGAC
Source organism: Wurfbainia villosa (assembly GCA_025175895.1). NCBI lineage: Eukaryota > Viridiplantae > Streptophyta > Magnoliopsida > Zingiberales > Zingiberaceae > Wurfbainia > Wurfbainia villosa. Next base: position 78,760,248 of record CM046001.1, on the reverse strand, counting down.
TAATTGAGGAAAAGAGTTAGGTTGCTTGAACAACAAGTTTGTTCAAGTGACCACTCGAATTGAATAACACGATGATGGATCGGTTGCTTGGGTGATCCAACTTCGTCCAGATTAATTTTTTTTATATGGGGATGTATGATAGGATCGCCATGTACAAGCGACCGAAGCGGGAAGCAATTCCCTTCAGACATTAGTAAAGTGAGCACACACAATCTGTATTTCTCTTTTTGATTTTTCTAGAAATTTTCATGGGTCTAAAATGAATCGTGCAGATGAGGGTAGGTAGACAAGCTACCAATACTCCAGACGATCTATACACTCGGATCCAATCCTCTTTGGATTCCATCCATATAGATCTGTGAGAGAAGCAAGACGAACTTAACGAGCAGAAGAAGATGATTGATATCATGTATCATTGACACATTTCACAAGGTCATTTCTATTAACCTCCACCTCTTGAGTAGTTTATTTATTTATTTTCTTACCGTTACCCATCCATACATTGGGGATAATGTATAATTTAAGTTTGGAGGGGGGGGGGGTACTTAGTTATCTTTATATGTTTCTTGCCATCCTCCATCTTGCATTCCAATTGTTTTATATTATATGCATTTCATATCATGTTTCAACATTTTTTTTGCATTTATTTGCTCATAGCTTTATGGTAGTTTGTTTTTTTCCATCTATGGTGATATGAACTGAAATTAGTTAGATTGATGAACTTTTTTTTAGCTTCCTTATTAAGAATTTTGTTTCACTTATAACATGACTACTAGGGTATAGGTATCCAAGAAAGGCTAGGTTCATTATATTGGACTAGTACTCAAATTTCCATGGAGACTTTCACAACACTTAGTTACTGGAGAAACACTCATCTTAGGAGTTTGAAAGAAAAAAGTGAGTAGAGGAAAAAAAAGAGTCTGAAAAAAAAAGTTAAAAAAAAGATAAAGTGAGTAGAAAAAAAATTGATAACAAAATATAAAAAGAAAATATTAAATATCAGTAGAGTACCCCTTTGAGACTAAGTAGTTACTGGGGAAACACCTATTTGGGTGTCCCTTTGAGACTAACCAGGAAACACCTATTTGGGTGTCCCTTTGAGACTAACCAGTTACTGGAGAAATACTCAATGTTTGTTTCTTACTTTTCTTCTCCTTAGCTTGAGTGCTCCTTTAAGACTAAGTGTGATAGTGAGGGGACGATCCAAGCGTATTGGCAGGTATAAGTGTCTTTATGCCGGAGATGCGAGAACATGGTAGAAGGGACATAAATCTGAATTGGTGTCCAAAGCCTTCGAGTCATTTCACATGCATTACACGGGGGTCTTGCATGCTTAGCCACTAGGAAGGGATCCATAAGACTATAATCAAGGATTAATGCCTTAAGATAGATCCCAACAAACTTACTCTAAACTAATAATTGTCATGCTATGATTCTCACTCATACTTTTTCTTTTTTATTTCTTTTCTTGAGGACAAGCAAAAGTTTATGTTTGGGGGTGTGATGAGTGTGAATCATACACACTTTTTAGTATTTATTTAGCATGCATTTCTTAGGTTTTATTCACATATCATGCATAAAACATAGCATTTACATTCATTTTCTCTTTTTAGTTTAGATAACTGCAGTTTTTATGTTTTTCTTCTTAGGAGGACATAAATCAAGACAAAAGAGGCATAACATCTTCATGGAGGAAAGCTACATGGATTCCCAATCAATCGGGGAGAAAATGGAGTTTAACCACTCATTCCAGTGCATGACACAACCAGGTCATGCCAATTGGCATGGTCATGTCAGGTCATTTTCGACCTATGGTAACAAAAAGTTCTAGCATGCCCGGGCCATGCCATTCAACACGACTGTGACGTGCAACCTTATCTCGAATAAATTGTAACTAATCCGAGATTTCTTCTCCAAAATAATGACATAATCCACTTCTAAAGTCTATTAAAGGGCCCCAAACCTCCATCAAAGGCCATCAAAGCCTAGGAGAGGCCGACGACCAAGGATCTGAGGGTTGGTGATAGCAATCCATCTTGGGGAGCTGTCGAGGGGAAGACACTCAAGACATAGGATGCCAGATTAATTCTTTATTTTCAATCATCTTTTTTTTTTAACTCCTTCATGGAGTAGTCTCCTAAACTCTAGGATTAGGGAGTAACTTGGTGTATTGTTTTGGTGATTTAATGCATTGATTCTCTTTTGTTTATGACACATTTTCGATAATGATTGGTTTTTGTGCGTTGCATTTACTCTATCTGATAGTATGTCACTAGATTAAATTTAGAGGTTTCTTTCTTCAGGTTGGACCAAGTGAAAACACTAATTGAGGCAATGCATCTAAGGCACATTCGGATCATATCCAAGAGAGAAGGGGAAGTAGCTAGCGGTGAACCCTGATCTTCGATCTCCTAAATCGACTTAATGGTTTTGTTAACAAGTAATGGTATAAGTCTAGAATTTGATCCACTAGGGTTCTCGTGACAAGTTCCCATATTGTGAACAATGTTATCTATGCACAGATACTCTGAAAGTTGACTTTCTCTTTCGAGGCTTTTATGATTCATTATAGAGTTTAATGGGTCTTCTCTTGCCTTCTTTCTAAGATGCTATCTTGGTAGGCACGTCGGTGTTTTCTTTATTTTCTCTAACTTATAGACACATTGACTACCTTAGGATTTTCCCTTCATTATCATACGTCGAGACTATAGGATCTGTATTCATCAAACATCGTCAATCGAAATCGAACCCTAGAGTTGCTTCTAGTATATGTTGGATCGAACGAATCGCTAGAGGGGGGTGAATAGCGATAGAAACTTTCGTACGAATTCGTTCGAGTTAGATAATTTAAACGCAGCAGAAGATAAATGATAAATAAAAGAGACAAGTGGATTTTTTACTTGGTTCGTAGCCTTCGGCTACTACTCCAAGGCCCTAGTGGTCCTTGACCACACACGTGTTGGGATGTATACTGAAAGCCTAGCTTTTTTGAATGAACATTTTTATTTTGAAATAAGAATCACATGATCATTGTTTGCACTTTATATTTATTATATGTGTGCATATTGTCTAATATTTTACATTGTAGATAACATAGTGCTTGGTGTGGCACAGAAGATCATGTTATCAGTCCCTTGTAGAATATAAGTAGAGGCTCACAACCAATATGATTTTGGACAAACCATTGGCATGGTTGTAGTGTAGCTTGGTATTGTTTTGTCTTGAACATAGAGTTACACTAGTACACTTAGGTGTATTGAGCAGGACCAACATAGAGGTGATTCAATTTATTACTGACTACGTAATTGAATCGGACCTCGGATATTATGTTGTACATGCTCTTAATCCCGATATAATAATGGACATGTACTTAGTATTTATTTCTTTGATTTACAGTGAGATTTATATGGATTAAATCAATATGCATAAGTTGGGAAATGATATTATTTACGGTGTCTTTGTTGATTATAGGAGAAACCGTGTCCTATATATTAGGTTGATGATGTCCTTGAGGAGCTCATAAGATTCATCATATAAACCCTGCGTTGACTTAGTCAACATGATGATAAGGTTGAGTGGTACTACTCGAGGAGTTAGATGTTAATTAATTGATGGTCAGTAAATCAATTAATTGACGGACATTCGATATCTTAAACAGGGGAGATGGATGTACAAATAATATATGGAGCCCATATTAATTTATGGGGTTGGTGAGGTAATTCAATGATGATCCTCTAGTGGAATGGAACATCATTGATGGATCAAGAGTTGTTCCGATCCATCGGGTGGCCAGATCAACTCCTCCTCATTTTATCGTAGCCTAATATAATCCTCATGAAGCCTAGATCAATGATAGAAAACAAATCCCTAGATCGGCGGTGGAGATTAAATCTAGATACGGTTGAGATTAAATCTCTAGATCCGATGGTTTAGATTAAATCCTAGATCCGATATGGAGATTAAATCTCTAGATCGGCCGGTTGAGATTAAATCTCTAGATCGATGTTGAGATTAAATCCTAGATCGGATGGTGGATTAAATCTCTAGATCAGCGGTTGAGATTAAATCTCTAGAAGCGTTGAGATTAAAACCTAGCACGGTGGAGTTTAACAAGGCTTAAGCCCAACTCTATATAAGGTGGCTTAAGGTGGGATAAGAATAAGAAGGTTGGTTTTTGAATTAGGGTTTTGCCTATCAATGGCTTGCGGCAATAAACCTAAGGAGAAAACCCTAATTAGATTAGGGTTTGGCTGGTTGGCGGCTAGGGTTTGCAAGAAGGGTGGCGCTATAGGAGAGCTCTTCTTCTTCCTAGGGTGTGGCCGGCTCCTTCCTCTTCCCTCTACCTTGGTGCTCAATCTATTCCTCTTCTCTTCTTCTTTTCCTCTTGGTGGCACAAGGAACTAGGGATTATCCTTGTTATTCCTTGTTGGTGTTCTCTCTATTATTCTCTATCAATCTTTGTGGATTGGTGGTTTAGTGCAAGAAGGAAGGAGAATTCTTCTTTCTTTCGATTGAAGAAGATCTAGAAGCTTGACTTGTGGAGGATCTTCGCCCACATCTACAAGGAGGTTGGGACATCGATAGAAGATCAGGTATAAAGTTTTACAAGTTTTATTATTGATCTTGCATGTTCTTATTATTATGTATTGTATTGATTATACATGTCTACATCCATATGTATTTGTATAATCATGGACCCCGAAGATAAACACAAAACCGACGATCCGTCCGTCGTCTCTTCCGTGGCTAACCGACTAGAAGAGTTTCGTTGCTTGAACAACTAGTTTGTTCAAGCAATTTATCAATCGTTAACGGCGGCAAATGTGTTGAGCTTGAAACTCATCCCATCGGATTAGTTTCATTAGTGAAAATTTTAATCCGGGGACATAGAGCCAATGGTATGGATCAATGCGGTTAAGTAGAGGTGAATAGCGAAAAAAAACTTTTTCCAATTGTTTCAAAAGAAATATACGCAGCGGAAAGATAAGCAAAACAAAAAGTAAAGGAGACAATAGAAACAAGATATTTACTTGGTTCGTAGCCGAAGGCTACTACTCCAAGGCCCTAGTGGTCCTTGACCACGCACGGAGGGCAAATCACTAAACAAACTCCTCCTCGTTGGAGGTAGGAGTTAATCGATACAAAAAACTTGAGGTAGAGGACACTCCCTCTCCTCATTATTACGATAAAAGCTCAGAAAATATAAATGACAAGCGATAAAAACTAAGGCGTACAATAATAAAGAAAGTTAAACCTAGGCGTCGGAATGGAAGGACTTGTTGTCGTAGAGTTGCGTATAGAGGCTTTTGAGCTCTTAGAATTGGTGCTAAACCCCTAGGTTTGGCCCTCCTTTTATAGCCTTTGCGCCCCTTTTCGAGTGGGTCTTCAACCAATCACAAATGGACACCAAACCGCTTTGAGGTGGAGTGATAAGCCTTGACTCCTCGAATCGATCATTGACCATCGATCGGTGATGGCCATCATCGATCGATAATGGCGGCATCGATCGATTGATGACCTCGATCGATCACGGATCGAGTCCTCCAAGTGATCGGTGATGCTTCAAGTCAAAGTTAGCTCAATAAAAACATAATTTCGATGGTGTCGACCATCCGATCTCGACCTAGACCATCTATAAGATGTATTTGGTCGGATCTCGCTAAGATCATGTAAAGAGGATACGACCTTACTTACTCGCACACATGAGCTTACCTCGATACTTACGTGTGCTTTTGCTTAGGCCTTCCACTCGATTCCTTGGCTCCTCAAAGTAACTCGAGTATCGCTGACCACCGGCTTCCTCCGGGTGTCGCTAGCCTTGACTCGGCTATATCAATCTTACGCACACTCGATTCAGCTCATGAGAAAACAAAATAGACTTAACTTTGTTTCTTTGCTATAATCAAAACCAGTTCGATTTAGGTGCCTCACTTTGCACAACAATCTCCCCCTTTTTGATATATGGCAAAAACACACAAAGTTAAGGAAATTAAGTGCATGAAACAGTAAAGACAAGAAGCAAAAGTAGGAGTAGTAAAAATATTTCTCAAGTTCTCCCCTTAGAGGAACCCTCCCCCTTGACCGAGGGTGAGTACTTGAAAAAGACTTTTAGCTCTCCAAACACAAAAGATAATGAGTTAAGTAAATGACATTACTTAACTTAGGCTTCTTAGAGTCAAAAATAAGTGCAAGTTAAGTAATCAAAAGTTAAGTCAAAGGGTTAATTATTCAAAAGGTTTAACTTTTGATTTCTTAACTTGGGCCTTTAAAGTTTTCAATTCCGAAGAGTTGAAACCTAAACCTTACTCCCCCTTAACTTAGGCCAGAATCAAAGTTTTAAGTTAAGTTATCAATTTCAAAAATTTGAAATTTAACTTTGGCCTTTTCTCCCCCTTTTGACATAAATCAAGGAAAAGTGGGGGTTTTAAGAAAACCCTAAGTCCAAGCATGATGATTTTAAAAATAGTATGTGAAAATAATTCATCTAAATGTTCAACTCTAGTTTGACTTGATTGAAATGATATTATCAATAAGTCTGATTAGAGTTGGTTAATATTAGTTGCATATTTATACTCCGAGGTTCATATTGGCGCACTTGATCTACATCTTGGAACACAGGTAGGGTCCTAACATCTCACGCCCATCTCATTGGCTAAGTACACAAACACATTAGTCCTATGTGTTGTGAGATGTCTTGGCTCCTTAAATCTATAGGTGCATGATATCTAAGGTATGTCCTATGCTAGTTCCATCAAAATGAAAAATAGAAATAGTAGTAAGAAAATATAATTTGCAAGTTCTTATTCTATTACGCACATGCCCAATTTTCGTCTTAATAGACTAAATTCGACGGGTAGTGGTTTAGTAAATATATGCGCTAGGTTAGACTTGAGTCAACATATTGAGTTGTATGGGCTCGTTGGCTACATGTTCTCGAATGAAATGGTGTTTTACCTCTATATGTTTGTCCTAGAGTGACATATAGGGTTCTTAGTTAGATTATGAACTTATGTTGTCTACAAAATTTTAGTTTTGGTGAAGTCCAACCTAAAGTCTCGGAGAGTGTGCTTCATCCAAAGAAGCTGAGTTACACTCACCCATCGCGATAGCGTATTCCGGTGGTAGATAAGGCAACACAATGTTGCTTCCTCTTGCACAACTCACTAGACTCGAGGAGTAGTTGACAACAACCACTCGTGCTCTTTCTATCGAGTTTACTACGGCATAATCCGAATCGAGTAGCGATTAGTTCGAACTGGTAGATCTAGGATACCAAATACCGTTAAGTGTACCCTTTAGATATCTAAGGATAAACAACTAGGGTTAGGTGAGACTCCTTAGCACAGGTTTGAACACAGCGCACATACTTACTGGAATAGGATGTCAGTGGCTTGATTAAGTATAGAGACTTCCTATTGCTCCTATAGTACTTTAAGTCAATGGACTTACTTTCTAGGTCTTCTCCTATGTTAACATTTATCGCCATTGGGGTGTTTATTACCTTAGCGTCTTGCATTCCAAATCTTTTAATTAACTCCTTAGTGTATTTTTGTTGATATAGGTATATACCATCCTTAGTTTGTTTAATTTGTAGACCTAAAAAGAAACTTAACTTTGCCTACCAAGTTCATTTGAACTCACTTTCCATGAGTAAAGCGAACTCATTTAGTAAGGTGAGTTAGAGGTTCCAAAATTATATCATCTCGTAAATTTGAGCTATGAATATTTCTTTACCTAAGGTTTTTACAAAGAGAGTTGGGTCAACTAAGCCTTGGTTAAACCCTTTTGACTTAAGATGGATTGAAAGTCTCTCGTACCAAGCTCGAGGAGCTTGTTTAAGTCCATAGAGAGCCTTCTTAAGTTTTAGAACATGGTCGGGTTTATCTAGTTTTTTGAATCCGGGGGTTGGCTAACATAAACTTCTTCTTTAATGTATCCATTTAGGAATGCCGACTTAACATCCATTTGAAACAGCTTAAATCCTCGATGTGCGGCATAAGCTAGCAACATTCGAATGGATTCGAGTCTAGCTACTGGGGCATAGGTTTTTGTCGTAATCTAAGCCTTGACTTGGCTAAAACCTTTGGCGACTAACCTAGCCTTGTTTCTAACTACTTCACCTTTATCATCAAGCTTATTTGAAACACCCACCTTGTTCCAATTATCGTTTTGTCTTTAGGTGGTGGTACTAATTCCCACTTCATTCCTAGTAAATTGAGCTAGCTCTTCTTGCATTGCAATAATCCAATCGGTATCAAGAAGAGCTTGTTCAATTGATTTGGGTTCTATCTTTGAAATTAAGGAAATTTGACTAAGGTTCCTATAGGATGCTCTAGTTCGAACTCCTAGATTAGGATCTCCTATAACTTGATCGATAGGGTGGTTAATCTGAATCATAGATTGGGTTGGGATAGTGTCACCTAATGCATGATCAAAGGGGTGACTAGGTTGAACATTATTTTGTTTGGAGTCATCTATCACTTTATCAATATAGTTACTAGGTTGAAATAGGTTAGTATTAACACTAGACCTGATCTCCGGATCGAGTAAGGTCTAGTATGAATCGGCTTGCTAATTGGGGTTCTTAGGGGTTTTGTAGGTTCATGTCCTTCATCAGACACTACATTGATAGTCTCCTCGACTCTAAGGGTGTCGTGGTTATATACTCTATAAGCTCTACTTGTAGTCAGTATCCTAGAAAGATTAAATTCGTAGTTTTGGATGTAAATTTCCTAGGTAATCCTTAGTGTTTAGGATATGTACCTTACACCCAAATACCCTAAAGTACTTGATGTTAGGTATTTTATCGTGATAAATCTCGTACGAGGTCTTAAGGTGCCTCTTTACCATAAGGATCCTATTTTGGACATAGCAAGCCGTGCTAGCACCTTAAAACCTATCGGGTAGGTCGTATTCGTTCAACATGGTCCTAAGCGGCTTCTTGTAGGGTTCGGTTTTCCTCCACTAGGCCATTTGTTGAGGGTCCTAGGGCAAGAGAATTCATGGTGGTATCCGTTTAGGTTCTGAGTCGGTGAACCTTTGATTTTCGAATTCACCACCATGATAAACTTCTAAGTCTTTTAACCTTAAGGTCTTTTTGATTCTCGATTAATTTGAATAGATTAATTAATTGATCTAGGGTATCATTTTTATGTTTGATGAACCTAACCCGAGTAAACACAGAGTAGTAAATCAATTATGACTAAGCAATATTGACTTCTATTGAGTGACTTGGCTCCATGTGAATCGAATAGATCCATATCACGAGCTCAAGTACACTTGAGGTTAGTTCTTGGTTAGTTAACTTGTGTTGTGTCCTAGGTTGTTTTCCTTGTTGACAAGCATTACAGATTTTATTAACCAAGTTGTTGAGGTTGGGTAAGCCTCTGACTAAGCCACTCTGACTCATCTTGTGGACGAGTCTTGGGTGCAGTGGCCAAGTCGTCGGTGCCACAACCATGATTCCTCTTCGTGTCATAAGACACTTAGTTGAGGAGTTAGTTAAATTGATCGTATAAATGTTATTTATTTCTAGTTCCTTTAAGAATTGTTTTAGAGGTTTTATTGGTATTAATTGCATTCATTTTCTAGAAATATAACCTTATAGTTATTATCACACAATTGGCTTACACTAAGTAAGTTATATTCAAAATTCTCTACAAGTAATACATTTTTAATAACAAAATTGTTAAGCTCGATATCACCGATCCGATGATTTTGAGCTTGCCGTTATTCCCAAAGGCTACGATCCTTGTCGTTTGAATCGAAGCTTTGCGAATTTGAGTTGATCCCGGTCATGGTGCGACATCCAACATCCATTGATCCTACACACAAGGTGGTTGGATTGGATGTTAGATTTTTATTAAGAAAATTGGTTGTAAGTTGTTAACCCTAGGTCATCTCACGAGTCTATATGATCAAGCATGTTATACTTATGTGTTTTTTTTATATATGACTTTCAATTAAGTTGATTAAGTGGATTTAGGTTCAAGTAATTTTATGTTAGATTTGGATTTAACCCTAGGCTTGTCAAGTTTACCTTTTCAAGATCATGGCTTCAGTCGTGGCGAGAGCCACGAGGCCTTCTTTTATCGGATCATCGACCACTTCCTTAGACAAAGCCATTCTCAAGAAAATGATGACTTGACTTACCTAAAATTATTTCCTCGTCTAACTAGTTATTTTTGAAAAGAGGCTCCCGAGGCTCAATCTTTTGAAAAATTTTAGTTAGTTATGTTTTTGAAAAGAGGCTCCCGAGGCTCAATCTTTTAGAAATTTTAGTTGGTTATGTTTTTGTTCTAAGTGAGTTCACAAGTTTTAAAGTACAAACTTTCTAAGTTAAAGCATGCAATTTCTAAGTTAAAGCATAAACATTCTAAGTTAAAACATGCAATTTCTAAGTTAAAGCACAAACATGTTTTGTACTGGCTCCCCCTAGACCGTTGAATCGGTTCGGTCTATCCACATAGTGGATTTGGTCCTTAGGAACCCGATGTCAGGTTGGATCCTAGAGTTGAAATCAAAAGTTCTTAGGGACCCATGCTTGGACATGTTTCTTATACTTACAATCGACATATCGACCTATTAGTCGTGTTTGAGTTAAACCCTAGTCGACCTTGTTGTACACGCCCTTTGAGATCAAGTAGGAGGTCAAGTCCTTTGGATCCCAAAGTGAACCTTTCCAACGTGTTCCTAAGATCTTGACTTGACTTTTCAGAGAGAGTTCTCAACCGAGCTTTTCAGCTCGAGTTGAGTCCTTCTCTTGAACTCGACTAGTCGAAGAGGTTAGGGAGACCTCGTGTTTGAGGAGTTTAACCTCCTCAACAAGGGTCTCGACCTTGGACTCGGACTTAGCTAATTTCCTAGACAAAAACCTAACCGTATTATGTAAAGTATTAAATAAAGTTCGACTCACCTTAAGGGTATCTTTTGAGCGGATGCGTGTCAGTGGCTTGACTTGAAGGTAACCGTGGTCAGAGTCATCCTCGAGTTACGACTCAAGTTCGGTTGGTCTCGTGTCGACTCAATCGATTTCGCCATGAAGGCGTGGTCTTCGTCTTCTTGGATGGCGCTTCTTCCCATGTCGCGTTGAGTGCCTTCTTGTGGTGCTTGGTGGTTGAGCTTGGGGCACTCGGACTTGATATGTCCAAACTGTTACACTCATAACACCTAATATTAGAACTTTTAGGACTTACCTTGGTTGGGTCGAGTCGTGGTTCGCTTTTCGTCCCTTGGCTATCCTTGAGCTAGGTTCATTAGTTGGCGATCAACTCTGGGTCAACTTCTTCTTGGACTCGTCTTCCTCCTCGGTGGTGGTGGCTTGCTTGCGATTTTCTTCTTCTTTGAACACTGCAAACAAGGCTATACCCCTCGGGTTCGAGTTGGATTGTTCATGTAATTGAAATCCGAAAGAGTTCATCTAACCTAATTTTAGAAAGGTCCTTGGAGACCTTATAGGCATCAACCATGGATGCCCATAAGGTAGTCCTCGGAAAAGTTTAGGACATACCTAATAAGGTCGCGGTTTTTGACCTTTTGCCCGATTGCGTGTAGGTTGTTGACTATGTCTTGGACACGGGCGTGGAGTTGCGTCGGACTCGTGTTCTGCATTTTTAGTGTGTACAATTTATTGAATAACAAATCACGTTTGCAAACCTTGGCTTGATCGATCCTTCGTGTAACTCGATTAGTTTTGTCCAAAGATCCTTTGCGCTTATGAAGGGCCGGCGATTTAGCTCCTCCTTGGATAGGCCACATTGGAGGATTTGTGTGCCTTGGCGTCGGCCCGACTTGTCGTTTGTTGCAGCGGTCCATTGATCATAATCAAGAGTCACCCACTTCATTGGTCGGAAGTGTGAAACCCGTTTGGATTATGATCCACATCTCGATTTGGGTTTTGAGAAAGCATTCCATCCGACCTTTCCAGTAACGGAAATCATCTCCGTTGTAAAGCGGAGGTCGGACGGTGCTAAAACCCTCGAGATGGGCCATTAGAACAAAAAAACAAGGAGACTAAAATGAAAACCTAGCAACAACAAAAACACGAAAGTACCAAGACTTGCGTCTTGGATTAGTAGTCTGGGAAATAAAAGAAATAAGCGAAAAATAGAAAGTTAAGCAAAGAAATAAGAAACTAAATAAAAGTAAGTACTCACAACCTTGATGTCCCGAAAGGATACTAAACGTCGATTTTTGAGGATGAAAACAACTTGTTACAGGGTAAACCCCTAAGAAGTGTAGATCTCTGCGAGAGCTTGATTTGGTAGGTAGACCGTGTCGTGGTAGGTCAACTTATGCGAAAAGTTATGCCCGTTTGACCGTCGGCTACTCAAAAGCGAATACTTGCAAAACAAAATCAAGCGAAGAGTACCAAGACTTCGTCTTGGATTAGTAGTCTTGGGAGAAAAATTTAAGCGAGCGAAAAACAAATCTGTAAAAAAATGTTAGATTGGTGGTTTCACCAAATCTAAGCGCCCGACTCGATACCAATTGTTGGATCAATGCGGTTCGCTAGAGAAGTGAATAAGCGAAAGAAAAAAACTTTTTAATTCGTTTCAAAAGAAATATCGCGGAAAGATAAGCAAAACAAAAGTAAAGGAGACAATAGAAACAAGATATTTACTTGGTTCGTAGCCGAAGGCTACTACTCCAAGGCCCTAGTGGTCCTTGACCACGCACGGAGGGCAAATCACTAAACAAACTCCTCCTCGTTGGAGGTAGGAGTTAATCGATACAAAAAAAAACTTGAGGTAGAGGGACACTCCCCCTCTCCTCGTATACGATAAAAGCTCCGAAAATATAAATGACAAGCGATAACAAAAACTAAGACCGGCGTACAATAATAAAGAAAGTTAAACCTAGGCGTCGGAATGGAAGGACTTAGTTGTCGTAGTTGTAGCTTGCGGTAGAGCTTTTTGGAGCTTAGAATTGATGAAACCCTAGGTTTGGCCCTCCTTTTATAGCCTTTGAGCCCCTTTTGAGTGGGTCTTCAACCAATCACAAATGGACACCAAACCGCTTTGAGGTGGGTGATAAGCCTTGACTCCTCGAATCGATCATTGACCATCGATTGTGATGGCCATCATCGATCGTGATGGCGACATCGATCGATTGATAACCTTCTGATCGGTGATAGATCGAGTCCTCCAAGTGCGATCGTGATGCTGCAAGTCAAAGTTAGCTCAATAAAAACATAATTTCGATGGTCGTCGACCATCTGATCTCGACCTAGACCATCTATAAGATGTATTTGGTCGGATCTACGCTTAAGATCATCCCCGTAAAGAGGATACGACCTTACTTACTCTCGCACACACGAGCTTACCTCGATACTTACGTGTCGCTTTTGCTTCCGGCCTTCCACTCGATTCCTTCGGCTCCCTCCGAAGTAACTCGAGTATCGCCCGACCACCGCGGCTTCCTCCGGGTGTCGCTAGCCTTCAGCTCCAGCTATATCAATCTTCTGCACACTCGATTCAGCTCGTGAGAAAACAAAATAGACTTAACTTTTGTGTCTTTGCTATAATCAAAACACAGGTTCGATTTCGGTGCCTCACTGCACCAACAATAGCCTCCGAGCAATGCCATCAACACGGAGGGCAAAACACTAAACGAACTCCTCCTCGTTGGTGGTAGGAGTTAATCGAATACAAGAAACCACAAAAGCATGAGGTAGAGGGACACTCCCCCTCTCCTCGTTACGATAAAAACTCTGAGATAATATATGAAAAGAAATAAACTGAATTGAAACTTATACCGATGAAAAATATAAACACTTAAACTTAGAGCGTCGAAGAAGTATCACTTCATCGTCGGAGAGTTGCAAAATTATGGAGGCTTTTGCGAACTTAGAATTGATGAGAAAACCCTAGGAGAGGCCTTCCTTTTATAGCCTTTAAGCCCCTTCTCGAGAGGAACTTCATCCAATGAGATTTGAGCACCAATCCCCTTGAAATGAGATGATAAGCCTTGACTCCTCGAAGCTGATCCTTGACCATTAGTCGACTGATGGCCATCATCAGTCGATTGATGGCAGCATCAGTCGAATGCTGATCGCAGGTAGTCGACTAATAGACGATAGTCGAGTCCTCCCAGCTGGCAGTTGACTGATGCTAGCTGCAAGTCAAAATTAGTTTAACAAAAACATTATTTCGACATCCGCAGACCATCCGATCTCGACCTAGACCATCTAGAGGATGTCTTTGGTCGGATCTATGCTTAAGATCATCTCCGTAAGAAGGATATGACCTCTCTTACTCTCACAGATACACAAGCTTACCTCGATACTTACTGTGTCGCTTTTGCTTCCGGCCTTCCACTCGATTCCTTTGGCTTCCTCCGAAATCACTTGAGTGTCGCCCGACCACTGCGGCTTCCTCTGGGTGTCGCTAGCCTTCAGCTCCAACGTTGGCACTTTTCTGCACACTCGATTTAGCTCGTGAGATAAGAATATGATCTTAACTTTGTATCGTTTGCTATAATCAAAACTCAGGTTCGACTTAGGTGCCTACTGCACTAACAATCTCCTCCTTTTTGATCTATGGCAAACCCACATACAAAGTTAAGATAATATGCATGAAGAATTATCATATATATGAGAAACAAGAATAATAAAGATTAAGTTGGAGTAGTAAGGATTTTCTTCAAGTACTCCCCCTTGAGGAAACCTCCCCCTTGATGGTTGCTATTTTGGAAGAGTTTAAGTAATTAACATTACTTAAAGTTGGCCTTAGTAAAACGTTTAAGCTAAGAGGACTTCTTAACTTGGCCCTTTCTCTCCCTTTCTTAAGTAAAGCATTAACGTTTGGCCATAGTATTAAAAATAAGTTTAAGTTAAGAATTCTCTTAACTTGGCCTTTATACTCAAACAAGTTAAGATGCACAAATTAAAGTTAAGTAAATTTTCTTTGGCATGAAGTGAGTTAAGTTATCAAAAATTTGATACTGATCCCTTAACTTTGGCCTTTTTCTCCCCCTTTTGCCATATATTGAAAAGAGTGGGGGTGTGTGAAAAAATATAGGTATTAAAGTCCAAGCATGTTCCATATTATTTTGAAAATAATATACTAAAAATAAGCTCATCTATAAAATGTTTGACTCTTATTTGACTTGATTGATATGAAAGATCAACAAGTCCTGGTCAGAGTTGGTTAAATATTTATGATTATACTCGGTGGTTCATGGCGATGCACTAGCTCTACATCTGAAACCAGGAGTAAGGTCCTAACATCTCACGCCCATCTACGTGGCTAAGTACACAAACACATTAGTCCTATGTGTTGTGAGATGTATTGGCTCCTTAAATCTATAGGTGCATGATATCTAAGATATGTCCTATGCTAGTTCCATGAAAATGAATAGTAAGAAATAGTAATAAGAAAATATACTTTGTAAGTTCCTATTCTACTATGCACATGCCCAATTTTCGTCTTAATAGACTAAATTCGGCTTCGGGTAGGGGTTTAGTAAATAGGTCTGCCAAGTTGGACTTCGATTCGACGTATTCGAGTTGTATGGCTCCGTTGGCCACATGTTCTCGAATGAAATGGTGTTTGACCTCTATATATTTGGTCCTAGAATGACATATCAGATTCTTAGTTAGGTTATTTGAGCTAATGTTATCTACGTGGAGTTTAGTGTTCGTAAAATCTAACTTAAAGTCTCAGAGAGTGTGCTTCATCCAAAGAAGCTGAGTGACACACTCACCCATCACGATGTATTCGGCTTCGGTGGTAGATAAGGCAACACAGTGTTGCTTCCTACTGCACTAACTCACTAGACTCGAGCCGAGAAGTTGACAATAACCACTCGTACTCTTTCTATCGAGCTTGCTATTGACATAGTCCAAGTCGGAGTAGCCGGTTAGTTCGAACTCGGTAGACCTAGGGTACCAAATACCGACATTAAGTGTACCCTTTAGATATCTAAGGATACGCTTCACTAGAGTTAGGTGAGACTCCTTGGCACAGGTTTGGAACCTTGCGCACATACTTACTACAAATAAGATATCAGGTCGGCTCGTAGTAAAGTAAAGGAGACTTCCTATTACGCTCCTATAGTATTTTAAATCAATTGAATTTCTGATTA
The DNA here is from genome assembly GCA_025175895.1 of Wurfbainia villosa. Lineage (NCBI taxonomy): Eukaryota > Viridiplantae > Streptophyta > Magnoliopsida > Zingiberales > Zingiberaceae > Wurfbainia > Wurfbainia villosa. Next base: position 78,744,162 of record CM046001.1, on the reverse strand, counting down.
CATCTTCTTCTATATTTACATTCATTGCCATTGGGGTATTAATAATTTTAGCGTCTTGCATTCCAAAGCGTATAATTAATTCCCTAGTATATTTGCGTTGATGTAGGTATATTCCATCTTTAGTTTGTTTAATTTGTAGACCTAAGAAGAAACTCAACTCACCTACTAAATTCATTTCAAATTCACTTTCCATAAGTGAAATGAATTCATTTAGTAGGATCGAGTTGGTGGTTCCGAAGATGATATCATCTACGTAGATTTGGGCTATGAATATGTCTTTACCTACGATTTTTACGAAAAGGGTTGGGTCAACTACACCTTGATTAAATCCTTTGGACATAAGATAAACTGAAAGCCTCTCGTACCAAGCTCGAGGAGCTTGTTTAAGTCCATAGAGAGCTTTCTTTAACCTAAGGACATGGTCAGGTTTATCTAGGCTTTCAAAATCAGGGGGTTGACTAACATAAACCTCCTCTTTAATATATCCATTCAAGAATGCTGACTTCACATCCATTTGAAATAACTTAAATCCTCGATGTGCAGCATATGCTAAAAATATTCGAATGGATTCTAATATAGCTACTGGGGCATAGGTCACGTCGTAATCTAAACCTTCGACTTGACTAAACCCTTAGCGACTAATCTAGCTTTATTTTTAACTACTTCACCTTTATCATCAAGTTTATTTCTAAACACCCACCTGGTTCCAACGATTGTTTTATCTTTAGGTGGTGGTACTAATTCCCATACTTCGTTCATAGTGAATTGAGCCAGCTCTTCTTGCATTGCAATAATCCAATCGGGATCAAGAAGAGCTTGGTCAATAGTTTTGGGTTCAATTTTGGAAATCAAGGAGATTTGACTAAGGTTTCTGTATGAGGCTCTAGTTCGAACTCCTAGGCTTAGATTACCTATCACTTGGTCGATAGGATGATTCGTTTGAGTCCTAGTTCGATTTGGGTTTGAGTCATCTACCACTTGGTCAATAGGATGACTCGTTTGAGTCCTAGTTTGGTTAGAGTCATCTACCACTTGGTCGATAGAATGACTTGGTTGACTTAGGTTAGGATTAATACTAGACTTGATCTCAGGATCGGAGTTGAGTCTGGTATGAATCGGCTCGCTAATTGGGGTTGTCGGGGATTTTATAGGTTCGTGTACTTCATCAAACACTACGTTGATAGTCTCCTCGACTCTAAGGGTGTCATGGTTATATACTCTATAAGCTCTACTTGTAGTCGAGTATCCTAGAAAGATTCTGGTCGAGGTTTTGGATGTAAATTTCCCTAGGTAATCCTTAGTGTTTAGGATATGTACCTTACTCCCAAATACCCTAAAGTACTTGATGTTAGGTATTTTATTGTGATAAATCTCATATGAGGTCTTGATGTGTGTAAATCGTGCTACGTTTTCACTACTCCATATGCATGCATTTTATCTCATTTCATGTCCTAGGCATTTATTTTGTCATGATTCAGTTAAGTTTAGCATATTTTGGATGAAGAGACTGCTTTTGGGTGTTTTTCGTGTTAACAGGGCAAAGAAGCAGGCGTATCAAAACAACACAGGCGTGTTATCAGTGACACGTCCGTGTTAGGAGTTCCATCGCTCAACACGCCCTGGTTCAGCAACCGACATGCCCCATTCAAGCGCTGACATGGTCGGCGTATCAAAACAACACAGGCGTGTTATCAGTGACACGTCCGTGTCAGGAGTTCCAGCGCTCAACACGCCCCGTTCAAGTGGTGACACGGTCGGTGAGAAATGTGCGACACACCTGTGCCCTCATCTGGCATGGGCGTGTTTGTTGGGTTTCCGGCACCGCGGCGTGTGTGTGTTCGATCATGTTTCGTAAACATGAGCACAGCGGAAGCAATTAACAATAATAAATACTCCTATTTATTACAACACACGCATGCTTTTACAACAAGTGTAGACATAACCGTAAATTAAAATTGCAATAAAAGGAAATTAAACTACGTTATACCTTCCGTATGACGTGTAGCGGGAACGACATCAACCGGAACGATCCTCGTAAGAATCGTCTCTATCCGTATCCACGCCGAGCTCCTCGGGATGACTTCGCCAAGCCACGAGCTTCGTCTTCGTACGGGTTACTAGCCTCGTGTTGAAGACGACGTGATCGAGAGATGATCACGATCCGAATCCAAATTCGGACCTAAAACAAGTCCTCAAGACTTGCTTCTCCGGAGAGGTATTCGTCAACCGATTGACGAATCCTTCGTCCTCCACCTCAGAGGATTACCGGAGATCAAATCCCCGGTATGTTAGCCGCTGTCGGAGCACTAACCGTCGTCCAAACGACGCTCCGACGAGAGGAGAAGAAGCTGTCCAGAAAAACTGGACAGCTTGGTGGAGGAGATAGGCGCCGGCCAACAAAGGAAGCCAAGTGCTTACCTTGATGCCAAACCTAAGGAGGATCGCCGGAACTCTTCCGGCAGCAGCTCGACGCCGGCGAGGAGGAAGGAAGCCGCCTGACGCCGGCTTGAGGAGCTGTGGGCGGCAACACAAGCTGGGCGGCAACTTCACCAAGGAGGTTGGCGGCAACTCTTGATGTTGGGCGGCCAAGATAGATTAGGTTTAGGGTTAGGGTTTAATCCCTATTTTATAGAGAACTAATTCTCTTAATGGTTAATGGATCATATCCATAAAGCCCGTTAACCCGCTCCATTAAGATAAGTTAAAATAAACCAAACCATGATGGTTTATTTTAAGTTAAAACGAACCGAACCAACCTTTGGTTCATTCGATTAATATAAACCAAACCCTTTGGTTTATTCTCATCCATTGGATTAGAACCAAACCATTTTGGTCCATCCATTATGTCTTCATAAGACACGGCCCATCCACGCTTCCATTGCGACTGAAACAATTTCATGCTGCTTTATGTTTGGTCCAACCAAACATAGTTTCTCTCGATGCGAGAATCCCATTCTCAAGCTCGTTTTAAATCCTTTGGATTACACTCGTTGTGCGTGTGACCAAATAGGTTCTCGGTTTATGTTGGCCGTCTATAATTAACCATTAATTATAGAGCGATCATGAGTGGCACCTAGTAGTACATCATGATCCCCAATTAACCGAAAAGATCAACGGTTGATCCAGAACTATTTCTGAAACCCTTCAGCAGCTCGAATGAATCGTGCCCCATTCCCTTCACTCATCTTATACCCACTTGGTTCAGGACATGGTCTATTGTGTCAGTCCCCACTAGGCTGACTACGTCACACCTAGCCCAAGTATCATTTCCTCGTCCTACGGATTCTAGTTACTCCACATGTATCGAAGAGTACCTTACTCTAAACATGTATTGCTTTGGCCAAAGACTTTAGTAACAATCCGACGAGAGGCCATGGGTATACATCTCCTCGCAAGGAGTGGTGAATCCTTTATAGGCTATTCAAACACCTTCGATCACTTCGACTTATACCCAATCATCCCGGGTCCACATCTCCTCAGAGATGTTTGCTTAAGATGTCAAAGCATAAGTCTCCATGATCAAGATGACTTGAATACCGCAAGTCAAAGGAACATCACACTTAAGCCACAGTAAGAACTTCATTGACATATCTATATATGCAGAGAACCATATGAAGTCTTACGGCTGGTCACTCCAATGAACTAGTTACCATAACTAGCATCCACGATCAACTCCGGACATCACTATGTCTCCAGCCAGTGAGAATCAGCTGCTTGGATACACCAAGGAGTATACCTCGTGCTAGTCTCGACAGAATTGATGGTGTCCAAATCCATCAATTCATCGACTAGGGATAATTCCGATACATCACAATTACACATGTAGAGATACTCACTAGTTGTGATCCAATCACAAATTCTCTCATGCTGTGAATCGTATCGTGGACATTCAGTAAATGAGTTTAAGATCCAATCAAATACATTAAACAAGTATACTCAAATAGTGAATCTTCATTTATCATATAAATGGTTCATACATAAGGCGATTGCCTTAGGACATCTCTCATATATTACTAACAGACTCCCACTTGGCCTAATGCCAATCGCTACGGTATCCAATACCATAAGCACCAACATGACCCTCAAACTTACTTTGAGGTAATGCTTTAGTCAAAGGGTCCGCTAAGTTCCTTTCAGTGGGAATTTTCTCGATTTGTATTTCATTCCTACTGATGATCTCTCTGATAAGATGATAGCGGCGAAGCACATGTTTGGATCGTTGATGAGACCTTGGCTCTTTCGCTGTCTGCAATTGCTCCATTGTTGTCGCATGATGACCGGTATTGCTTCAACAATGGCAGGAATCACACCAAGTTCATGAACGAACTTCTTGATCCAAACCGCCTCCTTTGCTGCTTCCGAAGCTGCAATATATTCTGCCTCAGTGGTAGAATCCGCTACAGTCTCTTGTTTGGAACTTTTCCAACTCACTGCGCCCCCATTCAAGGTGAACACGTATCCATACTGAGACCTGGAATCATCCTTGTCTCTGAAGCCGTCATCCGTATACCGCGTATCACCATGTCCCCTTCTCCATATATTAGGAACACATCCTTAGTTCTTCTCAAGTACTTAAGGATCGTCTTACGCCCAATGATCCATTCCTGGATCAGACTGGTATCTGCTCGTGACACTCAGAGCATACGATACATCGGGCCTCGTACATAACATAGCATACATGATAGATCCTATTGCGGATGCATAGGGAATCTTACTCATGCAAATACTCTCGTCTTCTGTGCGCGGACACATAGACTTCGAAAGGTGTACCCCATGCCTGATGGGCAGATAACCTTTCTTGGATTCCGACATGCTAAACCTCTTTAGCACTCGGTCTATATATGTAGACTGCGAAAGACAAAGTAACTGTTTCGATCTATCTCTATAGATCTTAATCCCGAGGATGTAGGTTGCTTCTCCCTGGTCTTTCATGGAGAATGTCTTGGATAACCAAACCTTAACTGACTGTAAGATGGACACATCGTTTCCTATAAGTAATATGTCATCGACATACAATACTAGGAACACGACTGCACTCCCACTAACCTTCTTGTACACACAAGGTTCGTCTGGATTTTGTGAGAAATCAAACTTTTTGATCGTCTCATCAAAACGGATATTCCAGCTCCTGGATGCTTGCTTCAATCCATAAATGGATCGTCGCAACTTGCATTCCTTGGTTTTATCAACCGATGTGAAACCCTCAGGCTGTATCATATACACGTCCTCGAGCAGGTTTCCATTAAGGAAAGCTGTTTTCACATCCATCTGCCATATCTCATAATCATAATGAGCCGCTATGGCCAGGAGCATCCGAATGGATTTAAGCATAGCTACATGCGAATAGGTTTCGTCATAATCAACACCTTGTTTTTGACGATATCCTTTCGCCACCAATCTAGCCTTATAGGTAATCACATTACCATCCATGTCGGTTTTCTTCTTGAAAACCCACTGGCACCCTATAGGCTTTATGCCTTCGGGTGGGTCAACCAAGTTCCAAACATGGTTTTCGTACATGGAATCAATTTCGAATTCATGGCACCAAGCCACTTATCCCTTCTCGAACTTGTCGGCACTTCTTCATAAGCTGGTAGGCTCCTCATCATCAATGAGTAACACGTCGTTCGATTCACTTACGAGAAATCCATATCTCTCAGGAATATTGCGTGTTCTACCAGATCTACGAAGATGTGGTGTTACAATAGGTCCAGCCGATTGCTCATCACTATGAGTTGTCAGCTGTTGTGCTTCACCAGGTATCTCATTAATGTCTATTTGAGTCTCTCGAGCCTCCTCAAGCTCGACGACACTCCCACTGTTTTCTTGCAAGAGAAACTCTTTCTCTAGAAACACAGCATGCCTTGAAACAAACACCTTATGTTCCACAGGATGATAGAATTGGTAACCCCTTGTTTCCTTAGGGTATCCAATAAATAGACATTTATCAGACTTAGCATCCAATTTGTCTGATACAGTCCGCTTCACATAAGCAAGACAACCCCATATCTTCAAGTAAGATACATGAGGTTTCTTACCATTCCATATCTCATATGGAGTAGTTGAGACTACCTTGGTAGGCATTCTGTTTAACAAGTAAACAGCTGTCTGAAGTGCATAACCCCAAAAGGACTTGGGAAGAGTCGCATGATTCATCATTGACCTGACCATGTCCAACAAGGTCCTAAGATTCGCCTCTCGGATACACCATTATCTTTGTGGTGTATAGGCGGAGTCCATTGAGACAATATGCCATTGTCTCTTAGATAATCAAGAAACTCTTGACTTAAGTATTCACCACCTCGATCCGATCAGTATTTTAATACTCTTGTCATGTTGTTTCTCTACTTCATTTCTGAATTCTTTGAACCTTTCAAAGGCTTCAGACTTGTGTTTCATCAAGAACACATACCCAAACCGTGAGTGATCATCGGTGAAGGTAATGAAGTAGCTTTAGCCTCCTAATGCTTGAGTTGACATAGGTCCACATACATCAGTATGTACTAAACCTAGTAACTCTCCCACTCATTCACCTTTTCCCGTAAAAGGTAACTTAGTCATCTTGCCTTTTAAGCATGATTCGCATGTATCGTATGAATCCAATTCAAACGATTCCAGAATTCCACATCGGTGTAATTAGGACATGCGTTTCTTGCTTATATGGCCAAGACGACAATGCCACATATAAGTCTATGTGATTATCCTTCGAGCACGCGTGTTGCTCGCCGATATTGAAAATGTCATGGATACGTCAGCGTATAAATGTCATTACTCAAAGTTCCAGTTCCATAAAGTACGCCATTCAAAGTTATATAACAACAATTGTTACTAAACGTTAAATGGAAACCATTTCTATTTAAGCAGGAAATAGAAACAATGTTCTTTATTAGAGAAGGAACATAATAGCAATTGTCCAGTTCCAAGACTAGTCCACTAGGGAGCTTCAGCAAATAAGTTCCGATGGCGACCGCAGCAACCTTTGCTCCATTGCCAACTCGCAAATTTGACTCCCCTCTGACAAGTCTTCTTCTATTCCTTAGCCCCTGTATGTCATTACATATATGTGAGCTACACCCAGTATCCAATACCCAAGTGTTTAAGGAAATAGAATGACAATCAATAACGAAGATACCTGAAGAGGATGGGGCATCGGATGCCTTCTTCTTCTTCATGGACTCAAGATAAATCTTGCAGTTTCTTCGCCAGTGGCCTTCCTTGCCACAGTGATGGCAAGTGCCCTTTTGCGCTGGTTCCGCCTTCTTTGCCTTTCTCTTCTTTCCCTTCTGTTGTTCTTTTGACTTCCTCTTAGAACCTTTCTTCGAGGAATCAACTAACAGCATCGTCCCCTGCTCATGCTTCTCAGAAGATTCCACAGTCTTCAGCATATTAAGCAGTACCACAGATGAACCTCCTAGCATCTCAGAGGTGAAGAGGAGCTTTGAGACTTCGAACCTTTCGAATCTCACTTGCTCATCAACCAACTCACAAGGATGAAGGACTACGATATGAGCATCCATATGCTCATGCTGCTTTCGTAGCTTGGGTTCCATCGTGGCTAGCATGATGCAACTCATTTGTTCAGAATCACTCACATGTTTCTGATAGGCCAACAATTGGTCAAGAGTTGCATCGTCACTAGGACGGGCGGGAAGAGGCGCTTCGAGGACATTTGCAAGCTTTTCAACCTTGAGAACAATTCTCAAGCTTCTAAGCCAGTCCATGAAGCTCGGCCCAGTCAATTTATTCGAATCCAAAATGGAACGCAAATTCAAACACATCATGATCAATATATTGACCTAGAAATACAAAACGAGCATATATGAGAAAATGATTTTAAAATGCATCAATATACATTTATAAATCCCATTCATTTTTCGAATTTCAAAAACCCCAAAATCACTTCAGGAGATTGTAGGTCCATCTCCGAATGGGCTGATATCCATCATAGTTATGAACAACCTTGGAGAGAGTCCAACAAGCCATTCATAACTACGACGGTAGGTATCATCTATACCGATTGCATATCCCGTATATGCAACTATCACAATGTGCTATCAACTAATTGAATGATCACACATACATCGGGTTGTTAACACATTAACAAGTATGCATCATATGCATAGCACCCAACTTCACCTCCCTTTACATCGACCTTGGAGAGAGTCCAACAAACCGATGCTCCAGGTTAAAGCCAACCCATTAATCGGGACATAGTTTTAATATGGTTAGAGCGCATTCAACCAATTAGCCCAGCTTGGAGAGAGTCCAACAACCAAAGCTAACGATTGACCTCTGACTCTTACCATATTAGTATTAAACTATTCCATGGTTTGAACATATTCAGGTTCGAGCCGGGCTTGGAGAGAGTCCAACAACCCAAACAAGAAACAGAACTCTGGTTCTAACCATATTAATGGAAGGTGTAGGCTTTAATATTGATTAAGGGTTTTTAATGTCTCATCCTCTTTGCATGCAAATAACTATTATCTACATGGCATGGCATACATGGCATACATCTACATGTCACGACACGCATGGCATAATGTTATGCATCTAATGCAATTACATGGCATACAATTATGTCATGTCTATATTTCCTTATATGTCATAACTATTTATGGAAATAAAATATTTTTAAGATTTGATTCTCCAAATCAAATCATAATTAAATTAGGAAACAAATTTCCAAATCTAATCACATATTTTATTCATGGAATTATTTGATTAAGGAAAATCTATTTAGGAAACCAATTTCCTAAATCATTAAAACTACTTATGGAAATAAAATATTTTAAGATTTGATTTCCCAAATCAAATCATGATTAAATTAGGAAACAAATTTCCAGAATCTAATCAAATATTTTATTTATGGAAAATATCAATTTCCATAAATACTTCCAACTTTCCAACAGTGGAAGATTTCCATAAATACTTCTAGACTTTCCAAAATTGAAAAATTTCCATAAATACTTCTAAATTTCCAAAATTAGAAAATTTCCAGAAATACATTATGACTATCGCAAAACCATTTGTACGATTATGTCGAAACACAACCTGGGCTCTGATACCACTGTTGGGTTTCCGGCACCGCGGCGTGTGTGTGTTCGATCATGTTTCGTAAACATGAGCACAGCGGAAGCAATTAAAAATAATAAATACTCCTATTTATTACAACACACACAACACACGCATGCTTTTACAACAAGTGTAGACATAACCGTAAATTAAAATTGCAATAAAAGGAAATTAAACTACGTTATACCTTCCGTATGACGTGTAGCGGGAACGACATCAACCGGAACGATCCTCGTAAGAATCGTCTCTATTCGTATCCACGCCGAGCTCCTCGGGATGACTTCGCCAAGCCACGAGCTTCGTCTTCGTACGGGTTACTAGCCTCGTGTTGAAGACGACGTTATCGAGAGATGATCACGATCCGAATCCAAATTCGGACCTAAAACAAGCCCTCAAGACTTGCTTCTCCGGAGAGGTATTCGTCAACCGATTGATGAATCCTTCGTCCTCCACCTCAGAGGATTACCGGAGATCAAATCCCCGGTATGTTAGCCGCTGTCGGAGCACTAACCGTCGTCCAAACGACGCTCCGACGAGAGGAGAAGAAGCTGTCCAGAAAAACTGGACAGCTTGGTGGAGGAGATAGGCGCCGGCCAACAAAGGAAGCCAAGTGCTTACCTTGATGCCAAACCTAAGGAGGATCGCCGGAACTCTTCCGGCAGCAGCTCGACGCCGGCGAGGAGGAAGGAAGCCGCCTTCGGGACGCCGGTTGGAGGAGCCGGAGGCTGGGCGGCAACACAAAAGCAAGGAGGTTTTAGGTTTAGGGTTAGGGTTTAATCCCTATTTTATAGAGAACTAATTCTCTTAATGGTTAATGGATCATATCCATAAAGCCCGTTAACCCGCTCCATTAAGATAAGTTAAAATAAACCAAACCATGATAGTTTATTTTAAGTTAAAACGAACCGAACCAACCTTTGGTTCATTCGTTTAATATAAACCAAACCCTTTGGTTTATTCTCATCCATTGGATTAGGACCAAACCATTTTGGTCCATCCATTATGTCTTCATAAGACACGCCCATCCACGCTTCCATTCTTTGAAACAATTTCATGCTCGCTTTATGTTTGGTCCAACCAAACATAGTTTCTCTCGATAGAATCCCATTCTCAAGCTCGTTTTAAATCCTTTGGATTACACTGCGTTGTGACCAAATAGGTTCTCGGTTTATGTTGGCCGTCTATAATTAACCATTAATTATAGAATGATCATGAGTGGCACCTAGTAGTACATCATGATCCCCAATTAGCGAAAAGATCAACGTTGATCGAACTATTTACGAAACCCTTCAAGATGGCTCGAATGAATCGTGCCCCATTCCCTTCACTCATCTTATACCCACTTGGTTCAGACATGGTCTATTGTGTCAGTCCCCACTAGGCTGACTACGTCACACCTAGCCCAAGTATCATTTCCTCGTCCTACGGATTCTAGTTACTCCACATGTATCGAAGAGTACCTTACTCTAAACATGTATTGCTTTGGCCAAAGACTTTAGTAACAATCCGACGAGAGGCCATGGGTATACATCTCCTCGCAAGGAGTGGTGAATCCTTTATAGGCTATTCAAACACCTTCGATCACTTCGACTTATACCCAATCATCCCGGGTCCACATCTCCTTAGAGATGTTTGCTTAAGATGTCAAAGCATAAGTCTCCATGATCAAGATGACTTGAATACCGCAAGTCAAAGGAACATCGCACTTAAGCCACAGTAAGAACTTCATTGACATATCTATATATGCAGAGAACCATATGAAGTCTTACGACTGGTCACTCCAATGAACTAGTTACCATAACTAGCATCCACGATCAACTCCGGACATCACTATGTCTCCATCCAGTGAGAATCAGCTGCTTGGATACACCAAGGAGTATACCTCGTGCTAGTCTCGACAGAATTGATGGTGTCCAAATCCATCAATTCATCGACTAGGGATAATTCCGATACATCACAATTACACATGTAGAGATACTCACTAGTTGTGATCCAATCACAAATTCTCTCATCTTGTGAATCGTATCGTGGACATTCAAGATAAATGAGTTTAAGATCCAATCAAATACATTAAACATGTATACTCAAATAGTGAATCTTCATTTATCATATAAATGGTTCATACATAAGGCGATTGCCTTAGGACATCTCTCATATATTACTAACAGTGTTGGCCTGATTCCAGACTTTCTTTTCTGCGAGCAACTCGACAAATCCGCGATCTTCGTCTCAATTAAAGGAAAATCTTTTGCCTTAATTGAAGAGGAGGCCAAGGCTATAAAATAGGAGAGATTCAAACCCTAAAGAAGGATGGCGGCGGGTAAAGAGGACGACACAAGAACGAGGAGAACGAAGGAGTCGATGACAGAGGAACACAGATGGCACTAAGTATTGTAATTTCTTTCTCTAGCAATTCTTGTTTGACTATGGAGTAGTGTCCTGTAATCTTAGGGTGGGGGAGTAGCCCTTGACGATTTATGATGGATGATGTAATCTATACTACTTGAATTATTGTTTGTTTTGATCTAGTTTTTGGATTCTTATTGATAAACCTAAGGAGCTAAGGGGAAGTACCTAACAGTGAACCCAAGTTTCTGAAACCTAGAACCAGCTAGAGATTAACTCCTGTTAAGTAGCGGTAGTGTATCTATGAGAGCTTGCGGGGGTCTAGTGACAGGTCCCCTTAGCTGATTATGGTCCCGTGTGCAAACCTATCGTGAAAAGGAAATTTAGACTCTAAAGGAACTCTTATGGACTTAATGGATCTATCAAATCCAGTTTTTACCAAGTATCGGTGGTAAGACTAGGGAGGTTTGCGGGGGTCTCGTGACAGGTCCCCTTAGCTGATAATGATCCCCTACGCTCGAATACCTTGACAGGTAAATTAAGTTTGATAGGTACAGTTGGCGCAGACCTCGAAAGGGGTCGTTGATTTACCTTAGGATAGGTTCCATCAAAACAACTCTAACAGGGGTAGGAAAGAATTAAATCACCTTACAAATCGTCGACGTGGTGAAACCCATATCCTGAGATTCTTCTCAACTATTGACTTTTAGCTCGTTCTTCTCATTCGTTGTTCTTAACTGCTCAGTTTCTTTGCTTAATCTACAAATTGATTGACTAGATAACTTGGTATCACGATCATTTGGTAATTGTCCCAATCCCTGTGGGATCGATATTTTTATTACTTGACGACAACCGTGCACTTGTGGAAAATAACACATCAAGTTTTTGGCGTCGTTGCCGGGGATTGGCACTCAATATTGAATTGAGCATGATTTAGTTAATCTAGATTTCCGCTTTTGTTCCTATTCTTTGTGTCTATTCTGAATTCTTGTTTTGGGAGCCTCTCTTGTTGTTGCATGCACAGATTTAATAGGGAAATTCTCGATATTGATCCTGAGATAGAGAGAATGTTCCTTGCTAGAAGACGATTTCAGCAACATCAGGAAGAAAATCTGACCTCTAACATGGCTGATCAGAACGAGAATAAACCTTTAAGGGATTATGCAGCACCTAGTACAAGGGGATTGAGATCGAGTATTAGAAGACCCCCTATTGAAGCGAACAATTTTGAATTGAAACCGTCTCTACTATCCATCGTCCAACAACATAATTCGGAGGAGCACCCACTGAAGATCCAAATCTACACTTGGAAGTATTTTTGGAATTTTGCGAAACTTTAAAACTAAATGGAGCCTCAGTTGATGCTATTAGATTGCGCTTGTTTCCTTTCTCATTGCAGGACAAAGCTTGAGCTTGGCTACACTCTCTTCCAGCAGATTGCATAACTACCTGGGATCAGCTGGAGCAAAGATTTTTAGACAAGTATTTTCCACCCAGCAAAACTGCAAATCTTCATCATCAAATCACTAATTTTGCGCAAAAGGATGGAGAAACATTATTTGAAGCCTGGGACAAATTTAAGGGATTACTACAGCAATGCCCTCATCATGGGCTGGAGAAGTGGCTCATTGTTCATACTTTCTACAATGGAATCTCGTATGCTACTAAAGTTTCTCTTGATTCTGCTGCAGGAGGAGCTCTTATGAACAAAACGTTGGATGAAGCATTTGAGATCATCGAGAATGTGGCAATGAATTCTCACCAATGGGCCACAGAACGAGGATATCAAATTAAAACGCCAGGTAAGTTTGAGGTAAGTACCCTTGATCTACTCAGTGCAAAAGTTGATGCGTTAACTCAAAAGCTCGAACATTTTAATGTATCAGCTGTAAACTCATCTAATGTCACTTGCGAGATTTGTGGTGTAACAGGACATGTAGCGATAAATTGCCAAATCCTACACGCACCATCATCGGGAGCTGGGATTGAGCAAGTAGATGCACTAAATAATTTTAATCAGAAGCCTAATGGTGGCAACCCTTATTCGAACACGTACAATCCAGGTTGGAGGAATCATCCCAACTTTTCGTATAGAGCCAACCAAAATTCTTCTGGACAAAACAGTTTTGGAGCACCTTCGGGATTTCAGCTAGGACCCAAGTCTAGCTTAGAAAAGATGATGGAGAATTTTATTACGTGCCAGGGGAAGATAAATGATGAATTTCGACAGCATATTGTAGAATCAAATCGGCAACATCAAAATAATACCGAGGCAATCAAGCAATTGGGAAGCAAGGTTGATAATTTGACTAATCACACAAGAATGCTGGAAAATCAAATTTCCCAAATTGCCATCTCAGCATCAAGGACGCCCGACAGATTTCCTGGAAATTCAGAAGTAAACCCAGCTGAGCAATGTAATTCCATAAGTTTGAGAAGTGGAAGGATTTTAGAAGGAGACAGAGCTCAACAAGCGGCCCCTGTGCTAAAGGACATGAGCGTGTCAGAGTTGGAAGAAGACAGCAGCACGCCTGGGTTGAATAGAAAAGGAAGCCGACAACACACCCTGACCCAGGGCATGTCGTTCAACACGCCTGAGGAAGAGAATGTCCACGAGTGCGTGTCAGCTGACACACCCATGTCGGGTCACTCCAGCAGCCAACACGACTAGCCTATGCCGAACAACATGGGTGTGTTGAACAAGGAACCAAGAACGTATAAGCCCCCTATCCTGTTTCCAAAGAGGCTGATTAAGGAAAAATTGGATGAACAATTTGGTAAGTTCCTTGAGGTAATTAGGAAGCTATATATCAATATACCTTTTACAGAAGCTCTTCAACAAATGCCTACATACTCCAAGTTCTTGAAGGATATCTTAACCAATAAAAGAAAAGTCGAGGAGCATGTAACAGTGGCTCTTACTGAGGAGTGCAGCGCTTTAATTAAGAACATGGTACCTCCCAAACTAAATGATCCAGGTAGCTTTTCTATCCCTTGCATAATTAATGACTCAAATTTTGATAAGGCTTTTTGCGATTTGGGCGATAGTGTCAATCTGATACCTCTTTCCATATGAAAGAAATTAGATTTGGGAGAAATGAAACTAACTACTATGGCCTTGGAGTTAGCCGATCGCTCCATTAGATATCCTTTTGGAATCCTAGAAGATGTACCAGTACAGGTGGGAAATTTTATTATTCCTGCCGATTTTGTAGTGCTTGACATGGATGAAGACCCATGCATTCCACTCATTTTAGGGAGACCTTTCTTGGCTACTGCAGGGGCAATGATAGACGTCAAGAACCACAAACTCTCACTTGCATTTGGAAACGACAAAATTGAATTCGACCTTTCAAAAGCTGTTAAACAACCTTCTGTTTTTGATGTTTGTTGTAGGATTGACAGTTTCCAGTCAATAGCACTAGAAGGAGCACAAGAACAAACTTATCTTAATAAGCTCGAAGGGGATTTTGTGGATAAAGAGCTGGAGATTTCCGACCCCAACCTAACACCACAGGTAGAACTTAAGCCTCTTCCATCAACACTCAGGTATGAATATCTTGGCGAAAACTCTACTTATCATGTGATCATTAATGCTAATCTGAGTAATGCAAAGATCGAAAAACTGATTGAGGTATTGAACACACACAAGAACGTCATTGGATACAAGATTGATGACATTAGGGGAATTAGTCCATCGGTTTGCATGCACAGAATTCTACTAGAAGACAATTTTAAAACCTCTATAGAGCATCAAAGAAGGGTGAACCCAGCCATGAAAGAGAGTCAAGAAAGAGGTCATGAAATTGCTAGATGCAGGAATTATCTATCCAATATCCGATAGTGAATGGGTAAGTCCTGTCCATGTTGTGCCAAAGAAAGGGGGGATAACAGTGATAAGGAATGCTACGAATGAGTTAATCCCCACGAGAGCGGTTACGGGATGGAGAATGTGTATTGATTATAGGAAATTGAATAAGGAAACTAGAAAGGACCACTTTCCCATCCCATTTATTGACCAAATGCTAGACCGATTGGCAAAACACTCGCATTTCTGTTACTTAGATGGATACTCCGGTTTCTATCAAATCCCTATTTATCCTAATGACCAAGAGAAAACAACTTTCACCTGCCCATATGGTACTTTTTCTTTCAGGATAATGCCTTTTGGACTATGCAATGCACCCGCCACTTTTCAGAGATGTATGACTTCAATTTTTTCTGATATGATCGAGAATATAATGGAAGTATTCATGGATGATTTTTCTGTATATGGTGCAGATTTTGATATGTGTTTATCTAATTTGGTCAAGGTCTTGCAGAGATGCGAGGAAATGAATTTAATGCTTAATTGGGAGAAGTGCCACTTCATGGTGCGAGAAGGCATAATACTTGGGCACCTAATTTCACACTGTGGTATCGAGGTGGACATTGCTAAAACTGAAGTGATCAAGAAGTTGCCTCCTCCAACTGATGTCAAGGGAGTGCATAGTTTCCTAGGACATGCAGGGTTCTACCGACGGTTCATCAAGGACTTCTCAAAAATTTCGAAGCCATTAACTAATTTGCTTGCTAAAGATGCTGTGTTTCACTTTGATAATCCTTGTCTTGATGCATTTTCCAGGTTAAAGGAAGCATTAACAACCACCCCAATAATGCAACCTTCAGATTGGAGTCTCCCTTTTGAAATTATGTGTGATGCAAGTGATTTTGCTGTGGGCGCAGTGTTGGGACAAAGGAAGGATCGCAAGGTGTATGCAATCTACTACGCCAGTAAAACATTGGATGAAGCACAAATGAATTATGCTACCACAGAGAAGGAACTCTTGGCTATAGTATTTCCTTTCGACAAGTTCAAATCTTATATCATAGGGACCAAGGTGATAGTTTACACAGATCATGCAGCCATAAGATACTTACTGAGTAAAAAGGAATCTAAGCCAAGACTTATCCGGTGGATACTTCTTCTACAAAAGTTTGATTTGGAAATCCGAGACAAGCAAGGAACGGAGAACGTAGTTGCAGACCATCTATCAAGGCTTCATCAAGAATTAAATGCGGGAAGTGTCGATGATCTTGCTATTAATGATTTCTTCCCGGATGAGCAGCTACTAGCGGTCAGGAAAATCAAGGCTCCGTGGTGTGCTGATTTTGCCAACTACCTAGCTTGCGGGATAATACCTTCTCACATGAGTTATCATCAAAGGAAGAAGTTTCTTTCGGATGTAAAGCAATATGTGTGGGACGAGCCATTCCTGTTCAAGCAAGGGGCGGATGCTATATATCGAAGATGTGTATCCGAAGAAGAGATTGAGAATATATTGTATCACTGTCATTCTTCAGCATATGGAGGTCACACGAGCATGACAAAATGCGGCAAAGGTTTTGCAAGCAGGATTTTATTGGCCTCATATTTTTAGAGACTCTCAGAATTATGTGATGACTTGTGACCGCTGTCAAAGGACCGGGAACATATCAAGGAGACATGAGATGCCTCAAAATTCGATATTGGAAGTCGAATTGTTCGACGTCTGGGGGATTGACTATATGGGACCCTTCCCTACTTCCTATAAAAATACCTATATACTGGTGGCAGTGGACTATGTGTCTAAATGGGTTGAGGCTCTACTATCCCTCTCTTGTGATGCAAAAACAATCATAAAGCTCTTTAAGAGTATAATATTTCCAAGATTTGGAATACCGAGAGTAGTAATAAGTGATGGAGGCTCACACTTTATCGAAAGACAATTTGAAAGCCTTCTCAAGAAGTATGGAGTAACCGATAAACTAGCCTCGCCATATCATCCACAAACGAGCGGGCAAGTAGAAGTATCAAATAGGGAAATTAAGACTATCTTGGAGAAAATAGTATCAAGATCAAGGAAGGATTGGTCTTTAAGACTTGACGATGCTCTATGGGCCTATCGAACGACTTACAAGACACCCATTGGAATGACTCCGTTTCGATCAGTTTATGGAAAAACCATGTCATCTTCCAGTTGAAATTGAGCACAGGGCATATTGGGCAATTAAATGGCTTAATTTTGACCTAAAGAAAGCCGGAGAGAAAAGAAAACTGCAGCTAAATGAACTTGAAGAACTACGCCTTGATGCTTATGAACATGCAAGGTCTTACAAGGAGAAAACGAAGAGGTGGCATGACAAGAATATCATGCGCAGAGAATTCCATCAAGGAGACTTGGTATTACTATTCAACTCGAGATTGAAACTCTTTCCTGGGAAGCTGAAATCCAGATGGTCGGGACCATATCAAGTTGAAAAGGTTTATCCTCATGGAGCTATTGTTATATCCAGTGAGTCTACAGGAATTTTTAAAGTAAATGGTCAAAGACTTAAGAAATACTTCGCAACCAATTCTACTAAGCTGATTGGGGAGGAAGAGGGGCAGAGCACACTCCTCGAGCCATATCACCAAAACTAGGGAGTAATTGAGGGGTCAAGCTAACGACCTTAAACAAGCGCTTCTTGGGAGGCAACCCAAGCTATTTTTTTTTAGTCATTTTATTTTATTTTATTTTATTTTGAGTTTTACATTTTTTTCAGGTTTACAGGACACGACATGTTAAACATGCCACTGCGTGCCAAATTGACATGACCTGCCTATGCCGAACGACACAGGCGTGTTGAGGTTACCTGAAGACAACACAGGTAGAGCGTGCTGCCGAGCACACCCGTGTCGCACTTTTCTCACCTGTGGCACGCCTGGGCCGGATGGAAGCATGCCTATGGCGCGCTTAAACGGGTCGGGTATTTGCGTAAGAGGATGCCCGACACGCCTATGTTGCTGCTAGCCCTCTAAAGCCGGCCCGAGCACGCCCTAATTTTCCACGCGCGTTACAAGCTTGAAGCAGCTGCCGCCGATCTTTCTCGAGCAGCCGAGAAGCTAACCTGCTATCTCTCCCTCCCCAACGCCATGAGTAAGCGAGTGAAGACTAGAGGAGGAGCTTCTTCCTCTTCGGCAAAGGACAAGGGAAAGAGAAAAGCTCAGGACTTGGGTAACGATCCTCCTCCGACCTCCTGCCATCCTTATGGAATTGTTTCTAGGGATGAGGTTATAAAGTCTAAATTCAGTAAGCTTGAAAAAAGGAAGTTAGTATCTATAAGAACTATAGACTTCTACACGTTGACAACACTAGGGTTAAGAGATGACATAACTTGGTTGACCAATAGGATAGGCTGGACCGAATTTATCACGCATCATCATCTTACTTACCCTAGTATCACTCTTGAATTCCTTAGCTCCCTGTCTGCTGAAATACTGCAAGGAAAGGATTGTGAGGAAGGAAAAATCAAATTTAGATTAATGAACCATGAGTTTACTCTTTCTTTAAGTGATTTTAATACAATATTTGATTTTCCTTGTGGAGGGGAGAGGCAAATTCATAGACTTTTTATTGATCATCAATTTTGGAGAAAATTTTCTGATGACCCTCGCCCTTATGATGCATCTAGGTCTAAATCATTTAATATCCCTAATCCTACTTTTCGTTGTCTCCTTAGGTTTATGGCTAATACAATCTCTGGAAGATATGATAGTGCAGGGGTGGCTAGGTAGAGTGAGTTACAATTTTTATGGGCTATGCTAAATGAAGTTAATATTGATTCTGGAGCCCATATGGTTAGACATTTAGTTAAGGTTAGTAATAGCCCATCTGGGGTCATAGTCATAGGTGGTATTATCACTAGGATTGCTGTGGCCTTAGGATGTGAATTGAATGACCTTGAATATTGTCCTACTAGCCCTAGATTGGATTTGGATGCTTGTATAAATATGAAGATGATTGAGGCATGTGACGAGGGGTATCGTTTGGTGTTAAGAAATGGAATTAAAATCCCTCTTCCAAACCCTGAGCGGATGACTATACGTAATTCATCCAATTGGCTTTTTAGAGATGTCCAGGGACCCTTTCCTACCCCTACTGCCCATGCTCCATCACCCTCTCCTAGGGAGCCATCTCACATAGCCCCTGAGCCATCACATTCGACTCCTGAACCCCCATGGTTTCCTATTGATAATGTTTCTGCAGGGTACTCTTCTTTTGATTTTTCAAGATTCCGATCGTCATTCGAAGCTTTCAGGGACGAGCATACCTCGCACATAGGTGTGTGGGATCAGTTTGCCAAAGCTACAGAGGAGCACCATCGTATGGTGACACAACATTTGGATAGGGCAGCTGATTTTTACAGGAGAGCTGATGAGTTTTTCACTGCTGAGTCCGCCCGGAGGGAAGATGATGATAGATTTCGACAGGAGTCCCAGGAGTTTTACCAGGAGCAGCGACGTAGGTGGGCAGAGGAGGATGCTAGTAGTGAAGACGATGACCATTGACCACCTTGAGCTATTTTGTGAGTTTCGATGCACATCCTCATCGCTTATCTTTGTCTCTACCTAGAGTTTTAGTTTGGTTAGTGCTATTTTTGTTTGTCTCTTTTCATATATCATAACATTGCATTTTTATATCATCTAGCGTAATATAACTGAACATTGGTTGGATCATGATATTCCTTTTTGCCTATTTGATAAGAACCCTATTTTACTTCTAACACGGTCTATAGGTCTGAGGTATCCAAAAAGGATTTAAATCCCCCATATCGGACGAGTACTTGATTTTCCATTGGAGACTTTCCTGTGCAATTTGTTTACTGGAGAAACACTTTCCCTAGAAGTTTTGAAAAAAAAAAGGACTGGAATTGTTTTCAATCACCCCTTTGAGACCAAGTAGTTACTGGGGAAACACCTAAAAGGTGCCCCTTTGAGACTAACTAGTTACTGGGGAAATGCTCTCTATAAATTCCTTCCCTTCTTTCTTCTTAGAAAGTGATCCTTTGAGACCTTTTGTTGCTAGGTAAGGATGATCCATGAATTAAGGCAGGTAAGTGCCTCTATGCCAGAAATAAGAATGTTCTACGATAGAAGGGATGTCAAATCTGGATTAGTATCCAATGACTTTAGTTCAACTTTTCACGTGCACTATATAGTGATCTTTCAAGCTTGGCAACTAGGAATGACTTGATAAGATTAAGATTAGATTGTATACCTCTGGATGGTGTCTAGCATTTCCACAATTAAGTTGTCTTTTGTGTTTTCTTTGCTTGAGGACAAGCAAAAGTTTAAGACAAGGGGATTTTGATGTGTGTAAATCATGCAACGTTTTCACTACTCCATATGCATGCATTTTATCTCATTTCATGTCCTAGGCATGTATTTTGTCATGATTCAGTTAAGTTTAGCATATTTTGGACGAAGAGATTGCTTTTGGGTGTTTTTCGTGTTAACAGGGCAAAGAAGCAAGCGTATCAAAACAACACAGGCATGTTATCAGTGACACATCCATGTCAGGAGTTCCAGTGCTCAACATGCCCTGGTTCAGCAACCGACACGCCCAATTCAAGCGCTGACACAGCCGGCGTATCAAAACAACACAGGTGTGTTATCAGTGACATGTCCGTGTCAGGAGTTCCAACGCTCAACACGCCCCGGTTCAGCCTTCGACACGCCCCGTTCAAGCGCTGACACAGTCGGTGAGAAATGCGCGACACGCTTGTGCCCTCATCTGGCATGGGCGTGTTGGCCTGATTCCAGACTTCCTTTTCTACGAGTAACTCGACGAAGCCGCAATCTTCATCTCAATTAAAGGAAAATCTTTTGCCTTAATTGAAGAGGAGGCCAAGGCTATAAAAGAGGAGAGATTCTAACCCTAAAGAAGGACGGCGGCGGGTAAAGAGGACGACACAAGAACGAGGAGAACGAAGGAGTCGACGACAGAGGAACACAGATGGCACTAAGTATTGTAATTTCTTTCTCTAGCAATTCTTGTTTGACTATGGAGTAGTGTCCTATAATCTTAGGATGGGGGAGTAGCCCTTGACGATTTATGATGGATGATGTAATCTATACTACTTGAATTATTGTTTGTTTTGATCTGGTTTTTGGATTCTTATTGATAAACCTAAGGAGCTAAGGGGAAGTACCTAACAGTGAACCCAAGTTCCCGAAACCTAGAACCAGGTAGGGATTAACTCCTGTCAAGTAGCGGTAGTGTATCTATGAGGGCTTGCGGGGGTCTAGTGATAGGTCCCCTTAGCTGATTATGGTCCCGTGTGCAAACCTATCATGAAAAGGAAATTTAGACTCTAAAGGAACTCTTATGGACTTAATGGATCTATCAAATCCAGTTTTTACCAAGTATCGGTGGTAAGACTAGGGAGGTTTGCGGGGGTCTCGTGATAGGTCCCCTTAGCTGATTATGATCCCCTACGCTCGAATACCGTGACAGGTAAATTAAGTTTGATAGGTACAGTTGGCATAGACCTCGAAAGGGGTCGTTGATTTACCTTAGGATAGGTTCCATCAAAACAACTCTAACAGGGGTAGGAAAGAATTAAATCACCTTATAAATCGTCGACGTGGTGAAACCCATATCCTGAGATTCTTCTCAACTATTGACTTTTAGCTCGTTCTTCTCATTCATTGTTCTTAACTGCTCAGTTTCTTTGCTTAATCCACAAATTGATTGACTAGATAACTTGGTATCACGATCATTCGGTAATTGTCTCAATTCCTGTGGGATCGATATTTTTATTACTTGACGACAACCTTGCACTTGCGGAAAATAACACATCATGTTTTTGGCGTCGTTGCCGGGGATTGGCACTCAATATTGAATTGAGCGTGATTTAGTTAATCTAGATTTCTGCTTTTGTTCCTATTCTTTGTGTCTATTCTGAATTCTTGTTTTGGGAGCCTCTCTTGTTAGGTATTTTATTGTGATAAATCTCATATGAGGTCTTAAGGTGCCTCTTTACCATAAGGATCCTATTTTGGACATAGCATGTCGTACTCACGGCTTCCGCCCAAAACCTATCAGGTAGGTTATACTCATTTAACATTATCCTAGCGGCTTCTTGTAGGGTTCTATTTTTATGTTCTACTAGGCTATTCTTTTTTGGAGTTCTAGGGCAAGAGAACTCATGGTGGTATCCATTTAGGTTACAGAATTATGTAAACCTGTGGTTCTCGAATTCACCACCATGATCACTCTTAAGTCTTTTGATTTTAAGATTTTGTTGATTTTCTATTAGTTAAATAGGTTGATTAGTTGATCTAGGGTATCACTTTTGTGTTTGATGAACCTAGCCCAAGTAAATCTAGAATAGTTGTCAATTATGACTATGCAGAATTTACTCCCATTAAGTGACTTAGCTCCGTGTGAATCAAATAGATCCATGTGTAGGAGCTCAAGAACACTTTTGGTTCATTCTTGATTAGTTAGTTAATGTTGTGTCCTAGATTGTTTATTTTGTTGACAAGCATTACATATTTTATTATCCAAGTTATTGAGGTTAGGCAAACCTCTGACCAAGTTACTCTGACTCATCTTGTGGATGAGTCTTGGGTGTGAGTGACCGAGTCATCGGTGCCACAACCATGATTCCTCTTGTCGTGTCATAAGACACTTGGTTGAGGAGTTAGTTAAATTAATAGTATAAATATTGTTATTTCTAGTTCCCTTAAGGATTGTTTTAGAAGTTTCATTTGTATTAATTATGCATTCATTTTCTAGAAATATGACTTTATAGTTATTATCACACAATTGGCTTACACTAAGTAAATTATATTAAAAAATTTCTACCAATAAGACATTTTGAATAGTAAAGTTAGAGTTGAGCTCAATATCACCTGATCCGATGATTTTGAGCTTGCCATTGTTTCTGATGGCTATCGATCCTTGTCGTTTGAATCGAAGCTTTGAAAACTTGAGTTGATCCCCGGTCATGTGTCGGGAGCAACCACTGTTCAACATCCATTGATCCTACATGCAAGGTAGTTGGATCAGATATTGAATTTATTAAAGTTTGGTTGAAAATTATTAACCTAAATCATCTCACCCATGTCTACATGATCAAGCATGTTAACCTTATATGTTCTTGTGAGATGACTTTCAATTTTACTTGATTTAAATTTAATGATTTGAACACTTGTCAACCTTGTGTTAGATTCGGATTTGACCTTAGGCTCATCAAGTCACCTTTTCAAGATCATGGCTTCCAAGTCGTGGCAAGGCACAGAGGCCTTCTTTGATCGGAAAAATGACTACTTCCTTAGACAAAGCCATTTTCAAGAAAATAGAGACTTGACTTACCTAAGACCACTTCCTGGTGTAACTAGTCTAGGATACGGTGAGGTAGTTTCAGCTAGTTCCGCTCGGTCAAGTGCACCGAACTAGATACGCCTTATCTAGCCCGAATACACAAGACTCTGCTTTCCTAGCGTACTATCATCTCGCCGCATCGTGGTACTATGTTACCAAGTATTGACAAGTTATAGTCCTATCTAACCATTCTAAAAAGAAAAATCAAAATAAATAACTAACCTAAGCATGTAATTTCTAAGTTAAAACACAAACAAGTTTTGTACTAGCTCCCCCTGGACCGTTGAATCAGTTCGGTCTCTCCACATAGTAGATTTGGTCCTTGAGAACTCAGTACTGGTTCAACCCTAAGTTTGAAATCAAAGTGGTCTTAGGGACCCATGCTTGGACACATTTTTTATGTCGACTTACAATTGACATATACGACTTGTTGGTCGTATTTGAGCTTAACCCTAGTCCGTCCTTGTTGTACACGGCCCTTTGCGATCCAAGTAGGAGGTCAAGTCCTTTGGATTCCAAAGTAAACCTTTCCAACGTGTTCCTAAGATCTTCGACTTGACTCTTCAAGAGTGAGTTCTCAACTTCGAGCTTTTCAACCCGAGTTGATTCCTCCTCTCGAACTCGACTACTCGAAGAGGTTAGGGAGATCTCGTGTTTGAGGAGTTTAACTTCATCAACCAAGGTCTCGACCTTGGACTCGGACTTAGCTTATTTCCTAGTTAAGAATTTAATTGCACTATAGAGCGTACTAATAAGGGATCGACATACCTTGAGTGTATCTTTTGAACCGGATGCGTATCCGTGGCTTGTCTTGAATAGCGCTTTGCAGTCCAATTCGTCTTTGGTTTCAGATTCGTTGTTCCAGTTCGGACTCTGTCTCCAATTCAACCGGTTTAGCCATGAGGACACGATCATCATCTTCTTCCTCGGACGCTTCTTCCCACGTAGCGTTGAGTGCCTTTTTGTGTTTCAGTGCTTTGCTCTTGAGCTTCGTACATTCGGACTTGATGTGTCCAAACCTGTTGCATTCGTAACACCTAATATTAGAACTTTTAGGCTTACCTTTGTTGGGTCAAGCGACGGTTCACTTTCGTCCCTTGACTATCCTTCAAACTAGGTTGACTAGTTCGGCCTCCATTTCCTGGTCGACCTCCGAATCGGACTCATGTTCTTCTTCCTTCTGGGGTTGCTTGCTCGCGGTTTTCTTCCTCGAACCCTCAAAAAGTGCTATACCCTTCTCGAGTTCTGAGTTAGACTACTCATGAAGTTCGAAATCGGAAAACAACTCATCTAATCTAAGTTTTGAAAGATCCTTGGAGACCTTGTAGGCATTGACCATGGATGCCCACAAGGTGGTTCTAGGAAATGAGTTAAGAACATACCTAATAAGGTTGCGGTTTTCGATCTTTTGTCCGATCGCGTGTAGGTTGTTGACTATGTCTTGAACGTGAGCATGAAGTTGCGTCGCCATCTCGTATTCCTGCATTTTTAGATTATATAACTTATTGAACAAAAGATCGCGTTTACATACCTTGGCTTCATCGGTGCCTTCGTGTAGCTCCACTAGTTTTGTCCAAAGGTCCTTTGCGCTAATGAAGGGGCCGACGCGATTAAGCTCCTCCTTGGACAAGCTGCATTGGAGGATTTGAGTTGCCTTGGTGTCGGCATCGACTTGTCTTTTTGTCGCATTGGTCCATTGGTCATAATCCAAGGATTCACCCACTTCATTAGTCGGAAGTGTGAATCCCATTTGGATTATGATCCACATCTCGATTTGGATTTTAAGAAAGCATTCCATCCAACCCTTCCAATAACGGAAGTCATCTCCATTGTAAAATGGAGGTTGGATGGTGCTAAAACCCTCGATATGGGCCACTGAAACAAAAAAAAAACAAGAGGATGAAGCGGAAGAAACCTAAAAACACAAATGATGAAAATGTCCCAAGACTCGCATTTGGATTAGCAGTGCGGGAGAAAAAAAGAACTACATGAATGAAAAAGAAAAAAAATTCGAAATAAACAGAAAAAAATCGAAAAAAAAATCTATAGAAAGCTAGATTGGTGGTTTCACAAAATCTTAGCACCCCCGGCTCTGATACCAATTGTTGGATCGAGCGGATCGCTAGAGGGGGGGGGGGTGAATAGCGATAGAAACTTTTCGTACGAATTCGTTCGAGTTAGAAAATTTAAATACAGCGGAAGATAAACAATAAATAAAAGAGACAAGTGGATTTTTTACTTGGTTCGTAGACTTCGGCTACTACTCCAAGGCCCTAGTGGTCCTTGACCACGCACGAAGGGTAAAACACTAAACGAACTCCTCCTCGTTGGTGGTAGGAGTTAATCGAATACAAGAAACCACAAAAGCTTGAGGTAGAGGGACACTCCCCCTCTCCTCATTACGATAAAAACTCTGAGACAATATATGAAAAGAAATAAAATGAATTGAAACTTATATCGACAAAAAATATAAACACTTAAACTTAGAGCGTCGGAGAAGTAGCACTTCGTCGTCAGAGACTTGCAACATTGCGGAGGCTTTTGGGAACTTAGAATTGATGAGAAAACCCTAGGAGAGGCCCTCCTTTTATAGCCTTTGATCCCCTTCTCGAGAGGAACTTAAGCCAATTAGATTTGAGCACCAATCCCCTTGAAATGAGGTGATAAGCCTTGACTCCTCGAAGATGATCCTTGACCATCAGTCGACTGATGGCCATCATCGATTGGTGATGGCGATCGATCGAATCGGCCGTAGGTAGTCCATCGATGGATGACTCGAGTCCTCCAAGAGCAATCGGTGATGCTTCCGTAAAGTCAAAATTAGCTTAACAAAAATATTATTTCAACGGTCGCTGGCCATCCGATCTCGACCTAGACCATCTATAGGATGTTTTTGGTCGGATCTATGCTTAAGATCATCCCCGTAAGAAGGATACGACCTATCTTACTCTCTCACACACACGAGCTTACCTCGATACTTAGTGTGTCGCTTTTGCTTCCAGCCTTCCACTCGATTCCTTTGGCTTCCTTCGAAATCACTCGAGTATCGCCCGACCACCGCGACTTCCTCCGAGTGTTGCTAGCCTTCAGCTCCAGCGTTGGCACTTTTCTGCACACTCGATTTAGCTCGTGAGATAACAATATGAGCTTAACTTTGTATCGTTTGCTATAATCAAAACTCAAGTTCAACTTAGGTGCCTACTGCACCAACAATATAAAGTTCCCCATATCATTTCCTTGTTGCCCCTTCTCTCCGCCTTCGTATTCGAATTCTCATTTCCAATTATTTTATATAATATTCTATCATTTGTATCTGGTCTCATACATGACTATGTGGTGGCATTGCTTATTCAAGGAATTAGGGATTTTTCCCTGTCTATATAAAGGAAATACCACAAGAAGATTAGGGATCATGAAAAGAGCTACCCTAGGACTCATAAACCTCGAAGGGGGTCATCCAAGGGCTCCTAACCATTGAAGGATGTTGTCAGAGGACTACTCCACCTCCATAGATGGTATCAGAAGGGATTTCATTATCACCACTTTAGATCTGACTGGGTGTTGCAGTCGAAGACCCTCCTCACATCCAAACTAAGCCTCCTTTTCTTTCCATTTTATTGTTTCAATCATATTATTTTGTATGAGGTACCTTGTGGTTTAAACTAAATCCTTATAGATTAGATTTCTATGATTTTAGGATGAGAGAGTAGCTCCTTGATTTGTAAATGTTACTATGTTGGATCGAGAGAATCGCTAGGGGGGAATAGCGATCGTAAAAAGTTCATTTCATTTTCGTCGAAAGAACAAGTAACATAGTGGAAATGTAAAGTAATAAAGGTAAGGAGACAATTTATTTTCACTTGGTTCACAACCTAAAGGTTGCTACACAAAGGCCCAGCGATCCTATGCCGCGTACGAAGGGACAATCCACTATAAGTCTCCTCCTCATTGGAGGTAGGAGACAACAATTACAATGAAAACACAAAAGCTCGAGTACAATGAATTAAAGCAAAGTAAAAATAAATTCTAACATTAACTATCGATAGAGGAATGGAAACTTAGTGATGTTGGTGCAATCAGTCTAGGTCACGATTGACCAGACTCGAGTTTGACTCGAGTAGTGTTTTGATATTTGACATTGATGTCTGACAATGTAATGGGGAGATTGTTGGTGTAATTGACCCAAGTTATGATCTTGATGTTTGACGATGGTTTGACCATTGTCAAGGGAAAGTCCAAGTCTTGAGTACTTAGCATGAGAAGTCCAAGCATGGGTCTTGGCAAGGGAAAGTCCAAGTCTTGTGTACTTAACATGGAAAGTCCAACATAGGTTGGCAAGGGAAAGTCCAAGCTTAAGTCTTTGCAATTGAGAAGTCCAAGGAGAATATTGGTGGCATAAAGTCCAAGGGTGGAGTCTTGACAGCATAAGTCCAATGGTTGGTGACGTAAAGTCCAAGCAGAGTCTTGGCAGCGTAAGCCCAATGTGCCTTGGCGGTGTAGAACACATTAGCATGATAATAGATGATAGATGCACTTGAAGGCTAGCATATGGATGACTTGGAGGGATCCGATAGGCGTGAAGCTGATGGAGGAGGCTAGAAGACTTAGGTCTAGGCTAAGGGTGGTCTAGCAAGTATGAGGGCATCATACTTGGGGTAAAACCTCATGTTTGATGTGTATCAGTCGACTGGGACTATGGACAGTCGACTGATGTGAGTCCACCGGAGTTCGATTGGAAATGGCACGCGATCAGCTAATCGCCAACATTGGGCGATCAATCGGCCGCCTTAGCAATCAATCGATTCAAGAGTAGTCGATCGGTCGAGAATTCGGGGATAGAAAGTTCCCGAGTCGACTGTTAGGGTTTGACAGTTGGGTGATGACCCTATCAGTCGACTGATGGTCTATCCGTTGGAACTTATCTAATGTGGCTCATGCCATTGTGAGACAATGGCTACAGGAGAAGTCGATTGCTAGGCAAAATCTATCCCGAATGTAGGTTATAAAAGAAGCTCGGAAGGAGGGTTTTGGCATCGATTTTTTTGGGCAATTTGGAGCGATTTGCTGGTGCAAATCAGGGTCTTCAAGACTAGTCCAAGGCAATCAACAAGGAAGCTTCCAAAAGATTTTATTAAAGTGTTGTTTGCATTCTTTTGTTGTATTTACTTGTATATGCTTGTTGTTCATTGTATTACTTAGAGTAATCACTTGTACGAGGTTTCTCCTGTAACGCCCGTAAAATTCCTAGAAATTTTACAAGAATTTTTGCATGATTATAATGGGCTTTATGTGGGCTCCTTCAAAAATAAAAGAAAAGGAGCCAAAAAGGGATGCAAGGCCTAGGAATTTAACCCCAAACCACTAGTAGATAGCTAAGCCCTAAAGATGCATCCAATAACCAGAAGCCCAGCAGGGTTGTATTATTAGAGGAATATGGGAAATTATAGTTAGGGGTAAGGGAGACTAAGGGACACTTCAAGTGAATAAATAGGGGGAATGAGGAGACATGAGAAACCAAATTGTTTTTCTCTCCTTCTCATCTTCTTCCTCACCGAACCCTAAGCTCCCCTTTTCATCGTTTTCCGAGAACTATCCAAGCAAGAAGAAGGCTAGGTTTGGCTTCCCTTAGGTTATCTTCAAACTAATAGCAAAGCGAAGGATGTAAGTATCCCCTCACCTGCATACAAGTAGTTTTTCGATTGATGTTATTGTGTCAACCTCTTCTTGAACCATTTGGCCAGGATCTTCATTTGAGTTTTCAATGAAGATTCATGTCATACCTTGGATGAATATGAGGAAGATAAGATGCTAGATGGATTAGGTTAAGTGTTTGACCTTAAAAACCCCAAGGAGCCTTCGGCCAAGACCAATATTTGTGCTCTCCATGATGATCCATGCTATAACTTGTGTAAATATGAAGATGATAGGTTTCTAGATGAGTTTGGTTAAGTGGTTGATCCCCAACTCCCTCTAAGACTCTCGGCCAAGCCCCTTTATACCCCTATGTATTCTTTTATGCCTTGTTTTAGAATGAGTTCATGATAACTTTTGATGTTAGATGAATATAACATGCTCTATTCTAGGTTTTAAATGAGTTCATGCCATGTTTGATTTTAGAAGAAGATAACATGTTCTATGCCATGCTATAGATGAGTTTATGCTATGTTTTGATGGTAGATAAAATAACATGTTGTTGGATAATCTAGAGTTAAGTGGTTGAGGCTTTAAGCCCTTTGAACCATTCGGCCAAGACCCCTAATGTGCTTTCTATGCCATGTTTAGATAAGTTCATGATAACTTTTGATGTTAGATGAAGATAACATGTTCTATGCTAGGTTTTAAATGAGTTCATGCTATGTTGATGGTAGAAGAAGATAACTTGTTATGTTGATGGTAGAAGAAGATAACATGTTTTATGCCATGATATAGATGAGTTTATGCTATATTTTGATGGTAGATAAAGATAATATGTTGTTGGATAACTTAGAGTTAAGTGGTTGAGCCTTACGTCCCTTTAAACTATTCGGCCAAGACCCATTTAGGCCTATCATGCTATGATCTATAAATTACCATGTTATGTTTTGAATGTAGATATAGGTAACATGTGAAAGCTAAGCTTGATTTAAGAAAGAGATCATAGGTTGTCTTGGAATTCTCAGCCAAGGCTGATTTAAAATCCTAAGTGCCCTCCCATGCCATGCTTTATATGTTAAAGAATTAACATGTGGTTAGTTAGACCATATATAAGTTGTTTGGTGTTTAAAACTTGAAAGAGCTCCATGAAGTTTAGGTCACTCCATGTATACTTGTTCATGATGTTTATGCCTTATGCCATGCCCTATATGTGTGTGATGTTAACATGATGTTAATAGGGTCCTTGCTCAAGTTGTTTAGCATGATTGGTTAGGTCACTACCATATGTCTATATCAATAGTAGGGATGCATGATAAATTTCTGCTCATTACTATGTTAAATGTATGACCATGTTATGCTCATTACCTTGTGATTGTATGAATGTATGATGTTTTATAAAGAAGGAACATGATATGCATGAAAAGAAATATGATATGTTATGAAGAAGAAATATGTTATGAGAAGCAATATGATATGTTATGAAGAAGAAATATGTTACGAGATGAAGAAGAAATATGATATGCCATTGTAAGAAACATGATATGTTTATGAAATGAAATATGATATGTTATGAAAAGAAGCATGTATGTATTTTACTTTCTGCATGGCTTGTACCAGGACCCTAACAAGGTCCAAAGGGATGGGCTCCTAAGTTGCCCTAGGCCGACGAACTTAGTACGGGCCTAGGATGGGCTTCTATGTTACGATGGCCCCTAGGTCGATGGTCATAGTACGGACCTAGTACGGGATGGGCTCCCAGTTGCCCTAGGCCGACGGTCATAAGTACGGCCTAGGATGGGCTTTTATGTTATGATGATGGCCACTAGGTCTACGGATATAGTACGGGCCTAGTAACCTAGTAGGTTCGAGATTAGCTACCTCGGGTCTATTTAGGGATGCACGCTATGATGATGATGATGTGGTACAATGTCGGGCCCAATATGTTGAGATTTATGTTCAAATACCTATAATATATGTTTCGAAGAGCATCCTACATATACCTTTATGTTATGCCTGCTTATGTCTATGATGTTATATTCTTGTTATGCCTGCTTATGTCTATGATGTTATATTCATATTATGTCTGCTTATGTCCATGATGTTCTACTTATGTCTATGATGTTATATTCAGTTATGTCTGCTTATATCCATGACGTTCTGCTTATGTCCATGATGTTATATTTATGTTATGCCTGCTTATGTTCTACGATGTTATATTCATGTTATGCCTGTTTATGTTCCTGTATGTTTACATGTTATGCTTACGTATGGTTTTTGTGAGTAGGACAGGATCTTACTAAGCCTATGTGCTTATAGTTTATGTTCCCTTGTACTGAAGATAAGGGTAAAGGGTGGCTAAACTAAAGGGAGCAGGAGGGGCAAAGTGTGTGTGGTAGTGGCATGGTGGAGGAGATCTGTTATGTTCTTTATGCATGTTTTCCCTAAGATGATTTTGTTTATGGGCTTGAACTAAGCACTAAGTACTTATGAAATAATGATGCATGCTCTATGTTAAGAAGAAGTATCTATGAAATGACGATGCATGTTTATGTTTAAAAGAAGAAAAAAAAAATATGTCTAAAGTCTTCCGCTTTAAGAAGTATATGTAGTCTTCCGCTGTAATGTATGTATGTACGATCGCGTCACGCGTCGCGCCCTCCGGACCCTTGAAAAAGGGGCGGGCGTGACAGGTTGCTATCAGAGCAGATCTACCTTTCCACTACACACACATCAAGCTCCAAATCCTGCCGCTCCAAGTAAGAATTTCTATGCCTACTTTATTTCTTTCATGTATGATAACAAATGCCTCTAGCTTAAATATGCCTGAAAATATGTATGCCTGAAATATGTAAGATAACCTTATGCTAGCTTTTAGTTTAACCATGCATAGATAAATGAACGATAAACTTATACTAGCCTTACTCTAATATGTGAAGATAACCTTGGCTGGGAAGACGTAGTAATAGGGTCGATGAGAT
Organism: Wurfbainia villosa; assembly: GCA_025175895.1. NCBI lineage: Eukaryota > Viridiplantae > Streptophyta > Magnoliopsida > Zingiberales > Zingiberaceae > Wurfbainia > Wurfbainia villosa. The sequence goes on along the minus strand of CM046001.1, from coordinate 78,711,956 downwards.
AGTAATATAGGGAAGACGTAGTAATAGGGTCGATGAGATAGTAATATATGGAAGACGTAGTAATAGAGTCAATGAGACAGTACCCCCACCTGCTCTTATGCATGTGGTTACTGAACTCCAGCACTGTTGGTAAGGAAGAAAGATGGGTCTATGCGAATGTGCATAGACTACCGAGTGCTAAATAATGTGACGATCAAGAATAGGTACCCTTTACCGCGGATTGATGACCTGTTCAACCAGCTAAAGGGTGCCACCGTCTTTTCTAAGATTGACCTGAGGTCTGGCTATCATCAAGTGAAAGTGAAACCAGATGATATACCGAAGACGACTTTTCGAACAAGATACGAACATTACGAGTTCATAGTTATGCCCTTCGGAGTGACGAATGCACCTGCTATGTTCATGGATTTGATGAATAGGGTATTCTCAGCATTTCTCGACAAATTTGTAATCATTTTCATCGACGATATACTGATATATTCGAGGACCCCAGAAGAGCACGCAGAACACCTGAAGATGGTGTTACAGATTCTTCGGGAAAAGCAGTTGTATGCAAAGTTCTCCAAATGCGAATTCTGGCTCAATCAAGTATCATTTTTGGGTCATGTTATATCCAAGCACGGAGTGATGGTAGACCCAATAAAGATTGAAGATGTGAGTAACTGGAACCGACCAAAGAATGTCAGCGAGATTAGAAGCTTTCTTGGGCTAGCAAGCTACTACAGGAAGTTTGTAGAGAACTTCTCTAGAATTGCAGCCCCTATGATGGTCCTCACCAGAAAGAACAAGAAGTATGAATGGACAGACGCCTGCGAGAAGAGTTTCACAGAATTGAAAAAGAGACTAACCAGCGCTCCAATCCTTGCTCTTTCGGACAGTAATGAAGGCTTTGGCATGTACAACGACGCCTCCAAGTTGGGACTCAGAGTTGTACTCATGCAGAATGACAAGGTCATTGCCTACGCCTCTAGGCAACTCAAAGAACATGAAAGGAATTATCCCACTCACGATCTAGAGTTAGCGGTCGTGGTCTTTGCTCTAAAAACATGGAGGCATTATCTATATGGAGCTCAGTGTAGGATTTATACAGACCACCAGAGCCTGAAATATTTCTTCACACAGAAGGACCTGAACATGAGACAACGCAGATGGCTCGAGCTCGTCAAGGATTATGACTGCGAGATCTTCTACCATCCAGGAAAAGCGAACAAGGTGGCCGATGCACTCAGCAGGAAGTCCTGTACCACCTTGATGTCTCTATCAGTATTATTTCGGCCCTTAGAAAAGGAAATTATGCATTATGGGGTTGAAATCATTTCCGGACAGCTCTTGACTATGACGATAGCACCGACGCTGTTCAACGATATATTGGAAAAGCAAATCCGTGACCCGAGCATTTAGAGGATCAAGTAAGAGGTCCTAGAAGGAAAGGATGATGGGTTTCGTATCTCTGATAGTGGAATACTCTACCTCAGGGATCACTTGTGTATTCCTGATGATCCAGAATTATGGAAGAAGATATTTGAGGAAGCTCACGAAACTCCTTATGCGATGCATCCTAGAACCACCAAGATGTACCAAGATCTGAAAAGAAAATTCTGGTGGTTCGGTATGAAAAGAGATGTGACTCAATATGTCAGTACCTGCCTGACCTGCCAGAGGATTAAAGCAGAACACCAGAGACCTGGAGGAACACTGCAGCCGATCCAAATTCCAGAATGGAAATGGGAAGATATTTCTATGGATTTCATCTCAGGATTGCCCAAGACGACAAACGGATATGATGCTATATGGGTAATTGTGGACAGATTGATGAAGTCTGCCCACTTCTTAGCAATCAAGATGACCTATTCGACTGAACAACTGGCTCAATTATATGCTAAGAAAATTATCAGATTACATGGGATTCCTAAGACCATCATTTCTGATAGAGATGGTCGCTTTATTTCCCATTTCTGGGAATGTGTTCAAAAGGCCCTTGGCACGAAGCTATTGTTCAGTACTGCCTTCCATCCTCAGATGACGATGCACGAAAGGGTAAATCAAGTACTGGAGGATATGTTATGAGCTTGCGCCCTGGATTTCAAAGGGAGTTGGTGCCGATACTTATGCTTGGCAGAATTCTCCTACAACAATAGCTACCAAGCTACTATTGGAATGGCGCCCTACGAGGCTCTATACGGGAGGAAATGTAGATCTCCTATATACTGGTACGAGGGTGGTGAAAAGAAGGGGATGGGACTCCAGATAGACTTCATTGATGACACCACCCGAGCTATACAGAACATCCGCCAAAGAATTGAGACTGCTCAGAGCTGGCAAAAGAGTTATGCAGATATGCGGCGTAGACCGTTAGAATTCGAAGTCGGGGATCTGGTATTCCTCAAAGTGGCCCCTATGAAGGGAGTGATGAGATTCGGAAGGAAGAGTAAGATGAGTCCGCGCTATGTGGGACCATATCCGATATTGAAGAGAGTTGGCAAGGTAGCTTACGAGCTAGAGCTACCTCAAGAGATGTCGGCTATTCACAATGTGTTCCACGTTTCGATGCTCAAGAAGTGCATTTCCAGTACGGACCAAGTGATCGAGCTACAAACAGTGCAAGTTCAAGATGACTTGAGTTAAGTTGACCTATCCAGATATTAGACCGAGAAGTCAAGAAGCTAAGGAATAAAGAGATGCCCTTAGTAAAGGTCCTGTGGCAAAATCAACGGTACGAAGAAGCTACCTGGGAACGCGAGGAGGACATGAAACAGAAGTACCCGGAATTGTTCTAAGTTTCGAGGATGAAAATTTTAAAAGGTATGAAGGATTGTAACGCCCATAAAATTCCTAGCAATTTTATAAGAATTTTTGCATGATTATAATGGGCTTTATGTGGCCTCCATCAAAAATAAAAGAAAAGGAGCCAAAAAGGGATGCAAGGCCTAGGAATTGAACCCCAAACCTCTAGTAGATAGCTAAGCCCTAAAGATGCATCCAATAACCAAAAGCCCAGCAGGGTTGTATTATTAGAGGAATATGGGAAATTATAGTTAGGGGTAAGGGAGACTAAGGGACACTTCAAGTGAATAAATAGGGGGAATGAGGAGACATGAGAAACCAAATTGTTTTTCTCTCCTTCTCATCTTCTTCCTCACCGAACCCTAAGCTCCCCTTTTCATCTTTTTTCGAGAACTATCCAAGCAAGAAGAAGGCTAGGTTTGCCTTCCCTTAGGTTATCTTCAAACTAATAGCAACGCGAAGGATGTAAGTATCCCCTCACCTGCATACAAGTAGTTTTTCGATTGATGTTATTGTGTCAACCTCTTCTTGAACCATTTGGCCAGGATCTTGATTTGAGTTTTCAATGAAGATTCATGCCATACCTTGGATGAATATGAGGAAGATAAGATGCTAGATGGATTAGGTTAAGTGTTTGACCTTAAAAACCCCAAGAAGCCTTCGGCCAAGACCAATATTTGTGCTCTCCATGATGATCCATGCTATAACTTGTGTAAATATGAAGATGATAGGTTTCCAGATGAGTTTGATTAAGTGGTTCATCCCCAACTCCCTCTACGACTCTCGGCCAAGTCCCTTTAGACCCCTATGTATTCTTTTATGCCTTGTTTTAGAATGAGTTCATGATAACTTTTGATGTTAGATGAATATAACATGCTCTATGCTAGGTTTTAAATGAGTTCATGCCATGTTTGATGTTAGAAGAAGATAACATGTTCTATGCCATGCTATAGATGAGTTTATGCTATGTTTATGCTATGTTTTGAAGGTAGATAAAATAACATGGTGTTGGATAATCTAGAGTTAAGTGGTTGAGGCTTTAATCACTTTGAACAATTCGGCCAAGACCCCTAATATGCTTTCTATGCCATGTTTAGATAAGTTCATGATAACTTTTGATGTTAGATGAAGATAACATGTTCTATGCTAGGTTTTAAATGAGTTCATGCTATGTTGTTGGTAGAAGAAGATAACATGTTATGTTGATGGTAGAAGAAGATAACATGTTTTATGCCATGATATAGATGAGTTTATGCTATGTTTTGATGGTAGATAAAGATAATATGTTGTTGGATAACCTAGAGTTAAGTGGTTGAGCCTTATGTCCCTTTAAACCATTCGACCAAGACCCATTTAGGCCTATCAAGCTATGATCTTTAAATTACCATGTTATGTTTTGAATGTAGATATAGGTAACATGTGAAAGCTAAGCTTGATTTAAGAAAGGGATCTTAGGTTGTCTTGGAATTCCCGGCCAAGGCTGATTTAAAATCCTAAGTGCCCTCCCATGCCATGCTTTATATGTTAAAGAATTAACATGTGGTTAGTTAGACCATATATAAGTTGTTTGGTGTTTAAAACTTGATAGAGCTCCATGAAGTTTAGGTCACTCCATGTATACTTGTTCATGATGTTTATGCCTTATGCCATGCCCTATATGTGTGTGATGTTAACATGATGTTAATAGGGTCCTTGCTCAAGTTGTTTAGCATGATTGGTTAGGTCACTACCATATGTCTATATCAATAGTAGGGATGCATGATAAATTTCTACTCATTACTATGTTAAATGTATGTTATGCTCATAACCTTGTGATTGTATGAATGTATGATGTTTTATAAAGAAGGAACATGATATGCATGAAAAGAAATATGATATGTTATGAAGAAGAAATATGATATGCCATTATAAGGAACACGATATGTTTATGAAATGAAATATGATATGTTATGATAAGAAGCATGTATGTATTTTACTTTCTGCATGGCTTGTACCAGGACCCTAACAAGGTCAAAAGGGATGGGCTCCTAAGTTGCCCTAGGCCGACGGACTTAGTACGGGCCTAGGATGGGCTCTTCTATGTTATGATTGCCCCTATGTCGACGGTCATAGTACGGACCTAGTACGGGATGGGCTCCCAGATGCCCTAGGGCGACGGTCATAAGTACGGGCCTAGGATGGGCTTCTATGTTATGATGATGGCCCCTAGGTCGACGGACATAGTACAGGCCTAGTAATCTAGTAGGTTTGAGATTAGCTACCTCGGGTCTATTTAGGAATGTGCGCTATGATGATGATGATGTGGTACAATGTCGGACCCAATATGTTGAGATTTATGTTCAAATACCTATAATATATGTTTCGAAGAGTATCCTACATATACCTTTATGTTATGCCTGCTTATGTCTATGATGTTATATTCATGTTATGCCTGCTTATGTCTATGATGTTATATTCATGTTTTGTCTGCTTATGTCCATGATGTTCTGCTTATGTCTATGATGTTATATTCATGTTATGTCTTCTTATATCCATGATGTTCTGCTTATGTTCATGATATTATATTTATGTTATGCCTGCTTATGTTCTACGATGTTATATTCATGTTATGCCTGTTTATGTTTCTTGTATGTTTACATGTTATGCTTATGTATGGTTTTTGTGAGTAGGACATGATCTTACTAAGCCTATGTGCTTATAGTTTATGTTCCCTTGTATTGCAGATAAGGGTAAAGGGTGGCTAAACTAAAGGGAGCAGTAGGAGGGGCAAAGTGTGTGTGGTAGTGGCATGGTGGAGGAGATCTGTTATGTTCTTTATGCATGTTTTCCCTAAGATGATTTTGTTTATGGGCTTGAACTAAGCACTAAGTACTTATGAAATAATGATGCATGCTCTATGTTAAGAAGAAGTATCTATGAAATGACGATTCATGTTTATGTTTAAAAGAAGAAAAAAAAATGTCTAAAGTCTTCCGCTGTAAGAAGTATATGTAGTCTTCCGCTGTAATGTATGTATGTACAATCGCGTCACGCGCCGCCCCTCCGGACCCTTGGAAAAGGGGCGAGCGTGACATCTCCACCTCCGGATTGTTCTGAGGAGTTATTGAGTAGTGGTGTATGATTAGCATCGCTAGGGCTCATTTGAGCCCAATTCGTGGAGTAGGAACCATTCGGTTCCGAACCATGTTATATTTGGTGTTGTGATTGTGCTTTTGTGTATTTGTTTTTGTTATATATATTCCACTGCGTATAACACATTTTGTAGCAAACGCGATCAAATTCCATCAAGCAACGCCGAATCGCTATTCACCCCCCCCTCTAGCGGGTGCACATGTCCTAACAAGTGGTATCAGAGCTAGGAGCTCATCAACGGATTAACAACCGGGAGCAAGCGCACTAGAGGGAAAGATGGAATTTGAAGAAAGATTAGGTCGGGACATCAACACACCACCATCTTATGAAGACTAAGGATTTGAAGACTTCAACTCATGGAAAATAGGAATTGAGAACTTTCTAATGATGGTGGATATCAAGCTTTGGTCGCCTTGATAGAAGGTTGTGATTTCCCAAGAGGCAAAAATGGTGGAATCCTCAAGGTTAAAAAATGGACCAAGGAACAACTCAAAGAGTTCAAGGCAAATATTAAGATAATCAAAATGTTGTTTGATTTAATTTCTAATAATGTCTTGTCCAAGTTAGGTGAGTACAAGGATGTAAAATACAGAAAATAATAATAATAATAATAAAATACCCTTGTTAATTAGGCAAGTATCCTATGGGATTTTGTAGAAAGTTTTCGAATTTTTTTGGATTTAAATGGAATCTTATGATAGTATGTAAGGAAAGATTTAACAGGCTTTTACAAAGCCTATTTGGATTACCCATTATTGAAGAGTTAATAAGTTTTATTAATATCCGTTTCTTTCTAATTTCTTTCACGGCGACTCCTCTTCTCCCGATCCCGATTCCTCTTTTCTTCTTTCTCGATCGCACAACCTTCCCACTCATCGTCATCGCTCCCCTTTCTTCCTCTCCTCCTCGATGGCGATTCCTCTACTCGAACGATTATTTTCTTATCGTACTTGCACCCCAAGCTGCTACTCCACCCTCCTCACCTCGCCGCCGTCGCCACCATCCACGATCGCGAGCGGCCCCTGGGTAGAGCAGCACACATTCTAGCCACCCCCGCTCGAAGCGTGCATAGGATCAGCGATCGCCACCCCTGCGCACACGGCCGGCGACCACCACCCTTGGCCATCGCCGCTGATCTCCACTGTGAGCACGTAATGTAGGCCGATAGTTGTCGATCTTTTTGATCTCATTTACTAGGGCTAGACCTCCGCTGCCTGATAGACAGCGCTGACGCCGATTCAGACCCTCGGTCCCATGAATTCAAGGATCGCCGCCAGAGTCGAGTGAGTAGGTGTTGCTCTTCTTCGATTTGGGACGGGATTGAAAACCCTTCTGTGGTTCTCCTTATGGTTGAGTGTGGATTCTGTTTGGAGAGTGATTGTTAAGGTGGTTGCTCCGGTGAACAAGGGATAAGGGAAGGTTGCTGTCGAGGGATTTTCTAGTGTCGGTAAGCAGTGATTTATTCCTTTTTCTTTTCATCAGAAATTTGATGTATGTTGCTCCCAGGGAGATTAGGTGTGCGGATTTTGTTTTGCAGCAGGGCTAGGAACTGAGATCTTCGATCTGGTGCTCTGTTGGTGTGGTGGTGATTGGTGAGTGAGACGAGAAGGTGAGCTGCATTTATAGCGTTGATTTAGGTGCTATTCAGTTTTCTGTTATTGTTTCAGTTGATTTGAATTGGCTATTGGGGCTGTGAAAGGGAGTTTGTCCTGTTGTGAAGTTGTAGCTCTGTTCTGGGCTATGAATAGAGATGTAGTATTGTTTTAATGGCTGTGAACAGGGTTGCGCCAGCTGTGCACGACGGTGAGTTGGAGTTTTAGTCGGTTATGGGTTGTTCTAGTGAATAGAATAGGTTGTGTTGGCTATTTAGGGGATGTTGGTAGTTGTGAGAGTGATTGAGTGAGGTTGTTTCATTGTGGTAAGCTGTTGGTGGCTATGTGAGTGAACTATGAATGACTGTGCGGCTATGAGCAAGGAATTACCGATTGTGCGGATGTGAATAAGGCTGCTCTTGGCTATGAAGGGGTTGTAATGGCTGTGAATAGTTGGTTCCGAGGTTTACTCGGCTGTGGCTGAGTGAGAAGGGACTGATGGAGTGGGTATTTCAATTAGGGTGTAGATCCCTAAATAGGTTGTTAAGTGGTCTAATGGTTGATAAGGATTAATGTGGAGGATTGATTGGGTTAATTGGATAACTAGATCAATCTAGTGAACGGGATACGAAGTCGATGTAAGATTCGATTTGATCATTCGTTGTATGCTTGCACTTAATCATAATGTTTGATATGTGCAGGACGTGGATACGAGATAGGACTGCGACAGTGAAGATATTATTCTGAGCTTCTTAGAAGGTGGGTAATTTCCTATCTTGGTCAGGTAGTTATTAATGCATACAGATTTAGATATATGATCATATTATATGTTCATATTACCGTGACTCCGCTCATATTTATTCTTGTGCTTGATACTTTATCGTTAGCTTTATATGCTCTATTGTTGTTATCACATTTTTCCTCATTATGATTAGGAGTTACAGATGTGATGCAAGTAATATTAGTGAAAACCCTAGAGCCAATCATGTAATGATTGTTGTATGGACTTTGTTGTATTATATTCCTATTTATAAAGGCATTTCTTTATGGTTATTATACTTACTTATATTGGTGCCAAATAACTAAGTATAATAACATCCTTGAGTAGAAGGTTCTTATCTATATCAATCGATTGGTTGAATCGATAATGAGATGATATAGAGAACACTACTCTTAATCATTCCCAGTCAAGTATTAACATTCAGGGACAATGTTAATGCGAAGAGACTAGCATGTAGGTCAACTCGATGACTTGATCTCACAAGTCATGGATATGAGATTGAAGGTGGATGCTTCGGAGGCTCATTGGCTCCCATGTCCCCGGATTAAAATTTTCACTAATGAAAGAATTAATCCGGATGGGATGAGCTTCCTTAACACAACCATTTCGTCGTCGTGCTAACAACTTGAGTGATTGCTTGAACAAACTAGTTGTTCAAGCAACTCAACTCTTCTAGTTGGTTAGCCGCGGAAGAGACGACGGATGAATCGTCGGTTTTTGTGTTTGTCTTTGGGGTCCATGATTATACAATATATTTACTAATTTACACATGCATAATCAAAACATAAAAGAACAAGCTCAGATCTGTAAATAAAGTTAAAATAACTTTATACCTCACGATCTTCTACCGTATGTCCTATCCTTCTCGTGGACGACATGTGGACGAAGATCCTCCACGAGTAGAAGCCTTCTAGATCGCTTTCTTCTCCACCTTGTCCGCTGCAAACAAAGAGAAGAAACAACAAATACCTTCCTATCTAGAACCGGCCACCAAATTAGGGAATTTGGTGCAACCGCCGGCCAAGGAACAATTGGATGATGCGCCGGCCAACTTCAAGAAGTGTTGCCGCCGGCCACTCTAGGATGAAGGGAGGAAGATGAATGCCGGCCACCTATGGAAGGAGAACCGCCGGCCAAGGAAGAAGGGAGAGGCCTCTAGGATGGGCGCCGACCAAGTGTTGATGGAGAAGGATGGGCGCCGACAATCAACTAGAAGGAAGAGTTGCCGCCCACTTGTTTTGCTCCAAAACCCTAGCCACCCAAAAATCCTAGCCGCCCACTTTTGGATGAGCCAAAACCCTAATTCCTCAATCAATTCCTTATTGCCGCCCAACCCTAAACTTTCCTTTTATAGAGTTAGGCTTAGGACTCCTTTAATCTCCACCGTCGGATCTAGGGATTTAACCTCCACCGTCGGATCTAGGGTTTTATCCCAACCGTCGGATCTAGGGTTTCATCTCAACCGTCGGATCTAGGATTTCATCCCAACCGTCGGATCTAGGATTTCATCCCAACCGTCGGATCTAGGGTTTTATCCCAACCGTCGGATCTAGGGATTTAATCTCAACCGTCGATTCTAGGGTTTCATCCTAACCATCGGATCTAGGGATTTAATCTCAACCGTTAGTTCTAGTGTTTCATCCTAACCATCGGATCTAGGGATTTAATCCCAACCGTTGGTTCTAGGTTTTGTTTTACATTCTTGGATCTAGACTTCACAAGGATTATATTAGGCTACAATAGGGACCATAAGGAGGAGTTGGGTCTTGGCCACCCAATGGATCAGAACCACACAAACTTGATCCATCAATGATGTTCCATTCCACTAGAGGATCATCATTGAACTACCTCACCAACCCCCATAAATTAATATGGGCTCCATATATTATTCGTACATTAATCTCCCCGTGTTTAAGATATCGAATGTTCGTCAATTAATTGATTTACTGACCATCAATTAATTAACATCTAATTCCTCGAGCAGTACCACTCAACCTTATCATCATGTTGACTAAGTCAACCAGCTGGGTTTACATGATGAACCTTATGATCTCCTCAAGGGGACATCATCAACCTAATATATAGGACACGGTTTCCTCCTATAATCAACGACATACCATGTAAATAATATCATTTCCCAACTTACCGGGCATATTGATTTAATCCATCTAAATCTCACCCTCTGGTAAATCAAAGAAATAAATACTAAGTACATGTGCCCGTTATTATATCGGGATTAAGAGCATGTACAACATAACATCCGAGGTCCGATTCAATTATGCAGTCAGCAATAAATTGAATCACCTCTATGTCGGTCCTGCTCAATACACCTAAGTGTACTAGTGTAACTCTATGTTCAAGAAAAAACAATACCAAGCTACACTACAACCATGCCAATGGTTTGTCCAAAACCATCTTGGTTGTGAGCCTCTACTTATATTTTACAAGGGACTGATAACATGATCTTCTGTGCCACACCAAGCACCATGTTATCTACAATGTAAAATATTAGACAATATGCACACATATAATAAATATATAAAGTGCAAACAATGATCATGTGATTCTTATTTCAAAATAAAATGTTCATACAAAAAGAGCTAGGCTTTCAGTATACATTCCAACAGAGATATCAAGTTGACACATGGGTATGCATTGGAGAATGTATACTGAATGACCCGCCATGAGAAAGTATCATGGATTGTTATATGATTGTCATATAATTTCTCATGTGACTATTAGTATGACTATTTGTCCTTGGACCTAAAGTCACCATGTTTCCCTACATAAGGAGTTGCATACTTTAGCTTCGTCAAACGTCACCCGTAAATGGGTGGACTATAAAGGCGATTACTGGGTATGTAACAAATTATGCGGAGGGATGTGAGTGATGTAGATGGGATCTATCCCTCCTATATGATGGGAGTGACATCATGATTCTTGATAGAGTGAGACCACTAAGTGCATGGACATGCCCAAATGAGTCAATATGGGATATTGAGCTCATTTGATTAGAGTGAGTCTACTTGGAGTTCAAGATATAGATTGTACAGAGGATGACACGATCTATGCCTCAATTGGTCAATCTAGATGTCAAGGATAGAGGGACATTGTAACATATTGTGAGAGTCACAATTTGTAGTCACAAAGGTGATGTTGGATCTCAACATTCTTGTAACTTGGGAAGCAATGATGTGTTACTAGATACCGCTCATTGCTTATGTTTCTAAATCGGTATAAGAGCATTGTCAACGTTACAAGAACTTATAGGGTTACACACAAAGGGAAATTAGATGGAGATTAGGTACATATGATGGACCAAGAGGATTAGGTTCATGTGATGAACCAAATTGAATTAAGAGTAATCCAAATTAGACTAATTGAGTTAGACTCAATTTGATTCAAGTGTTGAATGAGTCTAATTTAGAGTTGATTCATTCAGTCAATTTAAACTAATGAATAGAGATTCATTAAATTAAATTGACTTGAATCATATGGTTGGATTTGATCAACCATGGGAGATAAGAGGTCAAGTTTGACTTGACTTGAGAGAGAAGATGAGGGGTCAAGTTTGACATGACCAAATGCCACATCATGATGACTTGGCAAAGAGGCCGGCCAATGATGATGTTCCACATCATCATGGACACATCATGGGGTGCCACCTCATGAGGGAGACCAAGAGCCATGGCTCTTGGTATTGCATGGTTTAAGTCTCCTTAATGTGGCCAACCAACACTTGATGGTGTGTGAGTGGGAATTGATGAGATCTTCTTCTTCCTCCTTGGCTCTCCTCTCTAGATCTCTCCCCCTCATCCTTGCCGTGGTTTTCTAAGGTTGCTAGCACACTCTAAGTTGCCTTCTCCACCTATTGTTCGTGTGGATACGTGTAGATGAGTGTACGCTTGACACTCTCAAGTTCCGACAAGCCATTTAGACGAGCGGGATAAGCGAAGGGCATCACATCAAGGGTAAAGCTCTTCACATGTAGATCTAAAGTAGATCTAAGGTTTTAAACACATACATGTATATTTTTGTTTATGTTTTCACGGATCCGTGGCCGATTTTCGAGGTTTCCGCAATACAAAAAGCGGTTTTTGCTGCTCAGATAGTCCAACAGTGGTATCAGAGCCACGTGCGAAGCATGTATGTGTTTAGTTTTGTAATTTTTTGTATTAGATATAAAAATTATAAATCTGTAAGTTTCTGTAAATTTCCTATTTTATATATTTTTTTGAGTATTTTTCTCGAAGAGTCGAAGCAACAAGTGCAGGGACACTTGTAGGCTTCAACCACCGAGAAAAACTCTCCGAAACGGTGAATTCTCGCTGTAGTATTTTGGGACATAGACTTAAGGTGTTGTAAGATCAAGATGGGACACCTGTGAGATTCATTTTGTGAGAAGGGGCACTTCCCCTAACCCCGCAAGGGGCATTGTCCCACGATCGCGCCCGGAAATCACTTAGCGGTACCATTACGGAGATGTGACTCATAAAATTGAAAAAAAATAGGAAAAATTATAGAAATTTCTGTAAAATACATAATTTAGAATTATGTATAATACTGTGATGGTCATGGCTCATGAATCCCAATGTGATTGGATAAAATATGTTGTAATTCATAATACAGCTTGCGCGCCATTTTTGTGGTTGTGCATGTTGTATATGGTATGCGACCTGTGTGTTGTGCCTCTTCTTTTTATATTCCTGTTGTAAATAGTTTTAGACTCGAATGTAACTCGAGTTTCATGTTTGTAATGTACAAAAAATGAAGCAGTGGAAGGTCCACTAGTAGACAAAGTTACGAGGAGGGTGCCGACGACACATGGCGATCAAAGAAGGTGCTTGGAGAAGCTGCTAACTCTAGGTTGACCGTCCGATCTTCTCATTGGCTTGAGAAGATTGTAGTAGGGCCATAACCTCATCACAATTTATATATATATATATATATGTGATGCATGCTAGTACATTTTGCTTGTATGTATATGATGTATGCTAGGATATTTTGTTTGTATGTATATGATGCATGCTAGTATATTTTGCTTGTATGTATGTGATGCATGCTAGTGTAGGGTATTTAAGGCCTTAATGCGTATATGATACACATTCACGATTGGATTAGATCTTAATCGAATCAACTCGAAAATGCCTACCAAGTTTTGATACCCATCACTACCTCAATCATTTATTGTTGTTGAATCTGTCAAAGCAGAGTAACGCATATTATCTTGGTAGGATGCGGAGGGACAATATTGGTCCCGCCTATCACAGCTTGGGTGAGAAAAAGCTCAATTAGATTGAGTGAAACTAGTTAACTCAATTGGATCGAGTAAAAGTATAGGCATATTCCAACGGTTGGAAAGATAGGATAAAATTACATTTACACTAAATCTTGGGCGATTTAGCCAAAGCTAACTCAAGGTCTTTTGTAAATGTGGATCTTGATCCTATAAACAAGAGTTACATAGAGATGTAATCGGTAATTTGTTACCTACCGATCATACAAAGTCTTGGGTGATTTAGCCAAAGCTAACTCAAGGCGTAGTATGATGTGGATATTGTCTTGCGAGAATTATAGATAGTTTGTATGAATCTAGTAATGTGGTTTGACCACATCCATGACTCAATTCTAAAAAAGTATTATAATTCAGTGGGAGCATCATTTAATTAAAGGCCTAATTAAATGATAAATGAAATATGATATTTATTTTCTGCATTGTTTATGTTATAGATTACCATATCAACAAACACGAACACTCTCTCCCTGCGTTCTGTCCTTGAGAAGGACAAGCTCAATGGAGCTAATTTCTTGGACTGGTATAGGAATCTGAGAATCGTTCTCACCCAAGAAAGAAAATTGTACATCCTAGAGCAACCCATTCCGGAGGCACCTCCTTCCATTGCCTCGCGAGATGACCGAGATGCTTACAAGAAGAATCAAGATGATGCATTAGATGTGTCATGCCTCATGCTTGTGACCATGAACTCTGTGTTGGTGCAGGGGCACCAGATAATCGAACCTGTATTTTGATTATGGCAAAGACACAAAGTTAAGTTTACATCGTTATCTCACGAGCTAAATCGAGTGTGCAGAAAAGTACTAAAGCTGGAGCTGAAGGCTAGCGACACCCGGAGGAAGCCGCGGTGGTCGGGCGACACTCGAGTGGCTTCGGAGGGAGCCGAAGGAATCGAGTGAAAGGCTGGAAGCGAGAGCTACAAGGTAAGTATTGAGGAAAGCTCGTGTGAGTGAGAGATTGTAAGGTCGTGTCCTCTTTACGGGGATGACCATAGGCGGCGATCCGACTAAGACTTCCTGTGGAAGGTCTAGGTCGAGATCGGACAGTTAGAAACCGTCGAATTTATCATTTTCCGAGCTAACCTCTTACTGCAGGGAAGTGGCCAGGCTGGCAGTCGACTGTTGGACATTGGGCAATCGATTGATGCTCATCAGTCGACTGATGGGAGTCATCAGTCGACTGATGGCGATGAATCAGCCTTTGCGCTAGGTCAAAACGGATAAGGTTTGATGTGGCCACTTTGCGATAAAAATTATACAACTTCGTGATCTGTTTCAAAAAAAGAGGAGACATATTCAGAGGACAAAATCTATAAAAGGAGGGGAGGATTCCAACTCCAAATCACATCAAGTTTATTCTCAAGTGCTCCTACAACGCCCAACGCTCAACGTCATACGACGCGATTTACAAGTTCAAATCTCCTTCGTCGGCAGCAGTAGCAAGTAATTGTTTTTATTATATTCTTTGTTTTAATCGTAACGAGATGAGGTAGGCTTGTTGCCTCATCCTCGTACTTCCAATTTTGTGATTGTTGTCTCCTACCTCCAACGAGGAGGAGACGTTATAGTGCTTTGCCCTCCGTACGTGGTCTAGGACCGATAGGGCCTTGGAGTAGCAACCACTGGGTTGTGAACCAAGTAAAATAAATGTGTCTCTTTATTTTCCGTTATGCTTACTTGTTTAATTGTCTACTCGAACGAAACTAACGAAAATATTTACGATCGCTATTCACCCCCCCTCTTGCGATGCTTCTCGATCCAACACTCTGAGCTTCAGAAGCAACACGAGTTCATGAATGCTTTTGATATGGTTGAACATCTTCATCAACTGTATCAAGTACAAGCAAGGCACGAGAGATACGAGATCTCTAAGGTACTATTTCAGTGCAAGATGCAAGATGGGACTCCCGTAGGTTCATATGTACTCAAGATGATTGGGTACATAGAAAACCAATAGAGGTTGGGATTCCCACTTGGCCAAGAACTGGCCATTGACGTGATCTTGCAATCATTACTAGAAAGCTATAATCAATTTGTCATAAATTACAACATGAATGAAATTGATAAGCCACTACCTGAGATGCTTAGCATATTGAGAACTGCTGAGCTCAACCTTAAGAAGGGTAAATCTGACTCCATTTTGATGGTGCAAAAGAAGAAAGGCAAGGGCAAGCCTAAAGGTAAGGGAAAGTCACAAGCCAAGGGCAAAGGCAAGGCACTGAAACCGAAAGGAGGGGTGGCCAAGGAAGGGACTTGCTTCCACTGTAAGGAAGCTGGACACTAGAAGCGTAACTGCAAAGCATACCTGGAATATCTTAAGAAGAAGAGAAGTGAGACTTCTACTTCAGGTATATATGTCATAGAAGTCAATCTATCTATTTCTTCATCATGGGTATTAGATACCGGATGTGCATCTCACATTTGTACTAATGTGCAGGCGTTGAGAAATAGTAGTGCATTGACGAAGGGCAAGGTGGACCTACGAGTAGGCAATGGAGCAAGGGTTGTTGTTGTTGCTGTAGAAACTTATTATCTATCTCTACCCTCTGGGCTTGTACTAGAACTAGATGAATGTTGTTATGTGCCTACTCTGACTAAGAACATAATTTCAGTTTCTTGTTTAGACAAGAAAGGCTTTTCATTTATAATAAAGGACAAATGTTATTTCATTTATTTAAATGATATGTTCTATTGTAGTGCACCTCTGATGAACGGACTCTACATTCTAGACTTAGAGAGCCCCATCTATAACATAAGTACCAAAAGGTTCAAGTCAAATGAGTTGAAATAAACCTATCTCTGGCATTGTCGCTTAGGTCACATAAATGAGAGTCGCTTATCCCAACTCCATAAGGATGAGTTACTGGACTCATTTGAT
Source organism: Wurfbainia villosa (assembly GCA_025175895.1). NCBI lineage: Eukaryota > Viridiplantae > Streptophyta > Magnoliopsida > Zingiberales > Zingiberaceae > Wurfbainia > Wurfbainia villosa. The sequence goes on along the minus strand of CM046001.1, from coordinate 78,695,494 downwards.
TTTGAATCATATGAGACATGTGAGTCTTGCCTTCTAGGCAAGATGACCAGGACTCCCTTTAGTGGACACAGCGAAAGAGCAATAGACTTGTTAGGACTTATACATAGTGATGTATGTGGCCCTTTCAATGTTGCTGCTAGAGGTGGTTATAGGTACTTCATTACATTTACTAATAACTTCAGTATATATGGTTATGTGTATCTGATGATACATAAGTCAAAATCCTTTGAAAAGTTCGAAGAATTCAAGAATGAAGTACAAAACCAACTTGGCAAGAGTATTAAGATACTTCGATAAGATTGAGGTGGTGAATACCTTAGCCATGAGTTTCGTGACTATCTAGCTGAGTGTGGGATTCTATCCCAACTCACTCCTACTAGAACACCACAGTGGAATGGTGTATCCGAAAGGAGGAATCGTACCCTATTATATATAGTACGATCTATGATGAGTCACACAGATCTTCCTGTATCCTTTTGGGATATGCTCTAGATACAGTAGCCTTCACACTTAACCGTGTACCATCCAAGGCTGTGATAAAGACACCATATATGATATGGACAGGGAAAAATCCCAAGATATCTTTCATGAGGATTTGGGGTTGTGAGGCTTACGTTCGACGTCAAGTCTCAGACAAACTGGGACACAAATTCGATAAGTGCTATTTTGTTGGATATCCCAAGGAAATGAAGGGATATTACTTCTACATTCCCAGTCAGTACAAAGTGTTTGTGGCAAAGATTGGGATATTTCTAGAAAGGGATTATGTTTCTAGAAAAACTAGTGGGAGTACATTTGATCTTGAAGAAATTCAAGATAAGGACCATATCACTAAGGCCTTGATAGAGGTTGAATAGGAACCACAAAGTGTTGTGGGTGATGAGATTGTTGCACAAAGAGTTGTGGAGTAATAACCTATTCTGGTAGACCTACCTCTTAGCAGGTCTGATAGGGTACGTCGTCAGCCTGAGAGATACTCATTTCTCTTGTCTGACCATGATGACGTTATTCTCATTGAGAATGAGACTATCTCCTATCAGAAAGCTGTGATGAGCCCAGATTCTCAGAAATGGCTAGAGGCCATGAGATCCGAGATGGAATCCATGTACACAAACCAAGTATGGACTTTGGTTGATCCACCTGAAGGCGTCAAACCCATTGGGTGTAAGTGGGTCTTTAAAAGAAAGACTGACAAGGATGGACTTACGCATACCTATAAGGGTCGATTGGTGGCTAAAGGTTTCAAGCAAATTCATGGTATTGACTATGATGAAACCTTTTCTCCAGTTGCGATGTTTAAGTCCATTCGGATCTTGCTTGTTATTGCATCATACCACGATTGTGAGATCTGGCAAATGTATGTCAAGACCACGTTTCTAAATGGAAACTTGCTCGAGGATGTGTACATGACACAACCTGAGGGTTTTGTAGATCCACAGCATACTGGCAAAGTATGCAAGCTGCAAAGGTCCATTTATGGGCTAAAGCAAGCTTCTTGGAGCTGGAATTTTCGATTCGATGATGTGATCAAATAGTTTAGTTTCATCAAGAATGAAGGTGAACCCTGTGTTTACAAGAGGGTTAATGGAAACACAATTGTCTTCCTTGTATTGTATGTGGATGACATACTACTCATTGGGAATGACATCCCTTCGCTACAGTTTGTGAAGACTTAGCTGGGGATGTGCTTCCCAATGAAGGACTTAGGTGAAGCAGCGTGTATTCTAGGCATCAAGATCTATAGAGATAGATCTAAGAGATTGCTTGACCTAAGTCAGAGTACATATATTGACACGGTATTACTACGATTTGCCATGCAGAATTCCAAGAAGGGACTTCTACGGATGTCACATGGTGTAAGTCTTTCGAAGACTCAAAGTCCCTCTTCTAGAGAGGAGAGGGACCGCATGAATAAGATCCCTTATGCATTGACCATAGGATCTATCATGTACGCCATTCTATGTACTCGTCCTGATATCTCGTATGCTTTGAGCATGACGAGTAGATACCAGTCAGATCCAGGTGAGCGTCACTGGATAGCAGTCAAGAATATTCTTAAGTACTAAAGAAGGACTAAAGAATATTTCTTGATATTTGAAGGCGATGAGGAGCTAGCTGTAAAGGGTTACAGCGATGCCAGCTTCCAAACTGACTAGGATGATTATAGATCACAGTCAGGGTTCGGGTTTTTCTTGAATGGTGGCGTTGTCAGCTGGAAGAGTTTGAAGTAGGACACAGTTGATGATTCTATAATAGAGGTCGAGTATATTGCTGCATCAGAGGCAGCAAAGTGTTAGTGATATATGAGAGATGTCCTAAGGCAATCGCCTTATGTTTGAACCATTTTTATGATAAATGAAGATTCACTATTTGAGTATACATGTTCTCATGTATTTGATTAGATCTTAAACTCATTTACTGAATGTCCACGATACGATTCACAGCATGAGAGAATTTGTGATTGGATCACAACTAGTGAGTATCTCTACATGTGTAATTGTGATGTATCGGAATTATTCCTAGTCGATGAATTGATAGATTTGGACACCATTGATTCTGTCGAGACTAGCATGAGGTATACTCCTTGGAATATCCAAGCAACTAATTCTCACTGGCTGGAGACATTGTGATGTCCAGAGTTAATCGTGGATGCTAGTTATGGTAACTAGTACATTGGAGTGACCAGCCGTAAGACTTCATATGGTTCTCTACATATATAGATATGTCAATGAAGTTCTTACTGTAGCTTAAGTGCGATGTTCCTTTGACTTGCGGTATTCAAGTCATCTTGATCATGAAGACTTATGCTTTGACATCTTAAGCAAGCATCTCTGAGGAGATGTGGACCCGGGATGATTGGGTATAAGTCGAAGTGATCGAAGATGTTTAAATAGCCTATAAAGGATTCACCACTCCTTGCGAGGAGATGTATACCCATGGCCTCTCGTCAAATTATTACTAAAGTCTTTGGCCAAAGAATTACATGTTTAGAGTAAGGTACTCTTCGATACATGTGCAGTAACTAGAATTCGTAGGACGAGGAAATGATACTTAGGCTAGGTGTGACGTAGTCAGCCTAGTGGGGACTGACACTATAGACCATGTCCTGAACCAAGTGGGTATAAGATGAGTGAAGGGAATGGGGCACGATTCATTCGAGCTGCTGAAGGGTTTCAGAAATAGTTCTGGATCAACCGTTCATCTTTTCGGTTAATTGGGGATCATGATGTACTACTAGGTGCCACTCATGATCGTTCTATAATTAATGGTTAATTATAGATGACCAACATAAACCGAGAACCTATTTGGTCACACGTACAACGAGCGTAATCCGAAGGATTTAAAACGAGCTTGAGAATGAGATTCTCAGACCGAGAGAAACTAGGTTTGGTTCGACCAAACATGAAGCGAGCATGAAATCGTTTCAGTCGCAATGGAAGCGTGGATGGGCCGTGTCTTATGAAGACATGATGGATGAATCAAATTGGTTTGGTTCTAATCCAACGGAGGAGAATAAACCAAAGGGTTTGGTTTGTTTTAAACGAATGAATCAAAGTTGGTTTGGTTTGTTTTAACTTAAAATAAACCATCATGGTTTGGTTTATTTTAACTTAAATTAATGGAGCGGGTTAACGGGCCTTATAGTTATGATCCGATAATAATTAAGAGAATTTGTTCTCTATAAAATAAGGCTTAAGGGTTTTTGTTAAACCCTAATTGTTTGGCCGCCCACCCTCTCCCTCTTCTCCAAGTGGTCAGCGCCAACCTCCTTGCTGCCGCCTAGCTCCTTCAATCGGCATCCAGCTGCTGCCGACCAGCCCTCTTGCCGGTGTCGAGCTGCTTCCGGAGGAGCTCCGGTGATCTTCCTTGGCTCCGGCGACAAGGTGAGCACATTGCTTTCCTTATTTGGCCGGCGTAAGGTCTCCACCAAAGCTGTCCAGTTTTCTGGACAGCTTGTTTCCTTCTTGTCGGAGCGTCGTTTGGACGACGTTTGGAGCTCCAACAGCGCCTTCCTTACAGGGGATTCGAACTCTGGTAATCCTCATAGGTGGAGGATGAAGGATTCGTCAAACGGTTGACGAATACCTCTCCGGAGAAGCGAGTTTTTGAGGACTCGTTTTGGATCCGAATTTTGATTCGGATCGTGATCTTCTCTCGATCACGTCGTCTTCAACACGAGGCTGGTAACCTGTACGAAGATGAGGCTCGTGACTTAGTGAAGTCATCCCGAAGATACTCGGCGTGGATACGGATAGAGACGATTCTAGCGAGAATCGTTCCGGTTGATGCATTTCCCGCTACACGTGATACGTCAGGTATACGTAGTTTAAGTTTCCTTTTATTGCAAAATTTGAATTTACGGTTATGTCTACACATGTTGTACTATGCATGTGTGTGATGTGTGTGTTGTAATAAATTAGATTTATTATTTTATTCCTTCCGTTGTGCACATGTTTACGAAACATGTTCGAACACACACTCGCCGCGGTGCTGGAAACCCAACAGTGGTATCAGAGCCCAGGTTGTGTTTCGACATAATCGTAAAATTGTTTTGCGATAGTCATAATGATATTTCTGGAAATTTTCTACTTTTGCAAAGTTAGAAGTATTTATGAAAATATTTAATTTTGGAAAGTCTAGAAGTATTTATGGAAATCTTCTACTTTTGGAATGTTGGAAGTATTTATGAAAATTAATATTTTCCATAAATAAAATATTTGATTAGATTTGGAAATTTGTTTCCTAATTTAATCATGATTTGATTTGGGAAATCAAATCTTAAAAATATTTTATTTCCATAAGTAGTTTTGATGATTTAGGAAATTAGTTTCCTAAATTGACTTTCCTTAATCAACTATTTCCACAAATAAAATATGTGATTAGATTTAGAAATGTGTTTCCTAATTTAATCATGATTTGATTTGGAGAATCAAATCTTAAACATATTTTATTTCCATAAATAGTTATGACATATAAGGAAATTTTGTACATGACATAATTATATGTCATGTAATTGCATTAGATGCATATCATTATGTCATGCGTGTTGTGACATGTAGATGTATGCCATGTATATCATGTCATGTAGATAATAGTTATTTGCATGCAAAGAGGATGAGACATAAAAACCCTAACTCAATATTAAAGCCTACATCTTCCATTAATATGGTTAGAACTAGAGTTCCATTTCTTGTTCGGGTTGTTGGACTCTCTCCAAGGCCGGCTCGAACCCGAACATGTTCAAACCATGGAATAGTTTAATACTAATACGGTAAGAGTCAGAGGTCAATAGTTAGCTTTGGTTGTTGGACTCTCTCCAAGCGGGGCTAATTGGTTGAATGCACTCTAACCATATTAAAACTATTTCTCGATTAATGGGTTGGATTTAACCTGGAGCATCGGCTTGTTGGACTCTCTCCAAGGTCGATGTAAAGGGAGGTGAAGTTGGGTGCTATGCATATGATGGATACTTGTTAATGTGTTAACAACCCAATGTATGTGTGAACATTCAATTAGTTGATAGCACATTGTTATAGTTGCATATACGTGATATGCAATCGGTATAGTTGATACCTACCATCGTAGTTATGAATGGCTTGTTGGACTCTCTCCAAGGTTGTTCATATCTATGATGGATATCAGCCCATTCGGAGATGGACCTATGATCTCCCGAAGTGATTTTGGGGTTTTTGAAATTCGAAAAATGAATGGGATTTATAAATGTATATTGATGCATTTTAAAATCATTTTCTCATATATGCTCGTTTTGTATTTCTAGGTTAATCGATTGATCATGACGTCTTTGAATTTGTGCACTATTTTGGATTCAAACAAATTGACTGGGCCTAACTTCCTAGACTGGCTTAGAAACCTGAGAATTGTTCTCAAGGCGGAAAAGCTAGCATATGTCCTTGAAGAGCCTCTTCCCAACCGTCCTAAGGAAGATGCAACTCCATACCAAATGTTGATCTATCAGAAGCATGTGGAAGATTCTGAGCTGGCGAGTTGCATCATGCTAGCTGTGATGGTACCTGAGCTGCAAAAGAAGCATGAGCATATGGATGCTAATACCATGGTCTTCCATCTTCATGAGTTGTTTGATGAGCAAGCGAGATCCGAAAGGTTCGAAGTCTCCAGGCTCCTCTTCACCACGAAGATGCAAGAAGGTTCGTCTGTAGTGCAGTTTGTGCTAAAGATGAACGTGTACATTGAGCAGCTAGCTACCCTCGGGTTTGTGATGGATCATGAATTAAGTATTGACTTAATTCTGCATTGTTTGCCCAAGAGTTTCTCACAATTTGTGATGAACTATCGGATGAACAAATTAGAATCCACTATTCCTGAGCTCCTCAATATGCTGAAGACTGTGGAGCCTTTTGTGAAGCATGAGGAGAAGGCGGTTCTGTTAGTTGATTCCTCAAAGAAAGGTTCTAAGATGAAGGCAAAAGAACAGAAGAAAGGGAAGAACAAGAAGGCAAAGAAGGCAGAACCAGCAAAAAAGGGCACTTGCCATCATTGTGGCAAGGAAGGCCACTGGCGAAGAAACTGCAAGATTTATCTTGAGTCCATGAAGAAGAAGAAGGCATCCGATGCCCCATCCTCTTCAGGTATCTTCGTTATTGATTGTCATTATATTTCCTTAGACACTTGGGTATTGGATACTGGGTGTGGCTCACATATATGTAATGACATACAAGGGCTAAGGAATAGAAGAAGACTCGTCAGAGGGGAGTCAAATTTGCGAGTTGGCAATGGAACAAAGGTTGCTGCAGTCGCCATCGGAACTTATTTGCTGAAGCTCCCTAGTGGACTAGTCTTGGAACTGGACAATTGCTATTGTGTTCCTTCTCTAATAAAGAACATTGTTTCTATTTCCTGCTTAAATAGAAATGGTTTCCATTTGACATTTAGTAACAATTGTTGTTATATAACTTTGAATGGCGTACTTTATGGAACTGGAACTTTGAGCAATGACATTTATACGTTGGACGTATCCAGTGACATTTTCAATATCGAAGTGAGCAACAAGCGTGCTCGAAAGGATAATCAATTAGACTCCTACATGGGGCATTGTCATCTTGGCCATGTAAGCAAGAAATGCATGTCCGAATTACACCGATGTGGAATTCTGAAATCGTTTAAATTGGATTCATATGATACATGTGAATCATGCTTAAATGGCAAGATGACTAAGTTACCTTTTTCAGAAAAAGGTGAACGAGTGGGAGAGTTACTAGGTCTGATACATACCGATGTATGTGGACCTATGTCAACTCAAGCTTTAGGAGGCTATAGCTACTTCATTACCTTCACCGATGATCACTCACGGTTTGGGTATGTGTTCTTGATGAAACACAAGTCTAAAGCCTTTGAAAGGTTCAAAGAATTCATAAATGAAGTAGAGAAACAACATGACAAGAGTATTAAAATACTTCGATCGGATCGAGGTGGCGAATACTTAAGTCAAGAGTTTCTTGATTATCTAAGAGACAATGGTATATTGTCTCAATGGACTCCGCCATATACACCACAGCATAATGGTGTATTTGAGAGGCGTAACCGGACCTTGTTGGACATGGACAGGTCAATGATGAATCATGCGAATCTTCCCAAGTCCTTTTGGGGTTATGCACTTCAGACAGTTGTTTACTTGTTAAACAGAATGCCAACCAAGGTAGTCTCTACTACTCCATATGAGATATGGAATAGTAAGAAACCTCATGTATCTTACTTGAAGATATGGGGTTGTCCTGCTTATGTGAAGCGGACTGTATCAGACAAACTGGATGCTAAGTCTGATAAATGTCTATTTATTGGATACCCTAAGGAAACAAGGGGTTACTAAATCTATCATCCTGTGGAACAAAAGGTGTTTGTTTCAAGGCATGCTGTGTTTCTAGAGAAAGAGTTTCTCTGGCAAGAAAATAGTGGGAGTGTAGTCGAGCTTGAGGAGGCTCGATAGACTCAAATAGACATTGATGAGATACCTGGTGAAGCACAACAGCTGATAACTCATAGTGATGAGCAATCGGCTGGACCTACTGTAACACCACATCTTCGTAGATCTGGTAGAACACGCAACATTCCTGATAGATATGGATTTCTCGTAAGTGAATCGAACGACGTGTTACTCATTGATGATGATGAGCCTACCAGTTATGAAGAAGTGCTGACAAGTTCAGAAAGGGATAAGTGGCTTGATGCCATGAAGTCGAAAATGGATTCCATGTATGAAAACCAAGTTTTGAACTTGGTTGACCCACCTGAAGGCATCAAGCCTATAGGGTGCAAGTGGGTTTTCAAGAAGAAAACCGACATGGATGGTAATGTGATTACCTATAAGGCTAGATTAGTGGCGAAAGGATATCGTTAAAAACAAGGTGTTGATTATGACAAAACCTATTCGCCTGTAGCTATGCTTAAATCCATTCGGATGCTCCTGGCCATAACGGCTCATTATGATTATGAGATATGGCAGATGGATGTGAAAACAACTTTCCTTAATGGAAACCTGCTCGAGGACGTGTATATGATATAGCCTGAGGTTTCACATCGGTTGATAAAACCAAGGTATGCAAGTTGTGACGGTCCATATATGGATTGAAGCAAGTATCCAGGAGCTGGAATATTCGTTTTGATGAGACAATCAAAAGGTTTGATTTCTCACAAAATCTAGACGAACCTTGTGTGTACAAGAAGGTTAGTGGGAGTGTAATCGTGTTCCTAGTATTGTATATCAATGACATATTACACATAGGAGACGATGTTTCAGTCTTACAGTCAGTTAAGATTTGGTTATCCAAGACATTCTCCATGAAAGACCTGGTTGAAGCAACCTACATCCTCGGGATTAAGATATATAGAGATAGATCGAAACGGTTGCTTGGTCTTTCACAGTCTACATATATAGACCAAGTGCTAAAGAGGTTTAGCATGTCGGAATCCAAGAAAGGTTTCCTACCCATCATACATGGGATACACCTTTCGAAGTCTATGTGTCCGCGCACAGAAGACGAGAGGATTTGCATGAGTAAGATTCCCTATGCATCTGCAATAGGATCTATCATGTATGTTATGTTATGTACGAGGCCCGATGTATCGTATGCTCTGAGTGTCACGAGTAGATACCAGTCTGATCCAGGAATGGATCATTGGTTGGTTGTTAAGACAATCCTTAAGTACTTAAGATGAACTAAGGATGTGTTCTTAATATATGGAGAAGGGTACATGGTGATATGAGGGTATACTGATGTCAGCTCCAGACAGACAAGGATGATTCCATGTCACAGTCTGGGTATGTATTCACCTAGAATGGAGGCGCAATAAGTTGGAAAGGTTCCAAGCTTGACACTATAGCGGATTCTACCACTAAGGCAGAATACATTGCAGCTTTGGAAGCAGCAAAGGAAGCGGTTGGGATCAAGAAGTTCATCTCTGAACTTAATGTGGTCTCATCAATGATCCAAACATGTGCTTCGCCGCTATCATCTGATGAGTGAGATCATCAGTAGGAAGGAAATACAAATCAAGAAAATCCCCACTGAAAGGAACTTAGCGAATCCTTTGACTAAGGCATTACCTCAAAGTAAGTTTGAGGGTCATGTTAGAGCTTATGGTATTGGATACCGTAGCGATTGGTATTAGGCCAAGTGGGAGTTTGTTAGTGATATATGAGAGATGTCCTAAGGCAATCGCCTTATGTTTGAACCATTTATATGATAAATGAAGATTCACTATTTGAGTATACATGTTCTCATGTATTTGATTAGATCTTAAACTCATTTACTGAATGTCCACGATACGATTCACAGTATGAGAGAATTTGTGATTGGATCACAACTAGTGAGTATCTCTACATGTGTAATTGTGATGTATCGGAATTATCCCTAGTCGATGAATTGATGGATTTGGACACCATTGATTTTGTCGAGACTAGCACGAGGTATACTCCTTGGTGTATCCAAGCAGCTGATTCTCACTGGCTGGAGACATTGTGATGTCCGGAGTTAATCGTGGATGCTAGTTATGGTAACTAGTTCATTGGAGTGACCAGCCATAAGACTTCATATGGTTCTCTGCATATATAGATATGTCAATGAAGTTCTTACTGTAGCTTAAGTGCGATGTTCCTTTGACTTGCGGTATTCAAGTCATCTTGATCATGAAGACTTATGCTTTGACATCTTAAGCAAGCATCTCTGAGGAGATGTGGACCCGGGATGATTGGGTATAAGTCGAAGTGATCGAAGGTGTTTGAATAGCCTATAAAGGATTCACCACTCCTTGCGAGGAGATGTATACCCATGGCCTCTCGTCGGATTGTTACTAAAGCCTTTGGCCAAAGCATTACATGTTTAGAGTAAGGTACTCTTCGACACATGTGCAGTAACTAGAATCCGTAGGACGAGGAAATGATACTTGGGTTAGGTGTGACGTAGTCAGCCTTGTGGGGACTGACACTATAGACCATGTCCTGAACCAAGTGGGTATAAGATGAGTAAAGGGAATGGGGCACGATTCATTCGAGCTGCTGAAGGGTTTCAAAAATAGTTCTGGATCAACCGTTGATCTTTTCAGTTAATTGGGGATCATGATGTACTACTAGGTGCCACTCATGATCATTCTATAATTAATGGTTAATTATAGACGGCCAACATAAATCGAGAACCTATTTGGTCACACGCACAACGAGCATAATCCAAAGGATTTAAAACGAGCTTGAGAATGAGATTCTCAGACCGAGAGAAACTAGGTTTGGTTCGACCAAACATGAAGCGAGCATGAAATCGTTTCAGTCGCAATGGAAGCGTGGATGGGTCGTGTCTTATGAAGACATGATGGATGAATCAAATTGGTTTGGTTCTAATCCAATGGAGGAGAATAAACCAAAGGGTTTGGTTTGTTTTAAACGAATGAACCAAAGTTGGTTCGGTTCGTTTTAACTTAAAATAAACCATCATGGTTTGGTTTATTTTAACTTAAATTAATGGAGCGGGTTAACGGGCCTTATGGTTATGATCCGATAACCATTAAGAGAATTTATTCTCTATAAAATAGGGCTTAAGAGTTTTTGTTAAACCCTAATTGAGGTAACCCTAATTGTTTGGCCGCCCACCCTCTCCCTCTTCTCCAAGTGGTCGGCACCAACCTCCTAGCCGCAGCCCAGCTCCTTCAACCGGCATCCAGCTGCTGCTGACCAGCCCTCTTGCCGGTGTCGAGCTGCTGCCGGAGGAGCTCCGGTGATCTTCCTTGGCTCCGGTGACAAGGTGAGCACATTGCTTTCCTTATTTGGCCGGCGCAAGGTCTCCACCATAGCTGTCCAGTTTTCTGGACAGCTTGTTTCCTTCTTGTCGGAGCATCATTTGGACGACGTTTGAAGATCCGACAGCGCCTTCCTTACCGGGGATTCGATCTCCGGTAATCCTCATAGGTGGAGGACGAAGGATTCGTCAAACGGTTGACGAATACCTCTCCGGAGAAGCGAGTTTTTGAGGACTTGTTTTGGATCCGAATTTTGATTCGGATCGTGATCTTCTCTCGATCACGTCGTCTTCAACATGAGGCTAGTAACCCGTACGAAGACGAGGCTCGTGACTTAGTGAAGTCATCCCGAAGATACTCGGCGTGGATACGGATAGAGATGATTCTAGCGAGAATCGTTCCGGTTGATGTCTTTCCCGCTACACGTGATATGTCAGGTATATGTAGTTTAAGTTTCCTTTTATTGCAAAATTTGAATTTACGGTTATGTCTACACATGTTGTACTATGCATGCGTGTGATGTGTGTGTTGTAATAAATTAGATTTATTATTTTATTCCTTCCGCTGTGCACATGTTTACGAAACATGTTCGAACACACACTCGCCGCGGTGCCGGAAACCCAACACAAAAGAGGTAGTTTGGATCCGCAAGTTCATTACTTAGCTTGGTGTGATTCCTAGCATAGAAGATCCTATGGAGCTATATTGTGGCAACAATGGAGTGATTGCACAGGCTAAGGAACCTCGCTCACACCAGTGGACCAAACACATACTACGACACTTCCATCTCATTCGAGAGATTATCGATAGAGGAGATGTGAAGATTTACAGAGTACCCACAGAGGCTAAAGTCGCAGATCCCTTGACCAAGGCTTTGGCACAGAAAAAATATGATGGTCACACTAGATCAATGGGTATTAGATACTACAGTGATTGACACTAGTGCTAATGGGAGATTGTTAGTGAAAGACCTAAAGCCAATCATGTGATGATTGTTGTATGAACTTTGTTGTATCATATTCCTATTTATAAAGGCATTTCTTTATGGTTATAATACTTACTTGTATTTGTGCCAAATAACTAAGTATAATAACGTCCTTGAGTAGAAGGTTCTTATCTATATAAATTGATTGGTTGAATCGATAATGATATGATATAGAGAACACTACTCTTAATCATTCATAGTCAAATATTAACAATCAGGGACAATGTTAATGTGAAGAGACTAGCATGTAGGTCAACTCGATGACTTGATCTCACAAGTCATGGATATGAGATATCAAGTTGACATACGGGTATGCATTGGAGAATGTATACTGAATGACCCTCCATGAGAAAGTATCATGGATCATTATATGAGTGTCATATACTTTCTCTTGTGACTATTAGTATGACTATTAGTCCATGGACTTGAAGTCACCATGGTTCCCTACATAAGGAGTTGCATACTTTGGCTTCGTCAAACGTCACCCATAAATGGGTGGACTATAAAGGCGATTACTGGGTATGTAACAAATTATGTGGAGGGATATGAGTGATGTAGATGGGATCTATCCCTCCTATATGATGGGAATGACATCATGATTCTTGATAGAGTGAGACCACTAAATGCATGGCCAAGCCCAAATGAGTCAATAAGAGATATTGAGCTCATTTGATTAGAGTGAGTGTACTTGGAGTTCAAGATATGGATTGTACAGAGGATGACATGATCTATGCCTCAATTGATCAATTTAGATGTCAAGGATAGAAGGACATTGTCACATATTGTGAGAGTCACAATTAGTAGTCACTAAAGTGATGTTGGATCTCAACATTCTTTTAACTTGGGTAGCAATGATGTGTTGCAAGATACCGCTCATTGCTTATGTTTCTAAATCGGTTTAGGAGCATTTCCAATGTTACAAGAACCTATAGGGTCACACACAAAGGAAAATTAGATGGAGATTAGGTTCATATGATGGACAAAGAGGATTAGGTTCATGTGATGAACCAAATTGGATTAAGAGTAATCCAAATTAGACTAATTGAGTTAGACTCAATTTGATTCAAGTATTGAATGAGTATAATTTAGATTTGATTCATTGAGTCAATTTAAACTAATGAATAGAGATTCATTAAATTAAATTGACTTGAATCATATGGTTGGATTTGATCAACCATGGGAGATAAGAGGTCAAGTTTGACTTGACTTGAGAGGGAAGATGAAGGGTCAAGTTTGACTTGACCAAATGCCACATCATGATGACTTGGTAAAGGAGCCAGCCAATGATGATGTTCCACATCATCATGGACACATCATGGGGTTCCACCTCATGAGGGTGACCAAGAGCCATGGCTCTTGGTATTGCATGGTTTAAGTCTCCTTAATGTGGTCGGCCAACACTTGATGGTGTGTGAGTGGGAATTGATGAGATCTTCTTCTTCCTCCTTAGCTCTCCTCTCTAGCTCTCTCCCCCTCATCCTTGCAGTGGGTTTCTAAGGGTGCTAGCACACTCTAAGTTGCCTTCTCCACCTATTGTTCATGTGGATACTTGTAGAGGAGTGTATGCTTGACACTCTCGAGTTCCGGCAAGCTGTTTGGTTGAGCGAGATAAGCAAAGGGCGTCGCATCAAGTGTAAAGCTCTTCACATGTAGAGCTAAAGTAGATCTAAAGTTTTAAACATGTACATGTATATTTTTGTTTATGTTCGCACGGATCCGTGGCTAACTTTCGAGGTTTTCACAACGCAAAAAGTGGTTTTTGCAACTCGGATAGTCCAACAAGTAAACCTATAAATGCTTAGTATGTATAAATAGTGGAGTACGAATGATGACCTGATTTGTAAATTGGATTAAAGGCCATCCGTGAGTAAGTAAGGTCATGAACGTAGGATTTATTCCAATACCCTTATTTTGCATGTTTACTATCGATCAAGTGTTGTGTAATGGTCAGGTGAATTGTGATTAGTGTGTCGCTATGGACCAGTAGTGCTAGCTTGTTATGATCAGTTAAGTATGACTCTCTACAAAATAGAGAGTGCATCGATCAGTTGAGTACGACTCTCTATAGGATAGAGAGTGCATCGATCAGTTGAGTATGACTCTCTAAAGGATAGAGAGTGTTATAACCAGTTGAGTACGACTCTCTATAGGATAGAGAGTGCATTGATCAGATTGGTATGACTCTCTGTATAATAGAGAGTCTGTGGTGGATGTTTGTATGCGTGATTGTGCATTCATATCATTTGCATGCATACTGACGACATAGTCTCCCTTGTGGTTAAGAGGGTCGTCAGTCATCCTGCCTCCCAGGTTACTCATGGAGGAGTAACTAGTGTGTGGGCAGAGCATTTGTTGTGCCGCACTCTACAACTATAGACGGTGGTAGTTGGAGTTGCGTGCAGTTATCCTAGGTGCATGGCACTCGACCACTCATGAGTAGTGTTAGTCGAAATGACCAGCAACAGGGACCCCTGTTGTATAGAGAGCTCTTTACGCTCATATGCTACTCATTCATACTGCCCACTCAGCCACTCTAGAGTAGTGGTTGGTGTTGAGTTGGGAGAGTTGTCATGTCGTGTCACCTAGGCCACACTGGGGTCGTGGTAGCGAGTAGGGGTGCGTAGGCATGACCATACATGCTGCATTGCCGTGTCTTATGGCATTTTGCATATTACCATATATATATATATCTGTGTGTGTGTGTGTGTGTGTGGATGATTGTGATTAGTATATATATATATGCAATCTATATATATATATATATATGCTTATTGTGATGTTGCATTTGATTGTACTATGCTTGCTGCATTTGGTTGTATATCATCTTCATACATGCTACTCGCATTTATTATACGGTTGTGTCAGATACCTGTATACTTGTTGGTCAGGCCATTAGATACCTTTGACTTGTATCATGATTATAGTGAGAGTTAATATTACTCTTCATGTTATATATTGTGGATATATGCTCAGGTTGGATCAGAGTAGCGTAGCGGACTTTCAAGTATTTCTCCATTGTTTATTTGGTTAGATGGTATATGCATGTATTTATATACTAAGCTAGTATACCCGATGTACCTGTAGATTATAATGTTGAATTACATGTGATATTTGACATATATACATGTTCTTTCATATTACCGCTGAGTTATACTCACCACCACGGACCCTGGGTTTTTCTTTCACGCAGGTAATAGGTAGAAGTCTTCGTGATGGCTTAGAGCACCGCTGGCTGATATCATCTCATCTCAACTCTGAGGGTTCAAGCTTTTTGAGTATTTCGTGTACTTCTCGATATGTATTTGGTTTTATGCGATATTTTGTAGTGTTGGACACTGCTGTTGTTGTACCTTTCTTTTCTGGTTTTTTTATGACATTTGTTTAATTTGGTGTTAGTCATACTGGTATGCATGGTTTGTGGTTTGTACTGGAGTTGTGTTAGTTCCGCTGTGTTTTGTTATGTTATTATGTTTATATTTGTATATGTTATGGTTATTGTGGGCCCAAGGGTCTTATATTAATAGGATATGTTGCCACGTACAGGGGAGATGACATCCGTTTGCTTTTCGACTCGGCATACTCTCAGGGCGTGACACCTTTATTGGTATCAGAGCCCTAGGTTCTGCGATGCCATACAATGATATTTTTGTTGAGTCTTAGATTCTCGGGAGTCAATTTGTTCGGTTTTGGTTTTCTAAGATGAGATTGACAGCGGCCTGAGCCCCAAGCAGCACGAGGTAAGAATTCCTGATAACTTATAGCCTGGTTAGATAATTATCTAAACTTGTTCAATAGGTGTATACAATCAGAGTAATGACACCTGTACAGACTTGTAGTAGGGGTCGTCCACCAAGGCGACCAACCGGAGTTGCCTTTAAGGTTTATACCCTCGGTTTTGTTGGCTATGTATCTAGTGTTTATAACAGGGAATAACAGGTAGTGTGTTGGTTATTCTTCGCAATCGTGGTTAGAGTTGACTACGGGAATGACCTATTGAGTCTGTGTCTTGAACCTGTGTCGAAAAGGTGATTTACCTTTGAGAACCGATTGATACCGAGTCGAAAAGCAGGGATCAAGTCATCACATTGTTTGTGGAAATCAAAGACTTCAGTCTTAGGGATTTTCACTAATGATGCTTGTCAGATCATTACCTGATGAGTAATGGATAAGAAATGTAGGCTATAGATGATGCAAATAGCGGAGGGTTAGATTACGGTGTTTCATAGGGGTTTTGATCCCTGAGTTGTTCGTACTTGGTTTTATAACTTTGAATGTACTTTTGAGTACTTAACTCATGTTATACAGAGAAAGTAGAGTTATTTGCATACCATTATCGAGATCAAGTCGGTATTTGGTGGTAAATACAGAAAAATAACCTTCGGGGAATAATATATCACTTGATCATGGTTAGTGATGTTTAGAGAGAGTATTTCCCCATGTCACTTCTATAACACATTGTAGGGAATTCTTGAGCTTCAAGTAGGGTGATCGTCGACAACGGGAATACCATGCAGAGTCATTTGACTTACAGAGTTTACGCTCACCTAATAGCTCAAGAGTGTAAATGAATGTTTTAAGCCACCCATGATTATTGGCTTACTGTTGGATTAAGATGACTGGATCTTTTATCAGATCCTGCCGGAAGACTTTGGATTGAGTCAGGAGTTTAGAAATGACTCCGTACAAGTGTTTAGGAGATGAAGATCGATAAGCTGACATTGCAAGTCAGATGTTGGAATGAGAAGCCTCCGAATGTTGGACAAAAGGAGCAAGATTGGAGTCATAGGCCACAAACTACTAGTGGAGTGTTTTTTTTATCATAGAAGACCCACCGCAGATCGTCAGAACTGTCTGATGTTATCAGTGAAATCAGAACAAAAACTCCGAAGAGATTTTGTGCATGCAGTGTGGATCACAAAGTCATGCAAAGTTGGATTACCCATTGGATCAGATCATTTGTTTCTATTGTAAGCAACCAGTACAATTGAGGAGGTGTATTTTGAAGACTCAGTTGAAGACTATCGATGGTATTCTGGGAGGATGATGCACAATCTCGACAGCAGAGATCATCATATAAGATTAGGTTATCTCATCAGTAATGACCTACTACCTCAAGCGTGGTTGGAGTTCCGTGATACTTCCCTTCAAGGGAAGTGATTTACTCAGCAATATCAGCAGAAGACATCGTAGAAGACTCATGCAGACAACAACACCGTTACCCCCCAGATGTGGATTGGCTTTGTATAGAGGAGAGAGCATACGACGATGGTCATATCTATTCCGTATTCTACAGTTGTAGCTCGTAGGACTAAGTGATGGGATCAGATGATCTAGAGAAAATCCCTGGGTCATTCATCGCAGAAATGCGACTGCTTTGTCGTAGACTATTGAATCTGATCTTGTTCTCTTCGAAGAAAGGATGAGACTTGTGTGGAGCTTTTGGATCGGATCGACAAATAATTGATCGTTCATAGTATTACTCTAGTTTACCCTCTGGGTTAATATATTGAGATATAATTGTAGTTTACAGGTATCTTTGTCTAGAACATTCTTAGTTCGGATTAGAAGGGTTCCTATACATCGACTTGTGGGTTGGTGGTATCTCTACCGTCAGGAGAGATGTGGACCAACAATTAAGAAGTCAAGGGATGCCCTTAGACTTTGATAGTTATACCATTATTGTAGACATATCCTTATGGATGGTCAAATTGTTCAGATTATGGTATGATTATGTCTCTCGGATATGCGTATAATCTGAGAGCACTCAAATGTAGTTTCATGAATGCTACCTTGAATAATTATAAGTATTAGAATATTTCTTATCAAGATCCATAGTGATAATTTGATTGGTATAAGTGTTACTAAACAATATGGGAATTGGAAGAATGTAAGTGGCGATTATAGGAGATGTTGGATGAGATATTTATCTGTTCTAGTATTTCTTCTAGAAAAGACCCAGAACTCTTTGTTAAAAGAGAGATGAACCTTTGAGATTATGCATCGATTATCGATGATGGAATGCGATAGTTGTTGAAAGTGAATATCCTTCGTTGTGGATAGATGATCTGTTTAGATCAATTATGGACCCCTGTGTATACTCTAGGGTTGGTTTACGACTGGAGTGTTGATATTGTAGTGACATGATGTCATACAATTATCATTGTCATTGTGATGATTGATATATCATTAGTGTAGAGTAAAGAGGACGCAGGTGTGTAAAGACGATAATTTCATACTTGGTATGAATTGTATGAGTTTTGATTATGTAGTTAGACTATTTAACGATTTAGTCATCTATGGATGAGAAATCGTACGGACACGATTGATTTTAGTTGTTGGGTTATTGAATGGGCCACTTGATGGTGGTAGTTGAGTGACTTACCACCGTAGATGGTTGTTGCCTTGTATTGATTTAGTTATTCCTGGGAATGTGGATAGGATATTTTTTAGCGTTATATATCACTGACTTGTTTGATCAGGAAGGTGATGAAATTTACTTGGTCGGAAGCCTGTGAAACTAGTTTTCAGGGCTCAGTCTATGGTTGACTTTTGCATCAGTATTAGTTAATTCTTCTGATGTGGATGGAAGGGTATGGTATGCAGATGCATCGCTTTAGTGAATGGAGCGATCCCGATGCAGTTAAATGAGGCATATCTTAATCTTATGGAAGTTGACGAACTGCGAGATAAGTTGTCATACATATGACATGAACTTAGCTGTATTATCTTGTGTAGTAGTGATATGGAGTAGAAGTGCTCATGGAGTTTTGACTAGCTACTGGATAGCTACTATAGAGTTGCTGGAACACGGACAGTTGCAACAAGGGAGATTGATCGCTATAATCTCCCATAAACTTACAGAGTGTGTGGTGGAGTGGATTTTGGACGGTAGAAGGACTTCTCTTGTGAGATAATTTCCCGTCTCTAATATGGATATGTGTTCTGGACATGCATCCACTTAAGAAAGAGTTGCTACAGGAGACACATTATTTGAGAGTTGCTACTTGGATGTACCGAGATTTGAAATTCTTATATTGGTGGAATGGTATAAAAGAGATAGTGCAGACTTGGTTGCTCGATGTTCAGTATGCCAGCGGGTAAATGCTGAACATCAGAAACCCCCTAGGTTGCTCAAGGAAATTTCGATTCCGGAATGGAAGCGGGAGCATATCACGATGGATTTTCATTGTGGGATTACCTAGAACTTGTAAAGGACATGATGCGATTTGGGTGATCGTGGATCGACTAACTAAATCAACTCACTTTCTACCTATTCATGGAAGACTAGATCTGCAAACTAATTGGTTTAGAGATTATATCTCAAGATGACATACCTGAGTAGTAGCAATACGTAACTGAACGAAGCACAACCACTATTCTAGTAGAGTCTGCATCAGACCATGGGCATAGAGCTTCGACACAGTACAACATTTCATCCGCAGACAGATGGACAGTCCGAGTGTAACATTTGGACTCTAGGCAAACCAGGAATCACATCCAAGTCCATCAAGAAGTTCCTGAGCCATACACCTTCTTTGGCTGCCTCAGAGGCTGCTGCATACTCAACTTCCATGGTAGAGTCCGCCATGCATTTCTGCTTGACACTCCTCCATACAATGGCTTCACCTCCCAAAGTAAACACAAAACCCGAGATAGACTTACTGTTATCCCTATCTGATTGGAAGTCAGAATCTGCGTAACCCACAGGGAGTAATTGGTCTACTTGGTATACAAGCATATAATCCATCGTCCTTCTCAGGTACTTCAATATATGCTTTACCGCAGTCCAATGTCCTTATCCTGGATTACTTTGATATCTGCTAACCATGCCCACGGTAAAGCAGATATCCAGCCTCGTACATAACATAGCATACATGAGGCTTCCTACTGCCAAAGCATAAGGAACTGCCTTCATCTCCTCTATCTCCTTTGATGTTCTAGGACACATCTCTTTAGATAAAGGGACTTCATGCCTAAAAGATAGAAAACCTTTCTTGGAGTTCTGCATGCTAAAACGGGCCAAAATAATGTCTATGTATGAAGCTTGAGATAAGCACAATATCATTTTCTTGCGATCCCTTGTAACCTTGATCCCAAGGGTGTGTCCCACTTCTCCCAAGTTCTTCATATCAAACTATTTGAACAACCATACCCTTATGTCTAACAACACTTTGACATTGTTGCCAATGAGCAAAATGTCATCTACGTATAGTACAAGAAATACCACTATGTTTCCATCACATCTCTTAAATACACAAGACTCATCCGAACTTTGAATAAATCCATATGACTGGATTACCTCATCAAAGCGGATGTTCTAAGATCTTGAAGCTTGCTTCAATCCATAAATGGACCGATTAAGCTTGCACACAAGATGCTCTTTACTCTTTGCAATGAATCCCACTGGTTGCTCCATATAGATGTTTTCTTCAAGACTTCCATTAAGGAAAGATGTCTTGACATCCATCTACCAAGCCTCATAATCCATATGAGCAGCAATAGATAAGAGAATTCGGATAGAGTTAAGCATGGCTACCGGCGAAAAGGTCTCCTCATAATCGATACCCTCTTTCTGAGTATACCCTTTCACAACAAGCCTTGCTTTGAAGGTCTCAACCTTCCCGTCTGTTCCTCTCTTTCTATTGTAGATTCACTTGCATCCAATGGCTTTTACACCATTTGGTAGTTCTACTAGCTCCCAGACCTGATTTTAATCCATAGATTCTATCTCAGAATTCATTGCCCTTTGCTAAGATACCGCATCTTTATCTTGTATTGCCTCGTCATAAGTCCAAGGATCAAATTCATGTTCGCTAGGGACCAAATCAGAAGATTCTCCCATGAACATAAATCTATTAGTTTGTCTAACAACCCTCCCACTACGACGAGGTATCACCTGTGTATCCTTTGTGACACGCGGTGCAATCACTTGTGGTATGTCCTCTTGTACCGTTGCTACTGAAGTAGTGATTTCCCCTCTCAATTCATCAAGAACAATCTTACTCATGGGCTTGTAGTTCATCACATAGTCTTCCTCTAAAAATCAGGCATTCATGCTAACGATCACCCTCTGATCTCTACGACTATAGAACAAACCACCTTTCGTTCCTCTAGGATAGCCAACGAACAAGTGCACTTTTGTACAAGGTTCCAACTTACCAGCATCTACCTTCAGCACATGTGTTGGACTATCCTAAATCCGAATATGTCTCAGACTAGGTTTTCGCCCAGTCCACAATTATATGGGTGTAGAAGGCACTGATTTAGATGGTAACAAGTTCAGAATATACACTGTCATATCCAGAGCATACCCCAAGAACAAATCTGGTAACTTAGAATAACTCACCATCGATCTAACCATCTCCATAAGAGTCCTATTCCTTCTCTCTGTCACACCATTCTACTGGGGTGTACCAGGTGCAGACAGTTGTGATTGAATCCCAACCTCTAATAAGTAACTCCTAAACTCTCCCAAGAGGTACTCACCACCACGATCAGATCGTAGTGTCTTGATACTTTTACCTTGACGTTTCTCTACATCGACCTTGAATTCTTTATACCTGTCCAAGCATTCAGACTTGCGGCGCATCAAGTAAATGTATCCATATCTTGAATAATAGTCTAAAAAAGAGATGAAGTATTCAAAACCACCTCTAGCCTGGATAGACATAGGACCACACAAATCAGAATAAATCAATTTCAACACATCTTTGGCTCTATACCCCTAGGCCTTAAAATACCTCTTGGTCATTTTACCTTCCAAGCAAGATTCGCAGTTTGGAAAATCTTCCACCACTAATGAACCCAAAGGTCCTTCAGCTATCAACCTTTGAATTCTACTCAAGTTAATATGACCTAACCTTAGATGCCAAAGATATGTTTGGTTCATTTTCGAAGGTTCTTTTCTCTTATTAGATTTAGAAGATGAGTTATTTATTTCTATTTGCATCGTGGGAGCTTTTGGTTCAAGAATGTATAAATTTCCGATCAATGCACCAGAATAGATAATCTCTCTATTCCTTTTTATAACAACTTTGTCATTAAAAGAAATAGAATATCCATCCAAAAATAATTTAGAAACTGAAATCAAATTCTTTCTAAATGAAGGTACATAAAGGTAATTTCTTATAACCAAAGTTTTATTCCTATCAAAAGATAAATAAATATCTCCCACTGCAATAGCCGCCACCTTCGTAGCATTGCCTATATAGACGGTAATCTCCCCTTTAGATAGTCGTCTGGTTTTTTGAAACCCCTACAAAGATTTACTGACATGATCAGTGGCTCCCGTATCTACACACTAGGTGCCGATAGATAACACCGCTAATCATATTTCAACGACAAGACAAAAAGATATACCTTTGTTCTGCTTCCGATTGGGGTAGTCAGCCTTCTAATGTCACGTCTGCTTGCAAGTGAAGCACTTGCCTTTCGACTTCTTCACTCCTGCCTGAGATCCTCCCACCACCTTTGCTGAGCCTTGTTTCTTCTTCTTCTTGCCTTTTGTCTTACAAGTAGAACCCTTATGGGCAACCAAAGCCTGAGAACTCTGACGAAAATGTCCCTCTGCTGCCTGGAGTTCTGTCAGAAGCTCTGCCAATGAATACAACCTATTATTCATGTTGTAGTTGAGGTGAAACTGCTCAAAACTCCTAGGTAGAGATTGGAGAATGATATCGACTTGGTGTAGGTGATCGATTGGCCGGCTAGAGGGGGGTGAATAGCCCTTTTCGTTTGGATGCCGATATTTGCTCGTCTACAAAACTAATTAGCACAAGCGGAAGACTAATAAAGATAAGCAAATAGAAATACGAGAAAACAAACGCTAACAAAGAATGTAACGTGGTTCACGGCTACGCCGCTAATCCACGGTCCCCGATTCGTCCTCGGTGAATCACTCCGCTAAACCAATCCACTAAATGGTCTCTCCTTTGCACCAAGCTTGGTTGAGGTAACCTTTACAATCAAGATCACTCTTCTTACAAATAGAATGGAGTAAAAGCGAGTAAGAAGAGTTTAGAGCTTGTGGGGCACTAGGAAGATCACTTGGAGCATAAGTATTAGCCTCTCAAAGGCTTACACCCTCTCTTTTTATAGAGAGGGTTGATTTCTTCCCGTTGGCCGCCATCAGTCGACTGACGTCACTATAACGGCCTCCGAACATGTCGGATCCCGACCGTTGTAGTCCAACGGAACTCTTGGCAGTCGACTGATGGACCTCATCCGATCATCGCTCCGTAATCGACGCCTATCGGCTACGAGGTTCGCGGGCGAAAACCCTATTGATCGACGATCGCGCCTTCGGTGATCGATGTCTTTCGATCCGCCACGTATGGCGATCGACTCGCCACAATCCGATCGATCGTATACCAGTCGAACTCACTCGACTCAGAGCAGTCGACTGCCATGACATGAAAGTCGACTGGTGTCGGGAAAACCCATCCGACACTTGGCCAAGTGGCCAAGTTTCACCTAAGAGCTACCCTTCCCCGGGTTACAATCGCTCACTCTCATTTCTCGGAGTCCCTCGCCTTCGAAGTTCTCTTCGTTCTCGGCCACGTCCCTCGGCAGCATCAGGTGCACGGCTCTGCAATGCTCCTTCGCGTCTCTTGCCTCGAAGTCTACTTCCTCCGGCTTCACTCCAAGCTTCTCGTCCGGCGGTCCCTCGGATGCTCCAAGCGCACGGCTTCCGGAAAGCTATCCTTCACCGACTCAAGGCACGAGTCATGAGATGTGAAACTCGCCACGGCTCTATGTGCGAATTACTAAGTCCTGCACGACTTCAACGCACATATCAAATCAACATATCAAACTAACTTAAACCCTTTGCCACACCATCAAAACCATATTACGGCAAGAGATTGCCCTAACAATCTCCCCCTTTTTGATGTGTGGCAATTCGTTTAAGTTAGGTAAAAACATTTGATATAAATTCTAAGGTAAGAAAGCATGTAAAGATAAACATGATATAGCAACATGCAACTCCCCCTTAATCCATGAAACTCTCTATGCAAATTTTCTCCCCCTATCATATATTTCTCCCCCTAAAATATATTTCTTCCCCCTAAAATGATTAACTTAAACATAAATTATTTCTCCCCCTTTGACACCATCAAAAAGAATAACACTAAGTCATAAGCTCATGGCATCAAGTATAATGGAGGGAAAATATGACAAGTTGATTTAAAATTGGGTACCACTTGTTGGTTTACAAACTGAAATCGGCCTTCAATGTTCTGATTTACAGGCCACCAGTCGACTGCTATCAGTATGGCAGTCGACTGGCACAAAGGAATCCGAATTTCTGATTTTCTGGACGAATTTCAGAAATGCATTATAAATTCCAGAAAATTTGAAAAATCATGAAATTTGGGGAACATATTTCTTTTAAGTATATCTATCAATGAAAAATAGTTTTTCATGAAAACTCATTATATTTTCTTGTTTTTGCCAAAAATCCAAACACTTGAAAAACCACTAGTTTTTGAGCATGTTAGTATCCATTTTAACACCTAGTCTTGCTTTGAATTGTTCCAAAACATGAATACATAGATTTTAGATTAAGAAATTGTTTTGAAAACATATGAAATATCCAACCATGATCTTTGGGCAATATGTCTATGAATTAAACATAAGCCTTCCCCATGATTGGTCTATTATTGCTATTTTGATACTTTAAATGACCATCTAAATGCCATAGGCATTAGTGGACATTTGTATCATCCTAACATCTCACTCATGCTAAGTTTTCAATCAAGGTAGCCTATAGTGAGTGTGAGATGCATCCTAGGGGGTATTTGTATATACTTAACCAATATATTCATGCAATTCTATCATGGTTAAGTATCAACCTAACAATTAACATGATCATAATGACATATATGAATGAATTGTACATTATGATCATGAAATGCATGTTTTCATCAATTTATAACCATGCATTAGGTAATATGTGATGCTAAATAAAGTATTACCTAAAGCATGATTCAAACCTATTTCTCATGATAACGTGCCAAATTTCAAAAACATAAATCATGATTTAAAACATACATAGCAATTACATTAATCATCATGATTTAAGTATTATAACCTATTTATGGGTACGTTATCATCACCCAACACTATCTAAAAAAAATGTTGTCCCGTCATCCTAAGTCAACCAAAATATGATATAGGTTAGGTCCATGTGGTTGACTACCCTAGGGGTTTTCTAACCCTTAAGGATGGATTTTGGAACCCAAAATAAATTCTTTCCTATTGGGTTCACTAAATACTCCTTGGGGATCCATTTCCTAGCAATTACTTTCTTTTTATCTTGTCCCCTAGCTATTAGGCATTTATAGGCCTTTTCATTTTTCTTTTCTTTGTATCCTAGGCCTTTCTTGTTGAAACTAGCTCTTTGGCTCCCTAAGATCATATTTAAGGTGTTGGAGCCAATTGTGATTTTTTCTAGGGCTTTTGTTAAATAATCTACCTTTTCCCTTAATGCCCTATTTTCCTCTATGCATGCATCATTAACATCCAAAGGTATATAATCATGTGAGCATGCATCATTTAAGCTAGAAGAAATATTATTATTTAAACATGCATTTTCTAGTTTATTTTCTAGGTCCTTAATTTGATTAAGCATGCTTTTATTTTTCTTTTTCATGCCAAATAAGTCCTTAGTTAAACTAGAGATTATGGAAACTATTTTCTTAGGAGTTAGATTTGTTACCATAGTTTCCATGTCCTCTTCTTCTTCGGATGAGGAGGATGTGGAGGCTCCCCCTTTACTTGAGCTTTCCCCACTTGAGCTTGATCCTTCATTTTCGGAGGAAGAGCAATCCAAGTCATCAAAGGACATCAAGGCCAAATTGGTGACAAAGGCATTCTCCTCATCCGATGATGATGAGGAGGATGAGGATGGATCATCCCAAGTCCTTGCCTTGAGTGCTTTGGCCTTCCCCTTTTCTTTTGCCTTCTTTTCTTCTTCCTTTCTCTTGCTCCCCTTCTTCTTCTTCTTCTTCTCTTCTTTCTTTTTCTTCTCTTCTTTGCTTTTGTTTAGGAGGGGACAATTGTCCCTTATGTGTCCCTCTCCTTGGCAATTGTAGCATATGACCTTCCCCCTTGGTCTTCTATTCCTATCATTAGATTTATCAAATCTAAAATTCTTAAATACACGCCTCACCTTCCTTACCATGTAGGCTTCTTCGGTGCTATCCATGGAGGAGGAGGAGGCTTCATCGGATGAGGAGGAGGGGACTTCTATCTTCTTCTTCCCCTTATTTGCCAACAAGGCTACTCCCCTTGAATTTTGGACTCTAGGCTCTTCTTGTATACCTTTAAGCCTTGTCTCATGAAGCTCCATGGTTGAAAAGAATTCCTCCAAGGTGCTCACTTCTAGGTTCTTGGAGATATAAAATGAGTCCACCATGGAGCTCCATTTTGAGGACCAGGGAAAGGCATCTATGGCCTTCATTACCATATCCCGGTTTGATAGCTTCTCACCTACACTTGTTAGCCTAATTAAAATTTCTTTAAACCTAGAGTGTAGTGAGGTTACCTTTTCTCCCTTTTCTAGTTTTATATTGGATAGTTGGGAGCGGAGGAGGTCTCTCCTTGCTAGCTTGGCCTCGGATGTGCCTTCATGGAGTTCTATAAGCTTCTCCCACATCTCTTTGGCGCTAGCACACTCTCCGATCCGGTTGATCTCTTGTTGGGGGAGCACATTGAAAAGATGATGTTTTGCCTTTGAGTTCGCAAGGTGCTCCTCTCTTTGCTTCTTGGTCCACCTAGATTTCTCTATTGGCTTCCCTTCTTCATCCCTAGGCAAAACGAAACCGGATTCCATTGTAATCATTATATCAAAATCCGTTTCGAAAAATACCTCCATTCGCTTCTTCCACCAAGCGAATTCTCCTTCAAACTTCGGAGGATGGATGTTGGAGCCGGCCATTTTGAATGTTGCTTGTTGTGGCGGTTAGTCCTCGACAAGCTTTCCT
Organism: Wurfbainia villosa; assembly: GCA_025175895.1. Lineage (NCBI taxonomy): Eukaryota > Viridiplantae > Streptophyta > Magnoliopsida > Zingiberales > Zingiberaceae > Wurfbainia > Wurfbainia villosa. The sequence continues at coordinate 78,668,263 of CM046001.1, read as the reverse complement.
TGGCTCTGATACCACTTGTAGGTGATCGATTGGCCGGCTAGAGGGGGGTGAATAGCCCTTTTCGTTTGGATGCCGGTATTTGCTCGTCTACAAAACTAATTAGCGCAAGCGGAAGACTAATAAAGATAAGCAAATAGAAATACGAGAAAACAAACGCTAACAAAGAATGTAACGTGGTTCACGGCTACGCCGCTAATCCACGGTCCCCGATTCGTCCTCGGTGAATCACTCTACTAAACCAATCCACTAAATGGTCTCTCCTTTGCACCAAGCTATGTGGAGGTAACCTTTACAATCAAGATCACTCTTCTTACAAATAGAATGGAGTAAAAGCGAGTAAGAAGAGTTTAGAGCTTGTGGGGCACTAGGAAGATCACTTGGAGCATAAGCATTAGCCTCTCAAAGGCTTACACCCTCTCTTTTTATAGAGAGGGCTGATTTCTTCCCGTTGGCCGCCATCAGTCGACTGCCGTCACTACAACGGCCTCCGAACACGTCGGATCCCGACCGTTGTAGTCCAATGGAACTCTTAGCGATCGATGGACCTCATCGATCCGCCGCTCCGTATCGACCGCTGCCCGATGCGCGGTTGGCCAAAACCCTATTGATCCGATCATTGCAGGCCGATCGGTGATCTTGGCCCGATCGGCTACGTATGGCTGATCGCCGCGCTAATCCGATCGTATACGGTCGAACTCACTGATTCGGAAGCGATCGGCCGCCAAGACATGGCGGTCGTGTCGGAAAACCCATCCGACACTTGGCCAAGTGGCCAAGGTTCACCTAAACTACCCTTCCCCGGGTTACAATCGCTCACTCTCATTTCTCGGAGTCCCTCGCCTTCAAAGTTCTCTTCGTTCTCGGCCACGTCCCTCGGCAGCATCAGGCGCACGGCTCTGCAATGCTCCTTCGCGTCTCTTGCCTCGAAGTCTACTTCCTCCGGCTTCACTCCAAGCTTCTCGTCCGGCGGTCCCTTGGATGCTCCAAGCGCACGGCTTCCGCAAAGCTATCCTTCACCGACTCAAGGCACGAGTCATGAGATGTGAAACTCGCCACGGCTCTATGTGCGAATTACTAAGTCCTGCACGACTTCAACGCACATATCAAATCAACATATCAAACTAACTTAAACCCTTTGCCACACCATCAAAACCATATTACGGCAAGAGATTGCCCTAACACTTGGGTTTCCCCATCGATCTCAGCTCCAAGGACTTCCAACTCATTCAAATGAGCCATCATCTTGAGAACATGATCCCTGACGGGTGTTCCCTCTACCATGGTGGTCGTCATCAAGTTTCTCATGGCTTCCTGCCTAGCAGCCCAATTCTGGTGTCCGAAAAGTTCCTTGAGATTGACCATCATGTCATAGGCAGTGGTCATGGCCTGATGCTGATGTTGCAATACATTTGACATATAAGCCAAAATGTAACACCATGTCATCTCATCAGCCTTGATCCACTTCTTATAACTCTCTATCTCCTTTTCCCCAAAATCATCCGTAGGCTTAGGAGGACACTCCTCGAGAAGTACATACTTGTACTCCTCAAAAGTCAAGACTATGTCCAGATTCCTTTTCCAATCCACATAGTTAGGTCCAGTAAATTTATTTTCCTATAGTATCACAGCAAGTGGTTTGAAAGTCATTTTTGAAAAACCTAAGAATCACATAGATCAAAACATTAGATTTCAAAAATTTATTGATTCCTTAAACAATAAAATTTTAAAATGAACCAACATATCAAAATATCGAGAATATCATATGTCATGATAGTGTGGACGTATATGAATTCGACATTTATAAGAGGAGGTTTTACCTATTAATTTAATTATCCTGTCAACCTTACTTTTTGACAAATAAAATTAATAGTTGATTCCTCTTCGCCCCTACAAATAAAAGCAGTGACTCCGATGGGGAGGATACTTTTATTTGCATCTAAGTGTTCACCATTACCCGATACTAAGGCAATTATCTCGGATTATGTGTCTTCCGATGGGGAAGTATACACGCTCCTAAATAACTTTATATAACTATATTTGACCTAGTGATCCCAAAAAAAACTCATCCAATATGGAGGAAGGCACTCAGAGCCAATACGCAAGTTTGTTCGCATCACATGTCAAATTGTAATGGAGGTTGTGAGGATTTTAAAAAAAAATATCCCTCTCCCACTTAGTAAATTAAAATTGAGGAATTTTAACTATGCAAGCACAACAAGCATATAAATCAAAAGCAATAAATATGAAAAATAACTTTTCCAACTATTATGGCTTGTGTTGTACAATATGCCTCCAGTCGTGTTGCCACCTCATCCGCTCCTCCTACACCATGTGCAAGCCATCCAAAGATCTGAGCCGAGAAAAATTATTTTAATTTACATTCATTGATCCTATACTCCAAAAAGGAGTCTACATGAAGTCTAGATCGAAAGTAAACTAAAATAAAAGAGTGGCTAAACAATGTCGTACTTAATTACAAAAATTAAATACTAGCCTCGTCAACCCCGAGGATTCAAATAATATTATGATTACACACACACTATCACATAGACACACATATGTCCATAATAGTTGGATCTTATGCCTACAACCAAAAAGATAGCCTACGCATATCCTAATATTATCCGTCACACATAATATATAATAAGTGCATAAAAGTAACCGAATCCTAAACACACAAAACCAGAAACCTTTGCTCTGATACCACTTGAAGGTTCGAAGCTTCGCTTCTTGCTTCACCTCGGTCGCTTTTGCATGACGATCCTATCTCGCATCCCCGGATTAAAAAAAATTAATCCGGATGAAAAAGGATTACCCAAGCAACCGATTCATGATCGTTCTTCTCGATTTGAGTCGTCACTTGAACAAACTTATTGTTCAAGCAACCTAACTCTCTTCCTCGATTAGCCGCGGAATAGATGATGAATGGATTGCTGGTTTTTTTTGTTTATCTTTGGGGTCCATGATAATACAATCACAAACAAATTGCATAGAACAAGAAAGAAACTTAAACAAGAATTATACCTCTTGTTTACCTCTTGATCTTCTATCGTATTACCTATCTTCTTCTTGGACGTCATGTGGGCGACAATCCTCCAAGAATCGAAGCCTCCTAGATCACGTTCTTCCCTTCCTTTCTCGCTCCGAATAAGGGAAGATAACCGTGATCTTCTTCTCCTATCTAGTGCCAACCACCAAGCCTCCTAGCTTGGATGTAGCCACCGGCCAAGGAGAGGAAGAAGGAAATGTTGCCACCGACCAAGAGAGGAGATCTTGTTGCCACCAGTTAAGGAAAAAGAGAAGGAGGAAGGAGGTGCCGACAATGGAGAAGGAAGACTTGTTATTGCCGCCGGCCAAAAGAGAAGAGAAGCTCTAGGTTGCCGCCGCCCACAAGGAGAAGCCAAACCCTAGCCACCACCTCTTGCCGCCTAACCCTTCCACGCCAACCAAAACCCTAGCCAACCTCAATTGCTTTGCCGCCCAAGCTTCTCCCCCTCATTTATAAATCTCGCCCAAGCTTCCTTTTAATTTTGTCCGTTGGATCTAGGCTTCATGAAGGTTTTATTAGGCTACAATAAGGACCATGAGGAGGAGTTGGATCTTGTCCAGCCAATGGATCCAAACCGGATCCATTAATGATGATCCATTCTACTAAAGCGATAATCATTGATCTACCTCACCAAACCCCATAAATAAATATGGGATCCATATATTAATTGTACAAATATCTTCCCGTATTTAAGATATCGAATGTCCATTAATTAATTAATTTATTGATAATTAATTAATTAACATCTAACTCCATGAGTAGTACCACTCAACCTTTTCATCAAGCTGGACCAAGTCCACCTACATGATTTACATGATGATTCTTATGAGCTCCTCAAGGGGACATCATCATCCTAAAACATAGGACACAGTTTCCTCCTATAATCAACGACACACAATGTAAATAATATTATTTCCCGACTTACCGGGCCTATCGATTTAATCCAGAAATCTCGCCCATTGGTAAATCAAAGAAATAAATATTAAGTACATGTGTCCGTTATTATATCGGGATTAAGAGCATGTATACCATAATATCCGAGATCTTATTCAATTATGTAGTAAGCAATAAATTGAATAACCACTAAATCGGTCCTGCTTAATACACACAAAGTGTACCAGTGTAATTCTATGGTCAAGATAAACCAATACCAAATTACACTACAACCATGATAATGGTTTGTCCAAAACCATCTTAATTGTGATCCTCTACTTATCATCTACAAGAAACTGATAACATGATCTTCTGTGTGACACCACACACCATATTATCTACAATGTAAAGTATTAGACAATATGCATAACTATAAATATGCAAACAATGATCATGTGAATCTTATTTCAAAATGAAGATGTTCATACAAAGGCTAGGCTTTCGGTATATATCCCAATAAACTCCTACTTATACTAAAAGACTATGTTGCCATCATACTGTCATACATCTGATTCTCATTCCCTCCACATGCCTATCAAAAGCTCTCGTTGGAAGGGCCTTAGTGAAAGGATCTACCAGGTTATCCTCTGATGCAATCTTGGTGACAACAACTTCTCCTCCCTTTACGATCTCTCGTATCAGGTGGTACTTGCGCTCTATGTGTTTACTTGCCTTATGGGCTCGTGGCTACTTCGAGTTTGCAACTACACCACTGTTATCAAAATAAATTGTGATAGTTCTGGAAAAACCAAGAATCACATCCAAGTTCATCAAGAAGTTCTTGAGCCATACAGCTATTGGTGCAATAATGCCCTAAGCATTTATATGTTTTGATGTTTGGATAATCATTTAAGTTAGGAAATACTTTGTGATCTAATTGTGAACGTGTTTAAGTGACAGGAAAATCCAAGTATGAAGACTTGGTAAAGGCAAAGTCAAAGTGTGATCTTGGCAAAGGAAGTCCAAAGGCAAGTCTTGGCAGTGTAAGTCCAAGCATGTAGTCTTGGCGGTGTAATGTCCAAGCACGCTTTGGCAAAGGGAACCCAAGACATGACAAAACCGAAGGAAGCTCTTGGAAGCAAGGCGCAAAGGATGAACAAGTCGCGGACTTGGAGGGATCCTGGAGGCGCAAGGCTTAAAGAAGAGCTAGAAGGTTGAGTCTAGGTCTAGGGGGTCAATTCAAGTATGAATTATTCATATTTGACAAGTATCAGTCGACTGACACGATGTATCAGTCGACTATTAGGGTGCTCAACTAAGTTAGGCTGAATTTGAATGAGCGATCATGCTTGGTATTGGCGGTGATCGATCGCCATCGATCACCGATAATACCGCAATCGATCGATCAAGTCGACGATGGGCACAGAATGGAGTTTCACTCAATTTTGTGCGGCGATCACTCGACTGATCGCTCCATCAGTCGACTGATGGAGTGATTAGTCGACTGTCACGCCCGCCCTTCCGGGACCCTAAATGTCCGGAGAGGCGGCGCGTGACGCGACCGTACATACATTTCATACAGCGGAAGACTTTATATATATATACATATATATATACTTCTTCTTTCTTACAGCGGAAGACTTAAGACCTATATATTTTTTTTTGATTCTTTTAAACATAAATATGCATTAACACTTCTTCTTAACATAGAGTATGTTTCATAGCATAGCATGCATAGATACTTCTTCTTACTTCATAAGGCATTCTTCTTTACTTCTTCTTATCAACGTAAAGCATGCATCATATATATATATAGATACTTAGGGCTTAGTAGGTTCATAACATCATCGTCATAGGGAGACATAAGTAAAGACATCCATAGGCATCATCATCATAGGTAATACACGTATAAGTAGACTTAACGGATCTTCTCCACCATGCCACTACCACACACATTGACCCCTCCTGCTGCTCCCTTTAGTTTATCCATCCCTTACCCTTATCTGCAGTACGAGGGAAAGATAAACTATAAGCACATAGGCTTAGTAAGATCCTGTCCTACTCACAAAAAATCATACATCATCATTAATCATGACTTGTAGCATTTATAACATATAATCAATATATCACGTAACATACATGGCATCATCAACTTAACTTGTAGCTTAAGTAACATGAGATAATATAGCATGGATCATCCCTAACTTAGCAGCATAACATGAAATATATATATACTTAATCAGCATAATATGCATCATAGGTAACTTAGTAACCTAACATCATAGCGTACCATCGAACATAACATGTAACTTATACATCATGACATACCATCTAACATAACAGGTAACTTACACATTATGGCATATCATCTAGCATAACAGGTAACTTAGATATTATGGCATATCATCTAACATAACATGTAACTTAAACATTATGGCATATCACCTAACATAACATGTAACTTAACATTATGGCATATCATCTAACATAACAGGTAACTTAAACATTAAGGCATATCATCTAACATAACATGTAACTTAACTATTATGGCATATCACCTAACATAACAGGTAACTTAAACATTAACAGGTAAACATATGCAAGATGCTTTTGAAAACATATATGTTAGGTACGTAAATATAATTCTCAACATATTTGGGCCCGGCATTGTACCACTTCTTCATTATCATAGCGCGCATCCCTAAATAGGCCCGAGGTAGCAAGTCTCGAACCTAATAGGTTCCTAGGCCCGAGTCTTATTCCATCGACCTAGGGGCAATCGTCATAGCGTAGAAGCCCATCCTAGGCCCGAGTCTTACTCCATCGACCTAAGGCATCTTGGAGCCCATCCCGTACTAGGCCCAAATCTTATTCCATCGACCTAGGGGCAATCATACATAGAAGCCCATCCTAGGCCCGAGTCTTATTCCATCGACCTAGGGCATCTTAGGAGCCCATCCCTTCTTGGACCTTGTTAAGGTCTTGGTACAAGCCATGCAGAAGGTAAAATACTTATATGCTTATTTTACAACATAGCTTATTTCTTTAACATAGCATAGCATACTTCATTTCATACACATCATGCTTCATTTCATTAACATAGCATAGCATACTTCATTTCATAACAACATAGCTTATTTCATTAACATAGCATAGCATACTTCATTTCATACACATCATGCTTCATTTCATTAACATAGCATAGCATACTTCATTTCATACACATCATGCTTCATTTCATTAACATAGCGTAGCATACTTCATTTCATAACAACATAGCTTATTTCATTAACATAGCATAGCATACAATTCATGGTATGAACTTCATTGTAACCTAAGAGACCAAAGGTGGCCGAATGGCCCTTATAGGCTTTTTAGGGTTTAGACTTTTAACTAATTCAATTAACATACATATGCATACACTTCATGGTGTAAACTTTATTGAAACACACAAAGAAAAGAAACAACCAAGGGTGGCCGAATGGCCCTTTTAGGCTTCTTAGGGTTCTTGTCACCCAACATTCATTCATGAGCATTATAACCTAGCATAGCATTATTAGGGACATTTTCATGCAACCCTAACCCTAATTCCCTAGGGTGGCCGAAACACATAAGGGGCTCAACTAGGGTTCTTGTTACCCAACATTCATTCATGAGCCTTATAACCTAGCATAGCATCATTAGGGACATTTTCATGCAACCCTAACCCTAATTCCCTAGGGTGGCCGAAACACATAAGGGCTCAACTAGGGTTAGCTTTTGGTCCTAATCCATTTTTAAATCTTAACTACATCATATAGTGAATAAAACATAGCATGTAACTTCATGTAAAACCCCAATCCTAGCTTGGCCGAATAGGTCTTGGTGGCCATTAGGGCTAGCTTTTTAACCAAACCTCTTTTCCCATCTTAGCATCATCATATATTTCCTAACATAGATTACCACTTCATTGATAAACCAAAACATGCTTGGCCGGATCTAACATATAGGTTGTTCAAACATTCAATCGAAACTACTCGTATGCAGGTGAGGGATACTTACTTCCTTCGCGTTGCTTTTTGGTGGAAGGAAAACCTAAGGAAGAACCAACCCTAGCCTTCTCTTGCTTGGATGAAATTCGGCCAAAGGTGGAGAAGAAGCTAGAATTCGGTGAGGAGAAGAAGAAGAAGGGTGGAAGTGACCAAATCCAATCTTCCCTCTTCTTTATAAAGGGGGGATCCTCTTTTCTTTTCCATGCCTCTTCATTTACTCTTAGTCCCATTTATCTATAGTTTCCCCCTCTTCCTTAATCATATAATCCTATTGGGCTTCTGGTTAGTGGGTGCATCTATAAGGCTTGGCTATCTCTAGAGGTTTGGGGTTCAATTCCTAGGCCTTGCACCCCTTTTTGGCTTATTTTCTTTTATTTTTAAAAAGGCCCACATAAAGCCCATGATCATCAAGCCAAAAATTTCTGTAAAATTGCTAGGAATTTTACGGGCGTTACAATCCTTCATACCTTTAAAAAGTTTCGTCCTCGAAACTTAGAACAATTGTGGGTAGTTCTGCTTCATGTCCTCCTCGCGTTCCCAGGTAGCTTCCTCGTACCGTTGATTCTGCCACAGGACCTTTACTAAGGGCACCTCTTTGTTCCTTAGCCTCTTGATTTCTCGGTCTAGTATTTGGATAGGCCGACTTTCAATACTCAGGTCCTCTTGAACTTGTACTGTTTGTGGCTCGATCACTTGGTCCGTATTGGAAATGCATTTCTTGAGCACAGAGACATGGAACACGTTGTGAATAGCCGACATCTCTTGAGGCGACTCTAGCTTATAGCTACATTGCCAATCCTCTGCGATATCGGATCACGGTCCCACGTAGCGTGGACTCGGTTTACCCTTCCTTCGAATCTCATTACTCCCTTCATAGCCACTTTGAGGAATACTAGGTCCCCAACCTCGAATTCTAATGGTCTACGCCTCTTATCCGCATAGCTCTTTTGTCGGCTTTGGGCAGTTTCAATCCTCTGGCGGATGTTCCGTATAGCTCTGGTGGTGTCGTCGATGAAATCCGTCTGGAGTCCCATCCTCTTCTTTTCACCACCCTCGTACCAGCATATGGGAGATCTACATTTCCTCCCGTATAGAGCCTCGTAGGGTGCCATTCCAATAGTAGCTTGGTAGCTATTATTGTAAGCGAATACATCAAATATAAGTATCGACACGGCTACTACCTTTGAAATCCAGGGCGTAGGCTCTTAACATATCTTCACGGTCTTTATTTACCCTTTCGCTCTGTCCGTCCGTCTGGGGTTGGAAGGCAGTACTGAACAATAGCTTTGTGCCTAAGGCCTTCTGAACGCATTCCCAGAAATGGGATAAAGCGACCATCTCTCGAAATGATGGTCTTAGGAATTCCATGTAGTCGATAATTTCCTAGCATATAAGCCAGCAGTTGCTCCGTCGAATAGGTCATCTTGATTGCTAAGAAATGGGCGGACTTAGTCAATCTGTCTACAATCACCCATATAGCATCGTAACAGTTTGTCGTCTTGGGCAATCCTGAGATGAAATCCATAGAAATGTCCTCCCATTTCCATTCACGGAATCTGGATCATTGCGGTGTTCCTCAGTCTTTGGTGCTCTGCCTTAACCCTTTGGCGGTCGGCCAAATCTTGACATCTTGAGCCACATCTCTTTTCATTCGAACCACGAACTTCGTTTAAGATCTTGGTACATCTTGGTGGTTCGGGATGCATCGCATAGGAGTTGTGAACTTCCTCAAATATCTCCTCCCGATTACGGATTGTCGGGAATACACAAGCGATCCACGAGGTAGAGTACTCCACTATCGAGATCCGAAACCCGTCGTCCTTTCCTCTAGGACCTCTTGCTTGATCCTCACGAAGGCTTGGGTCAAGTGCTTGCTTTTCCAGTATATCATCGAACAACGTCGGCGCTATCGTCAGGGTCGAGAGCTGTCCGGAGATGATTTCCACCCCGTAACGCATAATCTCTTTTTCTAAGGGTCGAGATAGCATCGAGAGGGACATCAAGGTGGCGCAGGACTTCCTGCTGAGTGCATCAGCCACCTTGTTAGCTTTCCCGGATGGTAAAGAATCTCAGTCATAATCCTTGTGAGCTCGAGCCATCTATTGTCTCATGTTAGTCCTTACGTGTGAAGAAATATTTGGACTACGGTGGTATGTATAGATCCTACAGAGCTCCATAGAGATAATGCCTCCATGTTTTGAGAGCAAAGACCACAGCCGCTAGCTCTAAATCGTGGGTGGGATAATTCCTTTCGTGTTCCTTGAGTTGCCTAGAGGCGTAGGCAATGACCTTGCCATTCTGCATAAGTACAGCTCCGAGTCCCAACTTGGAAGCGTCACTGTACATGTCGAAGCCTTCGTTACTGTCCGGAAGAGCAAGAATTGGAGCGCTGGTCAGTCTCCTTTTTAACTCTGTGAAACTCCTCTCGCAGGTGTCCGTCCACTCATATTTCTTGTCCTTTCTGGTGAGGTTTGTCATAGGCGGCAATCACGAGAAGTTCTCTACAAACTTCCTGTAGTAACGCTGGCCAAGAAAACGATTTATTTGGCATTCTTTGGTAGGTTCGATTACTCACGGCTTCAATCTTTATTGGGTCCACCATCACTCCGTGCTTGGATATTCGTGACCCAAAAATGATACTTGTTCAAGCCAGAACTCGCATTTGGAGAACTTTGCGAATAGCTGTTTTTCCCGAAGAATCTGCAATACCACATTCAGGTGTTCTGCATGCTCCTCGGGGGTTCTCGAATATATTAGTATGTCATCTATGAAGACGATCACAAACTTGTCGAGGAATGCCGAGAATACCCGATTCATCAAATCCATGAACAGGGCAGGTGCATTCGTTACTCCGAAGGGCATAACTACGAACTCGTAATGTCCATACCTTGTCCGGAAGGCCGTCTTTGGTATATCATCTGGTTTTACTTTTACTTGATGATAGCCGGACCTCAGGTCAATCTTAGAAGGCGGCGGCACCTTTTAGTTGGTCGAACAGGTCATCAATCCGCGGTAAAGGATATCGGTTCTTGATCGTCACATTGTTCAGCGCTCGGTAGTCTATGCACATGCGCATAGACCCATCTTTCTTCTTCACCAACAGCACTGGAGCTCCCCATGGAGGCGACTTGGTGAATAAGTCCTTGTCGAGTAACTCCTGTGGCTGTCACTGAAGTTCCTTTAATTGGTGTACGGTAAGGTGCTTTAGAGATCGGGTTAGTAGAGGAATCAACTCGATCTCAAATTCTACTTCTCTATCTGGGGCTAACCACGGTAGTTCATCTGGAAATACCTGCGGGTAGTGCATACCACTCGACATTCTCTGGCTTACGGTCCTCATCTTGACTTGTATCAACTCGTGTGCCAAACCCGGTGCACCTTTGTCTAACATCTTCGTGCTGTAGGGCTGATAAAAATCTTATTAGCTCTTTCGGTTCTCCGATAAATTCGAACTTAGGCTCCGCCTCATTTGAATACCACTTTCCTTTTACTCGATCGACCGTACTTGCTTAGGAAATCCATGCCCAAGATAATGTCATAATCCTGCATGCCGAGCACTATCGGATCGCGATGAGTTCTCTCTGCAATTACGAGTGCGGCTCGCGACATAGTGGAGGGCATTACTTCCCGAGGGTAGAGTGGTTAAGAACTTGTGATCTAGAGCTTGCGGTGGTATGTTTATCATTCGGTAAAGTGCGTAGAAATAAGCGAATGTGTTGCCCATGTCGAAATAATGTAGTAGCATCTTGTGAAAATAATTATCGACTGTGACAAGCTGTAGTGGCATTTGCCACATCTTCTTGGGTGAGAGAATACCTAGCATCTGTCATGGCTGGTGGGGCTTCTAGTCTCCTTGGTGGATTAGGGTTCCTTCGATTGCGGCTGCATGATGTAGCTGTGGAGGAGCACTCTGTGGGTATCTGGTGAGGAGGTGCTGAACTGGATAGGGACAGTCCTTGATTCTATGCCCTCAGTCCACAGTTGTAACATCGATTTGTGCCTTGGTAGCATACTCAGGATGTATCTTCCGAGTAGCGCCTGAGAGGATCCTGGGTTGCTTGCTCGCTGGACCTCCTTTAGAATTCTCCCATTGTCTCCTCTTGCCAGTGGGGTTCCCTTTCCAAGCACTCTGGTTCCTCTGACCTCCTGACTGGGCCTGTCCCCTGCCTTCACTCAGCGCTTTCTTCTGCTGACTAATGTTGTTCAGGTAATGCTCGGTAATCAAGGCACTGTCTTGAGCGGCTCCTCTGCGATGCGGTCTATGAACTCCGCCGGCCACATTCGAGCTATTTCTGGTGAGCATCTTCGATGAGTCGACCCTTTCTCTTTCCGTCTTGACCAACTCGGGCACGGCGTAAGTCGGTTGAATCTCTTCACGGCCACGATAGTCACCTTGTCGAAAACCGAACTCGTCGTAATGCTTGTTGGTCACCCTCATGTGGAAGAATTCTTGAAGAAAGAATCAAATCTGTCCATCTCATCGACTTGTCTCTTGGTTTTAACCCGTTCCCACCACATCAGCATCTCCGACAAGAGTAGATACACACTTAATCTTCTCGCATTCGGGTCACCCGATGGCTCCACGATGCTTTCACGCCTTGAACCGAGGCCTGGGCATCCCATGGTTCACCAGTACCAGAGAAATTTTTCGGCTTTAGTCTCTGCCACTGGATCAGGTAAGCTTCCTGTCGAACCATCGGGCCGGGGCCCGTTGGTGGGGCAGTAGGGTTTCCTCGCTGATTCATTAGGGTAGTTATTACTTGTTGTTGTTCTGTAACTTGTCGTTGGAGTTCTGTGACTATGTGTGTAAGGTCATGCAGTGCTAGCTCATCAGTCTACTACTGCTCTTCCGGAACATGTTTATCTTCATACATTAAGGTAAAACTAGTATAAGTTCCCGTTCGTTGTCCTACACATACTTAGACTAAAGCTAACATAAAGTCATTTTAAGCTTAAGGCATCATTCATGTTCTCATGCATAGTTTAAGCTTAAGGTATTTCATATCATACATGAACAATCATAAGGGTATCATACATATTTTCGTGCATGTTTAAGCTAGAAGCATTTCCTATCATACATGAATCAAGCATAAGGGAAAGGCATTTTATATTATACATGAACTAAATAATCTAAAGATATTTCATATCATGCATGATCAAAAAAACTAACAAAATTAAAGCATAGACATAGAATTCTTACTTGGAGCAGCAGGATTTGGAGCTTGATGTGTGTGTAGTGGAAAGGCAGATCCGCTCTGATACCAACCTGTCACGCCCGCCCTTCCGGGACCCTAAATGTCCGGAGAGGCGGCGCGTGACGCGACCGTACATACATTTCATACAGCGGAAGACTTTATATATATATACATATATATATACTTCTTCTTTCTTACAGCGGAAGACTTAAGTGTTAGGGCAATCTCTTGCCGTGATATGGTTTTGATGGTGTGGCAAAGGGTTGAAGTTAGGTTGGTATTGTTGATGTGATATGTGCGTTGAAGTCGTGCAGGACTTAGTAATTCGCACATGGAGCCGTGGCGAGTTTCACATCTCATGACTCGTGCCTTGAGTCGGTGAAGGATAGCTTTGCGGAAGCCGTGCGCTTGGAGCATCCGAGGGACCGCGGACGAAGCTTGGAGTAGCCGGAGGAAGTAGACTTGAGGCAAGAGCGCGAAGGAGCATTGCGAGCCGTCGCTGATCTTTGCCGAGGGCGTGGTCGAGCGAAGAGAACTTCAAAGGCGAGGACTCGAGAAATGAAAGTGGCGATTGTAACCCAGGAAGGGTAGCTCTTAGGTGAAACTTGGCCATTTGGCCAAGTGTCGGATGGTTTCAGGACTCACCGATTGCCATGTCATGGCAGCGATCGCTCTAATCGATGGTTGATCGGCCGGTATAAGACTGTTTAGGGCTTAGCGATGCCATGGGGGCGATCGATGATGTCGGCAATGATCATTGCCGGAAGCGTCGGGATGGAGGAATGCTGCAGACGCGAGAATGGAGTCGACTGATCGAGCACTTTCGTGATCGAGCATCAGTCGACTGATGGTCCCATCAGTCGACTGATGCCAATACCGTTGGATGGAATCCAACGTGGAAAGCAGCCGTTATTGGGCAACGGCTACGAGATCAGTCGACTGATCGAGGGCATCAGTCGACTGATCCTGTGTCAACGGGAAGAAACCCTCTTCCTCTATAAAAAGGAAGGGGGTAAGGGTTTGGGAGGCTAATGCTTATGCTCTAATACTCTCCCAAAGATCCCTAAAGCTTTCCATCCTCTTACTCAAGCTTATTTCCATTCTATTTTGTAAGAGGAGTGTTTGTAAAGGTTACCTCCACCTAGCTTGGTGCAAAGGAGAGACCAATAGTGATTGGGTTTCGGAGTGATTCACCGTGGACGAATCGGACCGTGGATTAGCGGCGTAGCCGTGAACCACGTTATATCTCCGTGTTTGTATTGTCTTTGTTTTACTTCTATTTGCTTGTCTTAGTTTATTGCTTCCGCTTGCGCTAACGTTTTCGTAGACGAGCAAAATACGACATCCAACGAACAAGGGCTATTCACCCCCCTCTAGCCGGCCAACCGATCCTCCCAACAAGTGGTATCAGAGCCAAGTCGTTTGTCAAGGACTAACCGCCACGACAAACACTTCATTAAAAGATGGCCGGCTCCAACATCTACCCGCCGAAGTTCGACGGCGAATTTGTGGAAGAAGCGAATGGAGGTATTCTTCGAGACCGATTTTGATGTTATGCTTATAATGGAAAATGGTTTCGAGTTGCCTAGGGATGAAAGGGGTGAACCAATAGAGAAGACAAGGTGGACTAAGAAGCAAAGAGAGGAACACATTGCAAATTCAAGGGCTAAGCATCATCTCCTCAACGTACTTCCCCAACAAGAGATAAACCGAATTGGGGAGTGCTCTAGTGCCAAGGAGATGTGGGAGAAGCTAGTAGAGCTTCATGAAGGTACCTCGGAGGCAAAGCTAGCAAGAAGAGACCTCCTCCGCTCCCAACTATCAAACATCAAATTAGAAAAGGGAGAAAAGGTAACTTCATTGCATTCTAGGTTTAAAGAGATTTTGCTTGGACTAACAAGTGTAGGAGAGAAGTTATCCAACCGGGATATGGTAATGAAGGCCATAGACGCCTTTCCCCGGTCCTCAAGATGGAGCTCCATGGTGGACTCATTTTACATCTCCAAGAACCTAGAAGTAAGCACCTTGGAGGAATTCTTTTCAACCATGGAGCTTCATGAGACAAGGCTTGAAGGTATACAAGAAGAGCCTAGAGTCCAAACTTCAAGGGGAGTAGCCTTGATGGCCAACAAAGGGAAAAAGAAGATGGAAATCCCTTCCTCCTCATCCGATGAAGCATCTTCCTCCTCCTCCATGGATAGCACCGAAGAGGCATATATGGTAAGGAGGGTAAGACGTGCTTTAAAGGGTTTTCATTTTAACAAATCAAATGATAGGAGTAGAAGACCAAGGGGGAAGGTGATATGCTACAATTGTCAAGGAGAAGGGCACATAAGGGATAATTGTCCCCTCCTAAACAAGAGCAAGGAAGAGAAGAAAAAGAAAGAAGAGAAGAGGAAGAAGAAGGGGAGCAAGAGAAAGGAAGAAGAAAAGAAGGCAAAAAGAAAAGGGAAGGTCATGGCTCTCAAAGCAAAGACATGGGATGACCTTGCCTCATCATCATCATCGAAAGAAGAGAACGCATTTGTTGCCAACCTAGCACTAATGGCTCTTCATGACTCGGATTGCTCCTCCTCCTCAAATGAAGATTCAAGCACAAGTGAGGAGAGCTCAAATGAAGGGGAAGCTTCCACATCCTCATCATCCGAAGAAGAAGAAGAGGATATGGAAACAATGGTAACGAATGCCTCTCCTAAGAAAATAGTTTCCATAATTTCTAGTTTAACTAAGGACTTATTTGGAATGAAAAAGAAAAATAAAAGCATGCTTAATCAAATTAAGGAATTAGAGCAAAAATTAGAAAAAGCATGCTTAAGTGAAAATATTTCTTCTTGCCATGATGATGCATGCTCACATGATGAATATATGCCATTAGATGTTAGTGATGCATGTATAAATGAAAATAGGGCTTTAAGGGAAAAGGTAGTTTATTTAACCAAAGCCCTAGAGAAATTCACAATAGGCTCCAATACCCTTAATATGATAATTGGGAGCCAAAGGGCAAGTTTTAACAAGAAGGGCCTAGGATATAAAGAGAAGAAAAATGAAAAGGCCTATAAATGCCTAATTGCTAGGGGACAAGACAAAAACAAAGTAATAGCTAAGAAATGGATCCCCAAGGAATTTCTAGTGAATCCCATAGGCAAAAATCTATTTTGGGTTCCAAAATCCATCCTTAAGGGTTAGAAAACCCCTAGGGTAGTCAACCATATGAACTTGACCTATATCATATTTTTGGTTGACCTAGGATGACGGGACAACATTTTTTAGATAGTGTTGGGTGATGATAACGTACCCATAAATAGGTAATAATGCTTAAATCATGATGATTGTTGTAATTCCTATGTATGTTTTAAATCATGATTTATGTTTTTGATATTTGGCACGTTATCATGAGAAATAGATTTAAATCATGCTTTAGGTGATAAATTGTTAAGTATCATCGTATAATACCTAATGCATGACTATTATTTGATGGATACATGAGTTTCATGATCATAATGTAGAATAAATTCATATATGTCATTATGATCATGTAGGATGTTAGGTTGATACTTAACCATGATAGAATTGCATGAATATATGAGTTAAGTATATACAAATACCCCCTAGGATGCATCTCACACTCACTATAGGCTAACTTGATTGCAAACTTAGCATGGGTGAGATATTAGGATGATACAAATGTCCACTAATGCCTATGGCATTTAGATGGTCATTTAAAGTATCAAAATAGCAATAATAGACCAATCATGGGGAAGGCTTATGTTTAATTAATAGACATATTGCCCAAAGATCATGGTTGGATATTTCATATGTTTTTCAAAACAATTTCTTACCTTAAAATACATGTATTCATGTTTTGAAACAATTGGATGCAAAACTAGGTAGCCAACTTGATACTAGAATGATCAAAAACCTAGTGGCTTTTAGAACTTTTGGATTTTTGGCAAAAACAAGAAAATATAATGAGTTTTCATGAAAAACTATTTTTCCTTGATAGATATACTTAAAAGATATAAGTTCCCCAAATTTTATGATTCTTCGAATTTTCTGGAATTTTTAACGCATTTCTGAAATTCGGCCAGAAAAATCAGAAATCCCGAAAATCATGTGCCCGGTAGTATCTGAACGATCATTGATGGCTGCATTTCAGACGATGCTTGGTGAATTCCAATTTTTTATCAACTTGTGGTATTTTCTTTCCTTTAGACTTAATGTCATGTGTTTATAACTTAGTATTCATATTTTTGATGGTGTCAAAGGGGGAGAAATGAATATGTTTAAGTTATTTATGATAGGGGGAGAGATTAAGGGGGAGTTTCATGGATTAAGGGGGAGTTGCATGTTGCTATCAAATGTTTATGTTTACATGATTTCTTTCCTTAAAAATTTATATCAAATGTTTTACCTAACTTAAACGGATTGCCACACATCAAAAAGGGGGAGATTGTTAGGGCAATCTCTTGCCGTGATATGGTTTTGATGGTGTGGCAAAGGGTTGAAGTTAGGTTGGTATTGTTGATGTGATATGTGCGTTGAAGTCGTGCAGGACTTAGTAATTCGCACATGGAGCCGTGGCGAGTTTCACATCTCATGACTCGTGCCTTGAGTCGGTGAAGGATAGCTTTGCGGAAGTCGTGCGCTTGGAGCATCCGAGGGACCGCCGGACGAGAAGCTTGGAGTGAAGCTGGAGGAAGTAGACTTCGAGGCAAGAGACGCGAAGGAGCATTGCAGAGCCGTGCGCGATCTGCGAGGGGCGTGGCGAGCGAAGAGAACTTCAAAGGCGAGGACTCAGAAATGAAAGTGGCGATTGTAACCCGGAAGGGTAGCTCTTAGGTGAAACTTAGCCAGTTTGGCCAAGTGTCGGATAGTTTCCGACACGGTCATTGCCATGTCATAGCGATCGGCCCCTCTAATCGATGGGTTGATCATGGTATAAGACCGGTTTAGGGCTTGGCGATCGGGCCATGGGCCCAGCGATCGGGATGTCGGCTCAATGATCATTGCCGAAAAGCGATCGGTGATGGGAACTGCGCACGCGAGAAATGGAGTCGACTCGGTGAGCACTCGGTGATCGAGCATCAGTCGACTGATGGTCCCATCAGTCGACTGATGCCAATATCGTTGGATGGAATCCAACGTGGAAAGCAGTCGTTATTGGGCAACGGCTACGAGATCGGTCGGTGATCGAGGCATCGATCGATCCTGTGTCAGCGGGAAGAAACCCTCTTCCTCTATAAAAGGAAGGGGTAAGGGTTTTGGGAGGCTAATGCTTATGCTCTAATACTCTCCCAAAGATCCCTAAAGCTTTCCATCCTCTTACTCAAGCTTATTTCCATTCTATTTTGTAAGAGGAGTGTTTGTAAAGGTTACCTCCACCTAGCTTGGTGCAAAGGAGAGACCAATAGTGATTGGGTTTCGGAGTGATTCACCGTGGACGAATCGAACCGTGGATTAGCGGCGTAGCCGTGAACCACGTTATATCTCCGTGTTTGTATTGTTTTTGTTTTACCTCTATTTGCTTGTCTTAGTTTATTGCTTCCGCTTGCGCTAACGTTTTCGTAGACGAGCAAAATACGACATCCAACGAACAAGGGCTATTCACCCCCCTCTAGCCGGCCAACCGATCCTCCCAATATTAAGACCTATATATTTTTTTTTATTCTTTTAAACATAAATATGCATTAACACTTCTTCTTAACATAGAGTATGTTTCATAGCATAGCATGCATAGATACTTCTTCTTACTTCATAAGGCATTCTTCTTTACTTCTTCTTATCAACGTAAAGCATGCATCATATATATATATAGATACTTAGGGCTTAGTAGGTTCATAACATCATCGTCATAGGGAGACATAAGTAAAGACATCCATAGGCATCATCATCATAGGTAATACACGTATAAGTAGACTTAACGGATCTTCTCCACCATGCCACTACCACACACATTGACCCCTCCTGCTGCTCCCTTTAGTTTATCCATCCCTTACCCTTATCTGCAGTACGAGGGAAAGATAAACTATAAGCACATAGGCTTAGTAAGATCCTGTCCTACTCACAAAAAAATCATACATCATCATTAATCATGACTTGTAGCATTTATAACATATAATCAATATATCACGTAACATACATGGCATCATCAACTTAACTTGTAGCTTAAGTAACATGAGATAATATAGCATGGATCATCCCTAACTTAGCAGCATAACATGAAATATATATATACTTAATCAGCATAATATGCATCATAGGTAACTTAGTAACCTAACATCATAGCGTACCATCGAACATAACATGTAACTTATACATCATGACATACCATCTAACATAACAGGTAACTTACACATTATGGCATATCATCTAACATAACATGTAACTTAAACATTATGGCATATCATCTAACATAACATGTAACTTAAACATTATGGCATATCACCTAACATAACATGTAACTTAACATTATGGCATATCATCTAACATAACAGGTAACTTAAACATTAAGGCATATCATCTAACATAACATGTAACTTAACTATTATGGCATATCACCTAACATAATAGATAACTTAAACATTAACAGGTAAACATATGCAAGATGCTTTTGAAAACATATATGTTAGGTACGTAAATATAATTCTCAACATATTTGGGCCCGGCATTGTACCACTTCTTCATTATCATAGCGCGCATCCCTAAATAGGCCCGAGGTAGCAAGTCTCAAACCTAATAGGTTCCTAGGCCCGAGTCTTATTCCATCGACCTAGGGGCAATCATCATAGCGTAGAAGTCCATCCTAGGCCCGAGTCTTACTCCATCGACCTAAGGCATCTTGGAGCCCATCCCGTACTAGGCCCGAATCTTATTCCATCGACCTAGGGGCAATCATACATAGAAGCCCATCCTAGGCCCGAGTCTTATTCCATCGACCTAGGGCATCTTAGGAGCCCATCCCTTCTTGGACCTTGTTAAGGTCTTGGTACAAGCCATGCAGAAAGTAAAATACTTATATGCTTATTTTACAACATAGCTTATTTCTTTAACATAGCATAGCATACTTCATTTCATACACATCATGCTTCATTTCATTAACATAGCATAGCATACTTCATTTCATAACAACATAGCTTATTTCATTAACATAGCATAGCCTACTTCATTTCATACACATCATGCTTCATTTCATTAACATAGCATAGCATACTTCATTTCATACACATCATGCTTCATTTCATTAACATAGCGTAGCATACTTCATTTCATAACAACATAGCTTATTTCATTAACATAGCATAGCATACAATTCATGGTATGAACTTCATTGTAACCTAAGAGACCAAAGGTGGCCGAATGGCCCTTATAGGCTTTTTAGGGTTTAGACTTTTAACTAATTCAATTAACATACATATGCATACACTTCATGGTGTAAACTTTATTGAAACACACAAAGAAAAGAAACAACCAAGGGTGGCCGAATGGCCCTTTTAGGCTTCTTAGGGTTCTTGTCACCCAACATTCATTCATGAGCATTATAACCTAGCATAGCATTATTAGGGACATTTTCATGCAACCCTAACCCTAATTCCCTAGGGTGGCCGAAACACATAAGGGGCTCAACTAGGGTTCTTGTTACCCAACATTCATTCATGAGCCTTATAACCTAGCATAGCATCATTAGGGACATTTTCATGCAACCCTAACCCTAATTCCCTAGGGTGGCCGAAACACATAAGGGCTCAACTAGGGTTAGCTTTTGGTCCTAATCCATTTTTAAATCTTAACTACATCATATAGTGAATAAAACATAGCATGTAACTTCATGTAAAACCCCAATCCTAGCTTGGCCGAATAGGTCTTGGTGGCCATTAGGGCTAGCTTTTTAACCAAACCTCTTTTCCCATCTTAGCATCATCATATATTTCCTAACATAGATTACAAACATAGATTACCACTTCATTGATAAACCAAAACATGCTTGGCCGGATCTAACATATAGGTTGTTCAAACATTCAATCGAAACTACTCGTATGCAGGTGAGGGATACTTACTTCCTTCGCGTTGCTTTTTGGTGGAAGGAAAACCTAAGGAAGAACCAACCCTAGCCTTCTCTTGCTTGGATGAAATTCGGCCAAAGGTGGAGAAGAAGCTAGAATTCGGTGAGGAGAAGAAGAAGAAGGGTGGAAGTGACCAAATCCAATCTTCCCTCTTCTTTATAAAGGGGGGAGGAAGAGAAGTTCCTCTTTTCTTTTCCATGCCTCTTCATTTACTCTTAGTCCCATTTATCTATAGTTTCCCCCTCTTCCTTAATCATATAATCCTATTGGGCTTCTGGTTAGTGGGTGCATCTATAAGGCTTGGCTATCTCTAGAGGTTTGGGGTTCAATTCCTAGGCCTTGCACCCCTTTTTGGCTTATTTTCTTTTATTTTTAAAAAGGCCCACATAAAGCCCATGATCATCAAGCCAAAAATTTCTGTAAAATTGCTAGGAATTTTACGGGTGTTACATCGACTGATCAGGCAGCCGTTGAAAATGGCGACTGTAAATCTCCGCGGATTTGCTTCATCAGAAGCCATTGGCTTCGGCGATAGTCGACTGATGTTATACATCAGTCGACTGATCATGGCTCAATGGGAAAAACAACTCTCTCTCTATAAAAAGAGGGCTTGTGGTGGTTGAGGGGGTTAATGCTTACATTCTAATCTTTCTCTCAAGCCCCCACAAGTTTTCTAAAGCTTTCAATTGTTTAAATTCCCCTCCTCCTCTCTAATCTTCATATACATCCTTTGTAAGAATAGGAGGGTTTGTAAAAGGGAAAGCTTTTTAGTGGAATCGCTTGGGTTGATCCACCTCAAGGATCACCGTGGAGTAGGAGCGCTATCTCCGAACCACGTAAATCTTCCGTGTTAGCATTGCATTTTCGTTTCTATTATTATTATTTTTGTTGTGTTTCCGCTAATCATTTTGTAGAAAACAAAAAGAGGCTATTCACCCCCTCCTCCCCTCTTGCCTTGTAAGGATCCCTAACAAGTGGTATCAGAGCCCGGATCGCATCAGAAGATCTAACAATCAACTGGAGCAAGATGACTTTCCAAGAGGGGTATAGCACGGTGAGGCCTCCATTCTTTGACGACAACGACTTCGGATATTGGAAAGGTAGGATGGAGTATTATCTTATGAACGATATTAAAAATTAGTTTAGTATTGTACATGGTTTCGAGAAGCCGGTCGATGAACATGGAGCGCCCATACCGACCAAGGATTGGACGAGGGACATGGCCAAGAAGGCTCAAGCCAACGCCAAGGCAACAACCACACTTCAATGTGGGTTGTCAAAAGAGCAACTAAGCAAGGTGGGGCCTTTTGAATTGGCAAAGGAGCTTTGGGAGAAGTTAATTGAGCTCAACGAGGGATCCAAGGAAACAAGAAGAGCCAATAGAGATATCTTAATAGGCCAACTTCAAAGTTTCTCCATGAAGACCAATGAGACCGTGGGCCAAATGCACGGTCGCTTCAAGGAGGTAGTCAACGGACTACATGTGATAGGTGAGAAGGTCGACAACTGAGACCTCGTGAGGTATGTACTCCAAGCCTTCCCTAGAACTACCTTATGGGCTTCAATGGTAGATGCCTATAAGGTCTCTAGGGATCTTTCTTTGGTTAAATTAGATGAGTTATTTTGTCTCAGACAGTTGCACAAGCAAGCTAACACTTCATCCAAAGAGAAAGGTGTAGCTCTTTTTGTAGGAAAGAAGGACAAGAAGAAGAAGAAAAAGAAAGAAGTGTCTTCCTCATCCAAATTCGAGGAAGATTCATCTAGTAGTGAAGATGAGCTATCGACAAGCGAGGTAGCTCATTATGTCAAAAAGTTTGGTGGGAGGTCAAGGAAACTCACCAAGAAGGATGTGAGAAGGATGTTCCAATCCTCCAAAGGTAAAACCTCAACTAGTTCAATTCCCTCATCTAATGTAACTTGTTATTGTTGCAACAAGAAAGGGCACATCAAGACAAATTGCTCGGAACTAAAGAAGAAGGAGAAGAAAGAAAAGAAGCATAAGGAAAAGAAGGAGAAAAAGAAGAAGGCGGCAATGGTGGCTCAAACATGGGACACATTAAGCATAGAGGACTCTTCTGATGATGAAGAAGTGTGTCATGCCACCCGGAACCTAGCTCTCATGGCCTTGGAGGAGGAAGCCGAAAGCTCATGTGAGGAGTCTTCATCCTCTTCTTCAAGCGACGAATCATCAAGTGATGATGAGGTAAGCAACTCCCCTAGGGTAGATTTATTTTACAAAACCATTTCTTGCCTTCAAAATGCTCTAAATAGATCAAAAACTAGGATTAAGGACTTAAAAGTAGAAATTAAGGCACTTAAGAATGTAGAACCTTTTTGTGATGATACATGTACATTTAGAGATGAAAATGATGAATTAAGAAAAGAAATAGGTGAACTAAGAGCATGCTTAGAAAAATTTACAAATGTCTATAAGTACCTAGATATGATAATTAAAGATCAGAGGGTTATTTACAACAAGGCCGAAATAGGTTATAGGCCTAAAGAAAAGGAGGTAGCATTTACATCTCTTGTTAGTAGAAAATCGACCGTTAAGAATAAGGGTAGAAAGGCTTGGGTCCCTAAGAAGTTTTTGATAGATGCTAGTGGTCCTAAAATTTGGGTACCTAAGGCTTGCATTTTTCATGTTGTATAGGTAGAAGAACCAAGCTTATGGATTGTTGATAGTGGGTGCTCAAAACACATGACCGGTGATAAGAGAAAATTTTCCACTATCAATCACACTAGCAAGGGGAAGGTGTCTTTTGGAAATAGTGACAAACTTAAGATTCTAGGAAAAGGCACAATTGAGGTATCCCCTAATCTTGCCATTCATAAAGTGTTGTTAGTTAAAAATATGAAATTTAATTTACTTAGTGTGAGTCAACTATGTGATGCAAATTTTGATGTTCAATTTGACTCTTCAAAATGTTTCATAAGACACAAAACTTTAAATGATTGCATGCTAGTAGGTTTTAGGAAATCAAATATATAATATGTTGATTTATCCTATGCTACTAATGCTTCTACTAAGTGTCTTGTTGCAAAAGAAGAAGAGAGTTGGCTTTGGCATAGGAGGCTAGGGCACACAAACATGAAGAACATAGCCAAAATAGCCAAAATGAAGTTAGTCAAAGGGTTGCCAAAAGTCAAGTTTCTCAAGGACAAAATGTGTGATGCATGCCAAGAAGGGTAACAATCAAAAACATCACACAAAGGTAAAACTTTACTTAGTACCGCTTTACCTTTAGAATTATTGCATATGGACTTATTTGATTGTCATAGTACCCCTTCCATGATTGGTAGTAAATATTGCTTAGTAATAGTAGATGATTTCTCTAGATTTACTTGGGTATTTTTCATGAAAAATAAGGATGAAACCCTAGGAATAATCATAGGATTTAGTAAGAGAGTAGAGAATGAAAGAAAACTCAAAATCAACCGGATCTATAGTGATCATGGTAGAGAATTTGAGAATTCTAATTTCTCAACTTTTAGTCTAGAACAAGGGTACAAGCACGAATTTTCTTGTCCTAGAACACCCTAGCAAAATGGGGTTGTGGAATGAAAAAATCGTGCCCTACAAGAAGCGGCTAGGACTATGCTAAATGCATATTCTTTACCTAGCTACTTGTGGGCGGAAGCGGTTAACACCACTTGCTATATCCAAAATAGGATTTTAATTCATAGGTTTTTAGGAAAAACTCCATTTGAATTATGGAATGGTACAATTCCAACAATTCACTATTTTAAGGTCTTTGGATGCAAAGTTTATATTTTAAACACCAAAGACAACCTAGGCAAATTTGAGTCCAAGGCGGATGAGGGAATCCTAGTTGGATACTCATCCACTAGTGTAGGGTATAGAGTTTATAATAAAAGAACTCAAAAGATTGAGGAGTCTTCAAATGTCCAATTTGATGAAACCTCTAATACATACCCTAGGAAATCCCCCATTGATGATGATATCAATGACAAAAATCAAGAAATTATCCCACAATTTCAAGATTTAACTTTAGGGGGTAATGATCAAGGGGGAGAATTGAATCAAGAGGGAATAAGAGGTGATTCCGATGATGAAAGAAGAATTGAGGATAATCATGATCAAACTCAAATTAATACACCTCCTAGAACAATAAGAGTTCATCAAAATCATCCTCTAGATCAAATTGTAGGTGAATTATCTCAAGGAGTTAGGACTAGGTCATTTCATAGAGATCCCTCTAGTCATATAGCCCTAATTTCCCAATTTAAGCCTAAAACAATCAAAGATGCATTACTTGATCCGGATTGGATCTTAGCAATGCAAGATGAATTGGCTCAATTTGAAAGAAGTCAAGTATGGGAGTTAGTTCCTAGACCCAATGACAACACCATCATTACTATAAGATGGGTCTTTAGGAACAAACTAGATGACCAAGGTAATATTACTAGGAATAAGGCAAGGTTAGTTGCAAGGGGTTTTAATCAAGTTGAAGGACTTGACTATGATGAAACATATGCCCCGGTTGCTAGATTAGAGTCTATTAGGATCCTATTAGGGTATGCCTCATATATGGGTTTCAAACTCCACCAAATGAATGTTAAATCGGCATTCCTAAATGGGTTCATTAAGGAAGAGGTATATGTAGAACAACCTCTCGGGTTTGAGAGTATAGAATATCCAAACCATGTATACAAGCTTAGGAAAGCTTTATATGGTTTGAAACAAGCTCCCCGAGCTTAGTATGAAATATTATCATCTTTCTTGATCTCTAAGAACTTTAAGAGGGGTAGTGTAGATCAAACTTTATTTATAAAGTCAACATTAAAAGACATCTTTGTAGCCCAAGTATATGTTGATGACATTATCTTTGGGTCAACAAATGATGATCTTCTTCAAGACTTTATCAAAAATATAGAAAATGAGTTTGAGATGAGTCTAGTTGGGGAACTCAATTTCTTCCTAGGACTACAAGTCAAACAAACAAGTGAAGGAATTTATATTTACCAAACCAAATATGCTAAGGAAATGATTAAGAAATTTGGTTTGGAAAATGCTAAAGTAGTGTCAACCCCTATGGCAACTAATACAAAAATAGATAGTGATAATGAAGGAAAACAAATTGACCTTACACTCTATAGGAGTATGATTGGTAGTCTCTTGTACATAACCGCTAGTAGACCCGATATATTATTTGCGGTTGGTATGTGTGCTAGGTACCAATCATGTGCCAAAGATTCCCATTTAGTTGTCGTTAAGAGAATTCTAAGATATATTAAAGGCACACTAAATGTAGGACTATGGTACCCTAGGACTAGGTCTTTTGATTTAGTTTGGTATATCGATTCCGATTATGCTGGTTGCAAATTGGATCGGAAGAGTACTAGTGGTAGATGCCAATTCCTTGGGTCCGCCCTAGTTAGTTGGAGTAGTAGGAAGCAACCTTGTGTTGGCCTATCCACCACCGAGGCCGAGTATGTGGCTATGGGTGGTTGTGTAGCTCAACTACTATGGATGAAACATACTTTGGAGGACTATGAGATATCTTACTCCAACATGAAAGTATTTTGTGATAATGTGAGCACCATAAATTTGACTAAAAATCTGGTGCATCACTCTAGGGCCAAGCACATTGAAGTGAAACATCACTTCATTAGAGATCATGTGGCTAGGGGGGACATTGAGCTTAGTTACATTGAATCCAAGTCCAACCTAGCCGACATCTTTACCAAGGCTCTCCCCAAAGTAGAATTTTCATCACTTAGGAGAGAACTTGGGATGTGCTTAGTTGAATAGAGGTGTAAGTTTGCATGATCCTATAGAAAATCTAGGTTTTATACCTTTATACATCTCACAAAAGACCTAAGAAACCATGCTTTTTGTATTTAGACACTTAGTGTCACGCCCCGAGGTAGACCCTGTCCGGCCAACGGACGACACCCCCTTATGACAATTCCAATTCGGTACAAATAGTCGCAGCTAGTATAACACATATCGAAAACGTATAACATCAATAGCGGAAGCTAAACACAATGGAAATACCAACTCGACAACATAAGTACATCGGTATATCCGTCCATACTAGAACAAAATCCGTACTGAATATCACAAGAGAAACATACAGCACGCCCTCCAATAACAATAAGAGTCCATATGAAGATACATGCGATGGGAAACAAAACCCTCAGAAAATCGACGGGATGGGATCAAGTGGCAATGCTCCAAGTCCATGCCGAAGTCTTCTATCTACTACCTGGGCGACAGGAAACACGGGGTCTAGGGTGGTGAGTATAAAACTCAGGGGTAATATATAGACAGTGCATGAACAACATACAGGGTAAAGAGATCTACAGGTATACATGTGATGATCTACAGGTATGCAGCATGAGTCCAACAGACATACAGTACTAAACATAGTAACCAGTAATCACAGATATGTCATACTCATAGCATAAACTAAACTGATCAAATGACATAAAGTAATGTACATACCTGATGGTCTGCCCTCCTTATGATCTATAACATCCTAAACAGGTATATCATAACATAATCCAAAGAGTACACACTCATGCTCAACACATGCACAGCGGTATATAAAATATGCAAAAGGCATGTAGCACAATATGTAGCCAACCAATCCATTTCGAGTATAATATCAAATTCCAACATCTCTAGCACCTGAAGGTCCACCGTAAGAATATGTCCCTTGAAATCCAACGGACAACCTTTGATTACTTGATGACTAGTCAAAACCTCGCCCGATGGTAATGATACCGCTAACCCACAAGAACGAATCATAGGGATTCTCCCAATTTTTCTCAAAAATATTCTAGAAATAAAGGAATGCGAGCTACCAGTATCAATCAATGTATCAGCAGGTATAGAATAAACCAAAATCATACCCTGAATGACCGATCCCTCGGCCCGCTGAGCGTCCTCTCGGGTAATGGCATAAACTCGTCCAGTCTCTACATGCGGCGGCTGCGCTCCAGATATAATAGTAGAATGCCTCCACTCCGGATGGATCTGGGTCTGTGATGATGCTGCTGGAGGCTGACTCTGCTGTGCAGGCATAATATATCCTTAAGAGTCAGCCAGTAGATATCGCTGAGTAGGTGGCCCAGAATAATAACTCTTTGGAGCTGGAGCATAATGAATCGACGCTGGCATCCCGGAAGAGTCACTCCCATGTATATGATATATCTGGGCTGTAGGAGGGAGTGGCTGCCTCTGACCATGTATCTGCGTCCTAGGTGCTGACCTCTGCTGATAGTGCGGCGGCTTCTTTCCCTTCTTTGGAGTTACCTGAACCCTCCAGCTGTGCCTTCAGAGTACACTCTCGACTAGTATGCCTTGGATGCTTGCAGTAATAACAAACATCTCGATCCAGGGGACACTCGGGAAAACTATGGTTTCCAGACCCACATCTGCGACATCTAGCCATGTGTCCGCTCTTACGGTTCTTCTGATAACCTCCAGATTGTCCAGAAGCTTGTCGCTTCCCTTTCTATACCCTAGATGATCCCTTTGTAGTACCCTGAGAAGCCCCACTCTGATCTTTCTTCTTCTGAGTCTCAGTGGTCGTATCCTGCTTTCGCTACTTTCCCTGGGACATCTGCATCTCCACCTCCTTCTCCTTTGCAATTTGATGAGAAGTCATCTCAATAGACAGAGCCCTATCCAGTGCCTCTCGGTACGAGTTAATGGAGGATCCAGACATTCTTACTCGGATATAAGCTGCCAAACCCTGTGTGAATTGGAACATCCGATCCTCATCCTGTGCTACCAGATGCAGACAGAATTCTGCTAATCGAGTAAACTCTGCATTGTATTCCATAACTGATCGATCCTGGCAAGGCTTAGAACTCGACGACGTCTTGTAGAGACGCAAGGAAAATATTGCCTCCAGAATATATCTCGAAAAACTACCCAGGTGATGTTCTGCTCTCCCATCAAGGTCTTACGCATTTTCCTGCAGTAGCTTTGCTCCGAAGGTGATAAGCTGCTAGACCCACCTTCTCCTCATCGGTGCAACTCATGAACTCAAACGTATCCTCCAAATTGTCTAACTAGGTCCGTGCAATCCAGGGATCAGACTCGCCTCAGAATAGTGTAAATCGGTCCTTGGCTGACCGTGCTAACACAAGTATACGTGCCTTGACTCTGACCCAACTGGAATCCGTAGCAGTCGGCATAGTCGGGGGTACATCAGGCTCTTGAGGTTCCGAACCTCTGGTAGGAGACTGTCGTGGCTCCTCCTGATCAATCGGTCCTCCGGTAGTAGGCTGTTTAGATGGTCGAACTCTCTTACGAGTCTGAACAGGTGCCATAATATCGTCTGTTCATACCTGTTGAACGACTTACATAAATATTTAACAAGAAAATATAGTGTGTCAAGATTTCTTACTTTGGACAACTTGGAGCTCATGCCTCTGTCAATCCCATCTTACCAAAATCGAAATCAAATCAAATCAAAAACGATTTCCAAGGTCCCAAAATCTGACAAAAACATTTTTGCATGGCATCTCAACCTAGAGCTCTGATACCAATAAAATTATCACGCCCCGAGGTAGACCCTGTCCGGCCAACGGATGACACCCCCTTATGACAATTCCAATTCGGTACAAATAGTCGCAGCCAGTATAACACATATCGAAAACGTATAACATCAATAGCGGAAGCTAAACACAATGGAAATACCAACTCAACAACATAAGTACATCGGTATATCCATCCATACTAGAACAAAATTCGTACTGAATATCACAAGAGAAACATACAGCACGACCTCCAATATCAATAAGAGTCCATATGAAGATACATGCAATGGGAAACAAAACCCTCGGAAAATCGGTGGGATGGGATCAAGTGGCAATGCTCCAAGTCCATGCCGAAGTCTTCTATCTACTACCTGGGCGACAGGAAACCCAGGGTCCAGGGTGGTGAGTATAAAACTCAGGGGTAATATATAGACAGTGCATGAACAACATACAGGGTAAAGAGATCTACAGGTATACATGTGAAGATCTACAGGTATGCAGCATGAGTCCAACAGACATACAATACTAAACATAGTAACCAGTAATCACAGATATGTCATACTCATAGCATAAACTGAACTGATCAAATGACATAAAGTAATGTACATACCTGACGGTCTGCCCTCCCTATGATCTATAACATCCTAAACAGGTATATCATAACATAATCCAAAAAGTACACACTCATGCTCAACACATGCACAGCGGTATATAAAATATGCAAAAGGCATGTAGCATAATGTACAAACATATGCAGCAACCAAATGCAGCATCTCACAGGCATATGTAAAATATATATCGAATACATGCATACATATATATATCAGCAATGCATATGCATGGTCACTGTCTGTGGACCCGTCCAACCACGACCCCAGAGTGGCCAGGGTGGCACGACAAATGACAACTAGCCCGACTCCAGCTGCCACCACTCTCGAGTGACCGAGTTGGGTAGTATGACTGAGTAGTGTATAAGCGTAAAGAGCTAACTACTCCTAGGGGCCCCTGCTGCAAGCCACGTCATCCCTACCCATGAGTAGACAAACGCCGCACATAGGACAACTGCACCTCACACAACCACCGTCTATAGTGGGCGAGTGCTAACACCACTCTGCACAGTGGCCAGGTGCGCATCTCCAGCTACCACCACCCATAGTGGCCGAGCGTGCCACATCCAATGCTCTGCCCTCAACCCTACAACCACTATCCCGAGTGGTCGGGGAGGCAGGATAACTGACGACCCATCTCAACCACAAGGGAGACCAGTCAACAGCATGCGTGCAATGTAATGATGCATAGCTCACACACAAAACCTCGCAACACTCTCTAACTCATGGGGAGACCTAGTCAACCAAAAGTCAACCATGCAAGGACGACTAATCCGTAATCACAACCTATTTACCTATGTACAGATAAATAGATCCATAAGCTAACACACCGATAGGACTACGATACAACGACTGACCCCATAATTTGGACTCATCACCTAACCTAGTGATGCAACCCAATAACTCAATCTGAGGTCATGAAGATAACCCTAACCACATGTACTTACTGAACATCTATCAGCTAACACATAATAGGGTTTTATAGTTCCTATTCATGCTAGATAATCAATGAAGTAACAGAGTATATATATCTCAAAGGTCAAAGACAGTACAAGCATATGATTAAATAAGAGTGGATTTAAGGTAAACAGGTATAAACATGTATCCAAGGTCATGCACTAGAATTGATCAAACTACCGGACCAGGTAGATATTACCCACCTGATACAAAGCTCGAATAATCCTCACGGCCGCGGACCTACTTCGTATCCCAAACCTGCACAATAATAACAAATTAGTGTTAAGCACAAGTCTCTAATAGTTATACGAACAAAATACCTATTCGTTCTATATTCGCATCTTTCCCTTGCTTAACCCAATCATCATCTTCCTATCAGAGCATACCCCATATGATCCAACACACTAAAATCTCTCAAATCAAAGCATATCAGTCATCCACTAAAATTAACCGAAACACTATGGACATCAAAAGAAACAATCGGCAAACACCAATTCCACCTCCTGATCACAGCCCACAATCTTACCAAACAACCCATCCGCTTGCTCCACCGATCTATCCATACACTCAACCAAGCCATCGACAGAACCTACACCTACACCCAATCAACAATACCACTCAAATCACAGGATGATTTCCAAATCACACTACGATTCCTAACCCACAGCACACAACCGATTAAATTCCTAATTCATTGCATAAATCAACAACACCATAAGCACACAGAATTTTCCACAGCCGATTACAGATAAAATCCGTAACAATCCAAACAAATCAAACATCATCTAGTATTACCCGAGGACCAATACCCGAATCAACAAACCCAAATACTCATCGGCAACTCAAATTAACAAGAACAAACCAAATCCACAATCACAGTATAACAGAACATCAATCAATGGATACCACAGATGACAATATTGGTTTAGATCCAAACTTACCGGCTCTAAACTCCACCGGTGGTGAAATTTCCCCCAATCCTAGCTGCTCGCCGAATCAATCCAAACTCCCGATCACTGCCAACCCATAGATCTCAGCTAAAACAACCCAAAAACCAGATCTCTACTCGAAAGGGAAGGAAAGTGATCGATCCTTACCTTCTAGGCAGCTCACTGCCGCGGCGACAGCACCACCGTCTCGCCAAGCGAATGAAACGCTGGCACTCCCCTAAGGCAAACCACTTGCTAATCTCCGCCCGAGGATCAACTACTAGGCGGCGCTGTCGAGCGGCTCTCACCGGACGCCGATGGTCTGGAATCCGGTGACGCAATTTCGCGGAGCGACGAAACGAGGTAGAGAAGAAGGAAAAAGGGAATGGTGGAATCGCGATTTGGAGAAATCAGTTCGTTCGGCAGCTTATAAAAGTCGTTCGAACTGATTTGGTTAGCTCATCCCAATCCAAACCTGAGTCTAATCCAAACATATTTAGCCCGTTTCCAGCCCAAGCCCAATTTCAAATCAAGCCCAATTTCAGCCCAACTAGCTAATCATCTTAATTAACCCATTAATTAAGCCCAATTAATCTACTCATTAACCTCAATTAATTAAAGGGTTAATCAAAGTTTTTTTTTCTGTATACTACACTTAGACATCATGTGAGATGATAGGAAGATGCACTTGGTTTATCATGCTTGTTATGATGCATTACTATGAACCAAAGTGTCATCTAAAGACATTAATCCTTCATTGGACCAATCATTGGGAAGGCTTATACACAATTAATGTGCATATAGCTCCAAGAATATGATTGGAAATGTCAAATAAAACATAATTTAAACTATGTTTATCAAACTTTGGGAAACAATTTTCAAGTGGAACACAAAAGTGATACAAAGTTTGCAAAAACATTAGAACTTTTGTTAGTTTCCAAGATTGTATCAATCTTGAAATCTGAAAAATATATATTTTTGAAATTATTTTTCTTTGATAAAGGATTATTTCAGAAATGCGTACACAAAATTTCGTGATTTTTAGAGCTCTCTAGAATTTTTAACGCATTTCTAAACTTAGGTTGAAAAGGCTAAAATTTGGATTTTAGGAATGTTAGTCGACTGACTCAGAAATTAGTCGACTGATACTTTAATTTTTTTCTACAAATTCAGCAAATTTCTTGGTTTTGGTTGTAATTCTTGAGTGTCCTAAACCCAAGTATGATAATCTTCAGCAACAAGAAGGTTTAGGACTGATTGATGTAGTGTTTTAGGGGGAGAATCATGAGCTATATATTTTCATTCCCTACACTCATTTTTTAGCTAAGAGTCCATGGCTTAAAATAGATTTTTAAAAACATTTTAAAATCACTTTAGAAAACCTTGGTGAAGTCTATCTTTTGATAACAATCACCGTTGAAAAAGTTGATACAAAGTAGATAAAAAACCTTAAAGTTTTAATAGTTTTTGAACTTTGTATCAATGTTCTATTTTAATGGTTAAAATATTTTTTCACGATTTTTTCACTGATTGTATGTGTTATAAGTATTATACATTTGAAATTTCGTGATTTTTCGAGCTATGTATTATTAGTTACAATTTTTCAAAGTCTGTTTCTGATAACTGAAAAATTGGTTTTTGATTATCGATCGCCTATAGCCGATCGGTGATGCGCAGATGCTCCAACCAGTAATACCGCTAAAACCTCTCTGGCAAGCAAAACTACTCGCAAAATGAAGGCCAAATTGCCTCGCAAACCGCCTGCACACGGCGACATCGCTGGTGGGAAATTGCTCGTGGAAAACCGCCGCGTAAAAACTTCTGGCGAAATCCACCTGGCGGAAGTTGCTGAATCGCTGTGACTCAATATCACGATCGTCATTGCCTTTCCGATCGATAGGCATTTCAGTCGACTGGTTTCTGAGGGACTCGATTGCTACGCTGGGTTTTCTGAAAAAAAAACTTCATTTCCTGGTATTTAATATACTTTTGATGTCCTGAAACTATGGCATGATAATCTACATTATAGAAAAGTTTTAGGACTGTTTTATGAAATGTTTTAGGGGAAGTTTCATCATATCAAAGTTGTTTTCATCCCCTTAACTTATATTGTTGGTGCAAAGTTAGATTTTAACCTTAAATTCTTTAGGCTTTTCCATATGTTTGTCATTCCTCGTGAACCATATCTTGGATTAAGGGGGAGCTTAATTTCAATTTTATGCCTTAATTCAAGATACACCAAATTTTACTCGTTCATGCAAATTTATGTATTTTTTTTATGTATGTCAAAGGGGGAGAAGGAATGTTTAAGTTAGAATTCATATTGAAAATATGATGGAAATTTGATTATGTTCTTGAATAGAATCCATATTGGAAATATGATTATGTGCATGTTTTAAAGCCTTATTGGAAATATGATTATGTGCATGTTTTTAAAGACCTAACTTAAATGATTGCCAAACATCAAAAAGTGAGAGATTGTTGGTGCAACAATGCCCCAAGCATTTATATGTTTTGATGTTTGGATAATCACCTAAGTTAGGTAATACTTTGTGATCTAATTGTGAATGTGTTTAAGTGACAGGAAAATCCAAGTATGAATACTTGGTAAAGGCAAAGTCCAAGTGTGATCTTGTCAAAGGAAGTCCAAAGGCAAGTCTTGGCAGCATAAGTCTAAGCATGTAGTCTTGGCGGTGTAAAGTCCAAGCACGCTTTAGCAAAGGGAACCCAAGACATGACAAAATCGAAGGAAGCTCTTGGAAGCAAGACGCAAAGGATGAACAAGTCGCGGACTCGGAGGGATCCTGGAGGCGCAAGGCTTAAAGAAGAGCTAGAAGTTTGAGTCTATGTCTAGGGGGTCAATTCAAGTATGAATTATTCATACTAGAGTATCGATCACCAATCGAACGATGTATCACCAAGTTAGGGTGCTCGACTAAGTCGTCGAAAGGGCGATGAGCGATCGACGTATGCTCGTATTGGTAGCCATCGATCGATGTCGCGATCGCGCCAATATTGGCAGTTGACTGATCAGGTCGACGACGGGCACAGAATGGAGTCTCACTTGACTCCGCACGGCGATCACTCGACTAATCGCTCCATCAGTCGACTGATGGAGTGATCAGTCGACTAATCAGGCACCATTGGAAATGGCGGCTGTAAATCTATTTTGAGTGATTTGCTTCGTCATAAGTCGTTGGCTTCGGCGACAGTTGACTGATGCTATACATTAGTTGACTGATCATGGCCCAACGGGAAAAACAACCCTCTTTCTATAAAAAGAGGGCTTGTGGTGGTTGAGAGGGTTAATGCTTACATTCTAATCTTTCTCTCAAGCCCCCACATGTTTTCTAAAGCTTTCAAGTGTTTAAATTCCCCTCCTCCTCTCTAATCTTCTTCTACATCCTTTGTAAGAAGAGGAGGGTTTGTAAAAGAGAAAGCTTCTTAGTGGAATCGCTTGCATTGATCCACCTTAAGGATCACCGTGGAGTTGGAGCGCTATCTCCGAACCACGTAAAGCTTCCATGTTAGCATTGCATTTTCATTTCTATTATTATTGTTTTTGTTGTGTTTTCGCTAATCATTTTGTAGAAAACGAAAAGAGGCTATTCACCCCCCCCCACCCCCTAGCCTTGTAAGGATCCCTAACAATAGCTTCTTTGGCTGCCTCAGAGGCTGCTACATACTCAGCTTCCATGGTGGAGTCAGCCACGCATTTCTGCTTGACACTCCTCCATACAATGACTCCACCTCCCAAAGTAAATACAAAACCCGATGTCTATAAACTATCAACCTTTGAATTCTACTCAAGTTAATATGACCTAACCTTAGAAGCCAAAGATATGTTTGGTTCATTTTCGAAGGTTCTTTTCTCTTATTAGATTTAGAAGATGAGTTATTTATTTCTATCTGCATCGTGGGAGCTTTCGGTTCAAGAATGTATAAATTTCCTATCAATGCACTAGAACAGATAATCTCCCTATTACTTTTTATAACAACTCTGTCATTAAAAGAAATAGAATATCCATCCAAAAATAATTTAGAAACTGAAATCAAATTCTTTCTAAATGAAGGTACATAAAAGAAATTTCTCATAACCAAAGTTTTATTCCTATCAAAAGATAAATAAACATCTCCCACTGCAATAGCCGCCAACTTCGTAGTATTGCCCATATAGACGGTAATCTTCCCATCCGCTAGTCGTCTGATTTCCTGGAACCCCTGCAAAGAGTTGCAGACATGATTAGTGGCTCCCGTATCTACACACCAGGTGTCGGTAGATAACACCGCTAAAAATGTTTCAACGACTAAACCAAAATATATACCTTTGTTCTACTTTCGGTTGGGGCAGTCAGCCTTCCAATGTCCAGTCTGCTTGTATGTGAAGCACTTACCTTTCGGCTTCTTCACTCCTCCCTGAGATCCTCCCACAAACTTTGTTGCATCTTGTTTCTTCTTCTTCTTGCCTTTCGGCTTAGAAGTAGAAACCTTCTGGGCAACCAAAGCCTTAAAACTCTGACAAAAAAGTTCCTTTGCCACCTGGAGTTCTGTCAGAAGCTCCGCCAATGAATACAACCTCTTATTCATGTTGTAGTTGAGGCGAAATTGTTCAAAACTCTGAGGTAGAGATTGGAGAATGATATCGGCTTGGGTTTCCCCATCGATTTCAGCTCCAAGGAATTCTAGCTCATTCAAATGAGCCATCATCTTGAGAATATGATCCCTGACGGGTGTTTCCTCAACCATGGTGGTCGTCATCAAGTTTCTCATAGTTTCCTACCTAGCAGCCCGATTTTGGTGTCCGAAAAGTTCCTTGATATTGACCATCATGTCATAGGCAGTAGTCATGGCCTGATGCTGATGTTGCAATACATTTGACATAGAAGCCAAAATGTAACAATGCAACATCTCATCAGCCTTGATCCACTTCTTATAACTCTCTTTCTCCTTTTTCCTAGAATCATCCGTAGGCTTAGGAGGACACTCCTCGAGAAGTGCATACTTGTACTCCTCAACAGTTAAGACTTTGTCCAGATTCCTTTTTCAATCCATAGTTAGGTCCAGTAAGTTAATTTTCCTTTAGTACCACAGCAAGTGGGTTGAAAGTCATTTTTGAAAAACCTAAGAATCACATATATCAAAACATTAGATTTCAAAAATTTATTGATTCCTCAAACAATAAAATTTTAAAATCAACCAACACCTCAAATGTAAAATACGGAAAAAAAATAAATAAATAAATAAATAAATAAATCTATGAATTAACCCTTTAATTAATTGAGGTTAATGAGTAGATTAATTGGGCTTAATTAGTGGGCTAATTGGGTTGATTAGCTTGTTGGGCTGAGCCAATTGGGCCAAATGATTGGGCTATTGGGCTGAATTCATTGGGCCAAAGCTATTGGGCTGGAAATGGGTTAAATCTGATTGGTTTGACTTGGGTTAAGGGCTGAACCCAATTGGATTGGGTTGGTTTAAATTGAATCGGTTGAACGACATTTAAAGCCTGTCGAACGAAACGAACGCATCGCGATTTCACCATCTCCTTCTCTTCTCTGCCTCGGTTCTTCGCTTCGCACGCGTCGGCCGATCTCCTCAGCTCATCGGCGTCCCGGTGAGAGCAGTCGACGGCGCTGCCACCTTGGCTGATCTCCGGCCGAAGGTCAGTGAGTTCTCGCATGGGGATCTCGGCGATTCCTTCGGTGAATCGTCATGTTGGCGCCGCAGCAGTGAGCTGTCGTTGATGTCTGCCGGCGATGAGGGATGCCGGATCGGCTCCATTGGCATCGTAGCCAGAGTTTGTGGAGCTTGATGGTCGCTGGCGAACAGGGGATTTGGGGAAGGAGCAAGGTCGGTGGATTCTAGGCGTTGGGAGCTAGGGATCGACAATAGGTTTTTGCTATTGGATTTGGGAGCAATCTGCCGTCTCCATCGGAGCAAGGTAGGTTATTGAATCGATTTACTGATCTTGGATGGGATCTAATTTTTCTCTGTGGTGTTCTCTTCTTCGTGTGCAATCTCGTTGTCGCTCGAGCTCAGGTCATCGCCACAAGACGGCTCAGTCATCGCGAATACTGACTCGGATCGATTTGGTTGTGTTATAATGGGCAACAGATTGTGATGGGGTATTGGTATGGAACTTACCTGCAGGTGGTTGGTGAGCTACGATTTTTGTGTTAGGCAGTGTTTGGAGATTGGATTGCTCGGTGAATAGGAGATGAGAAAGGGCTGCCGGAGATGATTTGATCGGTAAGTTTGGGTATGTCTATTGTTTCATTTGTATTTCTATGTGTTTATAGTGGTTGTCGATTGATGCTAGATGTGCAAATCAATTGTCTTTGGTATCAAGAGGAAGCTGTGGCAGAATTTCTTTCACCTTGTTTCCTCTGTGTTTGGTGGTGTTGATGAGATGTGAGCTCAGTTATAGGAATTAGCACGCGATTGTGTGGAAGTAGAGATTTCCTTGTGGATCTAATTCGGAAATGCAAGGTATGTTCGATTGGTATATTTATAGTTAATATTGTGAATTGATATAGATGAATGGGGTAGATTGATTGGTTAATATGAATTCATTCATCCTGTAATATTAGATTGTTCGATTAATGGATCGAGATATATGGTTGATGTGGGAGTTGATTCGATCATTAGATATGTGATGGTACTTAATTGTATCTTATTGTTACAGGACGATTATGGTGATGGATACATGAACATGGAGATGGATAGCACGGATTATGTATCAGGTGGGTAATATCTACCTGGTCCGGTAGTTTTGATCAATTCCAGTGCATGATCTTGGATTTATGTTTATACCTGTTTACCTTAAATCCACTCTTATTTAATCATATGCTTGTACTGCCTTGACCTTTGAGATATATCATCTGTTACTCATTGATTATCTAGCACGGATAGGAACTATAAACCCTATTATGTATTAGCTGATAGATGTTCAGTAAGTACATGTGGTTAGGGTTATCTTTGTGATCTCAGATAGGGTTACTGTGTTACATCACTAGGGTTAGGTGATGAATTGGGTTATGGAGTCGATCGTTGTATCGTACACATATTAGTTGTGTATCTATGGTGGATCTAGTTGTCTGTGCATAGATAAGTGTATGGTTGTCAGTATGTGACCATGGACTTGAGGTCCTAGCGCGATGGTATATCCATTATGGATTTTGTTCTTGAGTATGGTTATATGGACGAGCGATTGTATATTGCTACTGACTAGAGGTGTTAGTGGGGTGGACTGTCAGATGAGTATGACTCTTTGTGTGATAGAGAGAGTCTTGTGATTGTAGTCCTTGCATAGTTGACTTTTGGTTGACCAGGACTCCCTATGGGATAGGGAGTGAGGCGAGGATACATGTATGGAGCTATGCATCATTACATTGCATGCCGACGATTGGGTCTCCTTGTGGATGAGATGGGTCGTCATCATCCCGCCTCCCGCCACTCGGGTAGTGGTAGCAGGTTGAGGCGAGAGCATTGATGTGCCGCGCCGCCACTAGGGATGGTGGTAGCCGGAGATGCGCACCGCCACCGAGTGGTGTTAGCACTCGCCCACTATAGACAGTGGTTGTGTAGCGTGTGACGGTTGTGCAGAGCTCGCCTACTCATGGGTAGTGACGAGCGACCAAAGAGAGAGGACCCCCGGGGAGTAGTTAGCTCTTTACGCTTATATGCTACTCATTTATACTACCCAACTCGGTCACTCGAGAGTAGTGGCGGCTAGAGTCGGGCTAGTTGTCATGCCGTGCCACCCGAGCCATACTGGGGTCGTGGTTGGACGGGTCCGCAGACATGGCCATGCATATGCACTGCTGATATATATGTATGCATGTATTTGATATATGTTTTACATATGCCTGTGAGATGCTGCATTTGATTGAGCTATGATTGTTGCACATGCTTGTACATCATGATACATGTCATTTGCATTTTTATTTACTGCTATGTGTTGAGCATGATTCATGCGTTGATTCAGACTGTTATATGCATTTGATTAGCATCATGTCATTGTGTGGTACGGACCGGGTTGTTATTACAGGTGATCATATATTATTCATATGTTGGAGTATTGGTCAGGTAAGGGATTGACTTGATACATTATATGGGTTATGTTATTGTATATCTGTCAGGATGATATAACTTATGGTGTTACAGACCGTCAGGTACGTTGGTACATTACTTCCTGTTCGGTTGATCAGTTTAGTATATACATTGAGTATGACTTTACTGTAGTTACTTGTTATTAGTTTTGGATATGACTGTATGTCTATTGGACTCATGCTGTATACCTGTAGATCTTCACATGTATACTTGTAGATCTATCCTTATATGTTGTTCATGTACTTTCTATATATTACCCCTGAGTTTATACTCACCACCCCTGGACCCTGGGTTTTCTGTCGCCCAGATAACAGGTAGAAGATTCCTTGGACGTTTGGAGCTCCGCCAGCTGATCCCATCTCACACCGAACATTTGGGGTTTTCCACGTATTTACTTCCGCTGTTATTTTGTATTATGGCCATGTATAATCAGTGTTGTATCTGGCTGTGGATTTGTACCTTGTTGTGTGTAGTATGTTAGAGTCGCACCGGTGCGCACCTCTTGTGTTGTTGTGGATATATTGTTTGGTATTGTCCATTTATATATTGTTGTTGTGGGCCTACGGGCCTTGTATTAACCCGATATGTTGCCACGTACAGGGGAGATGCCGCCTGTTTTCTTTTCGGCACGGCATACTCTCGGGGCGTGACATCAAAACACCGAGAATATCATATGCCACGATAGTGTGGACGTATACGAATTCTACATTTGTAAGAGGAGGTTTTACCCATTAATTTAATTATATTGTCAACCTTACTTTTTGACAAATAAAATTAATAGTTGGTTCCTCTTCGACCCAAAAAATAAAATTAGTGACTCCGATGGGGAGGATACTTTTATTTGCATCTAAGTGATCACCATTACTCGACACTAAGGCAATTATCTCGGATTATCTGCCTTCCGATGAGGAAGTACACACGCTCCTAAATAACTTCCTATAACCATATTTGACCTAGTGATACGCAAAACAAACTCATCCAATATGGAAGAAGGCACTCAGAGCCAATGTGCAAGTTTGTTCGCATCACATGTCAAATTGTAATGGAGGCCGCGGAATTTAAAAAAAAAATCCCTCTCTCACTTAGTAATTTAAAATTGAGGAATTTTAACTATGCAAGCACAACAAGAATATAAATCAAAAGAAATAAATATTAAAAATAACTTTTCCAACTATTATGGCTTTTGTTCTCCAATATGCCTCCAGTCGTGTTGCCACCTCGTCCGCTCCTCCATACACCATGTGCAAGCCATCCGGAGATCCGAGCCGAGAAAAATTATTTTAATTTACATCCATCGATTGTATACTCCACAAAGGAGTCTACATGAAGTCTAGATTGAAAGTAAACTAAAATAAAAGGGTGGCTAAACAATGTCGTACTTAATTATAAAAATTAAATACTAGCCTCATCAACCCCGAGGATTCAAATAATATTACGATTACACACATACAATCATATACACAGACATATGGCCATAATAGTTGGATCTTATGCCTACAACCAAAATGTTAGCCTACGCACATCCTACTATTATCCGACACACAAAATATATGATAAGTGCATAAAAGTAACTGAATCCTAAACACACAAAACCGAAAACCTTGGCTCTGATACCACTTGAAGGTTCGAAGCTTCACTTCTTGCTTTGCCTCGATTGCTTGTCCATGGTGATCCTATCTTGAATCCCCCGATTAAAAAAAAAATAATCTGGACGAAAAAGGATTACCCAAGCAACCTATTCATCATCGTGCTTCTCAATTTTGAGTCGTCGCTTGAATAAACTTGTTGTTCAAGCAACATAACTCTTTTCCATGATTAGCCGCGAAATAGATGATGAATGGATCGCCGATTCTTGTGTTTATCTTCGTGGTCCATGATCATACAATTACAAACAAATTGCATAGAACAAAAAAAAAACTTAAACAAGAATTATACCTCTTGTTTAACTCTTGATCTTCTATCGTATGACCTATCCCCTCTTCTTGGACGTCGTGTGGGTGACGTTCCTCTAATAATCAAAGCCTCGTAGATTACATTCTTCCCTTCCTTGCTCGCTCCGAACAAGGGAAGATAAACGAGATCTTTCTCTCCTATCTAGTGCCGACCACCAAGCCTTTCTTGGGTTAAGAGTTTTTTGACGATAGGTATTTTGGAGTTCTATGAATGTTTAGTTGTGCATTGCATTGAACAGGTACAAGGGAGTTGAGTGTTGGATGTTTTGAGTGATTTCATGCTTATTGTTTTGTTGCAGTCATCATATGATCACTCCAATGCTTTCATGTTCTTTTAGTCTTCCTTGTTGCCTATCTTTCTTGTTCTTTTGAATTTATCTCAGCTTCATCACTACTCTTGATAAGTCCTCTTGATTTATGTGTGCTTATGTTCATAGTAGTGGAGAAGTAGAAGATAAGCAAGCATATGGTAGTGCAATATCATACGTTGTTTTGAGTGAGCTCTATTTCCATATTTGTTATGTGTGTATCAGTGCATATATCTACCTTATGAGATTCTATCATGTTTAATCTATTCAAGTTTATTGAAATTTACCTTGCTTATTGACTTGTGTGGGAAGTGGAAATATGAGTGCCTAGATTCTCAAAACTTGATGATCCTAAGTAATTATGATTTACTATTTTCAAAGTATTGCTATGGGACAATAGGGATATGCTTTGGTTATCTTTTAATTTTCTTTGCTTCCTCGGGACACGCAAGAATAAGTGTGGGGGAATTCATAACTACCATTTTATCATATTATTTTGGTGCTTAATCTCACTATTTTTATCCTCTCGAGTCATTGAATATCGATTATTTGCATGTTTTATGAGTTGGATCTATTTTTGGACCTTACTGTAAATTATACTAAATTTTGGACTTATATGTAAATTTTACATCTCAATTGTAGGACATCGAGATGAGCCAATGGACTAGACTCGAGTTGGATCAAATATGGCTTCATTTAGAGGCATAAAGGCAATTTTAAGTTGGATCAATTTGAACCGTTCATCAAGATCAAAGGCAATTTAATCAAAGGTTAAGATCTGATCAATCTGGACCATCTAATGAGATTGTCTTGATTTTGTGCCATCCATCCAGATCTGGAATTATCCAGTCCATACATTAAGATCCGCACATTTTAGTCGTTCATCTGGACCATTTGTACTCAACCATTAATTCATATCTGATCATATCCGTCCATCTCAAATCAGAGAAATTATGGCTGTCAGATTAGATCCAAAATTTAATTATAAATAGTAGCTTCTTCCAAATCGCCACAGATTCTCTTCTTCCCGATCTCGATTACAACTCTTATTCCTCCGGCTTCTTCATCGTCGATCACTGGAGAGGAAAGGGGATTCCCTCCTTCTCTGGTGACCGGTCTGGAGCCACCTCTAGCCTCTGCAGTTGCCAGCTCCGTCGAAGCCACCATCAACAGCCGCATCTTCCTCAACAAGCTCTACTACCGCTGACCAATCAGAGAGGGGATTTCCCCTCCAATCAGCCAATTTCCATTCCTTCCATCACCGGTCAGCTTCGAAGAAGGGGTTTCCCCTCTGACAGCCTT
Source organism: Wurfbainia villosa (assembly GCA_025175895.1). Taxonomy (NCBI): domain Eukaryota; kingdom Viridiplantae; phylum Streptophyta; class Magnoliopsida; order Zingiberales; family Zingiberaceae; genus Wurfbainia; species Wurfbainia villosa. The sequence continues at coordinate 78,624,367 of CM046001.1, read as the reverse complement.
GATCATCTTCATTCTCACCTGAGTCTGCCACCTCCTCACAAGCACTGTCGGCCAGCTCCATCTTCACCGCCGACTGAAGAGAAGAAGGGGGTCCACTTTTCTTCAGCTAGGCAACATCTCTTCTTCTTCATCGAGCTCTATCTGACCACCTCCACAGCAGCTCATACACCTTGTAGCAGAGCTGACCATCTTCCGATCCCTGCTGAGCATCCATGATGAGCAAGGGGTTTCCCTACTCATTTTAGAAGTTGAATCTACTTCCCCGCTCATTCATCCAGTTCAGGTCACTGAGTTTCCTTCACAATTGGAGCTTCATTTTTTATGCCCTGCTCTTGAATTTTTTTTGTTGAGTTCAATAGTTTGTTTCCTCTTCATTCTGTGATTTAACGTTGATTAGTTTGTTATTTTTAATTGCTTTCCTTAATCGCTTTAGTTTAATTTGGTTAAGATCTGTGAAATCGAATTTGTCTAATTTGTTCTCTTTGTTTGTCTTCGATCACATCCAATTCCAAGCATAGGGTTGCCCTAGCTTGATCTGTGAAATATATCTTAAGTTCTCTTTATTTGTTTTGCAGTTCATTTGAGATGATTGCAACGCAACTAGTTTGAATTACTCTGCTATTGAATTGGTTCATATTTCAAGTATAGGTTGCTACAGTTCATTTCTTTTGATCGGTTAAATTGATGCAATAGGTTTTGTGATGAATTTTATTTTAGTTTTTTCTTGAAATGCAGCAGTTAGATTAGTTAGATTTCTTATTTTATAAGTTTCATGAATTGTTTTGATAGATTATGTTTCATTAATAGGATGTCTTTAATTCATATTTACTTGTTCATTTGATGTCTATGAAAACTCCATTTATAATTCAAAACCTCCAAACTTTTGATCATGAATAAATTAATCTTGTGATTATTATTCTATTGTTACATTCGTTGGGAGACAACCCGAGTTATCCTATACTGCATTAGTGTAGTTAGGGGGTTCGATAATTTGTTTTGATACGGTGGTACGAAACACATGCTTATCAAGAGGCAACCTATATCCTTGGAATAAGGATCTATAGAGATAGATCGAAAAGGTTGATTGGACTTTCACAGTCTACATATATAGATAGAGTGTTAAAATGGTTTAGCATGTCTGAATCTAAGAAAGATTTTGTACCCATGTAGCATGAGATTCACCTTTTGAAGTCTATGTGTCCATGCACAGAAGACGAGAGATTTTACATGAGTAAGATTCCCTATGCGTCAGCAATAAGATTTATCATGTATGCTATGTATGTATGAGTCCTGATGTATCGTATGCTCTCAGTGTCATGAGAATATACAAGTCGGATCTAGGTATGGATCATTGGGTGGTTGTCAAGGCAATCCTTATGTACTTGAGAAGAACTAAGGATATGTTTTTTGTAGATTGAGAATGTGATATGGTGATAAGTGGATATATTGATGTCAACATCTAGATAGATAAAGATGATTCCAAATCTCAATCTGGATACATAGTCACTTTGAATGAGGGTGTGGTGAGTTAGAAAAGTTCCAAGCAAGATACCATGATTGATTCTACCACTGAGGTAGAATACATTTTAGCTTTTGAAGCAACAAAAGAAGAAGTTTGGTTCAAAAAGTTCATTGCTAAATTTGGAGTGGTTCCGAACATTGTTGAAGCATTACCAGTGATGTCCGATCTCATCAATTTGACTAGAGAAGATTTTAATACGTACATAATTACACATGATGAAATACTTACTAATTTTGATCCAATCACTATTTTTCTCATACTATGCATTGTATTGTGAACTTCAACAAATAGATTTAAGATCAAATCATATACACAGTGAATGTACATCCAAATAATAAATTTTATTAATCAAACATCTAAGGCAACCTCAAAAGCGATTGCTTTAGGATATCTCTCAAATACAACATACTCTCACTTGGCATATAGTCAATCACCTTGGTATCTCATACCAAAAGTACTACATATCTCTCAATATTTTCTTAGTGAAGAGACTTTGTAAAAGGATTTGTAAGATTCCTTTTAGTGGAAATTTTTTCTATTTGTATATTTCTTCTACCTATGATCTATCTGATCAAATTATAATGACGAAACACAAACTTGGATCGTTGATGAGACCTTAGTTCCTTAGCCTATGCAATGGCTACATTGTTGTTGTAGTACACTGGTAGTGCTTCATCAATGCATGGATCTACTCCAAGTTAAGTGATGAACTTCTTGTTCCAAAATGCTTCCTTAGCTACTTCAAATGTTGCAATGTACTCTGCCTTAGTGGTTGAATCAGTAATGGTCTCTTGTTTGAAACTTTTCCGACTCACCACACCTCCATTTAAGGTGAATATATATTCAGATTCGGATTTAAAATCATTCTTATTTGTCTAGAAGCTACCATTAGTATATCTGCGTACAACCATATCACCTTCTCCATATATCAAGAATAAATCCTTAGTTCTTCTCAAGTATTTAAGAATTGGCTTGACTATTGGTGTAATCGGCCAAAGTCACGATTGACCTAACTCGAGTTTGACTCGAGCGATGTTTTGATGTTTGACAAAAACATATGACAATATGATTGTCATGGTAAAGTCCAAGTCATGGGTACTTGGCATGGAAAGTCCAAGTGGGACACTTGGCATTGGGAAGGTCTAAGTCTTGAGTACTTGACATGTAAAGTCAATGCATGAGTCTTGGCAAGGAAAAGTCCAAGCATGGGTCTTGGAATGGAAAGCCCATCATGGGTTGGCAAGGGAAAGTCCAAGCTTGAGTCTTGTCATTTGGAAAGTCCAAGGGGAATATTGGCAGCGTAAAGTCCAAGCGGGACTCTTGGAAACATAAGTCCAATGGTTGAAGGCATAAAGTCCAAGCGGGAGTCTTGGCAGCTTAAGTCCAATGTGCCTTGGCGGTGTAGACACCGTTAGCATGACAATAGCCGATGGAAGCACTTGAAGACTAGCGTATGGATGAATAAGTCATGGATGACTTAGAGGGATGCGATAGGCACGAGGTTGACGAATGTGGCTAGAAGACTTAGGTCTAGGCTAAGGGTGGTTTAGCAAGTATGGGGGCACCATACTTGGATTAAAACCTTATGTTTGAGGTGTATCAGTCGACTGGGACTATGGTCAGTCGACTAATGGGAGTCACTAGGGTTTACTGTGGGAAGATGGCCTAGCAGTTGACTACCAGCATTAGGCAATCGACTGATGGCCTTAGTAGTCAACTGTTCTGAAGATCAGTCGACTACTGGCCGAGCTTTCAGGCACAGAAAGCTTTTCAGTCGAGTGATCAGCTCAAGCACTCGACTGATTGAGCCATCAGTCTACTGATGGGTATGATTAGTCAACTGATGTCATATCCGTTAGACTTATCCAACGTGGATCTTCTCGTTGTGAGACAATGGCTATAACAATAGTCGACTGATGGTCCCAATCAGTCGATTGCTAGGCGAAATTCAGCTCAAGAAGTAGCTTTAAAGGGAGATCGTGGAGGGAGGATTTGGCATGGTTCTTTGGGAGTTTTGGGGTGAATTGCTGGTGTAATTCAGGGTCTCCAAGGCTACTCTTCAAGCAACCAAAAGCAAGCGCTCAAGTTCACATTGTGTAAAATTTTCTTTATCTGTATTTGTGTAGTTTACTTGTATTAGCTTGCATTTATTTCTTATTGTTGTAAGAATTATTGTAAGAGGTTTCTCCACCTCCGGATTATTCCGAGATGGAGTTTTATTATGTAGTGGTGTGAGGTTGCATCACTAGGGCTCTTATGAGCCCAATCCGTGGAGTAGGAACCGTATAGTTCTGAACCACGTTACATTGATTGTCTTGCGTATTGTGATTGTATATTTGTATTGTATTTTTCATATTCCGCTACGTGCTAACAATCATAGGCAAACACGATCGAATTCCTCCATCTATGTCATACGTGTTATCCACCCCCCCTCTAATGGTCACAACGGTCCCTACAATTGGTATTAGAGCTAGGAGCTCTTCTACGACTTCACATCCGATGGAGCACGCTAGAGGGAAGAAGATGGATCTTCAAGAGAGATGGGGCGATGACATAGCAATTCCACCCACCTTCGACTGCGAAGATTTCATGTATTGGAAAGGTATGATGGAATATTTTCTAATGTCCAATATAGAAAATTAGTTTGCCATGATTATAAGATTCGATGCTCTGAGAGGAAAGAACGGAGAAATCCTCAAGATGAAGAGGTGGACCGAGGAGCAATGGAAAAAATTCAAGACAACCGTTAAGGTAGCTAAAATGTTAGTAAATTTGATACCTAATAATATTTTATCTAGATTAGGAAGTTATAGGGATGCTAAGGAGTTGTGGAACAAGTTGGTCAAGTTCTACGACAATCCCGAAACGGTCCAAGAAGACTCGAAAGAGGCGGAAACATCATCATCCTCTCAAGCTCAAGAAGAAGCAAGCACATCTTCATCCCAAGAGCTTGAGGATTCGGAAGTTGAAGAGGAGTCAACATCCGGGTCAAAGAAAGAGGAAGAAAAAGTGGAAAAAACCTCCACCTCTAGGATTGAGGGGGAAGAGATTAGATCTCCGGGTCAAGGGCAAGACCAAGAAGGGCCATCTACTTCGGAGATAAGTGATGTACAAGCTCAATAGACCCTCACCACCACCCTAGCTAACTCAAACACTTCGATTCAAAATAAAATCCATATTATGTGTTTTGAGTGTAGGAAGTATGGGCATTCCAAGAGTAAATGCCCTAAGAAAGTTAAGAAGACTCCACCGACACCAAAAGTCAACACGAATTCAAAGGATGTCGGTCCCCCCACAATTAAAAGCAAGGAGCATGTTATTTGCTTCAAGTGCAATCAACGGGGCCATTACCGGAGTCAATGCCCCAAGGGGAAGAAAAAGACCCAAGAGGGAGCTACAAATGTAGGGAGAGCTAAGGCAAACCCTAAGGTAACTTTTAAGTATGCTTCTTCTTCATTTAGTCATCAAAAGAATGCTAGAAATAATGTTAGTAATCTTGCTATCTATCATAAAGAGCATGTTAGAAATAATAGATTTTATTTTCTTGGTGCTAAGAGTGTCAACCTTAGGAATAAGAAGAAATTTAGGACTAATGTCCCTAAAAATATTTTACCTAAGGCAACTATTAAGAAAATAGAAGACCATTTAGGTTTTAAACCAAAGAACCATAGACACATGCCTAGGAAGTCTCATGTCCAAAGAATAGATGAAAAATCAAAAAATTGACAATTAGAGTTAGAAAATCAAGCCTTGAGGTCAAGGCTTGAGAAACTTAAAAAGACCCTTAGAAATATACAAAATCAAATGCAAGGGTCAAATAGTCAAAGCCTAGGGTCTAGAAGTCAAAGTCAAAAACCTAGGAAATAAGAACCATCCAAGGGCAAGCTTAAGCCTAAAAAGACCTATCACAATGTTCCATTTGATTATGGAACTCAAACTAGGTCTAGGAAGACCAAGGTTACTAGGGAAGTCATCCCTAAGGGTAACCAAGGTGTATGTCTAGTGGCTAGGGTTTCAAGGGAACCTAGGAAAGCCATTAAGAAGGTCAAGGGGGGAGTTACCTCTAGAGTTGACCTTAGTAAGACCCATTTGACAAAGGCTACCAAGCCTAGGAGGGTCATTAGGAGGGTATCTAGGGAAGTTATCCCTAGTGAATACCTAGTAAACCCAAGGAGCTCCAATAGGTATTGGGTTCCTAGAAGCGTGATCGATTCACGGTAGATGGGTTAGGGTGTGTCAACCCTAAGTGGATAGGTAGTTAACCTAACCATAGTGAGTTGACACTTTAGGATGTGCCAATGTGTTTTGAGAAGATAAAAATGATTAAATTGGCACAATTAGGTCTTAGAAGTCATGGTGTGTCATTTTGTGTTTTTGGCGCACTAGGGGAATAGTTGGCATTAAGGCAAAAATGAATTTAATCTTAGAAATGACAATTTGGGCTTAACACTTAGGTATCTTATACCTTAGTATTTTATAATTTTCATGCTTTGTTTGCCTTTCCATGTCATGACATCATATTTACTTTTATCATATAAAATGTCATGATAATACTTAGGGTTATTCAAATGTCATGTATGTTTAGCTTTTATATTATCACATGCCATGACATCATGATTATATGACACATGCTTTCATTCTTGTTTCAATTATGTCATAATCATCATTCATGCATAAATAAAATGGATTTAAGGACTAATGCATGATTTGATGTCTCATGCATAAGGGAATCAAATAATGTTGCCTAGAAAAATGCATGAGACCCTAAATGAACAAAGCCTACATCTCACTAAAACTTAATTTGCATGTGTTTCACACATTTAGATACAAGTGAGATATTTAGGAAAATGGAATTAAAGGTTTTAAAAACATTTCAAAATCTTTTTGAAAAACCTTGGTGAAGTCTATCTTTTGATAGCAATCACCATTTAATGAGATGATACAAAGAGGGCTCAATATTGAAGCTTTTCTCAAATTTTGAACTTTGTGTCAATTTCATTATTTTATGGGTAAAATATTTTTCAAATATTTTTCATCCATTGTATTGGTAATAAGTATTATACGTATGAAGTTTTATGATTTTTAAAATTATGTATAATTACTTATGCATTTCGAAAAATCATTTCTGAAATCTGAAATCTTCATTTCATAGATATCAGTCGAATGCCCTTGGTGGCAATCGACTGTTTCCTAATAAAGTCGACTACCAATGCTGATTTCGGGAAAACAAGGTATGTTTAGCCCATTTTCAACTATGTTAGGGTTACCTAACTACTCCTAACCCTAGGATATGCTTTAGGAAGCATTATAAAGGGTGAAAATCCATTGGATATAGATTAGGAGAGTTGTGTTGGACTATCCGAGCCGCAAAAACCGCTTTTTGCATTGCGGAAACCCCGGAAGTCGACCACAGATCCATGCAAAGGTAAATAAAAACTACATGTATGTGTTTAATACCTTTAGATCTACCCTAGATCTACATGAAAAAAGTTTACCCTTGAAGTTATGCCCTTCGCTTATCCCGCTCGTCCAAACGGATTGTCGGAACTCGAGAGTGTCAAGTGTACACTCCTCTATTGGTATCCACACATGAAATAGGTGGAGAAAAGACAATCTTGAGTGTGCTAGCACTCCTTTAAGTCCATGGCAAGATGAGGAAGAGAAAGGAGAGAGCTTGAGGGAAGAACCAAGGAAGAAGATGATGAAGTTACACAACTTAACTTCCCACTTTCATAACCCACTATAAGGGGGTTACATGCATGCATGTAACTCCAAGAGACAATGGCTCTTGGTCTCCCTCATGAGGTGGCACCCCATGATGTGTCCATGATGATGTGGAGCATCATCATTGGCCAGCCCCATGACATGGCAATTGGTCAAGTCAAAATTGACCATTCATCTTCCCTCTCAAGTCAAGTCAAACTTGACCTCTTATCTCCCATGGTTGATCAAATACAACCATTTGATTCAAGTTCAAATAAGATAAATGAGGTTTTCTACTATTCCACATCTCATATGGAGTAGTAGATATTGCCTTAGTTGGGACTCTATTTAATAAGTAAACAACGGTATCGAGTGCGTAACTCCAAAAGATTTTTGGAAGACTTGCATACTGCATTATTCACCTAACCATGTCCAACAAGGTCTGATTTTGCCTTTTAGACCCACCATTATGTTGTGGCATGTAATGTGGAGTCCTTTGGGATAAGATGTCATTGTCCCTTTGATAATCTTGAAACTCTTGGCTTAAGTATTCACCACCTCGATCTGATCGAAGTACTTTAATACTTTTCCCAATTTGTTTCTCTACTTCCTTTCTAAAATCTTTAAACATTTCAAAGACTTCAGATTTGTTTCTTAACAGATACAAATACCCATATCGTGAATAATCATCGATAAAGGTAACGAAGTAGCAATAACCTCTTATGGCATTAGTTGACATTGGTCTGCATACATCGGTATGTATAAGACCTAATACCTCAACTGCTCATTCACTTTTTGCTCTGAAAGGTAGTTTAGTCATCTTTCCTTTTAAGCATGAAATACATGTGTCTAATGAATATGATTCATAAGACTCCAAAATGCCAAGCTTATGCAGTTTGGACATGTGTTCATTGCTTATATAGCCAAGACGACAATGCCATAATTGTGAGGTTAATTGATTATCTAACTTAGCGTGTTTGCTATTTGATTTGATATTGAATATCACATTGGATGTATCTAACGTGTAGATTTCATTACTTAACATTCCGGTAGCATAAAGAATACCATTTAACATAACATAACAACAATTATTACTAAACGTCAAATGATAACCTTTCTTATTCAAACATGAAATAGAAATAATGTTCTTTATTAATGCAGGAATATAAAAACAATCATCCAACTCTAAAACTAGTCCCGTAGGAAGTCACAATATATAAGTACCCTAGGCTACAACAACAACTTTTGCTCCATTGCCAACTCTTAGATCTGCTTCTTCCTTAGCCAATCTTCTTCTATTCTTAAGCCCTTGTATGTCATTACATATATGTTAGCCACACCAGTATCCAATATCCAAGTATAAGAAGAAACAGTATGACATTCAATAACAAATATACCTAAAGTAGATTGGGCAATAGATGCCTTTTTTTGCTTCAGTGACTCCATATACTGCTTGCAGTTTCCTTCCAATGCCCATCCTTGCCACAATGATGACAGGTTCCCTTGGGAGTTATTTCTTCTTTCTTTGCCTTTTTCTTCCCTTTAGCTTTGGTTTTTGGCTTCCTCTTAGAACCTTTCTTTGAGGAGTCAACCAGCATCACTGCCTTCTATTCTTTAGCAATAGATGACTCCACTGTTTTGAGCATATTGATCAATTCAAGAATCATGGACTCAATCTTATTTATCTGATAGTTCATCATAAATTATGAATAGCTACCAGTCAAATTATGAAGAATTAATTCATGGTCCATGAAAAAACCCTAATGATCCCAATCGCCCAATATTGCTATTCATCCTTAGTGCAAATTGCATTGCAAATGAACCCTCCTGCATCTTCGAGCGAAAGAGGAGATGGGTGACCTCGAACCTTTCAAATTAGACCTGCTCATCGAACAAATCTTGAAGATGAAAGATAATTGTATTAGCATCCATATGCTCATGTTGCTTCTGTAACTCAAGAGACATCAACACTAGAATAATGCAACTCGCCATATAAGAGTCAGCAACATGTTTATGGTAAGCCAACTTTTGGTCACTAGATGCATTGTCTGTAGGAGGTTAGGGAAGAACCTCTTCAAGGACATAAGCTAGCTTTTCAGCCTTGAGAACAATTCTTAGGTGGCGAAGCCAGTCTAAGAAGTTTGACCCAGTCAATTTGTTATTGTCCAAAATAGAACTTAAATTAATGAAGGTTGACATGTTGTTCTAATTAGTACCTAGAAATATAAAAGGAGGTGTATAAGAGAGATGAATTTATAGTAATGCAAACGATTTACATTAACAAAAAAAACTCCCACTATTTTTATCAAATTCAATAGCCCTCACTTTGAATTTGAGAGATGGTAGGCTATCTCTTAGTGGGTTGATATCTATTATGACTAAGAACAACCTTGGAGAGAGTCCAATAAGCCATTCATAGTCATATGTTAGGTATCAACATTACCCATTATATATCAAATATATAACTATCACTTTATCCTATCAACTAATTGAATGTTCACATATACATTAGGTTTTTAACTCATTAACATATATACATCCAATGCATATCACCTAATTGCACCTCTGTCTGCATTAACCTTGGAGAGAGTTCAATAAATCAATGCTTTCAGTTAGGGTCAACCCATTAATCGTGAGATCGAATTTAAATGATTTGAACACATCCAATTTATAAGGCAGGCTTGGAGAGAGTCCAATAACCCAAACTTGAAATTGACCTCTAGTCCTTACTGTTTAAAATAAACATCGAATCTTATATGAATTGAACATGCTCGATGTCATGCCAGTCTTGGAGAGAGTCCAACAACCCAAACACAAAAAGAACTCTTGTTCAACCATATTAATGGAAGGTGTTAGCCCTAATATTTGCACGAGAAATTTCGGGTTATTTTGGGTCTCATCTATAAAAGAAAATTAAACCTAAATATGAAAAAACCAAGGTCATATTAGGAAATAAATTTCCCGATGTGAACGTGAGTCTAACAATTAACACACATGCTATTTTAGGAATTAGATACGTGAATCGCGCAACCTATTCCCAAATGCATGGCTAGTCTATGTCTAGGTTCTAATGATGCAGCCAACACCTTCGATGTTTCTAGGCGCATCCTCGATATTTCCTTTTTGGTTATAAACATATCCTTATATGTAAAATCAAGCATACTCTAATCTCATATAGATAAACATGGCACAGGTATATTAAAACATCAAACATGTTTTAAATATTCTCCTACAACATGCAATCTATGCCAAACAAACAAGATGACTCTAATACCACTTGTTGGAGATTCTAGGATCATGCGCAGTAGAATAAGTGAATAAAATAATTTTTATTACATCTCAAACATCCCCACGGGGCCAGGAAAACTTGCTTTGGCATAATCACATGAAAACACAAAAAAGGAGAAGGAGAAGTTATGCCTTCGAGATTCTTTTGAATTCGTCGAAACCACAAGCAAGACCAACAGACTTTGCCTCTATCAGTATCTACGTTGGGATCACCTGAGACAACTCTTAGAGCAGCAAGCCTTTGTCTTCGATTGGTGTTAGCTAACCGGCAGAGACAAGAGAAGAGGGGAGAGGAAAGACGGCTACCAAGGGAGAAACCTAAATCTCTAAAATACCTTTTTCCAAAGATTATCAAGGGATCTATTTATAGATATCTTTATTAGGTCATATTAGGAGGCTTAAACGGAACATATCTTACCATAATTATCCCAAAATTAAGGTAAAAACAACTCAGGAAATTTTCATGAGAGAAATATCTAAAATTGACGAAACTGTGACATGACCGTGTGTCTTACACAAGGTTGACCGTGCCAAAAAAGCACGGTCGTGCCAGGACACACAACTGACCATGTGTCCTTCTGGGTACAACCAAGTTTTGATCATTTTTTAGCCAGATCAAGGCACGATCTGTGCCAAGTTAGGCACGGTTGTGTGAGGCTCTGTATGGTGCATTTGACTTCGTTTAGGTGTGATATGGTCATGCTAACTCCAACCATGCCATAGGAGGTTCCATAGCCTCCATTTCACACCCCTCTTTGGTCTAGTCCAACCAGATATCTCTCATCGAGAATTTCATTCTCAGACTTGTTTTACATCTCGAGATCACCCATAGTGCATGTGACCCAATAGGTTCCCAGTTATGTTGGCCATTCATAATTAACCCATTAATTATGAATAGATCATGAGTGGTATCTAGCAGTATATCATGACCCCTAATCGATCAGAAAGTCTAAATCGATTCTAGAACATTTTTGAACCATTCATCAGCTTTTGTTATTTGTGCCTTATTCCTTTCACTCATACTATACCCACTTGATTCAGGACATGGTCTATGTGTAAGTCCTCACTAGGCTTACTATGTCACACCTAGCCCAAGTTAGTTTCCTTGTCTTGTATATTCAAGTTACTCCTACATGTTCCCAAGAAGACCTTCTTCTTAACATGTTTGCTCTAGCCAGAGACTTCTGAGTAACAATCTTGACATGAGGCCTAGGATATACATCTCCTTTATCAGGAGTGGTGAATCCTCAGTGGACTATTCAAACACCTTCGATCATTTTGGCTCATACCCAATCATCTAAGAGTTACACCTACTATGTAGATGGCTGCGAAGAAGTCAAAGTACAAGATGTCATGATCAAGGTGACTCGAATACCTCAAGTCTAAGGAAGCTTTCACTCAAACTGCAATGAGATCTTAAATGACATATAGAACTATATGAAGTTGTTAGCTTATGGTTTTATTTTTGGGCTTTACCCAAAAGATCTCATACCAATAGAGATATCTTTTCATCTTATAAGCACATGATCTTTTCAATGTCTTACCAATGTGGGACTTTGATTGTATTCTCAATACTCCAATAATCCCTCCTCAAACGAATGACCACATTGACCCCCCCCCTCAAGCCTATCCGTCCTCGAACGACATCCTTTGCTTGATGTTCGATCCTCAACCCACCAGGACTTCCTGCCAATTGTCTGGTCCTCTTGACTCAATTGAACTTCTTACTAGTTATCCATCCCTTCTGGCCCAACTGGACTTCCTGCCAATTGTTCGATCTTTCTGACCCAACTGGACTTACTGCTTGGTGTCTGGTTCTCTTGATCCGGACATGGGAGCTCTACTTCATTCGTTCGAGGTTTATGACTTGACATGGACCATGATTCTGATACCAATTGTTAGTGCCTATAAGATTCACATATCTCCACAATGGTATGATATTGTCCACTTTGGGCCTAAGTCCTCATGGTTTTATTTTTGGGCTCTACACAAAAGGTCTCATACCAATGGAGATATCTTTTCATCTTATAAGCACATATCTTTTTCACGTCTTACCAATGTAGAACTTTGATTGTATTCTCAATACTCTAACAGAAGTCTCATAGCAAGTCACTCCAATGAACTAGTTACCATAACTAGCATCCATATATTCACTCTTAGAATCTCTATGCTTTCATTCAGTGAGTACCGAATGCTTGATTAAACTAAGGAGCATAACATGTGATAGTCTCATAGAATTGATGATGTCCAATCTCATCAATTCATCGACTAGGGATAGTTTCAATACTTGCATATTTACACATGATGAGATACCCACTAATTGTGATTCAATCACAATTTCTCTCATGTTATGCATCGTATTGTGGACTTTAGTATATGAGTTTAAGATCCAATCAAATACATAGATAATGTATACTCAAATAGTGAATTTTATTAATAACTTCTAAGGTGATTGCCTTAGGACACCTCTTAATTACATCAGATTCTGCCTGACTAGTCGACTGTCTTGACCCAACAGTCAACTATCATAGCCACCAGTAGACTGCCATAAGCCAGCAGTCGACTACAAGATATTCTATGTTCTATCCATTTAAGGCTCTAACTGAAAGCATCGATTTGTCGAACTCTCTCCAAGGTTAATGTGGACAGAGGTGCAATTAGGTGATATGCATTGGATGTATATATGTTAATGAGTTAACAACCTAATGTATATGTGAACATTCAATTAGTTGATAGCATAAAGTGATAGTTATATATTTGATATATAATACATTATGACTATGAATGACTTATTGGACTCTCTCCAAGGTTGTTCTTTCTTAGTCATAATGGATATCAACCCTCTAGGAGATCACCTACCATCTCTCAAATTCAAAGTGAGGGCTATTGAATTTGATAAAAATAGTGGGAGTTTCTTGTTAATGTAAATTGTTTACATTACTATAAATTCATCTCTCTTATACACCTCTTTTTGTATGTCTAGGTACTTATTAGAACAACATGTCAACCTCCATTAATTTACGTTTGATTTTGGATAGCAACAAATTGACTGGGCCAAATTTCTTAGACTGACTTCGCAACTTGAGAATTGTTCTCAAGACTGAAAAGCTAGATTATGTCCTTGAAGAGGTTCTTCCCCAACCTTTTGCAGATAATGCATCTGGTGACCAAAAGTTAGCTTACCAGAAATATATTGCTGACTCTGATATGGTGAGTTGCATTATGCTAGCATCGATGTCTCTTGAGTTACAGAAGCAACATGAGCATATGGATGCTAATACAATTATCTTTCATCTTCGAGAGTTGTTCGATGAGCATGCACGATCTGAAAGATTCGAGGTCACCCAACTCACTCCTCTTTAGCTCGAAGATGCCGGAGGGTTTATCTGCAGTGCAGTTTGCACTAAGCATGAATAGCTATATTGAGCGATTGGGATCATTAGGATTTTTCATGGACCATGAATTAAGTATTGACTTAATACTTTACAATATGATTGGTAGCTATTCTCAATTTATGATGAACTATCGGATAAATAAGATTGAGTCTATGATTCCTGAATTGATCAATATGCTCAAAATAATGGAGTCATCTGTTGCTAAAGAATAGAAGGCAGTGATGCTAGTTGACTCCTCAAAGAAAGATTCTAAGAGGAAGCAAAAAACCAAAGCTAAAGGGAAGAAGAATGCAAAGAAGGAAGAAATAACTCTCAAGGGCACCTGCTATCATTATGGCAAGGATGGACATTGGAAGAGAAATTGCAAGCAGTATCTAGAGTCTTTGAAGCAGAAAAAGGCATCTGATGCTCAATCTACTTCAGATATTTTTGTTATTGAATGTCATACTTTTTTAGAGTTGGATGATTGTTTTTATATTCCTGCATTAATAAAGAACATTGTTTCTATTTCATGTTTGAATAAGAAAGGTTATCATTTGATGTTTAGTAATAATTATTGTTACATTATGTTAAATGGTGTTCTTTATGCTACTGGGATGTTAAATAATGGAATCTACATGTTAGATACATCCAACGAGATATTCAATATCGAATCAAAAAGCAAACGTGCTAAGTTAGATAATGAATTAACCTCACAATTAAGACATTGTCGTCTTAGCCATATAGGCAATGAATGCATGTCCAAACTGCATAAGCTTGGCATTTTGGAGTCTTATGAATCAGATTCATTAGACACATGTGTTTCATGCTTAAAAGGAACGATGACTAAACTACCTTTCAAAGGAAAAGATGAATGAGCAGTTGAGGTATTGAGCCTTATACATACAGATGTATGCGGACCAATGTCAACTCGTGCCATAAGAGGTTATAGCTACTTTGTTACCTTTATCGATGATTTTTCACGATATGGGTATTTATATCTGTTAATATATAAATATGAAGTCTTTGAAAGATTTAAAGATTTAAAGATTTTAGAAAGGAAGTAGAGAAATAACTTGGCAAAAGTATTAAAGTACTTCGATCGAATCGAGGTGGTGAATACTTAAGCCAAGAGTTTTAAAATTATCTAAGGAACAATGACATCTTGTCCCAAAGGACTCCACCTTACATTCCACAACATAATGGTGCGACTGAAAGGTGAAATCGGACCTTATTAGATATGGTTAGGTCAATGATGCAACATGAAAGTCTTCTAAAAACCTTTTAGAGTTACGCACTCGAGACTGCTGTTTACTTGTTAAATATAGTCCCGACTAAGGCAATCTCTACTACTCCATATGAGATGTGAAATAGTAGAAAACCTCATTTATCTTATTTGAAAATATCAAGGTGATTGGCTGTAGGCCAAGTGGGAGTTTGATGTAATTGAGAGGTGTCCTAAGGCAATCGCCTTAGAAGTTATTAATAAAATTCATTATTTGAGTATACATTATCTATGTATTTGATTGGATCTTAAACTCATGTACTGAAGTCCACAATACGATGCATTACATGAGAGAAATTGTGATTGGATCACAATTAGTGGGTATCTCATCATTGTTGGATCGAGGCGGTTCGCTAGAGGGGGGGGTGAATAGCGATAAACACTTTTTCTTTTAAATCGTTCGGTAGACAATTAAATGCAGCGGAAATGTAAATAAAAACTAAATGAGACAAATAGTTTTTTTACTTGGTTCGTAGCCTTCGGCCACTACTCCAAGGCCCTAACGATCCTAGACCGTGTACGGAGGGCAATTCACTAAAACACTCCTCCTCGTTGGAGGTAGGAGTTTTACGATTACAAAAACCTTCGAAGCAAAAGATAGAGAGACAACCCCTCTCTTCTATTAAAATAAAATGCAACAGTAGAAAGCCTCGATTAACAAACGAATTGCAAGATTAAGAGAAATGACAAACTAAGATTATACCAACAACTCGAAGATAGGACTTAAACTAGGGTTGTTGGCAGCACTTCGTTGTTGTAGAGTCGTCGGAGAGTCGCAGCGTTGCGGAGGCTTTTGAGCACTTAGAATTGATGAGAAAACCCTAGGTTAGGACCTCCTTTTATAGCCTTTGAGCCCCTTTTCGAGAGGAACCCTAGCCAATCACAATTGAGCACCAATCTCCTTGAAATGGGGTGATAAGCCTTGACTCCTCGAATCTGATCATTGACCATCAGTCGACTGATGGCCATCATCGATCAATGATCGGTAGCGATCGTCGAAGTGCCGACCTCCGGCAATGATCGGTGATTGATCGCAGTTTAGCTCAACAAAAACATAATTTCGACGGTCGTCAACCGTGTGATCTCGACCTAGACCATCTATAGGATGTATTTGGTCGGATCTACGCTTAAGATCATCCCCGTAACGAGGATACGACCTCACTTACGCTCGCACATACGAGCTTACCTCGATACTTACGTGTTTCTTTTGCTTCCGGCCTTCCACTCGATTCCTTCGGCTCCCTCCGAAGTCACTCGAGTGTTGCCCGACCACCACAGCTTCCTCCGGGTGTCGCTAGCCTTCAGTTCCAACTATAGCAATCTTCTGCACACTCGATTCAGCTCGTGAGATAATGACATGAGCTTAACTTTGTATCGTTTGCTATAATCAAAACTCAGGTTTGACTTAGGTGCCTACTGCACCAACAATCATGTGTAAATATGCAAGTATTCAAACTATCCCTAGTCGATGAATTGATGAGATTAAACATCATCAATTCTGTGAGACTAGCACATGTTATGCTTCTTAGTTTATCCAAGCATTTAGTACTCACTGAATGGAAGCAAAGGGATGCTAAAAGTGAATATGTGGATGCTAGTTATGTTAACTAGTTCATTGGAGTGACCTTCTATGAGACTTCATATGGTTCTTCTATATGTCATTTAAGATCTCATTGCAGCTTGGTGCGAGCTTCCTTAGACTTGAGGTATTCAAGTCACATTGATCATGGAGCCTTATACTTTGACTTCTTCGCTGCCATCTACATAGTAGGTGTAACTCCAGGATGATTGGGTATAAGCCAAAGTGATTTAAGGTGTTTGAATAGCCCACAGAGGATTCACCACTCCTAATAAAGGACATATACACCCTAGGCCTCTTGTTAGGATTGTTACTCAGAAATCTTTAGCTAGAGCAAGCATGTTAAGAAGATGGTCTTCTTGGGAACATGTAGGAGTAACTTGAATCCATAGGACAAGGAAACTAACTTGGGGTAGGTGTGATGTAGTCAGCCTAGTGGGGACAAACACATAGGTCATGTCCTAAACCAAGTGGGTATAGGATGAGTGAAAGGAACAAGGCACAAACAATTAAAGGTGCTGAAGGGTTCATAAAATATTATGGAGTCGATTTAGACTTTTCGGTCAATTGGGAGTCATGATGTACTTGTAGATGCCACTCATGATCTATTCATAATTAATGGGTTAATTATGAATGGACAACATAATCGGGAAACTATTAGGTCACACGCACTACGGGTGATCTGGAGATGTAAAACAAGTCTGAGAATGAGATTCTCATTGAGAGAAGATATATCTGGTTGAACCAGACCAAGGGGGGTGTGAAACGGAGGCTATGGAATCTCTTATGGCCTTGTTGAACTTGGCACGATCATATTGCACCTAAACGAAGTTAAATGGACTATACAGAGCCTCACACGATCGTACCTAACTTAGCACGGGCCGTGCCTAGATCTGGCTGAAAAATGGCAAAAACTAGGTTGTGCTCAGAAGGACACACAGTCGGTCGTGTGTCCTGGCACGACCGACCGTATGTAAAACACATGGTTGTGTCGTGGTTCCATCGATTTTGGAGATTTCTCTTATGAAAATTTCCTGAGTTGTTCTTATCTTAATTATGGGATAATTATGGTAAAATATGTTCCATTTAAGGCTCCTAAGATGACCTAATCAAGAGATCTATAAATAGATCCCTTGATAATATTTAGAGGGGTGGTGGTTTTAGGTTTCTCTCTTGGTAGCCATCTTTCCTCTCTCCTCTTCTCTTGTCTACACCGGTTGGCTAGCACTAATCGGAGACAAAGGATTGCTTCTCTAGGAGTTGTCTCATGTGATCCTGGTGTGGATACTAATAGAGGCAAGGCCTGTTGGTCTTGCTTGTGGTTTCAACGGATTCAAAATAATCTCGAAGATTTAACTTCTCCTTCTCCTTGTGTGTGTTTTCATGTGATTATGCCAAAGCAAGTTTTCCTGACCCCCAGGGGATGTCTAGGATGTAATAAAACTTGTTTTATCGCTTTATTCCACTGCGCATGATCCCGAAATCTCCAACAAAATCTGACGTGGATTAGTCTATTTTGAGGCAATGGATTATTGGTGCAGGGACACTAGATAATTGAACCTAAGTTTTGATAATGACAAATGTTCAAAGTTAAGTCATAATGTCATCTTATATCTTATGTTAAGTGTGTAGAACTTGAATAGTCTTAGTTAAGGTCAAAGACAGCAGGAGAATCTCGGTGGGTAAGTAGAGTTTGGACATTGGAGAGAGCCACGGTGGTCAAAGGATCTGATGTTAGTGAAAGCCCTAGAGTCAATCATGTGATGATTGTTGTATGGACTTTATTGTATCATATTCCTATTTATAAAGGAATGGTTATTATATTTACTTGTATTGGTGCCAAATAACTAAATATAATAACATCCTTGAGTAGTAGGTTCTTATCTATATCAATCGATTAGTTGAATCAATAATGAGATGATATAGAGAACACTACTCTTAATCATTCATAGTCAAGTATTAACATTCAGGGACAATGTTAATGCGTAGAGACTAGCATGTAGGTCAACTCGATGAATTGATATCACAAGTCATGGATATGAGATATCAAGTTGACACATGGGTATACATTAGAGAATGTATACTGAATGACCCGCCATGAGAAAGTATCGTGGATCGTTATATGAGTGTCATATACTTTCTCATGTGGCTATTAGTATGACTATTAGTCCTTAGACCTAAAGTCACCATGGTTCCCTACATAAGGAATTGCATACTTTGGCTTCGTCAAACGTCACCCGTAAATGGGTGGACTATAAAGGCGATTACTGGGTATGTGACAAATTATGCGGAGGTAAGTGAGTGATGTAGATGGGATCTATCCCTCCTATATGATGGGGGTGACATCGATATTCTTGATAGAGTGAGACCACGAAGTGCATGGCCATGCCCAAATGAGTCAATATGAGATATTGAGCTCATTTGATTAGAGTGAGTCTACTTGGAGTTCAAGATATAGATTGTACCGAGGATGACATGGTCTATGCCTCAATTGGTCAATCTAGATGTCAAGGATAGAGGGGCATTGTCACATATTGTGAGAGTCACAATTAGTAGTCACAAAGGTGATGTTGGAGCTCAACATTCTTGTAACTTGGGAAGCAATGATGTGTTGCTAGATACCGCTCATTGCTTATGTTCCTAAATCGGTTTAGGGACATTGCCAACGTTACAAGAACCTATAGGGTCACACACAAAGGGCAATTAGATGGAGATTAGGTTCATATGATGAACCAAATTGGATTAAGAGTAATCCAAATTAGACTAATTAAGTTAGACTCAATTTGATTCAAGTGTTGAATGAGTCTAATTTAGATTTGATTCATCAAATCAATTTAAATTAATGAATAGAGATTCATTAAATTAAATTGACTTGAATCAAATGGTTGGATTTGATCAACCATGGGAGATAAGAGGTCAAGTTTGACTTGACTTGAGAGGAAAGATGAAAAGTCAAGTTTGACTTGACCAAATGTCATTTCATGATGATGACTTGGCATGGCCAGCCAATGATGATGCTCCACATCATCATTGACTTATCATGTGGTGCCACCTCATGAGAGAGACCAAGAGCCATTGGCTCTTGGAGTTACATGCATGCATGTAACCCCCCAAGTCATGAAGTGGTCGGCCACTCCATTTGATGGGTGAATTCATTTTGTGAGTTACTAGAACTTCATCTTCTTCCTTGGATCATCCTCTCTAGCTCCCCTCTCCTCCTTGGCCAAAACTTCTAAGGGTGCTAGCACACTCTAGGTTTCTTTTCTCCACCTATTTCTTGTGTGGATACCAATAGAGGAGTGTACACTTGACACTCTAGAGTTCCGGCAAGCTATTTGGACGAGCGGGATTTGCGAAGGGGGTCGCATCGAGGGTAACACTCTCAACTTCTAGATCTAAGGTAGATCTAGGTTTACTTAGCACATACATGTTTTTATTTTAATATATCTTCGCACGGATCCATGGGCGGACTTCCAGAGTTTCCGCAACGCAAAAAGTGATTTTTGCGGCTCGGAAAGTTCCAACAGTGGTATCAGAGCCACGTGCAAAGCATGTATGTGTTTCATTTTTGTAGTTTTTGTATTAGATATAAAAAATTACAGATTTTTATGTTTCTGTAAATTTCCTATTTTTATCGAATTTTTGGATATTTTTCTCGAAGAGTCGAAGAAACGAGTGTTGGGACACTTGTAGGCTTCAACCATCGAGAAAAACTCTCCGAAACGGCGAGTTCTCGCTTTAGTTTTTTGGGACAGCGACTTAAGTCGTTGTAAGATCATAGTAGGGACACTCACAAAGTTTATTTTGCGAGTAGGGGCACTGCCCCTATCCCCGAAAGGGGCCTTGTCCCGCGATCGCGCTCGAAAATCGCTTAGCGGAACCGTTATGGAGAGGTGACTCATAAAATTGAAAAAAAAAATAGGAAAAATTATAGAAATTTTATGTAAAAATACATAATTTAGAATTATGTATAATTTTGTTATTGTCATGGCCCAAGAACCCCAATATGATTGGATGATGATGTGTTGTAATTCATAATACGGCCTACGTGCCGTTTTTGTGGTTGTGCGTGTTGTATAGTGTATGCGACCTGCGCGTCGTTCCTCTTATTTTGAAATTCTAGTTGTAAATAGTTTTAGACTCGAATGTAACTCGAGTTTCATATTTTTAATGTACAAAATGGAGCGGTGGAAAGTCCACTTGTAGACGAAGTTACGAGAAGGGTGCCGACGACACATGGCGGTCAAAGGAAGCGCTTGGAGAAGCCGCTAGCCCTAGGTTGACCGTCCGATCTTCTCATTGGCTCGAGAAGATCGTAGTAGGGTCATGACTACATCACAGTTAATTATATATATATGTTGATATATATATATATATATATATTAATTTTGCTTGTATGTATGTGATGCATGCTAGTAGAATAATGCTTGTATGTATATGATGCATGCTAGGATATTTTTCTTGTATGTATATGATGCATGTTAGAATAATGCTTGTATGTATGTGATGCATGCTAATATAGGATAATAAAGGCCTTAATGCATATATGATACATATTATGATTAGATTAGATCTTAATCGAATCAACTCGTAAATGTCTACCAAGTCCTTGATACCCATCACTACCTCGATCATTTGTAGTTGTTGAATCTGCCAAAGCAGAGCAATGCATATTATCTTGGTAGGGTGCGGAGGGACAATCTTGGTCACGCCTATCATGGCTTGGGTTAGAGTAAGCTCAATTAGATTGAGTAAAACTAGTTAACTCAATTGGATCGAGTAGAACTATAGGCATATTCCAACCGTTGGAAAGATAGGATAAGATTGCATTTACACTAAATCTTGGGCGATTTAGTCAATGCTAACTCAAGGTCTTTTGAAAATGTGGGTCTTGATCCTATAAACAAGAGTTGTATAGAGATGTAATCGGTAATGTGTTACCCACCGATTGTACTAAGTCTTGGGTGATTTAACCAAAGCTAACTCAAGGCTTAGTATGATGTGGATCTTGTCCTGCAAGAATTATAGCTAGTTTGTATGAATCTAGTAATGTGGTTTGACCACATCCATAACTCGATTCTACAAAATTCTTATAATTCAATGGGAGCATTATTTTATTAAAGGCCTAATTAAATGATAAAAGAAATATGATATTAATTCTCTGCATTGTATGTTGTAGATTACTATGTCGACAAACACGAACACTCTCTCTCTGCGTTCTGTCCTTGAGAAGGACAAGCTCAATGGAGCAAATTTCCTGGACTGGTACAGGAACCTGAGAATTGTTTTCACCCAAGAAAGGAAACTGTACGTCCTAGAGCATCCCATTCCGGAGGCACCTTCTGCCATTGCCTCACGAGCTGACAAAGATGCTTACAAGAAGCATCAAGATGATGCATTAGATGTGTCATGTCTAATGCTCACGACCATGAACTCTGAGCTTCAGAAGCAACACGAGTTCATGAATGCTTATGATATAGTTGAACATCTTCGTCAACTATATCAAGGACAAGCAAGGCATGAGAGATATGAAGTCTCTAAGGCATTGTTTGGTTCCAAAATGAAAGATGGGACTCCCATAGGTCCATATATACTCAAGATGATTTGGTACGTAGAAAACCTACAGAGATTGGGATTCCCCCTTGGCCAAGAGATGGCCACTGACTTGATCTTGCAGTCTTTGCCACAAAGCTACAATAAATTTGTCATGAATTACAACATGAATGAAATTGATAAGCCACTGCTTGAGATGCTCAGCATGTTGAGAACTGCTGAGCTCAACCTTAAGAAGGGAAAATCTGATGCCATTTTGATGGTGCAAAAGAAGAAAGGCAAGGGCAAGCATAAAGGTAAGGGAAAGTCCCAAGCCAAGTGCAAAGGCAAGGAACTAAAACCTAAAGGAGGGGTGGCCAAGGAAGGGACTTGCTTCCACTGCAAGGAAGCTGGACACTGGAAGCGTAACTGTAAGGCATACCTGGAAGATCTTAAGAAGAAGAGAAGTGAGACTTCTACTTCAAGTATAAATGTTATAGAAGTCAATCTATCTATTTCTTCATTATGGGTATTAGATACCGGATGTGCATCTCACATTTGTACCAATGTGCAGGAGCTGAGAAATAGCAGAGCATTGACAAAGGGCGAGGTGGACCTACCAGTAGGCAATAGAGCAAAAGTTGCTGTTGTTGTTGTAAGAACTTATGATCTATCTCTGCCCTCTGGGCTTGTACTAGAATTAGATGATTGTTGTTATGTGTCTGCTTTGACAAAGAACATAATTTCGGCTTCTTGTTTGGACAAGAAAGGATTTATATTTATAATAAAGAACAAATGTTGTTCAGTTTATTTAAATGATATGTTCTATTGTAGTGCATCTCTAATGAACGGACTCTACTTTCTAGACTTAGAGAGCCCTATCTATAACATAAGTATCAAAAGATTCAAGTCAAATGAGTTGATCCAAACCTATCTCTGGCATTGTCGCTTAGGTTACATAAATGAGAGTCGCTTATCTCAGATCCATAAGGATGGGCTGCTAGACTCATTTGATTTTGAATCATGTGAGACATGCGAGTCTTGCCTTTTAGGCAAGATGACCAAGACTCCCTTTAGTGGACACAACGAAAGAGCAACAGACTTGTTAGGACTTATACATAGTGATGTATGTGGCCCTTTCAATGTTGCTGCTAGAGGCGGTTATAGGTACTTCATTACATTTACTGATGACTTCAGTAGATATGGTTATGTGTATCTCATGACACATAAATCATAATCCTTTGAAAAGTTCAAAGAATTCAAGAATGAAGTACAAAACCAGCTTGGCAAGAGTATTAAGATACTTCGATCAGATCGAGGTGGTGAATACCTTAGCCATGAGTTTTGTGACTATCTAGTTGAGTGTGGGATTCTATCACAACTCACTCCTCCTGGAACACCACAGTGGAATGGTGTATCCGAAAGGAGGAATCGTACCCGACTAGATATGGTATGATCTATGATGAGTCACACAGATCTTCCTATATCCTTTTGGGGATATGCTCTAGACACAGCAGCCTTTACCCTTAACCGTGTACCATCCAAGGCTGTGATAAAGACACCATATATGATATGGACAGGGAGAAATCCCAAGATGTCTTTCATGAGGATTTGGGGTTGTGAGGCTTACGTTCGACGTCAAATCTCAGACAAACTGGCACCCAAATCCGATAGGTGATATTTTGTTGGATATCCCAAGGATACAAAGGGATATTACTTCTACATTCCCAGTCAGCACAAAGTGTTTGAAGCAAAGACTGGGGTTTTTCTAGAAAGGGATTTTGTTTCTAGAAAAACTAGTGGGAGTACGTTCGATCTTGAAGAAATTCAAGATAAGGACCATAACACTGAGGCCTTGATGGAGGTTGAACAGGAACCACAAAGTATTGTGGGTGATGAGATTGTTGCACAAAGAGTTGTGGAACAACCACTTGTTCATGTAGACCTACCTCTTCGCAGGTCTGATAGGGTACGTCGTCAGCCTGAGAGATACTCATTTCTCTTCTCTGACCATGATGACGTTATGCTCATTGAGAATGAGCCTACCTCCTATCAGGAAGCTGTGATGAGCCCAGATTCTTAGAAATGGCTAGAGGCCATGAGATCCGAGATGGAATCCATGTACACCAACCAAGTATGGACTTTGGTTGATCCACCTGAAGGGGTCAAATCCATTGGGTGTAAGTGGGTCTTTAGGAGAAAGACTGACATGAATGGACTTACGCATACCTATAAGGGTCGATTGGTGGCTAAAGGTTTCAAGCAAATTCATGGTATTGACTATGATGAAACATTTTCTCCAGTGGCGATGTTTAAGTCCATTCGGATCTTACTTGCTATTTCAGCATACCACGATTATGAGATCTAGCAGATGGATGTCAAAACCGCGTTTCTGAATGGAAACTTACTCGAGGATGTGTACATGACACAACCTGAGGGTTTTAAAGATCCACAGCATACTGGGAAAGTATGCAAGCTGCAAAGGTCCATTTATGGGCTAAAGCAAGCCTCTCGGAGCTGGAATCTTCGATTCGATGATGTGATCAAATAGTTTGGTTTCATCAAGAATGAAGATGAACCCTGTGTCTACAAGAGGGTTAATGGGAACACAGTTGTCTTCCTTGTATTGTATGTGGATGACATACTACTCATTAGGAATGACATCCCTTCGCTACAGTCCGTGAAGACTTGGCTGGGGACGTTCTTCTCAATGAAGGACTTAGGTGAAGCAGCCTGTATTTTAGGCATCAAGATCTATAGAGATAGAACTAAGAGATTGCTTGGCCTAAGTCAGAGTACATACATTGACACGGTATTACTATGGTTTGCCATGCAGAATTCCAAGAAGGGACTTCTGCCGATGTCACATGGTGTGAGTCTTTCGAAGACTCAAAGTCCCTCTTCTAGAGAGGAGAGAGATCGCATGGATAAGATCCCTTACACATCAACTATAGGATCTATCATGTATGTCATGTTGTGTACTCGTCCTGATATCTCGTATACTTTGAGCATGACGAGTAGATACCAGTCAGATCCAGGTGAGCGTCACTAGATAGCAGTCAAAAATATTCTTAAGTACTTGAGAAGGACTAAAGAATATTTCTTGATATTTGGAGGCGATGAGGAGCTAGCTGTAAAGGGTTACAGCGATGCAAGCTTCAAAACTGACTAGAATGATTATAGATCGCAGTCAGGGTTTGTGTTTTGCTTGAATGGTGGCGTTGTGAGTTGGAAGAGTTCCAAGCAGGACACAGTTGCTGATTCTACAACAGAGGCCGAATATATCGGTGCTTTCATCTCATTCGAGAGTTTATCGATAGAGGAGATGTGAAGATTTACAGAGTACCCACAGAGGCTAACATCGCAGATCCCTTGACCAAGGCTTTGGCACAGAAAAATCATGATGGTCACACTAGGTCATTGGGTATTATATACTATGGTGATTGACACTAGTGATTGTAACGCCCATAAAATTCTAAACTATGCAAAGTAATTATATAGGTTTTAAGGGCATAAAAGGTTTAAAAAAAATTAAAATAAAAGATTGTTATAGGTAGGATTTGAACCATGAACCTCCTAATAGGGAGGTAGCCTTGACACCACTAGACCCTAGGATAATTTATAGATAAGATATATAAAGAATGTACAAGACCATAAGATGATTCATGGATAAGATATATAAAGAATATACAAAGAATATAGATGGGAAGATGAGGAGTTGGTTCATCCCCCCCCCATGAAAGGATGAAGAGTGTTTATTCCCTAGGTATTAAAGAGGAGAATTAAGAGAAGAGAGGAAGTAAAATCCCACTTTCCTTCTTCATTCTCCTTCTTCCTCATCCTTGGCCGAATTCCTCATTTCCCCTTCCTCCCTTTTTCATCCCAATCTCTAGAAATTTTATAAGAATTTTTGTATGATCAAAATGGGCTTTTATGTGGGCTCTTTCAAAAATAAAAGAAAATAGAGCCAAAAAGGATGCAAGGCCCAGGGTTTGAACCCTAAACCTCCTAGTACATAACTAAACTTTAGGATGCATCCAATAACCAGAAGCCCAACAGGGTTGTGCTATTAGAAGGGTATGGGAAATGATAGATAAGGATAAGGGAGGCTAAGGGACACCTTCAATTGAATAAATAGGAGTATGAGGAGACAAGAGAACCCAAGTTGTCATTCTCCTCTTCCTCTCTTCTTCCTCCACCGAAATCCTATCTCCCCTTCCTCCCTTTTTCATCCCAAGCTCTAGGGTTTCTTGTGTAGGGATTCTCAAGAGGGGTTTTCCAAGAGGAGTTCCCACAAGTCTTAGTATTGCTAGAAGATCCAACTCCACCGAAATGTTCCCTCCTCCTTCCTCCTTCACCGAGACCCTAATGCCCTTGTTTGGTGTTTTTGAGAGGGTTTCAAGGGGGTACAAAGGCTTAGTATATTCTAGAGGATCACTCCTAAGGCTAAGGAACAAGGAAAGGTCTTCATCTTCTAAAAACCCTAGCGGTATACTAGTACGATAGAGAGAGGATGTAAGTAACTCTCACCTGCAGTACAAGTAGCTCTTCGATTGTTTTATATAGCTTATTTTTCTATGTTTTGAAGATTATATGTTTGGATCAGATGATATATGTGTGTGATCAGATTCTGATTAAGGTATATGTCTTTTTAAGCAAGATCTAAGATCACAAAGATGCTATCTTTCACCTATAGCATAAGTAACTCTTTGATATGCCCATTTAACTTCTATCACCATGTTTTATTCGAATTTATATGTTCTTTCCAGATTATGTTTGTTTATATTTTTAGGTATTTTAAGTATATTTCATGTTGAAGCAAGACATAAGATCGCAAAGATGCTTCCCCTATAAGTTTTGGGGACAAAGAGCATGATTGCATGTCTTGAAAGGCTTCCTATATGAGTTTTGGGAGTATGATCATGTTAAATGTTTGATAAATGATAAAGAATATATTTTGATCAGATTATATAGGTGTGTTTAGATTTATAGGTAAGTATCCCCTCACCTGCAGTCAAGTTGCTTCGGTTGATGGTTGTTAAGAAAATCCTTTATGAAACTTTCGGCCAAGACCTTCTTCATGCTTTCCATGATTGTCCATGCTATGTTTTGTATGAATATGATGATAATATGTTTCTAGATAGGCTTAGTTTAAGTGTTTGATCTTCAAGCTTCTTGAAACTCTCGACCAATACCTCCTTCATGCTTCCCATGATTGTCCATGCTATGTTTTGTATGAATATGATGATAACATGTTTCTAGATAGGCTTGGTTTAAGGGTTTGATCTTCAAGCTTCATGAAACTTTCGGCCAACACCCTATACATGCTTCCCATGATTGTCCATGCTTTGTTTTGTATGAGTATGATGATAATATGTTGATACATAGGCTTGATTGAATGTTTGATTCCAAAGCTCACCTTGAAACTTTCGGCCAAGACCTATATATTCCCCTAATGGTTTTCCATGCTATGATCTATATGTTTCCATGCTATGTTTTGTATGTAGATGAAGATGACATGTTGATATCTAGGTTTGGTTGGAGTATTTGATCTCAAGGCCCCTTGAAACTTTCGGCCAAGACCTATATATGCCCCTAATGGTTTCTCACGGATTTCTAAGTTAGCAATACGTAACTGAACGAAGCACACTATGATAATATGTTGATAGATAGGCTTGATTGAGTGTTTGATCCCAAAGCCACCTTGAAACTTTCGGCCAAGACCTATATATGCCCCTAATGGTTTTTAGGTTTTGTATGTAGATGAAGATGACATGTTGATAGCTAGGTTTGGTTTGAGTATTTGATCTCAAGGCCCCTTGAAACTTTCGGCCAAGACCTATATATGCCCCTAATGGTTTTCCATGCTATGATCTATATGTTTCCATGCTATGTTTTGCATGTGGATGAAGATGACATGTTGATAGCTAGGTTTGGTTTGAGTGTTTGATCCCAAGGCCCCTTGAAACTTTCGGCCAAGACCTATATATGCTCCTAATGACCTTCCATGCTATGATCTATATGTAATGGATGTTAACATGTGGTTAGTTAAATCGTGTACAAGTTGTTTAGGGTTTAAATTCTTAAGAACCCTCCCTTAGGGTTTCGGCCAACCCATGCTCATGCCCTCTAATAACCCTCCATGCCATGCTACATGTATATAAGATGTTAATATGATGTTAGTTAGACTTTATGATAGCATGATTGGTTTATGTCACTATTTTATGTCCATGTTAGTTGTATGAATGTATGATTATGTTATGCTCATTGCCATGTTAATTGTATGAATGTATAATTATGTTATGCTCATTGTCATGTTAATTGTATGAATGTATGATTATGTTATGTTCATTGTATCATGATGAACAAGTATGTATGATGAAAATGCCTAAGAGATGGTTCCCTAAGAGCACTCTTTATGTCATGAAAAGAAATATGATATGTTATGAAGAAGGAACATGATATGCTATGATAAGGAGCATGATATGTTATGAAAAGAAATATGATTTGTTATGAAGAAGGAACATGATATGTTATTTTACTTTATGCATGGCTTGTACCGGACCCTAACAAGGTCCAAGGGATGGGCTCCTAAGTTGCCCTAGGCCGACGGACATAGTACGGGCCTAGGATGGGCTTCTATGTTATGATTGCCCCTAGGTTGACGGTCATAGTATGGACCTAGTATGGGATGGGCTCCAAGTTGCCCTAGGCCGACAGTCATAAGTACGGGCCTAGGATGGGCTTCTATGTTATGATGGCCCCTAGGTCGACGGACATAGTACGGGCCTAGTAACCTAGTAGGTTCGAGATTAGCTACCTCGGATCTATTTAGGGATGCGCGCAATGATGATGATGAATGTGGTACAATGCCGGGCCCAATATGTTGAGATTATGTTTAAGTACCTATAGTATATATGTTTTCAAAGAGCATCTTGCATATACCTTTATTTCATGTCTAGATTATTATGATGTTATTATGGTTGTTATGCTTATATGTTTCTGAATGCTCATGTCATTTCTCTTATATGAATGCTATGCTTGTTGGGTTTCCGGCACCGCGGCGTGTGTGTGTTCGATCATGTTTCGTAAACATGAGCACAGCGGAAGCAATAAAATAATAAATACTCCTATTTATTACAACACACACAACACACGCATGCTATTACAACAAGTGTAGACATAACCGTAAATTAAAATTGCAATAAAAGGAAATTAAACTACGTTATACCTTTCGTATGACGTGTAGCGGGAACGGCATCAACCGGAACGATTCTCGTAAGAATCGTCTCTATACGTATCCACGCCGAGCTCCTCGGGATGACTTCGCCAAGCCACGAGCTTCGTCTTCGTACGGGTTACTAGCCTCGTGTTGAAGACGATGTGATCGAGAGATGATCACGGTCCGAATCCAAATTCGGACCTAAAGACAAGTCCTCAAGACTTGCTTCTCCGGAGAGGTATTCGTCAACCGATTGACGAATCCTTCGTCCTCCACCTCAGAGGATTACCGGAGATCAAATCCCCGGTATGTTAGCCGCTGTCGGAGCTCTAACCGTCGTCCAAACGACGCTCCGACGAGAGGAGAAGAAGCTGTCCAGAAAACTGGACAGCTTGGTGGAGGAGTAGGCGCCGGCCAAAACAAGGAAGCCAAGTGCTCACCTTGATAGGAGGAAGGAAGCAACCTTCTGGATGCCGGTTGGAGGACCTTTGGCTGGGCGGCAGGCAGCTGGAGTTGGCGCCAATAGGAGAGGGAGGGGTTGGGCCAAGTTTGATTAGGTTTAGGGTTAGGTTTAATCCCTATTTTATAGAGAACTAATTCTCTTAATGGTTAATGGATCATATCCATAAAGCCCGCTAACCCGCCTCCATTAAGATAAGTTAAAATAAACCAAACCATGATGGTTTATTTTAAGTTAAACGAACCAACCAACCTTTGGTTCATTCGCTTAATATAAACCAAACCCTTTGGTTTATTCTCATCCATTGGATTAGAACCAAACCATTTTGGTCCATCCATTATGTCTTCATAAGACATGGCCCATCCACGCTCCATTGCATCAAACAATTTCATGCTCGCTTATGTTTGGTCCAACCAAACATAGTTTCTCCTTGGCCCGAGAATCTCATTCTCAAGCTCGTTTTAAATCCTTTGGATTACACTCGTTGTGCGTGTGACCAAATAGGTTCTCGGTTTATGTTGGCCGTCTATAATTAACCATTAATTATAGAACGATCATGAGTGGCACCTAGTAGTACATCATGATCCCCAATTAACCGAAAAGATCAACTGCTGATCCGTAACTATTTCAAACCCTTCAAGAGCTCGAATGAATCGTGCCCCATTCCCTTCACTCATCTTATACCCACTTGGTTCAGACATGGTCTATTGTGTCACCCCACTAGGTCGACTCACGCCACACCTAGCCCAAGTATCATTTCGCCCCACGGATTCTAGTTACTCCACATGTATCAAGAGTACCTTTACTCTAAACATGTAATGCTTTGGCCAAAGACTTTAGTAACAATCCGACGAGAGGCCATGGGTATACATCTCCTCGCAAGGAGTGGTGAATCTTTATAGGCTATTCAAACACCTTCGATCACTGACTTATACCCAATCATCTCGGGTCCACATCTCCTTAGAGATGTTTGCTTAAGATGTCAAAGCATAAGTCTCCATGATCAAGATGACTTGAATACCGCAAGTCAAAGGAACATCGCACTTAAGCCACAAGAAGAACTTCATTGACATATCTATATATGCAGAGAACCATATGAAGTCTTACTGGTCACTCCAATGAACTAGTTACCATAACTAGCATCCACGATTAACTCCGACATCACTATGTCTCCAAATGTCCAAAGGAGAATCACCGCTTGATACACCAAGGAGTATACCTCGTGCTAGTCTCAACAGAATTGATGGTGTCCATTCCATCAATTCATCGACTAGGATAATTCCGATACATCACAATTACACATGTAGAGATACTCACTAGTTGTGATCCAATCACAAATTCTCTCATGCCGTGAATCGATCGTGACATTCAAGAAATGAGTTTAAGATCCAATCAAATACATAAAACATGTATACTCAAATAGTGAATCTTCATTTATCATATAAATGGTTCATACATAAGGCGATTGCCTTAGGACATCTCTCATATATTACTAACAGACTTCACTTGGCCTAATGCCAATCGCATGTGATCCAATACCATAAGCACCAACATGACCTCAAACTTACTTTGAGGTAATGCTTTAGTCAAAGGATCCGCTAAGTTCCTTTCAGTGGGAATTTTCTCGATTTGTATTTCGTTCCTACTGATGATCTCTCTGATAAGATGATAGCGGCGAAGCACATGTTTGGATCATTGATGAGACCTCATCAAGTTCATAGATGAACTACTTGATCCAAACCGCCTCTTGCGCCTAAAGTCCGCAACGTATTCTCGCCTTAGTGGCGTAATCCGCTATAGTGTCAAGCTTGGAACCTTTCCAACTTATTGCGCTCCATTCTAGGTGAATACATACCCGCATCAAGACATGGAATCATCCTTGTCGTCTCGATCCGCATCCGTATACCCACGTATCACCATGTACCCTTCTCCATATATTAGGAACACATCCTTAGTTCTTCTTAAGTACTTAAGGATCATCTTAACAGCCACCCAATGATCCATTCTCGATCGGAGTATCATCCGCCGTGACACTCGTGAGCATACGATACATCGGGCCTCGTATATAACATAGCATACATGATAGATCCTATTGCGGATGCATAGGGAATCTTACTCATGCAAATCCTCTCGTCTTCTGTGCGCGGACACATAGACTTCGAAAGGTGTACCCCATGCCTGATGGGTAGGAAACCTTTCTTGGATTCTGACATGGTAAACCTCTTTAGCACTCGGTCTATATATATAGACTGCGAAAAACCGAGCAACCATTTCGATCTATCTCTATAGATCTTAATCCCGAGGATGTAGGTTGCTTCTCCCAGGTCTTTCATGGAGAATGTCTTGGATAACCAAACCTTAACTGACTGTAAGATTGAAACATCGTTTCCTATAAGTAATATGTCATCGACATACTAGGAATACGATCGCACTCCCACTAACCTTCTTGTACACACAAGGTTCGTCTGGATTTTGTGAGAAATCAAACCTTTTTTATTGTCTCATCAAAACGGATATTCCAGCTCCTGGATGCTTGCTTCAATCCATAAGTGGACCGTCGCAATTTGCATACCTTGGTTTTATCAACCGATGTGAAATCCTCAGGCTGTATCATATACACGTCCTCGAGCAGGTTTCCATTAAGGAAAGCTGTTTTCACATCCATCTGCCATATCTCATAATCATAATGAGCCGCTATGGCCAGGAGCATCCGAATGGATTTAAGATAGCTACAAAGTAATAGGTTTCGCCATAATCAACACCTTGCTTTTGACGATATCCTTTCGCCACCAATCTAGCCTTATAGGTAATCACATTACCATCCATGTCGGTTTTCTTCTTGAAAACCCACTTGCACCCTATAGGCTTTATGCCTTCAGTGGGTCAACCAAGTTCCAAACTTGGTTTTCATACATGGAATCCATTTCCACTTCATGGCACCAAGCCACTTATCCCTTTCAACTTGTCAAGACTTCTTCATAACTGTAGGCTCTCATCATCAATGAGTAACATGTCGCTCGATTCACTTACTTAGAAATCCATATCTCTCGTGAATATTATGCGTGTTCTACCAGATCTACGAAGATGTGGTGTTACAATAGGTCCAAATTGATTGCTCATCACTATGAGTCAGCCTACCGTTGTGCTTCACCTGTATCTCATCAATGTCTATTTGAGTCTCTCGAGCCTCCTCAAGCTCGACGACACTCCCACTCGCTTTCTTGCAAGAGAAACTCTTTCTCTAGAAACACAAAGATGCCTGAAACAAACACCTTTGTTCCACAGATGATAGAATTGGTAACCCCTTGTTTCCTTAGGGTATCCAATAAATAGACATTTATCGACTTAGCATCCAATTTGTCCGACATACCCGCTTCACATAAGGTGACAACCCATATCTTCAAGTAAGATACATGAGGTTTCTTACTATTCCATATCTCATATGGAGTAGTTGAGACTACCTTGGTAGGCATTCTGTTTAACAAGTAAACAGCTGTCTGAAGTGCATAACCCCAAAAGGACTTGGGAAGAGTTGCATGATTCATCATTGACCTGACCATGTCCAACAAGGTCCGGTTACGCCTCTCAGATACACCATTATGCTGTGGTGTATAGGGCGGAGTCCATTGAGACAATATGCCATTGTCTCTTAGATAATCAAGAAACTCTTGACTTAAGTATTCACCACCTCGATCCGATCGAAGTATTTTAATACTGTTGTCATGTTGTTTCTCTACTTCATTTCTGAATTCTTTGAACCTTTCAAAGGCTTCAGACTTGTGTTTCATCAAGAACACATACCCAAACCGTGAGTGATCATCTGAAGGTAATGAAGTAGTTATAGCCTCCTAATGCTTGAGTTGACATAGGTCCACATACATCAAGATATGTATTAGACCTAGTAACTCTCCCACTGCTCACCTTTTCCAAGAAAAGGTAACTTAGTCATCTTGCCTTTTAAGCATGATTCGCATGTATCGATGAATCCAATTCAACGATTCCGAATTCCACATCGTGTAATTCGACATGCGCTTCTTGCTTATATGGCCAAGACGACAATGCCACATATAGGAGTCTATTTGATTATCCTTTCGAGCACGCTGTTGCTTTCGATATTGAAAATGTCACCGATACGCCCAACGATAAACACCATTGCTTAAAGTTCCAATCTCATAAAGAACTCCATTCAAAGTTATGTAACAACAATTGTTACTAAAAGTCAATGGAACCCATTTCTATTTAGACAAGAAATAGAAATGATGTTCTTTATCAACGAAGGAACATAAAAGCAATTGTCAGCTTCTAAGACAAGTCTTGCAGGAGTTTCAACAAATACGCCCGATGGCGAGTGCAAAGAACCTTTGCTTCCATTCCCAACACGTAAATTTGACTCTCCTCGACGAGTCTTCTTCTATTCCTTAGCCCATGTATGTCATTACATATATGTGAGCCACACCCAGATCCAATACCCAAGTGTCTAAGGAAATAGAATGACAATCAATAAAGAAGATTTCAAGAAGATGGGGCATCCGATGCCTTATCCTTCTTCACTGACTCAAGATAAATCTTGCACTTTCTTCAAGAATGGCTCTCCTTGCCATAATGATGGCAAGTTTCCTTTGTGCTAGTTCTACCTTCTTAGCCCTTCTTCTTTCCTTCTCATTGCCTTTGACTTCCTCTTAGAACCTTTCTTCGAGGAATCAACTAACAACACTGGCCCCCCCTCGCCATGCTTCTCGTAAGACTCCACGCTCTTCAAAGATATGAGCAAGACTACGATGAACCTCCTAGCATCTCGAGAGGTGAAGAGGAGCTTGAGACTTCAACCTTCAATCTCACTTGCTCATCAACCAACTCACAAAGATGAAGGACTACGATATGAGCATCCATATGCTCATGCCGCTGTAGCTTGGGTTCCATCATGGCTAGCATGATGCAACTCATTTGTTCGTAATCACTCACATGTTTCGATAGGCCAACAATTGGTCCAGAGTTGCATCGCTACTAGGATGGCGGGGAAGAGGCGCTTCGAGGACATACGCAAGCTTTTCCACCTTGAGAACAATTCTCAAGTTTCTAAGCTAGTCCAAGAAGTTCGCCTACTAATTTATTTGAATCCAAAATGGAACGCAAATTCAAACACATCATGATCAATATATTAACTTAGAAATACAAACGAGCATATATGAGAAAGATGATTTTAAAATGCATCAATATACATTTATAAATCCCATTCATTTTTCGAATTTCAAAACCCCAAAATCACTTCGAGATTGTAGGTCCATCTCCGATCGGGTTGATATCCATCATAGTTATGAACAACCTTGGAGAGAGTCCAACAAGCCATTCATAACTACGACGGTAGGTATCATCTATACCGATTGCATATCCCGTATATGCAACTATCACAATGTGCTATCAACTAATTGAATGTTCACACATACATCGGGTTGTTAACACATTAACAAGTATGCATCATATGCATAGCACCCAACTTCACCTCCCTTTACATCGACCTTGGAGAGAGTCCAACAAGCCGATGCTCGTTAAAGCCAACCCATTAATCGACATAGTTTTAATATGGTTAGAGCGCATTCAACCAATTAGCCCAGCTTGGAGAGAGTCCAACAACCAAAGCTAACGATTGACCTCCGACTCTTACCATATTAGTATTAAACTATTCCATGGTTTGAACATGTTCGTGTTCGAGCCGGGCTCGAGAGAGTCCAACAACCCAAACAAGAAATGTAACTCTGTTCTAACCATATTAATGGAAGGTGTAGGCTTTAATATTGATTAAGGGTTTTATGTCTCATCCTCTTGCATGCAAATAACTATTATCTACATGGCATGGCATACATGGCATACATCTACATGTCACGACACGCATGGCATAATGTTATGCATCTAATGCAATTACATGGCATACAATTATGTCATGTATATATTTCCTTATATGTCATAACTATTTATGGAAATAAAATATGTTTAAGATTTGATTCTCCAAATCAAATCATAATTAAATTAGGAAACAAATTTCCAAATCTAATCACATATTTTATTCATGGAATTATTTGATTAAGGAAAATCTATTTAGGAAACCAATTTCCTAAATCATTAAAACTACTTATGGAAATAAAATATTTTAAGATTTGATTTTAAAATCAAATCATGATTAAATTAGGAAACAAATTTCCAGAATCTAATCAAATATTTTATTTATGGAAAATATCAATTTCCATAAATACTTCCAACTTTCCAAAAGTGGAAGATTTCCATAAATACTTCTAGACTTTCCAAAAATTGAAAAATTTCCATAAATACTTCTAAATTTCCAAAATTAGAAAATTTCCAGAAATACATTATGACTATCGCAAAACTATTTTTACGATTATGTCGAAACACAACCTGGGCTCGATACATCATGGGTTTCCTAAGATCACAAGGCAGGTGTTCGATCATGTTTCGTAAACATGAGCACATGAAGAAATAAAATAATAAATACTCCTATTTATTACAACACACACAACACACGCATGCTATTACAACAAGTGTAGACATAACCGTAAATTAAAATTGCAATAAAAGGAAATTAAACTACGTTATACCTTCCGTATGACGTGTAGCGGGAACGGCATCAACCGGAACGATCCTCGTAAGAATCGTCTCTATCCGTATCCACGCCGAGCCTCTCGGGATGACTTCGCCAAGCCACGAGCTTCGCCTTCGTGACGGGTTACTAGCCTCGTGTTGAAGACGACGTGATCGAGATGATCACGATCCGAATCCAAATTCGACCTAAAGACAAGTCCTCAAGACTTGCTTCTCCGAGAGGTATTCACAACCGCTTGACGAATCCTTCGCCCTCCACTCAGAGGATTACCGGAGATCAAATCCCCGTAGTTAGCCGCTGTCGGAGCACTCAACCGCCGCCCAAACGACGCCCGACGAGGAGAAGAAGCTGTCCAGAAAACTGGACAGCTTGGTGGAGGAGTAGGCGCCGCCAAAACCAAGGAAGCAAAGTGCTCACCTTGATGCCAAACCTAAGGAGGATGACCGGAACTCTTCCGCAGCAGCTCGACGCGAGGAGGAAGGAAGCAACCTTCTGATGCCGGTTGGAGGACCTTGGGCTGGGCGGGCGGCACTGGAGTTGGGCGCAATAGGAGAGGGAGGCTGGGCGCCAAGTTTGATTAGGTTTAGGTTAGGTTTAATCCTATTTTATAGAGAACTAATTCTCTTAATGGTTAATGGATCATATCCATAAAGCCCGCTAACCCGCTCCATTAAGATAAGTTAAAATAAACCAAACCATGATGGTTTATTTTAAGTTAAAACGAACCGAACCAACCTTTGGTTCATTCGTTTAATATAAACCAAACCCTTTGGTTTATTCTCATCCATTGGATTAGGACCAAACCATTTTGGTCCATCCATTATGTCTTCATAAGACATGGCCCATCCACGCTTCCATTGCGACTGAAACAATTTCATGCTCGCTTTATGTTTGGTCCAACCAAACATAGTTTCTCTCGGTCTGAGAATCTCATTCTCAAGCTCGTTTTAAATCCTTTGGATTACACTCGTTGTGCGTGTGACCAAATAGGTTCTCGGTTTATGTTGGCCGTCTATAATTAACCATTAATTATAGAACGATCATGAGTGGCACCTAGTAGTACATCATGATCCCCACTTAACCGAAAAG
Source organism: Wurfbainia villosa (assembly GCA_025175895.1). Taxonomy (NCBI): domain Eukaryota; kingdom Viridiplantae; phylum Streptophyta; class Magnoliopsida; order Zingiberales; family Zingiberaceae; genus Wurfbainia; species Wurfbainia villosa. Next base: position 78,586,700 of record CM046001.1, on the reverse strand, counting down.
ATCAACGGTTGATCCAGAACTATTTCTGAAACCCTTCAGTAGCTTGAATGAATCGTGCCCCATTCCCTTCACTCATCTTATACCCACTTGGTTCAGGACATGGTCTATTGTGTCAGTCCCCACTAGGCTGACTACGTCACACCTAGCCCAAGTATCATTTCCTCGTCCTACAGTTCTAGTTACTCCACATGTATCGAAGAGTACCTTACTCTAAACATGTAATGCTTTGGCCAAAGACTTTAGTAACAACCCGACGAGAGGCCATGGGTATACATCTCCTCGCAAGGAGTGGTGAATCCTTTATAGGCTATTCAAACACCTTCGATCACTTCGACTTATACCCAATCATCCCGGGTTCACATCTCCTTAGAGATGTTTGCTTAAGATGTCAAAGCATAAGTCTCCATGATCAAGATGACTTGAATACCGCAAGTCAAAGGAACATCGCACTTAAGCCACAGTAAGAACTTCATTGACATATCTATATATGCAGAGAACCATATGAAGTCTTATGGCTGGTCACTCCAATGAACTAGTTACCATAACTAGCATCCACGATTAACTCCGGACATCACTATGTCTGAGAATCTACACCAAGGAGTATACCTTAGTCATTGATGGTGTCCATTCATCAATTCATCGACTAGGATAATTCTACATCACAATTACACATGTAGAGATACTCACTAGTTGTGATCCAATCACAAATTCTCTCATGCCGTGAATCGATCGTGGACATTCAGTAAATGAGTTTAAGATCCAATCAAATACATAAAACATGTATACTCAAATAGTGAATCTTCATTTATCATATAAATGGTTCATACATAAGGCGATTGCCTTAGGACATCTCTCATATATTACTAACAATGCTTATGTTCTTGAATGTATATATGAATGCTATGCTTATGTTCTGGTATGTTTATATGCATGCTATGCTTATATGTTCTTATATGTTTATATGAATGTTATGCTTATATGTTCTTGTATGTTTATATGCATGCTATGCTTATATGTTCTCGATGTATGGTTTTTGTGAGTAGGAAAGGATCTTACTAAGCCTATGTGCTTATAGTTTTATGTTCCCTTATACTGCAGATAAGGGTAAAGAATGGCTAAACTAAAGGGAGCAGCAGGAGGGACAAAGTGTGTGTGGTAGTGGCATGGTGGAGGAGATATGTTTATGTTTCCCATACTTATGCATGTTTTCCTTTAAGTTGAATGTCATGAACTTGAACTAAGTACTTATGAAATGAAGATGCATGCTTATGTTTAAAAGAAAGAAAAAAAAAGAAGTATAAAGTCTTCCGCTGTAAGAAGTATATAGTCTTCCGCTGTAACTGCATGTATGTATGATCGCATCGCACCGCCCCTCCAACCCCTGGAAACGGCGGGCATGACAGTGCTAGTGGGAGATTGTTAGTGAAAACCCTAGAGCCAATCATGTGATGATTATTGTATGGACTTTATTGTATCATATTCCTATTTATAAAGGCATGGTTATTATATGTACTTGTATTGGTGTCAAATAACTAAATATAATAACGTCCTTGAGTAGTAGGTTCTTATCTATATCAATCGATTGGTTGAATCGATAATGAGATGATATAGAGAACACTATTCTTAATCATTCCTAGTCAAGTATTAACATTCAAGGACAATGTTAATGTGTAGAGACTAGCATGTAGGTCAACTCGATGACTTGATCTCACAAGTCATGGATATGAGATATCAAGTTGACACATGGGTATACATTAGAGAATGTATACTAAATGACCCGCCATGAGAAAGTATCGTGGATCGTTATATGAGTGTCATATACTTTCTCATGTGGCTATTAGTATGACTATTAGTCCTTGGACCTGAAGTCACCATGGTTCCCTACATAAGGAGTTGCATACTTTGGCTTCGTCAAATGTCACCCGTAAATGGGTGGACTATAAAGGCGATTACTGGGTATGTGACAAATTATGCGGAGGGATGTGAGTGATATAGATGGGATCTATCCCTCCTATATGACGGGGGTGACATCGATATTCTTGATAGAGTGAGACCACGAAGTGCATGGCCATGCCCAAATGAGTCAATATGAGATATTGAGCTCATTTAATTAGAGTGAGTCTACGTGGAGTTCAAGATATAGATTGTACCGAGGATAACACGGTCTATGCCTCAATTGGTCAATCTAGATGTCAAGGATAAAGGGACATTATCACATATTGTGAGAGTAACAATTAGTAGTCACAAAGGTGATGTTGGAGCTCAACATTCTTGTAACTTGGGAAGCAATGATGTGTTGCTAGATACCACTAATTGCTTATGTTCCTAAATCGATTTAGGGACATTGCCAATGTTACAAGAACCTATAGGGTCACACACAAAGTACAATTAGATGGAGATTAGGTTCATATGATGAACCATGAGGATTAGGTTCATGTGATGAACCAAATTGGGTTAAGAGTAATCCAAATTAGACTAATTGAGTTAGACTCAATTTGATTCAAGTGTCGAATGAGTCTAATTTAGATTTGATTCATCAAATCAATTTAAATTAATGAATAGAGATTCATTAAATTAAATTGACTTGAATCAAATGGTTGGATTTGATCAACCATAGGAGATAAGACGTCAAGTTTGACTTGACTTAAGAGGGAAGATGAAAGGTCAAGTTTGACTTGACCAAATGCCATGTCATGATGATGACTTGGCATGGCCGGCCAATGATGATGCTCCACGTCATCATTGACTTATCATGTGGTGTCACCTCATGTGGGAGACCAAGAGTCATTGGCTCTTGGAGTTACATGCATGCATGTAACCCCCCAAGTCATGAAGTGGCCGCCCACTCCATTTGAAGGGTGAATTCATTTTGTGAGTTACTAGAACTTCATCTTCTTCCTTGGATCATCCTCTCTAGCTCCCCTCTCCTCCTTTGCCGAAACTCCTAAGGGTGCGTTTGGTTGGGGGTTTTTGTTGATAACCTTGTTAGGTTATCAATAAAAACCTTGTTTGGTTTAGGTTATAAACAATTACCTAGTAATTGTTCATTATCTGGTTATGAACAAAAACCTTTTTAGGGGGAATCGGAAAACCTTGGAGAACCAAGGTTTTTGTTGATTCTTGGGGTTAAGAAAACTTTTTTCCAATATTACCCCTAGCAATATATTAAATCTCAATTTGTCAAAACTCAATCGATTTGTAGTCCGTCGTCGGTCGCCGCCCGTTGCCGACCGCCGTCGCCGCCCGTCGCCGCCGCCCGTCGTCGGCCGCCGCCGCCGCCCGTCGCCGTCGCCGCCCGTCGCCGGTCGCCACCCGTCGCCGGTCGCCGCCGCCGCCGCCGTCGTCGCCACCGTCGTCCGCGTCGCCCGCGCCGTCGTCGCCCTGCCGCCTCCGCCGCCGCATCGCCGACCTCCGCCGCCGCCATTGCCATCGCCGCTGCGCCGCCGTTGCGTTGCCCGTCGTCGGTCGTCGCCCGTCGTCGACCTCCGCCGCCGCCGTCATCGGATCGCCGCCCGCGCCGCCGGCCGCCGTCGTCGCCGTCGCGGCCGCCGTCGTCGCCCGGCCACGCCGCCGCCGCGCCCGCGCCGGCGTCGCCACGACCTCCGCCGCCGGCCGTCGCCGACCTCACGCCGCCGCCGTCGCCGGCCTCTGCCGCCCGCCCGTTGCCGTCGTCGATGCCGCCCGTCGTCGCGCCGGCCTCCTTACGCCCGTCATCGCCGGTTCTGCCGTCACGCCGCCGCCGTCGTCGGCGCCGCCTGCCGCCGTCGCCGCCGCCGCCGCCGCCGCCGTCGCCGACCTCCGTCGCCGCCATTGCCTCCGCCGCCGCCGTCGCCGCCGTCGCGCCGACCTCCGTCACCGCCGTCGCCGACCTCCGCCGCCGCCGCTTCGTCGTCGGCCGCCGCCGTCGGCCGCCACCGCTGCCGTCGTCGGTCGTCGCCGTCGCCGTCGTCGCCCGTCGTCGCCGTCGCCCGCGCCGCCCAGGCCGTCGCCGCCGGCCGTCGCCGCCGCGGCCGTCGTCGTCGCCATCGCCGGCCGCGTCGTCTGTCGTCGCCGACCACTACCGTCGCCGCCGCGCCTTGACCACGGCCGCCACCGTCGTCGGCCGCCGTCGTCGCCGATGCCGCCGCCATCTGCGCTCTGCCCCGTCGTCGCCGCCGTCGCCGCGCCGCCACGCGCCGTCGTCGCCGCCCACCGCCGCCGCGCTCGTCGCCCGTATCGCCACCACCGCCCGTCGCCCGATTCTTGCCGCCGCCGCGATCAGCCCGATCGCCCGCCACCGGCAGCCGTCGCCCGGCCAGTCATCACCGTCGTCGTCTCCAATCGGTCACCCATCATTGTCACCGCCGGTCGACCGATCGTCGTTGCCGCCGCCGCTCGGTTGACCACCATCCTCGCCCTCGGTCGATCGTGCCGTTAATGATCGGTCACCGCTTATCTATGGTCCGTTGGTCGATCACGCCACTTGATCGGTCGGACTGATGGCGGTCAGTCGTCATTAATATTTCTGTCGTCATCATTGAATTGATTGAGCAAAAACAAAGGATAATTTAGTAAAATGTTAAACTAAGTTATATATTAAAACCTCCAACCAAACAAGGTTTTTATCTAAGGTTATACTTTATTCCAAGGTTATGTTTTATTCCCTGGTAATCACATAACCAAGGTTATGTATGATTACTTGAACCAAACGCACCCTAAGGGTGCTAGCACACTCTAGGTTTCTTGTTGGGTTTCCGGCACCGCGGCGTGTGTGGGTTCGATCATGTTTCGTAAACATGAGCACAGCGGAAGCAATTAAAAATAATAAATCTATATTTATTATAACACACACAACACACGCATGCATATTACAACAAGTGTAGACATAACCGTAAATTAAAATTTGCAATAAAAGAAAATTATCTACGTTATACCTTTCGTATGACGTGTAGCGGGAACGGCATCAACCGGAACGATCCTCGTAAGAATCGTCTCTATCCGTATCCACGCCGAGCTCCTCGGGATGACTTCGCTAAGTCACGAGCTTCTTCTTCGTACGGGTTACTAGCCTCGTGTTGAAGACGACGTGATCGAGAGATGATCACGATCCGAATCCAAATTCGGATCCTAAAACGAGTTCTCAAAACTCGCTTCTCCGGAGAGGTATTCGTCAACCGTTTGACGAATCCTTCGTCCCCCACCTCAGAGGATTACAGGAGATCAAATCCCCGGTAAGTTAGCCGCTGTCGGAGCACTAACCGTCGTCCAAACGACGCTCCGACAACAAAGAAACAAGCTGTCCAGAAAAACTGGACAGCTTTTGGTGGAGGAATAGAGGCCGGCTAAGGAAAGATGGAAGCTCACCTTATCACCGAACCCAAAGGAGATCGCCGGAGGGTCGCCGGAGGTTCTCCGGCTGAAGCTTGGACGCCGGCAAAGACTTGGACGGCTGCACACAAGCTGGGCGGCGGCAGCTTTAGGTGTTGGTGCCGAATAGGAGAGGGAGGGGGTTTGGGCGGCCAAGGTTGATTAGCCTTAGGGTTAGGGTTTAAGCCCTATTTTATAGAGAACTAATTCTTTTAATGGTTAATGGATCATATCCATAAAGCCCGTTAACCCGCTCCATTAAGATAAGTTAAAATAAACCAAACCATGATGGTTTATTTTAAGTTAAAACGAACCGAACCAACTTTTGGTTCATTCGTTTAAAATAAACCAAACCCTTTGGTTTATTCTCCTCCATTGGATTAGAACCAAACCATTTTGGTCCATCCATTATGTCTTCATAAGACACGGCTCATCCACGCTTCCATTGCGACTGAAACAATTTCATGCTCGCTTTATGTTTGGTCCAACCAAACTTAGTTTCTCTCGGTCTGAGAATCCCATTCTCAAGCTCGTTTTAAATCCTTTGGATTACACTCATTGTGCGTGTGACCAAATAGGTTCTCGGTTTATGTTGGCCGTCTATAATTAACCATTAATTATAGAATGATCATGAGTGGCACCTAGTAGTACATCATGATCCCCAATTAACCGAAAAGATCAACGGTTGATCCAGAACTATTTCTGAAACCCTTCAGTAGCTCGAATGAATCGTGCCCCATTCCCTTCACTCATCTTATACCCACTTGGTTCAGGACATGGTCTATTGTGTCAGTCCCCACTAGGCTGACTACGTCACACCTAGCCCAAGTGTCATTTCCTCGTCCTACGGATTCTAGTTACTCCACATGTATCGAAGAGTACCTTACTCTAAACATGTAATGCTTTGGCCAAAGACTTTAGTAACAATCCGACGAGAGGCCATGGGTATACATCTCCTCGCAAGGAGTGCTGAATCCTTTATAGGCTATTCAAACACCTTCGATCACTTAGACTTATACCCAATCATCCTGGGTCTACATCTCCTCAGAGATGTTTGCTTAAGATGTCAAAGTATAAGTCTCCATGATCAAGATGACTTGAATACCGCAAGTCAAAGGAACATCGGACTTAAGCCATAGTAAGAACTTTATTGACATATCTATATATGCAGAGAACCATATGAAGTCTTACGGCTGGTCACTCCAATGAACTAGTTACCATAACTAGCATCCACGATTAACTCCGGACATCACAATGTCTCCAGCCAGTGAGAATCAGCTGCTTGGATACACCAAGGAGTATACCTCATGCTAGTCTCGACAGAATTGATGGTGTCCAAATCCATCAATTCATCGACTAGGAATAATTCCGATACATCACAATTACACATGTAGAGATACTCACTAGTTGTGATCCAATCACAAATTTTTCTCATGCTGTGAATCGTATCGTGGACATTCAGTAAATGAGTTTAAGATCCAATCAAATACATTAAACATGTATACTCAAATAGTGAATCTTCATTTATCATATAAATGGTTCATACATAAGGCGATTGCCTTAGGACATCTCTCATATATTACTAACAGACTCCCACTTGGCCTAATGCCAATCGCTACGGTATCCAATACCATAAGCACTAACATGACCCTCAAACTTACTTTGAGGTAATGCTTTAGTCAAAGGATCCACTAAGTTCCTTTCAGTGGGAATTTTCTCGATTTGTATTTCGTTCCTACTGATGATCTCTCTGATAAGATGATAGCGGCGAAGCACATGTTTGGATCATTGATGAGACCACATCAAGTTCAAAGATGAACTTCTTGATCCAAACCGCTTCCTTTCTTTGCTTAAAGCGCAATGTATTACGCCTTAGTGGCGAGAATCCGCTATAGTGTCAAGCTTGGAACCTTTCCAACTTATTGCGCCTCCATTCGGTGAATACATACCCGACAAAGACATGGAATCATCCTTATGCATGCGGGTAGCCGCATCCGTATACCCACGTATCACCATGTACCCTTCTCCATATATTAGGAACGTATCCTTAGTTCTTCTTAAGTACTTAAGGATCGTCTTAATAGTCACCCAATGATCCAATCCTGGATCAGACTGGTATCTGCTCGTGATACTCAGAGCATACGATACATCGGGCCTCGTACATAACATAGCATACATGATAGATCCTATTGCGGATGCATAGGGAATCTTACTCATGCAAATCCTCTCGTCTTCTGTGCGCGGACACATAGACTTCAAAAGGTGTACCCCATGCCTGATGGGTAGGAAACCTTTCTTGGATTCCGACATGCTAAACCTCTTTAGCACTCGGTCTATATATGTAGACTGCGAAAGACCAAGCAACCGTTTCGATCTATCTCTATAGATCTTAATCCCAAGGATGTAGGTTGCTTCTCCCAGGTCTTTCATGGAGAATGTCTTGGATAACCAAACCTTCACATACTGTAAGATTGAAACATCGTTTCCTATAAGTAGTATGTCATCGACATACAATACTAGGAATACGACTGCACTCCCACTAACCTTCTTGTACACACAAGGTTCGTCTGGATTTTGTGAGAAATCAAACTTTTTGATTGTCTCATCAAGACAGATATTCCAGCTCCTGGATGCTTGCTTCAATCCATAAATGGATCATCGCAATTTGCATACCTTGGTTTTATCAACCGATGTGAAACCCTCAGGCTGTATCATATACACGTCCTCGAGCAAGTTTCCATTAAGGAAAGTTGTTTTCACATCCATCTGCCATATCTCATAATCATAATGAGCCGCTATGGCCAGGAGCATCCGAATGGATTTAAGCATAGCTACAGGTGAATAGGTTTCGTCATAATCAACACCTTGCTTTTGACGATATCCTTTCGCCACCAATCTAGCCTTATAGGTAATCACATTACCATCCATGTCGGTTTTCTTCTTGAAAACCCACTTGCACCCTATAGGCTTTATGCCTTCAGGTGGGTCAACCAAGTTCCAAACTTGGTTTTCGTACATGGAATCCATTTCCGACTTCATGGCACCAAGCCACTTATCCCTTTCTGAACTTGTCAGCACTTCTTCATACCTGGTAGGCTCCTCATCATCAATGAGTAACACGTCGTTCGATTCACTTACGAGAAATCCATATCTCTCAGGAATATTGCGTGTTCTACCAGATCTACGAAGATGTGGTGTTACAATAGGTCGAGCCGATTGCTCATCACTATGAGTTGTCGGCTGTTGTGCTTCACCAGGTATCTCATTAATGTCTATTTGAGTCTCTCGAGCCTCCTCAAGCTCGACGACACTCCCACTGTTTTCTTGCAAGAGAAACTCTTTCTCTAGAAACACAGCATGCCTTGAAACAAACACCTTTTGTTCCACAGGATGATAGAATTGGTAACCCCTTGTTTCCTTAGGGTATCCAATAAATAGACATTTATCAGACTTAGCATCCAGTTTGTCTGATACAGTCTGCTTCACATAAGCAGGACAACCCCATATCTTCAAGTAAGATACATGAGGTTTCTTACCATTCCATATCTCATATGGAGTAGTTGAGACTACCTTGGTAGGCATTCTGTTTAACAAGTAAACAGCTGTCTGAAGTGCATAACCCCAAAAGGACTTGGGAAGAGTCGCATGATTCATCATTGACCTGACCATGTCCAACAAGGTCCGGTTACGCCTCTCAGATACACCATTATGCTGTGGTGTATAGGGCGGAGTCCATTGAGACAATATGCCATTGTCTCTTAGATAATCAAGAAACTCTTGACTTAAGTATTCACCACCTCGATCCGATCGAAGTATTTTAATACTTTTGTCATGTTGTTTCTCTACTTCATTTCTGAATTCTTTGAACCTTTCAAAGGCTTCAGACTTGTGTTTCATCAAGAACACATACCCAAACCGTGAGTGATCATCGGTGAAGGTAATGAAGTAGCTATAGCCTCCTAAAGCTTGAGTTGACATAGGTCCACATACATCAGTATGTACTAGACCTAGTAACTCTCCCACTCGTTCACCTTTTCTAGTAAAAGGTAACTTAGTCATCTTGCCTTTTAAGCATGATTCGCATGTATCGTATGAATCCAATTCAAACGATTCCAGAATTCCACATCGGTGTAATTCGGACATGCATTTCTTGCTTATATGGCCAAGACGACAATGCCACATATAGGAGTCTATTTGATTATCCTTTCGAGCACGCGTGTTGCTTGCTTCGATATTGAAAATGTCACTGGATACGTCCAACGTATAAACACCATTGCTTAAAGTTCCAGTCCCATAAAGAACCCCATTCAAAGTTATGTAACAACAATTGTTACTAAACGTTAAATGGAAACCATTTCTATTTAAACAAGAAATAGAAATGATGTTCTTTATCAACGAAGGAATATAAAAGCAATTGTCCAGTTCTAAGACAAGTCCTGCAAGGAGTTTCAACAAATACGTTCCGATGGCGAGTGCAGCAACCTTTGCTCCATTCCCATCACGCAAATTTGACTCTCCCTTGACAAGTCTTCTTCTATTCCTTAGCCCATGTATGTCATTACATATATGTGAGCCACACCCAGTATCCAATACCCAAGTGTTTGAGGAAATAGAATGACAATCAATAACGAAGATATCTGAAGAAGATGGGGCATCCGATGCCTTATTCTTCTTCACGGACTCAAGATAAATCTTGCACTTTCTTCGCAAATGGCTCTCCTTGCCATAATGATGGCAAGTTTCCTGTTGTGCTAGTTCTACCTTCTTAGCCCTTCTCTTCTTTCCCTTCTGCTGTTCCTTTGACTTCCTCTTAGAACCTTTCTTCGAGGAATCAACTAACAGCACCGTCCCCTGCTCATGCTTCTCAGAAGACTCCACAGTCTTCAACATATTGAGCAGTACCACAGATGAACCTCCTAGCATCTCAGAGGTGAAGAGGAGCTTTGAGACTTCGAACCTTTCGAATCTCACTTGCTCATCAACCAACTCACAAAGATGAAGGACTACGATATGAGCATCCATATGCTCATGCTGCTTTCGTAGCTTGGGTTCCATCGTGGCTAGCATGATGCAACTCATTTGTTCAGAATCAGTCACATGTTTCTGATAGACCAACAATTGGTCCGGAGTTGCATCGTCACTAGGATGGGCGGGAAGAGGCACTTCGAGGACATACACAAGCTTTTCCACCTTGAGAACAATTCTCAAGTTTCTAAGCTAGTCCAAGAAGTTCGGCCCAGTCAATTTATTTGAATCCAAAATGGAACGCAAATTCAAACACATCATGATCAATATATTAACTTAGAAATACAAAACGAGCATATATGAGAAAGATGATTTTAAAATGCATCAATATACATTTATAAATCCCATTCATTTTTTCGAATTTCAAAAACCCCAAAATCACTTCGGGAGATCGTAGGTCCATCTCCGAATGGGCTAATATCCATCATAGTTATGAACAACCTTGGAGAGAGTCCAACAAGCCATTCATAACTACGACGGTAGGTATCAACTATACCGATTGCATATCACGTATATGCAACTATCACAATGTGCTATCAACTAATTGAATGTTCACACATACATCGGGTTGTTAACACATTAACAAGTATGCATCATATGCATAGCACCCAACTTCACCTCCCTTTACATCGACCTTGGAGAGAGTCCAACAAGCCGATGCTCCAGGTTAAAGCCAACCCATTAATCGGGACATAGTTTTAATATGGTTAGAGCGCATTCAACCAATTAGCCCAGCTTGGAGAGAGTCCAACAACCAAAGCTAACGATTGACCTCGACTCTTACCATATTAGTATTAAACTATTCCATGGTTTGAACATATTCGAGTTCGAGCGGGCTTGGAGAGTCCAACAACCCAAACAAGAAACAGAACTCTGGTTCTAACCATATTAATGGAAGGTGTAGGCTTTAATATTGTTTAAGGGTTTTTATGTCTCATCCTCTTTGCATGCAAATAACTATTATCTACATGACATGGCATACATGACATACATCTACATGTCACGACACGCATGGCATAATGTTATGCATCTAATGCAATTACATGGCATACAATTATGTCATGTATATAATTTCCTTATATGTCATAACTATTTATGGAAATAAAATATGTTTAAGATTTGATTCTCCAAATCAAATCATAATTAAATTAGGAAACAAATTTCCAAATCTAATCACATATTTTATTCATGAAATTATTTGATTAAGGAAAATCTATTTAGGAAACCAATTTCCTAAATCATTAAAACTACTTATGGAAATAAAATATTTTAAGATTTGATTTCCCAAATCAAATCATGATTAAATTAGGAAACAAATTTCCAGAATCTAATCAAATATTTTATTTATGGAAAATATCAATTTCCATAAATACTTCCAACTTTACAAAAGTGGAAGATTTCCATAAATACTTCTAGACTTTCCAAAATTAAAAAATTTCCATAAATACTTCTAAATTTCCAAAATTTAGAAAATTTCCAGAAATACATTATGACTATCGCAAAACCATTTTGCGATTATGTCGAAACACAACACAGGCTCTGATACCCTTTGTTGGGTTTCGACCTTGCCGTGTGTGTGTTCGATCATGTTTCGTAAACATGAGCACAGCGGAAGCAATTAAAAATAATAAATCTATATTTATTACAACACACACAACACACGCATGCATATTACAACAAGTGTAGACATAACCGTAAATTAAAATTTGCAATAAAGAAAATTATCTACGTTATATCTTTCGTATGACGTGTAGCGGGAACGGCATCAACCGGAACGATCCTCGTAAGAATCGTCTCTATCCGTATCCACGCCGAGCTCCTCGGGATGACTTCGCTAAGTCACGAGCTTCGTCTTCGTACGGGTTACTAGCCTCGTGTTGAAGGCGGCGTGATCGAGAGATGATCACGATCCGAATCCAAATTCGGATCTAAAAGCGAGTTCTCAAAACTCGCTTCTCGGAGAGGTATTCGTCAACCGTTTGGCCGAATCGCCAAATCCTCCACCTCGAGGATTACGGAGATCAAATCCCGGTAAGTTAGCCGCTATCGGGCACTAACCGTCGTCAAGCGCTCCGGCGAACAAAGAAACAAGCTGTCCAGAAAAACTGGACAGCTTGGTGGAGAGGAATAGAGGCCGGCCAAAACAAGGAGATGGAAGCTCACCTTATCACGAACCAAAGGAGATCACCGGAGGGTCGCCGGAGGTTCACCGGCTGAAGCTTGGATGCGGCAAAAGACTTGACGGCTGCACAGGTTGGAAGGCGGCGGCGGCTTTAGGGTTGGCGCCAAGGAGAACTAATTCTCTTAATGGTTAATGGATCATATCCATAAAGCCCGTTAACCCGCTCCATTAAGATAAGTTAAAATAAACCAAACCATGATGGTTTATTTTAAGTTAAAACGAACCGAACCAACTTTTGGTTCATTCATTTAAAATAAACCAAACCCTTTGGTTTATTCTCATCCATTGGATTAGAACCAAACCATTTTGGTCCATCCATTATGTCTTCATAAGACACAGCCCATCCACGCTTCCATTGCGACTGAAACAATTTCATGCTCGCTTTATGTTTGGTCCAACCAAACATAGTTTCTCTCGGTCTGAGAATCCCATTCTCAAGCTCGTTTTAAATCCTTTGGATTACACTCATTGTGCGTGTGACCAAATAGGTTCTCGGTTTATGTTGGCCGTCTATAATTAACCATTAATTATAGAACGATCATGAGTGGCACCTAGTAGTACATCATGATCCCCAATTAACCGAAAAGATCAACGGTTGATCGAACTATTTCAAACCCTTGAGCTCGAATGAATCGTGCCCCATTCCCTTCACTCATCTTATACCCACTTGGTTCAGGACATGGTCTATTGTGTCAGTCCCCACTAGGCTGACTACGTCACACCTAGCCCTAGTGTCATTTCCTCGTCCTACGGATTCTAGTTACTCCACATGTATCGAAGAGTACCTTACTCTAAACATGTAATGCTTTGGCCACAGACTTTAGTAACAATCCGACGAGAGGCCATGGGTATACATCTCCTCGCAAGGAGTGGTGAATCCTTTATAGGCTATTCAAACACCTTCGATCACTTCGACTTATACCCAATCATCCCGGGTCCACATCTCCTCGTAGAGATGTTTGCTTAAGATGTCAAAGCATAAGTCTCCATGATCAAGATGACTTGAATACCGCAAGTCAAAGGAACATCGCACTTAAGCCACAAGAAGAACTTCATTGACATATCTATATATGCAGAGAACCATATGAAGTCTTACGGTGGTCACTCCAATGAACTAGTTACCATAACTAGCATCCACGATTAACTCCGGACATCACAATGTCTCCAGCCAGTGAGAATCAGCTGCTTGGATACACCAAGGAGTATACCTCGTGCTAGTCTCGACAGAATTGATGGTGTCCAAATCCATCAATTCATCGACTAGGGATAATTCCGATACATCACAATTACACATGTAGAGATACTCACTAGTTGTGATCCAATCACAAATTTTCTCATGCTGTGAATCGTATCGTGGACATTCAGTAAATGAGTTTAAGATCCAATCAAATACATTAAACATGTATACTCAAATAGTGAATCTTCATTTATCATATAAATGGTTCATACATAAGGCGATTGCCTTAGGACATCTCTCATATATTACTAACATTTCTTTTCTCCACCTATTGCTTGTGTGGATACCAATAGAGGAGTGTACATGAAAAGACCTAACCCAGTATGCACATACTAAATCCCTAGTCACACATCAATATAACCCATTATATACAAGATCAAAATGCCCGGCACAATTTATTTTTATTCCAACCAGTTTAGCAGTCTCAACTACACACTTAACTCTCGTAACTCAAGAAAACTAGAACATCAAATCATCTCCCCTCAATCTGGAAACCCTGTTCCGTAGATCCCCCGGACAATGTGTGTCATGCTCATCATCATCTCCTCAGTTACACCACCTCTGCTTCTTGTATCTCAATCTGGGTATCCTGTTCCCTACCTGAAATTGTTATGTGACATCATGAGTTCACAGCCCAGTAAGTAGATCAATGACAGAGTTATAACATAGGGAGGAGAAAAATTCAAAAGAAAACATATATCTCTACAACTGTAAATAAAAATTACTGTGGCTCAACATACATTTTTTTATACTTTAGAAGTCAATATGAAACCTAACCAATGCATTTAACATCATATCATTTTAACAAGTACAACGAACCCCATCATGCCTTTCTGTTATGCTAACTGTACCTAAACATAAACCCTCGTGGTACCTCACATTATGCATTTAAAATGCTGAGCCAGTTAAATATCTTAATTTCTTGTGCAATCTTGAGGTACCTCCAAGAAGAAACTAAGGGAATCAGTCATCAGTCAATCTGTCAATTTGGGTGGGCCCTCCCCGGAGCTCAACCCGGGGAGCCCAACCCGTCCAGGCACCACTAATGCTCATGTACATACAGTTAGCTAGCTAAGAATTTCTCATCATTGTCTATCATACTACATGTAGAAGGATAACATAGAACACCATGACTGGGGGTGTATATATATATATATATATATATATATATATATATATATATATATATATGTCTATATATATATATATATATATATATATATATATATATATATATATATATATATATATATATATATATATATATATATATATATATATATATATATATATATATATATATATATATATATATATATATATATATATATATATATATATATATATATATATATGTATATCTATATAGCATCAACCCAATACAACAGATAGATGTTAACATTAGCTAAAGAAAATAAGAACATTAAACATCATAGGTGAACAAATATATATATCTATATATAACATCTAACCTCATACACAGGTAGATGGTAATTACACACACATACATATAGCATCTAACCTCGTACACAGGCAGATGGTAATTACTCATATATATATATATAGCATCTGACCTCATACACAGGTAGATGATATTTATCACATATTACATATCATTTACAGCATTACGAAAAACATATGAAGGATTAACTAAACATGCTGACCGATAACAATATAGCAAGAATCATCTGCAGACATAATGCTATTGTACATACACATTTAAATCCACCCCAGCATGCTGATTTCTTTTTCAAACAATCTACTCATTTCATCTATTAAACATTTATTTGACTATTATCTGAATATTTAACCCTCCCATACCTCCCTTGACGTATTCAATTCGTAATGACCCTAACCTGTAAATTATCAGCTATTACAACCCAACCGAATGAAACCCACAACACCAATCCATGCATCAATTCCACAACAGCGGTCCTAAAATCATAATCCGCTCCTCTTCCCTCCTAATAGCAAAAGGTCTGTTTTACCCTTTCCATTCCCCCTGCCCTTCTCCATCCTCCGATTCCAATCACCTTCCAACCAGAACTCCTCTTCCCGTGATCCCTCTTCTCTTCACCTCCTCCAAGCCGCCGAAAAACCTCAGCTCCATCGGTTTTCCTTATCACATTCCCTTCCAAAATACCAACAATCCACCCATGACCCCTACTGGAACTCACGCCGAAAACCCAAAGCTCCAGCCCGATTAAATCCCGACTCCATCACCTCCTCCCTGCCGACGGGAAAACCCCAATTCCACCAATTTCCTCATCTCAATCCATTCCAACATACCAAAAATTCACCCATGACCCTTGCTAGAACCCACGCCGGAAGCCCACAGCTCAAGTCCAATTCAATCCCTAACTCCCGACTCCATCTCGCCGTTAGAGCCCCATACGAACTCGCTAAACCCTCCGCCCTCGCTAGCCCTAGCCAGAGGTTACTTACCAGGAAGAGGAAGGAGGAGGGTCAGTGGAGCTCCGGCAGCTTGGCGTTGACTCGTGGGAGGATTCGACGCCGCCTTCGTCGTCTGCGGCTCACGCGGAGTAGGGTTGCGCGAACGAAAAGAAACGGGAAAAAGAAAAAAAAAGGAAAATATATAGGGGTTCGGCCGGTTAATTGGGGTTTAGGGTTTTTCCCCTTCATGCCTCTCAAATGTGATTATTTAGGGTGTAAATAGACCCCGAAATTTATCCCCCTTTATCGATGATTTTCGCCCGTGTATTTTTTTTTTTTTTTTTTTTGAGACTTGACAACTCTTCCCCCCTAAAAAAAAATTTCGTCCTCGAATTTGACTTACCAAATAGTTCAGGGTAACGGTCACGCATATCCTACTCGGTCTCCCAGGTAGCTTCCTCTATCTGTTGATTTCCCCATAAAACTTTCACCATTCTGATTTCTTTATTTCTCAGCTTCCGCACTTGATGATCTAATATTTGTTCTGGTATTACCTCGTAGGATAGATCTGGTGTCCACTGTATGGATTCATACCCAATCACATGTGCAGGATTGGAAAGGTACCTCCTGAGCATGGATACGTGAAACACATTATGAACTCCCGCCAGGTTTGGTGGTAGAGCAACTCGGTATGCTCGTGTCCCAATCCGGTCGAGAATCTCAAAAGGCCCAATATACCTCGGACTGAGTTTGCCCTTCCTTCCGAACCTCAAGATTTCTTCATGGGTGACACTTTGAGAAATACATGGTCTCCCACGTGAACTCTAGGTCCCTCCTTCGACAATCAAGATACCTCTTTGGCGACTCTGACTGCATTCTATCTCGGATCTTTGCTACTAGTTCCACAGTGTCACAATCTCGACCCAGAACGCCTTTCTCCTACCTCTTCCCAAAGGTAGTGGGGTTCTACACCTTCTTCCGTATAGCGCTTCATAGGAGCCATACCGATGGTGGATTGATAACTATTATTATAGGTGAACTCTACCAAGGGCGTTTGGACTCCCAACTCCTTTGAAATCTATAATGCAAGCTCGTAGCATATCTTCCAAAATCTGAATTACTCGCTCAGTTAATCTGGTCAGGGATGGAAAGCGATCTTGAAAGCAAGTTTTGTACCCAATCCCACGCAAACTCTTCGAACCCTGGATGTAAATTTTGGATCCCTATCCACAATCGATCCGAATTCCATGTAACCTTACTATTTCCGTATGTACAACTCTGCATATTGTATCATAGTGAAAGTGGTTTTCACTCGGCAAAAGTGGGTTGACTTCGTCACAATCGATCCACAATAACCCACACCGCATTTGATCCCTTAGTCGAGATCGTAATCCTACCACAAAATCCATGGCAACATTTTCCCACTTCCGCATGTATCTGCGGTTCGAGCAGTCCCGCGGGCCTTTGGTGCTCAACTTTCACCTGTTGACAGGTAAGGCACTCATGGACCATCTTGCTTATGTCTCTCTTCATGCCCGACCACCAATATAATAGCCACATATCCTTATACATCTTTGTGCTGCCAGGGTGGATAGAGTACGGGTAGTGTGAGCTTCCTCATGAGATTCTCCTCGTGATCCGCCTAGGCACCCATATGCAGCCCTTGTATCGCACTATCCCATCAATCACTGAGTAGATGGTGCTGCCCTTTGCTTCATCTTTGCATTTCCATTCCATTAACTGTTGGTCCGAGGCTTGTTCTGCCCGGATCTGATCCCGTAAGTTCGATGTAACCGTCAGTGCCGCCAACCTAACCTGCTCACCTAGTGCTATCACTTCCACTCTTATCTGTTGAAATTCCGATATCAATCTTTCTTTGGGTGGTCAATCAGTAATAGCGTCGCCGTCTTGCGACTCTGATCCGCCACCACATTAGCCTTACCCGGGTGATAGTTAATATTGCGGTCATAATCTTTACCAACTCCAACCATCGTCTCGTCGATATTCAGTTCCTTTTGAGTAAAGAAATATTTCAAACTTTTATGATCTGTGTAGATCTCGCATCATTCTCCGTAAAGATAGTGTCGCCAGATCTTCAAAGCGAAGACGACAGCTGCTAGTTCCAGGTCATGTGTAGGATAATTCTGCTCATGCACCTTCAACTGACGTGATGCATAGGCAATGACCCTCCCCTTCTGCATCAATACATCCCCTAGACCAGTTTTGGAGGCATCTGTACACCACAAATTGCCCGAAGTCCGAATCGCAAGCACGGAGCTATCATCACCTTTCCTTTAGCTCCATAAAACTCTTCTCGTGACCGAGTAGTCCATTCATACCTCACCCCTTCTTAGTCAACGGTCGTGGGTAGCGCAATTCGTGAAAAATTCTGAATAAATCTGCGATAATACCTCGCTAGTCCCGTAAAACTTTGAATTTCTCAGAACATTCCTGAGTAGCCCAACTCGATTGCCTCCACTTTGACCGATCCACCTCTACCCCCTCTCCGAGACTATATGTCCTAAAAATGCTATTTGTCTTAGCCAAAACTCGCATTTGAACTTAGCGATAATGCTTATCCTTCAGAGTCCGCAGTGACGACGCCGATGTTGCTGCGTGCTCTTCGCGACTCGAGAGTAAATTAGTATATCATCGATGAAGACAATCACAAACCGATCCGTATATGGCCGAAAATCCGGTTCATCAAATCCATAAAGGCTGCGGGGGCATTAGTGAGTCCAAACAACATAACTAGAAACTCATAATGACCATATCGAGTTCTGAATGCAGTTTTATGGACATCTTCTCCTTTCACCCTCAATTGGTGGTACCCCGACCTCAAGTCAATTTTTGAGAACACCTTTGCTCCCTATAGTTGATCAAACAGATCATCGATTCTAGGTAACGGGTACTTGTTCTTGACTGTAACCCGGTTCAACTCCCGGTAGTCAATGCACAACCGCATTGAACCGTCTTTCTTATGGACGAACAACACCGCACTCCCGTGGTGACACACCGGGTCGATTGAAACCCTTATCCGAGAGTTCTTGTAGTTGCTCCTTGGTTCCTTCATTTGGTGGCCAAAGCAGCGGTGCTTTAGACATGGGGGTGGTTCCCGATATTAATTCTATTCCAAACTCAACCTCCCTGACAGGGGGTAATCCCGCAATATCCTCTGGAAATACATCGGGGAAATCCCGGACTACCTCTACTTCCTCCAGACTTGGTTTAAAAGTTTCAGAACTTCCCATTATGTTGACTAGAAATCGGTTACACCCCTTACTTAACATTTTCTGTGCTCTACATGCTGATATAATAGGTAGATGACTCAACGTGGAGGTCGCATTGAAGATGACAAATCCATCATTTTGTAGTTTCAGTTTAACCGTCCTTTGTTTACAGTCAATAATGGCCTCGTACCGGGTCAACCAATCCATACCCAGAATTACATCAAAGTCCACCATCTCTAATACGATAAGTTCGGCGTACACTGTATAGTTCTGCATCTTTATCGGAAAATTCCTCACTATTCTATTGTTGGTCAGTTCTTCCCCCGAAGGCAAGGACACGTTATAGCCGGTAGCCATCCAATCACATGAAATACCTAGTTTTGCAACGTAGGCCACCGATATGAAAGAGTGTGTAGCTCCAGAATCTATTAAGGCATGAGCAGGTAGGTTGACAATAGAAATTCTACCTGTGATAATGGCCGAATCCGGATCCACCTGCTCCTGTGTCATAGCATACACCCTTCCTCTAGTTGGCTCTTTGAGCTGAGGGCAGTTCATAGCAAAGTGCCCAGACTTCTTGCACTTGTAGCACACATCTGTACCCACCAAACACTGACCTGCATGAGTCTTATTGCACTTGGGACACTGAGTTTTGCTTTCACCTTTGAGAAACGATGATGGTCGATCGTCAGGCTCCTAGGGTTCTTTATCGTGGTCGCGTCTAAAATCAGTTGTTTGCCTCGAAACTGGCTCTGCGCAAACTTCTTCTGACTCGACGCAGGAGGTTCCCTTCCCTGGTAACTAGACCTCTTAGTCTGTACTTCCTTTATCATGTCATTCCTGTCCCTCTCTGCCATCAGAGCCTGATCCACAGCCTCTCTGAAGGTGGTAACTCGACTCACCCTGACATCATGGCGGATGGCTGCCCTCAATCCCTCGGTGAAATGTTTCACTCCTCTCTTGGTTATCGCAATCATAGGTACAAAATACCACCCCTTCTCGAATTCCTTGACATACTCAGCCACTGTCCGGTCCCCTTGGCGAAGCTCTAGGAATTGCCTGGCCATTCGGGTTATGGTGTCAGCAGTAAAGTATTTACCATAAAATACCTCCTTGAATTCAACCCAAGTAGCTGTAGCTAAATCCACCGCTGAACATGCACCCTCCCACCATATCCGAGCATCGCCCCGCAACATGAATATGGCGCACCTCACCTTGTCAGCATCAGTAAGCTGCATAAAGTCATATATCATCTCCAATGATCGAATCCATCCTTCTGCCACAATCGGGTTTGAGCTTCCCTTAAACTCTGTCGGTCCATGATCCCTGAACTGCTTGTAAACTGGGTTCACACTGGCTGTGGGACCACTGTGGGTGTTTCCATGCTCCCTAGCTCTCAACAGCTGTTGGATCTATTCTCCCTGAATTCGACTCTGTTCCTTCATAATTACGGCAAGCTCAGCGAGAAACTGACTATTCTGCCCCCCCTTCACCATTGTTTCTTCGGCCCGCCATTCTCCTATAAAACCAAATAACTGCATCGTTATCTCCAATTTGTACATAACCCTAAACATGATTTCATTAAGACTACTACTTGAAAAGTAAATTTAAAGCTTATAAATGCGTAGATGGATGTATCCGAGTCCTTGATGAGATTGCATGCACACACTGTCCTTTAGGAACCTGGCTCTGATACCGACTGAAAAGACCTAACCCAGTATGCACATACTAAATCCCTAGTCACACATCAATATTACCCATTATATACAAGATCAAAATGCCCGGCACAATTTATTTTTATTCCAACCAGTTTAGCAGTCTCAACTACACACTTAACTCTCAGAACCTGAAGAAAACTAGAACATCAAATCATCTCCCCTCAATCTGGAAACCCTGTTCCGTAGATCCCCCGGACAATGTGTGTCATGTTCATCATCATCTCCTCAGTTACACCACCTCTGCTTCTTGTATCTCAATCTGGGTATCCTGTTCCCTACCTGAAATTGTTATGTGACATCATGAGTTCACCGCCCAGTAAGTAGATCAATGACAGAGTTATAACACAGGGAGGAGAAAAATTCAAAAGAAAACATATATCTCTACAACTGTAAATGAAAATTACTGTAGCTCAACATACATTTTCGGTTATACTTTCTGTAAGTCAATATGAAACCTAACCAATACATTTAACATCATATCATTTTAACAAGTACAACGAACCCCATCATGCCTTTCTGTTATGCTAACTGTACCTAAACATAAACCCTCGTGGTACCTCACATTATGCATTTAAAATCTTGAGCGATCAAATATCTTAATTTCTTGTGCAATCACGAGGTACCTCCAGAAGAAACTAAGGGAATCATCATCATCATCATCAATCACATTAATTTGGGTGGGCCCTCCCGAGCTCAACCCGGGAGCCCAACCTAGCCCAAGTGCACCACTAATGCTCATGTACATACACGTTAGCTAGCTAAGAATTTACATCATTGTCTATCATACTCAATCATGAAGGATAACATAGAACATCATGAATGGGTATATATATATATATATATATATATATATATATATATATATATATATATATATATATATATATATATATATATATATATATATATATATATATATATATATATATATATATATATATATATACATATATATATATATATGTATATCTATATATAGCATCAACCCCATACACAGATAGATGTTAACATAACTTATTCACATAACATCGAAGCATAAGAAGGATCTGATGAACATTTTAGCTAAAGAAAATAAGAACATTAAACATCATAGGTGAACAAATATATATATCTATATATAACATCTAACCTCATACACAGGTAGATGGTAATTACACACACATACATATAGCATCTAACCTCATACACAGGTAGATGGTAATTACTCATATATATATATATAGCATCTGACCTCATACACAGGTAGATGATATTTATCACATATTACATATCCTTTACAGCATTACGAAAAACTTATGAAGGATTAACTAAACATGCTGACCGATAACAATATAGCAAGAATCATCTACAGACATAATGCTCATGTACATACACATTTAAATCCACCCCAGCATGCTGATTTCTTTTTCAAACAATCTACTCATTTCATCTATTAAACATTTATCTGACTATTATCTGAATATTTAACCCTCCCATACCTCCCTTGACGTATTCAATTCGTAATGACCCTAACCTATAAATTATCAGCTATTACAACCCAACTGAATGAAACCCACAACACCAATCCACGCATCAATTCCACAACAGCGGTCCTAAAATCATAATCCGCTCCTCTTCCCTCCTAATAGCAAAAGGTCTATTTTACCCTTTCCATTCCCCCTGCCCTTCTCCAGTCGAACACCCTCATCCTCCGGTTCCAATCACCTTCCAACCAGAACTCCTCTTCCCGTGATCCCTCTTCTCTTCACCTCCTCCAAGCCGCCGAAAAACCTCAACTCCACCGGTTTTCCTTATCACATTCCCTTCCAAAATACCAACAATCCACCCATGACCCCTACTGGAACTCACGCCGAAAACCCAAAGCTCCAGCCCGATTAAATCCCGACTCCATCACCTCCTCCCTGCCGACGGGAAAACCCCATTTCCACCGATTTCCTCATCTCAATCCATTCCAACATACCAAAAATTCACCCGTGACCCTTGCTAGAACCCATGCCGGAAGCCCACAGCTCAAGCCCGATTCAATCCCTAACTCCCGACTCCATCTCGCCATTAGAGCCCCATACGAACTCGCTAAACCCTCCGCCCTCGCTAGCCCTAGCCAGAGGTTACTTACCAGGAAGAGGAAGGAGGAGGGTCGGTGGAGCTCCGGCAGCTTGGCGTCGACTCCGGCGGCAAGGATTCGACGCTCGCCTTTCGTCGTCTGCGGCGGCTCGCGGGCGGAGTAGGGTTGCGCGAATGAAAAGAAACGGGAAAAAGAAAAAGAAAAGGAAATTATATAGGGGTTCGGCCGGTTAATTGGGGTTTAGGGTTTTTCCCCTTCATGCCTCTCAACTGTGATTATTTAGGGTGTAAATAGACCCCGAAATTTATCCCTCTTTTTCGATGATTTTCGCCCGTGTATTTTTTTTTTTTTTGAGACTTGACAGTACACTTTACACTCTAGAGTTCTGGCAAGTTATTTGGACGAGCGAGATTTGCGAAGGGCATCGCATCGAGGGTAACACTCTCAACTTCTAGATCTAAGGTAGATCTAGGTTTACTTAGCACATACATGTTTTTATTTTAATATATCTTCGCACGGATCCGTGGTCGGACTTCCGGGTTTCCGCAACGAAAAAGCGATTTTTGCGGCTTGGAAAGTCCAACATCTGATGCTAAGCAACAAGTCAGAGGACCAAGGTTAAGCAAGGTAAGGACCTTGTGTGGAGTGGTAAGGTCGCATCCTTGGTATAGAGACAACCTTAGGCGTCAACCCGACTAAGAGTTTCGGGGGAAGGCCGAAGTCGAGATCAGACTGTAAAAGATTATGATGATTACTATAATTGTATACACTATGCTAATCCTGTAATGCAGGTGAAGATTGGATGAGAATGCTTACTATGTGCTCTGGCAGAGCACCCTGTGCTTTAGCTGAGTGTTGGATCGAGAGAATCGGTATAGAGGGGGGAATAGCGATCCTAAAACTTTTCTTTTCGTGGATTAAAACAAAGTATGCAGAGGAAAATTAAAAAACAAAACACAAATATTTTTTACTTGGTTCACAGCCTACCGACTGCTAATCTAAGGCCCTACGATCCTTTATCGCTTCTGAAGGGCAAAGCACTAAAGATCTCTTCCTCATTAGAGGTAAGAGACAATCGAATACAATGATGTAGAGGAAGAGGTAACAACCTTACCTCTCCTCTTTGCAAATAATAATTAAGTAAAGAATACCGAAAAATAACTTATAGCAGATGCACGGTCAGAGTAGAATTGTAGCATGAAGGATTACGGAGAGCCGACACACTTAGGAGTTCATTGATTGATTAATGGGTTTGAGTACTCTCCTCCTTTTATAGATTGTCGCCTTGGAATATGTCCCAATCTAGATCCAAAATTCATGGAACTTATCTTGAGGTGGTGGCTTATCTTATCATGAGGTGGTAGCATCGATCTCTATCTCTTTGACCTTATGCACTGGGTTGATTCGTCGACATCAGTCGACTGCTGACACCTCCAATCAAATGCTACACTTGAGAATTTTTGCAACACAAGGTTAGCACAAGAGATACATAATGTCATGTAGTGTGACAGTCCTTTGACTGCCCAATATTGACTTCGGCATTCCTCCGGAAGCCTTGGTCGAATCGACGCCTAGGATTGTCCTCTAACTGAGGACAAATCCTTACCACTGCTTCACACATGGAGCTTACCTTTGGTCCTCCTGACCCTTCACTTAGCTTTCGATCTTCCACCTAGGTTCCTCGACTCCATGAGGTTCTCCCGGTGTCGCCCGACCACCATAGGTTCTCGTCACGAGATTCTCCGGGTGTTGCTGACCATCAGCTTAGCTTAAACACTTTCTGCAAACTTAACATATCATATGAGATAACAAAATAGCTTAACTTTGAATATTTTCCATTATCAAAACCAAAGTTCGATTAACTAGTGCCCCTGCACCAATAATCTTTCCCTTTTTGATCTATGACAAACAAATTCAAAGTTAAGAAAAAATAAGCAATAAATATTAAACGAGCATTTTTCAAAACCTCCCCCTTAAGGGTACCTCTCCCTTATGTTTTGAAAAACAATTACTTTTTGAAAGAAAGTAGGTAACCTATAAGATATGGAAAAAAAATAAAATAAAATAAAATAATAGCCCTTGCTAATTGAGAATTAGCTCGTGGAATTTTAAGGAATTTTCAGAAATTTTCTGGGATTTAAATGGAGTTCATATGGTTAGTCTTAGGTCAACTTGAACTAGTTTAAGCTTGGCATGGGTTAGCCTAACCACAAGCTGAACCCCATTGGACTACCTTTAAAAGGGTCGAGCCAACCCATATCGCTAACCCGATTTCTTCTTCTCCCTTCTCATCGCGATTTCTTTCCCCGATTTCTTCTTCCCATTTCCAATTGTCGCCCTCTTCGCCACAAGTAACGGCCTCGCTGCTGCTGCCTGGTCGCCGGAGGTCGCTTTGAGCAGAAGATCGTCGATCATGGACCGGCCTTTAAAAGCCTCCCCGATCTCTACAGCAGCCAGTTTCCATCGAGCTCTCCTATCCCAGTCCGTCGGTTTCCTCGCGCAAGCAGCACGAAGATGTCGTCGCTCTGGCCGGAAGATAGCTTGATTTCCTTATTCTGGGATTTTGTCGATCCCTTCCTGCCGTGGCTACGACGCCATGGATTCGATCGCGCGAAGCTGCTGCCACAACTGGTGGACTTGTGGCGAGGGCAGCAGGGGTTCTCCGGCGATCTTCCAGTTGGAGGCACTGTTAGAACCACCGATTGTTACTTCGTTGTTTTCTTGTCATCGAAGCTTCGTGGGCAAGATTTCGATCACTGCCACCTCCCGATCTTTCTTCGACAATGGCCTCTACAGTTGGTGTTGCGCCGGTATGGAATGCTACCGCTAGTCACTTCCATCGACAGCTTAGCTCACCCGTTCATTGATAGCCTACCCTTCATTTGCAACCAGCAGTTGGTCGCTGTGACAGCATCGATGGATATGATGTGATCATTGATTCCTGGTAATATTTAGGTTAACCTATAGATTATCTTTCCTTTTTATCTATTTTGCTGGATTGTTCATGTTGGCAATCGATTGTTTGGGCAGAAGCTTGAGGGTGGCAGTCGTGAAAGGTGATGATGATTAGGTGAGGAGAAATTGAATTAATGATTCATCTTATCTATCTAATTGTTATAGATTGCAAGTGTTAGGGTTATTGAATTGGATTTATCTTGTTGATAAGTGTTGGCAGTTTGAAGTGGAAGAGGTAAGCCTTAGTTGCATAACAATCATGTTTATTCGTGATCATTGATATAGTAGTGTTATTATGGGAGTATATTGGTGATTAGTGGAGACTAGTTTTATTTTAGTTATATTGACATTCTACGATTTCAGGACCTTGATTCAAGTTAAATTCTCGAACATGAAGACAGTTGGTGTTTTACCTAGTAGGTGGGTAATATCTACCTGGCCCGGTAGTTTTGATCAGATTCCAGTGCATGAATTTGGATATATGTTTATACCTGTTTACCTTAAATCCACTCATGTTTAATCATATGCTTGTACTGCCTTTAACCTTTGAGATATATTGCTATTGTTTCATTGATTATCTATCATGGATATGAACTACAAACC
This sequence comes from Wurfbainia villosa, assembly GCA_025175895.1. Taxonomy (NCBI): domain Eukaryota; kingdom Viridiplantae; phylum Streptophyta; class Magnoliopsida; order Zingiberales; family Zingiberaceae; genus Wurfbainia; species Wurfbainia villosa. The sequence continues at coordinate 78,559,945 of CM046001.1, read as the reverse complement.
CTATTATGTGTTAGCTGATAGATGTTCAGTAAGTACATGTGGTTAGGGTTATCTTTGTGACCTCAGATTGGGTTACTGGGTTCATCACAAGGGTTAGGTGATGGATTGGATTATGGAGTTGATTGTTCTATCATACCTGTATTAGTGGTGCATCTATGGTGGATCTAATTGTCTGTACATAGATAAGTGTGTGGTTGTCAGTATGTGACCATGGACTAGAGGTCCTAGCGTGATAGTATATTTATTATGGATCGTATATCTATGTATGGTTATATGGATTGTCGATAGTATCTCGCTACCGACTAGAGATCTTAGCATGGTTAATTGTCAGATGTGTATGACTCTTTGTACGATAGAGAGAGTCTTGTAGATTGTAGTCCTTGCATAGTTGACTTTTGGTAGACCAGGACTCCCCGTGGGATAGGGAGTGTGGCGAGGATACATGTATGGAGCTATGCATCATTACATTGCATGCATGTTGTTGACTGGGTCTCCCTTGTGGTTGAGACGGGTCGTCAGTCATCTTGCCTCCCCAGCCACTCAGGGTAGTGGTAGCAGGGTTAAGGCCAAAGCATTGGATGTGCCGCGCTCGGCCACTATGGATGGTGGTAGCTGGAGATGCGCACCTGGCCACTGTGCAGAGTGGTGTTAGCACTCGCCCACTATAGACGGTGGTTGTGTGACGTGCAGTTGTCTTATGTGCGGAGCTCGTCTACTGATGGGTAGTGACGGAGCGGCCAGCAGTAGGGACCCCCGGGGAGTAGTTAGCTCTTTACGCTTATATGCTACTCATTCATACTACCCAACTCGGTCACTCGAGAGTAGTGGCAGCTAGAGTCGGGCTAGTTGTCATGTCGTGCCACCCGGGCCATACTGGGGTCATGGTTGGACGGGTCCGCAGACATGGCTATGCATATGCATTTCTAATATATATGTTTGTATGTATTTGATATATGTTTTACATATGCATGTAAGATGTTGTATTTGTTTGCTGCATATATTTGTACATCATGATACATGTCATTTGCATATTATATACTGTTGTGTGCTGGGCATGATATATGTGTTGGTCCAGACTGTTGTATGCATTTGATTAGCGTCATGTCATAGTGTGGTATGGACCGGGATGTTATTACATGTGATTATATATTGTTTATATGTCTGAGTGTTGGTCAGGTATGGGATTGACTTTGTACGTTATATGGGTTATGTTATTGTATATCTGTTCAGGATGATATAGCTTATGGTGTTGCAGACCGTCAGGTACGTTGATACATTACTTCATGTTCAGTTGATCAGTTAGTATATACATTGAGTATGACTATACTGTGGTTACTTGTTATTAGATTTGGATAGGAATGTATGTCTATTGGACTCATGCTGTATACCTGTAGATCTTCACATGTATACTTGTAGATCTCTATATCCTTATATGTTATTCATGCACTTTCTACATATTACCCCTGAGTTTATACTCACCACCCCGGGACCCTAGGTTTCCTGTCGCCCAGGTAATAGGTAGAGGATTCCTTGGATGTTCGGAGCTCCGCCAGCTGATCCCATCTCACACCGGACGGACAGATGGATATTTGTGATATACGGACGTGTTGTATGTATTTGACTTTTGATGTGGTTTCTATTATGTTTCTTGTCGTGTCAAGTCACTCCAGAGTGCACAGTTGGGTCTTTGTATCTTGTTTTATCTGTAGTATGTTTCCGCTGTGTTTGGTATATTGGTATCTTTATATTATATTGTTGTTGTGGGCCTACGGGCCTTGTATTAACCCGATATGTTGCCATGTACAGTGGAGATGTTATCCGTTTGCTTTTCGGCACGGCATACTCTCGGGTCATGATAATTTTATTGGTATCAGATCCTTAGGTTGCAAAGTCCACTTTCGGATTTTATTTCGTTCGGACATCGAGTTTTGCTTTACGCGGTTTTGGTTTTGTGAGTTCTGGGATCTGGTTGTTGCGGACATCTCCGAGCTACAAGGTTTAAGGTATGTTAACTGTTATTACATATCCTTCTGTTGGTTATGCATTTAGTTGCTTATAATAGGGATGACTTGTAGGGTGTTGGTTAGTATTCATAACCGTGGTTTGAGTTGACCACGGGAACGACATGTTGAGGTTATTAGACATGTACCTGCTATTGAAAAGGTAATTACCTTTGAGAGTCAACTAATACCGAGTCGGAAAGCAGGGGCTAGATAGTCACATCTCTTGTGGAGATCAAAGATTACAGTCTTAAGGATTTTCACTAAATATACTTGTCAGATTGTTATCTGAGGGGTAATGGACTACGCGAGTATACTATTGCTGATGCAGATAGTAGAAAATTAGTGGATGGTATTCATGGGGATTTTGACCCCTGAGATGGTCGTTTTAGGTTGTATAACTTTGAGAGTACTTTTGAGTACTTAACTCGTATTATACGAAGATAGTGGAGTTGGTGGCATACCATTATCGGGATCAAGTAGATACTTGGTGGAAGATATAAGAAATAACCTACGGGAAATAATGTATCACTTGGTCATAGTTCAATGATGTTGTGAGAGAGTATTTCCCCACGTCATCTTTTTTTACTCATTGTCAGGGAATTCTTGAGTCTCGGGTTGGGTGATCGTTTGGTAACAGAGTACCATGCAAAGTCGTTAGACCTGCGAGGGTTATGACCACCTAATAGCTCGAGAATGTGATCGACATGTCTTAAGCCACCCATGGTTTATTGGATGACATCTTGATCAGGATGTTTGGATCTCCTACCAGATCCTACCAGAAGTCCTTAGACCGAGTCATGTGTAGAGAAATGACTCCGTAACAAGTGTTTTAAGAGTTGGAGATTTGATAAGCAAATATTGCAAGTCAAATTATTGGAATCCGAAGTCTTCAAATGTTGGATAAATGGAGCGAGATTGGAGTTATGAGTCATGAGCTACTATTGGAGAGTTTTCCGATCATAGAAGACCGATTGTAGATCGTCAACATCTTCTTATGTTTATCAGTGAAATCAGAGGAAAGACTCCGAAGGGAGATTGTGTCCGTGCAGTGCTGGTCACGACGACACTAGAGTCAGATTATCTGATGGATCATTTTATCCGTTACTACTATAAGCAGCCAGTACCTACGAGGAGAGAATATACTTTGAAGACTCAGTTGAAGACTATGGTTGAAGCTTTCGAGAGGACGATCCACAACCTTGAAAGTCGAGTTTATCACAGAAGATTAGATTATCACATCAACAACGATCTACTACCTCAGATATAGTTGGATCTCTTTGATACTTCCATCCGGGAGAAGCAATTTACTCAGCAGTATCAGTAGAAAACATCTCAGAAGATTTAGACATCCAGACAGCAACTATTACCTTCCCAGGCGTGGTTATGTTCTGTACAGAGGAGAGTGTTTACGAAGATGGTATATCTATGCGGTATTCTTCAATTGCAGCTATACCTTTCGCAGAGTTGGAGTGTGCTACGATGTTGACAATTCTTTAGTATTGTATAGCCGGATGTGTACCCTTTGCCAGTACAACAGTGTTTACCATCTTCGTTGCAGTTGTTTCAGTTTGTACCTCAGTTTCAGCAGTTGACTTCAGTTCCTCCATGATAGTCTTTTGCATCTACATGAGCAGCCGTCCGGAACAGATGTTGGGCGAGTTTACATGATTACTTGAGAAGAGATATAGTAGACCGAAGAGTTGGTCATTCGGGGTATTACTTTTGGTTACCCTTAGCCTTTGTTAGACATACCTCTACTATAGACATATCCTTACGAATAGTTAAATTGTTGAAATGACGGTATGCTATGTCTCTCGGATGTGCGTATAATCCGAGAGTATTGGATGTAGATTCGGAAGAGCTCCTGGGCTTGCCATTGCATGGGCAAGTGGAGTAAGCGATTGGAGTGATTTCGAAAATAGTTTCAATATTGAAAACCTCATACGGGGAAATGATTTTATTGGTATCAGTGTTGCTAAACACTATGAGAGATTTATCTTTCTCAGTGTTTCTTCTTGAGAAGACTTGTAACTCTTTATTAAAAGAGAGAGGACCTTTGAGGCTATGCATCGATTATCGATGGTGGTGCATGGAAGCTGATGAAAATGGATATCCTTCGTTATGGATAGATGATCTATTTAGATCAGCTTAAAGGACACCGGTGTATACTCTAGGGTTGATTTATAATTGGAGTGTTGATATTGTAGTCACTTGATGTCATATAATTACCCTTGTGGGTGTGCTGATTGAGATATCATCTGCTTGGAGTAAAAAGAATACAGGTGTGTAGAAGACGATATTTCATACTTGGTATGAATTTTATGAGCTGTTGATAATGTTGTTAGACGTATCGACGACTTAGTCGTTCAGGGATTTGAGGAATCAAGTACTCTTGGAGTATTTGAGATCGATTGTCATCATATCTGTGGATGATATATTTTTGGGATGTGTTCACAATTTTAAAGGAAGTTGTGATTTCCCTAGATTGATTTGGTGTTTATCCTAGATGTGGATAGGATGTTCTAGCGATACTATACCGCTGACTTGTTGGACCAAGAAGGTGACGGAAATCACCTGGTCAAAAGTTTGTGAAGCTAGATTTCTGGGCCTAGACGGTGACTGACTCTCGCATCAGTGTTAGTTAGTCCTTCCGTTGGGGATGGAAGGGTACTGCACATAGATGCAACATTTCAGGGATTGGAGCGATCCCGATGCAGTTGAATGAGATGTATATTATGTGTATGCTAGTTGAGAAACTAGCGAGATTAGTTATTATAGACTTCCAGTTCTGTGTGATAGAGTGAATTTTGGACATTAGATTAATTTCTCTTGTGAGAATAAATCTCCGTCTCTGGGAAGGATAGTGGTTCCCAGAGTTGCATTCGATTTAGGAAGAGTTGTTTCAGGAGACTCTTCATTCGAGAGTGATGATCTATTCAGATTGTATCCGAAAATAGTGAGTATTGAGACGTTCATGTTGGTGGAACGATATATGGGACACGGTTGATTTCGTAGTTTGATGTTGGGTATGCCAACAAGCAAAGGTGGAATATTGTGATCGGTAGGGTTACGTATCATGATGAAGTGGAAGCCTAGTACGTTAGACTGTGTTGGGAGATTATCTAGAATTCGGAAAGGACTTGATAGGATTTGGGTAGTCGATGATCGATTAGCTAGGTCTGCTCATTTTCTTCCGAGCCGTAAGATGGATTTCGTTGGATCGCTTGATGGAATTATATCCATGGAGTAACCTTGAGTATCATTTCTGATAGTGATTCATGATTCACCTTACAATTCTGGCAAAGTTTCCCATCGGTTACGGGTATAGAGCTTCACTTTGGTATAGTTATTTACCTTGTAATAGGTTGATTGAGAGCGTATATAAGAGCTGGAATGTAATATTCGAGATCAGTACCACACTTAGTCACTTGAGGTGTGACTTTGCTCTGGATACTTAAGATGGTTGTTGTGACATCTCATACTCGTACATGAGTCGGAAATTTAGGGACCAAATTTTTATTAGTGGGGGAGAATGTAAGATATGGAAAAATAAATAAATAAAATAATAGCCCTTGCTAATTGATAATTAGCTCGTGGAATTTTTAGAAATTTTCAGGAATTTTTTGGAATTTAAATGGAGTTCATATGGTTAGTCTTAGGTCAACTTGAACTAGTTTAAGCTTGACATGGGTTAGCCTAACCACAAGTTGAACCCCATTGGACTACCTTTAAAAGGGCCGAGCCAACCCATATCGCTAACCCGATTTCTTCTTCTCCCTTCTCATCGCGATTTCTTTCCCGGATTTCTTCTTCCCATTTCTGATTGCCGCCCTCTTCGCCACAAGTAACGGCTTTGCTGCTGTCGCCGGAGGTCGCTTTGAGCGGAAGATCGTCGATCATGGATCAACCTTTAAAAGCCTCCCCGATCTCCGCAGTGGCTAGTTTCCATCGAGCTCTCTTATCCCAGTTCGTCGATGTCCTCGCATAAGCAGCACGAAGATGTCGTCGCTCCGGCCGGAAGATAGCTTGATTGCCTTCTTCCGAGATTTTGTCGATCCCTTCCTGATGCGGCTATGATGCCATGGATTCGATCGGGCGAAGCTACTGCCACAGCTGGTGGACTTGTGGCGAGGGCAGTAGGGGTTCTCCGGCGATCTTCCAGCTGGAGGCACTGTTAGAACCACCGATTGCTACTTCGTCGTTTTCTTGTCATTGGAGCTTCGTGGGCAAGATTTCGATCACTGCCACCTCCCGATCTTTCTTCGCCAATGGCCTCTGCAGTTGGTGTTGTGCCGGTATGGAATGCTACCACTAGTCACTTCCATCGACAGCTTAGCTCACCCGTTCATTGATAGCCTACCTTGCATTTGCAACCAGCAGTTGGTCGCTGTGACAACATCGATGGATATGATGTGATCATTGATTCCTGGTAATATTTAGGTTACCCTATAGATTATCTTTCCTTTTGATCTATTTTACTGGATTGTTCACATTGGCAATCGATTGTTTGGGCAGAAGCTTGAGGGTGGCAATCGTGAAAGGTGATGATGATTAGGTGAGGAGAAATTGAATTAATGATTCAGCTTATCTATCTAATTGTTATAGATTGCAGGTGTTAGGGTTATTGAATTGGATTTATCTTGTTGATAAGTGTTGGCAGTTTGAAGTGGAAGAGGTAAGCCTTAGTTGCATAACAATCATGTTTATTCGTGATCATTGATATAGTAGTGTTATTATGGGATTATATTGGTGATTAGTGGAGACTAGTTTTATTTTAGTTATATTGACATTCTACGGTTTTAGGACCTTGATTCAAGATAAATTCTCGGACATGAAGACAGCTGGTGTTTTACCTAGCAGGTGGGTAATATCTACCTGGTCCGGTAGTTTTGATCAGATTCCAGTGCATGAATTTGGATATATATTTATACCTGTTTACCTTAAATCCACTCATGTTTAACCATATGCTTGTACTGCCTTTGACCTTTGAGATATATTGCTGTTATTTCATTGATTATCTATCATGGATATGAACTACAAACCCTATTATGTGTTAGCTAATAGATATTCAGTAAGTACATGTGGTTAGGGTTATCTTTGTGACCTCAGATTGGGTTACTGGGTTCATCACTAGGGTTAGGTGATGGATTGGATTATGGAGTTGATTGTTATATCATACCCATATTAATGGTGCATCTATTGTGGATCTAGTTGTCTGTGCATAGATAAGTGTGTGGTTGTCAGTATGTGGCCATGGACTAGAGGTCCTAGCGTAATAGTATATCCATTATGGATCGTATATCTATGTATGGTTATATGGATTGTCGATAAATTCTCGCTACCGACTAGAGGTCTTAGCGTGGTTGATTGTCAGATGTGTATGACTCTTTGTGCGATAGAGAGACTTTTGGTTGACCAGGACTCCCCGTGGGATAGGGAGTGTGGCGAGGATACATGTATGAAGCTATGCATCATTACATTGCATGCATGTTGTTGACTGGGTCTCCCTTGTGGTTAAGACGGGTCGTCAGTCATCCTTCCTCCCCGGTCACTCGGGGTAGTGGTAGCAGGGTTGAGGGCAGAGCATTGGATGTGCCACGCTTGGCCACTATGGATGGTGGTAGCTGGAGATGCGCACCTGGCCACTGTACAGAGTGATGTTAGCACTCGCCCACTATAGATGGTGGTTGTGTAACGTGCAGTTGTCTTGTGTACGGAGCTCGTCTACTCATTGGTAGTGACGGAGCGGCCAGCAGCAGGGACCCCTGGGGTGTAGTTAGCTCTTTACGCTTATATGCTACTCATTTATACTACCAAACTCGGTCACTCGAAAGTAGTGGCAGCTGGAGTCGGGCTAGTCATCATGCCGTGCCACCCGGGCTATACTGGGGTCGTGGTTGGACGGGTCCGCGGGCATGGTCATGCATATGCATTGCTGATATATATGTATGCATGTATTTGATATATGTTTTACATATGCCTGTGAGATGGTGCATTTGTTTGCTTCATATGTTTGTACATCATGATACATGTTATTTGAATATTATATACTGTTGTTTGTTGAGCATGATATATGTGTTGGTCCAGACTATTGTATGCATTTGGTTAACGTCATGTCATAGTGTGGTATGGACCGGGATGTTATTACATGTGATTATATATTGTTCATATGCTGAGTGTTGGTCAGGTATGGGATTAACCTTGTACGTTATATGGGTTATGTTATTGTATATCTGTTTAGGATGATATAGCTTATGGTGTTGCAGACCGTCAGGTACGTTGATACATTACTTCATGTTCAGTTGATCAGTTAGTATATACATTGATTATGACTATACTGTGGTTACTTGTTATTAGATTTGGATAGGACTGTATATCTATTGGACTCATGATGTATACCTGTAGATCTTCACATGTATACTTGTAGATCTCTATATCCTTATATCTTGTTCATGCACTTTCTACATATTACCCCTGAGTTTATACTCACCACCACGGGACCCTGGGTTTCCTGTCGCCCAGGTAATAGGTAGAAGATTCCTTAGACGTTTGGAGCTCCGCCATCTTATCCCATCTCACACTGGATGGATAGATATTTAATTCGCATTGTTGTATTTGTGTGGATTGTCATTTTGAGGTTTTAGCCTGTATTGTTTCCGTATTTGTGATATATGGATGTGTTGTATGTATTTAGCTTTTGATGTGGTTTCTATTATGTTTCTTGTCGTGTCAAGTCACTCCGGAGTGTACAGTTGGGTCTTTGTATCTTGTTTTATCTGTAGTATGTTTCCGCTGTGTTTGGTATGTTGGTATCTTTATATTATATTGTTGTTGTGGGCCTACGGGCCTTGTATTAACCCGATATGTTGCCACGTACAGGCGAGATGTCGTCCGTTTGCTTTTCGGCATGGGATACTCTCAGGGCGTGACATAACCCCTTAACTTTAACCTCTCTCCCCCTTTGACATATATCAAAAATGACTTTATAAGGGGTGCATTTTTAATGATGTGAACCAGTATGTTCAACTCCCTTTAACATTTAAGAGCTTAGGTTTCTAGATCCTGCACCAACAATGTATATCCTAGGTTAGGATGTGACCGTCCTAACCTAGAGGTACTCTAGAGGCTCATGTCTATTGGGTTTATGTCAAACTAGAGGTAGCTAGAGATACTAAGTTTGTCCAACTTAAGTCTTCTCTCCCCCTTGACATATTATCAAAAAGAATGATTTTAAATTTTGAAATTATTGGGATTTTAAAAAAAATAATATTTTTAACAACTTCTATGATGATTATCCAATTAGAACCTTCCCCATTAACCTAACATTCTTGTTAGCCACAAGGAAGGCTTATCTAGAGGGTCTCCCTTTTATCTAACAAACTCTTAGGACATCCTTGTTGGCCACAAGGAAGGCTCACATAAATGTTGAGAGGGTCTAGGTGTCTAAAGTTGACGTAAGAATTTAGACGTTCAGTATTGGTCAACTAACCATCATTTTAAGAAGCATAGTTATTTTGAAAACTACGAATAACTACACACAATAATCATGTCAACCAATAAAAATAGTTTTAAGAATCTATTTATGTATATATAAATTTTGAAATCATTTTCAAAACTATTTTCAATTTGTTGTCCTTACTATCTCACCCATTCTACATGATCAACCAAGTTATCCTTATAGGTGTTGTGAGATGAATTTAATTTTACTTAGTTAATGTTAATGATTTGAAAATTAATTAACCTTGGGTTAGATTCAGATTTAACCTTTAGTTAATTAAGTGAACATTTCAAAAGATGACTTTTAGGTCGTGGCGAGGAACAGAGGCCTTTTTTGATTGGAACAACAACCACTTCCTTAGACAAAGCCAATCTTAAGAAATTGTGCACTTAATTCACTTAGGGTTACATCCTGGTCTAACTAGTCTAGAATATGGTGAGGTAGCTTAAGCTAGTTCCACTTAGCCAAGTGCACCAAACTATATACTCCTTATCTAACCCAGATACACGAGACTTCGTTTCCTTAACGTACTATCATCTCATCGCGTCTTGATACAATGTTATCAAGGTTAATTAACAATTTCCTATCTAACTATTATATGAGATTTAATTTAAGACTAGTATGTATGATATGACAAAAATAAGCATGGTAATTAATCAAAATGATATGTATGCATGAGCATGTTATGTTCAATCAATTCAAAGAAATGGTTGCTTCTTAGGTAGATTTTTATTTGTTTAATTTCTAAAAGTTGAAGGATTAATTGCTAAATTATTAATTTTTGTATAATCAAATGGTACTCTATTATAATTAATTTTATTAGTTTGATTATTTAATTTTGAATTTATAATTAAGTTAAATTTTGAATTTAAAATAGATTTAATAGGATTATTAGATTTTTTAAAAGTAGAATTATTGTTAGAATTTTTAAAAGTAGAATTATTATTAGAATATTTAAAAGTGGAATTATTATTAGAATGTTTAAAAGTGGAATTATTATTAGAATTTTTTAGGATAAGATTGTTAGAATTTTTAAAGGTAGAATTATTTGAATTTTTTAAGATAAGATTATTAGAATTTTTAAACGTAAAATTATTATTAGAAATTTTTAAGTTAAGATTTTTATAATTTTTCAAAGTAAAATTATTAATAGAATTATTAGAATTTTTTGAGATAAGATTATTAGAATTTTTCAAAGTAGAATTATTATTATTTTTATAATTATTTAGATTATCTTTGGAATTTTTTAAAGTTAATTTCGAATTTTTTATGGTTGAATATTTCAAAATAATTTTTTTTATTTGAAATTATCTAGATTAATTAGATAAAGGTTTTGATGATTCTGTCTTAAGGTTTGATTATTCTGATTTAGGTTTTGATTTTTTGATTAAGTCGTAGGTTAGTTTTATCCTTGACTTGATCTAGATCTATGTTGATCAAACTAAAAATTTGATTAAGCTCTTGGTTAATTTTATCAAATGTTAGATTAATTTTATCATTTTTCTCAATAATATTATTATTATTTAAACTAATTAAATATGAATTAATTAAGTTTTTATTAGTTAAATTATTAATTGTATTAATTAATTGATAAAAATTAATTAATTTACTAGCTTTAACGCACAATTTATCTAAATTATCAAGTATTCTGAAACTCATCTTTTTCAAATTATTAATTTTACTAACCTTTTTCTCTGGGCAACGATTCTTGTAATGATCGAATATTCTGCTCCCGAAGCACTTGGTGTTCTCCTTGTTCTTTCAGACTCCTGGCAATGGTGTCTCCTTTGTCGCTGGTTGTATTGTTCGAGTCTTATGAGTAGGACATTTATTTTTATAGTGTCCTCTCTCCCTACACTTGAAACAAATAATATGCAATTTAAAATTTAAATTCACATTGTTACCTTTAGGCCTTGTGGGATGCTCTTCCATGGCTAGCTCGATCAATAATCTTCCAATACTTAAAAAAACACAACAAAAAGTCCCAAGACTTGGTCTTGGATTAGTAGTGCAGGAGATAATTAAAAATAAAAATAAAGAAAAGAAAATACTCGATCGGTGGTTCAACCGAATTTGAGCACCCCCACTCTGATACCAATTGTTAGATCGAGAGAATCACTAGAGGGGGGGTGAATAGTGATCGTAAAATTTTTCTTTTCATCGATTAAAACAAAGTAGGCAACAGAAAACTAAAACACAAAATACAAATATTTTTTACTTGGTTCACAGCCCACTGACTGCTATTCCAAGGCCCTGTGATCCTTGATCACTTCCGCAGGGCAAAGCACTAAAAATCTCTTCCTCGTTGGAGGTAAGAGACAACCGAATACAATGATGTAGAGGAAGAGGTAATAACCTTACCTTTCCTCTTTGCAAATAATAAATAAGTAAAGAATACCGACAAATAACTTGTAGTGGATGCACTATCGGAATAGCGTTGTAGCACGAAGGATTCCGGAGAGCCAGCACACTTAGGAGTTCATTGATTGATTAATGGGTTTGAGTCCTCTCCTCCTTTTATAGATTGTCGCCTTGGAATATGTCCCGATCTAGATCCAAAACTCGTGGATCTTGTCTTGAGGCGGTGGATTATCTTATCATGAGGTGGCGACATCGATCTCTATCTCTTTGACCTTGTACATTGGGCTGACTCGTCAACATTAGTCAACTGATCCTCTTTGCCAGTCGACTGCCTTCAGTCGACTGCTGACACCTCTAGTCGACTACTGCACTTGAGAATTCCTGCAACACAAAGTTAGCACAAGAGATGCATAATGTCATGCAGTGTGACAGTCCTTTGACTGTTCGATCTCAACTTAGACATTCCTCCAAAAGCCTTGGTTGGATCGATGCCTAGGATTGTCCTCTAACCGAGGACGTGTCCTTACCACTGCTCCACACCCGGAGTTTACCTTTGGTCCTTCTAACCCATCACTTAGCTTTCTGTCTTCCACCTAGGTTCCTCGACTCCACGAGGTTCTCCCAGTGTTGCCCGACCACTACGATTTCTCCTCCCGAGATTCTCCAGGTATCGCTGACCTTCAGCTTTGCTTAAACACTTCCTGTACACTTAGCATAACATATGAGATAACAAAATAGCTTAACTTTGAATCTTTTCCATTATCAAAACAAAGGTTCGATTATCTAGTGCCCCTACACCAACACTGAGTACTCTGTGTTTTGGCCAAGTACCCTTAGCCAATACTGAGCACTCACTGAGCTAGCCGAGCACCTACTTCTCCAACTGAGCATCATAAAATTAGTACCGTTGATTGAGCTTGCGGATCAGTCAAAAGCCAAAGGTTGTGGTTCAGTCAAAAGCTAATTTCCACATCAAGATAGAGATTGCAGATAAATAGGATCTAGATCTAGACCAAGTCAAGGTAGCTGATCTATAAAAATGGGGTTGGACACAAACCTTAATAATCATTTTTTCTCTCAAGTGCTCTTTCTCTCAAAACTTTGCAAAAAATGATCCTTCGTACTACAACGCTACAACTCCGACCATGCTTCTTCATTTAGTTATTTTTGTCTTTAGCACTTGTTTTTTTTTCGTGTACTTAATTTCTAAGTGGAGAGGTAAGGTTGTTACCATCTCCTTTACTTTTTGTAAGCATTGTGTCTCTTACCTCCGACGAGGGAAAGATCTCTTAGTAAATTGTCTGTCAAAAGTGATCAAAGATCTCGGGCCTTGGACTAGCAGTCATTTGGCTGTGAACCAAGTAAAAAAATCTATTATTTTTTGTCTTTTACATTTTCTGTTGCATCTTACTTTGATTTTACATTTTTTAAATGAATGATTAAGGAAATCTTTAAAAATGCTATTCACCCGTCTCTAGCATCTTTCGGATCCAACAATTGGTGCTTAGATTCAGTGCAACCACCGGTTGAACAATATTTTTATTTTCATTGTTTTTTGTTAAAAAAAAAATTTTTGCACTACTAATCCAATACCAAGTCTTGGTACATTGGTATTTTTGTTCATGTTTTTGCAAGTATAGAATGTTCTACAACCGAATCAATTGCTTGCGGAGTAGCTAGTGGTAAAATGGGACATAACTTTTGATATGAGTGGACCCACAGAAAGCACAACCCACCGAATCGAAGCTCTTTCGAAGATCTACACCTCTTACTGGGGTTTACCTCGTAACAATCTACTCTTGACCCAAAAAACATCATTTAATACCTCTTTGGGGACATCGAAGGTTGTAAGTGTTTAATCTTTGCATAGTTTTTTTCTTTCTCCATTTTTTTTAGTTTATCTTTAATTCCCACATCACTAATCCAAGACCAAGTCTTGGAAAGTTTTTCTTGTTGTTATATTACTTGCGAGGTTATCCAAATAGCCCAGGCAATAGAACCATTCGACCTCCGTTCTTCTGTGGAGATGACTTCCGTTACTGGAAGGGTCAGTGGAGTGCTTCATGAAGACGCAAGTCGACATGTAGATCGTCATCCAGACAGGTTTCAACTTAGCAACCAATGATCAAGGAGAGATCCTAGAATGCAACAAATGGATGAATGTGATGAAACGCCAAATCAAAGCGGATGCAAAAGCCACCCAAATTCTACAGTGTAGCTTTTCCAAAGAAGAGCTCAATTGCGTTAGCCCATTTATTAGCTCCAAAGACCTTTGGGACAAGCTCACGGAACTTCATGAAGGAACCTCGAACACTAAGGTGTGTAAGAGGAATATTTTACTAAATAAGTTATTTAATTTAAAAATGTTGGACAATGAGATGTCAAGCCACTCCATGCTAGGATTCAAGATATCTTAAATGATCTTCACTCTATCAGACAAAAGGTGGAAAATCGAGATATCATAAGGTATGCTCTTAAAGCTTTCCTAAGGATAACTTTGTGAGTATCAATGGTAGATGCTTACAAAGTATACCAGCATTTATCTAAAATTAGGTTAGATGAATTATTTTCCAAGTTTGAATTACATGAGTAGTTTAATTCGGCCCCGGTCGACAAAAGTATTGCTTTGTATACAATACAAAAGAAAACAAAAAGCAAGCCAACTCCTAAATACAACGAATCCAAATCAAAGCTAGATGAAAAGTTAGAAATGGAACTCGTAAACCTTGTTCGGAAATTTATCAAGAAAAGAAGGAAAACAACTAAGCCAACTAAAGAAAAGAAATTCGACACAACTCAAAACACAAGACCTACACAAGACTACAAGTGTTACAAATGCAACACAAAGGGACATTTAATATCCGAGTGTTTGAATCTAAAGACTAAGCGACTTCAATCCAAGAAAGAACTCAAAGCTACATGGGAAGAGTCATCGGATGAGGAAGAACAAGATTAAGTCAACAACTTAGTTCTTATGGAAAGACCATCCAAGTTTGAGTCCGAGCCCGAGCTCTACACCGATTCCAAGTTCGAGTCAAGCGACGGATCAGTATCCAATTCAAAAGGTTCAATTAAGGTAATTCGATCTTTAATTAAATCTATACGATGCAATAAAATTCTTAAATAAACAATTAACTAAGTCTGAGTCTTTACTTAAGGAAGTTAAATTTCTTAAGAAAAAGGCTAGCCTAACCTCTTCAACTAGTCAAATTCAAGAGGGAAACTCAACTCAAGTCAAAAAACTTGAGAACGAGAATTATTTATTTAAAGGGCAAGTTCAAGAGCTTAGGACAATGTTAGAAAGGTTCACATTAGGCTCCAAGGATCTTCACCTAATCCTTGGATCTCAAAGAGTTGTGTACAACAAGACTGGACTTGATTATAGATCAACCAATAGGTTGTTTCTTTCGCTTGTAAACCGTAATCGTAGAAGAATCCAAGCATGGGCCCCTAAGTCAAGTCTAAAAATACAATTATGTTCAACTAAGTATTGGGTTCCCAAGGATCAAATCCACTATGTGAATAGACCGTACCGAATCAATGATCCAAGGGGAGAAAATACTAAACTTGTATGCATGATTAGATGAATAACTTGATTGATTTAGTTTTTATTTTTCATGCTTAATTTAAGTTAATTGTTTAAAGTAGAAATGGCTAGATAGGAAATAGTTAATTAACCTTGATATATAACAAAGTATCAGAACGCAGTGAGATGATAGTATGCTATGGAAGCTCAGTCAAGTGTATTCGGGTTAGATAAAGAGTATCTAGCTTGGTGCACTTAGCTAAGTGGAACTAACTGAAGCTACCTTACCACACCCTAAATTAGTTAGACCAAGATTTGACCCTAAGTAAATTAAGTGTATAATTTCTTAAGTTAGCTTTGTCTAAGGAAGTGGTCATTGTTCCGATCAAAGAAGTCCTCTGTGCCTCGCCACTACCTGAAAGCCCTCTTTCGAAATGTTCACTTAAGTAACTAAAGATTAAAACTAAATCTAACCCAAGGTTAATTAATTTACAAAACATTAAATTAACTAAGTAAAATTTAAAAATAATCTCACAATACCCATAAGGTTAATGTAGGATATTTGACGCCGCTAGAGGGGGGTGAATAGCGGGTGTTCGTTGGTTGATGGAATTCGATCGTGATCGTGTCTACAAGTTTCATTAGCACAGCGGAATATATATATATAATAACAATAACGAAACACAATCACAAACACAAAGACACGAAGATTTAACGTGGTTCGGAACAGCACGGTTCCTACTCCACGGATCGAGCTCTACGAGCTCTAGTGATGCACACGCAACCACTAATAAACACTCCTTCTCGGAACAATCTGGAGGTGGAGAAACCTCGTACAATAATGATGTAAAATACCGGAGAAAAAAAAATATTATTCCTCGGTAATTGATAAAATATCCTATGGAATTTTTTAGGAATTTTTAAAAAATTTTCTGGATTTAAACGGAGGTCTTATGGATATTTCATGGGGATAAAGCAAACAGGCTTTTGTGAAGCCTGTTTATATTGAGGAATTACAAAGGGATTAACTGGTGCGTTTATTTCCGCCGATCCTTTTCCGTTTCTCGTCGACTCCTTTCCCCGACTTCTCTTCTTCCTCTTCTCCTCCCCGATCGCGACAAGCCTTTTCGCCGCGGGTGATCTCCGCCTCCACGCCGCGCCGCTCGCCGCGCTGCTCCAAATCGCCACTGCCGCTTCACTCGCCGCCGCTTCACTCACCGCCGCCACCCGATCGAGACTCGCTCCGTCGCTTATTTGCTGTCGGACGATGAGTCTCCGGCCACCACGGACAGTCTCGGCGGCCGACTTCCCTCGAGTTCCCTAGATCTGGCGGCGATCATCGCCAACTCAGATCCATGCCGGTGACTTGTGCTCGTCTCGTCGGTGTTCGACCAAACAAGCATCCCGAGCGCTTTGCCCTAGTTGTGCCGTCGGATTTCCTTGCCGTGCTCTGCCGATCCTGATGACAGCGAGCGCCAACAGCCTCCCACTTCCATCGATCAACATCGCTTGCCTCCCGATCATCGATATCCTCTTCTGATCGCTCCGGCCATCGTACCGACAGGTGGTTTCTCGTTCGTGCGCCGCTACAGTCGCGGACGGAACAACATTGACCCTCTGCATCATCGCCGCTTTGGTGCACTAGAGGACAAAGCTACGATTCCGCTTGTTTTTTCGGCATCGTGGACATCCTTGGTACGCTTTGCCACGGCAGAGGATGTTGTTTCGTAATTGCTATGGGGACAATATTTGGTAAGTTCAGATTTGAGGGGGGAGGGTGCTGATTCAGCTCGATTTGGTTTCGATCCACAGTGGGTGATGGAATGAGGATAGGTAAGCTTAAGTACTATACTTGTTTGGGATTATTAAGTTGTGGATTGTGCTTACAGTTCAATTGATGGGTTTAGAACATATTCCCAGGAGTGAATCAAGAAGTTGGGTGTTTCGATAATGGGTTCGTCTTCCAGATAAGTTGAGGGAGATTGAATCAACTAAAGGTATGTGTAGTTATGATTTTCTTGTTGATCTAATTTATTTCAGTAGTTGTTGATTTGGAGTTGTAGAGCAGATTATTATTTTGTATCATGAAGAAGTTGTGGCCAGAGGTTTTGATCCATTCCTACGTTCTTGGGTGTGCGGGTGATCAAGTATGGATTGCGGTTGAATCAATCTAATCACAATAGATTTGATACTCAAACGGTGGATCAAGAAGCTCTTATCCTGGATTTGAAACTAGGTAAATGTTATGAATTGTTACTTTTACTGTAGATTGAGATGTTATTTAGTTAGCTCGATTAGCTATGATTAAATGGATAGTTTAGTAGTGTGATTAAGAGCTAATGGAAGAAACTATTTAGTTAGTTGATCGAGATATAAAATTGATGCAGGATTAGGATTTGATCCTAATATTAGAATTGACACTATGATTGGATCGTATATGTTTCGTTTGCAGGATGATGATTTCAGGACCTTGATTCAAGATAGGGTCATGGACGTGAAGACTATCGACATAGTCTACATAGCAGGTAGGTAATTTTCCTACTGGTCGGGTAGATGTAATGATTTCCAGATTTAGATATAGATATGAACATGTTAGGTGTTCATATTACCTTGATCATGCTCTGTTTATCGTATGCTTGAACTTACCGTTGATATATATGTGTGCTCGATTATTGATAACACATATTCCCTAGCATGATCTAGAAGTTACAGATGTGATGTAAGTAGGTCTAACTGTTTAGTAGGGTGTAGATGTTAGAGTACGGAGGTTGACCTAAATTGTAAATTTGGCAAAAAGGTCCTCTGTGGATAAGTATGACCCTAGATGTAGGACTTATTCCATACCTGTATGTTGCACATTTATTCACCAACCACGGGTTGTGTGAATGGTCATGAGAGTCGTGGACAGTGTGTCGCTACGGACCGATGGTCCTAGCTTGTCCTGATTAGATGAGTGACTCTCTACAGGATAGAGAGTGTACTGATCAATTGGGTGTGACTCTTTGTTGAACAGAGAGTCTAGGGTAGATGTTCTGTATGTGAGACAGTACCCTCATGTCATTGCATGCATACTGACGACATCGTCTCCCCTTGGGGTTGAGAGAGAGTCGTCAGTCATCCTGCCTCCCAGGTTACTTTCAGAGGAGTAACTGGTGTGAGGGCAGAGCATTTGTTGTGCCGCACTCTACCACTATAGACGGTGGTAGTTGGAGCTGCGTGCAGTTGTCCTGGGTGCGTGGTACTCGACCACTCATTGGCAGTGTCAGTCGGAGTGGCCAGCAGCAGGGACCCCCGTTGCGTAGCGAGCTACTTACGCTCATATGCTACTTGATCATACTACCCAACTCGGTCACTCGAGAGTGGTGGCGGCTGGAGTCGGGATAGTTGTCATGTCGTGCCACCTAGGCCACACTGGGGTCGTGGTAGCGAGTAGGGGTGAGCAGGCATGACCATGCATGCTGCATTGTCGTATCATACAGTGTTTTGCATATGATTATATATATATACATACCTTCTTGTATATATATATATATATATATATATATATGGATGATGATGATTAGTATACATACAGATACAGTCTATATGTATACTCACTTTGATGATGCATTTGTATGTATTATGCTTGTTGCATTTGTTTGTACATATTCATACATGATACTGCATTTCCTGTATGGTAGTAGGCTGGTACTTTTATACCTGTTAGATATTCACAGTGATACCCTTGACTCAGGTTAGGATATTGTGTTAGTAATATACTTTTATACCCTATGATGTGATTATATGCTCAGGTTGGATCAAGATAGAATAGCTGACTGTCAGGTATGTCAGCATCGTTGATGTTCAGTTTATTTAGTATATGCATGCATATCTATTGTTATGCTGATGTATACTTGTTGTACGAGTAGATTAAACTGTTGAATGACATGTAATATTAATACATATATTTACATGTTTTCTCTGATTACCTACTGAGTTTTACTCACCACCTCCGACCCTGGGTTTTTCTGTCGCCCAGGTAACAGGTAGACGCCTTTGTGATGACTTGGAGCTGCGCCGATCGATCCATCCCATCTCCATTTTTCCGATGTCTCCCGAGGAGTTTATTTTGTTTCTCTCTTATGGTTATGGATTTTGGTCCTATGTCATGGACCCTTGTTTTGTTATGTATGTTGTGGGTATGCGCTCTTTATTTCCGCTGCTGTTATTTGTTGTTTGTTATATATATTATTGTTGTTGTGGGCCTACGGGCCTTGTATTAACCCGAAATGTTGCCACATACAGGGGAGGTGCCGTTCGTTTGATTTTCGGCTCGGCATGCTCTTGGGGCGTGACAATAATGATTACAACAATAATCAAATAGATACAAGCAAATACAATAATGAAATACAAATGCAAGTAAAGGAAAAACACTTTACAAAAGCTTTTGATTGCTTGATCTTTGATTGCCTTGAACTAGCTTTGAAGGACTGGAAAGCACCAACTTCCCCCTTCAATTTCCCCCAAGAAAATCGCTATATTTTTCTCCATCACGAGCTCCTTTTATAGCTTCAACCTGTGCTGGAAAAAGTCGATCAGTCGACTGCTCGGGACCATCAGTCGACTGATCACACTATTGCTGTGAGACAACCGTGTAATCCACGCTGGAAAAATCCAACGGCTAGGACATCAGTCGACTGATCATGAGCATCAGTCGACTGATGAGCCATCACTCTTGCTCGTTCGAGTGAGAGACTCCGATCGTGGCCGAAAATCCGAGCACCAGTCGACTGATCACACGATCAGTCGATTGCTCGAGCCATCAGTCGACTACCCACCTCTGGCAATCGACTGCTAGACCACTTCCCGCAGTCAAACCCTAGTTGACTCGGTCCAGTCAACTGCCACATGACACCAGTTGACTGGCACACCTCAAACATGAGGTTTTAGCCCAAGTATGGTGCCCCCATACTTGCTAGACCATCCTTAGCCTAGATCTAAGCCTTCTAGCTACCTCCATCAGCCTCATGCCTCTTGGATCCCTCCAAGTCATCCATGACTTGTTCATCAATCGTGTTAGCCTTCAGGTGCTTCCATCGGCTATGTCATGCTAACGGTGTCTACACTGCCAAGGCACATTGGACTTACGCCGCCAAGACTTCGCTTGGACTTTACGCCGCTAACCATTGGACTTATGCTGCCAAGACTCTCGCTTGGACTTTACACAGCCAATATCAAACCCCTTGGACTTCTCATGCCAAGACTCAAGTTTGGACTTTCCCTTGCCAACCCATGTTGGACTTTTACATTGCCAAGACCCATGCTTGGACTTTTCATGTACCAAGTGTCCCACTTGGACTTTTCATGCCAAGTACTCAAGACTTGGACTTTACCAAATGCCAAGTGTTCAACTTGGACTTTCCATGCCATGTACCCATGACTTGGACTTTACCTTGACAATTACATTGTCATATATTTTTATCGAACATCAAAACATCATTCGAGTCAAACTCGAGTCCTGGTCACTCGTGACCTTTGGGCGGCACCAACAGTTAACATGTTTTGTCTGTTGGTGCAGTAGGAACCTAAGTCGAACCTGAGTTTTGATTATAACAAACGATACAAAGTTAATCTCATGTCGTTATCTCACGAGCTGAATCGAGTGTGCAAAAAATTGCTATAGCTGGAGCTGAAGGCTAGCGACACCCGGAGGATGCCGCAGTGGTCGGGCGACACTCGAGTGACTTCGAAGGGAGCCGAAGGAATCGAGTGGAAGGCCGGAAGCAAAAGCAACACAGTAAGTATCGAGGTAAGCTCGTGTGTGTGAGCGTAAGTAAGGTCGTATCCTCTTTACGGGGATGATCTTAAGCGTAGATCCGACCAAAGACATCCTATAGGTGGTCTAGGTCGAGATCGAACGGTCGGAGGCCGTCAAATTAATGTTTTTGTTAAGCTAACTTTGCCTTGCAGCTAGCATCAGTCGACTGCTAGCTTGGAGGACTCGACTGTCGTCCAACAGTCGACTGCCTGAGGTCAGCATTTGACTGATGCTGCCATCAGTCGACTGATGATGGCCATCAGTTGACTGATGGTCAAGGATCAACCTCGAGGAGTCAAGCCTTATCACCATTTTTCAAGGAGCCATGTGCCAAAACTCTATTGGGTGAAGTTCCTCTCGAAAAGGGGCTCAAAGGCTATAAAAGGAGGGCCAATCCTAGGGTTTCATCATCAATTCTAAGCTTCCAAAAGCCTCCGCCAAGCTACAACCTTCCGACAATGAAGTGTTTCTTCTCCGACGTCTAGGTTTATTTGTTTTCATTTTATTACGTCGGTTAAAGTTTTTATTTCAGTTTAGTACTTTCATTTCTCGGATCTTTTATCGTAACGAGGAGAGGGGGAGTGTCCCTCTACCTCAAGATTTGTGCTTCACTTGTATCGATTAAACTCCTACCTCTAACGGGGAGTTCTTTAGTGTTTTTGCCCTCTGTACGTGGTCAAGGACCGCTAGGGCCTTGGAGTAGTAGCCGAAGGCTACGAACCAAGTAAAATTCCCTTGTCTCTTTTTACTTTACATTTACATTTCCGCTGCGTATAAGTGTTTTTGAATCGTCTACCGAAAGAAAAGAAAAAAAAGGTTTATCACTATTCACCCCCCCTCTAGCGATCCGCTTCGATCCAACATTGTCTGTATTGAAACACATAGAATAGGTGAGATGTTAAAGACAATCAAAATAAAAATATTTTTGGAAATGCTTTCAAAATCTATAAATAAATATTTTCTTAAAACTATTTATTGATATTCATAATTGTTGTTTGTAGTTATACTTAATTTTTGAAAATCTATATTTTCTTTAAAAAAATAAATTATGATTGGTTGACCAATGCTAAACTTCTAGATCCTTAGGCCAACTTAAGACTCCTATACCCTCTAGACACTTAGGTAAGTCTTCCTTGTGATCAACAAGGATGTCCTAAAAGTGCGTCGGGTAAGGGGGAGATTATAATTGAGAAACTAGCAGTTGTAGGAGAATTTAAAAATATATTTGAAAAATCATGATTAGAAATTAACAATAGTTTCAAAATGATCAATTTTATTTCAAGACCTTCTTTAAAAATCATTTGAAAAATAAAATTTCTTTAAAAATTAATTGAAAATTATTCTTGCAACTTTTAAAAATTAATTTTTGAAAACAAGTCTTCAAAGTAGTTTGAAAACATATTAGTTCGATCCTTTTGTTTTCAAAGGTATTGAAACTCTCTTGAGAAAGATTTTCTTACACTATCATAATGAGCATACATTAAAAATACAACTTTTATATGATTAAACATGTACAAGACTTTAATTACTTGAAGAAACAAATGACAATGGACCTTAAGTTTTGAAACAAGTTATTCTTTCTCAACATTTTATAACAATATTAAAGGTTGGAAGGTAGAATTTTTACCTAGGTTAAACATTGTTGGTGCAGAATTCAAGAAGAGCTTTATATTATGTTCTTTTTGATATATGTCAAAGGGGGAGAGGGTAAAGTTAAGAAAAAATTTGAATTTAATTATTCTTTCAAAACTCATCAAATATTAAGGGGGAGGTATTGAAAAATAATTGATTAATGCATTTATTTCCTTAACTTTGAATCGTGTTGCCATAGATCAAAAGATGGAGATTGTTGGTGCAGGAACACTAGATAATTGAACCTAAGTTTTGATAATGACAAAGTTTGAAAGTTAAGTCATAATGTTACATTATATGTTATGTTAAGTGTACAAAACTTGAATAGTCTTAGCTAAGGTTAAAGATACCAGGAGAATCTCGGTGGGTCAGCAAAGTCTAGACATTGGAGAGAGTCATAGTGGTCAAAGGATCAGATGCTAAGCGATAGGTTGAAGGACCAAGTTTAAACAAGGTAAGGACCTTGTGTGGAGTGGTAAGGTCACGTCCTCGGTATAAAAAAACCTTAGGCATCGATCCGACTAAGGGTTCCAAGGGAAGGCCGAAATCAAGATCAAATGGTCAAAGACTGTGATGATTACTATTGTTGTATACGCTGTGTTAATCTTGTAATGCAGGTGAAGACTAGATGAGAATGCTTACTATGTGCTCTAGTCGAGCACCCTGTGCTCTGATTGTGTACTTTGTGTTTTGGCCGACTACCCTTAGCCAATGTCGAGCACTCATTGCGCTAGTGGAGCACCTGCTTCTCCGACCGAGCATCATAAAATCAGTACCATCGATTGAGTTTGCAGATTGGTCAAAAGCCAAAGCTTGTGGTTTGGTTAAAAGCTAATTGCCTCATCAAGATGGAGATTGCAAATAAATATGATCTAAATCTAGACCAAGTCAAGGTGGCTGATCTATAAAAATGGGGTTGAACTAATCCAACTTGAGTCTAGTCCATTGGCTCATCTCGATCTCCTACAATAAGATGTAAAATTTGCATATAAGTCCAAAATTTATGAGAATTTACAATAAAGTCCAAAAATAGATCCAACTCATAAAACATACAAATAATCAATAAACTCGAGATGATAGAAACAATGAAATTAAAGACCAAAATAATACGATAAAATGGTAGTTATCATGGACACAAACCCTAAGAATCATTTTTTTTCTCTCAAGTGCTATTGCTCTCAAAACTTCGCAAACAACGATACTTTGTGCTACAATGCTACAACTTTGATCGTGCTTCTTCATTTAATTATTTTTGTCGGTATACTTTAGCTCTTGTTTTTTACGTACTTAATTTTTAAAGGGAGAGGTAAGGTTGTTACTGTCTCCTTTACTTTTTGTAAGCATCATGTCTCTTACCTCCAAAGAGGAAGAGATCACTTAGTGAATTGCCCGTCAAAAGCGATCATGGATCGTGGGCCTTGGACTAGCAGCCATTCGGTTGTGAACCAAGTAAAAAAAAATCTATTGTGTTTTGTCTTTTACATTTTTTTTCATGTCTTACTTTGATTTTATGTTTTTTAAATGAACAATTAGGAAAAGCTTTAAAAATGCTATTGACCCCCTCTAGTGTCTTTCCGTTCCAGAATGGATAACTGGGTGGTCGACTGGGGTAAGGCCAATTGACTGTTAGGCAAAAATTAGCATGAGTTGCAGCTTTATAAGGAGACTCCATGAAGAGGAGAAGCAAGTGATTCTTGGGCGATTTTGAGGTGAAGTGTTGCTGCATTTTAAGTCTTTAAAAGTCATCCAAAGCAACCAAAACATCAAGAAATCAAAACAATCTTTTGTAAAGTATTCTTTTCTTGTATTTTATTTTGTATTTCATTTTTGGTTGTATTCTTCTTGTAATCTCATTGTAAGAGGTTTCTCCACCTCCGGATTATTTTCGAGAAGGAGAAGTTCATAGTGGTGGTGGTGTGCATCACTAGAGCTCGACTAGAGCTTGGCCATGGAGTAAGAACTAGGATTCCAAACCATGTAAAATCTCTTGTATCGTGTTGGATTGTATTTTCTATTTGTGTATTGTTTCTACTTTGTATTTTGCATTTTGCTGCTAATGTTTTATAGAGATAAAAAATTACAAATGTAATCGAAAGAACAAAATTGAGAATCGCTATTCACCCCCTCCCTCTAGTGCACTAAACAGTCCCCAACAAGTGGTATCAGAGCAAGGCCACTCTTCAAGGAATGATAGCCTAAGGAGCATGTGCTAGAGGAGTAGAAGATCCATTGAAAGCATCAAGGAAGATGGAGTTGCTCAGTGATGGACTTGGATATAACATCCTAGCTCCACCCATGTTCGACCGTGACGATTTTGAGTATTGGAAAGGTAGGATGAAATATTTTCTTATGTGCTATATAGAAAATTGGATTAGTATTGAAGTAGGCTTCGAAGCACCTATGGATAAGAAAGGAAGAATCCTTAAGAAGAAGAGATGGGTCACGGAGCAAATTCGAAAATCCGAGATCAATGGCAAGGTAACAAAAATGTTAATAAATTTAATACCTAATGATATTTTGTGCAAGTTAGGGGATTATAAGAATTCCAATGAGCTATGGAGCAAACTGACAATTCCACAAAAATTCCTCATTGACCCAACATAAATAAAAATCCAAGGAAGAGAGCTCATCACCTTAAGAGCTTGAAGATTCGAAAGTTGAAAGAACCTCAACATCTGAATAGGAAGAAAAAATGGAAGAAGTCTTCACTTCTAGGATTGAAGGGGAGCATAGGTTTTCAATGCCGGAGCAAGAGGAGGACCTTCAACCTCTTGTAACAATGAAGAACTAGACCATAATTCCCCTATGACCAAAGAAGGTAACTCAAACACAACTACTAAAAATAAAGACTATATAATGTGCTTTGAGTGTAGGGAAAAAGGGCACTATAAGATCAAGTGACCAAAAATAATTAAGAAGAAGACTCAACTCTAAGGAAAAGGTCAAGAAGGCTGGAGTCCCCATGCACAAAGGAAAGGAGCACATTGTGTGCTTTTCTTGTCAACAAAACGGGCACTACCATAGCCAATATCCAATGGGAAGGCATCCTCGGAAGGACAAGGTAGAGAGCTCAATTGTAGGGGGAGGTCCTAAGGAAAAGCCTAAGGTAACTTTTAATAATGCTATTTTAATTATTAATGATGAAAAGCATGTTAATAATTTACTTGCAATTGATCATAAGAAATATGCTAGCAATAAATATTTTTTCTTAGGTGCCAAATCTCTTTAAATTAGGACTAAGGACAAATATAGACAAATTAGCTCTAAGACTATTCCACCTAAGGATAACAAAATCTAGGCATTAATCCAAAAAAAGATAGACACATGCCTAGGAAGAGGAATGCTCAAAGAAATGATAGAAAATCAAAACTTGGTCATTTTTGAGGTAGAAAATCAAGCTTTAAGGTCAAAGCTTGATAGGTTGGAAAAGACCCTCAAAATAATGGAAAATATGTTAAAAGGGTCTAGTGGGCTAAATTTGGGTGTTAGGAGGCAAGGACCGTCTAAGGACAAGAAAGGATTGGGTTACAAGCCTAAGTCTAGGTAGATAAGCCTACCTACCATAGTGTTTCATATAGTTATGGAACCAATCTTAGGTCTAGGAGTGTCAAGGTCACAAGGGAGGTCATCCCTAGAGTTGGTCGTGATAGGACTCAAGTGACTAAGGCTTCGAAGAAGTCAAGGAAAGTTGTTGGTGCAATCAGCCCAGGTCACGATTGACCAGACTCGATTTTGACTCGAACAGTATTTTGATATTTGACAAAACGTATGACAATGTGATTATCATAAAAAGTCCAAGTCTTGTGTACTTGGCATAGAAAGTCCAAATCTTGTGTAGTTGGCATGGGAAGTCCAAGTCTTGTGTACTTGGCATGGGAAGTCGAAGTCATGAGTACTTGGCATGGAAAGTCCAAACATGGGTCTTGGTAATTGGAAAGTCCAAGCATGGGTCTTGGCAATTGGAAAGTCCAAGCATGAGTCTTGGTAATTGGAATATCCAAGCATGGGTCTTGGCAATTAGAAATTCCAACATGGAGTTGACAAGCCAAGTCCAAGGGTGTGATATTGGCGGCGTAAAGTCCAAGCGATAGTTTTGGCGACATAAGTCCAATGTTTGGTGGCGTAAAGTACAAGTGTGTGTCTTGGTAGCGTAAATCCAAATGTACCTTGGCATAGTAGACCTAGCATGATAATAGCCGATGGAAGAACCTGAAGGCTAGCATATGAATGAACAAGTCATGGATGACTTGTAGGGATCCGATAGGCATGAGGCTGATAGAGGTGGATAGAAGGTTTAGTTCTAAGTCAAGGGTGGTCTATCAAGTATGAGGGGATCATACTTGGGACTAAACCTCATTGTTGAGGATTAGCAGTTGACTGGGATATTGAACAGTCGACTGGACGAGTATTTGACACTTGGGAGTCGAGTTAACTCAGAGCAGTCGACTGGGGTTATGACCTAGTCGACTGCCAAGGAGTCGATTGATGCTCGACTGCTCGGTTGTGGCCCTGGCAGTTAATTGCTAGAGTTTGATAGTCGATTGGTCCATAAAAGTCGACAACTAGGAGTGAGCAGTTGATTGATGGTCATGGAGATGGGTGAT
This sequence comes from Wurfbainia villosa, assembly GCA_025175895.1. Taxonomy (NCBI): domain Eukaryota; kingdom Viridiplantae; phylum Streptophyta; class Magnoliopsida; order Zingiberales; family Zingiberaceae; genus Wurfbainia; species Wurfbainia villosa. The sequence continues at coordinate 78,532,524 of CM046001.1, read as the reverse complement.
GTGAGAAAAACATATAGGGTTTTAGGAGTAGTTTTCACTATCATTACATTTTATGTTTGTTTCATGCATATTTCACTTTGTTTTGCATGCATTTCATATTTTTTTGGTGCGAAGATCTACTTTTTATACTTTTGTGGAAGGATAGCATTTTATCGGGAAAACGGCGCACTTTTGGAGCATAAATGGAGCAATTTGTGGAGCACGGACCTTAGGGAACACACACTGGTCATGTCCCAAGACTTAGGTATGTTTCCAAAGCAAAACGGATCAAAACAGAGGCTCCAGGAAAAGACACGGCCAAGCCATGTGAAAACACACGACCGTTCCTTTTTTCCAGCTCAATTTCTAGCCGAGATTTCATCTATTTTCCAGCCTTTCACACGGCCAGGCCGTGTGGCGGCACCGCGAATTCAAGGAAATAGGGTTTTTCAAGCATTTATGGAAAGCCAGAGCCGCCTCTATATATAGGAAACTCATCTAAGAGGCGAGAGATCACGAGGGAGCCGCCCTAGGGCTCCCAAACCCTAGGGGGAGGCATGACGGCTGGGATGGCACACTGAAGCCCTGAAAAACTTTGGGAACTCGCAATGGGGAGGAAGAACGCTGCCGAAGATCTAAGTTCTTCACTTCAACGCCAGAGATAAGGCCACATTGGCATTGTAACTTTTCGTTCTTGCATTTTATTTATGATCTATTCGAACATGAACATGCCTTATGTATCCCCTCTCCTATCTATGGAGTAGTTTCTTCGATTCTAGGATTATGGAGTAGCTTGTGTGCGTATGACATGTTGCTTCAAATTGAATTTTGTTATTGAGTTTGTATTTGCAATTGGAATTTGTTTAGATCGATATCTATGTGTATTTGGTTTTCTATCTACTGTGCTTAGGCGATATGAGAGGTGACAACCCTCGTATCTAAGATTTAGGGGATTTATACAAGGAACCTAGGGGTTAGCCTGATCTCCTGTAATCGTGGGTAGAAGGATGCAGACTTATATGTGAATTTTATCTTTGTTTGTAGGAGACCGAGATGAGCCACTAGACTAGACTCAAGTTGGATCAAATATGGCTTCATCTAAGGGTCATAATGGGCATTTTAAGCTGAAAGAATATGAGCCCTTCATCCAGATCAGAGGCAATTTAATCAAGGGTTCAAATCTATTTAATCCTAACCATCCGATGAGATTTGATTGATCTGAGCCATCCATCTAAATCTGGAGTGATCTGGCCCATACATTAAGATCTACACGCCTTGGTCGTTCATCCGGACCATTGGATCTCGATCCTCCATTCAGATTTATCAGATCCGTCCATCCAGAGTTAAATTCATTACCACCGTTAGATGGAGCAGCTTAATTAAGCGAATAATGGATCCATTAAAACCTAGCTTGAATTGAGGGCTAGGATTAGATGGAGATTTGATCGGACGGTGGAGATAATCCACTTAATGCCTCCTTCATCGCGTAGCACAAGGTAGCTAGCACATCTTCTTCCTTCGCTCGATCGCCCAACACCTGCTTCGCCACTGCTTCCGCACTCAACCATCTTCCTCGTCGGTCGACGGAGAGGAAAGGGGATTCCCTCCTTCTCCGGTGGTCGGTACCATCTCCATCACCTCCTCTTCTACCGCCGATAACCACAGCCGACTCCACCCCATCTTCATGTGACGCCATCGGCAGCCATCATCTCTGCCCAATCCATAGTTCTGGCCAGCTCTGAGTTTCCACTCCGATCGGAGGTGCCAATTCCAGCTCCAGCCAGTACTTCCACCTTCCTCCGGTAGCAGCTCCGATTGGTAGAAATTCCAGCACCTTCGGCAGCTCTTTCTTCATCGATCAACACTTATTTTCCAGCATGCTTTTCATTGATTGTTTATTGGTTTAGTTTGTGTCAAATGTTTGTAATCAAAAATTTCTTCCATGTTTAGATTGCACGAACTCGATTTACTTTGTTTCATGCCTCTTTAGTGTTTAATGAAATGCTTCTTAGAGTTAGGTTGTAGTTCATTAGGTTAGATTTAGTTTCATGTTTTACTTTACATCATGTTGATGCATTGATTATGTCATTTAGTTGTTGATTAAATCTTTTCTTCCCTTGAGCCCTAGCAGCCGCCTCCACCTTGCGTCCATCCATTTTCCTCCATGAATTCTAGGAGGAATTGCTTCATCGAGAGATTTCGACGACGTCCTCCATCTCCACAGCTCATCCACCTTCTCCTTCAGATTAGTGGAGGAGTCCACCCCGACGAAACTTCTTCGAGCTCAATCGAATTTGTGAGAGTTCGGAGCATCCATCAAACTACTGGATTCAGGAGTTTACACCATCCCACATCCACTGCCATTTATGGAGTCTCGATTGAGCTTCGTCGTGTTGGAATGTATACTGAAAAGTATATCTTTTGTATGAACATCTTTATTTTTGAAATAAGAATCACATGATCATTGTTTGCATATTTATGGTTATGCATATTGTCTAATATATTGCATTGTAGATAACATGGTGTGTAGTGTCACACGGGAGATCATGTTATCAGTTCCTTGTAGAGTATAAGTAAAGGCTCACAACTGAGATGGTTTAGGACAAACCATTGGTATGGTTGTAGTGTGATTTGGTATTGGTTTGTCTTGACCATAGAATTACACTAGTACACTTTGTGTGTATTGAGAAGGACCGACTTAGAGGTGATTCGATTTATTACTGACTATATAATTGAATCGGACCTCGGATATTATGGTGTACATGCTCTTAATCCCGATATAATAACGGGCACATGTACTTAGTATTTATTTGTTTGATTTACCAATAAGCGAGATTTATAGAGTAAATCGATAGGCTCGGTAAGTTGGGAAATGATATTATTTACATAGTGTGTCGTTGATTATAGGAGGAAACCGTGTCCTATATATTAGTATGATGATGTCCCCTTGAGGAGCTCATAAGGTTCATCATGTAAATCCTGCAGGTGGACTTAGTCTGACATGATGGTAAGGTTGAGTGGTACTACTCATGGAGTTAGATGTTGATTAATTAATTGTCAATAAATTAATTAATTGACGGACATTCGAGATCTTAAACACAGAGAGATATTTGTACAATTAATATATGGAGCCCATATTTATTTATGGGGTTGGTGAGATAGATCAATGATAATCCTCTAGTGGAATGGATTATCATTAATGGATCGGACTTTATGTGGGCTTGATCCATTGGGTGGCCAAGATCCAACTCATCCTCATGGTCCCTATTGTAGCCTATTAAAACCCTCATAAAGCCTAGATCCGATGGTGGAAAATGGAACTCTAGATCCGACGATTGAGGTTAAATCTAGATCCGACGGTGGAGATTAAATCTCTAGATCCAACGGTTGAGATTAAATCTTTAGATCCGACGGTGGCGATTAAAAGGAGGATTAAGACTAGCTCTATAAAAGGAGGGCCAAGGCTTGGGCGTGGATAATCTTTTGGGGAGATTAGGGTTTTGCTTCCTTGGCTTGGGCGGCAAGGCATTAGGGTTTTGTTTCCTTTGGCTTTGGGCGGCGCCTATTGTCCAAGAGCTAGGGCTGGTGGCAAGGTGGTTAGGGATTAACCTCTCTTCTTCCTCTCTTGGCCCGAGCACCCTTTCCTCCTCTCCTTTGGCCGGCAGCAACCCTTCCTTCAAGGTTGGTCAGCGCTCCTCTTCCTCTCCTTGGTCGGCGGCAAGGATCAAGCTTGGAGCTTGGTGGTCGGTTCTAGATAGGAGAAAGAGTTTTATTTTATTCTTCCCTTTGTTCAGAGCGAGCAAGGAAGGAAAAACGTGATCTAGGAGGCTTCGACTTTTGGAAGATTGTCGCCCACACGACGTCTAAAAGGAGGAAGGACATACAATAGAAGACCTTGAGGTAAACAAGAGGTATAATTCTTGTTTATGTATGTTTTCTTATTCTATGCATGTTGTATGTATTATATGTGGCTAATTTACTTGGATCCCGAAAACAAACACAAAAACCGGCGATCCGTACATCGTCTATTCCGTGGCTAATCGAAGAAAAGAGATAGGTTACTTGAACAACAAGTTTGTTCAAGTGACCACTCAAATCGAATAGCACGACGATGGATCGGTTGCTTGGGTAATCCCTCTTCGTCAAGGATTAATTTTTTTAATCCGGGGACGTAGATGAGATCGCCATGCACTAGCAACCAAGTTGAAGTGGGAAGTGAAGTTTCTCCCTTCATGTCGGACTTAGCCGGAGGAACTTGTTCATTCATCAGCCCTATCTTGGGTTGATCAGATTAGTTCCTCTTTCAGTTTTAATTGCTTTAATTCCTGCTTTGTTTGATTTAGTTGTTGTATGTTAGTTTAGAGTTTTAATTACCTTGCAACCATAGGTTAGAGCTCAAAAACCCAAACCCCCAATCTTCAATAGAAAACCCAAAATAATAATTAGTGATCCTAAGTTTACTATTCTGTCGATTACACTCGTTGGGAAATGATCCGGGCCATTCACTATGCTATATTAGTGTAGAGGGGGTTCGGTAATTAATTTGAAATGGGACCACGACAAATACCTGTTCATCATATTAAGATTGCTAAACACAATGGGAATTGAAAGACTGTAAGTTGTGTTTATAGGAGGTGTTGGAGGGATATTTATCTGTCCCAATATTTCTTCTAGAGAAAATCCAGAACTCTTTGTTAAAAAAGAGATGGACCTTTGAGATTATGCATCGATTATCGATGATGGAATGTGATAGTTGTTAAAAAGGAATATCCTTCATTGTGGATAGATGATCTGTCTAGATCAGCTAAGGACACATTATATACTCTAGGGTTGGTTTGCGACTGGAGTGTTGATATTGTAGTGACATGGTGTCACACAATTATCATTGTCATTGTGATGATTGATATATCATCAGCTTAGAGTAAAGAGAATGCAGGTGTATGGAGGAAGACATTTCATACTTAGTATGAAATTATGAGCTGTTGTTAATGATATTAGATGTATTTAACGATTCAGTTGTCCATGGATTTGAGAATCGTGTATTCTGGACACGATTGGATTAGGTTGTGGTTGTTGGAGTTGCATAACTTGGCCACTGTTGATGGTGGTATTTGAAGTTGCGCACTCAGCCACCCTAAATGGTGGTTTTCTTATATGATTTGGTTATTACTGTAGATGTGGATAGGATGCTTCTAGCATTACTATACCATAGATTTGTTTGAAAAAAAAAGGGTAATAGAATTCACTCGGTCGGAAGCTTGTGAAATTAGGTTTCAGAACCTAGATGATGATTGACGTTTGCATCAGTGTTAGTTAATTCTTCTGATGTGGATGGAAGGGTATGGTATGCAGATGCATCGCTTCAGTGAATGGAGAGATCCCGATGCAGTTAAATGAGGCGTATCTTAAGTTTATGGCAGTTGAAGAACTGCGAGATAAGCTGTCATACATATGACATGAACTTAGCAGTATTATCTTGTGTAGTAGTGATATGGACCAGAAGTGCTCATGGAATTTTGACTAGCTACTGGATAGCTACTATATAGTTGTTGGAACATGGACAGTTGCAATATATGAGATCTTTAGTATCAAAACTATTCCCGAAATCACTCCGATCGTATACTCCACTTGCTTATGCCATGGCAAGCCTGCGAGTTCATCCGAAACTACATTTGATTACCCTCGGATTATACACACATCCTAGAGACATTTTATACCATCATTTCAACATCATAACATCCAAGTTAATATCACGATATCCACCTCATATCAACCAAGTCAATTATATAACAACTAAGTCAACTCTCCCACCATAAGGTAACATTTCCAAAATCAACCTCTAAACATCCAAAATCAATATCATAACCCCCCGATAATTATCACAATAATCATCTCAACATCTCACCTGTCAGGGAAAACACAACTAATCAACATGGGTATGTCCACAATAAAAATATATTTATCAAAGTTCAAAGGCATCTCTTGACTTCTAATTTGTTGGTCAACATCTCTTCTGATGGTAAAGACACTACTGATCCATATAATCTGAATATAGAAATCCTTCTCATCTTATCTCAGAATGTTCTAGACAAAGATATCTATATACTACCTGTATCAATCGGAGTATCAGCATATATAGAATAAACTGAAATCGCACCCCGGATGACTGATCCTTCGAATAATTTGACTTTGCGTGTCTTCGTCTTTGGAGTCTTTGTTCTGATTTCGCTGATAACATCAGACAGTTCTGACGATCTACGATGGGTCTTATATGATCAGAAAAACTCTCCACTAGTAGCTTGTGGCCTATGACTTCGATCTTTCTCCTTTTGTCCAACATACGGAGGCTTCTCATTCCAACATCTGACTTGCAATGTCTGCTTATCGATCTTCATCTCCTAAGCACTTGTACGGTGTCATTTCTAAACTCCTGACTCAATCCAATATCTTCCGATAGGATCTAATAGAAGATCCAGTCATCTTAATCCAAAAGTAAGCCAATACCTATGGGTGGCTTAAAACCTCCATTCACATTCTTGAGCTATTAGGTGAGCATAAACTCTACAAGTCTAACGACTCTGCATGGTATTCCCGTTACCGATGATCACCCTACTTGAAGCTCAAGAATTCCCTATAATGTGTCACAGAAAGTGATGCAAGGAAATACTCTCTCTCAACATAACTAAACCATGATCAAGTGATATATTATTCCCTGAAGGTTATTTTCTGCATTTACCACCAAATATCGACTTGATCCCGATAATGGTATGCAAATAACTCTACTTTCTCTGTATAACACAAGTACTCAAAAGTACCTTCAAAATTATACAACCCAGTACGAACAACTCAGAGATCAAAATCCCAATGAACCACCTTATACTAACCCTCCGCTTGCTGAAGCAGTAATAGTATACACACCTAGTCCATTACCCCATAGGTAATGATCTGACTAGCACTGTTAATGAAAATCCCTAAGACTGTAGTCTTTGATTTCCACAAGAAATGTGACGACTTGACCCATATTTTCCGACTCGGTATCAGTCGGCTCTCAAAGGTAAATCACCTTTTCGACACAGGTTCAAGACTCACAGACTCAATAGGTCGTTCCCGTGGTTAACTCATACCATGGTTACAAATAATAACCAACATACTATAGGTTATTCCCTATTATATACACTAAATGCATAGCCAACAAAACCGAGAGTATAAACCCTAAAGGCAACTCCGGTTGGTTGCCTTGGTGGACGACCCCTACTACAAGTCTGTACAGGTGTCATAACTCTGACTGTATACACTTGTTAATCAAGTTTAGATAAGTATCTAACTATAATATAAGTTATCAGGAATACTTACTTCGTGCTGCTCAGAGCTCATGTCGTTGTCCATCTCATCTGAGAAAACCAAAACCAAAAAATAAATCGACTCCCGAGAATCCAAGACTCAAAAAAATAAAAATCATTGTTTGGCATTGCAGAACCTAGGGCTCTGATACCAATAAAGTTGTCACGCCCCGAGAGTATGCTGAGCCGAAAAGCAAACGGATAACATCTCCCCTGTACGTGGCAACATATCCTATTAATACAAGGCCCTTGGGCTCACAATCAACATCATAATAACAAATCTAACTCAAAACAACAGCGGAAGACATCACAACATAATAACCAACATTTAATAACCCATACCAACATCAAATCCGAACAAACACGGGTGTACACCCACAAAACATGTCCACAATACCAAACAGTATATAAAACTCCAAATACAACTGAAGTCCACAAAAGAAAACCAAAATCCATGGGAGGCTCGGAAAATGAGATGGGATGGATCGCTGGCGATGCTCCAAGCCGTCACGAAGACTTCTACCTATTACCTGGGCGACAGAAAAACCCAGGGTCTGTGGTGGTGAATATAACTCAGCGGTAATAGGAAAAACATGTATATATCAAATATCACATGTACTTCAATAATATTCATGTACATCAGGTAAACACCAGCATTGTAAACATATACATGCATATACCTTCTAAGAAAAAGAACATCGTAAAATGCAGACATACCTGAAAGTCAGCTTCGCTACACCTATCCAACTTGAGAATATATCCACAATATATAATAGGAAATCTGGTCTAACTAATACTACATCATGAATACTGGTCAAAGAATGCAATAGTTCAACCAACTCATACGCGGTATTTCATACACTATCATATAGCAGATGCAGTAGCATGTATGATGATGTACAAACAAATACAGCAAGCATAGTACAAACAAATGCAACATCATAGTAAGCAAACATATAGACTTCATCTATATATATGTTAATCACAATCATCCATACAACAACAACAACAACAAAGCCTTATCCCACTAGGTGGGGTCGGCTATATGGATCCTTCTACGCCATTGGACTCTATCCCCTACTATATCATCATCTATATTTAAATAAATTTTATCTTGTTTTATTATTGCTAACCAAGTCTTTTTTGGTCTTCCTCTTCCTCATTTGATGTGTATATTTGGTATCGTTTTACATCGCCTAACTGGAGCATTTTTTGGCCGTCTAAGTACATGTCCGTACCACCTTAAACGTGTCTCTCGGAGCTTTCCTTCAATAGATGCAACACCAACTTTTTCTCTAATGCTCTCATTTCTTATTCTGTCCATCCTCGTATGTCCACACATCCACCTTAACATCCTCATCTCTGCAACTCTCATCTTTTGCTCATATGCTCGAGTCGTAGCCCAACATTCAGCTCCATATAACATAGCAGGTCTAATTGCTGTTTTGTAGAACTTCCCTTTAAGTTTTAGAGGCACTTTACGATCACATAAAATACCCGATGCTTTCCTCCATTTCAACCATCCTGCTTGTATTCTATGTAAGACATCTCTCTCAATCCCTCCATCATCTTGCAAAAATGATCCTAAATATTTAAAGCTCTCAATTCCAGACAACTCATCATCTCCTATCTTAACACTTGTCTCATTACGTCTAATATTGCTAAATTTAAATTCCATATATTCTGTCTTTACTCTACTAAGCTTAAAACCTTTCACTTCTAGTGTTTCACGCCAAGATTCTAGTTTAGCATTTACTCCTTCACGTGTCTCATCTACTAAAACAATATCATCTGCAAACAACATGCACCACTAATGTGTCTTGAATGTGTCCAGTGAGTTGTCCATGATTAGTGTAAAAGATAGGGACTTAAAGTCGATCATTGATGTAACCCTATCTTTATTGGAAATGCTTGATTAATCCACCAAGTCTTCACTCGTAGTTACTTCCTTATACATATCCTTAATTAGTTCAATATATGTTACACTAACACCTCTTTTTCTAAAATTCTCCATATTATTTCTCTTGGAACTCTATCATGTTTTTTTCTAAATCAATGAATACCATGTGTAGATCCTGCTTTTGCTCTCTATACTTTTCAATTAGTTGTCTGAGAAGATGTATAGCTTCTATTGTCGACCTTCCTGGCATCAATCCAAATTGATTTTCGAGAACCATGGTCTCCTTCCTTAATCTTTTTTCTATTACTTTTTCCCAAAGTTTCATGGTATGACTCATTAGTTTAATACCCCTATAGTTTTCACAAGTTTGTATGTCTCCCTTATTCTTATATAAGGGAATTAGGATACTTATCCTCCATTGATCAGGCATCCTTTTTGTTTTCAATATCATGTTAAATAATTTTGTAAGCCATTCAATACCTTGTTTCCCTAGACACTTCCATACCTCTATCGGAATATCATCTGGTCCAATGGCTTTTCCATTTTGCATTCCATTTAAAGCTTGTTCTACTTCTGAAATTTGAATTCTACGATAAAAATTTAAATTTCTATCCTCATTTGACCTACTTAAATTACCTAAATTAAGTTGGTCTCCTAAACCTTCATTAAAAAGTTGATAAAAATATCTCTTCCACCGCTCTTTTATTTCTTCATCATTTACTAGTACCCTATTGCATTCATCTTTAATACATCTTATTTGATTAAGATCTTTTGTCTTCCTCTCTCTCACTTTAGCTATTCTATAAATGTCTCTTTCCCCTTCTTTTGTATCTAATTTTTGATATAACTGTTCAAAAGTTTCAGTCTTAGCTTCATTCACTGCTTTCTTAGCTTCTTTCTTGGCTATTGTATATTTTTTCAAATTTTCCTCATTTTTACAAATATTTAATTTCTTATATGCTATTCGTTTTTCCTTGACTTTCTCTTGCACTTTTCCATTCCACCACCAAGATTCTTTACTTGGTGGTGCATGTCCCTTTGACTCACCGAGTACACTCTTAGCCACTATTTTCAATTTTGATATCATCTTATCCCACATTGTATTAGGGTCACTGTATATGTCATCTAATACTTGTACTCCTACCTTCTCTTTGAATATATTTAGTTTCTCATTCTTTAACTTCCACCACTTAATTCTAGGGGTCGTGTATATTTTCCTTCTATTAATACTATGTTTGAGGCGTATATCCAATACTACTAACCTATGTTGAGTAGTTAAACTTTCTCCAGGAATAACCTTACAATCTTTACAAATCTTTCTATCTCTCTTCCTAACCATAAGAAAGTCAATTTGTGATTTATTATTTCCACTTTTGAACGTGACTAAGTGTTCTTCTCTTTTCTTAAAAAATATATTAGCTAGTATAAGATCATATGTTATTGCAAAATCTAATATAGTTTTACCTTCTTCATTTCTTGTTCCAAACCCATAACCCCTATACACCCTCTCATATTCGTCATTTTTCACTCCGACATGCCCATTTAAATCACCTCCTATTAAAATCATCTCATTTGACGGAATATTTTGTAATACTTCATCCAAGTCCTCCCAAAACCTTAATTTGGTATTTTCATCTAATCCTATTTGAGGTGCATATACACTAATTACGTTTATAGTTTCTTTCTCCACTACTATTTTGAGAGCTATAATTCTATCCCCCTTTCTAATTACTCCTACAACTTCATCCTTTAACGAACTATCAACAATAATACCCACTCCATTTCTTATTTTACTCTTGCCTGTATACCATAACTTAAAACCCAAGTTATCTATCATCTTTGCCTTCTCACCAACTCATTTTATCTCTTGTGCACATACAATATTAATTTTTCTTCTAATCATCGTATCTACTATCTCCATTGTTTTACCAGTGAGGGTTCCTATGTTCCATGTACCAAATCTTAGACTACTAGTTTTTCTATAATATTTGTTCTTACCCAACCTATGGTGTGAGAACTCTTGCTTATTTAACACTACACCCAAGTTCTCATGGAGATGTAGCGGTCCTTGCCGATACATTGCATTCGGACCCTGCAACGTGAACTCTAGCATATTTTTCACTACACCCGAGTTTTGAAAATGTAGCGGTCCTTACCGAGACATTACAGTCGGACCCTGTAACGCATTCCTTCCGGGGAACAACCTAGCATTAGCACAATAGTTTGATTGATCCATTCATTGAACATTTGCCTTAGTTTAACGCTGGCTGGCAACCTAACGCAACCCTCCTCCTTTATCCGGGCTTGGGACCGGCCACGACAAGGTTAACTTATCATGGGCGGAGTTATCACAATCATCCATATATATATATATATATATATATATATATATATATAAACACATATATGTATATATATGGAAATATGCAAAATGCCATAAATCACGACAATGCAGCATGCATGGTCCGACTCACCCTAAAGCTACCACAACCCCATTGTGTCCTTAATGGCTCGACATGACAACTGTCCAAACTCAACACCAACCACTACTCTTGAGTGGCTGAGTGGGCAGTATGATCGAGTAGCATATAAACGTAAAGAGCAAGCTACATGACGGGGGTCCCTGCTGTTGGCCACTCCGACAGCCACTACCCATGAGTGGTTGAGTGCCACACATGTAGGACATCGACACGCAAATCCAACTACCACTGTCTATAGTGGTATAGTGTGGCACCACAAATGCTCTGCCCTCACATCGGTTACTCCTCCTATGAGTAACCATGAAGGCAGGATGACTGATGACCCTCTCAACCATAAGGGAGACCATGTCGCCAGCATGCATGCAAATGACATGAATGCATAGTCACACATATAGACATCGACCACAGACTTTCTATTCTACAGAGAGTCATACTAATCTGATCGACGCACTCTCTATCCTATAGAGAGTCATACCAATCTGATCGACGCACTCTCTATCCTGCAGCATAACAAGCTAGGACCACCGGACCGTAGCGACACACTAAGCACAATTCACCTGACCATTTACACAATACATGATCGGTAGTAAACATGCAACCTAAGGGTATTAGAATCATCCCTACGTTCAGGACATTACCTACCCACGGATGATCTTTTACCCAATTTACAAATCAGGTCATCATCCGTACTCCACTATTCACACATAAATAAGCAATTATAGGTTTACTTACATCACATTTGTAACACCTAATCATGATGAAGGAAAGTATGATAACAGCAATAGAGCATATAAGGCCAAAGACAAAGTATTAAGCACAAGAATAAATAAGAGTGGAGTCAAGGTAATATGATCATATATATAAATCTGCATGCATTAATAACTACCTGACCATGGTAGAAAATTACCCACCTGTTATGTAGACTATGTCGATAGTCTTCACGTCTATGAACCTATCTTGAATCAAGGTCCTGAAATCAACATAAAGAATACAATTTAGTTCTATTGTACAATGAGTAATCAAATCGAATCTTACATTGATTTTGTATTCCAATCTACAAAACGAATATTAACTAAGGTCTTATTCACCCATCCCACATAATATCTGCTTAATCACCAAGATGACATACTTGCTATAATTAACCACCATACTAACTCACAGCTACAATTCTATAACAAATCAATCCATATCCATTATGTTGCTACAACGTAGTTCATTACCATAACATAACCAAATTAAAACTTACCTCACAATGCTTCACAGCTTCTTGATCTCAACTAGGATATCAAATCCATTCAATTCAATAATCCCTTAAAACTAGTACTGATCAAGAACAATCCATTCAACCAAAAGCATATTAGCTACAACTAAATCATATTAAAATTTTCAAATTCAAGCTTACCCAACTTAGCCTTGCTTCTACTACTTCTTGATCTCTAATTTTAAGTCACCGATCAATCTCCATCACTGACTTAAAATCAACAAAACCCAATATCATGCAGCTTCCATAGCCCACAACTTATCTGGAAGATAAACCTACTGTCAATCTCTCGTAATCACAACTATATCAATTTCCCTACCCTGTGAACACATTAAGCCTATAATTCTAATTGATCCATTGATCACTGCATTCTCGATTCATAGCAACAAAAAGGATGAACGAGATTACCAGACATCAAATGGGGTTGATTCGTGGATCTTATCTCGAACCTTCACAAACTATGTCGAAGCTGGCTATAGTGGAGATCAACAGAACACAGGCCACTAAAGGCATTGGAGCTTGCCGTAGTGATCAAATGAACCGTGCAATCAATCAGACCATGCCCCCTTCCCATCTTCCGATCTCATTGTGGAATCCCTGACCAAGGCGTCTACCGGCACAGCACCAACCACAGAGGGCCCTTGATGGCATAGGAAGACCTTCGGCGTTGTCACTTCTGTCGATGCGTGTGATTCTCCCTCTTGGACTCAAAATCTCTTAGTGAGATGTCGATGATGGCTGGAGGTGCTCGTTGCCACTGAGACCAGGAGGAGGAAGGTACGACAGGTGGAGATTGGGCAGAGACAACGACTGGCGCAGTGAGGAGAAATTGAGAGGGGCGATGGTGAATCGGGGAAAAGATGTCGATCAGCTCGTTGCTCCGGTGAGGCTCAATGAAGAGGGGAGAAGCGACGACGATGGAACAAGGAGAGAAGGGGAGATCCGGATCGAGTTCAGGGATGGGAAGAGGAAGAAACGCTTGTTTTTTAATCCGCGAAGTGAAACTGACGATAACGGAAGGAAAAAGTGGCTTGCATTAATGGGAAAAATGGATCCAATTTGGGTTTAAGAGCTAATGGGTTGTTTAATCCTTTAACTAATTAGCCCTTGGTTCAATTAAACCTAGATCCAAATAATTAACCCAATAGATTTAAACCTAGGTTAGGTTTAAATTAACCCCTAACCCTGCATCATTAAATTTAGTTTATTCCAATAATAATTTTTTTCCGGTATCTTACAAAAACCATCTTCCATTTTAATACCGGTTCTAGTATCCTCCCAATCACATCTAAAAATAGGCACTTTGAAAGAATAATAGTCTAGTAAAATAATATCTCGTATTACCCCATAGTATGATAGTCTTCCTTTTGTATGTGAATAATCATCAGCACTAGATTGACAAATAGTATCGGCTTCAATTCAAACACCACTATCTTGTGTTGACCTTCCAACATCAATTGTGTGAAACTGATGTCCATTTATAATATAACCCATATAAGATATAACATGCTTTCTTGGACCATGTGCTAGCCATTGAATTCGACCTGAGGAGTTGTTAAGATCATGTTTTGATAACCATTTTGCAAATGTTTCCATATGTCGCTTTTGTAGTAACGTTTCATTAGTTATGAAATGACGATCTACTTATTTCAGCTCCTCAATGTGCATCCTATTTAAAATCATTGAAAGGTGATTGTTAGAATATACAAATTATTGTTAGGGCAATCAACCCATGTATGGTTTGGTTTTGATGTGTGTAGCAAAGGTTTAAGTTAGGATGTTTATGTTGATTTGATATGTGTGTTTAAGTTGTTCATGATTTAATAAATCACACATGGGTTAGCTTGATGTTAGCATTGGTGGGTTCATCATCTCATGGCTCAGGTCCTTGAATCAGTGAAAGATGGCATTGCGGAAGTCGTGCGCTTGGTGCATCTGAGGGGCCGTTGGACGAGAAGCATTGGAGTGAAGCCAAAGAAAGAAGACTTCAGGGCAAGATGTGAAGGATGACATTGCGAAAGTCATGTGCTTGGTGCATCCAAGGGACGTGGCCAGACGAATAGAGCTTCGGTGAGGAACTCTAAGGGAGATGAGAGATTGAGCGATTGTAACGGTAGCTCATAGGTGAACTTGGACGAATGGCTAAGTCAAGAGTCGGATGCTCAAACTTAGGTTTGAGGTTTTACCCAATGTTTGGTTAAGTCAGATGCTCAAACAAATAGTTTGTTTGAGGTTTTACCTGACACCAGTTGACTACTATATATAACAGTCGACTGCTCTGGGTTGATGGCACTCGACTAGTGCTTGACCGGTGTTTGACTATTGGTTTCTAGCCCAGCAGTCAACTGCTAGGGTTTGGTAGTCGACTGCTGCACTATTAGTTGACTGCAAAGGGATGGGAGTCGACTGCTAAAGATGGTCATGGGCATAGAACCTCCCGTAGCTGACTGATCAATCGGCTACGTAGGCAGCAGTCGATTGATGGGACCATCAGTCGACTGCTAGGAGTACCGTTGGACGGTGACGACGGTAAGTCAGAAGTCGTTGGAAGTCGATCGTTAGAGGGGCAGTCAAATGATGGCATGCATCAGTCGACTGTTGCCTGCCCAACCGGAAGAAATCCTTCTCCTCTATAAAAAGAAGGGTTGGGGGCTTTTGGGAGGCTAATGCTTCACTCATAATCATACTCCCAAGTGCCCAACAAGTTATAACACTCCTCTTCTTGTTCTTATTTCCATCTTATTGTAAGAGGGAGTGATTGTTGTAAAAGAGGTTTACCTCTACCTTGCTTGGGCTAAAGGAGAGACTAGTGGATTGTTGAGGGAGTGATTCTCCATACGAATCGTCTGTGGACTAGCGACAAGGGTCATGAACTACGTTACATCTTGGCGTTAGTGTTTGCATTCTTTATTTCTTGCTTTGTCTTAATTGTTTTTGTTTAGCTTCTATTTCCGCTACGCTAACAACTTTCGTAGATAATTAAGCGACCAAATTCCATCTACGATCATCGGAGCTATTCAACACCCTTCTAGCTAGGCCACGATCTTCCAACAAGTGGTATCAGAGCCAAGGTTGCTTGCCATCGGAATCACCATTGCAACAAGTACAACAAAATGGTCGACTCCAACATTCATCCACCTAAATTCGAAGGGGACTTCACTTGGTGAAAAAAATGAATGGAGGTATTTTTGGAGACCGATTTTGAAATTATGCGTATCATGGAAAATGGTTTTGAAATACCTAGGGATGAATAAGGGAGGCTAATAGAAAAATTGAGGTGGACTAAGAAGCAAAGAGAGGAGCACCTTGCGAATTCGAAAGTCAAGCATCACCTCTACAACGTGCTCCCTCAACAAGAAATCAATAGGATTGGAGAGTGCGCTAGTGCCAAGGAGATGTGGGAAAAGCTAGTGGAGCTTCATGAAGGCACATCCGAAGCCAAGCTAGCAAGAAGAGACCTCCTCCGCTCTCAACTAAATAACATCAAATTAGATAAAGGGGAGAAGGTATTATCACTACACTCTAGATTTAAAGAAATAATTAACGATTTAGCAAGTGTAGGTGAGAAGCTATCAGACTGGGATATTATCATGAAGGCTATAGATGCATTTCCCCGATCATCCAAATGGAGCTCCATGGTGGACTCCTATATCTCAAAGAATCTAGAGGTAAGTACTCTGGAAGAATTTTTCTCCACCATGGAATTACATGAAACTAGGCTTGAAGGCATAATTGAAGAACCAAGCACAAAGTCAAGGGGAGTAGCACTAATAGCCGACAAAGGGAAGAAGAAGAAGAAAACTCCACCTTCCTCATCGGATGAAGAATCTTCCTCCTCCATGAATAGCAATGAAGAAGCTTATATGGTAAGGAAGGTAAGGCGTGCTTTAAAGAATTTTAAGTTTAACAAATCTCATGATAGGAGAATGAGAAAGATTATATGCTATAATTGCCAAGGAGAGGGACATATGAGGGATGAATGCCCTGTCTTGAACAAGAGCAAGGAAGAGAAGAAAAAGGATAGCAAGAAGAAAGAAGAGAAGAAGTCCAAGGAGAAGGAGAAGTCAAAGTCCCACAACCTTAAAGCCATATGGGATGATCCATCATCATCGGAGGAAGAAGAGATCATCTCCCATTTTGCATTAATGGGAATGGATGATGTAGCCTCCACCTCATCCGAACAAGAAGAAATAAGCTCAAGTGAGGAGGAGAGGTCAAGAGTAGGGGGAGCATCCTCATTGGATTCAGAACAAGAATATTGGGTAAGTGAGGTAACAAATCTCCCTCCCAAAAAGGTTATTTCCATGATTACTAGCTTGACTAGGGATTTATTTAGGGGCTAAAAAGAAAAACAAATGCATGCAAAATGAAATTAAGGATCTAGAAGAAAAATTGAAAATTTCATGCTCACATTATAATGTTATTTCTTCTAGTGTTAATGATGCATGCCTAGAAGAAAATAGGGTTTTAAGGTAAAAGGTAGACTTTCTAACTAAGGCCCTAGAGAAATTCACAATAGGCTCCAACACCTTAAATATGATCATTGGGAGCCAAAGAGCTAGTTTTAACAAGAAGGGCCTAGGATATAAGGGAACAAAGAATGAGAAGGCTTACCATTGTCTAATTGCTAGGGGTCTATCTAAAACAACAATGGTAGCTAGAAAATGAATCCCAAAGGAGTACTTGGTGAACCCTATTGGAAAGAATTTATATTGGGTTCCCAAGTCCATACTTAGAGGTTAGAGAAACCTAGGATAGTCAACCATAGTTGGACTTATTTTATATCATGCTAAAATGGTTGACTTATGTTGAAATAGGGTAGTATTTGATTTTTCATGAGCATGTTTGGGTAATAATGATATGATATGAATCATGATTTGTGGTACTTGTTTTTATGATCATGATATGCAATTATGATAATGTTTGTGTTATGATCATGTTGATTGTTTTGGATGATACTTAACCTTGATAGAATTGCATGAAATTTATGGTTAAGTATAAATTCCTTTAGTCACATCTCACATTCACCATAAGGCTAACTTGATTGAGAACATAGCAATGGGTGAGATGTTAGGATGATACAATGACTCACTTATGCTTATGACATTTTTGATGAGTCATTATAAGTATCATCATAGAGTAATCATAGACCAACTATGAGGAAAGAAAATATTTAATCAATGAACATATTGCCTATAGATTATAGTTGGATATTTTAAATAATTTAAAACCATTTTATGTTTTAAAACAACTCAAGGAAAAACTAGGTCTTAAAGTTGATACAAATTTGAGACATTTTACAACTTTTGAGTTTTTGCCTAATTTTTGAAAATTGAATGAATTTTATTGGAAATTTATTTTCCATTAATAAAGGGACTCATCAAAAATATGTTCCCCAAATTTCATGATTTTTTTAATTTTTTAGAATTTTTAGTGCATTTTTGAACTTGGGTTCGGAAATCAGAAAAGGTTGAAATTTAGATGCAAGTCTACTAATTATCTAAACCAGTCAACTGATTGAATTATGCATAGTCTATTTTGGATGTTTTCAGAATGTTTTGGTATTTTTCTTCCATTAGACTTTAATACCTCGTCATATAACATGTGTGTAATGTTTTTGATGGTGTCAAAGGGGGAGAAATGATAGAGTTTAAGTTAATCATGCTAGGAGGAGAATTAGCATGTGTTAAGGGGTAGTTGCATGTATTAAGGGGGAGTGTTTTGATACTCATATTTGTTTTACATGATTTTCCTCTTTATGTATTTGGTTAATGTTTTACCTAACATAAACATGTTGCCACACATCAAAAAGGGGGAGATTGTTAGGGCAATTAACCCATGTATGGTTTGGTTTTGATGTGTGTGGCAAAGGTTTAAGTTAGGATGTTTATGTTGATTTGATATGTGTGTTTAAGTTGTGCAGGGCTTATTAAATCATGTTGGTGCAATCGGCCTAGGTCATGATTAACTAGACTCGAGTTGGACTCAAGTTTGATAATGTTTTGGGGAGATTGTTGGTGCAATCGACCCGGGTCATGATTGACTAGACTCGAGTTTGACTCGAGGAGTATTTTGATGTTTAACGATGATTTGACCATTGTTTGACTATATGGTTGACATGGGGTTAACCATATGATGGAGAAGTCCAAGTCTTGTGTACTTGGCATGGAAAGTCCAAGCATGGGTCTTGGCAAAGGAAAGTCTAAGCTTGAGTCTTGGCAAATGGAAAGTCCAACATGGGTTGGCAAGGGAAGTCCAAGGGGTGATATTGGCGGCGTAAAGTTCAAGGGTGGAGTCTTGGCAGCATAAGTCCAATGGTTGGCGGCATAAAGTCCAAGCGGAGTCTTGGCAGCATAAGCCCAATGTGCCTTGGCGGTATAGACCATGTTAGCATGACAATAGCTGATGGAAGCGCCGGAAGGCTAGCATATAGATGAACAAGTCATGGACGACTTGGAGGGATCTGATAGGCATGAGACTAACGGAGGTAGCTAGAAGGCTTAGGTCTAAGCTATAGGTGGTCTAGCAAGTATGAGGGCATCATACTTGGTGTTAAAACCTCATGGATGAGGTTATCAGTCGACTGATATTATTGTCAGTCGACTAATGTGAGTCGACTGGTGTTCGACTGCAAGGAAATGGCCTAGTAGTCGTTTGCTAGAATTGGGCAGTCAACTGTTGGCTTGAGCAGTCGACTGATATGGTGATCAATCGATTGCTGGTCGAGTTTTCGGAGACAGAAAGTTTCTGAGTCGACTATTAGGGTTTGACAGTCAAGTGATGACTCGATCAATCAACTAATGGCCATGATCAGTCGACTGGTTTATCCATTGGAACTTATCCAACGTGGCACATGTCATTGTGAGATAACGGCTACAGGAGCAGTCGACTGATGATCTCAATCACTCAATTGCTAGGCAAAAATCAGCCCGAGTTGCAGGTTTAAAAGGAGCACGAAGGGAGGATTTTTGGTAGCGATTACTAGAGTGATTTGCTGGTGCAATTCAGGGTCTCCAAGTGCAACTCAAGCAACCAAACAAGCAAGCATCAAAAAGCACATTTGTAAAGTTTTCTTTACGTGTTTTTGTGTATTGTATTTGTATTTGCTTGTTGTACTTTCATTTATTGTTGTAAACTCTTGTACGAGATTTCTCTGCCTCCGACTTATTATCAAGGAGTATTTGTGATTATAATGGTGTTTGGCATCGCTAGAGCTCATTTAAGCTCAATCTGTGGAGTAGAAACCTTGAGGTTCCGAACCATGTTATATCTCATGTACTTGTGCTTGTGTTGTGTATTTGTTATATCTTTATTATTTCCACTGCATATACTAATCAAATTGTAGCAAGCATGCGAACAAATTCCATCAACGTCGAAATGCTATTCACCCCCCCCCCTCTAGCGATGATCAATTCCCCTACAATTGGTATCAGAGCTAGGAGCTCTTTACCGGCTTTACATTCGAGGGAACGCTCTAGAGGGAACAAGATGGATTTTGAAGAGAAATTGAGTTGGGATATCAACACCCTAATTCCATACACCTTCTATGGACAAGAAGGTTTTGAGCAATGGAGGGCATGAATGGAGAGCTTCTTCATGATGGACTTTGAAGATTGGATGATCCTATTGAAGGGGTTTGAAATTCCAAGAGGTCCAAAAGGTGGATACCTCAAGAAGAAAAGATGGACCGAAGAGCAAGTCCAAGATTTCAAAAGAAATCATAAGGTAACACAATTAATTTTAAATTCAATACCTAATGATATTGTGTCTAGGTTAGGTGAATTTTTAAATGCCAAGGAGCTATGAGATAATTTGGCCAAGCTCCATGAAGAACCATCCATGGCTCAAGTAGAAAGAGAGTCCGAAAAAGAAACAAGCTCTTCCTCACAAGAAAGTGAGGGTTCAGAAGTTGATAGAGAAACAACATCTGGATCAGAATCAGTGGAAGAAGTAGAATTGGAGAAAGCTTCCACTTCAAGGTTTAAGGGGGAGGAGACTAGGTCATCTTCAATGTCAGAGCAAGAAGAAGAGGAACCATCTACCTCTGGTCAAGAAGAGGAAGCTCAAAATTCCACCACCACCCTAGGTAACTCAAACATTGTAGTTAAAATTAAAAATCATATAATATATTTTGAGTGTAGGGAGTATGAGCATTATAAGAGCAAGTGCCCTAAGAAGGTCAAGAAAAGTCAACCGACACTAAAATCTCAAGAAAAGGCCAAGGATGTCGGTCCCCCAACCATTAAGAGCAAGGAGCACGTGGTGTGCTTCAAGTGCCACCAAAGAAGGCATTATAGGAGGCAATGCCCTAGGGGGAGCAAGAAGGTCAAAGAAGGAGCTACACATGTAGGGGGACCTTTAAAAGCAAACCCTAAAGTATATTTTAATAATGCACCTTCAACTTATGTTAAAAAGTATGCTAGGAGTTATGTTAATAATCTTGCTATTTCTCATGAACAAAGGCATGCTAGTAGAAATAGGCTTTATTGTTTAGGAGCTAAGCATGTCCATTTTAAGAATAAGGAGAAGTTTGGGATTGATGTCCCTAAAATAATTTTACCTAAGGAAAGCATTCGAAAGATAAAGGACCATCTAGGCTTTAACTCCAAGAATTCTAGACATATGCCTAGGAAAGGAAAAAATACTCAAATAAATAATGGGCCCGTAAAATTTGAGCAACTAGAGTTGAAAAATCAAGTCTTGAGGTCAAGACTTGAGAAATTAGAGAAGACCCTTAGAAAATGCAAAGTCAAATGCAAGGGGTCAAATAGTCAAAATTTGGGATCTAGGAGTAAAAGTCAAAGACCTAGGAAGCAAGAACCATTCAAGGGAAAGCTTAAGCCCAAAAAGACCTATCACAATGTTTCATTCGATTATGGAACTCAATCTAGGTCTAGGAAAACCAAGGTCAATAGGGAAGTCATCCCTAAGGTTGACCAAGGTAGGTGTTTAGTGGCTAAGATTTCAAGGAAACCTAGGGAAGTCATTAAGAAGGTTACAAGGAGAGTTACCCCCTAGAGTTAACCTAGGTAAGACCCAATTGACCAAGGCTACCAAGCCTAGAAGGGTCATTAGGAGGGTATCTAGGGAAGTCATCCCTAAAGAATACCTAGTTAACCCAAGGAGCTCAAATAGGTTTTGGGGTCCTAGGAGCGTGATCGATTCACGCTAAATGGGTTAGGGTGTGCCAACTTTAAATTGATGTGTAGTTAACCTAACCATGGTAAAGGTGACACTTTAGGTCATTTCCAAGGTTATGGGTATCTTGTGTTGGGGACCGAACGGCCGACTAGAGGGGGGTGAATAGCCCTCTTTACTTGGATGGTAGATTTTGCTCATCTACAAAACTAATTAGCGCAAGCGGAAATAACAAAAACAAGACAAGCAAACAAACAAAGAAGAATACAAACGCTAACACAAAATGTAATGTGGTTCACGGCTACGCCGCTAATCCACAGTCCCCGATTCGTCCTCGGTGAATCACTTCGCCAAAACCAATCCACTAATGGTCTCTCCTTTGCACCAAGCTAGGTGGAGGTAACCTTTACAATCAAGATCACTCTTCTTACAATAAGAATGAAGTAAAAGAAAGTAAGAAGAGTGGGAAGATGTTTATGGCACTTTGGGAGAAGATTAGAGTTGAAGCATTAGCCTCCCAAAGCCTCATCCCCTTCCTTTTTATAGAGGAAGAGGGTTTCTTCCCGTTGACACAGGAGCAGTCGACTGATGCCCCGATCAGTTGACTGGTCCTATAGCCGTTGTCCAATAACGGCCACTTTCCACGTTGGATTTCATCCAACGGTATCATCATCAGTCGACTGATCTTGCCATCAATCGACTGATGTACCATCAGTCGAGTGCTCCACGAGCTCTACTCCATTCGTGCGTGCGGTGCCACGCGCCATCACCAATCCCTTGCCCTTAGCGGATCGGTGTCAACGCAATGATTGCTAGTCCATGGAAGTCGACTGCTTGGGCCAAATGCCCATGAGTCGGACACTAGTCGAACCTATTCGACTCAGAGCAGTCGACTACCATTTCATGGCAGTCAACTGTTGTCGAGCAAACTCATCCGACACTTAACCAAAAGGCCAAGTTTCACCTAGGAGCTACTACTCCTTTCCCGGGTTACATTCGCTCACTCTCATCTCTCGGAGTCCCTCGCCTTCGAAGTTATCTTCGTCCGGCCACATCCCTCGGATGCGCCAAGTGCACGGCTCTACAACGCCATCCTTCGTGTCTCGCCCTGAAGTCTACTTCCTCAGGCTTCACTCCAAGCTCCTCATCCGGCGGTCCCTCAGATGCTCCAAACGCACGGCTTCCGCAAAGCTATCCTTCACCGACTCAAGGACCGAGTCATGAGTTGTGAAACTCGCCTAGGCTTCCATGTGCGAATTACTAAGTCCTGCAAGACTCCAACGCACATATCAAATCATAATAACAACCTAACTTAAACCCTTTGCCACACACATCAAAACCTTATCATGGCAAGAGATTGCCCTAACAATCTCCCCCTTTTTGATGTGTGATAATCCATTTAAGTTAGGTAAAAATATTTGATAGAAATTTATAAGGTAAGAAAGCATGTAAGCATAAAACATGATATAGCAACATGCAACTCCCCCTTAATCCATGAAACTCCCCATACATATTTCTCCCCCTATCATAATTCACTTAAACATAATCTTTTCTCCCCCTTTGACACCATCAAAAAGATTAATACTAAGTTATAAACTCATGGCATCAAGTCTATTAGAAGGAAAAATACCAAAAATTGGTTTAAAAAACTGAATTCAGCCTTTACTATGATTAGTTGACTAC
Organism: Wurfbainia villosa; assembly: GCA_025175895.1. NCBI lineage: Eukaryota > Viridiplantae > Streptophyta > Magnoliopsida > Zingiberales > Zingiberaceae > Wurfbainia > Wurfbainia villosa. The sequence goes on along the minus strand of CM046001.1, from coordinate 78,508,743 downwards.
TAATGATCGCACATGGTTTTCAGGAATTTCTAATTTTCGGACTGAAATTCAGAAATGCATTAATAATTCCAAAAAATTCAAAAAATCATGAAATTTGGGGAACATATTTCTTGTAAGTATATCTATCAATGAAAAATAATTTTTCATAAAAAGTCATTATATTTTTAGATATTTGCCAAAAATCCAAAAGCTTCAAAAAAACACTAGGTTTTTGATCATTCTAGTATCAAGTTTACTACCTAGTTTTGTATCCAATTGTTTCAAAACATGAACACATAGATTTTAAAGTAAGAAATTGTTTTGAAAACTTATGAAATATCCAACCATGATCTTTGGGCAATATGTCTATGAATTAAACATAAGCCTTCCCCATGATTGGTCTATTATTGCTATTTTGATACTTTAAATGACCATCTAAATGCCATAGGCACTAGTGGACATTTGTATCATCCTAACATCTCACTCATGCTAAGTTTTCAATCAAGGTAGCATATTGTGAGTGTGAGATGTATCCTAAAGGTATTTGTATATACTTAACCATTATATTCATGCAATTCTATTAAGGTTAAGTATCATCCTAACAATCCTCATGATCATAAAGACATATATAACTTAATTTCATGTTATGATCATGAAGAACATGTGTTCATCAAACAATAATCATGCATTAGGTATGATATCATGATAATAAACAAAGTATCACCTAAAGCATGATTTAAACCCTAATTCCCATGACTATGTGCCAAATATCAAAATCATAAATCATGATTGCAAACATACATAGAAATTTCATTAAATATCACGATTTAAGCATTATTATCTATTTTTGGGCACATTATCATCTCCCAACACTATTTCAAAAATGTTGTCCCGTCATCCTAAGTCAACCAAATTATGATATAGGTCAAGTTCATATGGTTGACTATCCTAGGGTTTTTCTAACCCTTAAGGATGGATTTTGGAACCCAATACAAATTCTTGCCTATGGGGTTCACTAGAAATTCCTTAGGGATCCATTTTCTAGCAACTACCTTCTTCTTGTCTTGACCCCTAGCTATTAGGCATTTATAGGCCTTTTCATTTTCCTTTTCCTTATATCCTAGGCCTTTTTTGTTAAAACTTGCTCTTTGGCTCCCTATGATCATGTTCAAAGTGTTTGAGCCAATAGTGAATTTTTCTAGGGCTTTTGTCAAATAGTCTACCTTTTCCCTTAAAGCCCTATTTTCTTCTATGCATGCATCATCAACATTGAAAGGCATATATTCATGTGAGCATGCATCATCATGACTAGAAAAAATATCATCATTTACATTTAAGCATGTTTTTTCTAGTTTATTTTCTAAATCATTAATTTGTTCAAGCATGCTTTTATTCCTTTTCTTTGCTCTAAATAAATCCTTAGTAAGACTAGAAATCATAGAAACTATTTTACTAGGTGAAAGGTTAGTTACCATAGTTTTCATGTCTTCTTCTTCGGATGAGGAGGTAGAGGAGGCTCCCCCTTCACTTGAGCTCCCTTCATTTGAACTTGATCCTTCATTTTCGGAGGAGGAGCAATCCAAGTCGTCAAATGCCATCAATGCTAAGTTGGTGACAAATGCATTTTCTTCCTCGGATGATGATGAGGAGGAGGAGGAAGAGTCATCCCATGTCTTTGCTTTGAAAGCCTTGGCCTTCCCTTTTCCTTTGGCCTTCTTTTCTTCTTCCTTTTTCTTCTTGCTCCCCTTTTTCTTCTTCTTTTCTTCTTTCTTCTTCCTCTCTTCTTTGCTCTTGTTTAGGAGAGGACAATTGTCCCTTATGTGTCCCTCTCCTTGGCAATTGTAACAAATGACTTTCCCTCTTGGTCTTCTCCTCCTATCATTAGATTTATTAAATTAAAAACCTTTTAAAGCATGCCTTACCCTCCTTACCATATACGCTTCTTCCGTGTTATCCATGGAGGAGGAGGAGGATGCTTCATCATCGGAGGAGGAGGGGATCTCCATTTTCTTCTTCCCCTTGTTCGCCAAAAGTGCTACTCCTCTTGAAGGTTGAATTCTTGGCTCTTCAACTATTCCTTCAAGCCTCGTTTCGTGGAGCTCCATTGTTGAGAAAAACTCCTCCAAGGTACTTACTTCCAAGTTCTTGGAGATGTAAAATGAATCCACCATGGAGCTCCATCTTGAGGACCGGGGAAAGGCATCTATGGCCTTCATTACCATATCCCAGTTGGAGAGTTTTTCACCTACACTTGTCAAGCCGGTTAGAATTTCCTTAAATCTAGAGTGTAGGGATTTTACCTTGTCTCCCTTTTCGAGTTTGATATTGGACAATTGGGAGCGAAGGACATCTCTCCTTGCTAGCTTTGCCTCGGATGTGCCTTCATGAATCTCTATTAGTTTCTCCCACATTTTCTTGGCGCTAGCACACTCTCCTATCCGGTTGACTTCTTGTTGGGGGAGGACATTGTATAGGTGATGCTTGGCCTTTGAATTTGCCAAGTATTCTTCTCTTTGCCTCTTGCTCCACCTTGATTTCTCCAATGGCTCCCCATTTTCATTCCTAGGCAACTCGAAACCATTTTCCATTATTAAGAGAATTTCAAAGTTAGTTTTGAAGAATACCTCCATTCTCTTTTTCCACCAAGAGAATTCGCCTTCAAACTTCGATGGGTGAATGTTCGAGCCGGCCATCTTTTGATGAAGTGCTTGTTGCAGTAGTTAGTCCTCGACAAGCGACTTGGCTCTGATACCACTTGTTGGGGATCGAACGGCCGGCTAGAGGGGGTGAATAGTCCTCTTTACTTGGATGGTAGATTTTGCTCGTCTACAAAACTAATTAGCGCAAGTAGAAATAACAAAAACAAGACAAGCAAACAAACAAAGAAGAATACAAACACTAACACAAAATGTAACGTGGTTCACGGCTACGCCGCTAATCCACGGTCCCCGATTCGTCCTCGGTGAATCACTCCGCCAAAACCAATCCACTAATGGTCTCTCCTTTGCACCAAGCTAGGTGGAGGTAACCTTTACAATCAAGATCACTCTTCTTACAATAAGAATGAAGTAAAAGCAAGTAAGAAGAGTGGGAAGATGTTTATGGCACTTTGGAAGAAGATTGGAGTTGAAGCATTAGCCTCCCAAAGCCTCATCCCCTTCCTTTTTATAGAGGAAGAGGGTTTCTTCCCGTTGACACAGAGCGACCGATGCCCCGATCGCTGATCGTCTTATAGCCATGTCCAATAATGGACTTTTCCACGCTGGATTTCATCCAAAGGTATCACCATCATCAACCGATAAGCATCGCCTCGATCGATTTATCGGGCCGAGTGCTCATGAGCGACTCCATTCTCGTGTCTGCAGCAATGATCGATGTCGTCTCAAGGGGCCGATCGCGTCAACGATAGCTTAACGCTATAGAGTAATACGTAACTGCTATGAGTCGGACACTAGTCGAACCCGTTCGACTCAGAGCAGTCGACTGCCATTCATGGTAGTCGACTGATGTCGGGAAAACTCATCCGACACTTAGCCAAATGGCCAAGTTTCACCTAAGAGCTACTACCCCTTCCCGGGTTACATTCGCTCACTCTCATCCCTTGTAGTCCCTCGCCTTCGAAGTTATCTTCGTCCGGCCACGTCCCTCGGATGCGCCAAGTGAACGGCTCTGCAGCGCCATCCTTCGCATCTCGCCCTGAAGTCTACTTCCTCAGGCTTCACTCTAAGCTCCTCGTCCGGCGGTCCCTCGGATGCTCCAAGTGCACAGCTTCCGCAAAGCTATCCTTCACTGACTCAAGGACCGAGTCATGAGTTGTGAAACTCGCCTAGGCTTCCATGTGCGAATTACTAAGTCCTGCAAAACTCCAACGCACATATCAAATCATAATAACAACCTAACTTAAACCCTTTGCCACACACATCAAAACCTTATCATGGCAAGAGATTGCCCTAACAATCTAGGGGTCAAGACAAGAAGAAGGTAATTGCTAGAAAATGGATCCCTAAGGAATTTCTAGTAAACCCCATAGGCAAGAATTTGTATTGGGTTCGAAAATCCATCCTTAAGGGTTAGAAAAACCCTAGGATAGTCAACCATATGGACTTGACCTATATCATAATTTGGTTGACTTAGGATGACGGGACATCATTTTTGAAATAGTGTTGGGAGATGATAATGTGCCCAAAAATATATAATAATTCTTAAATCGTGATATTTAATGAAATTTCTATGTATGTTTGCAATCATGATTTATGATTTTGATATTTGGCACATAGTCATGGGAATTAGGGTTTAAATCATGCTTTAGGTGATACTTTGTTTATTATCATGATATCATACCTAATGCATGATTATTGTTTGATGAACACATGTGCTTCTTGATCATAACGAGAAATTAAGTTATATATGTCTTTATGATCATGAGGATTGTTAGGATAATACTTAACCTTGATAGAATTGCATGAATATAATGGTTAAGTATATACAAATACCTTTAGGATACATCTCACACTCACAATAGGCTACCTTGATTGAAAACTTAGCATGAGTGAGATGTTAGGATGATACAAATGTCCACTAGTGCCTATGGCATTTAGATGGTCATTTAAAGTATCAAAATAGCAATAATAGACCAATCATGGGGAAGGCTTATGTTTAATTCATAGACATATTGCCTAAAGATCATGGTTGGATATTTCATAAGTTTTCAAAACAATTTCTTACTTTAAAATCTATGTGTTCATGTTTTGAAACAATTGGATGCAAAACTAGGTAGTAAACTTGATACTAGAATGATCAAAAACCTAGTGTTTTTTTGAAGTTTTTGGATTTTTGGCAAATCTCTGAAAATATAATGACTTTTTATGAAAAATTATTTTTCATTGATAGATATACTTACAAGAAATATGTTCCCCAAATTTCATGATTTTTCGAATTTTCTGGAATTATTAATGCATTTTTGAATTTCAGAAAATCAAAATTCACGAAAACTCATGTGTCGAGGTGATCGTAGTCGAACATCATGGCCTGAAAATTAGAACAGTAAAGGCTGAATTCAGTTTTTTAAACCAATTTTTGGTATTTTTCCTTCTATTAGATTTGATGCCATGAGTTTATAACTTAGTATTAATCTTTTTGATGGTGTCAAAGGGGAAGAAAAGATTATGTTTAAGTGAATTATGATAGGGGGAGAAATATGTATGGGGAGTTTCATGGATTAAGGGGGAGTTGCATGTTGCTATATCATGTTTATCCTTACATGCTTTCTTACCTTATAAATTTCTATCAAATATTTTTACCTAACTTAAACGGATTATCACACATCAAAAAGGGGGAGATTGTTAGGGCAATCTCTTGCCATGATAAGGTTTTGATGTGTGTGGCAAAGGGTTTAAGTTAGGTTGTTATTATGATTTGATATGTGCGTTGGAGTCTTGCAGGACTTAGTAATTCACACATGGAAGCCTAGGCGAGTTTCACAACTCATGGCTCAGTCCTTGAGTCGGTGAAGGATAGCTTTGCAGAAGTCGTGCGCTTGGAGCATCCGAGGGACCTCCGGACGAGGAGCTTGGAGTGAAGCCTGAGGAAGTAGACTTCAGGGCGAGACGCGAAGGATGGCGCTGCAGAGTCGTGCGCTTGGCGCATCCAAGGGACGTGGCCAGACGAAGATAACTTCGAAGGCGAGGGACTCCGAGAGATGAGAGTGAGCGAATGTAATCCGGGAAAGGGGTAGTAGCTCCTAGGTGAAACTTGTCCATTTGGATAAGTGTCGGATGAGTTTTCCCGACAACAGTCGACTGCCATGAAATGGTAGTCGACTGCTCTGAGTCGAATAGGTTCGACTAGTGTCCGACTCATGGGCATTTGGCCCAAGCGATCCGCCATGGACTAGCGATGATGTTGATCGACACCGATCGCCGAAGGACGACGAATGACCGATGGCACGCGACGCGCAGAATGGGGTCGAGCTGGAGCACTCTGATGGTACATCGATCGGTGATGGTACATCGATCACCGCAAGATCGGTCATGATGATGATACCGTTGGATGAAATCCAATGTGGAAAGTGGCCGTTATTGGACTACGGCTATAGGACCAGTCGACTGATCGGGGCATCAGTCGACTGCTCCTGTGTCAACGGGAAGAAACCCTCTTCCTCTATAAAAAGGAAGGGGATGAGGCTTTGGGAGGCTAATTCTTCAACTCTAATCTTCTCCCAAAGTGCCATAAACGTCTTCCCACTCTTCTTACTTGCTTTTACTTCATTCTTATTGTAAGAAGAGTGATCTTGATTGTAAAAGTTACCTCCACCTAGCTTGGTGCAAAGGAGAGACCATTAGTGGATTGGTTTTGGTGGAGTGATTCACCGAGGACGAATTGGGGACCGTGGATTAGCGGCGTAGCCGTGAACCACGTTACATTTTATGTTAGCGTTTGTATTCTTCTTTGTTTGTTTACTTGTCTTGTTTTTGTTATTTCCGCTTGCGCTAATTAGTTTTGTAGACGAGCAAAATCTACCATCCAAGTAAAGAGGGATATTCACCCCCCTCTAGCCGGCCGTTCGATCCCCAACATCTTGGAAATAAGTTTGATCATAATCCTAAAGGATTTTAGGATGCTCCAATATTATCTTGAGAATTATGAAAAATTTCAAATTGGCATAAACTAGGTTTAGAGTTCATGGTGTGCCATTTTGGGTTTTTGGCACACTTTGAGAATAAGTGACATTAAGACAAAATTGGATTTAATTCTAGAAATAGAAATTTGGGCTTAACACTTAGGTATTTAATACCTTAGTATTTTACAATTGTCATGCTTTGTTTGCCTTGTCATGTCATGACATCATGTTTCTTTTAATCATTTAAAATGTCATGATTATGCTTAGGACTTTTTATGTCATGTATGCTTAGATTTAATTATATGTCATGACATCATGATCATTGGTCATGCTTACTTATGTTATCATTTATGTCATTATCATTTCATGCATTAATAAAATTGAGTTAAGGACTATGACATAATTTGAAGTCCCATGTATAAGGGAATCAAGTAGTGTTGCCTTAGAAAAATGTATGAAACCTTAATTTAAGATGAACAAAATCCACATCTCACATCAAATTGACATGTGAAAGAAGATGTCCGGCCAAGTGAGGTTGGCCGGCGACTGAGGGTGGCCCAAGGGATGCCGACGGCTGATGGATGGCCGGTGGTGAAGAGAGGCAGTAGCTCCAATGGGTGACAGCGGCACAAAGGTGGGCGACAACCAACTTAGCTTGGGCAGCAAGAAGGAGGAAAGGAGGCTAGGGTTTCCAAAACCCTTGAACCAATTAATTCTCAACGAAAAACCCTTAAGCCATATTTTTATAGAGAACACATTCTCCTAACGGTTATTGGTTCATAACAAAAAATTGTTAACCCGCTCCAATAACTTAAGTTAAAATAAACCAAACTGTGTTGGTCTATTTTAAGTTAAAACGAACCGAACCAACTTTGGTTCATTCGTTTAAAACAAACCAAACAACTTTGGTTTCTTTTCCACCATTGGATTAGAACCAAACCGATTTGGTTCATCCATCATGTCTTCATAAGACTCGGCTCATCCATGTTTCCGATGCGACTAAAATAATTTCATGCTCGCTCTTTGTTTGGTCCAATCAAACCAAGTCTCTCTTGATATGAGAATCTTATTCTCAACCTCGTTTTAAATCCTTCGGATTACGCTCGTTGTACGTGTGACCAAATAAGTTCCTAGTTTATGTTGGTCGTCTATAATTAACCATTAATTATAGAATGATCATGAGTGGCACGTAGTAGTACATCATGATCCCTAATTAATCGGAAAATCAATGATTGATCCCAGAACCATTTCTGAAACCCTTCAGCAGTTACAATGAATCGTGCCCCATTCCTTTCACTCATCTTATACCCACTTGGTTCAGGACATGGTCTATTGTGTCAGTCCCCACTAGGTTGACTACGCCACACCTAGCCCAAGTATTACTTCCTCGTCCTCCGAATTCTAGTTACTGCACATGTATCCAGAGTACCATACTCTAAACATGTAATGCTTTGGCCAAAGACTTTATTAACAATCCGACGAGAGGCCATAGAGTATACATCTCCTTGCAAGGAGTGGTGAATCCTTTGTAAGATATTCAAACACCTTCGGCCACTTCGACTTATACCCAATCATCTCGGGTCCACCTCTCCTCGAAGATGCTTGCTTAAGATGTCAAAGCATAAGTCCTCATGACAAAGATGACTTGAATACCGTAAGTCAAAGGAACATCACACTTAAGCTACAGTAAGAACTTCATTGACATATCTATATATACAGATAACAATATGAAGTCTTACAACTAGTCACTCCAATGAACTAGTTACCATAACTATCATCCACAATCAACTCCGGACATCCCAATGTCTCCAGCTAGTGAGAAATAGCTGCTTGGATAAACTAAAGAGTATACCTCGTGCTAGTCTCAACAGAATCGATGGCTTTCGAATTCATCAATTTATCGACTAGGGATCATTCCAAAACATCACAATTACACATGTAGAGATACTCACTAGTTGTGATCCAATCACAAATTCTCTCATACTATGAATCGTATTATGGACATTCAATAAATGAGTTTAAGATCCAATCAAATACATGAACATGTATACTAAAATAGGGAATCTTCATTTATCAAATAAATGATACAACCATAAGGCGATTGCCTTAGGACATCTCTCATATATTACTAACATTTGATGTATGTCAAAAATAAGGAGAATATATAGGAGAAGTTATGGGAGAATTTGGGATTACCAATTTGGGAGAACTAGTAAGGAGATTTGAGTTAGGTGGCCTAACTCAATGTTTTGTTTGTGGTTTTTGTCAAACATATAAAGGGAGAGATTATTGGTACAATCAGTGCAGGTCATGATTGACCAGACTTGAGTTGGACTCGAGTAGTGTTTTGATGTTTGACAATGTTTTAGGGAGATTGTTGGTGCAATTGACCTGGGTCATGATTGACCAGACTCAAGTTTGACTCGAGGGGTATTTTGATGTTTAACGATGGGTTGATCATTTTTTGACTATATGATTGACATGGGGTTGACCATATGATGGAGAAGTCCAAGTCTTGTATACTTGGTATGGAAAGTCCAAGCATGGGTCTTGGCAAGGGAAAGTCTAAGCTTGAGTCTTGGCAAATGGAAAGTCCAACATGGGTTGGCAAGGGGAGTCCAAGGGGTGATATTGGTGGCGTAAAGTCCAAGGGTGGAGTCTAGGCAGCATAAGTCAAATGGTTGGCGGCGTAAAGTCCAAGCAGAGTCTTAGAAGCGTAAGCCCAATGTGCCAGATAGACCACTTTAGTACTATTCAACATAATGATGGTCACACTGCTGAAGGATGACGGTCAAGAATCACTATACTGAGCAATACGTAAACTGAAGCGTGAGGCTGATGGAGGTGGCTAGAAGACTTAGGTCTAGGCTATGGGTGGTCTAGCAAATATGAGGACATCATACTTGGTGTTAAAACCTCATGAATGAGGTTATCAGTCGACTGATATTATTGTCAATCGAGTGATGTGAGTCTACTGGTGTTCGACTACATGGAAATGGCCTAGTAGTCATTGCGAATGAATCGATCGACTATTGGCACAAGATCGGCCCGATATGGTGATCGATCGACTCTCGGGTGAGTTTTCGAGGATAGAAAGTTTTCGAGTTGACTATTAGGGTTTGACAATCGAGTGATGACTCGATCAGTCGAATGATGGTTTATCCATTGGAACTTATCCAACGTGGCTCATGCCGTTGTGAGACAACGACTACAAGAGCAGTCGACTTATGGTCTCGATCAGTCGACTGCTAGGCGAAAATCAGCTCGAGTTGCAGGTTTAAAAGGAGCACGAAGGGAGGATTTTTTATAGTAGTTACTAGAGCAATTTGTGGCGATTTGCTGGTGCAATTCAGGGTCTCTAAGTGCAGCTCAAGCAACCAAACAAGCAAGCATCTAAAAGTGCATTTGTAAAGTTTTCTTTACATGTTTTTGTGTATTGTATTTGTGTTGGTGCAGTAGGCACCTAAGTCGAACCTGAGTTTTGATTATAGCAAATGATACAAAGTTAAGCTCATATTGTTATCTCACGAGCTAAATCGATTGTGCAGAAAAATGCCAATGCTGGAGCTGAAGGCTGCCAACACCCGGAGGAAGCCGCGGTGGTCGGACGACACTCGAGTGATTTCGAAGGAAGCCGAAGGAATCTAGTGGAAGGCCGGAAGCGAAAGTGACACAGTAAGTATCGAGGTAAGCTCATGTGTATAAGCGTAAGTGAGGTCGTATCCTCCTTACAGGGATGGTCTTAAGCGTAGATCCGACCCAACACATCCCATGGATGGTCTAGGTCGAGATCGGACGGTCGGAGGCCATCGAAATTATGTTTTTGTTGAGCTAACTTTGACTTGCAGCTAGCATTAGTCGACTGCCAGCTTGAAGGACTCGACTGTCATCCATCAGTTGACTACCTACGGTCAGCATTCGGCCCGATCGCCATCGATCGGTGATGATGCCCATCGATCTCGATTGTCATATCACCTCATTTTAAGGGGTTTGGTGTACAAATCTCATTGGCTGAAGCTCCTCTCGAGAAGGGACTCAAAGGCAATAAAAGGAGGGCCTCTCCTAGGGTTTTCTCATCAATTCTAAGTTCCCAAAAGCCTCCGTAACGCTACGACTCTCCGATGACAAAGTGCTACTACTCCGACGATCTATTCTTGAGTTCTCATTTTTCTTATTCGTCGGTATAAGTTTAATTTAGCTTGTTTCTTTAATATTATTGTCTCGGAGCTTTCTTTTTATCGTAACAAGGAGACAGGGAGTGTCCTTCTACCTCAAGCTTTTGTGGTTTCTTGTATTCGATTAATTCCTACCTCCAACGAGGAGGAGTTCTTTAGTGCTTTGCCCTCCGTGCGTGGTCAAGGACCACTGGGGCCTTGGAGTAGTAGCCGAAGGCTACGAACCAAGTAAAAAATACTATCATCTCATTTACTTTGTATTTATCTTCCATTGCGTTCACTTGTGTCTTGAAATGAATTCGAACGAAAGAAAAGTTTTCTATCGCTATTCACCCCCCCCTCTAGCGATCCGCTCGATCCAACAATTGGTATCAGAGCCGGGGTGCTAAGATTTGGTGAAACCACCAATCTAGCCTTCTACAGATTTTTTTTTCTTTTTTAATTTTTATTTATTTCATTTTTTTTCTTTTTCATTCGTTTAGTTCTTTTCTCCCGCACTACTAATCCAAGATGCGAGTCTTGGGACATCTCAATCATTTGTGTTGTTAGGTTTATTTTTGCTTCATTTCTTGTTTTTTGTATCAATGGCCCATCTCGAGGGTTTTAGCACCGTCTGACCTCCATTTTACAACGGAGATGACTTCCGTTATTGGAAGGGTCGAATGGAGTGCTTCCTTAAGACCCAAATCGAGATGTGGATCATAATCCAAATGGGATTCACACTTCCGACTAAAGAAGTGGGTGAATCTTTGGATTATGACCAATGGACCAATGCTACAAAAAAAACAAGTCGAAGCCGATGCCTAGGCGACTCAAATCCTCCAATGCGGCTTGTCCAAGGAGGAGCTTAATCGCGTTATCCCCTTCATCAACGCAAAGGATCTTTAGACAAAACTAGTGGAGCTACACGAAGGGACCGCTGAAGCCAAGGTATGTAAGCGCGATCTCTTGTTCAATAAGTTATATAATCTAAAAATGCAGGAACACGAGACGGCGATGCAACTTCACGCCCGCGTTCAAGATATCGTCAACAACCTACACGCAATCGGACAAAGGGTCGAAAACTGCGACCTTATTAGGTATGTACTAAACTCATTTCCTAGAACTACCTTATGGGCATCCATGGTCGATGCCTACAAGGTCTCCAAGGATCTTTCAAAACTTAGATTAGATGAGTTGTTTTCCGATTTCGAACTCCATGAACAGTCTAACTCAGAACCTGAGAAGGGTATAACACTTTTTGCAAGTTCAAAGAAGAAAACCGCGAGCAAGCCACCCCCGAAGGAGGAAGAAGATGAGTCTGATTTGGAGGTTGACTCAGAAATGGAGGCCGCACTAGTCAACCTAGTTCAGAGGATGGTCAAGGGCTGAAAGCGAACCGTCACTTGACCCAATGAAGGTAAGTCTAAAAGTTCTAACATTAGGTGTTACGAATGCAATAGGTTTGGACACATCAAGTCCGAATGTCCAAAGCTCAAGAACAAGGCACCGAAACACAAAAAGGCACTCAATGCTACATGGGAAGAAGCATCCAAGGAAGAAGACGATGATCATGTCTTCATGGCTAAACTGGTTGAATCAGAGATGGAGTCGAAATCGGAACACGAATCTGAAATCGAAGACGAATCGGACTGCGAAGCTCTATTCAAGACAAGCCACGGATATGCATCCGGTTCAAAAGATACACTCAAGGTAAGTTGATCCCTTATTAGTACGCTTTATAGTGCAATTAAATTCTTAACTAGGAAATTAGATAAGTCTGAGTCCAAGGTCGAGACCTTGTTGAGGAGGTTAAACTCCTCAAACACGAGGTCTCCCTAACCTCTTCAACTAGTTGAGTTCGAGAGGAGGACTCAACTCGGGTTGAAAAGCTCGAAGTTGAGAACTCACTCTTGAAGAGTCAAGTCGAAGATCTTAGGAACACGTTGGAAAGGTTTACTTTGGGATCCAAAGGACTTGACCTCCTACTTGGATCGCAAAGGGTCATGTACAACAAGGCCAGACTAGGGTTTAGCTCAAATATGACCAACAAGTCGTATATGTCGATTGTAAGTCGACATAAAAAATGTGTCCAAGCATGGGTCCCTAAGACCGCCTTAATTTCAAACTTAGGATCGAACCAATACTGGGTTCCCAAGGGCCAAATCCACTATGTGGAGAGACCGAACCGATTCAACGGTCCAAGAGAAGCCAGTACAAAACTTGTTTGTGCCTTAACTTAGAAATTGCATGCTTAGGTTCTTTCTTTATTTATTTTCCTTTTAGAATTGTTAGATAGGACTATAACTCGTCAATACTTGGTAACATAGTACCAGGACGCGGCGAGATGATAGTACACTAGGAAAGCGGAGTCTTGTGTATTCGGGCTACATAAGGCATATCTAGTTCGGTGCATTTGACCGAGTGGAACTAGCTGAAGCTACCTCGCCGTATCCTAGACTAGTTAGACCAGGAAGTGGTCTTAGGTGAGTCAAGTCTCTATTTTCTTGAAAATGGATTTGTCTAAGGAAGTGGTCATTTTTTCGATCAAAGAAGGCCTTTGTGCCTCGCCACGACCTGGAAGCCATAATCTTGAAAAGGTGACTTGATGAGCTTAAGGTCAAATCCGAATCTAACGCAAGGTTGATGGGTGTTCAAGTCATTAAATCTAAATTAAGTAAAATTGGAAGTCATCTCACAAGAACATATAGGGTTAACATGCTTGATCATGTAGACATGGGTGAGATGATTTAGGTTAATAATTTTCAACCAACCTTTAATAATTCCAATATCCGATCCAACTACCTTGCATGTAGGATCAATGAATGTTGGACAGTGGTTGCTCCCGACACATGACTGGGGTATCAATTCAAGTTTTCGAAGCTTCGATTCAAACGACAAGGATCGGTAGCCTTTGGAAACAACGACAAGCTCAAAATCATCGGATCAGGTGATATTGAGCTCAACTCTAACTTTATTATTCAAAATGTCTTATTGGTAGAAAATTTTCAATATAATTTACTTAGTGTAAGCCAATTGTGTGATAATAACTATAAGGTCATATTTCTAGAAAATGAATGCGTAATTAATACAAATGAAACCTCTAAAACAATTCTTAAGGGAACCAGAAATAATAATATTTATACTATTAATTTAACTAACTCCTCAACCAAGTGTCTTATGACACGGTAAGAGGAATCGTGGTTGTGGCACCGACGACTCGGTCACTCGCACCCAAGACTCATCCACAAGATGAGTCAGAGTGACTTAGTCAGAGGTTTGCCTAACCTCAACAACTTGGATAATAAAATATGTAATACTTGTCAACAAGGTAAACAATCTAGGACACAACATCAACTAACTAATCAAGAACAAACCAAAAGTGTTCTTGAGCTCCTACACATGGATCTATTTGATTAACACGGAGCTAAGTCACTTAATGGGAGTCAATTTTGCTTAGTCATAATTGATGATTATTCTAGATTTACTTTGGTTAGGTTCATCAAACACAAAAGTGATACCCTAGATCAATTAATCAACCTATTTAAACTAATAGAAAATCAACAAAACCTTAAAATCAAAAGACTTAGGAGTGATCATGGTGGTGAATTCGAGAACCACAGATTTACAAAATTCTGTAACCTAAATGGATACCACCATGAGTTCTCATGCCCTAGAACCCCACAATAGAATGGCCTAGTAGAACGTAAAAATAAAACCCTACAAGAAGCCGCTAGGACAATGTTAAACGAATATAACATACTCGATAGGTTTTGGGCGGAAGCTATTAGTACAGCGTGCTATGTCCAAAATAAGATCCTTATGGTAAAGAGGCACCTTAAGACCTTGTACGAGATTTATCACAATAAAGTACCTAACATCAAGTACTTTAGGGTATTTGGGTGTAAGGTACATATCCTAAACACTAAGGATTACTTAGGGAAATTTACATCCAAAACCTCGACTGGGATCTTTCTAGGTTACTCGACTACGAGTAGAGCTTATAGAGTATATAATCATGACACCCTTAGAGTCAAGGAGACTATCAATGTAGTGTTTGATGAAGGACACGAATCGACAAAACCCCTGGTAACCCCAATTACCGAGCTAATTCATACCAGACTCAACTCCGATCCGGAGATCAAGTCTAGTATTAATCCTAACCTAAGTCAACCAAGTCATTCTATCGACCAAGTGGTAGATGACTCTAACCAAACTAGGACTCAAATGGGTCATCCTATCGACACAGTGATAGATGACTCTAACCCAAATCAAACTAGGACTCAAATGAATCATCCGATTGATCAAGTGATAGGTGATCCAAGCCTAGGAGTTCGAACTAGAGCCTCATACCGGAACCTTAGTAAAATCTCCTTGATTTCCAAAATTGAACCCAAAACTATTGACCAAGCTCTTCTTGATCCCGATTGGATTATTGCAATGCAAGAAGAGCTGGCTCAATTCACTAGGAGCGAAGTATGGGAATTAGTACCACCACCTAAAGATAAAACAATCGTTGGAACAAGGTGGGTGTTTAGAAATAAACTTGATGACAAAGGTGAAGTAGTTAGAAATAAAGCTAGATTAGTTGCCAAAGGTTTTAGTCAAGTCGAAGGTTTAGATTACGACGAGACCTATGCCGCAGTAGCTAGATCAGAGTCCATTCGAATGTTATTAGCATATGCTGCACTTCGAGGATTTAAGTTGTTTCAAATGGATGTAAAGTCAGCATTCTTAAATGGATATATTAAGGAAGAGGTTTATGTTAGTCAACCTCCCGGTTTCGAAAGTCTAGATAAACCCGACCATGTCCTTAGATTAAAGAAAGCTCTCTATGGACTCAAACAAGCTCCTCGAGCTTGGTACGAGAGGCTTTCGGTTTCTCTTAAGTCCAAAGGATTTAACCAAGGTTTAGTTGACCCAACCCTTTTCGTAAAAACCATAGGTAAAGACATATTCATAGCCCAAATCTACGTAGATGATATCATCTTTGGAACCACCAACTCGATCCTACTAAACGAATTCATTTCACTTATGGAAAGTGAATTTGAAATGAATTTAGTAGGCGAGTTGAGTTTCTTCTTAGCTCTACAAATTAAACAAACTAAAGATGGAATATACCTACACCAACGCAAATATACTAAGGAATTAATTAAACGCTTTGGGATGCAAGACGCTAAAATTATTAATACCCCAATGGCAATGAATGTAAATATAGAAGAAGATGTAACCGGAAATCCAATTGACTTAAAACACTATAGGAGCGTGATAGGGAGTCTCCTTTACTTAATTGCAAGAAGACCTGATATCTTATTTGAAATAAATATGTGTGCAAGGTTCCAAACCTGTGCCAAAGAGTCTCACCTAACTCTAGTCAAGTGTATCCTTAGATATCTAAAGGGTAGACTTAATGTCGGTATTTGGTACCCTAGATCTACCGAGTTTGAACTAACTGGCTACTCCGACTCGGACTATGTCGGTAGTAAGCTCAATAGAAAGAGTACGAGTGGTTGTTGTCAACTTCTTGGCTCAAGTCTAGTGAGTTGGTGTAGTAGGAAGAAACACTGTGTTGCCTTATCTACCACCGAAGCCGAATACATCGCGATGGGTGAGTGTGTTACTCAACTTCTTTGGATGAAGCACACTCTCCTAGATTTTAAGTTAGACTTTACAAACACTAAAATTCACGTAGATAACATTAGCTCAATTAACTTAACTAAGAATCCAATATGTCATTCTAGGACCAAACATATAGAGGTCAAACACCATTTCATTCAAGAACATGTGGCCAAAGGAGTCATACAACTCGAATACGTCGAATCAAAGTCCAACTTGGAAGACCTATTTACTAAACCCCTACCCGAAGCCGAATTCAGTCTATTAAGACGAAAATTGGGCATGTGCGTAGTAGAATAAGAATTTACAAATTATATTTTCATATTACTATTACTACTTTTTCATGGAACTAGCATAGGACATACCTTAGATATCATGCACCTATAGATTTAAGGAGCAAATACATCTCACAACACATAGGACTAATGTGTTTGTGTACTTAGCCACGTAGATGGGCGTGAGATGTTAGGACCTTACTCCTAGTTCCAGATGTAGAGCTAGTGTATCGCCATGAACCACGGAGTATAATCATATATATTAACCGACTCTGACCAGGACTTGTTGATCTATCATATCAATCAAGTCAAATAAGAGTCGAACATTTTATAGATGAGCTTGTTTTTAGTATATTATTTTCAAAATAATATGGAACATGCTTGGACTTAAAATTTAATACCTATATTTTTTCAAAACCCCCCACACTTTTTGATAAATGGCAAAAGGGGGAGAAACTGGCCAAAGTTAAGGGATCAATATTTTTTTTTAGTACTTCATACTTATTCACATGGCCAAAAGTTAAGTAAATGTTTACTTAACTTTAATTTTTGCAACTTAATTTGTTTGAGTTAACAAAAGGGTAATAAAGGCCAAAGTTAAGAGAAGTCAAAACTTAAACTTATTTTTAATACTATGCACTTTAATTTTTGCAACTTAATTTGTTTGAGTTAACAAAAGGGCAATAAAGGCCAAAGTTAAGAGAAGTCAAAACTTAAACTTATTTTTAATACTATGGTCTTAATGCTTTACTTAAGAAAGAAGGAGAAAGGGCCAAGTTAAGAAGTCCTCTTAACTTAAACGTTTTACTAAGGCCAATTAATTACTTAAACTCTTCCTAAATAGTAACCATCAAGGGGGAGGATTAAGATCTTTTTTCAAGACTCACCCTCGGTCAAGGGGGAGGTTTCCTCAAGGGGGAGTACTTGAAGAAAATCCTTACTACTCCTACTTAATCTTTATTATTCTTGTTTCTCATGCATATTATCTTCTTAACTTTGTATGTGGGTTTACCATAGATCAAAAAGGGGGAGATTGTTGGTGCAATAGGCACTTAAGTCGAACCTGAGTTTTGATTATAGCAAACAATACAAAGTTAAGCTCATATTGTTATCTCATGAGCTAAATCGAGTGTGCAGAAAAATGTCAACGCTGAAGCTGAAGGCTAGCGACACCTGGAGGAAGCCGCGGTGGTCGGGCGACACTCGAGTGATTTCAGAGGAAGCCGAAGAAATCGAGTGGAAGACCGGAAGCGAAAGCGACATAGTAAGTATCGAGGTAAGTTCGTGTGTGTAAGTGTAATTGAGGTCGTATCCTCCTTACGGGGATGGTCTTAAGCATAGACCCGACCCAAGACATCCCATGGATGGTCTAGGTCGAGATCGAACGGTCGGAGGTTGTCGAAATTATGTTTTTGTTGAGCTAACTTTGACTTGCAGCTAGCATCAGTCGACTGCCAACTTGGAGGACTCGATTGTCGTCCATCAGTCGACTACCTGCGGTCAACATTCGACTGATGCTACCATCAGTCGACTGATGATGGCCATCAGTCGACTGATGGTCAAGGATCAGCTTCAAGGAGTCAAGCCTTATTACCTCATTTCAAGGGTTTTGGTGCACAAATCTCATTGGCTGAAGCTCCTCTCGAGAAGGGACTCAAAGGCAATAAAAGGAGGGCCTCTCCTAGGGTTTTCTCATCAATTCTAAGTTCCCAAAAGCCTCCGCAATGCTACGACTCTTCGACGATGAAGTACTACTACTCCGACGATCTATTCTTGAGTTCTCATTTTCTTATTCATCGGTATAAGTTTAATTTAGCTTGTTTCTTTAATATTATTGTCTCAGAGCTTTCTTTTTATCATAATGAGGAGAGGGGGAGTGTCCCTCTACCTCAAGCTTTTGTGGTTTCTTGTATTCGATTAACTCCTACCTCCAACGAGGAGGAGTTCTTTAGTGCTTTGCCCTCCGTGCGTGGTCAAGGACCACTAGGGCCTTGGAGTAGTAGCCGAAGGCTATGAACCAAGTAAAAAATACTATCGTCTCATTTACTTTGCATTTATCTTCCGTTGCATTCACTTGTGTTTTGAAACGAATTCGAAAGAAAGAAAAGTTTTCTATCGCTATTCACCCCCCCCCTCTAGCGATCCGCTCGATCAACAATTTGTATTTGCTTGTTGTACTTTCATTTATTGTTGTAAACTCTTGTACGAGGTTTCTCCACCTCTGTCTTATTGTTGAGAAGGAGTATTTGTGATTATAGTGGTGTTTGGCATCGCTAGAGCTCATTTGAGCTCAATCCGTGGAGTAGGAACCTTGAGGTTCCGAACCATGTTATATCTCGTGTACTTGTGCTTGTATTGTGTATTTGATGTATCTTTATTATTTTCACTGCGTATACTAATCAAATTATAGCAAGCACGCAAACGAATTACATCAATGTCGAAATGCTATTCACCCCCCTCTATCAACGATCAATTCCCCTACAAATCACACATGGGTTAGCTTGATGTTAGCATTGGTGGGTTCACCATCTCATGGCTTGGGTCCTTGAGTCGGTGAAGGATGGCATTGCGGAAGTCGTGCACTTGGTGCATCCGAGAGATCGCCGGACGGGGAGCATTGGAGTGAAGCCAAAGGAAGCAAACTTCAGGGCAAGATGCGAATGATAACATTGCGGAAGTCGTGCGCTTGGTGCATCCGAGGGACGTGGTCGGACGAAGAGAGCTTCGGTGAGGGACTCCAAGGGAGATGAGAGATTGAGAAATTGTAACGGTAGCTCATAGGTGAACTTGGCCGAATAGCTAAGTCAAGCGTCAGATGCTCAAACTTAGGTTTGAGGTTTTACCCAATGTTTGGTTAAGTCAGTTGCTCAAACAAATAGTATGTTTGAGGTTTTACCTGACACCAGTCGATTGCTATTGGTAGTAGTCGATCGCTGCAGTCGATGTGACACTCGACCGGGTGCTCGCTCGGTTCGATCGTTGGTTTAGCCCAGCAGTGATCGCTAGGGTTTGGCAATCGATCGCTACACCATCACCGACCAAGATGGTCGCGGCACAGAACCTCCGTAGCCGATCGATCAAGAGGGTTACGCAGCAAGAATGATTGATGGGATCATCACCAATCGCTAAGAGTATCGTTGGGCGGACGACAAAGAAGTCGGCCGTTGGAAGTCGGTCATTAGAGGGGCAGTCGACTGATGGCATGCATCAGTCGACTGTCGCTTGCCTAATGGGAAGAAACCCTTCTCCTCTATATAAAGAAGGGTTGGAGACTTTTGGGAGGCTAATGCTTCACTCATAATCATACTCCCAAGTGCCCAACATGTTCTAACACTCCTCTTCTTGTTCTTATTTCCATATTATTGTAAGAGAGAGTGATTGTTGTAAAAGAGGTTTACCTCCACCTTGCTTGGGCTAAAGGAGAGACTAGTGGATTGTTAAGGGAGTGATTCTCCATACGTATCGTCCGTGGACTAATGGCAAGGGTCATGAATCACGTTACATCTTGGCGTTAGCGTTTGCATTCTTTACTTCTTGCTTTGTCTTAATTGTTTTTGTTTAGCTTATATTTCCGCTACACTAACAACTTTCGTAGACAATTAAGCGACCAAATTCCATCTACAATCATCGGGGCTATTCAACTCCCCTTCTAGCCGGGCCACGATCTTCCAACAATTATATAATAGACCACGATTATCTAATAGGGTTTGCAATTAACTATACTCACTGTAAGTAAGGTTCAACTTCTACAGTATTGAATAACACATATCAATGTGCAGCTTGCAACACCTAGTCTTCTAAAATTCTTTCTTGTCCTTTAGAAATTGGGCAACCTTCCACTAATCCATTCTCCAAATCATCATTCCGATTAGAACAGACACCAATACTAGTAGTTTTTTGAAAATATGCACTACAAAATTGTATTCTTTCATTTGTGAGGTAATACTAAACTATGCAACCCTCTGGCCTTGCTCGGTTCTTCACATACCCTTTAAGTACTTTCATAAATCTAAATATAAAAACAAATTTTCAATCAAAAGTTTTTGATAGGAAAATATAATTTATTGCATAATATTTATTACCTTTCAAATGGATACATCCAGCGGAAATGGACTGGTCCACGCAAGCGAGCCTCCCTTGCTAAATGAATTGTTAAATGAACCGAAATAGTAAAGAAAGATGGTGGAAAATACCTTTCTAACATGCATAGAGTTTCCGCAATATTCTCCTCGAGTTGTTCTAAGTGGTTCCTATCTAACACTCTTTGACATAATTCATAGTAAAATGCACACAGCAGAAATAGAGCATTCCGTGAACCTTTTAGTAAAAGACTTCTTAATGCAACTGATAGCAATTGTTGCATTAGAATATGACAATCATGAGATTTCAGCACAATAAGCTTACACTCTTCTAAAGAAACACAATTAACAATATTTGAGCTATAGCCATCTGGTAACTTTAATTTCTTCAACCTACTGCAAAATACATTCATTTCTTTTTTAGACAATGTGTAAGGTGCAGTAGGCAAGTGATACATGTTTTTTTCCTTTTTTTTTTTTTGAGGATGTAATTCTTCTCTAATTTTTAAGTGCATCAAATCTTTGCGAGCATTAACACCATCTTTGGTTTTTTTTTCTTCACATTTAACAATGTTCCTATGACATTTTCTCAAATATTCTTTTCAACATGCATCACATCTAAGTTATGAAGTAACAATAACCCCTACAAGTAACCATCAACACATTTCATAGTATTAGTTCATTAATATAAAAAATTCATTAAAAGATAATGAATAGAGAGTCAAATAACTTACACTCCAGTATGGCAAATTGAAAAAGATTATCTTTTTCTTCCACATTTGAATTGGTTGTCGTACATTTTTTGAATTATCATGCTTCTTCCTCTTTTTCTTTATAGTTTTGATAGTCTCACCCTTTTGTTTTTTTACCCCAATCATTTCCAATGTCTTTCACTGCATTGAGAATTTCTAACCCAATCTTTGGTCTAGGTTTCCCTTTTCTCTATTTTTTCCCATTAAACCACTTTTTTTTCTCACGAAATGGATGATCATGAGCAAGGAATCTCCTATGGCCCATGTATGCACACTTTCTACTGTATTTAAGCCACATAGAACATATGTCTTCACCACATATCGGACAACCAAATTTTCCTTTTGTCACACATCTAGATAGGTTTCCATAAGTAGGAAAATCATTGATTGTCCACATCAAAATAGCCTTTAGATTGAACATTGACTTACTAAATGCATCATACGCCTCCACTGTCATGCCCCAAGAGTATGTCATGTCGAAAAGCAAACGGACAGCATCTCCCCTGTACGTCGCAACATATTCTATTAATACAAGGCCCTTAGGCCCACAACCACAACATAATAAGCATAACTAAATCAAAACACAGCGCAAAACATAAAACCACATACCCATAATCACACATACTGACATACAATCCAAAACCAACGTAGGTGCACACCAACTGACAAGTCCACAGTACCAAATAGTACATAAAACATCGAACACAAACTAAAGTACACAACATAAACCAAAATCCACGGGAGGCTCGGAAAAAGGAGATGGGATGGATCGCTAGCGAAGCTCCAAGCCGTCATGAAGACTTCTACCTATTACCTGGGTGGCAGAAAAACCCAGGGTCCGTGGTGGTGAGTATAACTCAGCAGGTAATAAGAAAAACATGTATATATCAAATATCACATGTAATTAAACAAAAAAATCTATAGGTATATCAGGTAAACACCAACATGATAAACATATACATGCATATACTTTCTAACCAAATGGCCAACATAAAATATAGACATACCTGAAAGTCTGCTACGCTACACCTATCCAACCTGAGCATATATCCACAATATATGTATATAACATGAAATCTAGTCTAAACCATACGACATCATAAATACTGGTCAAAGAATGCAATAGTCTAACCAACAAGCATCTAGGTATCCGACACAACCATATAATAGATGCGGGTAGCATGTATGAAGATGATGTACAACCAAATGCAACAAGCATAGTACAATCAAATGCAACATCACAATAAGCATATATATATAGACTGCATCTATATATATATATACTAATCACAATCATCCATATATATATATATATATATATATATATATATATATATATATGGCAATATGTAAAAATGTCATAAGTTACAGCAATGCAGCATGCATGGTCATGCCGACTCACCCTAAAGCTACCACGACCCCAGTGTGGCCTCGGTGGCTCGACATGACAACTGTCCCAACTCAACACCAACCACTACTCTCGAGTGGCCGAGTGGGCAGTATGATCGAGTAGCATATAAGCATAAAGAGCAAGCTACACGATGGGGGATCCCTGTTGTTGGCCACTCCGACAGTCACTACCCATGAGTGGTCGAGTGCCACACACGCAGGACAATGACATGCAAATCCAACTACCACCATCTATAGCGGTAGAGTGTGGCACCACAAATGCTCTGCCCTCACACCGGTTACTCCTCCTATGAGTAACCGTGGAGGCAAGATGACTGACGACTCTCTCAACCATAAGAGAGACCACGTCGCCAGCATGAATGCAAATGACATGAATGCATAGTCACATATATAGACATCCACCACAGACTCTCTATTCTACAGAGAGTCATACGAATCTGATCAATGTACTCTCTATCCTGCAGAGAGTCGTACTCAACTGATCATAACACACTCTATCCTGTAGAGAGTCATACCAATCTAATCGACGTACTCTTTATCCTGCAGAGAGTCATACTCAACTGATCATAACAAGCTAGGACCACCGGTCTGTAGCGACACACTAATCACAATTTACCTGACCATTTACACAATACATGATCGGCAATAAATAAGCAACATAAGGGTATTGATATCAAACCTACGTTCAGGACATTACCTACTTACGGATGACCTCTTTCCCCCTTTTCAAATCAGGTCATCATCCGTACTCCACTATTTACACATTACTAAGCATTTATAGATTTACCTACATCACATCTATAACTCCTAATCATGATGAAGGAAATGTGATAACAACAATAGAGCATATAGGCCAAAGGCAAAGTATCAAGCACAAGAATAAATAAGAGTGGGGTCAAGGTAATATGAACATATAATATGATCATATATATATCTAAATCTGTATGCAACAACTACTACCTGACCAGGGTAGGAAATTACCCACCTGTTGAGAAGCTCGTATCAAGGGCCTTTGCGTTCACGTCTCTATCTCAAATCCAGGTCCTGTAAATACAACATACATAAACAAATGCCAGCGTAATCAAACTATAGGTATAGAAATCTAATCCAACCTAAATCTTTGGCTGATTCGCTACTATCTGCAAGGGTAGTTCCATACACTTCCATACTAATCCCTAATTACATCCTAACTCTTGATTAGTCAATTCAATCATGTAGTGGTATAATCCTCTACACTTCATTTACTAATCATATTTGATCTATGATTACTTCACAAATAATACTACTGTAACATATCACATTGAATCAATAACCATATCCAAATCTAGGTCAACTTCTGACATCAACTATCACTAGATCAATTAAATCACAAGGATAATGATGTTCATGATAAATTAATCCAACCCAACATACCTTGCACAATCGTAGTTGCACAACTCCTGGATCTGCTATAGGAAATCTGTTCATCCTATAGGAATATGTTAACTTAATTAACATACACAATCCTTACCTCTCTCAACCAATCCACCATGGATTATCTGAAACACACTTCCATTGTCAATCTTGAAGGTCTAAAGGTTATCGATTCGCAATCACCTACATAATTTGCAATTTCATTATTTTCACTTAACTGATATAATTATTCAATCAATCACAATCCAGTAGCTAATCAATGCTAATTAGATCCAAATCTCTGTTTACAACCATACCTCTCCTTATCCTGAACACAACCAACATCAATTGTTCACAGCCAAGAATAAAGCATCACAACCATTTACAGTCACTCACAACTATTCACAACCACTCCAACTCACACCATCCGGCTTGCTCCACCCCTCGCTTCACTACACTACCACAACTGAGCAATTCCCAACAAAAACATCGCAGCCAACCCATCGATAGGAAAAAACATTCCACAGATCACACAACTCAAAAACTAGCAATTTACAGCTAAATGAGAGAGGCTAGATCAAGCTTACCAGCCTTGGACTCCACCGGCAGCAATCCCTAATTCGTTCCAGTTCACCGGGAAGGATGCACTGGCATGGTTGTGGGCACTAACCATCGCGTGCAACGGCGCCTACGATGGAAGGTAGAAGAGTGATCAGTCGGCGATAAGTGGGAAGGTGACAGAATCCGGCCACATGATGGCGGGCGATGGTGATGCAGTGAGGCGCTCGATCAGGAGAAGAGAAAGAGCGATCGGTGCTTGAGCGACGGCTGTGAAGAGGAGAAGGAGACAGCGATGGAACGAAGGAGGGGAAGGGAAGATCGGCGCTGTCGGGATCAGGGAAGAAGGATCGGCAGAGAAGAGGATCGGGCGGAGAAGAGGAGTCGAGCAGCAGTGAAAGAAATGAGAAAAAAAAGAAAAGGTTTTCTTTTTAAACCATAGGTTAATAAAATGTATTAACCCCTCAATAACGGATAATCCAAACAGGCCTTGTAAAAGCTTGTTAAATCTTTCTTTACATAATATCATAAAAATTCCGTTTAAATCTAGACAAATTTCTAAAAATTCTTGCAAAATCCCCTAGGGTATTTGCCTAATTAACAATGATATTTTTTCCCGGTATCTTACATCCACACATGTGTCCCACAACTCCATCACTTCCTCCACAAGGGGTTCAAAGTATACATCTATATCATTTCTTGGTTGCTTTGGGCTTGTAATCAGTAATGTCAGCATAAGATTTTCCTTTGCCATGCACATCAATGGAGGAAGGTTGTAATTAACCAAAATAACTGGCCAACAACTATATCTAGAACTAAGATCACCAAAAGGATTGAATCCATTTGTTGCAAGACCAAGCCGTAGATTTCTAGGATCTGCTGCAAAAGCTGGCCACTTATTATTTATTGTATCCCAAGCAACTGAATCAACTGGATGACACATCATATGATCTTGACTTTTGTAGTTGGAGTGACAAATCAAGTCTTCAGGCTTTTCTTTTAGGGGAAAATACTGAAGCACCTTTGCTGGAACTCCTTTATGAACTTTATTAGTGATTTTGTCCACCTTCCATCTTGAGAAACCACACTTTGTGCAAGAGTCCAAATCTTTAAGCTCCTTTCTAAATAGACAATAATCGTTTGGGCAAACATGAATCTTCTCATATCCTAAATCAAATGGTTTCAACAGTTTTCGTATTGAGTAAACATTTGCTGGAAGTGTTTTTTTTCTGGAAGAATGCCACTTAAGATCTTCAAAAGCTCATTGAAACTATTATTAGTGTGACCATTAGTAGACTTATAATTATATAATGTAACGATTGCTGACAACTTTGTGTAAGTTGTACAACCAGGGAAGAGAGGAGTTTTTGCATCTTCTAATAAATCAACAAACTCATAGTCTATTGTCTCAGACATAGTGTGTTCATCCTCATTTTCAAACACAAAGACATCTCTATATAAATGATATGCCTCTCTATTTTCATCCAACTCTTTCTGAACTCCTCTTGAACTGCTTTCACTTTGAAATTGTGATGTATAAGTTTCACCATGGAAGACCCAAATAGTGTAAGAAGGATCAATCCCCTTCATAATTAAATGCTCATACACTTGGCCAAATTTCATATACTTCTTATTTTGGCAACACTCCAAGGACATAAGATTACTTCACGTGTTTTGGCATAGTTCCTAGCTTGCGCAAGAAATTTTTGAACCCCTTCTTCATACTTAGGAACAAGTCTTGAAGTCAAATGCATCCATTCCTTATCCATTTCATAAATGAGCAAAACCCTAAAATATTATGATGACTCAATTTTTTCAAAGAGAACATTCATTCACAGTAGTGCATGAGCAGAAGGTAATTGTCATATAAAAGATTGGAATAATTTGGATATATAGAAAGGTTGGCAATAAAATTCACCATGTTATACCTTTGAACATTTACTCTCAAGATTTTTTACTAACATTTACTATTGAGTAACTTATTCAAAAAACTATGAGAGCAATGAAATCTAAAGAAAATCCAATTAAAAGTGTCAAAAGGTAGCTTGACAAAAACATCACTATTGACTCTAAAAAAAACTTATGAAGAAACCATATTTGATATTCACCAAATCACAAACAATGGACAATAAGCTCTCCAAAATTAACTCAAATATGATCTTAAAGACTTCATTTTGGAATAAAAAATGTTACTTGAATATAACAAATTAACTTAAGTGTCTTGTTCAAACTTAAAAGATGATGTCTTTTAAATATAACCAAAAGAGCCGACACATTAGATCTAATCCAATGTCAAATGAGATCATTATAAGGCCCACTATTTACCATAATACAAATTGTCCCACATTGTTTTTCTTTCCCGTTTTGTAATACTTTGCTATAATGTATAAAGGGTTGGCAAAGATAAATTTCTTAGTTCTCTGCAATCAAGGGGTTTTTCCTCTATTCATATAGTGCTTTTTTCTTAACCATGTATAGAATGCATAGTTGGTCTCACGCTAAGCTGTTAACATTCAAACTGATTGATTTTTTAGCTTATGAAATGTTGTAATGTGTTATGTAAAATTCTTTAGATACTAACCTGCAAGAGGAGTGTCAATGGATGTAGGTTGACGAACGGAGGTTGTGCGTGAGAAAGAGGCAGACGATGGCCGACGGATGGAGGCTGATGAATGGAGGGTGTACAGAGAAAGCAACGGATAGAGAGAGGCGAGCATGTGAAAGCGGTGATGGGGAATGAAGAGAATGGATGGAGACGGAATGAGGGTGTTAGGATCTTGTAACGGCTAGAGGGGGGGTGATTAGCCTTTCTTCGTTTCTACAAGCAAGTTAGCGGAAGCAATACAACTACGAATAAGAATACAAGTAAGAAAACGATGAAAGCAACGCTAACACTCGATGTACGTGGTTCGGAGATGACACTCCTACTCCATGGCAATCCGTAAGGTGGATTAGTCCTAGCCAAGCTTCACTATATTCTCCTTTGGATGAACCAAGGTGGAGAAACCTTTCTTACAATGCTCTCCTCTTCTTTACAATGATGGATGATTAAGAACTAGAGAAGAGGAGGTTTTGAATTGCTAAAACACTTAGGGAAACTTGGTGAGCACGAGGGTGTAGTTATGAATGAGAGCACTAGCTTCACCAAGCTCCCCAAGGCCCCTTTTTATAGAAGAGGGGCTGTTTTTCCCGTTGAACCTCGATCAGTCGACTGATGCTTACCATCGATCGCCGTCCAGCCAACGCAACCACGAATCGAGATCTCCGCGAGATTCGTAGCGCAATTTCAATGGCCAGTGATCGATCGATTGATCCTCCATCACCGATCGATGGAGCGATCCGAGTGATCGCAGCCGCAATGAGTGCGACTATATACGTGCTCATTTTTGCGTTGATCACCGAGCCACTATTTGCGGATCGATCGATGCAACATCGATCGATCATCGCTAACGCTTGATCGATAGTTAAGGTTTCACCCTGACTTAGTCGAGCACCTGACCAGTCGACTGATACATCATATCAGTCGACTGATACTCATCAAGTGTGAGTAATTCACACTTGATTTTACACCCTAGACCTAGACTTGACCTTCTAACTCTTCCTTCAGCCTTGCGCCTGCCTTCAAGAGTTTCCTTCAGCCTTGCCATGTCTTGGGTTGCCAAATGCTTGGACTTTACGCCGCCAAGACTCCAAGCTTGGACTTATGCTGCCAAGACCTTACTTTGGACTTCCTTTGCCAAGGTTCACTTGGACTTTATGCTGCCAAGACTACAAGCTTGGTCTTATGCTGCCAAGTCCATCCCTTGGACTTTCCTTGCCAAGATCATACTTGGTCTTCCTTTGCCAAGGTTCACTTTGGACTTTATGCTGCCAAGACTACAAGCTTGGTCTTATGCTGCCACGTCCGTCCCTTGGACTTTCCTTGCCAAGATCATACTTGGTCTTCCTTTGCCAAGGTTCACTTTGGACTTTATGTTGCCAAGACTACAAGCTTGGTCTTATGCTGCCAAGTCCGTCCCTTGGACTTTCCTTGCCAAGATCATACTTGGATTTCCCTGTCACTTAAACATATTCGCAATTAGATCACAAAACATTGCCTAACTTAGATGATTTATCCAAACATCAAAACATATATAAATGCTTGGGTCATTGTTGCACCAACAATCTCCCCCTTTTTGATGTTTGGCAATCATATAAGTTAGGTCTTTTCATAATCATAATATGAAATCTAACTTACACATCCCTTCTCCCCCTTTGACATGCATCAAAAAGAGAAGGATTCATAAAGTACATGGAAGAATTTAAGTTGTTGTATCTTGGACTAAGGTATAAGATTGATATTATGCTCCCCCTTAATCCAAGACATGCTTCAAGATGTATGAATAATATTGGAAGCAAAGCATACAAAAGTTTGAAAGTTAGGTCCTAACTTTGCACCAACAATGTAAGTTTTTGGGGATAAAAAGATATAACTTATGAAACTCCCCCTAAAATACTGCATTAAATAGTCCTAAAACTCTGTTTCTACTTAATATTATCATGCTATAGTGTTAGGACATCAAAGATATACTAAATATTAGAAAATGGAGCTCATTATCAGAAATGTATCAATGATCATGGTTTCAACTATCGCTAGGCTGAAACTCGAATTTCAAATTTTTTCATTAATTTCAGAAATGCATTAGAAATTCTAGAAACCTCGAAAAATCACAAAATTTTGTGTACACATTTCTGAGATCATACTTTATTAAGGAAAAATAATTTGAAAAATATATATATTCCATATTTCAAGATTGATACAAATTTGGAAACTTACAAAAGTTCTAAAGATTTTGCAAACTTTGTATCACTTTTGTGTTCCACTTGAAAACTGTTTTTTCAAAATATAATGAACATAGATTAAAATATATATGATTTGGAATTTCCAACCATGTTCTTAGAGCTATGTATCCATTACTTGAATACAAGCCTTCCCAATGATTGGTCCATAAGGTATTCATGTCTCTAGGTGTGTCATTAGCTCATAATAATGCATCATAACAAACATGATGAGTCAAGTACACCTTCCCTATCATCTCACATGTTTCTAAGTATCTCAATACAAAAATGAAGGTTTCTTAAGGCTTTTGTGAGATGTATCAAGGTATAAAGATACTATATATGTATAGGATCATGCAAACCTAGAAATTTACTCTACAAAGCACATACCAAGCTCTCTCCTTAATGATGAAAATTCGGTTTCGGGAAGAGCTTTGGTGAAGATATTGGCAAGGTTGGACTTAGATTCTACATACTTTAGTTCAATGTCCCCTCTTGCCACATGATCTCTTATGAAGTGATGTTTCACTTCAATGTGCTTGGTCCTAGAGTGATGTACCAGATTTTTGGTCAAGTTGATGGTACTCACATTATCACAATAAACTTTAATGTTAGAGTAGTGTAGCTCATAGTCCACAAGGGTATGCCTCATCCAAAGTAATTGAGCTACACAACCACCCATAGCCACATATTCGGCTTCGGTGGTTGATAAGGCAACACAATGTTGCTTCCTACTACTCCAACTAACTAGGGAGGACCCAAGAAATTGGCATCCACCACTAGTACTCTTCCTATCCAATTTGCACGATAATCGGAATCGGTATAACCAAGCAATTCAAACGACCTAGTCCTAGGATACAGAGTCCTACATTTAGGTGCCTTTAATATATCTTAAAATTCTCTTAACGGCTACTAAATGTGATTCTTTGGCACAAGATTGGTATCTTGCACACATACCTACCAAAATAAGATATCGGGTCTACTAGCGGTTAGGTATAGTAGACTACCAATCATACTCCTATAAAGTTTAAGATCAATTGATTTACCTTCATGATCACTATCTATTCTAGTGCTATAGGAGTGGTTACAATTTTGGCATTTTCCAAACCAAATTTCTTGATCATTTCATTTGCATATTTGGTTTGATAAATGTGAATTCCTTCATTGGTTTGCTTGACTTGTAAACCTAGGAAAAATGTAAGCTCTCCAACTAAACTCATTTCAAATTCATTTTCCATATTTTTTATAAAGTCTTAAAGAAGATCATCATTTGTTGACCCAAAAATGATGTCATCAACATATACTTGGGCTATGAATATATCCTTGAATGTTGACTTTATAAACAACGTTTGATCTACTTGGCCTCTTCTAAAATCCTTAGAAATTAAGAAAGATGACAATCTTTCATACCATGCCCGAGGAGCTTGTTTTAACCCATATAATGCTTTCCTAAGCTTACATACATGGTTTGGATAATCTATGTTCTCAAATCCAGGTGGTTTCTCTACATATACTTCCTCCTTAATATAACCATTTAAGAATGCCGATTTAACATCCATTTGGTAAAGTTTAAATCCCATATAGGAAGCATACCCTAGAAGAATTCTAATAGATTCTAACCTAGTAACCGGGGCATAACTCTCATCATAGTCAAGCCCCTCAACTTGATTAAATCCCCTAGCAACCAACCTAGCCTTATTTCTAGTGATATTTCCTTGGTCATCTAGCTTATTCCTAAAGACCCATCTTGTAGTAATTATGGTGCTATCATTGGGTCTAGGTACTAATTCCCATACTTGACTTCTCTCAAATTAGGTCAATTCATCTTGCATTGCCAAAATCCAATCCGGATCATGTAATGCATCATTGATCGATTTGGGCTCAATTTGTGAAATGAGAGCTACTTGACTAGTAGGAGGTCTATGAAATGACCTAGTTCTTACTCCTTGAGATAGATCTCCTACTACTTGGTCAAGTGGATGATCTTGATGAATTCTTAGGGTTCTAGAAGGGGTTTCAAATTGATCATTATTATCTTCTATCCTCCTTTCATCATCAGAATCTCCTCTTTCTCCCCCTTGATCATTACCCCTTATGGTCAAATTTTGAAGTTTTTGGGTAATGCCTTGATTATTGTTATTAATATCCTTATCAATGGAAGACTTTCTAGGGTAGGTACTAGTGGCTTCATCAAATTGAACATTAGAAGACTCCTCAATCCCTTGGGTTCTTTTATTGTAGACTCTATAACCTCTACTTGTAGATGAGTATCCAACTAGGATTCCCTCATCCGCTTTGGATTCAAATTTTCCTAAATTATCTTTGGTGTTTAAAATATAAACTTTACATCCAAAAACTTTGAAGTAATGAATTGTGGGAGTAGTCCCATTCCATAACTCAAATGGTGTATTTCCTAAAAACCTATGGATTTGAACCCTATTTTGGATATAGCAAGCGGTATTAACTGCTCACCACAAGTAGCTAGGTAGAGAATATGCATTAAGCATAGCCTAGCCGCTTTGTAGGGCACGATTTCTCCTTTCCACCACCCCATTTTGTTGGGGTGTTCTAGGACAAGAGAACTCATGCTTGTACCCTTGCTCTAAACAAAATTGTGAAAATTTTGAGTTCTCAAATTCACCACCATGATCACTACGGATCCGGTTGATTTTGAGACTCTTTTCATTTTCAACCCTTTTACTAAATCCTATGATTATTTCTAAGGTATCATCCTTATGTTTCATAAAGTAGACCCAAGTATACCTAGAAAAATCATCTACTATAACCAAACAATATTTGTTACCATTTAAAGATGGCGTACTATGGCAATCAAATAAGTCAAGATGCAATAATTCTAATGGTAAAGATGTATTAGTTAGGGTTTTACCTTTGTGTGATGCCTTTGTTTGTTTTCCTTCTTGGCAAGCATCACACATTTTGTTCTTGACATACTTGATCTTTGGTAGCCCTTTGACCAACTCCATCTTGGCTACCTTGGCTATGTTTTTCATGTTGATGTGCCCCAATCTCCTATGCCATAGCCAACTTTCCTCTTCTTTTGCAACAAGACACTTAGTAGAAATGTTAGAAGCATATGAAAGATCAACATAATAGATATTTGATTTTCTATATCCAACTAACATGCAATCATTTAATTCCTTGTGCCTAATCATGCATTTAGAGGATTCAAACGAGACATGATAGTTTGCATCACAAAGTTGACTAATACTTAATAAATTAAATTTCATATTTTCAACTAGTAAGACTTTGTGAATGACAATTTTAGGGGATACCTCAATTGTACCTCTACCTAATATCTTGAGTTTTCCACTATTCCCAAAGGGCACCGCTCCCTTCTTCACATACTTAATTGTGGAGAACTTGCTCACATCCTCGGTCATATGTGTTGAGCAACCGCTATCCACAATCCACATACCTTGCTCTCCTACCTAAATCACATGAAAAACACAAGCTTTTGGTACCCAAACATTTGGACCAGTAACATTAAGTAAAAACTTCTTAGGTACTCATGCTTTCTTAACCTTTCCCTTAATGGTTGCTTTCCTATTAATCAATGAAATATAAGCAACTTCTTTTTCTTTTGGCTTATATCCTAAACCGGCCTTGTTGTAAACGGCTCTTTGTCGACTAAGGATCATATCAAGACATTTTGAGCCATTTGAAAATTTTTCTAAACATGTTCTTAATTCACTAACCTCATCCTTAAGTTTGTCATTTTCTTCCTTAAACATGCAAGAATCAACATGTGAAGGTTTTTCATTCCTAATGGCCTTTAGTTCTACCTTCATGCTCTTAACCTTAGATTTAGACTTATCTAGAGCTTCTTTAAGGTAGGCAATTGACTTATAGAGAAGCTTAACTTTGGGAGAGTTCATTACCTCATCGTCACTAGATGACGATTCATCACTTGAGGAGTCTTCTTAGCTTGATGTATCGGAATCATCTCCTAGGGCCATAAGTACCACATGACGTGTGATGTGGCAAAGCTCATCATCGGAGGAGGAGTCTTCAACACTTGGCGTGTCCCATGTGGTTTGAGCTACCATAGCCTCCTTCTTCTTCTTCTCCTTCTTGTCCTTCTTTTTCTTTTCTTTTTCCTCCTTCTTTAGCTCTGGGCAATTTGGCTTTATGTGCCCCTTCTTGTTGCAAGCATGGCAAATCACATTGTTATTGAAACTTGAATTACCACTAAACTTACCTTTTGAAGAATGAGACCCCTTCCTTGCTTCTCTACTCTTGAACTCCTTTGACTTCCTATACAGCTTCTTGACAAAATTGGCCATCTCACTAGATGAGTCTTCATCACTACTTGAGTTATGCTCCGATTCAGATGATGATGATACTTCTTTTCTTTCCTTCTTCTTCTTTTCCTTCTTTTCAACAAATAGAGCTAAACCCTTTTCCTTAGAGGACATGTTAGTTTGCTCATGTAATTCAAACTCACAAAATAATTCATCAATTTTAATTTGAGAAAGATCCCTAGTTACCTTAATGGCATCAACTATAGAAGTCCATAAAGAATTTCTAGTAAATGCTTGAAGTATGTATCTTACCAAGTCCCGGTTGTCAACTCGCTCACCTATGATGTGAAGTCCATTCACAATCTCCTTGAACCTTCCATGCATTTGGCTTACGGTTTCATGCATCTTCATTTAGAAGGCTTGAAGTTGTCCGATTAGTAGGTCCTTCTTGGCCCTCTTTGACTCCTTGGAACCTTCATTTAGCTCAATGAGCTTTTCCCATAATTCCTTGGCGGATTCGAAAGGCCCCACCTTGTTGAGTTGTTCCATTGTAATGACGCATTGGATGGTGAGTACTGCCTTGGCATTTGATTCGAACTTCCGGTTTATTTCCCTCGTCCAATCCTTGCTCGGAATAGGGTTTCCATGTTCATCCACCGGTTCCTTGAAGCCATCTACAATACTATGCCAAATTTCAATGTTACTCATAAGATAGTACTTCATCCTACCTTTCCAAAATGCAAAATGACTCCCATCGAAGAGCGGTGGCTTGGCGGTGCTATATCCCTCTTGAAGAGCCATTGATGCCTTGGTTGATGGTGAGATCTTCCAAGCTATCCAGGCTATGATACCACTTGTTAGGATCTTGTAACGGCTAGAGGGGGGTGATTAGCCTTTCTTCGTTTCTACAAGCAAGTTAGCGGAAGCAATACAACTATGAATAAGAATACAAGTAAGAAAACGATGAAAGCAACGCTAACACTCGATGTACGTGATTCGGAGATGACACTCCTACTCCATGGCAATCCGTAAGGTGGATTAGTCCTAGCCAAGCTTCACTATATTCTCCTTTGGATGAACCAAGGTGGAGAAACCTTTCTTACAATGCTCTCCTCTTCTTTACAATGATGGATGATTAAGAACTAGAGAAGAGGAGGTTTTGAATTGCTAAAACACTTGGGGAAACTTGGTGAGCACGAGGGTGTAGTTAGGAATGAGAGCACTAGCTTCACCAAGCTCCCCAAGGCCCCTTTTTATAGAAGAGGGGTTGTTTTTCCCTTGTCGATCACCGAGACTGATGCTTACCATCACGATCCGCCGGCCAACGGCTTCAACCGAGATCTCCGCGAGATTCAGAGTCAATTTCCAACGGCCAGTGATCACCGATCGATCCTCCATCACCGATCGATGGAGCGATCACGAAAGTGATCGTAGGGCCGATCGTGTGCGACTATATTCTGCATGCTCATTTTTGCGTTGATCGATCATTGCCACTATTTGTAGTCGATCGATTGCAACATCACGATCACTCATCGCTAACTAGCGGTCGATTAGTCGGTTTCACCGAAAGTGTGAGTAATTCACACTTGATTTTACACCCTAGACCTAGACTTGACCTTCTAACTCTTCCTTCAGCCTTGCGCTGCTTTCAAGAGTTTCCTTCACCTTGCCATGTCTTGGGTTGCCAAATGCTTGGACTTTACGCCAGACTAAAGCTTGGACTTATGCTGCCAAGACCTTACTTTGGACTTCCTTTGCCAAGGTTCACTTGAACTTTATGCTGCCAAGACTACAAGCTTGGTCTTATGCTGCCAAGTCCATCCCTTGGACTTTCCTTGCCAAGATCATACTTGGTCTTCCTTTGCCAAGGTTCACTTTGGACTTTATGCTGCCAAGACTACAAGCTTGGTCTTATGCTGCCACGTTTGTCCCTTGGACTTTCCTTGCCAAGATCATACTTGGTCTTCCTTTGCCAAGGTTCACTTTGGACTTTATGTTGCCAAGACTACAAGCTTGGTCTTATGCTGCCAAGTCCGTCCCTTGGACTTTCCTTGCCAAGATCATACTTGGATTTCCCTGTCACTTAAACATATTCGCAATTAGATCACAAAACATTGTCTAACTTAGATGATTTATCCAAATATCAAAACATATATAAATTCTTGGGTCATTGTTGCACCAACAGAGGGGAGCGTGAGAAAGCGACGAGCGTGAGAAGCGGCGAGGAAGGGTGAAGAGAATGGAGGATGAGGTGAGCATGAGAAAGCGATGAGCGAGAGAAAGCAACGGAGAGAGTAGAGGTTTAGGAAAAAATTTAACCTAAAAAAGTAATATAATTAATTAGTAATATAATTAATAAGAATATGATTATTTTTAATACTAATAGTAAATGCATTGTTAAAAATTTTATAAAAAAAATATTTTAAGATTAAAAAATAATAAATTGTTTAATACTGATAGAAAATGTGTTGTTAAATTTTAAAAATTTTATTTTTGTAATCATACAAATATAATATTATCCGCAGTGCACTGCTTTAGCGCACTGTGAAAAATTTAATTTTTTATAATGTTACTTTTAACGACATATAAAATGCACACTGTGGATAATATTAACAAACCTAATATTATCCATAGTGCACTTGATTGGTGCACTACAAAAAGTTTATTTTTTTATAATGAAACTTTTAATGGCGTGCAAATTATATGCTATTATTATTTCATATTAACAAGCTTAGTATTATCCGCAGCGCGCTTGATTGGCATGTTGTGAAAAATTTAATTTTTTATAATGATACTTTTAACGGCGTGCAAATTGTACACTGTTATTATTTCATATTAACAAACATTGTATTATCTACAGTGCACGTAATTGGCGCGCTACGAAAAATTTGATTTTTTATAGTGAAACTTTTAACAACGTGCAAAATGTACGCTGTTAGTATTTAATATTAATAAATCTAATATTATCCACAGTGCACTTGATTGGCGCGCTGCGAAAAGTTTAATTTTTTATAGTAAGATTTTTAACAGCACACAAAATGCACGTTGCTATTATTTAATATTAACAGTGTGCACTGTACACTATTAAAATGAGTGGCAACGTATTATTTTTTAACGTTGTTGTTTACAAAAATATAATATTATCCACAGCGTACAAAATTGAGTGTGTTGTAAAAACTATTATTAACAGCATGCTATAATTGTGCGTTATTGATAGCGTGTTGCGGAAAGTCATATTTGTTGTAGTGCCATTAGCATGACGAAGCCGACGAAAGTACTTTAAGGCTAGCGCAAGGATGAATGAGTCGTGGAGGAGTCGGATGGATCCTAGAGGCGTAAGGCTTATGGAAGTGGCCAGAAGGCTTAGGTCTAGGCTAAGAATACCCAATAGCATGACAGCCGATGGAAGCACCTGAAGGCTAGCTCAAAGGGTGAACAAGTCATGGAGGACTCGGATGGACCCTGAGGGTGTAAGGCTAATAGAGGTGGCTAGAAGGCTTAGGTCTAGGCCAAGAGTTGTTGATCAAGTATGAAGGGATCATACTTGGGTCAAACCTCATGTTTGAGGTTTAGAAGTTGACTAGAGATTTTGCCTAGTCGACTAGTCTAGTGTGGCCGACTCCCGCTATGGGACTCGATTTTCAGACTGGATGGTTTATAGTCAATTGTTGTTGGGAGAGCAGTCGACTAGTCCAACAAGAAGCTGACTCCCACTGTGGGACTTGATTTTTAGACTGAGTGCTCGGTAGTCAACTGTCCATTGTGCGGCTTGACACTTGGTGACTCAGTGATTAGCCGAGATGCTCGACAGTTGACTGTTGATTGGTAGCAGTCGACTGGCCATTGTGAGCTTAGGATCCTGAAGGGTTTTCGGGCAGTCGACTTCTGTGGAGAGCATTCGACTGGTCTGGCCTCACCAAATTAAACCTGAAGGGTGGTCAGGCCATTGAGAAATAGTGTTCTGATGGAGCAGTCAATTATTGTGTATGGGCAATCGACTGATGACACTGAAGCAGATCACAGAAGGTTTGGTTGTCAACTGGGCAGTCGACTAGTGGCTCAGCAGTTGATTGTTTGTATGGGCAGTCGACTACTCAGGTGTCTGTTGGCTAGAATGCCAACATGGATTAGTCCGTTGTGAGACAACGAATAGGTGAGCAGTCGATTGGGTTTTTGAGCAGTCGACTGCTATGTGAAAATCTAGCCTGAAAGGAGCACGATGTGAGGATTTCGCTAGCATTTTCTTAGGGAAGTTGAAGGGGAATTGCTAATGCATTCCAAACCTTTAAGGCATTCCAAAAGCAAACAACAAGCAATCAAGCAAAATCATTCTCGTGTAAAGCATTTCTTATTTTCATATTTCATTCTTACACTTGTATTTATTTGTATTGTTATTGTATAAGCTTCAGGTGATTGTAAGAAGGTTTTCTCCACCTTGGTGTTCATTTAAAAGAGAAGATAGCGGAATCTTGCAATAGGGGTGATCCGCCTTAAGGATTGTCGTGGAGTAGGAGTTGTATCTCTGAATCATGTTAAACCTTGTGTCGTGAGTGTTTGCCTTTGTTTTTAGTTTATGTTTTATTATTTCCACTGCGCATAACAAGTTTTGTAGACAAACACGAACAAAATTGAAGAAATGCTATTCACCCCCCCCCCTCCCCTCTAGCGAACATCAACGGTCCCAACAAACAGCAGATGTGCGGAGGAAGCGGGAGAAGAAATGATGTGCGATGACAATAAGAGTAGAAAATCTTAATAAAAGTAGTGATGCAGAGGATGGAGCAACATTGCTCGATGATAAGGTTGCAATGGGTTGATTAGTAGCGAAAAAAGGAATAAATGATTGGGCATAGAGGGAATAAGACGTGATGAATTAAAATAGTGAATAAAAGTATGATAGCAACAAAGATTATGATGGTGGAGAAACACTAATGGTAAAGATAGATGAGAAAGTATTGAGCATCGAATTAGAAATTCAACTTTGATACTAACTGATGTATCATACTGGAGTGAATCAAGAATATGATCCCCACCCATAGGAAAATTTACCTAATGATGTAGTCAAGAATTTAATTTATTAAAAGTTATCTGAGTTATTAATTTTTATAATTAATTGGGACTTAAAAAGTTGTTTACTTTTTTTAGAAATTCAGTAGTTTTTATTAGAAAAATTAGAGTTTTTTATTATTTTATAAAGAATAGGTCGTGACCTAAAACTATAAAAGGGGATTAGGATCTCATGTATTCTAAACTTTTTGAGCTAATAAAGTTTCTAATTTTTTTCTCTAAGTGAAAATTGGTAAATTTTCCTCCAAGTGCACTAAAAAATATAATATTTTTGTGACAAATTTTGCAATGAATTTTGATTCAAATTTCGTTGCAAAATCATTTTGCAATAAAATTTACAATGAAACTATTTTCATTACAAATAAGTCGGCACAAAATTTTGCGACGAAATTGAAATTTCATCGCAAAATTTTCTGACAAAATCATATTTTCGTCGTAATTTTTGCGATGAAAATTAATTTTTGTCGCAAAATTTTGCAACGAATTTTATTTTTATTGCAAAACTTTGCGATGAAAATATGATTTTGTCACAAAAGTTTGCAATGATTTTTATTTTCATCACAAAATTTTGCAACGAATTTTGTTGTCGTCGCAAAATTTTGCGATGGAATTTAATTTTCGTCACAAAACAAATTATTTTTTAGTCAACTAGCCCAAAGTCATTCAATTGATACTCAGAGGTAGTTGACTGATACGAAGTCTATTGGAAGTACATGAGACATTAGTCGACTGATGATCCTAGGCAATCAACTAATGGCAACAGTTTTGCGATAAAAATATGATTTTGTCACAGATTTGCAACAAAAATAGATTTTCGTCGCAAATTTGGGAAAAAAAGAAAAAAAATACTATGATATAACCAACAATTTCTACTTGTTTTACAATCAAAACACATATAAAATTATTAAATAAAATTTAAGCATCTAACAATATCAAAACACATATCAAACTCCATAAACATCTAATATACTAAATTAACAATACATATAACAAATCATTCATCATATAAATTAAACTTATACATCCATATCGAATGTAACAAGTCAAATACAATTCAGACATAACCACCATCATCACCACCATCATCAAAAAAAGTCTGTTGTCTACATTAGTAGAAGATCGAGGAGGAGGTGGTTGATTTGAAGCAGAGAGTAATTGAAGATATTGCATGATTAGCATCTGTTGTCTGCAAAATTTGTTCATCTATTCATTTACTTCTTGATCCCTCTTTCTTTGTAGACTGTGAACAACTTCAAGTTTGTATCTTTTTGCACTAGTAACTCCTTCAAATGGCTAACCTCTTCAGTCAACTAATTTATTTCTGCTCTTACTGCTGGTGAGGCTATAGAAGAAGTTCCAGGTGTTGGTGCAATCGGCCCAGGTCACGATTGACCAGACTCGAGTTGGACTCGAGTAGTATTTTGATGTTTGACAATATTTTGGGGAGATTATTGGTGTAATTGACCCGGGTCATGATTGACCGAACTTGAGCTTGACTCGAGTGGTATTTTGATGTTTAACGATGGTTTGACCATTGTTTTACTATATGGTTGATATGGGATTGACCATATGATTGAAAGTCCAAGCTTGAGTCTTGGCAATTGGAAAGTCCAACATGGGTTGGCAAGGAAAGTCCAAACATGGGTCTTGGCAAGGGAAAGTCCAAGCTTGAGTCTTGGCAAATTGAAAGTCCAAGGGGTGATATTGGCGGCGTAAAGTCCAAGCGAGAGTCTTGGAAGCATAAGTCCAATGGTTGGCGGCGTAAAGTCCAAGCGGGAGTCTTGGCAGCGTAAGCCCAATGTGCCTTTGTAACATCCCAAATTTTAATTCCTATTTTTATTGGAGGAAAATAGAAATAAGAATAAGAATATAATAATAATAATAATAAAAGAATAGAAATAATTGGTTCGTTAGTCGAGGCTTGAACCATGAACCGTTGGTTTGGGAGAATAGACTTCCCACCACTAAGTCATAAGATTACCAATGAGTAGGATATAACAGAATATATCTATTGGTAGAAAAAAAAAGAGAAATTGGTTAATTTGACTAATTATTTAAAGGGGATAATTAGGTTAAGAAAAAACCTTAATTTATATAAATTTTTATTTCTTTCTCTCTATAAATCTCACGCCAATCTCTCTCTCTCCTCTAGTTTTATTTCCAACGCCGACGCCGCCGCTCTCTCTCTCCCTCCTCTCTCCCAACGCCAACCCACACGCCCCACCTCTCTCTTCCTCTTTGTTTTCTCCAACCGCCGAATAAAAAGAAAAAGGGGCCAGTGTCCGCCTCGATTATGTCTGTAGGAGACCAAACATGAAGGCGCGGGCATCTGATAGCTTGCATGATATTGACCCTGTATATTCGACTGTTGTTGCAACGGGCAATGTGCTAGTTCCAGGTGCTGAAAGTGATGATTTGATATCTTCCACTGACATATCTTCAACATAGAAACTGTATCTAGCGGTATAAATTGGTGAAAAAGCATAGGAGGTAAGTATTGCTCACCTGCAGTATAAGTAGTTATCGTATGTCATTGATATGTTTTTTCTGTGCTTGTTATTTCCAGTTACATGGTTGAGCAGTTTATATGCATGTTATTTCCAGTTATGCATGATGTTTTCAGTTACGCGATTTTACCGTTATATTATGGGTAATTCAGCATCATGTTGAGATCCAAGATAAGAATGTGATTTATGATCATGCATGTTGTAGATGAGTTGTAGCTTACAATTATATGCATGATGTAGAGTAAGATGTAAAAATATTTCCTTTATAAAGAAAATTTAAAGATGCTCCCCGTTCGAATTGGGGATTAAGAGCACAATGATCTTCAGTATGCTCCCCATTTCAGTTTTGGGGGTCAAGAGCATAATGATCTTTATGGTGCTCCCCATTTGTGATTTAGGGGATTAAGAGCATTTCCTTCAGTATGTATAAAAATATAAGTATAAAGGAAGTATTTTACTTTTTGACAGGGCATGTACTGCATCATCAGTTTACGATCGAGGCCTCGATTTGATTACCTAGTAGGTTCGGTGGTTGGCCACCGGCCTATTAGGAATGCGCACGATTGGTACTATTCCTCATATCCAGGATGATTATTATTTTAAAGTATCAGTATAAGTATAAGTAAAAGTTTTCAAAGTTAATCATTTCAGTTCAGATACACTGTTTATAAGTTTTAAAATACTTAAGAGCATGGTTTATACAAGAGATATATATTCAGAATTATGATTTCCAGTTGTGCTTGCATGTGTATCAATGTATCAAGGGTAAGAGAACTAGTTGCATGATTTCATACAGTGCTTGTTTTTGTGAGCATAGAAAGTACTTACTAAGCATTATTGCTTATAGTTTGCATTTCCTTATACTGCAGATAAAGGTAAAGAAAAGCTTCAGTAAGGTGGCATGGCGGATGAAGTGCTGGGTGTGTGTGGAGACGGAACAGTGGAAATAAAAGATCCTAAGTGCAGATGTCTAACCCAGATTTTTAGTTTTTAATTGTTTTCTTTTTTATATTGTTGAAGTTCAACTGAATTGCTTATGGTTGAGACTAAAGAATGCTATAGTCATGTTGGGTTAGTCTTAATACTTGCATGTCATGTGAAGATCTTGAAATGATTATTATTTAAGTGAGGTCAAGGTTCTTATGATCATGTTTAGTTGTTATCATATTGCGTTAGTATATTGTATGAATTAAAGATAGAGACAGTAAAGTAGTGACATCTCCCCTGGTAGAGAGTGGAAAGACTAGGGGGTGTTACAGCCTTGGCGGTATAGACCAACTTAGCATGACAATTGCCGATAGAAGCACCTAAAGGCTAGCGTATGGATGAACAAGTCATGGATGACTTGGAGGGATCCGATAGGCGTGAGGCTGATGGAGGTGGCTAGAAGGCTTAGGTCTAGGCTAAGGGTGGTCTAGAAAGTATGAGGGCATCATACTTGGGGTTAAACCTCATGTTTGAGGTTAACAATCGACTGGGGCTTTGGATCAGTCGACTGATCAAGTATTTTGACACTTGGCACTTGAATCGACTTGTAGCAGTTGACTGGGATTATGGCCAGTTGAACTTCTCAGACTCAACTGGTATTCGACTGCAGGAAATGGCCTAGCAATTATCTACCAGTATTAGCCAGCCGACTGATGGCAGTCGATTGCCTTAGAGGGTAGTCGACTACTGGTCAGGTTATGGGGAAGAACACTAGGTAGTCGACTGGTCAGTCGACTATGGCCCTGGCAATCGACTGTTGGGTACTGTCAATTGACTGTCAGTGTAACCGTTGGCTTGGATGCAGACGTGGATTAAGTCGTTGTCTCACAACGGTACTGTTGGTAGTCGGCTGGAGCCTTATGGCAGTCTACTACTAGGCGCGAATCCAGCCCGATGCAGACATAAAAGGAGCAGCTCGTGGAGGATTTGGGCAATGATTCTCTTGGCCGATTTGGAGGGGATTTGCTACTACAATCCAGACCTTCAAGGCTAGTCCAAGGCGATCAACAAGCAGGCATTCAAAAGAGCATTTGTAAAGTTTTCTTTGCATAGATTGTTGTATTCATTTTGTATTTTCTGTTAGGAATATTGGAACGGCTATAGGGGGGGTGAATAGCGTCGTTCTCAAGTTGTCGGAAATCGATCACGTTCGTCTCTACAATTTCGTTAGTGCAGCGGAATATAGATATAATACAATAACGAAATGGACAAGCACACACAAAGACATGAAGATTTAACGTGGTTCGGAACCGCACGGTTCCTACTCCACG
The DNA here is from genome assembly GCA_025175895.1 of Wurfbainia villosa. Lineage (NCBI taxonomy): Eukaryota > Viridiplantae > Streptophyta > Magnoliopsida > Zingiberales > Zingiberaceae > Wurfbainia > Wurfbainia villosa. Next base: position 78,464,997 of record CM046001.1, on the reverse strand, counting down.
GATCGGGTTCGTACGAACCCTAGCGATGTCAATCACACACCACTACAATAATAACTCCTTCTCGGAACAATCCGGAGGCAGAGAAACCTCGTATAATATGATTACAACAATAATCAAGTAGATACAAGCAAATACAATATGAAATACAAATGCAAGTAAAGGAAAAACACTTTACAAGAGCTTTGGATTGCTTGATCTTTGATTGCCTTGAACTAGCTTTGAAGGACTGGAAAGCACCAACTTCCCTCTTCGATTTCGCTCAAGAAAATCGCTATCTTTTCCTCCATCACGAGCTCCTTATATAGCTTCAACTTTGTCTTTGGAAAAGGTCGATCGATCGATCGGGACCATCATCGATCGTGATCGCTTTGTTTGTGAGACAAGCGGTGTAATCCACCTTTGGAAAAAAATCCAGCGCTAGGACATCAATCGGTGATCATGACCATCGATCGGTGATGAGCCATCACTCATTGCTCATCTCGTGATCGGTGAGACTCCGATGTGGCCGAAAATCCAGAGCATCGGTCGGCCGGATCACATGATCGGTCATTGCTGAATCCATCGATCGATTGCCTAACAATGACTAGTTGACTTGGTCGATCGATCGGCCACATGGCATCGGTCGTGACACACCTCAACCATGAGATTTTAACCCAAGTATGGTTCCCCCATACTTGCTAGACCAACCTTAGCCTAGACCTAAGCCTTCTAGCCACCTCCATCAGCCTCACGCCTCTCGGATCCCTCCAAGTCATCCATGACTTGTTCATCCATCGCGCTAGCCTTCAGGTGCTTCCATCGGCTATGTCATGCTAACGGTGTCTACACCTTGAGCACATTGGACTTACGCCCAAGACTCGCTTGGACTTTCACCTTGACCATTGGACTTATCTTGCCAAGACTCGCTTGGACTTTACGCTGCCAATATCAAACCCTTGGACTTCTCAAATGCCAAGGCTCAAGCTTGGACTTTCCCTTGCCAACCCATGTTGGACTTTCCATGCCAAGACCATGCTTGGACTTTCCATGCCAAGACCCATGCTTGGACTTCCCTTGCCAACCCATGTTGGACTTCTCAAATGCCAAGACCATGCTTGGACTTTTCATGTGCCAAGTGTCCCACTTGGACTTTCCATGCCAAGTACTCAAGACTTGGACTTTACCAAATGACAATTACATTGTCATATGTTTTTGTCGAAACATCAAAACATCACTCAAGTCAAACTCAAGTCCTGGTCAATCGTGACCTGGGCCGATTGCACCAATAATCTCCCCCTTTTTGATGTTTGACAAAAACCAAACAAATGATTGAGTTAGAACACTAACTCAAATCCTTTACCAATTATCCCAAATTGGTAAATACTCTCCAAATGTTCTCCCCCAAACATTCTCCCCCTTTTTGACTAACATCAAAAAGGTTTTCTCTCCAAGGAGGTCAATGTCTCATGTCCCAATAAGATCTTACAATCTCCCCCTTGGTCCAAAAATACCTAGGATGCCTACCATCTTCCTAGTGATAAGTCATATATCACTCAAGAGAGGCAATCCTATTTACTCTCCCAATTTCCAAATTGGGTATCAAAAATCCATCAATTTTCCCAATTGATGATACTTTCCCAATAACTTTTCCTTTTCAAGGAGAAAAACACATCCATCATCCCAAGATGGATACCTCCCCCTAAAGGCTTGCTCCCCCTTGACCATTGCACCAACAATGTCCTTGGGAAGCCCCTAAGCCAATAGGAACTCTAAGCCATCAAAAATTAAGGGTAGAAATTCAACATTGAACTTTCCAACACCTTGAAATTGATACAAACCCTAAACACTTCTCCTAATCCATATCCAATAGATTTTCACCCTTCATCATGCTTCCCAAGGCATATCCTAGGGTCAGGAGTGGTTAGGGACCTTAACCGCAGCTGAAATTGGGTTAAACAACTTTGGTTACCCCGAAATCAGGCTATCAGTCGACTCTGTCGGCTGATCGATGTAATCCATCGATCGGCACGAGCAACAATCGAGTGATACAACATTGCAATCGAGTCCAAGCGTTGCCCATGATCAGATCGATAACTGAAAACCTGATTTTTAGAAATCAGACTCAACTTTTGGAAATTCATAAGTAATTCTACGTAAATCAAAAAATCACGAAACTTGATACGTATATTACTTATCACACATACAATCAGTGAAAAATTTTGGAAAAATATTTTTACCATTGAAATAGGAGATTGATACAAAGTTCAAAACTATTAAAAACTTTAAAGTTTTTGATCCACTTTGTATCAACTTCTACAATGATGATGGCTATCAAAAGATAGACTTCACCAAGATTTTCTAAATTGATTTTAAAATGTTTTTGAAAACCTATTTTAAACCATAATTTATTGGCTAAATATACATAACTTGTATATTAGCTTTCTTTATGATTCTTGGTGATAGTTGAAATAAGTTTGAGTTCATCTAGATGCACTACCTATGCACCTTGAACCTAACTTATTATCCTAGCATCTCATATGTATCTAGGGTGTATAAATACACATACATGTCAATGTGATGTGAGATGTGGGTTTTGATTTACTTTATCTAGGGTTTCATGCATTTTCTAGGCAACTCTACTTGATTCCCTTATAAGTGAGACTTCAAGTCATGCCATTTTCCTTAAATCAATGTTCAATCAAATTAATGCATGAAATGATCATGGAATAGTGATGGCAAAATAAAAACATGACCAATGATCATGATGTCATGGCATATGATGAACTTTAAGAACACATGACATCTAAAATAACCCTAAACAACGACATGACATGGTATATGATAGGATGCGATTTCATGTCATGATATATCAACTTTTATAAGCAATACAATAATACAAGTACTCATCCAGACACACAAGATTTTCAGAAACATAAATTTCATTTAACTTAAAAATTTAGTCTTTTACATTCAAAATGGAGATTGGCTATGCTCAATCTCACTACAAAAACTGACAACCACAGAAAATCTAATATCCTCAATATCTAATCGTCTTCAGGAGGTGGCGGTGGAGGAGGTCACTCAAGGTCCAGCCGCATCATCTCTAACATATCGAGTGATCGCTCGATCGACTGGGACTCCTCCATCCGATCAAGATGTGCGCGAAGATGCCTCGCTGCCAATATCTCTAATGACTGAGTCAATCGATCACGATAGTCCTGAAATCGGACTCGGTAGCCACGACGATCCGATGGACTCGCGCCGATGATCCGTGGCGGTGATCATCCTCATCAGTGGCGTCTGCATCCTCGTAGTCCTCTGTCGCCTCTCTGGGTACCGGAGGAGGCTCTCTGCGTGCCCTGGGTGGTGGTCGAGGCGCCAACTCCATCTGTTCAGGCCCCATCCGTAGCTTTGCTAATGAGAAGTTACGAACTGATATACAGTCGTACACCTCAGATAGAACTCTAAGAGAACCCCTGTGGATGTTAACGCCTACGGAGTCTAGCCATGCTGTGATGATATGACCAAATGGCATATGCACTTTCCCTTGTACAGGGGAAGTGAAATGCACAATGCAATGAAACATGTTTAGTGCAAAGTTAATGTCTAACCTATGACGCATGGCGTATAAAAGAAAGAGATGGGGAGGCCGAATCTTGGCCAGACCCCGAGTGACGATAGGAAGAAAACACCCAACAATGACCTTGTAAAGTACATTGTCAGGTGCAGATAACTCAGTGATAGGGAATAAATTCTGGGCCGGTGGACGAGGATAACCAAAGATATGCTCATGCATGGACTCCACAGAGATATTGTCAAAGGGCTCGGGTAAAGGAAAATCCATGGTAGGGAAAAAGATAAAGGTATCATCTGAGGGCCTACACTCGAGAAACTCCTACAGTATTGCAGGAGTGAACTCTAACTCGCGTTTTGCAATGCGAGTAATGTAGGTAGGGCCGTCATCCACATTTTTTTAGGTTTTGATAAAATTCCTTAAGAAGGTCATCATTAATTGGATGCGTGCATAAGACGATTTTCATGAGATTATAGTATGCAATTAATTCCATGACATCACTACAATGGCAGTTGAAAAAGTCCCTATCGATGTACCTAACCAACATAGGTTGGTACAATCGAGATTCACCCTCGGGTGGATCATTCCTACGGGCTCTCCTATTATGAATGCAATGTAATGATATGACATGCAAGGACATAATACATGATTAGATAAAAACTAAACTCTAATGGAAAGACAAATTAGGGCTTGGGTAAGAAGAGCGTTACTTAGGCGCCATTTGGAGGTGTGGCCGGAGGAAATGCTCAGATATTGCTGAGGAGTCGCCGAAAAGTTCATCGGAGAACTCAGATGTCGGAACCTAATCGGAAAAACAAACCCTAAAACGCGTGAACTAGGGCTCGAAATACGTGAAAAATGGAAGAGGAGAGGCTTATCTATCAAACCTAACACCTGTGGCGGCTGGCACGGCCGGAAGGATCGGTCGGAGAAGGAGATGGCGATCGGAGAGGAAGAGGAGAACGAAAGGCGCGTCGCGTGAAGACGTCGAACCCTAGTGGTTCGGCATTATAAAATCGCGATGCAGTCGACTGATGTGCATCATCAGTCGACTGATCGCGGTTTATTACCGGGTTTACCGAGCCGACAGTCGACTGATCCGGCTCGGCAATCGACTGTCGAACCTTCTGTGACGTGCTACAGTAGCATCAGTCGACTGATGTATCCCATCAGTCAACTGATGTTCAAGCAGTCGAGTCATGAAGCTAGCACTTTCGTGACGCCGTATCGTATCGGCGCTCTGATGTTATCGATCGATTTCTTCATCTAATTAATCCATTTTATCATGTTTATTCTTGTATATCGAATATATTGATATTACACTTACATTCATGTATTTGTTAATGTATTTTAATGTTTTATTTCATTTTTGCAAACATTAACATTCAATGATTTCCAAATCCTAACATCTCACCCTTTCTAAGTGTTGAAATACACAATCAAAGGTAAAAGACTTGTTTTGTGAGATGCAATCCATCCTAGACATTCCTTCCATGCAAACATATGGTAAAACATATGAAGCATGGTGAGTATAAGATATCATGTTGTGTGACACTTGAGTATCACTCTTGATGTTACTTTTACATGAACTTTTAAAGTGTGCCAACAATCAAAGTTACACACTATGACCTCTAAATCTAGATTGTGCCACTTTTATTGATTTTCATGTTTTTCAAAAACTATATTGGCACATCCTAAAATCCTTTAGGATTAAAGCTCAAATGTTTTTCCAAGGCACCCATAACCTTGAAAATAACCTAAAGTGTCATCTTTACCATGGTTGAGTTAACTACTCATCCAATCATGGTTGGCACATTCTAATCCATTTAACGTGAATCAATCACGCTCTTTGGAACCCAAAATCTATTTGAGCTCATTGAATTAACTAGGTATTCCTTAGGGATAACCTCCCTAGATACCTTCCTAATGACCTTTCTAGGCTTATTAGCCTTGGTTATTTTGGTCTTGCCTAGGTTAACCTTAAGGATTGCCTCCCTAACAACCTTCTTAGCGGCCACCCTAGGTTTCTTCAAAACCTTGGCCACGAGGCACAAACCTTGGTCAACTCTAGGGATGATTTCCCCATTGACCTTGGTCTTCCTAGACCTAGTTAGTGTTCCAAAGTCAAATGGAACACTATGATAAGTCACCTTGGACTTAGGTTTGTGACCCAAACCATTCTTGCCCTTGGTTGACTTTTGACTCTTAGGTCCTAAATGTTGACTTTGACTTCTTGACCTAGGAGTTTGACCATTAGACCCTTTAAAATGATTTTGCATAGTGTTGAGGGTCTTCTCAAGTTTTTCAAGCCTTGACCTCAAGGCTTGGTTTTCTAATTCTAATTGCCCAATTTTAGAACTTTGATTTAAATCTTGGGCATTGGACTTCCTTGGCATACGCCTAGTCCATTTTGGATTAACACCTAGATGTTCTTGTATTTTCTTAATAGATTCCCTAGGTATGGTTTTTCTAGGGACATTAGTCCCAAATTTCTCCTTATTACTAAAATGGACACTTTTAGCTCCTAATAAAAAACATTTATTCCTATTAGCATGCTTTTCATAAATTGCAGGAGAATTTAAATTCCTAGCATGCTTTTTAACATTTAAATTAGAAGATGCACTACTAAAATGTGCCTTAGGGTTAACCTTAGCTCCCCCTACTTGTGATGCTTCTTCTTGGGTCTTTTTCCTCCCCCTAGAGCATTGACTTCTATAATGCCCCTTTTGATGGCACTTGAAGCATATAATATGCTCCTTGCTCTTTTGACTTGGGGAACCGGCATCCTTTGACTTTTGTTGACTTTTGGGCGCCGGAGAAGCTTTCCTAACCTTCTTTGGGCATTTGCTCTTGTAATGCCCATACTCCCTACACTCAAAGCACATTATATGATTTTTATTTGAAGATAAAGTGTTTGAGTTACCTAGGGTGGTGGTAGGTGCCGAGTTGAATTTTGAGCTTCCTCATCTTGATCGGATGTTGAAGGCTCTTCTTGAGGTTGCTCCGGTGTAGAGGATGGTCTCTCCTCCTCAATCCTAGAAGTAGATGCTTCTTCCATCTCTTCTACTTCTTCTTTCTCCGATCCTAGGAAGTTGACTCCATCTCAACTTCGATTCCTCACTTTCACTTGAGGATGAACTCTCCTCATGGAATCTTGCCAATTTTCTCCATAGCTCCTTGGCATACATGTAATCCCCTAGCTTGCACAAAACATCATTAGGGATTAAATCTTCCAAAAGTTTCGTTACCTTAACTTCGGTCTTGAGCTTTTGGCGTTTCCACTTTTTCAATTTTAGGACATTCCCTTCTTATCCCTAGGGGTTCAAGGCCTTCAACGAGGATGAACCAATCCTCTATGTTTATCATCAAGAATGTTTCCATTCTTGCTCTCCGCCGAAAATCTTCTGGATCATATGGAGGTGGAGTATTGATATCCCATCCAAGCTTGTCTTGGAATTCCATCTTCACCCTCTAGCCTTTTGTCTTAGCTCCCGGCGGTTAATCCGTAGAAGAGCCCCGGGCTCTGATACCACTTGTTAGGAATATTGGAACGGCTAGAGGGGGGTGAATAGCGTCGTTCTCAAGTTGTCGGAAATCGATCGCGTTCGTCTCTACAATTTTGTTAGCGCAGCGGAATATAGATATAATACAATAACGAAATGGACAAGCACACACAAAGACACGAAGATTTAACGTGGTTCGGAACCGCACGGTTCCTACTCCACGGATCGGGTTCGTACGAACCCTAGTGATGCCAATCACACACCACTATAATAATAACTCCTTCTCGGAACAATCCGGAGGTGGAGAAACCTCGTACAATATGATTACAACAATAATCAAGTAGATACAAGCAAATACAATATGAAATACAAATGCAAGTAAAGGAAAAATACTTTACAAGAGCTTTGGATTGCTTGATCTTTGATTGCCTTGAACTAGCTTTGAAGATTTGCACAACAAACTTCCCCCCAATTTAGCCCTCAAGAAAATCGCTATCTTTTCCTCCATCACGAGCTCCTTATATAGCTTCAACTTTGTCTTTGGAAAAAGGTCGATCGATCGGTGATCGGGACCATCGATCGGTGATGCCTGTATTCGTGAGACAACGGTGTAATCCGTTGGAAAAAATCCAGCGGAACTACATCGATCGATCATTGTGACCATCGGTCGGTGATGGGTCCTCATTTCTCGTCACGGTCGGTGAGACTCCGATGTGGCGAAAATCTCGAGCATCGGTCGTGATCACATGATCGGTCATTGCTCATCCATCGATCGGCCCCTATGGCGATCGACGCTAGCTACCACTTCAGTCAAACCCTAGTTGACTTCGGTCGGTCGGCGCCACATGGCATCGGTCGGTGGCACACCTCAATCATGAGGTTTTAACCCAAGTATGGTTCCCCCATACTTGCTAGACCACCCTTAGCCTAGACCTAAGCCTTCTAGCCACCTCCATCAGCCTCACGCCTCTCGGATCCCTCCAAGTCTGTTAGGAATCGTTGGAATAGCTAGAGGGGAGGTGAATAGCGTAGATGAAATTCGCTCGCGTTTGTGTCTACAATTTCGTTAGTGCGTAGCGGAAATAGAAATAATAAAAGCGATAACGAAATAGACAACAAGCTAACACAATGATATAACGTGGTTCGGAACCGCACGGTTCCTACTCCACGGATCGAGCTCTAAAGAGCCCTAGTGATGCACACGCACTCACTAATGATAAACACTCCTTCTCGACACAAGTCGGAGGCGGAGAAACCCCTTACAAAAGATCTTACAACAGTAAGAATGAAATACAAGCAATATACAATGTAAATATGAAATACAAGTAAAGAAAAGACTTTACAACACTTGTTTTGATTGCTTGAATGCTTGGTTGCTTGCTTGCACTTGGAGACCTGATTTGCACCAACAAATCGCCCCAATAGCCCTCAAGAACCGGTGACTTTTTCCTCCATCACGAGCTCCATATATAGCTTAACTTTGTCTGGAAAAAGTCTATCGATCGTGATCGAGACCATCGATCGATGATGCCATTGTCGTGAGACAACGGCTAGTTCCACGTTGGATAAGTCCAGCGGAACTACCATCGATCGGCCGATTGTGACCATCGGATCGGTGATGGAAGTCCTCACTCGACCACGTCGAGTCTCGACTCCGATACGTGGCGAATTTCGAGCACCCGGTCGGTGATCGATCGGCGGTCATTGCTCAGCTCATCGATCGCCAACCTATGGCGGTCAGCTAGGCTCCATAACCCGCGATCAAACCCTAGTTGACTCGGTCCGGTCGGCCACATGGCACCCAAACATGAGGTTTTAACTCAAGTATGGTTCCCGTACTTGCTAGACCCCTTAGCCTAGACACAAGCCTTAGTAATCTCCATGAGAGATATGAACTCTCGCGTATATGTCCTCTCAACAACTAGAGGAGATATATTAGCAGGCACATGCTAAGAACTGAAAGATCCTACAATTGGAGAAGTAGATAAAGGTATATTGCCTGCAAGGGAATCAGACTGTATTAGTGCTGAAGAAGATGAATAATGTGATCTTCCATCAGTACTCCGTATATGACCATCACATCGAAACTATCAATCATAATTATTATAATAATAAAATAATAAAATTACATTTTCATTGGATGTATAACGAAGAATATGAAAATTTTACCATATTTAATTTGAAATATTAAAATGCCAAAATTATCGACGAATACGTCAAAAATTTGCTCAAATAATAACCTATAGAAAAAAAAAATAATTCATTAAAATATCAAATATATGAAATTAAGAATGACACAGAAAATAGAAAATATTTGATATAGAATAAAAGTTACCCTTTATCGAAAATAGAAGTCCTCATTGTGATTTTCATCCTCATCTTTGGTCTCTTCAATATCATTATCATACTCCTCTCCCTCCTCATCGTCATCCTCATTCTTTATATCAAAATTAAATTCCTCATCTTTATCTTCATTAATTTCACTTGCATCAACATCGATCAAAATGCCACTTGGATCTTATAACATTAAAATATTATATTCTTCTATCTGAAATGTATTCACAACTTCATCTTGCTGATATGCTATGTCTTCCCAATATTCCTTAAATTTTTTCCATGCTTTTGTTTTACAAATAGATCAACAATCAATTTTGTCACGTTTCAAACTAGGATATGAAGCATAAAATACTTGAATCACTTATTCCAACACAAATGATTCATACCTCTTATACAATTTTCTATGATTTATTTCAACTAAATTAAATTGTGGATGCACCTTCATGCTTTTGACAGGGTCAAACCAACGACACATAAATAAAACAAATCGCAAATCTGAGTCAAGGTACTCTACCTCTATAATTTCATCCAGCAAATCATAAAAATCATTCCTTGCACCTCCATCATTAGATGACTAAACACAAACCCCACTATTCATTGTAGTTTTTCCTATTTCATATGCTTGAGTATGAAAATTATATCTGTTTATGAAATATGTCGGCCAAGTTTTCACCATTGATTTTGAACCCCATAACAGATGGATTAGAAATTCTTGTTCAATGTGAGTTTGATTATCATGAACCTAAAGTCAAATAAATATGTGTTAAAGTCAAAATTTAACCAATTGATTATTATAAAAACTACTTACATATTTTTTGAACTATGGTGTAAATTCTTCATTGCATAAATGATCAAACTCATGTTCCGGAAGCTCAGAATATAAGTTTTAGAAAATCCTACCATAAAAATAATTATAACATGAACAATCATTTAGGATATATGAAATACATAATATAACATATATATACTAACTTGAAATACGACGTTATTTCTAGACAGTTCAGTAAAATATATGCTTGGGTTACTCGCTATTCTTGACCAGTTAAGTATCTACGTGTACAAGATCCACTCGGTCAACTAAGATAGTTAAAAATTGGGAATGACTCCAAATTTCGATCAATAAGACCCTCATCATTTCTTCCCACTCTCCGCCTTTTTCATTAAACGTGAGGTTCAAAATAATATGATGCAAAAGTTGTAATTTCTTCACAATATATGCATTACCAATATAAGCCTCAACATTTGCTTTATTTTTCACTTTTTTCTTCAAGTGATAGAGGAATCTAATATTAATAAAACAAAATTTATATTAGATTCATAACATATACAAAAATTAGTCAATTTATAATGCACTAACAACGATTAAAGAAAATGAAAAGTTCACCTTTAAAATGGATACATCCATCGAAATTGAACAAGACCTCCAACTTTGGCCTCATATGGCAAGTGAATCAAAAGATGTTCTATTGAATCAAAAAATGATGGTGAAAATATTCTTTCTAAATTGCACAGAATGATTGGAATGTCCCTCTCTAATGTATCAATGTGTGAACGACTCAATATTATCGAGCAAACATCATGAAGGAAAATTCTTAACTCTGTAATGGCACTCCATACAAAATTTGGTAACATTTTCTTAAAAGCAATCGGAATTATTCTTTCCATGAATACATGACAGTCATGACTTTTTAAACCAATCAATTTTCATTCCTTCAAATCGACGCATTTTCAATTATTATAGACATAACCGTCAAGAAATCTTAATGATTTCAACCATTCACAAACAATCCCTCTCTGATCATTATTCAATATATAAACTGCTTTTGGCTTTGATGCCCTACTATTTTCATCAACATCAAAAGTTGGTTGTTTACAAATGAGACGCATATCTTTTCTTGTATTCAGATTGTCTTTTATTTTTTCAGTAATATCCATCACTGTATTTATCAGATTATTAAGAACATTCTTCTCAATATGCATTACATCGAGATTATGATGAATCAAATGACTCTGCCAATACGGTAAATCTCAAAATATACTCCGTTTAGTCCATTTATACGTATTTCCATATCCATATGTTGTAACATTTGGGTCTTCAATTACAGATGAAAAGTTAAACACTCTATGTCATATGCATTCACTGGTTAATCTCAATGGTGGAGGTGTTCTTTCAATTCTATTCTGAGTGAATTCATCTTTATTCCTTCTGAATTTATGATTTGGTGGTAAAAATTATCTATGACAATCAAAATAAATCAGCTTCTTTCCATGTTTCAATCTGAATAACTTTGATCTCTTCATACATATTGGACAACCTAAAATCCCAATGGTACTCCATCCCGATAACATACCATAAGCCAAAAAATCATTTACTGTCCAAAGAAGTGTAGCTTTCATTATAAACATCTAATTAGTATGAACATCATATGTAGAAACACCCTCATTCCATAGTTGTTTGAGCTCCACAATCAGTGGTTGCAAGTAAACATCTATTAACTTCTTTGGATTTTATGGGCCAGGAACAATCAATGTTAAAAATATATACAGTGTTTTCATATACATACTGGGTGGCAAATTATACGAAGTTAAGATAACTGGCTAACAAAAATAAGTTCTTCTTAATTTGCTAAATGGAGCAAATCCATTAGCACAGAGACCTACCCTAATATTTCAAGTCTCATTCACAAACTCAGGATATGTTCTACCAAAATTTTTCCACGCCTCTGCATCTGATAGACGACACATTAGTCCTTCCTTTATTTCATGATTTGCATGCCAAGTCTGTTGGGTTTCCGGCACCGCGGCGTGTGTGTGTTCGATCATGTTTCGTAAACATGAACACAGCGGAAGCAATTAAAAATAATAAATACTCCTATTTATTACAACACACACAACACACGCATGCTTTTACAACAAGTGTAGACATAACCGTAAATTAAAATTGCAATAAAAGGAAATTAACTACGTTATACCTTTCGTATGACGTGTAGCGGGAACGGCATCAACCGGAACGATCCTCGTAAGAATCGTCTCTATCCGTATCCACGCCGAGCTCCTCGGGATGACTTCGCTAAGTCACGAGCTTCATCTTCGTACGGGTTACTAGCCTCGTGTTGAAGACGACGTGATCGAGAGATGATCACGATCCGAATCCAAATTCGGATCCAAAATGAGTTCTCAAAACTCGCTTCTCCGGAGAGGTATTCGTCAACCGTTTGGAATCTTCGCCTCCACCTCAGAGGATTACCAAGATCAAATCCCGGTAAGTTAGCGCTGTCGGGCACTAACCGTCGTCAAACGACGCCTCCGCGAAGGAGAAGAAGCTGTCCAGAAAACTGGACAGCTTGGTGGAGGAGATAGCGCCGGCCAAAACAAGGAGACAAAAGCTCACCTTGATGCCGAACCTTTTAGGGGATCACCGGAGGGTCGCCGGAGGTTCACCGGCTGAAGCTTGGTCGCCGGCAACAAGTTGGAAGGCCGCACCAAGCTGGGCGGCAACAAGATGTTGGGCGGCCACAATAGATTGGGCGGCAACTAGGTGTTGGGCGGCAACTTGATGATTAGGGTTTTTGGATTAGGGTTTAAGCCCTATTTTATAGAGAACTAATTCTCTTAATGGTTAATGGATCATATCCATAAAGCCCGTTAACCCGCTCCATTAAGATAAGTTAAAATAAACCAAACCATGATGGTTTATTTTAAGTTAAAACGAACCGAACCAACTTTTGGTTCATTCGTTTAAAATAAACCAAACCCTTTGGTTTATTCTTATCCATTGGATTAGAACCAAACCATTTTGGTCCATCCATTACGTCTTCATAAGACGCAGCCCATCCACGCTTCCATTGTGACTGAAACAATTTCATGCTCGCTTTATGTTTGGTCCAACCAAACATAGTTTCTCTCGGTCTGAGAATCCCATTCTCAAGCTCGTTTTAAATCCTTTGGATTACACTCGTTGTGCGTGTGACCAAATAGGTTCTCGGTTTATGTTGGCCGTCTATAATTAACCATTAATTATAGAACGATCATGAGTGGCACCTAGTAGTACATCATGATCCCCAATTAACCGAAAAGATCAACGGTTGATCCAGAACTATTTCTGAAACCCTTCAGTAGCTCGAATGAATCGTGCCCCATTCCCTTCACTCATCTTATACCCACTTGGTTCAGGACATGGTCTATTGTGTCAGTCCCCACTAGGCTGACTACGTCACACCTAGCCCAAGTATCATTTCCTCGTCCTACGGATTCTAGTTACTCCACATGTATCGAAGAGTACCTTACTCTAAACATGTATTGCTTTGGCCAAAGACTTTAGTAACAATCCGACGAGAGGCCATGGGTATACATCTCCTCGCAAGGAGTGGTGAATCCTTTATAGGCTATTCAAACACCTTCGATCACTTCGACTTATACCCAATCCTCCCGGGTCCACATCTCCTTAGAGATGTTTGCTTAAGATGTCAAAGCATAAGTCTCCATGATCAAGATGACTTGAATACCGCAAGTCAAAGGAACATCGCACTTAAGCTACAGTAAGAACTTCATTGACATATCTATATATGCAGAGAACCATATGAAGTCTTACGGCTGGTCACTCCAATGAACTAGTTACCATAACTAGCATCCACGATCAACTCCGGACATCACTATGTCTCCAGCCAGTGAGAATCAGCTGCTTGGATACACCAAGGAGTATACCTCGTGCTAGTCTCGACAGAATTGATGGTGTCCAAATCCATCAATTCATCGACTAGGGATAATTAGATACATCACAATTACACATGTAGAGATACTCACTAGTTGTGATCCAATCACAAATTCTCTCATCTTTGTGAATCGTATCGTGGACATTCAGTAAATGAGTTTAAGATCCAATCAAATACATTAAACATGTATACTCAAATAGTGAATCTTCATTTATCATATAAATGGTTCATACATAAGGCGATTGCCTTAGGACATCTCTCATATATATTACTAACAGACTCCCACTTGGCCTAATGTCAATCGCTACGGTATCCAATATCATAAGCTCGAACATGACCCTCAAACTTACTTTGAGGTAATGCTTTAGTCAAAGGATCCGCTAAGTTCCTTTCAGTGGGAATTTTCTCGATTTGTATTTCATTCCTACTGATCTCTCGATAAGATGATAGCGTGGCACATGTTTGGATCGTTGATGAGACCTTGGCTCTTTCGCTGATTGCTCCATTGTTGTCAGAGACGGTATTGCTTCAACAATGGCGGAATCACACCAAGTTCATGAGCGAACTTCTTGATCCAAACCGCTTTCGCTCGGTGCAATATATTCTGCCTCGATGGTAGAATCCGCTCTGATCTCTTGTTTGGAACTTTTCCAACTCACTGCGCCCCATTCAAGGTGAACACGTATCGGTGAGACACTGGAATCATCCTTGTCTGTCTGAAGGCGGCATCTGTATACGCGTATCACCATGTCCCCTTCTCCATATATTAGGAACACATCCTTAGTTCTTCTCAAGTACTTAAGGATCGTCTTAACAATAGCCCAATGATCCATTCTGGATCGGTGAGTATCTGCTCGTGACACTCGAGCATACGATACATCGGGCCTCGTACATAACATAGCATACATGATAGATCCTATTGCGGATGCATAGGGAATCTTACTCATGCAAATCCTCTCGTCTTTGTTGCGCACATAGACTTGAAGGTGTACCCCATGCACGATGGGGCGATAACCTTTCTTGGATTCCGACATGCTAAACCTCTTTGCTTAGCACTCGGCCTATATATGTAGATGCGAAAGACCAAACGCTTCGATCTATCTCTATAGATCTTAATCCCAAGGATGTAGGTTGCTTCTCCCAGTCTTTCATGGAGAATGTCTTGGATAACCAAACCTTAGCGATGTAAGATGGACACATCGTTTCCTATAAGTAATATGTCATCGACATACAATACTAGGAACACATTGCCTCCCACTAACCTTCTTGTACACACAAGGTTTCGGATTTTGTGAAATCAAACTTTTTGATCGTCTCATCAAAGCGGATATTCCGACTCTGGATGCTTGCTTCAATCCATAAATGGATCGTCGCAATTTGCATACCTTGGTTTTATCAACCGATGTGAAACCCTCGGTGTATCTATACATACCGTCCTCGGCGAGTTTCCATTAAGGAAAGCTGTTTTCACATCCATCTGCCATATCTCATAATCATAATGAGCCGCTATGGCCAGGAGCATCCGAATGGATTTAAGCATAGCTACAGGCGAATAGGTTTCGTCATAATCAACACTTTGTTTTTGACGATATCCTTTCGCCACCAATCTAGCCTTATAGGTAATCACATTACCATCCATGTCGGTTTTCTTCTTGAAAACCCACTTGCACCCTATAGGCTTTATGCCTTGGTGGAGTCAACCAAGTTCCAAACTTGGTTTTCATACATGGAATCCATTTCCGACTTCATGGCACCAAGCCACTTATCCCTTTCTGAACTTGTCGGCACTTCTTCATAACTGGTAGGCTCCTCATCATCAATGAGTAACACGTCGTTCGATTAAACGAAATCCATATCTCTCGGGGAATGTTGCGTGTTTCTACGGATCTCTGAAGATGTGGTGTTACAATAAATCCAGTGATGCTCATCACTATGAGTTGTGTCATTGTTGTGCTTCACCAGTATCTCATTAATGTCTATTTGAGTCTCTCGAGCCTCCTCAAGCTCGGACGGCACTCCCCTTGTTTTCTTGCAAGAGAAACTCTTTCTCTAGAAACACGGCATGCCTTGAAACAAACACCTTTTGTTCCACGGGATGATAGAATTAGTAACCCCTTGTTTCCTTAGGATATCCAATAAATAGACATTTATCGGACTTAGCATCCGGTTTATGCGATGCGATCAGCTTCACATAAGCGAGGACAACCCCATATCTTCAAGTAAGATACATGAGGTTTCTTACTAGCCCATATCTCATATGGAGTAGTAGAGACTACCTTGGTAGGCATTACATTTAACAAGTAAAGCAAATGCAAGTGCATAACCCCAAAAGGACTTGGGAAGAGTCGCATGATTCATCATTGACCTGACCATGTCCAACAAGGTCCGGTTACGCCTCTCAGATACACCATTATGCTGTGGTGTGTAGGGCGGAGTCCATTGAGACAATATGCCATTGTCTCTTAGATAATCAAGAAACTCTTGACTTAAGTATTCACCACCTCGATCCGATCGAAGTATTTTAATACTTTTGTCATGTTGTTTCTCTACTTCAGTTCTGAATTCTTTGAACTTTTCAAAGGCTTCAGACTTGTGTTTCATCAAGAACACATACCCAAACCGTGAGTGATCATCGGTGAAGGTAATGAAGTAGCTATAGCCTCCTAATGCTTGAGTTGACATAGGTCCACATACATCAGTATGTACTAGACCTAGTAACTCTCCCACTCGTTCACCTTTTCCAGAAAAAGGTAACTTAGTCATCTTGCCTTTTAAGCATGATTCGCATGTATCGTATGAATCCAATTCAAACGATTCCAGAATTCCACATCGGTGTAATTCGGACATGCGTTTCTTGCTTATATGGCCAAGACGACAATGCCACATATAGGAGTCTATGTGATTATCCTTTCGAGCACGCGTGTTGCTCGCTTCGATATTGAAAATGTCACTGGATACGTCCAACGTATAAATGCCATTACTCAAAGTTCCAGTTCCATAAAGTACTCCATTCAAAGTTATGTAACAACAATTGTTACTAAAAGTCAAATGGAACCCATTTCTATTTAGACAGGAAATAGAAACAATGTTCTTTATTAGAGAAGGAACATAATAGCAATTGTCCAGTTCCAAGACTAGTCCACTAGGGAGCTTCAGCAAATAAGTTCCGATGGCGACCGCAGCAACCTTTGCTCCATTGCCAACTCATAAATTTGACTCCCCTCTGACAAGTCTTCTTCTATTCCTTAGCCCCTGTATGTCATTACATATATGTGAGCTACACCCAGTATCCAATACCCAAGTGTCTAAGGAAATAGAATGACAATCAATAACGAAGATACCTGAAGAGGATGGGGCATCGGATGCCTTCTTCTTCTTCATGGACTCAAGATAAATCTTGCAGTTTCTTCGCCAGTGGCCTTCCTTGCCACAGTGATGGCAAGTGCCCTTTTGCGCTGGTTCCGCCTTCTTTGCCTTTTTCTTTCCTTTCTTCTGTTCTTTTGCCTTCCTCTTAGAACCTTTCTTTGAGGAATCAACTAACAGAACCGCCTTCTCCTCATGCTTCACAGAAGGCTCCACAGTCTTCAGCATATTGAGGAGCTCAGGAATGGTGGATTCCAATTTGTTCATCCGATAGTTCATCACAAATTGCGAGAAACTCTTGGGCAAACAATGCAGAATTAAGTCAATACTTAACTCATGATCCATCACAAAACCGAGGGTAGCTAGCCGCTCGATGTACCCGTTCATCTTTAGCACAAAGTACTCTGAGACGAACCTTCTTGCATCTTCGTGGTGAAGAGGAGCCTAGAGACCTCGAACCTTTCGGATCTCGCTTGCTCATCGAACAACTCATGAAGATGGAAGACCATAGTGTTAGCATCCATATGCTCATGTTGCTTCTGCAGCTCAGGTACCATCGCCGCTAGCATGATGCAACTCGCCAGCTCAGAATCTGCCACATGCTTCTGATAGACCAACATTTGGTCTGGAGTTGCATCGTCCTTAGGACGGTCAGGAAGAGGCTCTTCAAGGACATATGCTAGCTTTTCCGCCTTGAGAACAATTCTCAGGTTTCTAAGCCAGTCCAGGAAGTTAGGCCCAGTCAGTTTGTTCGAATCCAAAATAGTGCGCAAATTCAAAGACGTCATGATCAATTTATTGACCTAGAAATACAAAACGAGCATATATGAGAAAATGATTTTAAAATGCATCAATATACATTTATAAATCCCATTCATTTTTCGAATTCAAAAACCCCAAAATCACTTCGGGAGATCGTAGGTCCATCTCCGAATGGGCTGATATCCATCATAGATAAGAACAACCTTGGAGTGAGTCCAACAAGCCATTCTTAGCTATGATGGTGGGTATCAAGTATATCGATTACATATCATGTATATGTAACTATCACAATGTGCTATCAACTAATTGAATGTTCACACATACATTGGGTTGTTAACACATTAACAAGTATGCATCATATGCATAGCACCCAACTTCACCTCTCTTCACATCGACCTTGGAGTGAGTCCAACAAATCGATGCTCCAAGTTAAAGCCGACCCATTAATGTGAAATAGTTTTAATATGGTTAGGCGCATTCAACCAATTAGCCCGTGCTTGGAGTGGGTCCAACAACCCAAACTAACGATTGACCTCGACTCTTACCATATTAGAGTTAAACTATTCCAATGATTTGAACATGTTGAGGTTAGTAGGGCTTGGAGTGAGTCCAACAACCCAAACAAGAAACAGAACTCTGGTTCTAACCATATTAATGGAAGGTGTAGGCTTTAATATTGAGTTAGGGTTTTTATGTCTCATCCTCTTTGCATGCAAATAACTATTATCTACATGGCATGGCATACATGGCATACATCTACATGTCACGACACGCATGACATAATGTTATGCATCTAATGCAATTACATGGCATACAATTATGTCATGTATATATTTCCTTATATGTCATAACTATTTATGGAAATAAAATATGTTTAAGATTTGATTCTCCAAATCAAATCATAATTAAATTAGGAAACAAATTTCCAAATCTAATCACATATTTTATTCATGGAATTATTTGATTAAGGAAAATCTATTTAGGAAACCAATTTCCTAAATCATTAAAACTACTTATGGAAATAAAATATTTTAAGATTTGATTTCCCAAATCAAATCATGATTAAATTAGGAAACAAATTTCCAGAATCTAATCAAATATTTTATTTATGGAAAATATCAATTTCCATAAATACTTCCAACTTTCCAAAAGTGGAAGATTTCCATAAATACTTCTAGAATTTCCAAAATTGAAAAATTTCCATAAATACTTCTAAATTTCCAAAATTAGAAAATTTCCAGAAATACATTATGACTATCGCAAAACCATTTTACGATTATGTCGAAACACAACCTGGGCTCTGATACCACTGTTGGGTTTCCGGCACCGCGGCGTGTGTGTGTTCGATCATGTTTCGTAAACATGAACACAGCGGAAGCAATTAAAAATAATAAATACTCCTATTTATTACAACACACACAACACACGCATGCTTTTACAACAAGTGTAGACATAACCGTAAATTAAAATTGCAATAAAAGGAAATTAACTACGTTATACCTTTCGTATGACGTGTAGCGGGAACGGCATCAACCGGAACGATCCTCGTAAGAATCGTCTCTATCCGTATCCACGCCGAGCTCCTCGGGATGACTTCGCTAAGTCACGAGCTTCGTCTTCGTACGGGTTACTAGCCTCGTGTTGAAGACGACGTGATCGAGAGATGATCACGATCCGAATCCAAATTCGGATCCAAAACGAGTTCTCAAAACTCGCTTCTCCGGAGAGGTATTCGTCAACCGTTTGACGAATCCTTCGTCCTCCACCTCAGAGGATTACCGAAGATCAAATCCCCGGTAAGTTAGCCGCTGTCGGAGCACTAACCGTCGTCAAGCAGCGCTCCGGCGGAAGGAGAAGAAGCTGTCCAGAAAACTGGACAGCTTGGTGGAGGAGATAGGCGCCGGCCAAAACAAGGAGACAAAAGCTCACCTTGATGCCGAACCTTTTAGGGGATCACCGGAGGGTCGCCGGAGGTTCACCGGCTGAAGCTTGGTCGCCGGCAACAAGTTGGAAGGCTGCACCAAGCTGGGCGGCAACAAGATGTTGGGCGGCCACAATAGATTGGGCGGCAACTAGGTGTTGGGCGGCAACTTGATGATTAGGGTTTTTGGATTAGGGTTTAAGCCCTATTTTATAGAGAACTAATTCTCTTAATGGTTAATGGATCATATCCATAAAGCCCGTTAACCCGCTCCATTAAGATAAGTTAAAATAAACCAAACCATGATGGTTTATTTTAAGTTAAAACGAACCGAACCAACTTTTGGTTCATTCGTTTAAAATAAACCAAACCCTTTGGTTTATTCTTATCCATTGGATTAGAACCAAACCATTTTGGTCCATCCATTACGTCTTCATAAGACGCAGCCCATCCACGCTTCCATTGTGACTGAAACAATTTCATGCTCGCTTTATGTTTGGTCCAACCAAACATAGTTTCTCTCGGTCTGAGAATCCCATTCTCAAGCTCGTTTTAAATCCTTTGGATTACACTCGTTGTGCGTGTGACCAAATAGGTTCTCGGTTTATGTTGGCCGCCTATAATTAACCATTAATTATAGAACGATCATGAGTGGCACCTAGTAGTACATCATGATCCCCAATTAACCGAAAAGATCAACGGTTGATCCAGAACTATTTACGAAACCCTTGGTGGCTCGAATGAATCGTGCCCCATTCCCTTCACTCATCTTATACCCACTTGGTTCGGACATGGTCTATTGTGTCATCCCCACTAAGTGACTCGTCACACCTAGCCCAAGTATCATTTCCTCGTCCTACGGATTCTAGTTACTCCACATGTATCGAAGAGTACCTTACTCTAAACATGTATTGCTTTGGCCAAAGACTTTAGTAACAATCCGACGAGAGGCCATGGGTATACATCTCCTCGCAAGGAGTGGTGAATCCTTTATAGGCTATTCAAACACCTTCGATCACTTCGACTTATACCCAACCATCCGGGTCCACATCTCCTCGGAGATGTTTGCTTAAGATGTCAAAGCATAAGTCTCCATGATCAAGATGACTTGAATACCGCAAGTCAAAGGAACATCGCACTTAAGCTACGGTAAGAACTTCATTGACATATCTATATATGCAGAGAACCATATGAAGTCTTACGGTGGTCACTCGATGAACTAGTTACCATAACTAGCATCCACGATCAACTCGGACATCACTATGTCTCGGCCCGGTGAGAATCGGTGCTTGGATACACCAAGGGTATACCTCGTGCTAGTCTCGGCCAGAATTGATGGTGTCGAATCCATCAATTCATCGACTAGGATAATTCCGATACATCACAATTACACATGTAGAGATACTCACTAGTTGTGATCCAATCACAAATTCTCTCATCTGAATCGTATCGTGGACATTCGATAAATGAGTTTAAGATCCAATCAAATACATTAAACATGTATACTCAAATAGTGAATCTTCATTTATCATATAAATGGTTCATACATAAGGCGATTGCCTTAGGACATCTCTCATATATATTACTAACAAAGTCATATATTCAACAGTGACCTTTGATGCATAAAACTTCTGTAATCTAGGAGTTAAAAGCAAATAGAACATTTGCTTGTATGATTTATGTCTCATTGATTACATGGTACTCTTATACCTATATTGATTACAAAGTTTGTCACTTTCTGCATCTGCACTATCTCCCCAATATAGCATACAATCATCTCTACAAACATTAATCCTTTCCACCAGAAGACCTAATTCTTTCACAAGTTTTTTCATACTATATAAATCATTGGGCATAATGTATTCACACGACAATACTTCTCTAATAACTTGAACAAAATCATTAAAACAATCTTCAAACACATTATACTCTGCTTTCACATTTAACAATCTTATGGTTAAAGATAATTTAGTGTGACTGTCACAACCAGACCATACGGGTTAATCTGTAGCTCTCAACACTTCTTAAAATTTTAGATACGGTTCATTACTTAAATTTTCATTAACACTTGTTGCTTCTACATCCACCAACGATGATGAATTACTGGTATATATGTGTTTAAATGTTAGAGGATAACCAGAACTTGCATCGCTTGATTCTGTAATCAAATTATGATGCATCTTTTGATATGGATTGAATTGTTTATAATATCTTTGATCCTCACTAACTGATATTTGTGTATTCTGTCCAACTTCTTCTTCAGA
Organism: Wurfbainia villosa; assembly: GCA_025175895.1. Lineage (NCBI taxonomy): Eukaryota > Viridiplantae > Streptophyta > Magnoliopsida > Zingiberales > Zingiberaceae > Wurfbainia > Wurfbainia villosa. Next base: position 78,442,582 of record CM046001.1, on the reverse strand, counting down.
TATGAAAAGTTCACCATGACATGCTCAATTATAATAATTTGGAGTGAAACCAAATCTACAAAGATGTTCTCTAACTTTATCACAGTGAGCAAATTTACCATTATGATACTTTTTGCACAGACACCTTATCTTATTTCTATCAATAAAATCAACATTACTACCAGCAAAATTTAAAAATTGTTCTAGACCCCTCAACGTTCTGGTAAGTTCTTTTTACACATCCAACTCCTTTCTTTCTATATTTTTCTTCTTTCCAAATTTATATCAATGATTAATTATATTCTCATCATTTTTCATCGATATTAATTGAATAATCAATTTATACTTAAAACAAATTATTCTAGTACATATTTATTTTTGGTATGATATTGAATTACAAACTAGAATATATCAAATTAATAATAAATTTTTACGGTAAAAGAAAGGCACAGAATTAAACATTATATATATTATAGAATGATAATGGTAAAAATTATGGAATATAAAATATATGTCCCCTGGTGGAAGCAACGGATGAGTTAACAGCAAAAGACTTTACGAACATGCAGATCACTTGAAGGACGAACAACTATACGACAAACCTAAGAGAAATAAAATATTGAATTTGTACACTTTATATTATGCATTAAAAATTTTAAAGAATTTAATTTAAATAACATGTTAATCTAACAAATCACATAAATTAGCCACCCGCTCAACTCGATCGCCCAAGGTCAACACGCATTGTAGGAGGTTGCAAACTTGCAAGCAATGGTGACAACCTTGTAGGCGAATTGAATAAGCTCATTATGTGTCGCCATTTGAGGGAGTTAGATAGCGCAGCAAGGCCGTCGACGACTCCCCTGCGACGGGAAAAGGGTGATTGTGCACCTAGGAGCTAGACGGCATGGCAGGGCCGTCGGAGATGCCCTTACGGCGTGAAAGAGGCGACTATGTGCCTAGGAGCTAGACGACGCGGAAGGGCCATCGACGACGCCCCTACAGTGCAACCCACGTGCCAAGGGTGATGCCTCGCCACTGTCGGCGGCGATTCTTGCGCCAGCCGGCCATGTAGTGTCACCGCCCTATGTGTCGAAGTGGCGGGCTGCGACTACCACCGCGACGATAAGCTAAAGATTCGGCACAACCGTAAATTCGACGTCCGATCCAACGGTGGACGACAAAGAGATAGAAAGAGAAAGGAGAGATTGTGCTGGCGGCGGAGCGAAGTAATCAAAGAAGAAGAGATCTGGCAGCTTATTAGGGAAAGTTTTGCAACAATTTATTGTTTGTTGTTAAATTCATCACAAATCTATGACGAATAAGAAATTCGTCACAAATCTGCAATGAAAATTAAATTTGTCATAGATTTTGTGACGAATTTCTTATTCATCGTAAAATTTTGCGATGAAAATCAAAATTCGTTGCAAATTCTACAACGAATTTAATTTTTGTCGTAATTTTGGCGACGAAAGATAAATTCGTAGCAAAATTTACCGTAATTTTTACCCAAATAATTTTTAAAAACCCGACAAAATTTTTTCATCGCCATATTTATCATAAATTTTGCTACGAATTTCAAAATCATTGGAAATTTTGCTACAAAAATAGAAATTGTTGCAAACTTTAGCGACAAATATGAAATTCATCGTAGATTTGTGATGAATTTATATTTTTGTCGCAGAATCGATAATTGGACAACCCATCAGTCAGCTGGCTCAACCCATCAATCGATTAGCACTGCATTAGTCAACTGGCCAGTCGAGTAAAAAATATTCTATGTCTTGCTACAATTATACCAATCGACTAGAACCTACATCAATCGACTGGTGATCATTATTTTGCACCAAATCTAATTTTCATCGCAGATTTGATGATGAAAAAACTTCCATTGTAAAATTTTGGCATTCAATCGACTGTGGTTATGTGACAATTGACTGAGATGCAGTATTTTGAATGGTCGTGAATCAACAGTCAAGTGGTGGATGTTTTAAGTCGATTGATGCGATTTGGCAATGAAATTCACTAAATCTATGACGAATATTGTTGTCGTCCTAAATCTGAAAAAATATGAAAATATTACAACCAACTGTTTTTACCTATTTTAAAAAATTTTACACCAAACACATCTAATAATATATAATAATTCAAATATCAACACAAAAAAATAAACCATTCATCGTATGAAACTTATAATGCAAAGATATCGAATGTAACAAGTCAAGTAACATTTAGATATAAAATTCAAACATTAACCACCATCATCACAACAAAATTCAGACTTATTATAGGCATCAACTTTTGGAGACCGAGAGAATCTACCATGCACGTGTTCTCACTTATTGTGTCGTCCTGAATTGTCATCCGTGGTTCGTGTGTTCATTAACTTTTCTTCGAGTATTTTCTACACAATCTTGCTCATTGATCAAATTAGAGTCAACATTTGTCGGGCAAGCCAACTTGATATTATGCAACCAGTCTATTGCCTAAAAAAATTGCATTCTTTAGTGGTCAACTATGTGGCTTCTTCCGAGTCACTGCTAAGCGACTCATCCTTGTCTATTTTACAAGCGACATGAGTGCTAAAATAGACATGGATGAATCATTTAGCAGTGACTTGGAAGAAGCCACAGAGTCGACGACTAAAGCATACGACTTTTTTAGCCAGTAGACTTGTTGCATAATATCAAGTTGGATTGCCCCAACAAATATCGACTCTAAGCGATCAATGAGCAAGATATTGCGAAAAAAATTCGAAGAAAAGTTAATGAACACAAGAACCACGAATGTCAATTCAGAATAACACAATAAGTTAAAACACATGACAGATCCTTAACATGTCATGTTACTAGATAGTATTCGAAGTCATAGCTAGAGGAAAGTTGAAGCTGAGCATTATATTATGAGCGTATCAACAATCGTTTGCATACGTGTCAATGACCTGATAAAAAATGAATAACCATGTCAGAAATTAAACATATATAAGATAAAAATTTAAATTATGTATATTTTATATAAAACACTAAAGGGGGATAACACGACCATGAAAACCCCTAGAATGGTGAAGATCATAGGCTTAATCGACCGCCTGTGTTGTCGGTCGCTAGGCACGCACTGGATGTCGACCCACGCGGATTGTGAGCACGCGATAGGCGTTGATGGCCCAGCAGTGGGCCTCTCGTCAAGCAGTAGGTGCCCTCATCAGCTAGTGGGTACGCTCCTACAGGGGCCTCCCCCGATCGTTGAACACGCGATGGTCGAGGTTGGCTTGCTAGGGTCGATGCCACCGATGATCCATCAAAGTCGGTGGTTCATCGAGCTGGATCTGGCAATCCATCGCTAGAACTATGCAGGTCCGGCGATCCACAGCCAAATCTGTGCAGATCCGGTGATCCACCGCCGGATCTGCAATCCACCTCGTTGGATTTGCACATATCCAACAATCTACCGTCGGATCTGTGATCCATTGCTGGATCTGCTATCCACCATTAGATCTGCGCAAATCAGGCGATCCACCACTGGATCTGCGATCTACACCGTCGGATCTGTGCAGATTCAACGATCCACCGTCGAACCTACGAAGATCCGACAATCCACCATCGGATCTATGATCTGCACCGTCGGATATGCGTAGATCCAGCGATCCACCATTGAATCTGCGATCTACACCGTCGGATCTGTCCAGATCTGATGATCCATCACTGGATCTGCGATCCACTGTCGAATCTATGGAGATCCAACGATCCACCTCCAAATCTGTAATCCACCGTCGGATTTGTGGAGATCCGACGATCCACTGTCGGATATGCGAAGATCTGATGATTCACGCCATTGGATCTATACAGATCCGATGCACCAAATCTGTGATCCACCATCGGATCCACACAGATCCGGTGGTCCACCGTCGGATCTATGTAGATCCAGTGATCCATCGCCAGATCTGCACAGGTCTAACAATCCACCGTCGGATCTGCCCAGATTCGACGATCCACCGTCGGATCTATCCAAATCTGATGGTTCACCCCTATATTTAGAAAGAGATAGAGAGAAGGAGGAGGTTGGAGATGTACCGATGACGATCCATTCATTTTTTGATGATGGATGGTCGTAATTAGAGAGAGAGAGAGAGAGAGAGAGAGAGGGAGGAGGTCGTGAGCTAGCGTGAGGAGGAAAGGGGAACAATTGGAAATTTAATTAGATTTTGCGATGAAAAGTTTTTGTCGCAAAATTCATTGCAAATCTGCAATGAATTTTATATTCGTCACAGATTCTACGATGAAATTTATTTGTTGAGGATTTCACTGCCAAATATGTGACGAATGTTATTTTCGATGCCAAATTTGCAACGAATTGAATTGTCGTCGTAAGATTTACAACGAATTTAGTTTTTCATCATAGATTTGGCAACGAAAGTTATATTCATCGTAAATATTATGACGGATATAGCGATAAATTTGTGTTTGTTACAAAATCTACAACGAAATCGTAGTTTATTGCTAAATTTCCAATAAATGATTTTTTGTTGCAAAATTCGTTGCTGATTTGCGATGACTTCTATTTTCGTTGCAAAATTCATTCTAGATTAGCAACGAATAAAATTTGTCACTAAATCATGCTTCTTTTTGTAGTGGTGAGAATTATATTCTTGATTTGCTCCATTGTGTTGTATCACTTTTCTTTGATTAATGTATATATTTATCGTAGTCTCACATCACCTAACTGGGATATTAATTAGTCACTTAAATACATATTTGTACCATTTTAAACATGTCCCTCAAAGTTTTCTTTCAATAGTCGCAATCCCAATTTTCGCTCTAATATTCTTAATTTCTTATCCTATCCATCATTATATGTTTGCACATCCATTTTAATATTCTCATTTCAACAACTCTTAGCTTCTACTTGTGTGCTTGATTCATAGTTTAATATTTTGCTTTACTTAATATATCAAGTCTGACTGTCAAAATTTTCTTTTAAGTTTTAAAGATACCTTACAATCACAAAAAATATCTAACGTCCTTCTCCATTTTAATCATCTTGGTTGTATCTTATGTAAAGTATTTTTGTCCCCCCTCCATCTTTTTACAAAAATGATCATAAATACTTAAAACTCTCAAGTACAAGTAGCCCTATCTTAACAATTATTTTATTATATCTACTACTATTAAACTTAAATTTCATATATTATTTTATTACTCTACTAAGTCTATTATGTTATTACTTTACTAAGCCTATTTCCTAAGATTTGAACTTCATATTTACTCTTCATGTGTCTCATCAAACAAAACAATATTATATGCAAATAGCAAGCATTATAATAACATATTTTGGATGCATCTAGTGAGTTTATCTTGGACTAGTATAAAAATATATAAACTTAGAGTTGGTCTTCGATGTAATCTTATCTTTATAGAAAAGACTTCAATTAATCTATTTGGAGTCTTTACTCTTGTTAATGCATCCTCATACATATTCTTAATTGTTTCATTATATGCTACGCTAACACTTTTTTAAAATAAAAATCCTTCACAAAATTTTCTTCAAGAATGTTATAAGTTTTTTCTAGGTCAATGAATACTATGCATAAGTTTTGTTTCTTATCTCGATACTTTTCAATTAGTTGCTTAAGAATATGTATAACCTCTATCATCGACCTTTTAAACATAAATCTAAATTGATTTTTGGTCACCTTGGTTTACTTAATCTTTTTAATAATCACTCTTTCTCAAAATTTTATAGTATGATTCATTAACTTAAGACTTCTATAATTTGTACAATTGTATTCATCTCCTTTGTTTTTATACTAGACTAGATTATTTTCCCCTCCATACCCTTGACAGATTGGATATTTTTTTCATTTTTAATTTAATAACTTTGTAAATCATTCAACAACTTGCTTCTCCAAGCACTTCTAATTCTCTATTGAAATATCACGTGGTCAATTTGTTTTTCGAAGTGTCTATTTTACTTTTGAAATTTAAATTTTTCTACTACTATGGCTTAAATTTTCTAAGCTAAGTTGGTCATCGAAATATTCATTAAAAAATTGATGAAAATACTTCTTCTCTTATTCATTTATTTTTTTTATCCTTCATTAATACCCTATTCAATTCATCTTGAATTCTTTTTTTTCTTTTTCCTTTCTCTCTCGTTTTAGCTCTTTTATATGTCTTTTCCCTTTTCTTTTAAATTAAATTGTTTGTGCAAGTGTTCAAAAGATTTATTCTTATCTTTATACATTATATATATTTTTTAAAAAAATTTATTCTTACAAGTGTAAATAATTTATAAATTGATTATTTTTTATGTATTTTCTCATTTCATTATTAAATTCCTTTAATGGTACGGATCCTCTTGACTCATTAAATAAGCTCTTGCCTTTTATTTTTAAATTTGATATCATATTATCCCATATTATATTCAAGTTGCTATGCAGTCCTCTCCTTAAAGATCAATAGATTAAACTTATATTGATAGGGTTTCAACTTAGAAATGATGAGAGATCATATTCCCGTTTCATTGGACGACATTCAAGGCATTGAAAATACGAATGATTAGGTTAATTTTGTCCTTCTTGAAAAAATTAACCAACTGTATTGCAATGAAAAATCTAGAATCAGACAAGAAAGCTGCTAATACGTATCCTAGCTAAATCTCTCACTTTAATAGGTAAGGTTGTGACAGTTGTGAACATTCACAAGATGATAAGCTAGTGGTTAATCTTTCCTTATAATTCGTTAATTGAATACTCATGGTCACCGTCTTATTACATTTTGATGTAGCAAAAGCTTCAAACCAAGCCTTCAGGGAGACAAACTTGACTGGCCTGCTGGGATTCCTCATATTCCAATTTGTTTGTGGTATGCAATATTGATTCTTTCAAGGAGTACATGGAGGCTCATCAAATATAAGTTATCAGCTTGGATTTGGAGCATCATCCATGTTGGAAGTTCTGATGAAACATAATTGTGGTTGCTTGGGCGTAATATTATTGCTACTGGAGCTTGTGGCTTGAAGTGGAGTGGCCCCTGCCTAACAAGTATTAGGAGGTTTTGATGGGACTGAGTAATCTACAAACTGTAAATATATCTTATTCAAATTGTATACCACAGTAATCTACAAACTGTAAATATACATTCAAACTGTATACCACCAACTTATTATAGCTGTGAAGGTGGCTGACCTTTTCTTTCTTTCTAAGAGAAGTGCACCTCCAAAGGGCTGGAGACGAATAGTTTTGGAGTATTTGACGTGAGAATGAGCTATTTCTTTACCCAGCTATAAATTATCTATTTGACTTGTTTTTGAGCTAAGGAATTGTGAATCAGACAGAGATTTGTAACATGTGATTGTTTGTGTCAACGATCCGTGAGTCATTCACATACTGTATTTGTTTTGTAACTTGCTGCAACGTTATAGCTTATGGCATCATTCATGTTGTGATGACTGTTCTTGGTTGTTGGCATCCTCCTGGAGTTAGTAATATGCTACCTGGAGAAAAATTGAATAACATTGAATCTGTGAGAAAATAGGTGATGTATAATGGTTCAAGGCTATTAACCAGGTACGGACGAAGGAAATTAGATCCACTATATCTTAATGCACGACTAGCAAATCGTGGCTATTCTAAATTGTTCGAACATAAGAGAAGCAAATATATAGTAATTGAATGTTAAACAGTGACATCATCATTAACATCATTTTCAGGAATCATCAAATCAGCAACGCTTAAATATTAGAACGGCAATAGGTTACAGTTTATTCGTTGAATGAACTAGCAATTTCCAGATGATTGAGAATTGGATTTACAATGTCCTAAAGCATACACGTGTATGTTTATAATCTAGGGCATAAATAAATGCGAACAATTACAGCAGCATTGTCTCATGGACTTCAATGACAAACTGAAGCTATTCAAGTGATCTTGCATGTGACTCGGAGGATCTCCAATAAAAGGTTTATTTCAATGTTTCAAGGCTTCTGCAATCTTCCTTTGTATAAGCTCCACACTTAGACGAGGGGACAATCTTGGAAGTGGAGCCTGCAACAGTAAGACCTTTCTGAGATGATAATTTTTTGACTGAAAAATTTCCCATAAATTTTGAACTAAAAATTTATTATTAAAGGGCACTCTGTGCACAAAGCTCTCGCTGACGTGGAATCCCGAGGAAGGATTTATTATACGCAATTTTATTCGACATTACAAGAATTTGTTTCCGGAACTTGAACATGTGACCACTAAATATCTATTATTGAGAAAAAGTATGTTAGACTTGTCCAATCTTTTCTAGCTGTGCTCAAACACAACTGTATTAAGAACACCTTCTAACATTCTAGAAGCCTTGTTCATTTCGTAGCCCAAAATCATTACTAATGGTCGAGACAGATAGGGGTGACCACGGTTCTGAAACTGCCGGTTTTAGTTTTGGAACCGTCGGTTCCGGTTTATCATCCAATAGAACTGGAACCGAACCGCTCATCAACGGTTTCGATTTCGGAACCGCCGATTCAGATTCCTTACGGTTTGGTTTTGATTTCGGAACCGTCGATTCTGGTTCATCATCCATCGGAACCGAAACCAAACCGTTAACCGATGGTTTCGGATCCTTACGATTCGATTTCGATTCGAACCGTTTAAAATCAAAATTTAAATTATTTAATTTTGAATCTCTCAATTTAAGTATATTATTTTCAATTCATTAATTCGATCTATTTATTTTAATTTAAATTATATTTAAATTTAAGTTTTATATGGGGAGATTTAACTTTATTGATTTATTTATTTTATATAACTCTATAAATAAAATATTTATCAAAAAAAATTATCATCGAAATATATTTAATTAATAAATTTACATCAATAAATTAAAAAGAAAGAATATATATATTATTATTCTTATAATTACAATATGTTACATCTCTCATTCTTTGATTTAACAATAAAAAAAGAAAGGAAAGAGCTTGAACTTAATTTATATAAATTAAGTTGTCTACGTATCTTTTTGGGATCTAAAGGAATCAAAGCCCTCATAGTTCACTTACCATTTAAATATTATCCTCTTACCTTAATTTAATCTGAAATGTTATCAGAGGTAGCGATTGATGTGCCTTCGGTTGTAAGATGATATAGGTCTTCATTATTCTTCTTCATTATCTCTTATTGCCTAAGATCTGCTTTTTAAAAATTCGATTTTGGTTTCAACAAAAAAAAATACTCAATTCCGATCCCGGTTCCGATTCTGATTCCGGTTCGGTTTTGCTTCCGGTTTCAGTTCGGTTCCGGTTCCAAAAATTTAGAAACCAGAACCGAACCATATATCTCCGATTCCGATTTCCGAACCAGAATTGAAAAAGCGCTTTCAGTTCGATTTTTGAGCCATCGGTTCTGGTTCGGTTCACGGTTCGAACCGAACCGTGGTCACCCCCAGAGACAGATATGACATAGATATAAAAAATGGTCAAACAGTAACCCAAACAATAAGATAGAATTTTGTCAAATAAATGCATTTGAAACATCTTGACAGTCTTTATGGGGCAGCAATGTTGCACAATCTAGATACACAGTGCTACTCGAAGGAATAACATTTGTTTTATTTTAACAACTCCAAACAAAAGTTTAAGCTCCTAGGTTCCTTGATCACAAAAAAATCACATCAAAGGGATATTCATATAAAATGTTTCAGTAAACATGGATAAATGATGCAACTAGTTGCCTATACTAGCTGAATATGGGCATCAACAAAATTATAATTACAAATATATAATCTTAGTCGATGTGTTTAGAGGATCTCCCAAATTCCTAGGTCCTTTATTCAAGACCATGACAAATGTTGTAAAGACAAACATGGCGCAGATGTTCTTCGAAGATGCTAATAACATATAGGCAAAAGGCCCAACTTTGTCAACCATTGGTTTATACATTTTCACAAACACTTGTGGATGTGTTTGGTACAATGGAATGGAATGAGAATGATTTCTCTCCTTCATGTTTCCATTCTAATGTCACTATAAGCAACTTAGGATGGAGTCAGCCATTTTGGACAATGAGTTATTTTATTCCATAGATTTAGAGAAGTATTCCATAGTCCATTCCACCTATACTAAATATAATAATAATTATTATATTTTTTATTTTCATCAGAAAAATGGAAAAAAAAAATGAGCAAATTGGGTAGGCTAGAATAGGTTCAAGTGAACAAACTGGATGAGTTGAATATGCCTATTGAGCTGTTAGGCCAACTGGACCTAGCAAGACAGCCTACCTACTTGTGTGGGTGATCGAGGTTGGGCTAGTTAGTACAATCAGGCCAAACAAGATTAGGTGACCTAGATGAATCAGGCAGACAAACGTACTAGATAGACTAGACAAGCCTAGTGAACTAGAAGAACTGAATCACCTAGGTCAGTTGGTCGACTGGATAGTAGAGTCATGTTTAGGGAATTGGCTAGATCAAGCATAGTCATGTCGGCTAATCAGATGGATCAAACATGTTAAATTAGCCATATTGATTGGATGAACTAAAAATATAGTAAATCATTCCACAAGTCATACCATTCTATTAATATAGCCAACCAAGAATGGATCATTCCACTTATCATTTCCATTTCCTTCCCTTTCCCATTTTCATTCCCATTCCATTCCATTCTGCTGTATGTATCAATTGCATAACAATTTTAAGCAAAGACTAGCATTCACACCACATGAGATTATGCAACCTAATCAAGCACAAGAAAACGTATCCAGGCAAGGCAACATAAAAAATAAAAGATCAAGGAGGAGACGCACACCTCAGAGCCATCAGGAAGAACTTTGGCCAATACTGGGATCTCGTACTGATATAGCCTCTCCCAGTCGGGATTCTCGGTAATATCTCTCACCTAATCGCAGAAATAGTTCCTTAGGGTTCGCTGGAATTGATCGATCGGGCGGCAGTGGCGGAAGAGGAAGGGGAGTGATGGGATAAAGCACTCACCTGGAGGTCGACGGAGAGGAGAGAATGTGGACCCCCCGCTAGTGAAAGCGCTGCGTCGAGCTTCTCCTTGAGGCCGTCACAGAGGCAGCATCCCGGCTTCGAGTAGAGCACCAGCTGCCAACGCCCGTCCTCTCCGCCTCCTCCACCGGAGGAATAGGAGGATGCGGAGTACGTTCGAAGGCTACGAAACTGGAGCGCGGACCTGGCTTTCAACGGCGGAGAGGAGGAAGCGAGGCGGAGGGCGATCAGAGCCGATGGGCCGAAGGCGACCAACGCTGCCATGTTTAGCCCGTGGATATGTATATAAAATATAATATATATATATATATATATATTACGTTACAAAGAGGTGCACAGTGCACACTAGTTTAACTTAAAAGATTAGATGTGTATAAAATGTAATGGGCTAATGGGCCTGACTTAAAAGATTAGATGTGTATAAAATGTAATGGGCTAATGAGCCGTTTTTAATGGACTCTACCGTCGAATAAGTCCGATATTTGTGCCGATAAATCTGTCATAATAAATTGAAATTATTTGTAGAAAAATAGTTGAGCATGAGAGGGGAGGGGAAGAGGTCATATTGGACCTTTTAGGGACACGTAGAAACAAACATAGGTGTTTTGTTGTAAAAATTCTTAGCCTCTAGGCAAGGCAACTCAGCTTTTCACGGGCTAAGTGAAGAAGCGCAAGACTAACCTTTGCCAGCACCTATCGAGCTAGTCAAGTAGCGTCAGTTTGGACAACATATAAAATTGAAAGGTAGATAATTTTTTTACAATAATAGTACCTTTTTTTATATAAGATATACAAATAATATTGAAAGAAAAAATTACTAATATTTATAGAAGTGGCCTTATAGTTTTGTTCTTGTTCGCATTTATCTCAATTCGATGCACTACAAAAAAAAAGCATGTATTTGACGACGAATTTTGAATAAAAATTCGCTGTAAAAATTTTTTACAACGAAATATTTTTCATTGTAAATAATTCGTCATAAAATTTTACAAAAAAAAAATCGTCGCAAAACTTGCAACGAATAAAATTTTCGTTGCAAAATTAATTGCTACTTAGCAATAAAAATGACAACAAAAATAGCTTATCATAAAATTTGGCGACGAAAATAATTATTCATCACCAAATTTGGCGACGAAAATAATTATTCGTCCCCAAATTTGACGACGAAACATAGTTTATCGTCAAATCTGCAACGAAAATATAGTTCGTTGCAAAAGACTAATAAATATATTTACATATTACTTTGCAACGGAAATAAATTTGATAACGAAAATAATTATATTCGTCGTCAAATCTGCAACAAAAATATAGTTCATCGCAAAAGACTTTTATTTACATATTTTCATGAAAACTTTGCATGAAAATAAATTTGGCGACAAAAATAATTATTTGTCGCAAAAATTGTCACGAATTGAGTTTTCGTTGCAAAATATTCAAGGTCAGTCGACTGAAAAATACCATCAGTCGATTGGTCAGTCGGCTATCAAAGGTTCTATAGGGCGCTACGGTAAAAGCAGTCGACTGGATAGCTATCAGTCGATTGATAATGGATAATTTGCGATAAAATATTTTTCGACACAATTTCTGCGACGAAGAAAAGTTTTCGTCACAATCATTCATTCATTAGTCGGCTGATGGTGAGTGTCGATCATTTGGTAGTGGAAAGCAGTCACGAGAATATTTTTTCGATTGTCAATTGGTGATAGTACACCTCATTTGGTCACTTGAGGCGATCATATTGCTTCTTTTTTTGCAATGAAATTTTTTTCCCATTGCCAATTCTACGACGAAAAATGATTTTTCATCGCAAATCTGCAACGAAATTTATTTTCGTTGCTAATCTGGGAAAATAAAAAGAAAATATCATGATAAATTCTATTATTTTTTCCTGTTTTACAATAAACACATATAACAATATAAACTAATTCACATATCAAACTTCATAATCATCTAATAAATGAAAATAATTCAATACCAAATCAATATATACATAACAAACATAAACGTAACTTACAATGCATGTATATCGAATGTGATAAGTCAAGTTACATTTAAATACAACAAATTCAAACATAACCACCATCGTCACTATCATCATCAAAAAATACATTATCATTGTCATTATTATAGGGATCAGCAGGAGGACCAGATTGAGAAGGAGAAAGTTGACTTGAACTAGATGTTAATTGAAGATGTTGCATAATTAACATCTGTTGTCTCTGAAATTCGTTCATCTATTCATTTACTTCCTGTTCTCTTTGTCTCGATTCATTTTTCTTTTGCGCTAGTAACTCCCTTAAATGAGTAACCTTTTCGATCAATTGATTTATTTCTGCTCTTACTGCTGGTGAGGATGAAGAAGAAGCACCAGGGGCTTTATAGGTTCGGTTCAAAGAACCGAGTCTAATTATTCTTCCACTTTTCGCCCCTCTAATTGCTTCGAGCCATAAATTGATATTGCTAATAGAAGACTCAGATTCGACTACATCATCACTTGCACCTGAATTTATCTGTGCAAGTTCATCGTATTTCTCCTATTTTGAAAAGAAAAAAAGTTAAATAATAACAAAAGACCATAAAACTTTTAAAATTATAAACCTTCATTGTCCTAGCTCTTTTCCCACTCTATGTCTTATCTTTCTTTCGGAATGTACAGGTGAAAGTGTCTATAAATAATGGCTCAGTCCTCATCTCCTGGGCCTAAACAAACATCGTTATAATTTATAAATTAGCAAGTATTAGATTGCAAAATTAGGATTTGAAAAAACTCACCAATCGATATCTATGTTCATCGATATTGATTGAGCCTCCCGTATATGTGGCAGACATAGCGCCGGAATTACAATGTTGATTTTTCTTATTTTGCTCACTCCTTCGTTTGCTATCCTCAGATTCCTAATATGCAACAATCTTATTCCAATTTTCCTCGGGTATGCAGTGTGGCTTTTTTACTTCTGGTTTTCGCATGACTGAGTATGTTTCTGATATGGTTGCCACACTTTTCTTGAAAATCCTCCTTATCTCTAGTGTTTCACTCTCCTCCCAAGTAAATACCCGCTACAGTATAGAAAAAATGAATTGATTATATTAACTGTAATTTTATATACAAAATGATTTAAATAACTTACCTTAAACTCATTCCATCATAAACTTTTTATTTCTTCCGGCGTGCTCGTATAAGTCATAGAAACTCTGCCCTAATGATTATTCACTATTTTATTCACCTCGTGAATAACACGTATAGAATTTGTAAATCTATCATAAAATAAAAACAAACCATGTTAGATATTTATAAAATATATATCTTATTAAAAACATAGATAATTTAAAACTTGAATACTTACGAATCTCCGCATAGAGATATCAACTCTCGTATATCTTCCCTCTCAACCAGTGATTGTTGTACTGGGGAAGATACATTAGCAGGGATCTATTGAGAACCAGAAGATCCTGCATCTAGAGAAGAAGTCAAGGGCACATTTCCTGCAAGAGCATTAGACTGTGTAAGGGCTGAAGCAGAGGAAGACTGTGATCTTCCATCGCTACTCCGTCTATTGCCACCACGTCAAAACTAATAATCATAATTATTAGAAGAATATGAAAGTAAAAAAAGAATTACATTTGCATATCAAATTTATAATATGAACAATATAAAAAAATTACCATATTTGAAGCAACTAGATAACCTATAAAAAAAGACAGTTCATTATTATATCAAATATATAAAATTTAGAATTAGACAGTAAATAGAAGCATAATTGATACTGAATAAAAGTTACCCATAATTAGATGACTGAACACAAACCCCATAATTCATTGTAGCTTTGTCCATTCCATATCCTTGAGATGAAAATTATATCCGTTTATGAAATATGTCGACCAAGTTTTCACCATTGAGTTTGGTCCCCATGACAGATGGTTTACTAATTTTTGCTCAATGTGAACGTGATTATCAAGAACCTAAAGTCAAATAAGTATGTGTTAAAGTCAAGATTTAACCAATTTATTATCATAGACTACTTATATTTTTTTGAACCATAGTGCAAATTCTTCATTGCATAAATGATCAAATTCATGCTCTGAAAGCTCAGAATATAGGGTTTAGAAAATCTTACCATAAAAATAAATATAACACGAACAATAATTTATGATATATGAAATATATAATATAACATGTATATACTCACTCGAAATACGACGTTACTTCTATTGGAGCTAATGCTCCAAGTTATGTTTTGGTGTTTGACAAACATTTAAGTAAACAAAGGTTTAGGTAAGTGAGAAATCCAAGGGTGGACCCTTGGTGAAAAGTACAAGATGGTTAGTTCCTTGGCAGATGAGAAATCTAAGGGTGGACCTTGGTGAAAAGTCCAAGATGGGTAATTCCTTGGCAGATGAGAAATCTAAGGGTGGACCTTGGTGAAAAGTCCAAGATGGGTAATTCCTTGGCAGGCAAAAAATTCCTTGCGGAAGTGGCAATATGAAAAGTCCAAGAATGGTTGGAGGCCGGAGTCTCGACAGATAAAGGGTCTGTGGGTAGAGTCTTTACTAGGCGTGCTTCAGTCTTAGAGTTGACAGAAACAATGGGTCATAAGGACAACAATAAGTTTACACCTCAACTGTTGCCCTTACTGTATTGATCGGCGAATTTTCCAAGCGGCGAGGCGATTGAGGCGATGACTCAGCCTGATCTCGATCGATCGGAGGAGCAAGTGGAGCTTGGCGGTGCGAGAAGAAATTCTGATCAGTCGACACCTCGGCCAGGACTCTTGGCGACGATCGAGGCAATACCTTGGTGATAAAGGGTTGAAGAAGCGAGGCGGTCTCAACCGGCATTTCAAGCTCGGCCGGTTAGTCGTGGCTCGGCCCGGCCTCTGCAAAAAGCCGGTAGATCGAGGTGGACTCGGCCGACGCCCGGTGAGTGCGATCGAGCCACCTCAGCGGTCGTTGCTAGCGGAGCGAAGCAATGGCGCCTCGACTACAGCAGAGGAAACCTCGACATTTAACATAAGCAGTCGAGCTAGCGCCTCGACTAGCCTTCAAAAAAATCGCACAGACACAAGGTGAGATCGACTGCCGCCTCGACTGTTTGGAATCGACGTCGCAATTCCGACGAGAAAATTTCTCTATTTCGACGCGTGGTCGATTTCTACCGGCGTCTCTTCAAATGGCTAACAAATCCTACGGTTGGGAAAGGATTTCGTAGAGGGTTTAAATGGGATCCAAGCTTTGGGGATAGGTGTGCAATCGAGATTGAAGATCGGAGGAAAGATCGAGATTTTTATTTCATTCGCGCAGAAAAATGATGTACTGGCTCGTGTGTCTTCTTCCTCCAGAGAACGATTTGGTGCTTTCTGCTAACACTGCGACAATTAGTTCTTCGTGCCTTCTTCCTGCGCTACAACAGAACGACTTCGTGCTTACTGCTTCCACTGCATCGATTACTTGCCCACAACCTGAATGTTGGCAATGTCCCTTTTGGATCATTCCACAAGCTGCGAGCACAGTGTCATCCCCTTCCTCTGTTCTTCGTGGTTCTGACCCCTCTCTTGGAAGCTCTCATCGTGATAAAGCTGTTTTGATCACAACAGGGACAAAGGGTAGCAACGACTCAGTATAATAGTAAAGTTCCTTGTTTATTTTATTGATCATATTCAAGATTCCTATATGTAAATTCATATTTCTGTTGAATCTGTAATCTGTAATTCATTAAGAAGTTTTCTCCACCCTCAAAGCTTGGCTTCAAAAAGGAGGAAAGATAGTGGTAAGCCTTGGACTAGCAGCTCTAGGGGAGAGCTGTAAATCAAGTAAAAATTGACTACATCCTCTTTTTGCTTTATATTTTTTCCTGTGCTGGTTTTTCGTTTCATACACTTGTTCATATTCATCGCATTTTTTGTTAAGTATCGACTGCATCTTTTTATCTGTGTTCTTCATGCTTTTGCTCGTGACTGCTCTCTTAAAGTTGAATTTTTGCTGCTGAACTCGTTTATTATTTGAAAAAGTACTCTCCCCCCTCTTGTGTTCATCGATCCTTTCAAGTGGTATCAGAGTCAGGTCTCTAATTATCTGATTTAACCACCCTAGAGTTGTAACCATACAAGAAGGTTACAGTACAAACTGACCTCTATTTTTTGATGGAACGAATTTCCAATACTGGAAAAGTCTGATGGAGTACTATCTCATGACTGAGATAGAAATGTTGTTCTCCGTTACGAAAGGCTTCATTACTCCTGTAGATGATGATGGTAAAGTCTTAGGGTCCGCTCTTTGGACAATTGAGCAAAAGCGTAAGGCACAGGCAAATGCTAAAGCTACTATAACATTACAGTGCGGCCTGGCAAAGGAACAACTTAATAAAGTTGGTCCTTTCAGCAGTGCGCAAGACCTATGGAACAAACTACTTGAGTTGCACGAGAGTACCAGAGACTCTCGTATAGCCAAGAGGGATTTGTTTCTAAGTCAACTCCAGAATTTCACTATGAAGGACACTGAATCTGTCAATGAGCTTCATAGAAGATTCAAGGAGTTGCTTAATGGTCTCCATTCTATTAGAGAGAGTGTTGAGAACCGAGATTTGATTAAGTGTGCTTAAATCATTTCCCCGAAATGTCTTATGGTCATATGCCTATAAGGTATCAAGGGACTTATCAACTGTTAAAATAGATGAACTATTTTGTGAGATGGAATTACATGAACAGGATAATAAAGGTCAAAAAGAGAAAGGTATGGCTTTTTTTTGCAGGTGATCAGAGCAAGGAGGGAAAAGAAAAAGAAGAAGAAGAAGAAGGAGCAGTCTTCACCCTCAGGCACGGAATCAGATGGAGATGATGAGTCCTCTTCCAGCAAGATGGCTAACTTCATGAGGAAATGATGAGGAGGAGAAAAAGATTTAGCAAAAAGAAGGGTAAGCAAGTTGATAATGTAATTGATAAAACTAATGTAGTTTGTTATGAATGCAGCAAGAAAGGACATTTCAGAAATGAATGTCCTCGTCTCAAGAAGAAGGAAGAAAAAAGGAGGAGACGAAAAGCGTTGAGAGCCACATGGGATGAGTCATCATTCGAATCGTCAGAAGAAGACAAAGAAGACAATGCTAGACAACACACTGCTCTGATGGCGCTGGAGAACTCCGGAACAAATTCAGACTCAGAGGCAGAATCATCATCGACGGATGATGGTCAGGTAAATTCAGAACTTAGAGATTGCTATAAAACTATTGCATATTTAACTGACATGTTAGAAAAATCCAAATGTAGAATCAAAACTTTAAAAACTAAATTAGGACATTTCAAGAATCTTAAGGAGCATGCGGTAGAATCTAGTGCTAACACCTCTAAGTTTGATGGAATCATGGGTGAAAATGTTAGGGCAATCAACCCATGTGATATGGTTTTGATGTGTGTGGAAAAGGGTTTAAGTTAGGACTATATTGGATTTAATATGTGCATTGAAGTCGTGCAGGACTTAGTAATTCGCACATGGAGCATTGGCAAGTTTCACCAACTCACAACCTCGTGCTTGAGTCGGCGAAGGAGCATTGCGAAGCCGTGCGCTTGATGCATCTGAGGGATCGCCGGACGAGATGACTTGAAGCGAAGCCAAGGAAGCAGACTTTGAGGGCAAGAGATGTGAAGGAGCATTGCGAAGCCATGCACTTGGTGCTGCCGAGGGACATGGTCGCGAACGAAGAGAGCTTCGGTAAGGGACTTCATGTGAGATGAGAGAATGAGTGAAATGTAAGTAGCTCATTAGGTGAACTTGGCTGAAATGGCTAAGTGTCGGAGGCTCGACCGAGAGGGTTGAGGTTTATCGACCGTCGGACGCTCAAATGGATGTGAAGTTTGAGATTTACCCGGCATCAGTCGACTGCTCCAAGTCGACTGTGACTCAACTGGTGTTTAAGTCAGGTTTGTGTCCCATCAGTTGACTGCCAAGGATTGACAGTCGACTGACGAAACCACCAGTCGACTGATGATGGCATCAGTCGATTGGTCGCAAGGGTTTCGAGCACAGAATGTTGATCAGTCGAGTGTTCGCTTTCGACACTCGACTGTTAGATCCATCAGTCAACTGATGTGGGAGTCGTTGGTTGAAATCCAACGTGGAAGAAGCCGTTATTGGGCAACGGCTACAGGGGTAGTCGACTGCAGGCGCCCAATGGGAAGAATGAGTTCTTCTCTATAAAATGGGGCCTTTAGACACTTGGGGAGCCTAATGCTTCTACTCTAAACATCTCCCAAAGTGCCCAAACAAATTTCCTCCTCTTCCTTGTTCTTATATTCATCTTATTGTAAGAGGAGTGATTTTATTAGAAAAGGTTACCTCCACCTAGTTTTGTGCAAAGGAGAGATTAGTGGAAGGTTTAAGGCGTGATTCATCTTGGACGAATCGGGTCATGAATTAGCGGCAAGGTCGTGAACCATGTTACATCGTCGTGTTAGCATTGGTCTTTACTTTGTGTTGTTCTTAATTGCCTTAGCTTTATATTTCCGCTTGTGCTAATCATATTTGTAGACGAGCAATTAAGAGCGAATTCCACCGTACGAAGAAAGAGGGCTATTCACCCCCCTCTAGCTGGCCACCGACGTTCCAACAAGTGGCATCAGAGCAAGGTCGCTTGTCAACGGACTAACCGCCACAACAAGCATAACTACTATGATGGCTGGCTCCAATATTCATCCACCAAAGTTCGAGGGGGAATTTGTGTGGTGGAAGAAACGCATGGAGGTATTCTTCAAAACGGATTTTGAAATAATGCTAATCATGGAAAATGGTTTCGAAGTTCCTAGGGATGAAGAAGGGGAGCTATTGGAAAAATCGAGATGGATAAAGAAACAAAAGGAGGAGCACTTGGCGAATCCAAAGGCCAAGCACCATTTATTCAATGTGCTTCCCTAATAAGAGATCAACCGGATTGGAGAGTGCTCAAGTGCCAAAGAGATGTGGGAGAGATTGATAGAGCTTCATGAAGGCACTTTGCAAGCCAAATTAGCAAGGAGAGATGTCCTTCGCTCCCAACTCAACAATATCAAACTCGATAAAGGGGAGAAGGCAACATCTCTACATTCTAGATTTAAAGAAATTCTTAATGGTTTATCTAGTGTAGGTGAAAAGCTCTCCAACCAGGATATGGTAATGAAGGCTATAGATGTCTTTCCCCGGTCCTCAAAGTGGAGGTCCATGGTGGACTCCTTCTACATTTTGAAGAATCTAGAAGTGAGCACCCTAGAAGAATTCTTCTCCACCATAGAGCTACATGAAACAAGGCTTGAAGGAGTAATTGAAGAATCAAGCATCAAGCCATCAAGGGGAGTGACACTAGTGGCCAACAAGGGGAAGAAGAAGAAGGAGACTCCTTCCTCATCCGATGAAGACTCCTCCTCCTCCTCCATGGATAGCACGAAAGAAGCATATATGGTAAGGAAGGTAAGACGTGCTTTAAAGAATTTTAAATTTAATAAATCTAATGATGGGAGAAGAAGACCAAGGAGGAAGATTATATGTTACAATTGCCAAGGAGAGGGGCATATAAGAGATGATTGTCCTCTTTTGAACAAGAGCAAAGAAGAGAGGAGGAAGAAAGAGGAAAAGAAGAAAGGGATCAAGAAAAAGGAAGAGGAGAAGAAGGCCAAAGAAAAAGGGAAGGCAAAGGCACACAAGACCACATGGGATGATCCTTCATCCTCATCATCTAAAGAAGATGCCTTCACAAACCTTGCCCTAATGGCAATAGATGATTTGGACATCTCCTTCTCCGAGCAAGAAAAAAGAAGCACTAGTGAGGAGAGCTCGAGTGAAGGGGGAGCTTCATCCTCATCCTCATCGGAATCGGAGGAAGAAGACATGGAAACTATGGTAACGAATCTTTCCCCTAAGAAAATAGTTTCCATGATTTCAAGTTTAACTAGGGACTTATTTAAGATGAAAAATAGAAATAAATGCAAGCAAAATGAGATTAAGGCCCTAGAGGAAAAACTAGAAAATGCATGCGTTAATGTTAATGATTATATTCCTTTTGATGTGAATGATGCATGCATTGAGGAAAATAAGGCTTTAAGGGAAAAGGTAGATCACCTAATTAAAGCCTTAGAAAAATTCACAATAGGCTCCAATACTTTGAACATGATAATTGGGAGCCCCAAGGGCAAGCTTCAATAAGAAAGGCCTAGGTTATAAAGGAAATAAAAATGAAAAAGCCTATCATTGCCTAATTGCTAGGGGTCAAGCTAAAAATAAAATAATAGCTAGAAAATAGATACCTAAAGAATATTTAGTGAACCCTATAGCAAAGAACTTATATTGGGTTCCTAAATCCACACTTAAGGGTTAGGAAAACTCTAGGATAGTCAACCATAAGGATTTTACTTATATCATATTTGATGGTTGACTTAGGATGGTGTGTGTTATAAATTTTTAAATAGTGTTGGGTGATAATAATGCATAACCCATAAATTGAATGTTTGAATCATGATTCATGCTCAATTTTATAATTTATAATCATGAATGCAATGATTGATGATTTATAATCATGATTGATAATTCTTGATGCATGTTCATGATTGGGTTTTTAGGATGATACTTAACCATGGGTAGAAATGCATGAAATTTTAGTTAAGTACGAATACCTTTAGGAACATCTCACATCCACTATAAGGCTAACTTTGATTGAAAACATAGCAATGGGTGAGATGATAGGATGATACAAATGGTCCACTAATGCTTATGACATTTAGATGGGTCATTAAGTTTATCAATAGAGCAATAATAGACCAATCATGGGGAAAACATATGTTTAATTCATAGACATATTGCCTAAAAATCATAGTTGGATATTTTAAATATTTTAAAACCATTTTATACCTTGCAAACAGTGAGTTCATGTTTTAAAAGTTTCAAGGTAAAACTAGGTTTAAAAGTGGATACAAACTTTAGACAATTTTGTAACTTTTGAGTGCTTGCCTAACTTTTAAAAATAAAATGAATTTTCATGAAAAATCATTTTTCACTGATAGAGGAACTCGCAAGATATATGTATTTAAAATTTCATGATTTTTTGAATTTTCTAAAATTTTTAACGCATTTCTGAAATTAGATTTCGAAAATCAGAAAATCTATAAACTGAGTGCCAGTCGACTGGTAGTCTGATCCAGTCGACTGGTGTTCTGTGTGTTAGTTATAGCCCTAGAACCAATCATGTGATGGTTGAATAGGGAACATTTTGTATCATATTCTATAAAGGCAAAGGATTGGTTATTATATTTACGTCTTGCTTGTGCTAGCTAAATTAAATATAATAATGCCTTAGAAAAGTAGGTTCTTATCTACAGCACATCAATTGGCAGAATTGATTATGAGAGGCTGTAGAGAACACTTTCCTAAATGTTCCTAGTCAAGTATTAATATGCAAGGGCAATATTAATACATAAAGACTAGCATGTAGGTCAATTGACGACTTGATCTCACAAGTCATGGATATATGATATCAAGTTGACACATGGGTATATATTAGAGAATATATACTGAACTGACCCGCCATGAGAAAGTTTCATGGATCGTCATATGAGTGTCATAAACTTTCTCATGTGACTATTGGTATGAATAGTCCTCAAACCTGAAGTCATTACGGTTCCCTACATAAGGAGTTATGTACTTTGGTATCGTCAAACGTCACCCGTAACAGGGTGGACCATAAAGGCGATTACTGGGTATATAACAAATTATGCGGAGGGATGTGAGTGATGTAGATGGGATCTATCCCTCCCATATGACGGAGTGATATCTGTGGGCCCTTGATTGAGTAGAACTACTAAAATGCAATGCTCGAATGAGTCAATATGAGATATTGAGCTCATTTGTTTGAGTTAGTTTACTCGGGGATCAAGAAACACATAGATTGATCGAGGATGACAGTCTGCCTCATTGGTCAATCTGATATCAAGGATAGAAGGACACGGTCATACATTATAGTAGTCACGGAAAGGTTAGTCGGATCTTGACTTATTTCGTAACTTGGGTAGCAATGATGTATTGCTAGATGCTGCTCATTGCTTGTGTATGTAAAAGAGTTTAGATCCACTGCCAACGTTATGAGAGTCTATAGGGTCACACACAAAGAGTATGATGATTAGAAGAATTAGTGCATTCTAGTTTGACTAGAATAATTTGGGAATAAGCTTAAGTACAAAATGGTTTTTGGACTTTAAGCTTAATGAGAATTTTAGCTTGTTGATTTAATGAGATTAATTCAATATGCTAAGCTTATTAATTTAATAAGATTAAATAAATATGTTATCATGATAGCCTAAGCTTAATTGATTTAATAAGATTAATTCAATATGTTACCTTATTGATTTAATGAGATTAATTCAATATGATAACATAAGCTTATTTAATTAATAAGATTAATTCAACATGCATGAATGCCACATAAGCATGCCACCTAAGCATGCCACATAAGCATGCCACCTAAGCTTGATGAGGTGGAAGGAGACAAAGGGTTTTGACCTTTGGAATTTCTCCACATGTGGCCGGCCAAACAAGGAGTGTATTGATTATTTTTCAATGCAATTGATTGCATTGAATGTGATAGGAGGTGAAAGGTTTTTTCAATCCTATAAAACACTCCATGGGGTGGCCGGCCAAAGTGGTGGAAGCTTGAGGCTTGGAGAGAGCTTGGTGGTGAGAGGCTTTGGTTGTGTGGCTTTTGTGAGTGTAGGCTAGCAAGAAGAGTGGTCTTCTTCTTCCTTTCTCTTTTTCCCTACCTTCCTCTCCTTTAGGGACTTCTCTAGCAAGAAGTAAAGGAGAGCTCTTCTAGTTTCTTTTGTGAGACAAGAGCTTGCTCGTGTGGATACATATAGAGGCACGGACATTTGAACGTGCTAAAAGATCCAACAAACCCAAGGAGAAGCGGGATTAAAAAGGACACGCAACAAAGGTAATATTCTCCTATAAGATAAGTTTTTTTTCTTTTAGAGAAATTTATTTTTTTTTGTACGAGGTTTTTTTTCGCAAGGATCACTTGGAAGGGATCTTATTTTTCCGTTGTACATATGCTATTTTGCATAAAAAGATCCCTACAGTGGTATCAGAGCCACTTGCGAAAGATCGTATAAAAAAAAAAGGTTTTCTCTATTTTATATATGATATAGAAGTAGGATAAATTTTATTATGAGTTGATAATTGCATTAGCAATTTTTCAAACATAATAAAATATCCGATGTCTTTTAAAAGTTAAAATTGACATGATGCATGGTTATGGCCTAGTCCCAAAAAGTTTGTGAATGTGTGTGTTGTAATTCTTAATACGGCCCGCGTGTCGTGCATTTCTCCTAAAATTCTTGTTGTAAAAATTAGTTTTAGACTCGAATGTAACTCGAGTATTTCTCCTTTTGTAATATACAAAATAAAGATGGAGGGTCCATTGGAAGATGACGTTACAAGGAGGAAGTCAACAACACAAGACAACCAAAAGGAAGCACTTGGGAGAAGATGCTATCCCTAGGTTGACCAATCAATCTTTTCATTGGCTTGAGAAGATTGTAGAATAAGGGCCATAACCATGACACACTTAGTTTAATATGTATGTGATGCATGTTAATTTAGCTTATATGTGATGTATGCTAATATGTATGTGATGCATGTTTAAGTTTATTTCTTAATAAGTCAAAAACGATATGCCTACCAAAGTTTGGTACTCACTACTTCCTCGATCATTTGTTGTTGGGTTTGCCAAAGCAAAGCAATGCATTTTATCTTGGAAGAGTGCGAGTGGACAATCGTGATGTCCCGCTATCAAACTTGGTTAAGACTTAATTAAGTTTTTCTTAATTAATTAAGAAAGTAGAGGCATATATTAGCTTTGAACATAAGTTTTAAAAATTAGTTTTGTGTGATTTTCGAACATCAGCTTTGTCTTAGAAAGTGGTCGTTGCTCCGATATCAAAGAAGGCCTCTGTGCCTCGCCACGGCCTGGAAGCTGGTTTAGGAATAAGCACTAAACTAATCTAAACTTAACCAAAGCTATTAAAGAGTTACATCAGATGTAATTGGAAAAAGATTGCCTACCTAATCATACTACGTCTTGGGCGATTAGCCAAAGCTAACTCAAGATGAAGTATGATGGGGATCTTTATCCCATATAAATTTATAGCTAAATAGAAGCTAATGATGTAAGCAAAATGTGTTTGCCTACATCAATGATTAGCTCATATCAAAGCTATGAGGATTTAGTGGGAGCCTCATTTAATTAAAGGCCTAATTAAATGACTTAGGTATGATACTTAATTTTGCATTTTAATGTTGTAGATCACCATGTCATCTAACACGACACACCCCCTCAACTTGCGATCTGTCCTTGAGAAAGACAAGCTCAATGGAGCTAACTTTCTAGACTGGTATAGGAACTTGATGATTATCCTCAAGCAAGAACGTAAACTGTATGTCCTAGAAGCGATCTATCACTGAAACACCCGCTCCTGCGCCACTCGTCTTTGAAAAGGATGCTTATAAGAAGCATCAAGATGACATTAGATGTGTCATGTCTTATGCTTGCCACCATGAACTCGAGCTTGAGCAACATGAGAACATGGATGCCTATGGTATGGTTGAGCATTTGAAACAACTATATCAAGGACAAGCTAGGCACGGCGTTTTGAAGTGTCTAAGGCTCTTTTGCATGCAAGATGCAGAAGGAACACTGTAGGAACTCACGTACTTAAAATGATAGTGCGTTGAGAACCTTGAAAGACTAGGTTTTCCACTGAGCCAAGAATTGACAATCGATGTTATCCGCAATCATTCTTAGGAAGCATATAATCAATTTGTCATGAATTATAACATGAATGAAATTGATAAGCCTTTACTGAGATTCTCGGCATGTTAGGCTAACTGAATCAAATCTCAAGAAGAAAGTTAGTAATGTACTAATGGTCAAGAAGGACAAAGGTAAGCGCAAAGGCAAGGGTAAGACCCAAGCCAAAGGCAAGGCCAATTCATCCACTTCAAAGGGTAAAGGTAAAGTACCTAAGGAAGGGATTGTTTCCATTGCGGTGAGACTAGACAAGGCGGGCTGAAGTCTACCTTGAGGAAGTAAAGAAGAAAGAAGTGGGACTTACGCCTCGGTATACACGTTATAGAAGTTAATCTATCTATTTCTTCTACATGGGTATTAGATCGGATGTGCATCTCACATTTGTACTAATGTGCAGGGAGAAATAGTAGACTAATGGCAAGGCGAAGTGGACCTACAGTAGGCAATGGCGCAAAAGTTCTTTGTATGTGTAGGAACATATTCTTTGTCTTTGCCCACTGGGCTTATCTTAGAACTAGAGGAGTGCTTTTATGTACCTGCATTAACGAAGAACATAATTTCTGTATCTTGTTTAGACAAGAAAACCCTTTCTTTTATAATAAAGGACAAATGTTGTTCCATTTATTTGAATGAAAGGTTCTATTGTAATGCACCACTTATGAATGGTCTCTATGTTCTAGATTTAGAAAACCCAATTTATAACGTAAATACCAAACGGTTCAAATCGAATAATTTGAACCAAACATATCTCTGGCATTGTCGCCTAGGTCACATAAATGAAAAACGCATATCCCAACTCCATAAAGATGGATTATTGGACTCATTTGATTTTGAATCATATGAGGTATGCGAATCTTGTCTTTTAGAAAAGATGACTAAAACTCTATTTAGTGGACATGGCGAGAGAGCGACGGACTTGTTAGGACTCATACATACTGATGTATGTGGCCCTTTCAATGTCGAAGCCAGAGGAGGCTATAAGTACTTTATTACTTTTACTGATGATATGAGTAGATTTGGCTACTTATATTTGATGAGACATAAGTCAGAATCCTTTGAAAAGTTCAAAGAATTCAAGAATGAAGTATAAAACCAACTTGGTAAGCGTATTAAGCTACTTCGATCAGATCAAGGTGGTGAATACCTTAGTCAAGAGTTTCGTGATCACCTGGCTGAGTGTGGGATAATATCCCAACTCACTCCACCTGAAACACCACAATGGAATGGTGTATCTGAGAGGAGAAATCATACTCTATTAGATATGGTACGATCAATGATGAGCCAGACTGATCTACCTACTTCCTTTTGGGGTTTAGCTCTAGAGACAGCCGCTTTCACACTTAATCGCGTCCCATCAAAAGTCGTAGAAAAGACACCATATACGTTATGGACTGGGAAGAGTCCCAAAATGTCTTTTATAAAGATTTGGGGTTGTGAAGCTTATGTTAGACGTTAAGTCTCAGATAAACTATGACCCAAATCAGATAAGTGTTATTTTGTAGGATATCCCAAGGAAACTAAGGGATATTACTTTTACAATCCCACACTTGGCAAGGTGTTTGTTGCCAGAAATGCTGTCTTTCTAGAAAGAGAATTTATTTCTAGAAAGACTAGTGGGAGTAAAATTCATCTTGAAAAAATTCAAGATGAAGATAACACTAAGGCTTCGATGGAAAATGAACAGGCACCACAAAGTGTTGTGGATGAGGAAATTGTTGCCCAAAGAGTTGTGGAGCAAACACCTGTTCAAGTAGACCAACCTCTTCGTAGATCTGATAGGATCCGTCGTCAACCCGAGAGATATTCTTTTCTCTTGACTGACAACGGTGATATATTGCTTGTCGATCTTGACGAGCCTACATCCTATCAAGAAGCTATGATGAGCCCAGATTCCGAGAAATGGCTAGAGGCCATGAGATCCGAAATGGAGTCCATGTACACTAACCAAGTATGGACTTTGGTTGATCCACCTGAAGGGGTAAAACCCATTAGGTGTAAGTGGGTCTTTAAAGTAAAGACTGACATGGATGGTAATAAGCATACCTATAAAGGTAGATTGGTGGCTAAAGGATTCAAACAAATTCATGGTATTGACTATGATGAAACCTTTTCACCAGTTGCGATGCTTAAATCCATTCGGATCATACTTGCTATTGCAGCCTACCACGATTATGAGATCTGACAGATGGATGTCAAAACTGCTTTTCTGAATGGAAAGCTACTCGAGGATGTGTACATGACACAACCTGAGGGTTTTGAAGATCCAAAGCATCCTGGAAAGGTATGCAAACTGCAAAGGTCCATTTATGGACTAAAGCAAGCCTATCGAAGCTGGAATCTTCGATTCGATGATGCAATCAAGGAGTTTGGTTTCATCAAAAATGAAGATGAACCTTGTGTCTACAAGAGAAATAGTGGGAGCACAGTTGTATTTCTTATCTTGTATGTAGATGACATACTTCTCATCGGAAATGATATTCCCTCACTCCAGTCTGTGAAGATGTGGTTAGGGAATTGTTTCTCGATGAAAGACTTAGGTGAAGTTGCCTATATTCTAGGCATCAAGATCTATAGAGATAGATCTAAAAGATTACTTGGCCTAAGTGAGAGTACATACATTGATAAAGTGCTAGATCGTTTTGCTATGCAAAATTCCAAGAAAGGATTTCTGCCTTTATCACATGGTGTGAGTCTTTCGAAGACTCAATGTCCCTCTTCTAAGGAGGAGAGAGATCGCATGGATAAGATCCCTTATGCATCTGTCATAGGGTCTATCATGTACGCCATGCTTTGTACTCGTCCTGACGTCTCGTATGCTTTGAGCATGACGAGTAGATACCAGTCGGATCCAGGTGAAAGTCACTGGATAGCAGTAAAAAATATTCTTAAATACTTACGAAGAACGAAAGAATATTTCCTAATATTTGGAGGCAATGAGGAGCTAACTATAAAGGGTTACAGTGATGCAAGCTTCCAAATAGACAAGGATGACTATAGATCGCAATCGGGGTACGTGTTTTGCCTAAATGGTGGAGCTGTGAGCTGGAAGAGTTGAGCGAGACACGATTCTTGATTCTACAATGAGTATATTCACTGCGTCGATGCAAAGAAAGGAGGCTATTTGGCCCGTAAGTTCATCGATGAACTTGGGTAGTTCCTAGCATTGCAGATCCAATAGACCTCTATTGTGACAACAATGGGGCTATTGCACAGGCTAAGGAACCTCGATCACATCAGCGGACCAAACACATACTGCGGCGCTTCCATCTCATTCGAGAGATCATCGATAGAGGAGATGTGAGGATATCTGAGTGCAAGCGAAGCTAACATCACAGATCCATTGACCAAGGCTTTGCACGAGGAAGCATGATGGTCACACTAGGTCACTAGGTATCAGATATTATAGTGATTGGTACTAGTGCTAGTGGGAGATTGTTAGTTATAGCCATAGAACCAATCATGTGATGGTTGAATAGGGAACATTTTGTATCATATTCTATAAAGGCAAAGGATTGGTTATTATATTTACGTCTTGCTTGTGCCAGCTAAATTAAATATAATAATGCCCTAGAAAAGTAGGTTCTTATCTACAGCACATCAATTGGCAGAATTGATTATGAGAGGCTGTAGAGAACACTTTCCTAAATGTTCCTAGTCGAGTATTAATATGCAAGGGCAATATTAATACATAAAGACTAGCATGTAGGTCAATTGATGACTTGATCTCACAAGTCATGGATATATGATATCAAGTTGACACATGGGTATATATTAGAGAATATATACTGAACTGACCCGCCATGAGAAAGTTTCATGGATCATCATATGAGTGTCATAAACTTTCTCATGTGACTATTGGTATGAATAGTCCTCAAACCTGAAGTCATTACGGTTCCCTACATAAGGAGTTATGTACTTTGGTATCGTCAAACGTCACCCGTAACAGGGTGGACCATAAAGGCGATTACTGGGTATATAACAAATTATGCGGAGGGATGTGAGTGATGTAGATGGGATCTATCCCTCCCAAATGACGGGAGTGATATCTGTGGGCCCCTTGATTGAGTAGAACTACTAAAATGCATGGTCATGCTCGAATGAGTCAATATGAGATATTGAGCTCATTTGTTTGAATTAGTTTACCCAGGGATCAAGAAACACATAGATTGATCGAGGATGACACGGTCTATGCCTTATTGGTCAATCTGATATCAAGGATAGAAGGACACGGTCATACATTATAGTAGTCACGGAAAGGTTAGTTGGATCTTGACTTATTTCGTAACTTGGGTAGCAATGATGTATTGCTAGATTCCGCTCATTGCTTGTGTATCTAAAAGAGTTTAGATCCACTGCCAAAGTTATGAGAGCCTATAGGGTCACACACAAAGAGCATGATGATTAGAAGAATTAGTGCATTCTAGTTTGACTAGAATAATTTGGGAATAAGCTTAAGTACAAAATGGTTTTTGGACTTTGAGCTTAATGAGAATTTTAGCTTGTTGATTTAATGTGATTAATTCAATATGCTAAGCTTAATAATTTAATAAGATTAAATAAATATGTTATCATGATAGCCTAAGCTTAATTGATTTAATAAGATTAATTCAATATGTTACCTTATTGATTTAATGAGATTAATTCAATATGATAACATAAGCTTATTGAATTAATAAGATTAATTCAACATGCATGAATGCCACATAAGCATGCCACCTAAGCATGCCACATAAACATGCCACCTAGGCATGCCACCTAAGCTTGATGAGGTGGAAGGAGACAAAGGGTTTTGACCTTTGGAATTTCTCCACATGTGGCCGGCCAAACAAGGAGTGTTGATTATTTTTCAATGCAATTGATTGCATTGAATGTGATAGGAGGTGAAAGGTTTTTTCAATCCTATAAAACACTCCATGGGGTGGCCGGCCAAAGTGGTGGAAGATTGAGGCTTGGAGAGAGCTTGGTGGTGAGAGACTTTGGTTGTGTGGCTTTTGTGAGTGTAGGCTAGCAAGAAGAGTGGTCTTCTTCTTCCTTTCTCTTTTTCCCTACCTTCCTCTCCTTTAGGGACTTCTCTAGCAAGAAGTAAAGGAGAGATCTTCTAGTTTCTTTTGTGAGACAAGAGCTTGCTCGTGTGGATACATATAGAGGCACGGACATTTGAACGTGCTAAAAGATCCAACAAACCCAAGGAGAAGCGGGATTAAAAAGGGCACGCAACAAAGGTAATATTCTCCTATAAGATAAGTTTTTTTTCTTTTAGAGAAATTTATTTTTTTTTGTACGAGGTTTTCTTTCACAAGGATCACTTGGAAGGGATCCTATTTTTCCGTTGCGCATATGCTATTTTGCATAAAAAAGATCCCTACACTGTGCACGAGCACAGTAACCTAATTTTATCAGGTTTTGTTTGGTTTTTTGATTTTCTCTTCTTTTAGAGTTGATGCCATGTGTGTATAACATTTAGATAATATTTTTTATGGTGTCAAAGGGGGGGAATTGATAAGTTTAAGTTAATCATGCTAAAAGGGAAAATTTAGCATGTCTTAAGGGGGAGTTTTCATACTCATATTAGTTACATGCTTTCTTGTCTTATGTTGTTATTGTAATTATTTTTACCTAACTTAAACGGATTGCCATACATCAAAAAGTGGGAGATTGTTAGGGAAATCAACCCATGTGATATGGTTTTGATATGTGTGGCAAAGGGTTTAAGTTAGGACTATATTGGATTTGATATGTACGTTGAAATCGTGCAGGACTTAGTAATTCGCACATGGAGCATTGGCAAGTTTCACCAACTCACAACCTCGTGCTTGAGTCGGCAAAGGAGCATTGCAAAGTCGTGCGCTTGATGTATCCGAGGGACCACGAGACGAGATGACTTGAAGTGAAGCCAAGGAAGCAGACTTCGAGGGCAAGAGACGAAGGAGCATTGCGAAGCCATGCGCTTGGTGCTGCCGAGGGACGTGGCCGCGAATGAAGAGAGCTTCGGCAAGGGACATCAAGTGAGATGAGAGAATGAGTGAAATGTAAGTAGCTCATTAGGTGAACTTGGCCGAAATGGCTAAGTGTCGGAGGCTCGACCGAGAGGGTTGAGGTTTACCCGACCGTCGGGTGCTCAAACGGATGTGAAGTTTGAGGTTTACCCGACATCAATCGACTGCTGTGAATGGGCAGTCGACTGCTCCAAGTCGACTATGACTCGACTGGTGTTCGAGTCAGGTCTGTGTCCCATCAGTCGACTGCTAAGGATTGGCAGTCGACTGACGAAACCACCAGTCGACTAATGATGGTATCAGTCGACTGGTCACAAGGGTTTCAGGCACAGAATGTTGATCAGTCGAGTGTTCGCTTCCGACACTCGACTGTTAGCTCCATCAGTCGACTGATGGGATGATCAGTCGACTGATGTGGGAGCCATTGATTGAAATCCAATGGTGGAAGAAGTCGTTATTGAGCAATGGCTACAGGGGCAGTCGACTGTTCGGGGCATCAGTCGACTGCTAGGTGCCCAACGGGAAGAATGAGTTCTTCTCTATAAAATGGGGCCTTTGGACACTTGGGGAGCCTAATGCTTCTACTTTAAACATCTCCCAAAGTGCCCAAATGAATTTCCTCCTCTTCCTTGTGCTTATATTCATCTTATTGTAAGAGGAGTGATTTTGTAAGAAAAGGTTACCTCCACCTAGCTTTGTGCAAAGGAGAGATTAGTGGAAGGTTTAAGGCGTGGTTCACCTTGGACGAATTGGGTCGTGGATTAGCGACAAGGCCGTGAACCACGTTACATCGCTGTGTTAGCATTTCTCTTTACTTTGTGTTGTTCTTAATTGTCTTAGCTTTATATTTCCGCTTGCGCTAATCATATTTGTAGACGAGCAATTAAGAGCGAATTCCACCGTACGAAGAAAAAGGGCTATTCACCCCCCTCTAGCCGACCACCAATGTTTCAACAGAAAATAGAACTCTGAGAGCACAGGTGAATGATCTCAAGTGTACTCTTGAGAAGTTCATCTCTAGCTCTCGAACATTGAATTTGATTCTAGAATCACAACGAGCTATTTACAACAAAGCTGGAATAGATTATAGACCTAAACAGCAAGAACATAGTTTTATTTCTTTAGTTTCTAGAATTCCTGGTAGGAAGAAAACAACTAAGGCAAAGATTCCTAGGAAATACATTTTGGAAGCTAATGGACCTGATATTTGGGTTCTAAAATCTTTTATCTTTCGCATCTAGCAAGCATCAGTTGAGGGGGATTATCCATCAACCTGGTTCGTAGACAGTGGATGCTCCAAACACATGACCGATGACATATCATTGTTCTCCTTGCTGGAAAATAAAAATAGAGGTACCGTTTCGTTTGGCAATAGCGAACAGATGAATCTTGGCTATGGCATAGATGGCTCGCGCACGTCAACCTAAAGAATTTGAGAAGATTAGCCAGAAAGGAATTGGTCAGGGGGCTGCCAATGCTAAAGTTTCAAAAAGACAAGTAATGTGATGCTTGTCAAAAAGGTTAGCAAAAGAGGGCATCACACAAGCTCAAAAACATTGTAAGTACTTTTACTGCTTTAGATTTATTGCATTTAGATCTTTTTGACTGTAGCACTATTAAATCACTTAATGGTAGTAGATATTGCTTGGTAATTATTGATGATTACACTAGATACACTTGGACATTTTTCTTGAAACATAAGGATGAAACTCTTGAAATTTTTATTCCTTTTAGTAAAAGAATTGAAAATGAGAAAAACACAACCATTAAAACCCTTAGGAGTGATCATGGAGGGGAATTTTAAAATACTCAGTTTAAGGACTTTGTTTAAAAAAGGGGTATAGGTACAAATTTTCTGTTCCCAGAACACCCCAACAAAATGGTGTTGTGGAAAAGAAAAAATCGAGTCTTACAAGAAGCTACTAGAAGCATGCTTAATGAGTATTCTCTTCCAAGCTACTTGTGGGTTGAAGCCGTCAACATAGCCTGTTATGTACAGAACAGGGTTCTAATACATAGGTTTCTAGGAAAAACCTCTCATGAACTCTAGTTTGGAAAACCACCTACAGTTAAGCATCTTAGGGTGTTTGGATGCAAGATGTTTATCCTAAATACCAGATATCATTTAGGAAAATTCACTGCTAAAGCTGATGAAGGTATTCTCGTTGGATATTCTTCTATTAGCAAAGCATATAGAGTCTACAACTAAGGGTCAAAATTAATTGAAGAAACACAAGATGCCATTTTTGAAGAAGGTGAAAAATCTCACAATACTCGAAGAAGTGATGAAGAAATTAAATTTGGAATGGAGAAGATTAAATTACAAGAGAACACTAAAGTAGGGGGAGTTAAGGTCAAGTTTGATGAAGAAAAGTCTAAGTCACAAGGGTCATTGCTTGAAGATGTGTCAAACGACCAAGTACTTGAAACATCTCAAACACCAAGATCCAGTAGGACAAGTGTCAGTCATCCCTAAGATCAGATTATTGGAGAACTTCAACAAGGGGTGAGGACCAGATCATCCTTTAGGAATGAAGGGGTTGAAGTTGCTCTAATCTTAGAAATTGAACCAAGGGTAATAGAAGAAGCTTTGCTTGATCCTGATTGGATCTTAGTGATGCAAGATGAACTAGGGCAATTCGAAAGAAACCAAGTATGAGACTTAGTTTCGAGATCGGAAGAAGTCTCTATAATTGGTACTAAATGGGTGTTTACAAACAAAATGAATCATAAGGGAGAAATTATAAGAAATAAAGCAAGATTAGTGGCCAAAAGATATAACCAAATTGAAGGGTTAGACTATGAAGAGACCTACGCCCCAGTAGCCTGTCTAGAGTCTATAAGGCTTATGCTAGCTTTTGTTGCATATAAAGGTTTCAAACTATATCAAATGGATGTGAAGCCTTCCTTCTTGAACGGGGTAATTAAGGAAGAAGTGTACGTTGAACAACCACTGAGGTTTGAAAGTATAGACTTTCCGGACTACCTGTACAAAATGAAAAAAAGCCCTTTATGGGTTGAAACAAGCACCTCGTGCATGATACGAAAGACTATCCACATTTCTTGTAGAGAAAGGGTTGAAAAGAGGTCAGATAGATCCTACACTATTTCTGAGAAGAAATGGTGAAAATATTTTTGTGGCCCAGGTTTATGTCAATGACATAATC
Source organism: Wurfbainia villosa (assembly GCA_025175895.1). Classification (NCBI taxonomy): domain Eukaryota; kingdom Viridiplantae; phylum Streptophyta; class Magnoliopsida; order Zingiberales; family Zingiberaceae; genus Wurfbainia; species Wurfbainia villosa. The sequence goes on along the minus strand of CM046001.1, from coordinate 78,407,637 downwards.
TGTGGCTCAAATAATAAGGATTATTTGAACGAGTTCATAGGACACATGGAGAGTGAGTTTGAGATGAGTCTTGTGGGAGAACTCACATTCTTTCTCAGACTTGACATCAAACAAACAAAGGAAGGTATATCGTCCATCAGTCTAGGTATGCCATGAATCTACTGAAGAAATTCAATATGCAAAATTCAAAGGAGATATCCACTCCTATGTCACAAAGCACAAATCTAGGAAATGATGATGGAGAAAAATTGGTGGATCTAAAATATTATAGAAGCATGATTGGTAGTTTACTGTATCTCACAGCAAGTCGACCTGATATTTTATATGCTATAGGTGTATGTGCTAGATATCAGTCATGTGCCAAAGAGTCTCACCTAAGTGTCGTAAAAAGAATAATCAGATATCTTAAAGGCACTATTAAGGTTGGGTTATGGTATCCTCGTAGTGAATCATTTGCTTTAGTTGGCTATTCTGACTCTGACTATGCTGGGTGCAAGTTAGATAGAAAGAGTACAAGTGGAGTGTTGGTACAATCGGCCCAGGTCACGATTAACCAGACTCGAGTTTGAATTGAGTAGTGTTTTGATGTTTGACATTGATGTCTAACAAGTGTTGGGGAGATTGTTGGTGCAATCAACCCAGGTTATGATCTTGATGTTTGACGATGGTTTGACCATTATCATGGGAAAGTCTAAGCTTGAGTCTTGGCATGGAAAGTTCAACATGGGTTGGCAAGGAAAGTCCAAACATGAGTCTTGACAAGGAAAGTCCAAGCATGGGTCTTGGCATGAAAAGTCCAACATGAGTTGGCAAGGGAAAGTCCAAGGGGAATATTGGCGGCATAAAGTCCAAGGGTGGAGTCTTGGCAGCATAAGTCCAATAGTTGGCGGTGTAAAGTCCAAGTGAGAGTCTTGGCAACGTAAGCCTAATGTGCCTTGGCGGTGTAGACCATATTAGTATGACAATAGCTGATGGAAGGACCTGAAGGCTAGCGTATGGATGAACAAGTTATGGATAACTTGGAGGGATCCGATAAGCGTGAGGCTGATAGAGGTGGCTAGAAGGCTTAGGTCTAGGCTAAGGGTGGTCTAGCAAGTATGAGGGCATCATATTTGAGGTAAAACCTTATGTTTGCGGTGTATCAGTCGACTGAGACTATGGTCAGTCGACTGATGTGAGTTGACCGGAGTTCGACTGTAGGGAATGGCTTGGCAAACAACTGCCAGCATTGGGCAGTCGACTGCTAGTCGGGTATTTGGGCACTGAAGGTTCCCGAGTCGGCTGTTAGGGTTTGACAGTCGAGTGATGACCCGATCAGTTGACTAATGGGCATGATCAGTCGACTGATGGTCTATCCATTGGAACTTATCCAACGTGGCTCATGCCATTGTGAGACAACGACTACAGGGGCAGTCGACTGATGGTCCCAACCAGTCAACTGCCAGGTGAAAATCCAGCCTCGAGTGAAACTTTAAAGGGAGCTCATGGAGAAGATTTTGGCTAAGATTTCTTGAGGAGTTTTGGAGCGATTTGCTACTGCAATTCAAGGTCTCCAAGTGCAACTCAAGCAACCAAACAAGCAAACTTCCAAAAGATCGATTGTAAAGTTTTCTTTGCATTCTTTTGTTGTATTTCATTGTAATTGCTTTTATTTCATTCTTATTATTGTAAGAACTATTGTAAGAGGTTTTCTCCACCTCCGGATTATTCCGAGAAGGAGTTATTGATTAGTGGTTGCGTGTGCATCACTAGAGCTCATTTTAGCTCAATCCATGGAGTAGGAATCATTCGATTCTTAACCACATTATATTGCATGTATTGTGCATTGTATTTGTGTTTGTTTTGTATTTATATTATTTCCGCTGTGCTAACAAACATCGTAGACAATTAAGCACGCGAGAATGATCAAATTACATCAAGCAACGCCGAATCGCTATTCACCCCCTCTAACGGGAGCACAGACCCTAACAAGTGGTATTAGAGCTAGGAGCTCTTCAACGGACTAACACCTGAGAGCAAAAGCACTAGAGGAGATGGAGCTCAATGAAAGATTGGGTGATGACATCAATGTTCCGCCTTCCTTCGACTGCGAAGATTTTGCATATTGGAAAGGTAGGATGATGCATTTTCTAATGTGTGACTTTGACAATTGGATTAGTGTCTTAGTAGGTTTCGACACTCCAAAAGACGAAGAAGGAAAAAAAAATCAAGAAGAAGAATTGGAGCCAAGACCAACTCTGATATTACAACATCAATAATAAGGTAATGGGTATATTGCTTAATGTAACTCCTAATGATATTTTGATCAAGATAGGAGATTACAAAGATGCCAAGGAGATATAGAACAAATTGGCAAAATTCCATGAAGAGCTTCATTCAATCCAAGAAGATAAGGAAGAGGAGGAAGAGAGTTCATTCTCTCAAGAAAGTGAGGATTTGGAAGTCGAAGAGTGCTCGACATCCGAGAAGGAAGAAGAAGTGGAAGAATTGGAGGTTGAAAGGCCATCAACGCCCAAGGAAGAGGTAGAAGTGGAAGAAACCTCAACCTCTAGGATTGAGGTGGAGGAGAGGCCATCTACTCTAGAACGAGAGCAAAATCAAGAAATACCATCAACATCCAGGAAAGATGAAGAAGAACCAACTTCGGTACAAACCACCATCCTAGGTAACTCAAGCATTTTAATTAATATTAAAAATCATATTATATACTTCGAGTGTAGAGAAGAAGGACACTACAAGAGCAAGTGTCATAAGAAGGTCAAGAAAAGTCAACCAACACCAAAACCTCAAGAAAAGACCAAGGATGTCGGTCCCCCAACACATAAAAGCAAGGAGCACATCATTTGCTTCAGGTGCCAACAATCGGGGAATTTTAGGAGTCAATGCCCTAGGGGGAAGAAAAAGAGCCAAGAAGGAGCATCACAAGTAGGGGGAGCTTTTAAAGCAATCCCTAAGGTAAAATTTAATAATGCACCTTCTAAATTTTATAGTAAAAAATATACTAGAGATAATCTTAATACACTTGTTATTCATCATGAAAAGCATGCTAGTAAGAATAATAGATTTTATTGTTTAGGAGATAAGCATGTCCACATTAGGAGTAAGGAGAAATTTGGGACTAATGTCCCTAAAATAATTTTACCTAAGGACAAACCTAGATCAAACAATTCTAGACCTATCCTTCCTAGGGAGACCATTAGGAAGATAGAGGATCACCTAGACATCAACCCTAAATAGACTAGACATATGCCTAGAAATAAGAATATCTCAAGAGTTAATGAAAAATCAAAAATTGAGATATTAGAAAAGGAAAATCAAGTCTTGAGGTCAAGACTTGAGAAAATGGAAAAGACCCTTAGGAATATACAAGGTCAAATTAAAGGGTCAATTGATCAAAAATCTAGGTCAAGGAGTCAAAACCTAGGTTTTAGGAAGCAAGGTCCAACCAAGGGCAAGAAAGGTTTGGGTCACAAACCTAAGCCTAAGGAGACCTACCATAGTGTTCCATTCGATAATGGAATACAACCTAGGTCTAGGAAAACTAAGGTCACAAGGGAAGTCATCCCTAAAGTTCACCATGGTAGGTGCTTAGTGGCTAAGATTTCAAGGCAACCTAGGGAAGCCATTAAGAATGTTACAAGGGGAGTTACCCCTAGAGTTAACCTAGGTAAGACCCAAATGACCAAGGCTTCAAAGCCTAGGAGGGTCATTAGGAGGGTATCTAAGGAAGTTATCTCTAGTGAATACCTAGTTAACCCAAGGAGCTCCAATAGGTATTGGGTTCTTAGGAGCGTGATTGATTCATGCTAGATGGGTTTAGATGTGCCAACCTTGAATGGATAGGTAGTTAACCTAACAATGGTAAAGGTGACATTTTAGGTTATTTCCAAGGTAATGAGGTACTTTGGAAATAAGGATGATTATTATCCTAAAGGTTTTTTTTAGGATGTGCCAATATAATTTATAGAAGTTGAAATATCAATCAAATTGGCACAATTAGGGTTAGAGGTCATAGTGTACCATTTTGGGTTTTTGACACACTTGGGAGATAAACTAATAATATGACAAAATGAATTTAATTCTAACAAATGACAATTAATGCTAAAATGTAGGTATTATATACCTTTATATTTTATTTTCCATGATTGATTTGCCATATAATATGTCATGACATCATATCTACCTTTAATTATATAATATGTCATGATCATGCTTAGGATTAAGGTTAAATGTCATGTATGCTTAGATTCCATTTTATGCCATGACATCATGATTATGACTACATACTTATTTATATCATCATTAATGTCATAATCATTCATTCATTAATAAAAATTGATTTAAGGACAATTGTCATGACTTAAAGTCCCATGTATAAGAGAATCAAGTAGTATTGCCTTAGAAAAATGCATGATGCCCTAGTTTAGAATGAACAAAACTCACATCTCACATTACATTGACATGTATGCGTATTGATATACTCTAGATACATGTGAGATGCTAGGATGTGAGTTAAGTTCAAGGTGAATAGTTTTTGCATCTAGATGAACTCAAACTCATCTATATCATGTATAGATCATTGGAAAAGCTAATGTACAAGTCATTGTTGGATCGAGAAGCGTCGCTAGAGGGGGGGTGGGTGAATAGCGAGCGTAAATTTTTTCCTTCGTTCGTTCGATACACGAGTAAGCACAGTGGAAAATAAAGAGACATGTTTATTTTACTTGGTTCACAACCCAGCGGTTGCTACTCCAAGGCCCTATCGGTCCTAGACCGCATACGGAGGGCAAAGCACTATAACGTCTCCTCCTCGTTGGAGGTAGGAGACAACGATCACAAAACCGAAAGTATGAGGATGAGACAATAAGCCTACCTCACCTCGTTACGAATAAAAATAAAGAATACAATATCAAAATATATTACTTGATGTTGTTGCCAACGAAGAAGATTAGAACTTATCGTCGCGTCGGCGTTATGACGGTGTTGGAGCATTGGCATTGTAGGAGCACTTGAGAATAAATTTGATGATATTTGGAGTTGGAATCCTCCCCTCCTTTTATAGAGTTTGGCCTTTGAATGTGTCTCCTCATCTTTCGGAACAGATCACGAAGTTGTACAAATTTTATCGCGAAGTGGCCGCATCAAACCTTATCCGTTTTGACCTAGCGCAAAGGTTGATTCGTCGCCATCAATCGACTGATGCCTCCCATCAGTTGACTGATGAGCATCAGTCGACTGCCCAATGTCCAACAGTCAACTGCCAGCCTGGCCACTTCCCTGCAGTAAGAGGTTAGCATGGAAAATGATAAATGTGACGGTTTCTAACTGTCCGATCTCAACCTAGACCTTCCACAGGAAGTCTTAGTCGGATCGCCGCCTACGATCGTCCTCGTACAGAGGACACGACCTTATCATCTCTCACTCACACGAGCTTACCTCGATACTTACTTAGTATCTCTCGCTTCCGGCCTTCCACTCGATTCCTTCGGCTCCCTTCGAAGTCACTCGAGTGTCGCCCAACCACCGCGGCTTCCTCCGGGTGTCGCTAGCCTTCAGCTCCAACTTTAGCACTTTTTTGCACACTCGATTTAGCTCATGAGATAATGATGTAAACTTAACTTTGTGTCTTTGCCATAATCAAAACACAGGTTCAATTATCTAGTGCCCCTACACCAACAATCTCCCCCTTTTTGATCTATGGCAAATCAACACAAAGTTAAGGAAAATTAAAGCATAAAACAAGTATAGTAGATGATGAATGCCTTTTCCAAAAGCTCCCCTTAACCAAAACTCCCCCTTAACCCTAGGTGAGTTTTGAAAGAAAAACTTCAATTTTTAAAATTAAATTTGTGTTACTCCCCTTAACTTTTGCTCTTCTCCCCCTTTTGCCATAAATCAAAAAAGAATGTTGGGGTTTTTGTATAAAATAGGGGTTTCAAAAACAATATCGTATACGCATGCATCTAGATAAATCAAATATGAGTCCAAGCATGCATCTAGCAGTAGTTAGATAGATTGGTTCGAGGTGTGTCCCTCTGCACCAATAATCTAAAGGTTTGTAATATAACCCTTAGGGTTAGTTTGCTTTCCCCCTTAGTCAAATATATGAAGTATAAGAGATGTAGGGGGTGCTAAACTTTGACCTAAGAGTTGTTCAGTACAATAGATGAGAAAATAAGTAGTATTTTGAAGAGGTTATATTTCAATCATCCTTAACATCTCACCCATTCTATGTGTCTCAGAATTTGTTCACCTTATATATTTTGTGAGATGATTTTAAATTGATTAAAGATAGTCAACCTTGGGTTAGATTTGGATTTAACCTTTAGATCGTTAAGTAACTTTTCGAGAAACTGGCTTCTAGGTTGTGGCGAGGCACAGGGTCCTTCTTTGATCGGAACAACGACCACTTCCTTAGACAAAGCCAAATTCAAGAAAATATCACTTAAGTAACTTAGGGTTACTTCCTGGTCTAACTAGTTTAGGATACGGTGAGGTAGCTTCAGCTAGTTCCACTCGGTCAAGTGCACCAAGCTAGATACGCCTTATCTAGCTCGAATACACGAGACTTTGTTTCCCTAACGTACTATCATCTCGCCGCGTCCTGATACTATGTTGTTAAGAGTTGACTAACTTATTTTCCCTATCTAGCCGCTCTAAAAATTAAAGTAAAATATGCAATAGTTTTGTGATCGAACGATTTTAATTGTCGCAATACCGTTCCCAAATTATTTACCGAACCCCCTAACTACACTAATGTAGTATAGGACTGACTCGGGTCATCTCCCAACGAACCTAATGGCTAGTCGTTTGTTTTTAAACAGAAGTAAATACTGGGGGTTTTCATAATTTATCAAAACAATTAAAATGAAAAATCAAAAGCAAACATGAGAATTAAACATGCAAGAAGTAAATCTAACTACCAAATAACAAGTAACAAGCAACTATCCTAATGGGCAAAAGTAAGTGATCACGCACCGCACTGTCACTATACGGTACAATGATCAAACAAATGTGAACAATTCAACCAAGAATTGCACTATCACTATACGACACAGTGATCAAACAATCACTGAAAAACTAAACTAACAGACAGAAAAGAAATCGACCAAGCACCGCACTATCACTATACGGTACAATGATCAAACAAATGTGAACAATTCAACCATGCACCGCACTGTCACTATACGACACAATAGTCAAACAGTCACTAAAAACTGCAATAAACGAAATACAATAAACGAAAGCAATTTAACCAAGCACCGCACTGTCACTATACGACACATTGATCGAATGTAAATGAAACTATCCTAACAACTAAAGCATAACACAAATAAAACTCTAACTACGACTCAAATTAAATACAAGTTAGAATATAGAATAAAATACAAGGTAAACCGCAGATTGAAACACAAAGTAAAATACTAGTGAAAACAAGGTTACGAACACTAGTAAAAACACAATTCAAGGTCACTGGTGAAAACACATATTAAAAACACTAGCGAAAACACAATTGAAAACACTAATGCAAACACAATGTAATAACACCAGTGACAACACAAATGAAAACACAAGTGCAAATACAAATGAAAACATAACATGAACCATAACTAAAATCATAAACTGAAACACAAACTAAAAATTAACCAACTCTCATCCACAACTCCTAGAAAGGAACCACCCTCTCCGGTTACACGACAGATTTTAGACAGCTCCTACGACTTCAATGGAACGGATCTTTCGCCAGAATAATCCTCCGACGAAAGTTGGAATTGGTGGAACGGATCACTGCTCCGGTGATGGACTTCGAGACTGCCGCTACTACGGTTGTAGAAGGGACCGAATCTGTGATTGTCTATGAGTCTTCACCGATGATGGAAATAGGATTCTGCCGCCAAAATTTAGGAATTGAAGGGCTGCTAGAATCTGGAAATACATGCTGCCGCTACCACGACAGTAGAAGGTCACCCCTAGCCTTCTGCGACCACGTCCAGCTGGGGTAGCTCATCTCCGGTTGCCAGGCGTCAAAAGAACGCCAGTGAAGATTGATGAAACCCCTTTGCTCAGAAAAGCCACCGTCTGCCCAACTTCAGAATTTGACTCCGCTGACCAAGGGAAGGATCTTTGGATGGATGGAGATGAAGGGGACACCACTAGAGTTGCCAGAAAACCGCCGCCGAAATTGCTGTGGAAGAAGCCATCGCCGCCGCACGTGAAAAAAGGGAAAAAACTGCTCGGAGAAGATGAGGGAATAGGAAATGCCACCGCCGGCCTTGGTGGATGAAGGGAACGACCGACGGTGCTTCGGCGGGTGGCGTGGAGAAGATCCGTCGGCGGCGTGCGATTGGAGAGGAGGCTGTGCGATTTTGGGAAGAAGAAGAAAACTGCGGTTCTATTCTGCGCGTGAAGCTAGGTTGATTAAAGGAATTTTGTGAGCCGTCCGATCATTTCTCCCACGATCTCAGCCGTCCAAACAAGCTAGGGTTTGATGGATATATTAATTGCTTAATTAAGCTGCTCCATCCAACAGCTGAAATCAGTCTGATTTGAAATGGATGGATCTGATCCGTCTAAAGGTATAATCACGATCCAACGGTTCGGATGAACGACCAAGATGTGTAGATCTTAATGTACGGGCCGGATCGCTCCAGATCCAGATGGATGACTCAGAATCAATCACTTTCCTCGGACGGTTCATAATGCTCAGATCTAAACCCTTGATTTCATTTGTCTTCTAATCTGGATGAAGGGATCAGATTAAATCATCTTGAAATGTCCATTATGACCCCAGATGAAGTCATATTTGATCCAACTTGAGTCTAGTACAGTGACTCATCTCGATCTCCTACAAACAAAGATAAACTTTGCATATAAGTCTAAACTTTAGGAGCATTTACAATAAGGCTCAAAAATATATCCAACTCGTAAAACATGCAAATAATCAACAATTAAACATACGAGAGGATTAAAACGATGATATTAAGGACCAAAATAATACAACAAAATGACAGTTATCAACTCCCCCACACTTATCTTGCGTGTCCTGAGCAATAATAAAAATAAAGAAACACTGACTCAATCACTCATTCCCCAAACAATACCCAGATCAATAATTCAGAGATAGAAAAAATAAGTTACTTAGGATCACCAAATAGGTCCAGATCTAGGGTAGTCAAAAGATCCAACTCCTACAACAATCAACATGTATGATGATTTACAGTCAAATCAAATAAACTAAGCCTGATACAAAACCTCCCAAAATGGATAAATGCACTGATGCTCACATAATAACATAGGAGTGGGGTACCCTCAGAACAACATGTAATTTTGTACTACCATATGCTTGCTTATCATCTACTTCTCTACTGTTATCAATACATCTCATACATGAATCAAAAGGATTTATCAAGAATCAAAATAAGATCAAAAGTAGATTGTAAATAAAGTATGCAAAGAGTAGTACAAGACAAAGGTACAAATGAATAGGGAACAAGAGAAGAATTGGAGAAATAAACCTGATGAGTTGCTCTATGAAATACTCAGTAACCAGCAATATGGGAAGTGGCTAGGACAATTGGAAACTTTCAGAACTGGATTCAGGATCAAATGGCTCTATCCAACACATTGCAATTCCATTTGCCCGCATTACAATTGCACATTTTTTTCTCTTTTTTTTTTATTATTTTGTTTATTTTTAACAAAAGAAACATCAATGACGCCATTTTTTTTTCTTTTTTTTTTGTGTGCAGAAACTCAAGTACTAATCACAGACAAATATATCTCAGGACCAATGACCTCTGAAAATCATGCCTTCCATATCATGTTTCCAACAAAAATAATATAACTCCTCCCCCACACTTAAAAATTTTGTCCATCTCGGACAATATAACCCATCAAACTATTCCTCCAATATGGAAAATAATAGATATGAAAAAGATAATCCACAAAGATACAAAGACAATGGATAGAAAATGAAGAGATGAGACAAGTAAGACATGGAAGATGGAAGTATCAAGTGGATTAGACAATCAAACTAAGTCAAGAAAAGAATCCAAGAATGAAATCCTTCATCATATTCATGCAAGTAAATGTTACTGCAGTTTTGAAAAGACTCAAAGCAAGTTCTAGAGTAACAAGAATCACATGTGTTATCACACAAAAGTGGGTAGATGATAAGAATGGCTTGCAATCTCACTAGGTGAATCAAAATCAAGCTTATTCTATCAATAAAAAGTTAACCATCATAACAAGTGACTGCATGCAGGTGAAGTCTCCTATCATACACAAAAATCCATAATTTGATGATCAAACTTAACTAATTTTTACCACCTCTGAAATGATACTAATGCATGCATAGGGAATATTATTTGACTCAACAACAACACTAAATTTAGGTAAACAGGCAAACAAGCAATCAACCACACAAATTATTTCGAACATGAAAGGAAGAAAATAAATGCAGTAAATAAAAGAACACACTCCCCTTTCAAGTCGGAGAAAAAGCATCATCATGTTTGGCCCCACCGTATTCTCCAGAATAGACTTGATCTCTGGTCTCGACACTTCATGAGTTTATTGCAAAAGTGAGACCCTTGATTGCTAATGATCGCCCTGGGAACGCCAAATATGCAAAAAATGTGAGACCTAACAAAATCCACAACAACTAGAGAATCATCAGTCCTGGTGGGGATGACCACCACCCATTTAGAAACATAATCATATGCCAAAAGAATATATGAAAATTCAAAAGATATAGGAAATGGACCCATAAAATCAATACCCCAAACATCGAAAATCTCACAGAATAATAAGGATTGGTGAGGCATTTCATTTCTACATTCTATGTTCCCTATTCATTGACATCGCTCACAAGACTTATAAAATTCAGAGGCATCATGAAATAGGGTGGCCAATACAAACCAGACTCTAAAACTTTCCTAGCAGTTCTTTGGGGTCCAAAGTGTCCCCCACAAGCCAGAGAATGACAAAAGATAAGTAAGTATGGAATGAAACTCATAATCAAGTTCACATCGTCTAATAATCTGATCACTACAAAATTTTCAAAGATAAAGATCATCCCATACATACTACTTAGCATCACTTTTCAATTTCTGGACTTGTGCATGAGTAAAATGTGAAGGTATAACACAACAACTAAATAAATAGCAAAATCTGCATACCATGGTGTCTTACCCTACAGGTGAAAAAATTGCTCATCTGGAAAAGAATCTGCTATGGGGGTAGGCTTGATCTCCATCACAATCCTAGTCAAGCTAAAATACCACCTCCTTCTGCAACAATTTGGTCAAGGGTAGGGAAATCTTGTTGAAGTCTCTGATAAAACATCTGTAGAAACCTGCATGACCTAGAAAAACACAAACTTCCCGCACAGAAGCGAGGTAAGATAAAGAAGATATAACATGAATTGTAGCAGGATCTACTTCAATACCATACACAGAGATAATATAACCTAAGACTATCCCATGCTCGACCATGAAATGACATTTCTCACAAACATCTGATGGAAGTGATCCTTGGGGCGTCGCCTGAAGAGCGCTAGTCCCTACACAATCCATATCCCTGTCTACATAAAAGGGCCCACAGATAGGTCCTAATGACAAATTATTATCAACATCAGAATCAATAAAATCACAACAAAATATAGAAGGTGTAGAGATATCCAAATGAAAAATAGACTAAGAAATAAAGTTCATGCAGTCCAACTCATCAGCTATAACCACGCTAAGAATAGAATGATTCTCCATTGAGTACCTCATAGCGTCCAAAATACTGAACCGAACTATAGTATCTCCTACCTTCATATCAAGAGTAAAACTTCTTGTGAACACACAGATCATTACAAAACTTGGCATACTTGGGAATCTGCTAGCTCCTGGAATTCCCTAGCCTTTTTTTCAACAACCCCCTTCCTAGGCTGGGCCTCTGAGAAAAGAGAAAAACTGCTGCATAAAACTCAAGAAGATTATCGCCTGAAGACCTAGTCATCCACACAAACAAATACAATGAGAAACAAATATAGATAATAAAAAAGACAATAATAACAAAAGGAAAAGAAAACAAACAAACAAACTACAGTTTAAAGACAAACGAACCCATTAAAGTCCCCGGCAACGGTGCCAAAATTTGATCGAACGATTTTAGTTGTCGCAATACCATTCCCAAATTATTTATCGAACCCCCTAACTACACTAATGCAGTATAGGACTGACTTGGGTCATCTCCCAACAAACCTAATGGCTGGACGTTTATTTTTAAACAGAAGTAAATACTGGGGGTTTTCACAATTTATCAAAATAATTAAAATGCAAAATCAAAAGCAAACATGAGAATTAAACATGCAAGAAGTAAATCTAACTACCAAATAACAAGTAACAAGCAACTATCCTAATGCGCAAAAGTAAGTGATCACGCACCGCACTGTCACTATACGGTACAATGATCAAACAAATGTGAACAATTCAACCAAGCACCGCACTGTCACTATACAACACAGTGATCAAACAGTCACTGAAAAACTAAACTAACAGACAGAAAAGAAATCGTCCAAGCACCGCACTGTCACTATACGACACAGTAATCAAACAGTCACTGAAAAACTAAACTAACAGACAGAAAAGAAATCGACCAAGCACCGCACTATCACTATACGGTACAATGATCAAACAAATGTGAACAATTCAACCATGCATCGCACTGTCACTATACGACACAGTAGTCAAACAGTCACTAAAAACTACAATAAACGAAAGCAATTCAACCAAACACTGCACTGTCACTATACGACACATTGGTCGAATGTAAATGAAACTATCCTAACAACTAAAGCATAACACAAATAAAACTCTAACTACGACTCAAATTAAACACAAGTTAGAATACAAAATAAAATACAAGGTAAATCGCAGATTGAAACACAAAGTAAAATACTAGTGAAAACAAGGTTACGAACACTAGTAAAAACACAATTCAAGGTCACTGGTGAAAACACAAATTAAAAACACTAGCGAAAACATAATTGAAAACACTAATGCAAACACAATGTAATAACATCAGTGACAACACAAATGAAAACACAAGTGCAAATACAAATGAAAACATAACATGAACCATAACTGAAATCACAAACTGAAACACAAACTAAAAATTAACCAACTCTCATCCACAACTCCTGGAAAGGAACCACCCTCTCCGGTTAAACGACAGATTTTAGACAGCTCCTATGGCTTCAATGGCAAGGATCTTTCGCCAGAATAATCCTCCAACGAAAGTTGGAATTGGTGGAACGGATCACTGCTCCGGTGATGGACTTCGACATTGCCGCTACCACGGTAGTAGAAGGGACCGAATCTATGATCGTCTACGAGTCTTCACCGATGCTGGAAATAGGGTTCTGCCGTCGAAATTTAGGAATTGAAGGGCTGCCAGAATCTAGAAATACATGCTGCCGCTACCACGACAGTAGAAGGTCACCCCCAGCCTTTTGTGACCACGTCCAACTGGGGTAGCTCAGCTCCGGTTGCCAGGCGTTAAAAGAACGCCGATGAAGATGGATGAAAACCCCTCTACTCAGCAAAGCCACCGTCTTCCCAACTTCAGAACTTGACTCCGCCAACCAAGGGAAGGATCTTCGGATGGATGGAGATGAAGGGGACACTGCTAGAGTTGCCGAAAAACCATCGCCGGAATCGCTATGGAAGAAGCCGTCGCCGTCGCACGTGAAAAAAGGGAAAAAACTGCTTGGAGAAGATGAGGGAATAGGAAATGCCACTGCCGGCCTTGGTGGATGAAGGGAACGACCGACGGTGCTTTGGCGGGTGGCGTGGAGAAGATTCGCCGGCGGTGTGCAATTGGAGAGGAGGCTGCGCGATTTTGGGAAGAAGAAGAAAACTGCAGTTCTATTCTGCGCGTGAAGCTAGGTTGATTAAAGGAATTTTGTGATCCATCCGATCATTTCCCCCATGATCTCAGCCGTCCAAACAAGCTAGGGTTTGATGGATATATTAATTGCTTAATTAAGCTGCTCCATCCAATGGCTGAAATCAGTCTGATTTGAAATGGACGGATCTGATCCGTCTGAAGGTATAATCATGATCCAACGGTCCGGATGAACGACCAAGACGTGTAGATCTCAATGTATTGGCCAAATCACTCCAGCTCCAGATGGATGACTCAGAATCAATCACTTTCCTCGGACGGTTCATAATGCTCAGATCTGAACCCTTGATTTCATTTGTCTTCTGATCTGGATGAAGGGCTCAGATTATATCATCTTGAAATGTCCATTATGACCCCAGATGAAGCCATATTTGATCCAACTTGAGTCTAGTCCAGTGGCTCATCTCGATCTCCTACAAACAAAGATAAAATTTGCATATAAGTCCAAATTTTAGGAGCATTTACAATAAGGTCCAAAAATGTATCCAACTCGTAAAACATGCAAATAATCAACAATTAAACGTACGAGAGGATTAAAACGATGATATTAAGGACCGAAATAATACAACAAAATGGCAGTTATCATTTTGCTAAGTAAGCAGGTATACTATTTTAGTATTAGCTCCCCCTGGACCATTAAACCGATATAGTCTATTCAAATAATGAACTTGATCTTGGGGAATCCAATACTTATTAGTCCTTATGTGTGAGTTCAGTAAAACCTTTGGGACCCATACTTGGACTCTTTGATGACTACGATTTATGATAGACATATATGATCTATTCGTAGTCTTTGACTTAAATCCAAGTCCGGCTTTGTTGTACACGGCTCTTTGGGTTCCAAGTAGTCGATTAAGGTTCTTAGATCCCAACGTGAACCTTTCCAACCTAGCCTCGACCTCTTGAACTCGGTCTTTCAAGAGAGAATTCTCCTCCTCAAGTTTTTTAATTTGGGTTGAGTTTCCCTCTTGAACTTGACTAGTTGAAGAGGTTAGAGTAGCCTCTTGCTTGAGGGTTTCAACCTCCTCAAGTAACGACTCATCCCTAGACTCGGACTTAGTTAATTTCCTAGTAAGCATTTTAATTGTATTGTAAAGCGTATGAATTAGTGAACGGCTAACCTTAATTTTCTCTTTCGGTCCGGTTTTGAGTTGCTTCTCGAAGTAGTCCTCGAGTTCGGAGTCGGTGTTGTAATTGGATTCAGATTCGGACTCTGACTTGAACTCTTCGGGTCTTGCCATGCACGCTATGCTGACGCCTTCTTCGTTGTCCCATGTTGCATGAAAAGCCTTCTTTTGATTTGATTTGAATTGTGCCCTCTTTTGGTTCTTTAGTAGCCTTCTTTCCCTCCGAACGATCTCCCGCACTACGTTCACTATTGCTTCCACCTCTTCGGATCCGGACTCTGATTCATCTTCGGGTTCGAGTCCATCTTCTTGCCTAGTAGGTGGCTTGCTTCTTTGTCCTGCAAGTAGAGCAATACCTCTCTCGGCCTAGACCATGTTAGTTTGCTCGTGAAGTTCAAACTCGGAAAATAATTCGTCTAACCTAAGCTTCGAAAGGTCCTTAGAGACCTTGTAGACATCGACCATGGATGCCCACAAGGTAGTCCTAGGGAAAGCATTTAAAGCGTACCTTATAATGTCCCGGTTCTCTACGGCTTGCCCGATCGAGTGAAGACCGTTGACGATATCTTGGATCCACGCATGTAGTTGGGTGGCGGTCTCATGATCCTGCATCTTTAGATTGTACAGTTTAGTTAAAAGTAAATCTCTTTTACATACCTTAGCATCGGGCATCCCTTCGTGTAGATCAATCAATTTGTTCCAGAGGTCTTTGGCGCTAATGAATGGTTCGATGCAGTTGAGTTCCTCCTTGGACAAGCCGCATTGCAATATTTGGGTTGCTCTTGCATCGACTTCAATTTGCCTCTTGGTTGCATTTGTCCACTTGTTAAAATCCAAGGGCTCCCCTTGATCATTGGTGGGTAGAGCAAAGCCGGTTTGGATTATTATCCAAGTCTTGACTTGTGTTTTCAAGAAACACTCCATCCGACCTTTCCAATAACGGAAATCATTTCCGTTAAAGAACGGAGGTCGGGTGGTGCTATACCCCTCAATGTGAGCCATTAAGTATCTTGCAAAACACGAATAAAAACCAAAGAGAATTCCAAGACTTGGTCTTGGATTAGTAGTGTGGGAAATAATAGGAAATAAATAGAAATAAATAAGAGGAATAAGAAACTAACAAAAACTAGAAACTTACGACCTTTGATGTCCCCGAAAGGGTACTAAACATTGGATTTTGGGGCTGGAAACAGCTTGTTACGAGGGTAAACCATGGTAAAAAATGTAGATCTCTTAGAGGGCTTCAATTTAGTATGTAGATCGTTTTGTGAGTCCACTTGCGCGAAAAGTTATGGCTGTTTTACTGTCGACTACTCCAAAGGAGAATACTTGCAAACACACAACCAAAAGAAGTGTACCAAGACTTCGTCTTGGATTAGTAGTGCGGGAGAAAAAAAAACTAAAAAAAAAACACGAAAAGAAAAATACGAAAAGAAAACCAAAATATGCTAGATTGGTGGTTTCACCAAATCTTAGCGCCCCCGCTCTGATACCAATTGTTGGATCGAGAAGCGTCGCTAGAGGGGGGGGGAGTGAATAGCGAGCGTAAATCTTTTCGTTCGTTCATTCGATACACGAGTAAGCACAGCGGAAAATAAAGAGACATGTTTATTTTACTTGGTTCACAACCCAACAGTTGCTACTCCAAGGCCCTATCGGTCCTAGACCGCATACGGAGGGCAAAACACTATAACGTCTCTTCCTCGTTGGAGGTAGGAGACAACGATCACAAAACTGAAAGTACGAGGATGAGGCAACAAGCCTACCTCACCTCGTTACAAATAAAAAGAAAGAATACAATATCAAAATATATTACTTGATGTTGCTGCCGACGAAGAAGATCAGAACTTGTCATCGCGTCGGCGTTATGATGGTGTTGGAGCGTTGGCATTGTAGGAGCACTTGAGAATAAATTTGATGATATTTGGAGTTGGAATCCTCCCCTCCTTTTATAGAGTTTGGCCTCTGAATGTGTCTCCTCATCTTTCGGAACAGACCACGAAGTTATACAAATTTTATCGCGAAGTCGTCACGTCAAACCTTATCCATTTTGACCTAGCGCAAAGGCTGATTCGTCGCCATCAGTCGACTGATGTCTCCATCGATCCGATGAGCATCGATCGCCTAATGTCCAATAGTTATCGCCACCGGCCACTTCCTGATAGAAGTTAGCACGGAAAATGGTAAATGCGATGATTTCTAACTGTCCGATCTCAACCTAGACCTTCCACAAGAAGTCTTAGTCGGATCGCCACCTACAATCGTCCTCGTATAGAGGACACGACCTTACCATCTCTCACTCACACAAGATTACCTCGATACTTACTTAGTAGCTCTCACTTCCGGCCTTCCACTCGATTCCTTCGGCTCCCTCCGAAGTCACTCGAGTGTCGCACGACCACCGTGGCTTCCTCCGAGTGTCGCTAGCCTTCAACTCCAGCATTAGCACTTTTCTGCACACTCGATTTAGCTCGTGAGATAACGATGTAAACTTAACTTTGTGTCTTTGCCATAATCAAAACACAGGTTCAATTATCTAGTGCCCCTGCACCAATAGTCATGTGCATGGACCCAAAGAACATGATCCAATATAAGATTTTAAAATCATTTTGAAAAACCTTGGTGAAGTCTATCTTTTGATAGTAATCACCATTGATGATGTTGATGTTGGGGATATTTGGAACGACTAGAGGGGGGGGGGGGGTGAATAGCGTTGACCGTACATCGATGGAATTCTTTCTCGTTCGTGTCTACAATTTCGTTAGCGCAGCGGAAATAGAAAAGTAATAACGATAACGAAATACACAACACGCTAACACAATGATATAACATGGTTCGGAACCACACGGTTCCTACTCCACGGATCGGGTTCGTACGAACCCTAGCGATGCCACAAACACCACTAATCAATAAGCTCCTTCTCGACAACAAGTCGGAGGCGGAGAAACCTCGTACAAATGTTTACAACAATAAACAAGTAAATACAAGCAAATACAATATGAAATACAAATGCAAGTAAAGGAAAAACACTTTACAAGAGCTTTGGATTGCTTGATTTTGATTGCCTTGAACTAGCTTTGAAGGACTGGAAAGCACCAACTTCCCCCTTCAATTTCGCTCAAGAAAATCGCTATCTTTTCCTCCATCACGAGCTCCATATATAGCTTCAACCTGTGCTGGAAAAAGTCTATCAGTCGACTGATCGGGACCATCAGTCGACTGATGCCACTGTTGTCGTGAGACAACGGCTAGATCCATGCTGGATAAGTCCAACGAAACCTTCATCAGTCGACTGATTGTGACCATCAGTTGACTGATGGAGTCCTTACTCGACCAGTCGAGTCTCGACTCCATTCTGTGGCCAAATTCTTGAGCACCAGTCGACTAATCACAAGATCAGTCGACTGCTCGAGCCATCAGTCGACTGCCCACCTCTGGCAGTCGACTGCTGGGCCATAACCCGCAGTCAAACCCTAGTTGACTCGGTCCAGTCGACTGCCACATGGCACCAGTCGACTGGCACACCTCAAACATGAGGTTTTAACCCAAGTATGGTTCCCCCATACTTGCTAGACCACCCTTAGCCTAGACCTAAGTCTTCTAGCCACCTCCATCAGCCTCACGCCTCTCGGATCCCTCCAAGTCATCCATGACTTGTTCATTCATCGCGCTAGCCTTCAGGTGCTTCCGTCGGCTATGTCATGCTAACGGTGTCTACACCGCCAAGGCACATTGGACTTACGCCGCCAAGACTCCGCTTAGACTTTACGCCGCCAACCATTGGACTTATGCTGCCAAGACTCCCGCTTGGACTTTACGCTGCCAATATCAAACCCTTGGACTCCTCAAATGCCAAGACTCAAGCTTGGACTTTCCCTTGCCAACCCATGTTGGACTTCTCATGCCAAGACCATGCTTGGGCTTTCCTTGCCAACCCATGTTGGACTTTCCATGCCAAGTACTCAAGACTTGGACTTCCCTATGATAATTACATTGTCATATGTTTTTTTCGAAACATCAAAACATCACTCGAGTCAAACTCGAGTCCTGGTCAATCGTGACCTGGGCCGATTGCACCAACAATCTCCCCCTTTTTGATGTTTGACAAAAACCAAACAACTTATTGAGTTAGAACACTAACTCAAATCCTTTACCAATTATCCCAAATTGGTAAATACTCTCCAAATGTTCTCCCCCAAACATTCTCCCCCTTTTTGACTAACATCAAAAAGGTTTTCTCCCCAAGAGGGTCAATGTCTAATGTCCCAATGAGATCTTACAATCTCCCCCTTGGTCCAAAAATACTTAGGATGCCTACCATCTTCCTAGTGATAAGTCCAATATCACTCAAGAGAGACAATCCCATTTACTCTCCCAATTTCCAAATTGGGTCTCTCAAAAGTCCCATCAATTTCCCAATTGATGTCATATTCTCCCAATAACTTCTCCTCTTCAAGGAGAAAAACACATCCATCATCCCAAGATGGATATCTCCCCCTAAAGGCTTGCTCCCCCTTGACCATTGCACTAACAATGTCCTTGGGCAGTCCCTAAGCCAATAGGAACTCTAAACCATCAAAATTAAGGTTAGAAATTCAACATTGAACTTTCCAACACCTTAACATTGATACAAACCCTAAACAACTCTCCTAATCCATATTCAATAGATTTTCATCCTTTATAATGCTTCCCAAAGCATATCCTAGGGTTAGGAGTGATCAGGGACCATAACCGTAGCTGAAATCGGGTTAAACAATCTTGTTTTCCCCGAAATCAGTGATTGAAATCGATCGGGCACCTCCATCGATCATTGCCACTATTAGCGATCGGCGATATGAAAAATCCGATTTTCAGTTATCAGAAATGAGATTTGGGAATTCATAAATAATTATACGTTTATCGAAAAATCACGAAAATTGATACGTATAATACCTATGACCAATACAATGGGTGAAAAATGTTTGAAAAATATTTTACCCATAAAATAGAGAAATTGATACAAAATCCAAAAGTGACTAAAAACTTTAAAGTTTAAGCTCACTTTGTATCAATCTCATCAATGGTAATTGCTATCAAAAGATAGATTTCACCAAGGTTTTTCAAAATGATTTTAAAATGTTTTCAAAACCTTATTTTGGATCATATTCCTTGGGCTCAATGTACATGACTTGTACACAAGCTTTCCCAATGATCCACAAATAAAATTGGATGAGTTTTAGTTCATCTAGATGCAAAAACTATGCACCTTGAACTTAACTCATATCCTAGCATCTCACATGTATCTATGGTGTATAAATACACATACATGTCAATTAGATGTGAGATGTGGGTTTTGTTCTCCCTAGACTAGGGTTTCATGCATCTTTTAAAGCAACTCTACTTGATTCCCTTATAAATGGGACTTCAAGTCATGCCATAGTCCTTAAATCAATTTTAATCAAGTTAATGCATGAATGTATGATCATGGCAGAAATAATAGCATTATTAAAACATGGCCAATGATCATGATGTCATGGCATATGATAAAATTTAAAAACACATGACATTTAAAACCTTAAACCTAAGCATAATCATGACATATAAAAATGATTAAAAATAAGTATGATGTCATGACATGGCATATGGCAATCAAAGTATGGCATATCAAATATATAGGTATGGTAATACCTAAATTTTAATATTAATTTCCATTTGATATAATTAAGTATATTTTGCCATATTAACCTAAATTTTCCCAAGTGTGCCAAAAACCTAAAATGGCACACTACGACCTCTAAACCTAAATTGTGCCAATTTGACCATTTTATCAAGCTTCTCAAATAATATTGGCACACCCTAAAATCTTTTAGGATGAAGACTCAAATGTATTTCCAAGGTAACCATAACCTTGAAAATGACCTAACATGCCACCTTTGCCATGGTTGAGTTAACTACCCATCCAATCAAGGTTGACACACCCTAAACCCATCTTAGCGTGAATCAATCACGCTCTTAGGAACCCAAAACCGATTTGAGCTCCTAGGTTTAATTAGGTATTCCTTAGGGATAACCTCCCTAGATACCTTCCTAATGACCTTCCTAGGCTTGTTAGCCTTGGTCATTTAGGTCTTACCTAGGTTGACTCTAGGGGTAACTCCCCTTGCAACCTTCTTAGTGGCCACCCTAGGTTTCCTAGAAACCCTAGCCACTAGGCACAACCTTTGGTCAACCTTAGGGATGACTTCCCTATTGACCTTGGTCTTCCTAGACCTAGTTTGTGTCCCATAATCAAATGGAACACTATGGTAAGCCACCTTAGGCTTAGGTTTTCCCTATTGACTTCCCTATTGACCTTGGTCTTCCTATGGAACACTATGGTAAGCCACCCTTAGCCTAGACCTAAGCCTTCTAGCCACCTCCATTAGCCTCACGCCTCTCGGATCCCTCCAAGTCATCCATGACTTGTTCATCCATCGCGCTAGCCTTCAGGTGCTTCCGTCGGCTATGTCATGCTAACGGTGTCTACACCGCCAAGGCACATTGGACTTACGCCGCCAAGACTCCGCTTGGACTTTACGCCGCCAACCATTGGACTTATGCTGCCAAGACTCTCGCTTGGACTTTACGCTGCCAATATCAAACCCTTGGACTTCTCAAATGCCAAGACCATGCTTGGACTTTCCTTGCCAACCCATATTGGACTTTCCATGCCAAGTACTCAAGACTTGGACTTCCCTATGACAATTACATTGTCATATGTTTTTGTCGAAACATCAAAACATCACTCGAGTCAAACTCGAGTCCTGGTCAATCGTGACCTGGGCCGATTGCACCAACAGTTGATACAAAGTGAGCTCAAACATTGAAGTTTTTCTTTACTATTGAACTTTGTATCAATTTCACTATTTTATAGATAAATTATTTTTCATATATTTTTCACCCATTGTATTGCGTATAAGTAATATACATATGAATTTTCATGATTTTTTCAAAATACGTAGAATTACTTATGAATTTCCAAAGTTCATTTCTGATAATTGAAATTCAAAAATTTCAGTTATCAATCGACTGATGAAGTAGGCAATGATCGACATCACGAGTCGAGTTATCGCTCGGTGATTTTGGGTAAACAAGGATGTGTATCCCATGTTTTAGCTATGTTAGGGTTCCCTAACTGCTCCTAACCCTAGGATATGCTTTGGAAAGCATTAGAAAGGGTGAAAATCCATTGGATATGGATTAGGAGAGTTGTTAGGGTGATGTATCAATTTTAAGGTGTGTGAAAGTTCAATGTTGAACTTTTAACCTTATTTTTGACGGTTTAATGTTCCTATAGGATTATGGACTCTCCAAGGACATTATTGGTGCAATGGTCAAGGAGCAAGCCTTTAGGGAGAGGTATTCATCATGGGATGATGGATGTTATTTTTCCTCATGAGGGGAAGAAATGGGAATTTGAGATGCCCAATTTGGAAATTGAGAGAGTTTATAGGATTGTCTCTCTTAAGTGATATGGGACTTATCACTAGGAAGAGTGAAGGCATCCTAGGTATTTTTTTTTAGATCAAGGGGGAGATTGTAAGATCTCATTGGGATATGAGACATTGATCTCCTTGGAGAGAACCTTTTTGATGTATGTCAAAAAGGGAAAGAAAGTATGAAATTACCAATTTGAGAAAATTGGTAAGAGAATTTGAGTTAGGGGCCTAACTCAAAGGTGTTTGGTTTTTGTCAAACATCAAAAAGGGGGAGATTGTTAGTGTAATCGGCCCAAGTCACGATTGATCAGACTTGAGTAGTATTTTGATGTTTGACATTGATGTCTGACAAGTGTTGGGGAGATTGTTGGTGCAATCAGCCTAGGTTATGATCTTGATGTTTGACGATGGTTTGACCATTGTCATGGGAAAGTCCATCATGGGTTGGCAAGGAAAGTTCAAGCATGAGTCTTGGCAAGGAATGTCCAAGCATGGGTCTTGGCATGAAAAGTCCAACATGGGTTGGCAAGGGAAAGTCCAAGGGGATATTGGTGGTGTAAAATCCAAGGGTGGAGTCTTGGCAGCATAAGTCCAATAGTTGGCGACGTAAAGTCCAAGCGGGAGTCTTGGTAGCATAAGCCCAATGTGCCTTGGCGGTGTAGACCACATTAGCATGACAATAGCTAATGGAAGCACCTGAAGGCTAGTGTATGGATGAATAAGTCATGAATGACTTGGAGGGATCTGATAGGCTTGAGGCTGACGGAGGTGGCTAGAAGGCTTAGGTCTAGGCTAAGGGTGGTCTAACAATTATGAGGGCATCATACTTGGGGTAAAACCTCATATTTGAGGTGTATCAGTCGACTAGAACTATGGTCAGTCGACTGATGTGAGTTGACCAGAGTTCGACTATAGGGAAATGGCCTACAAGTCGACTGCCAGCATTGGGCAGTCGACTACTGGCTTGAGCAATTGACTGATTTGGAGATCAATCGACTGTTGATCAAGTAATCGGGCACAGAAGGTTCCTGAGTCGACTGTTAGGGTTTGACAGTCAAGTGATGACCTGATCAGTCGATTGATGGGCATGATCAGTCGACTGATGTGTTGGGATGTATACTGAAAGCCTAGCCTTTGTATGAACATTTTCATTTTAAAATAAGAATCACATGATCATTGTTCATTTTATATTTATACATATTGTCTGATACTTTACATTGTAGATAACATGGTGTGTGGTGTCACACAAAAGATCATGTTATCAGTTCCTTGTAGAGTATAAGTAGAGGCTCACAACCAAGATGGTTTTGGACAAACCATTGGCATGGTTGTAGTGTAATTTGGTATTGGTTTATCTTGACCATAGAATTACACTAGTACACTTTGTGTGTATTGAGCAGAGTCGATTTAGAGGTGATTCAATTTGTACTGACTATATAATTGAATCAGACCTTAGATATTATGGTGTACATGCTCTTAATCCCGATATAATAATAGGCACATGTACTTAGTATTTATTTTTTTGATTTATCAATGGGCGAGATTTATGTGTTAAATCGATAGGCCTAGTAAGTTGGAAAATAATATTATTTACATGGTGTGTCATTGATTATAGGAGGAAATCGTGTCTTATATACTAGGATGATGATGTCCCCTTGAGGAGCTCATAAAGTTCATCATGTAAATCCTGCAGGTGGACTTGGTCCAACATGATGATAAGGATGAGTGATACTACTCATGGAGTTAGATATTAATTAATTAAATTATCAGTAATTTAATTAATTAATGGACATTCGATATCTTAAACACGGGGAGATATTTTGTACAAATAATATGTGGAGCCCATATTTAACTATGGGGGTTAGTGAGGTAGATCAATGATGATCCTCTAGTGGAATGGATCATCATTAATGGATCGGGTTATATGTGGTTCGGATCCATTGGGTGGCCATGATCCAACTCCTCCTCATGGTCTCTATTGTAGCCTATTATAAATACCTCATGAATCCTAGATCTATATAAGGAGTTGGAGAGGCTTGGGCGAAAAACAACATTGTGGTTGGCGTTGGTGAGGCTTGGGCAGCAACGAGAGTTGTGCTAGGGTTTGTTGTTTGCTTCTCCTAGGGTCGGCGGCAACAAGAGGTGGCTAGGGTTTTTCCTTCTTCCTTTGGTTTTGGCTGGCGCCTCCTCACCTTCTCTTAGGGCTAGTGGCAACAAAGGGATTTTCTTATTCCTTTGTCTTGGCCGGCGCCTCTTCTACCTTTCCTAGGGTCGACAGTAACAAAGGATAGGGTTCCTTGTTCCTTTGTCTTGGCCGGCACATACTCTCCCTCTCGTTAGGGCCGGCAGACACCAAACTTAGTGTTTGGTGCTCGGCACAAGGAGAAGAAGGGAGGGTTTTCTACGTGATTTAGGAGGCTTCGATTCTTGGAAGATCATCGCCCACACGATGTCCAAGAAGAGGATAGGAATACAATAGAAGATTAAGAGGTAAAACAAGAGGTATAATCTTGTTTTATATTGATTCTAGTTCTTTTGTATTTTGCATGTTATTGATTGACATGGACCCTGATGATAAACACAAAAACCAACGATCCGTACATCATCTATTCCATAGATAATCGAGGAAAAGAGTTAGGTTGCTTGAACAACAAGTTTGTTCAAGCGACCGCTCAAATCAAATAGCACGATGATGAATCGGTTGCTTGGGTAACCCATCTCTGTCCGGATTAGTTTTAATTGATAAAATTTTAATCCGGAGACGTGTGATAGGATCGCCATGCACAAGCGACTGAGGAGAAACGAGAAACACATCGTTTTCCCTTCAAGTGGTATCAGAGCCACGATTTTCAGTTTTGTGTGTTTGGATTCAGTTGCTTTCATGCATTTATCATATATTGTATATGCCGAATAATAGTAGGATGTGCGTAGGCTAACTTTTTGCTTGTAGGCATAAGATCCAACTATTATGGCTATGTGGATGTATGTGATTGTAACTAATTTTTGAATCCTCGGGGTTGACGAGGCTAATTAGTATTTAATTTTTGTAATTAAATATGACACTGTTTAGCTGCTTATTTTAATTTACTTTCGATCTAGATATGTTGTACACTCCTTCGTGGAGTATAGGATCGATGGATGTAAATTAAAATAGTTTATCTTGGCTCGTATTTCCTTGTGTCTTGCGCATGGTAAAGGGAGGAGCGGACGAAGTGGCCACACGACGGGAAGCATATTGGAAAACAAAAACCATAATAGTTGGAAAGTTTTTTTTCATGTTTATTGCTTATTGTTTGATATGCATGTTGTGTGAAAATTCCTCAATTTTAAATTACTAAGTGGGAGAGGGATATTTTTTGAATTCCCGCGGCCTCCATTACAATTTGATATGTGATGCGAACAAACTTGCGCGTTGGTTCTGAGTGCCTTCCTTCATATTGGATGAATTTATTTTGTGGATCACTAGGTCAAATATGGTTATAGGAAATTATTTAGGAGCGTATGTACTTCCCCATCGGAAGGCATATAATTCGAGATAATTTCCTTAGTATCGGGTAATGATAAACACTTAAATGCAAATAAAAGTATCCTCTTCATCGGAGTCACTATTTTTATTTGTAGGGCCGAAGAGGAATCAACTATTAATTTTATTTGTCAAAAAGTAAGGTTGATAGGATAATAAAATTAATGGGTAAAACTTCCTCTTACAAATGTAGAATGTAGAATTCGTATATGTCCACACTATCGTGGCATACGATATTCTCGGTGTTTTGAGGTATTGGTTGATTTTAAAATTTTATTGTTTGTGGAATCAATAAATATTTAAAATCTAATGTTTTGATCACTGTCATTCTTAGGTTTTTCAAAATAGCTTTTAACCCACTTGCTGTGATTCTGAAAGAAAACAAACTTACTGAACCTAACTATGTTGATTGGAAATGGAATCTGGACATTGTCTTGACTACTGAGAAGTACAAATATGTACTCTTCGAAGAGTGTCCTCCTAAGCCTACGGATGACTCTGGTGAAAAGGAGAAAGAGAGTTATAAGAAGTGGATCAAGGCTGATGAGATGGTGCGGTGTTACATTTTGGCTTCTATGTCAAATGTATTGCAACATCATCATTAGGCCATGAATATTGCCTATGACATGATGCTCAATCTCAAAGAACTTTTCGAACACCAGAATTAGGCTGCTAGGTAGGAAGCTATGAGGAACTTGATGACGACCACCATGATTGAGGGAACACCCGTGAGGGATCATGTTCTCACGATGATGGCTCATTTGAATGAGTTGGAAGTCCTTGGAGAAGAGATCGATGGGGAAACCTAGGTCAATATCATTCTCCAATCTCTACCTAGAAGTTTTGAGCAGTTCCGCCTGAACTACAACATGAATAAGAGGTTGTATTCGTTGGCGGAGCTTCTAACAGAACTTCAGGCAGTAGAGGGGCTTTTTCGTCAGAGTGCTCAGGCTATGGTTGCTCAGAAGGTTTATACTTCTAAGCCGAAAGGCAAGAAGAAGAAGAAACAAAGCGTAGCAAAGATGGCGGCAGGACCTTAGGCAGGAGTGAAGAAGCTGAAAGGCAAGTGCTTTACTTGCAAGCAGACTGGACATTGGATGGCGGACTGCCCTAACCAAAAATAGAACAAAGATATATCTTTTAGTTTAGTCATTGAAACATGTTTAGTGGTGTTATCTACCAGTACCTGGTGTGTAGATACGGGCGCCACTGATCATGTTTGCAACTCTTTGTAGGGGTTCTAGGAAACCAGACGACTAGCTGAGGGAGAGATTACCATCTACATGGGCAATGCTACGAAGGTGATGGCTATTACAGTGGGAGATGTTTATTTATCTTTTGATAGGAATAAA
This sequence comes from Wurfbainia villosa, assembly GCA_025175895.1. NCBI lineage: Eukaryota > Viridiplantae > Streptophyta > Magnoliopsida > Zingiberales > Zingiberaceae > Wurfbainia > Wurfbainia villosa. The sequence continues at coordinate 78,380,222 of CM046001.1, read as the reverse complement.
ACTTTGGTTATGAGAAATTGCCTTTATGTACCTACATTTAGAAAGAATTTGATTTCAGTTTCTAAATTATTTTTGAATGGATATTCTATTTCTTTTAATGACAGAGTTGTTATAAAAAGGAATAGGGAGATTATATGTTCTGGTGCGTTGGTAGGAAATTTATATACTCTTGAACCAAAAGCTCCCACGATGCAAAGAGAAATAAATAACTCATCTTCTAAATCTAAGAAGAGAAAAGAACCTTCGAAAATGAACCAAATATATCTTTTGCATCTAAGGTTAGGTCATATTAACCTAAGTAAAATTCAAAGGTTGATAGCTGATAGACCTTTGAGTTCATTGGTGGAAGATTTCCCAACCTGCGAATCTTGCTTGGAAGGTAAAATGACCAAGAGGCCTTTTAAGGCCAAGGGGTATAGAGCCAAAGATGTATTGGAATTGGTTCATTCTGATTTGTGTGGTCCTATGTCTATCCAGGCTAAAGGTGATTTTGAACATTTCATCTCTTTTATAGACAATTATTCAAGATATGGATACATTTACTTGATGCGCCACAAGTCTGAATGCTTTGACCGGTTCAAAGAATTCAAGGCTGATGTGGAGAAACGTCAAAGTGAAAATACCAAGACACTACGATCTGATCGTGGTGGTGAGTACCTCTTGGGAGAGTTTAGGAGTTACTTATCATATGCTGGGATTCAATCCCAACTGTCTGCACCTGGTACACCCCAATAGAATGGTGTGGCAGAGCGAAGGAATAGGACTCTTATGGCGATGGTTAGATCGATGATGAGTTATTCTGAGTTACCAGATTCGTTCTGGGGGTATGCTCTGGAAACAACAGTGTATATTCTTAACTTGGAACCATCTAAATCAGTACCTTCTACTCCCATAGAATTGTGGACTGGGCGAAAGCTTAGTCTGAGACATATTCAGATTTGGGGTAGTCTAGCACATGTGCTGAAGGGAGATGCTAGTAAGTTGGAACCTCGTACAGAAGTGCGCCTGTTCGTAGGCTATCCTAGAGGAACGAAAGGTAGTTTTTTCTATAGTCCTAGAGATCAGAGGGTGATCATTAGCACGAATGCTCGATTTTTAGAAGAGGACTATGTGATGAACCATAAGCCCATTAACAAGATTGTTCTGGAGGAATTAAGAGGGGAAGTCATTACTTCAGTACCAACAGTACAAGTTGACATACAACAAGTGACTGCACCGCGTGTCACAGAGGATACACAGGTGATACCTCATCGTAGTGGGAGGGTTGTTAGACAACCTGGTAGATTTATGTTCTTGGGAGAATCTTCTGATTTGGTCTCTGGCGAACATGAACCTGATCCCTGGACGTATGACGAGGTACTCCATGTTGGGTTTCCGACACCGCGGCGAGTGTGTGTTCGAACATGTTTCGTAAACATGTGCACAGCGGAAGGAATAAAAATAATAAATCTAATTTATTACAACACACACACCACACACATGCATAGTACAACATGTGTAGACATAACTGTAAATTCAAATTTTGCAATAAAAGAAAATTTATACTACGTATACTTGACGTATCACGTGTAGCGGGAAAGACATCAACCGGAATGATCCTCGCTAGAATCGTCTCTATCCGTATCCACGCTGAGTATCTTCGGGATGACTTCACAAAGTCACGAGCCTCGTCTTCGTATGGGTTACTAGCCTCGTGTTGAAGACGATGTGATCGAGAGAAGATCACGATCCGAATCAAAATTCGGATCCAAAACAAGTCCTCAAAAACTCGCTTCTCCGGAGAGGTATTCGTCAACCGTTTGACGAATCCTTCGTCCTCCACCTATGAGGATTACCGGAGATCGAATTCCCGGCAAGGCTACCGCTGTCGGAGCTCCAAACGTCATCCAAACGACGCTCCGACAAGAAGGAAACAAGCTGTCCAGAAAACTGTACAGCTTTGGTGGAGACCTTGCGCCGGACAAATAAGGAAAGTTATATGCTCACCTTGTCGCCGGAGCCAAGGAAGATCACTGGAGCTCCTCTGGCAACAGCTAGACGCCGGCAAGTGGGTAGGACGGTAGCTGCTGGACACCGATTGGAGAAGCTTGGGAAGCGGCAAGGAGTTGGGCGCCGACAAGACTAGGAGAAGAGAGGGAAGTGGGCGGCAACTTTAGGGTTGCTTGGATTAGGGATTAACAAAACCCTTAAGCCCTATTTTATAGAGAACAAATTCTCTTAATGGTTATCGGATCAAAACCAAAATCCCGTTAACCCGATCCATTAATTTAAATTAAAATAAACCAAACCATGTTGGTCTATTTTAACTTAAACCCTTTGCCACACACACATCAAAACCATATCACGGGTTGATTGCCCTAACAATCTCTCCCTTTTTAATGTGTGGTAATCCGTTTAAGTTAGGTAAACAATAAACTGTTAGTAATATATGAGAGATGTCCTAAGGCAATCGCCTTATGTATGAACCATTTATATGATAAATGAAGATTCACTATTTGAGTATACATGTTTTATGTATTTGATTGGATCTTAAACTCATTTACTGAATGTCCACGATATGATTCACAGCATGAGAGAATTTGTGATTGGATCACAACTAGTGAGTATCTCTACATGTGTAAATGTGATGTATCGGAATTATCCCTAGTCGATGAATTGATGGATTAGGACACCATCAATTCTGTCGAGACTAGCACGAGGTATACTCCTTGGTGTATCCAAGCAGCTGATTCTCACTGGCTGGAGACATAGTGATGTCCGGAGTTAATCGTGGATGCTAGTTATGGTAACTAGTTCATTGGAGTGACCAGCCGTAAGACTTCATATGGTTCTCTGCATATATAGATATGTCTATGAAGTTCTTACTGTGGCTTAAGTGCGATGTTCCTTTGACTTGCGGTATTCAAGTCATCTTGATCATGGAGACTTATGCTTTGACATCTTAAGCAAACATCTCTAAGGAGATGTGGACCCGAGATGATTGGGTATAAGTCGAAGTGATCGAAGGTGTTTGAATAGCCTATAAAGGATTCACCACTCCTTGCGAGGAGATGTATACCCATGGCCTCTCGTCGGATTGTTACTAAAGTCTTTGGCCAAAGCATTACATGTTTAGAGTAAAGTACTCTTGATACATGTGGAGTAACTAGAATCCGTAGGGGAGAAATGATACTTGGGCTAGGTGTGGCGTAGTCGACCTAGTGAGGGACCCACACAATAGACCATGTCTGAACCAAGTGGGTATAAGATGAGTGAAGGGAATGGGGACGATTCATTCGAGCTCTTGAAGGGTTTCGAAATAGTTACGGATCAGCGCTGATCTTTTCGGTTAATTGGGGATCATGATGTACTACTAGGTGCCACTCATGATCGTTCTATAATTAATGGTTAATTATAGGCGGCCAACATAAACCGAGAACCTATTTGGTCAACGCTGAAGTGTAATCCAAAGGATTTAAAGCGAGCTTGAGAATGGGATTCTCGAGGCCGAGAAACTATGTTTGGTTGGACCAAACATAAGCGAGCATGAAATTGTTTGATGCAATGGAAGCGTGGATGGGGTGTCTTATGAAGACATAATGGATGGACCAAAATGGTTTGGTTCTAATCCAATGGATGAGAATAAACCAAAGGGTTTGGTTTATATTAAACGAATGAACCAAAGGTTGGTTCGGTTCGTTTTAACTTAAAATAAACCATCATGGTTTGGTTTATTTTAACTTATCTTAATGGAGCGGGTTAACGGGCTTTATGGATATGATCCATTAATCATTAAGAGAATTAGTTCTCTATAAAAGTGGGCTTAAGGGATTGTTAAACCCTAACGAATCCAAACCCTAGCCTCCCCTTGAGTTGCCGCCCACTCCTTGGAGGAGTTAATCGGCGCCAACCCTAAAGCTGCCGCCGCCCAGCTTTGTGCCGCCGTCCAAGACCCTTGCCGGCGTCCAAGCTCCAGCCGGTGAACCTCCGGCGACCCTCCGGTGATCTCCTATAGGTTCGGCATCAAGGTGAGCCTTTTCTTTCCTTGTTTTGGCCGGCGCCTACTCCTCCACCAAGCTGTCCAGTTTTCTGGACAGCTTCTTCTCCTCTCGTCGGAGCGTCGTTTGGACGACGGTTAGTGATCCGACAGTGGCTAACATACCGGGGATTTGATCTCCGGTAATCCTCTGAGGTGGAGGACGAAGGATTCGTCAATCGGTTGACGAATACCTCTCCGGAGAAGCGAGTCTTGAGAACTCGTTTTAGCATCCGAATTTGGATTCGGATAGTGATCATCTCTCGATCACGTCGTCTTCAACACGAGGCTAGTAACCCGTACGAAGACGAAGCTCGTGACTTAGCGAAGTCATCCCGAGGAGCTCGGCGTGGATACGGATAGAGATGATTCTTACGAGGATCATTCCGGTTGATGCCGTTCCCGCTACACGTCATACGGAAGGTATAACGTAGTTTAATTTCCTTTTATTGCAAATTTTAATTTACGGTTATGTCTACACTTGTTGTAATAGCATGCGTGTGTTGTGTGTGTTGTAATAAATATAGATTTATTATTTTTAATTGCTTCCGCTGTGCTCATGTTTACGAAACATGATCGAACACACACCTGAAACAATATCAGAGCCCAGGTTGTGTTTCGACATAATCGTAAAATGGTTTTGCGATAGTCATAATGTATTTCTGGAAATTTTCTAAATTTTGGAAATTTAGAAGTATTTATGGAAATTTTTCAATTTTGGAAAGTCTAGAAGTATTTATGGAAATCTTCCACTTTTGGAAAATTGGAAGTATTTATGGAAATTGATATTTTCCATAAATAAAATATTTGATTAGATTCTGGAAATTTGTTTCCTAATTTAATCATGATTTGATTTGGGAAATCAAATCTTAAAATATTTTATTTCCATAAGTAGTTTTAATGATTTAGGAAATTGATTTCCTAAATAGATTTTCCTTAATCAAATAATTTCATGAATAAAATATGTGATTAGATTTGGAAATTTGTTTCCTAATTTAATTATGATTTGATTTGGAGAATCAAATCTTAAACATATTTTATTTCCATAAATAGTTATGACATATAAAGAAATATATACATGACATAATTGTATGCCATGTAATTGCATTAGATGCATAACATTATGCCATGCGTGTCGTGACATGTAGATGTATGCCATGTATGTCATGCCATGTAGATAATAGTTATTTGCATGCAAAGAGGATGAGACATAAAACCCTTAATCAATATTAAAGCCTACACCTTCCATTAATATGGTTAGAACCCAGTTACTGTTTCTTGTTTGGGTTGTTGGACTCTCTCCAAGCCCGCTCGAACACAATATGTTCAAACCATGGAATAGTTTAATACTAATATGGTAAGAGTCGAGGTTAATCGTTAGCTTTGGTTGTTGGACTCTCTCCAAGCTGGGCTAATTGGTTGAATGCGCTCTAACCATATTAAAACTATGTCAGATTAATGGGTTGGCTTTAACCTGGAGCATCGGCTTGTTGGACTCTCTCCAAGGTCGATGTAAAGGGAGGTGAAGTTGGGTGCTATGCATATGATGCATACTTGTTAATGTGTTAACAACCCGATGTATGTGTGAACATTCAAATAGTTGATAGCACATTGTGATAGTTGCATATACGTGATATGCAATCGGTATAGATGATACCTACCGTCGTAGTTATGAATGGCTTGTTGGACTCTCTCCAAGGTTGTTCATAACTATGATGGATATCAGCCCATTCGGAGATGGACCTACGATCTCCCGAAGTGATTTTGGGGTTTTTGAAATTCGAAAAATGAATGGGATTTATAAATGTATATTGATGCATTTTTAAAATCATCTTTCTCATATATGCTCGTTTTGTATTTCTAAGTTAATATATTGATCATGATGTGTTTGAATTTGCGTTCCATTTTGGATTCAAATAAATTGACTGGGCCGAACTTCTTGGACTGGCTTAGAAACTTGAGAATTGTTCTCAAGGTGGAAAAGCTTGTGTATGTCCTCGAAGCGCCTCTTCCCGCCCGTCCTAGTGACGATGCAACTTTGGACCAATTGTTGGCCTATCAGAAACATGTGAGTGATTCTGAACAAATGAGTTGCATCATGCTAGCCGCGATGGAACCCAAGCTACGAAAGCAGCATGAGCATATGGATGCTCATATCGTAGTCCTTCATCTCTGTGAGTTGGTTGATGAGCAAGTGAGATTCGAAAGGTTCGAAGTCTCCAAGCTCCTCTTCACCTCTGAGATGAGAGGAGGCTCATCTGTGTGGTACTGCTCAACATGCTGAAGACTGTGGAGCCTTCTGAGAAGCATGAGTAGGGGACAGTGTTGTTAGTTGATTCCTCGAAGAAAGGTTCTAAGAGGGAGTCAAAGGAACAACAGAAGGGGAAGAAGAAAAAGGCTAAAAGGCAGAACCAGCTCAAAAGGGCACTTGCCATCATTATGGCAAGGAGAGCCATTTGCGAAGAAAGTGCAAGATTTATCTTGAGTCCGTGAAGAAGGACAAGGCATCGGATGCCCCATCTTCTTCAGAAATCTTCTTTATTGATTGTCATTCTATTTCCTCAGACACTTGGGTATTTGATACTGGGTGTGGCTCACATATATGTAATGACATACATGGGCTAAGGAATAGAAGAAGACTTCGAGAGTCAAATTTACGTGTTGGGAATGGAGCAGCAGTTCTTGCTCGCCATCGAGCGTATTTCTTGGAACTCCTAGGACTTGTCTTAGAAGCCCCGGACAATTGCTTTTATGTTCCTTCGTTGATAAAGAACATCATTTCTATTTCTTGTCTAAATAGAAATGGGTTCCATTTGACTTTTAGTAACAATTGTTGTTACATAACTTTGAATGGAGTTCTTTATGGGATTGGAACTTTAAGCAATGGTGTTTATACGTTGGACGTATCCAGTGACGATTTCAATATCGAAGCGAGCAACACGCGTGCTCGAAAGGATAATCAAATAGACTCCTATATGTGACATTGTCATCTTGGCCATATAAGCAAGAAACGCATGTCCGAATTACACCGATGTGGAATTCTGGAATCGTTTGAATTAGATTCATACGATACATGCGAATCATGCTTAAAAGGCAAGATGACTAAGTTACCTCTTTGGAAAAGGTGAGCAGTGGGAGAGTTACTAGGTCTAATACATACTGATGTATGTGGACCTATGTCAACTCAAGCATTAGGAGGCTATAGCTACTTCATTACCTTCACCGATGATCACTCACGGTTTGGGTATGTGTTCTTGATGAAACACAAGTCTGAAACCTTTGAAAGGTTCAAAGAATTCAGAAATGAAGTAGAGAAACAACATGGCAAAAGTATTAAAATACTTCGATCGGATCGAGGTGGCGAATACTTAAGTCAAGAGTTTCTTGATTATCTAAGAGACAATGGCATATTGTCTCAATGGACTCCGCCATATACACCACAGCATAATGGTGTATCTGAGAGGCGTAACCGGACCTTGTTGGACATGGTCAGGTCAATGATGAATCATGCAACTCTTCCCAAGTCCTTTTGGGGTTATGCACTTCAGACAGCTGTTTACTTGTTAAACAGAATGCCTACCAAGGTAGTCTCTACTACTCCATATGAGATATGGGCTAGTAAGAAACCTCATGTATCTTACTTGAAGATATGGGGTTGTCCTGCTTATGTGAAGCGGACTGTATCAGACAAACTGGATGCTAAGTCTGATAAATGTCTATTTATTGGATACCCTAAGGAAACAAGGGGTTACCTATTCTATCATCCTGTGGAACAAAAGGTGTTTGTTTCAAGGCATGCTGTGTTTCTAGAGAAAGAGTTTCTCTTGCAAGAAAACAGTGGGAGTGTCGTCGAGCTTGAGGAGGCTCGAGAGACTCAAATAGACATTGATGAGATACGGTGAAGCCTGGCGATAACTCATAGTGATGAGCAATCGGACCTGACCTATTGTAACACCACATCTTCGTAGATCCTGGTAGAACACAACATTCACGAGAGATATGGATTTCTCGTAAGTAGATCGAGCGCGTGTTACTCATTGATGATGAGAGGCTACCGTTATGAAGAAGTCGACAAGTTCAGAAAGGGATAAGTGGCTTGGTGCCATGAAGTCGGAAATGGATTCCATGTATGAAAACCAAGTTTGGAACTTGGTTGACCCACCTGAAGGGATAAAGCCTATTGGGTGCAAGTGGGTTTTCAAGAAGAAAACCGACATGGATGGTAATGTGATTACCTATAAGGCTAGATTGGTGGCGAAAGGATATCGTCAAAAACAAGGTGTTGATTATGACGAAACCTATTCGCCTGAAGCTATGCTTAAATCCATTCGGATGCTCCTGGCCATAGCGGCTCATTATGATTATGAGATATGGCAGATGGATGTGAAAACAGCTTTCCTTAATGGAAACCTGCTCGAGGACGTGTATATGATACAGCCTGAGGGTTTCACATCGGTTGATAAAACCAAGATATGCAAATTGCGACGGTCCATTTATGGATTGAAGCAAGCATCCAGGAGCTGGAATATCCGTTTTGATGAGACAATCAAAAAGTTTGATTTCTCACAAAATCCAGACGAACCTTGTGTGTACAAGAAGGTTAGTGGGAGTGCAGTCGTATTCCTAGTATTGTATGTCGATGACATACTACTTATAGGAAACGATGTTTCAATTTTACAGTCAGTGAAGGTTTGGTTATCCAAGACATTCTCCATGAAAGACCTGGGAGAAGCAACCTACATCCTCGGGATTAAGATCTATAGAGATAGATCGAAACGGTTGCTTGGTCTTTCGCAATCTACATATATAGACCGAGTGCTAGAGAGGTTTAGCATGTCGGAATCCAAGAAAGGTTTCCTACCCATCAGGCATGGGGTACACCTTTCGAAGTCTATGTGTCCGCGCACAGAAGACGAGAGGATTTGCATGAGTAAGATTCCCTATGCATCGCAATAGGATCTATCATGTATGCTATGATATGTCGAGGCCCGATGTATCGTATGCTCACGAGTGTCACGGCAGATATGCGGTCCGATCCAGAATGGATCATTGGCGTATTAAGAGGCGATCCTTAAGTACTTGAGAAGAACTAAGGATGTGTTCCTAATATATGGAGAAGGGTGCATAGTGATACGTGGGTATCACGGATGCGGCTCGAGACGGACAAGGATGATTCCATGTCTTAGTGCAGGTATGTATTCACCTAGAATGGAGGCGCAATAAGTTGGAAAGGTTCCAAGCTTGACACTATAAGCGGATTCGCCACTAAAGCGAGAATCGTTGCGGCTTTAGGCGGAAGGCGGTTTGGATCAAGTAGTTCATCTATGAACTTGATGTGGTCTCATCAATGATCCAAACATGTGCTTCGCCGCTATCATCTTATCAGAGAGATCATAAGTAGGAACGAAATACAAATCGAGAAAATTCCCACTGAAAGGAACTTAGCGGATCCTTTGACTAAAGCATGACCTCAAAGTAAGTTTGAGGGTCATGTTAGAGCTTATGGTATTGGATACCGTAGCGATTGGCATTAGGCCAAGTGGGAGTCTGTTAGTAATATATGAGAGATGTCCTAAGGCAATCGCCTTATGTATGAACCATTTATATGATAAATGAAGATTCACTATTTGAGTATACATGTTTTATGTATTTAATTGGATCTTAAACTCATTTACTAAATGTCAACGATACGATTCACAGCATGAGAGAATTTGTGATTGGATCACAACTAGTGAGTATCTCTACATGTGTAAATGTGATGTATCGGAATTATCCCTAGTCGATGAATTGATGGATTAGGACACCATTTTACAAATTTTTCAAAGCACGTTATACCTTCCTTGGTGTATCAAGCGGTGATTCTCCTTTCATGGAGACATGAGTGATGTCCGGAGTTAATCGTGGATGCTAGTTATGGTAACTAGTTCATTGGAGTGACCACGGCTAGTAAGACTTCATATGGTTCTCTGCATATATAGATATGTCAATGAAGTTCTTACTGTGGCTTAAGTGCGATGTTCCTTTGACTTGCGATATTCAAGTCATCTTGATCATGGAGACTTATGCTTTGACATCTTAAGCAAGGAGTTCATCTCAGGAGATGTGGACGAGATGATTGGGTATAAGTCGAAGTGATCGAAGGTGTTTGAATAGCCTATAAAGGATTCACCACTCCTTGCGAGGAGATGTATACCCATGGCCTCTCGTCGGATTGTTACTAAAGTCTTTGGCTAAAGCATTACATGTTTAGAGTAAGGTACTCTTGATACATGTGGAGTAACTAGAATCCGTGGGGCGAGGAAATGATACTTGGGCTAGAGTGTGGCGTGAGTCGACCTAGTTGGGGCTGACACAATAGACCATGTCACGAACCAAGTGGGTATAAGATGAGTGAAGGGAATGGGGCACGATTCATTCGAGCTCTTTGAAGGGTTTGAGAAATAGTTACGGATCAACTTTGATCTTTTTAGACTTTAATTGGGGATCATGATGTACTACTAGGTGCCACTCATGATGTTCTATAATTAATGGTTAATTATAGGCGGCCAACATAACGAGAACCTATTTGGTCACACGCTTAATAGTGTAATCCAAAGGATTTAAAAGAAGCTTGAGAATGGGATTCTCGATAGAGAAACTATGTTTGGTTGGACCAAACATAAAGCGAATGAAATTATTTGATGCAATGGAAGCGTGGATGGGCAGTGTCTTATGAAGACATAATGGATGGACCAAAATGGTTTGATTCTAATCCAATGGATGAGAATAAACCAAAGGGTTTGGTTTATATTAAACGAATGAACCAAAGGTTGGTTCGGTTCGTTTTAACTTAAAATAAACCATCATGGTTTGGTTTATTTTAACTTATCTTACTGGAGCGGGTTAACGGGCTTTATGGATATGATCCATTAACCATTAAGAGAATTAGTTCTCTATAAAAGTGGGCTTAAGGGATTGTTAAACCCTAACGAATCCAAACCCTAGCCTCCCCTTGAGTTGCCGCCCACTCCTTGGAGGAGTTAATCGGCGCCAACCCTAAAGCTGTCGCCGCCCAGCTTTGTGCCGCCATCCAAGACCCTTGCCGGCGTCCAAGCTCCAGCCGGTGAACCTCCGGCGACCCTCCGGTGATCTCCTATAGGTTCGGCATCAAGGTGAGCCTTTTCTCTCCTTGTTTTGGCCGACGCCTACTCCTCCACCAAGCTGTCCAGTTTTCTGGACAGCTTCTTCTCCTCTCGTCGGAGCGTCGTTTGGACGACGGTTAGTAATCCGACAGCGGCTAACATACCGGGGATTTGATCTCCGGTAATCCTCTGAGGTGGAGGACGAAGGATTCGTCAATCGGTTGACGAATACCTCTCCGGAGAAGCGAGTCTTGAGGACTTGTTTTTAGGTGCGAATTTGGATTCGGATAGTGATCATCTCTCGATCACGTCGTCTTCAACACGAGGCTAGTAACCCGTATGAAGACGAAGCTCGTGACTTAGCGAAGTCATCCCGAGGAGCTTGGCGTGGATACGGATAGAGACGATTCTTACGAGGATCATTCCGGTTGATGCCGTTCCCGCTACACGTCATACGGAAGGTATAACGTAGTTTAATTTCCTTTTATTGCAAATTTTAATTTACGGTTATGTCTACACTTGTTGTAATAGCATGCGTGTGTTGTGTGTGTTGTAATAAATATAGATTTATTAATTTTAATTTAAGCAAGGAAACCATGTAAATAATATGAGCACCAAAACTCCCTCTTAAACATGCAACACCCCCTTAAGACATGCTAAATTTTTCCTTTTAGCATGATTAACTTAAACCTATCAATTCTCCCCCTTTGACACTATCAAAAACATTGTCTAAATGTTATACACGCATGACATCAACTCTAAAGAGGAAGAATACCCAAAAACCAAACAAAAACTGATGAAATCAGGTTACTGTGCTCGTGCACAGTACATCAGTCGACTGGTTCAGACTACCAGTCGACTGGCACACAAGTTTCAGGTTTTCTTATTTTCTGGACGAAATACAAAAATACACTAGAAATTCCAAAAAATTTGAAAAATAGTGAAATTTTGAAAACACATTTCTTTCAAGGTCCTTTATCTGTGAAAATTGAGTTTTCATGAAAATTACTTATATTTTCAATGATTTGTCAAAAATCCAAAAGTTTCAAAAACAAATAGTATTTTCTCAAGTTTGTATCAATTTTAACACTTAGTTTTGCTTTAATTTGTTTCAAAACATGAAAGCACAGATTTTAAAATAAGAAATGGTTTTGAAAACATAAGAAATGTCCAACCATGATCTTTGGGCAATATGTCTATGAATTAAACATAAGCCTTCCCCATGATTGGTCTATTATTACCCTATTGATACATTAAATGACCATCTAAATGCCATAGGCATTAGTGGACCATTAGTATCATCCTAACATATCACCCATGCTAAGGTTTCAATCAAGGTAATCCTTATGGTGAGTGTGAGATGTTCCTAAAGGTATTTGTACTTAACCCAAATTTTCATGCATTTCTACCCATGGTTACGTATCACACTTTCATACCATATGATCATAAAGGCATATGTGCATTGAATTCACATTATGATCATGAAACAAATGTATCTATCAATTTGTAATCATGCATTAGATATAAAATCATGATAATAAGTCAAGTATCATCCAAAGCATGATTCAAACTATTTATGGGTGCATTATCATCACCCAATACTATTTCAAAAATTAAGTCCATGCCATCCTAAGTCAACCAAAACATATGATATAAGTAAAATCCTTATTGTTGAATAACCTAGGGTTTTCCTAACCCTTAAGGATGGATTTAGGAACCCAATACAAGTTCTTTCCTATGGGGTTCACTAAATATTCCTTAGGGATTCATTTTCTAGCTATTGTCTTGTTCTTGGCTTGACCCCTAGCAATCAAACATTTATAGGCATTTTCATTTATCTTTCCCTTATAACCTAGGCCTTTCCTATTGAAGCTTGCCCTTTGTCTCCCTATGATCATGTTCAAAGTGTTGGAGCCAATGGTGAATTTTTCTAGGGCCTTGGTTAAATGGTCTACCTTTTCCCTTAAATCCCTATTCTCCTCAATGCATGCATCATTAACATCAAAAGTCATATAATTATCATGTGAGCATGCATCATCATTATTAATATTTAAATATACTTTATCTAGTTTATCTTCTAGGGCCTTAATTTCATCTAGCATGCTCTTGTTTTTCTTTTTGGCCCTAAATAAATCCCTAGTTAAGCTAGAAATCATGGAAACTATTTTCTTGGGAGTTAGATTCGTTACTATAGTTTCCATGTCTTCTTCTGAAAAGGATGATGATGAGCCTTCCCCTTCACTAGAGCACTCTGTAGGGGATCGATTGGCCGGCTAGAGGGGGGTGAATAGCCCTCGATCGTTGGATGTCGTATTTTGTTCGTCTACAAAATGTTAGCGCAAGCGGAATATACAAATACAAACAAAGACAAACAAAATATAAGCAAGCAATACAAACACCGAGATGTAACGTGGTTCACGGCTGCGCCGCTAATCCACGGTCCGATTCGTCCACGGTGAATCACTCCGAAACCCAATCACTATTGGTCTCTCCTTTGCACCAAGCTAGGTGGAGGTAACCTTTACAAACACTCCTCTTACAAATAGAATGGAAATAAGCTTGAGTAGGAGGATGGAAAGCTTTAAGGAACTTTGGGAGAGTGTTAGAGTATATACATTAGCCTCCCAAACCCTTACCCCCTTCCTTTTTATAGAGGAAGTGGGTTTCTTCCCGTTGACACAGGATCAGTCGACTGATGGCACCCATCAGTCGACTGGTGCTGTAGCCGTTGCCCAATAACGGCCGCTTTCCACGTTGGATACCATCCATCCAGAATCGCATCGGCCGACCGATGGCACCAATCGATCGGCCGACCGTGCTCGATCGGTGAGTGCCCGATCTAGTCGACTCCATTCTCGCTCGCGTACGCGTATGCTATCGATCGCTATTCCCGGCGGCAATGATCATTGCCGACATCATTCGATCACACCATGGCAATGATCGCCAAGCACTTGACCGGTCTTATACCAGTCGATCAACCCATCGACTCGAGCGATCATTATGTCATGGCAATGATCGTGTCGAAAAACCCATCCGACACTTGGCCAAAATGACCAAGTTTCACCTAAGAGCTACCCTTCCCGGGTTACAATCGCCACTCATCTCTGAGTCCTCGCCAAGTTCTCTTCGTTCGGCCACGCCCTCGGCAAAGATCAGCGCACGGCTCGCAATGCTCCTTCGCGTCTCTTGCCTCAAGTCTACTTCCTCCGGCTTCACTCCAAGCTTCTCGTCCGGCGTCCTCGATGCTCCAAGCGCGGCTTCGTAAAGCAATCCTTCACCGACTCAAGGCCCGAGTGATGAGTTGGTGAAACTCGCCATGGCTCCATGTGCGAATTACTAAGTCCTGCACGACTTCAACGCACATATCAAATCAACAATACCAACCTAACTTAAACCCTTTGCCACACCATCAAAACCATATCACGGCAAGAGATTGCTCTAACAATCTCCCCCTTTTTGATGTGTGGCAATCCGTTTAAGTTAGGTAAAACATTTGATATAAATTTTAAAGGAAAGAAAGCATGTAAACATAAACATTTGATAGCAACATGCAACTCCCCCTTAATCCATGAAACTTCCCCTTAATCTCTCCCCCTATCATAAATAACTTAAACATATTCATTTCTCCCCCTTTGACACCATCAAAAATATGAATACTAAGTTAGAAACATATGACATCAAGTCTAATAGATAGAAAATACCACAAGTTGATAAAAGATTGGAATTTAGCCGTTATTGGTCTGAAATGCAGGCCATCATCAATGACCGGTTCAGATACTAATGACCGCACGTGATTTTCGGAATTTCGATTTTTAATTTCAGAAATGCATAAAAAATTCCAGAAAATTTGAAAAATCATGAAATTTGGGGAACACATTTCATTTAAGTATATCTATCAGGAAAAAAAAATAGTTTTTCATGAAAAATCATTATATTTTCACGTTTTTGCCAAAAATCCAAAAGCTTTAAAAACTACTAGGTTTTGGATCATGATAATATCAAGTTTAACACCTAGTTTTGGTTCCAATTGTTTCAAAACATGAATACATATATGTGAAAGTAAGAATTTGTTTTGAAAACATATGAAATATCCAACCATGATCTTTGGGCAATATGTCTATGAATTAAACATAAGCCTTCCCCATGATTGGTCTATTATTGCTATTTTGATACTTTAAATGACCATCTAAATGCCATAGGCATTAGTGAACATTTGTATCATCCTAACATCTCACTCATGCTAAGTTTTCAATCAAGGTAGCCTATGGTGAGTGTGAGATGCATCCTAGGGGGTATTTGTGCATACTTAACCAATATATTCATGCAATTCTATCATGGTTAAGTATCAACCTAATAATCCTCATGTATTCATCAATTAATAGTCATGCATTAGGTATTTATGATGATAATAAATAAAGTATTACCTAAAGCATGATTTAAACCTATTTCTCATGATAACGTGCCAAACATAAATCATGATTGTACATATACATAGGAATTACATCAATCATCATGATTCAAGCATTATTATCTATTTATGGGTACGTTATCATCACCCAACACTATCTAAAAAATGTCGTCCCGTCATCCTAGGTCAACCAAAATATGATATAGGTCAAGTTCATGTGGTTGACTACCCTAGGGTTATCCTAACCCTTAAGGATGGATTTTGGAACCAAAAATAGATTTTTGCCTATGGGGTTCACTAGAAATTCCTTGGGGATCCATTTCTTAGCTATTACTTTGTTTTTGTCTTGTCCCCTAGCTATTAGGCATTTGTAGGCCTTTTCATTTTTCTTTTCCTTATATCCTAGGCCTTTTTTGTTAAAACTTGCCCTTTGGCTCCCAATTATCATGTTAAGGGTGTTGGAGCCTATTGTGAATTTTTCTAGGGCTTTGGTTAAGTAATCTACCTTTTCCCTTAATGCCCTATTTTCTTCTATGCATGCATCACTAACATCTAAAGGCACATAATTATCATGTGAGCATGCATCATCTAAGCTAGAAGAAATATTATCATTTAAGCATGCATTTTCTAGCTTATTTTCTAAATCCTTAATTTTATCTAGCATGCTCTTATTTTTCTTTTTCATGCCAAATAAGTCCTTAGTTAAACTAGAGATTATGGAAACTATTTTCTTAGGAGAAGTATTCGTTACCATAGTTTCCATGTCTTCTTCTTCTTCTTCGGATGATGAGGATGTAGAAGCTCCCCCTTCATTTGAGCTTTTCCCACTTGAGCTTGATTCTTCATTTGAGGAGGAGCAATCTGAGTCATGAAGAGCCATTAGGGCTAGATTGGAGTAGACATGCTCTTCTTCTTCGGATGAGGAGGCGGGGGCAACGTCATCCCATGTCTTGGCTTTGAGTGCCATGGCCTTCCCTTTTCCTTTTGCCTTCTTTTCTTCTTCCTTTTTCTTGCTCCCCTTCTTCTTCCTCTTTTCTTCTTTCTTGCTCTTGTTT
Source organism: Wurfbainia villosa (assembly GCA_025175895.1). Lineage (NCBI taxonomy): Eukaryota > Viridiplantae > Streptophyta > Magnoliopsida > Zingiberales > Zingiberaceae > Wurfbainia > Wurfbainia villosa. The sequence continues at coordinate 78,363,623 of CM046001.1, read as the reverse complement.
AGGAGGGGACAATTATCCCTTATATGTCCCTCTCCTTGGCAATTATAGCATATGACCTTCCCCCTTGGTCTTCTATTCCTATCATGAGATTTATCAAATCTAAGATTCTTAAATGCACGCCTTACCTTCCTTACCATGTAGGCTTCTTCCGTGCTATCCATGGAGGAGGTAGAGGCTTCATCGGATGAAGAGGAGGGGACTTCCATCTTCTTCTTCCCCTTGTTTGCCAACAAGGCTACTCCCCTTGAATTTTGGACTCTAGGCTCTTCTTGTATTCCTTCTAGCCTTGTCTCATGAAGCTCCATGGTTGAAAAGAATTCCTCCAAGGTGCTCACTTCTAGGTTCTTGGAGATGTAAAATGAGTCCACCATGGAGCTCCATTTTGAGGACCGGGGAAAGGCATCTATGGCCTTCATTACCATATCCCGGTTTGATAGCTTCTCACATACACTTGTTAGCCCAATTAATATTTCTTTAATTCTAGAATGTAGGGAAGTTATCTTTTCTCCCTTTTCAAGCTTAATATTTGATAGTTGGGAGCAGAGGAGGTCTCTTCTCGCTAGCTTGGCTTCCGAAGTGCCTTCATGAAGTTCAACCAATCTCTCCCACATCTCTTTGGCACTTGAGCACTCCCCTATTCTATTTACTTCTTGTTGGGGAAGGACATTGTATAGGTGGTGCTTGGCCTTTGAATTCGCCAAGTATTCTTCTCTTTGCCTTTTGCTCCACCTCGATTTCTCCAATGGCTCCCCATTTTCGTTCCTAGGCAACTCGAAACCGTTTTCCATAATTAACAATATTTCAAAGTCGGTTTCGAAGAATACCTCCATTCTCTTTTTCCACCAAGAGAATTCGCCGTCAACTCGTGGGTGGATGTTTGAGCCGGCCATCGTTAGATGAAGTGTTTGTTGCGGCGGTTAGTCCTCAACAAACGACTTGGCTCTGATACCACTTGTAGGGGATCGATTGGCCGGCTAGAGGGGGGTGAATAGCCCTCGATCGTTGGATGTCGTATTTTGTTCGTCTACAAAACGTTAGCGCAAGCGGAATATACAAATACAAACAAAGACAAACAAAATATAGGCAAGCAATACAAACACCGAGATGTAACGTGGTTCACGCATACGCCGCTTAATCCACGGTCCGATTCGTCCATGGTGAATCACTCCGAAACCCAATCACTATTGGTCTCTCCTTTGCACCAAGCTAGGTGGAGGTAACCTTTACAAACACTCCTCTTACAAATAGAATGGAAATAAGCTTGAGTAGGAGGATGGAAAGCTTTAAGGAACTTTGGGAGAGTGTTAGAGTATATACATTAGCCTCCCAAACCCTTACCCCCTTCCTTTTTATAGAGGAAGTGGGTTTCTTCCCGTTGACACAGATCATGGCACCCATGATCAGGCCAATAACGGCCGCTTTCCACGCTGGATACCATCCAATCGCATCGCATCCGACCGATGACACCAATCGATCGTGCGCTCGATCGCCGAGTGCCCATCAGTCGACTCCATTCGCGTGCCCATGCACGACGGCTATCACGAGCGATTCTCGGCAATGATCGATTGCCGACATCACGATCCACCCATGGCAGTCGACTGCCAAGCACTTGACCGGTCTTATACCAGTCGATCAACCCATCGACTCAGAGCAGTCGACTGCCATGTCATGGTAGTCGACTGGTGTCGGGAAAACCCATCCGACACTTGGCCAAAATGGCCAAGTTTCACCTAAGAGCTACCCTTCTTGGGTTACAATCGCTCACTCTCATCTCTCGGAGTCCCTCGCCTTCGAAGTTCTCTTCGTTCTCGGCCACGTCCCTCGGCAGCATCAGGCGCACGACTCTGCAATGCTCCTTCGCGTCTCTTGCCTCAAAGTCTACTTCCTCCGGCTTCACTCCAAGCTTCTCGTCCGGTGGTCCCTCGGATGCTCCAAGCGCACGGCTTCCGCAAAGCAATCCTTCACCGACTCAAGGCCCGAGTGATGAGTTGGTGAAACTCGCCATGGCTCCATGTGCGAATTACTAAGTCCTGCACGACTTCAATGCACATATCAAATCAACAATACCAACCTAACTTAAACCCTTTGCCACACCATCAAAACCATATCACGGCAAGAGATTGCCCTAACACACTCCTCACTTGTGCTTGATTTTTCTTGCTCGGAGGAGGAGGAGTCTAGATCATCAAATGCCATCAAGGCAAGGTTTGTGACAAAAGCATTTTCCTCTTCCGATGATGATGATGAAGAGGGATCATCCCATGTCCTTGCTTTTAGTGCCTTAGCCTTCCCCTTTTCCTTGGCCTTCTTCTCTTCTTCTTTCTTCTTGCTCTCCTTCTTCTTTTCCTCTTTCTTCTTCTTCTCTTCTTTGCTCTTGTTCAAGAGGGGACATTCATCTCTTATATGTCCATCTTGTTTGCAATTGTAGAATATAATCTTTCTCTTGTGTCTTCTCCTATTATAAGATTTGTTATATTTTAAATTTTTCAAAGCACGTCTTACCTTCCTTACCATATAAGCATCTTCATCTCTATTCATGGAGGATGAGGAGGATGCTTCATCGGAGGAGGAGGGAGTCTCTATCTTCTTCTTCTTCCCCTTGTTGGCTACTAGTGTCACTCCCCTTGATGGCTTGATGCTTGACTCTTCACTTATTCCTTCAAGCCTTGTTTCATGTAGTTCCATGGTGGAGAAAAATTCTTCTAGGGTGCTCACTTCCAAATTCTTTGAAATGTAGAAGGAGTTCACCATGGAGCTCCACTTTGAGTACGGGGGAAAGGCATCTATAGCCTTCATTACCATATCCCGGTTGGAGAGTTTTTCACCTACACTAGATAAATCGGTTATTATTTCTTTAAACCTTGAATGTAAAGATTTACCTTCTCTCCCTTTCCGAGTTTGATGTCGCTTAATTGGGAGCGAAGGAGGTCTCTCCTTGCAAGCTTCGCCTCGAAAGTGCCTTCATGAAGCTCTATGAGTTTCTCTCACATTTCCTTGGCGCTTGCACATTCCCCTATCCGATTCACTTCTTGTTGGGGGAGTACGTTGTAGAGATGGTGCTTTGCCTTTGAGTTTGCCAAGTACTCTTCCCTTTGCTTTTTAGTCCATCTAGACTTCTCGATTGGCTTCCCTTCTTCATCCCTAGGTATCTCGAAACCATTTTCCATTATTAATAAAGTTTCAAAGTCGGTTTCGAAGAATACCTCCATTCGCTTCTTCCACCAAGCGAATTCTCCTTCAAACTTCGGCGGATGAATGTTAGAGCCGACCATCCTTGATGTAGTGCTTATTGTGGCGGTTAGTCCTCGACAAGCAACCTTGGCTCTGATACCACTTGTAGGAACGTTGGTGGCCGGCTAGAGGGGGGTGAATAGCCCTCTTTCATCTTACGATAGAATTGCTTGTCTACAAAGAATATTAGCACAACGAAAACAAAACAAAACAAGCAATTAAGACAACACAAAGATAAAACAATGCTAACACTAATATGTAACGTGGTTCACGACCTCGCCGCTAATTCACGGTCCGATTCATCTCCAATGAATCACTCCGAAACCAATCCAATATCGGTCTCTCCCTTTAGCCAAAGCAAGGTGGAGATAAACCTTCTTACAACACAACACCCCTTCTTACAATAGGATTGAAGTAAGAACAAGAAGAAGGAGTTTAACACTTGTGGAGCACTTGGATGATAGTTTGGAGCATGAGCATTAGCCATCCAAAAGCTCACACCCTCTCTTTTTATAGAAAGGGTTGATTTCTTCCCGTTGGCCGCCATTAGTCGACTGCTGCCTTTGGCAGTCGATTGCCGCCGTTACAACAACCTCTAAACACGTCAGATCCTGACCATTGTAGTCCAACGAGAGACTTGGCAGTCGATTGATGTATCCATCAGTCGATTGATGCCTCCGTAGCTGACTGATCAGTCAGCTACGGGAGGTTCTGTGCCCACGACTGCCTTCATCAGTGGACTATCGTCCCTAGCAGTCGACTGATGGTCTGACAGTCGACTGCTAGGCCAGAAACCCACCAGTCATACACCAGTCGAACCCATTTGACTTGGAGTAGTCGACTGATGTCGAGAAAACCCATCCGACACTTAGCCATTTCGGCCAAGTTCACCTAGTGAGCGAATTACATTTCACTCATTCTCTCATCTCACTTGAAGTCCCTCGTAGAATCTCTCTTCGTTCGCGGCCACGTCCCTTGGTAGCATTAACCGCATGGCTTTGCAATGCTCCTTCGCGTCTCTTGCCCTCAAAGTCTGCTTCCTTAGCTTCGCTTCAAATCATCTCGTCCGACGGTCCCTCGGATGCATCAGGCGCACGACTTCGCACTGCTCCTTCGCCGACTCAAGCACGAGGTTGTGAGTTGGTGAAACTTGCCAAAGCTCCATGTGCGAATTATTAAGTCCTGCAAGACTCCAACGCACATATCAAATCCAATCATTCTAACTTAAACCCTTTGCCACACACACATCAAAACCATATCACAGGTTGATTGCCCTAACAATCTCCCCCTTTTTAATGTGTGGTAATCCGTTTAAGTTAGGTAAACAATAAACATAAGCAAGGAAACCATGTAAATAATATGAGCATCAAAACTCTGCCTTAAACATGCAACACCCCCTTAAGACATGCTAAATTTTTCCTTTTAGCATGATTAACTTAAACCTATCAATTCTCCCCCTTTGACACCATAAAAAACATTGTCTAAATGTTATACACGCATGACATCAACTCTAAAGAGGAAGAATACCCAAAAACCAAACAAAACCTGATGAAATTAGGTTCTGTTTCAGACAAGACATCGATCGTTCAGATTACTACGACGACACTAAGTTTTCAGGATTTCTTATTTTTTGGACGAAATTCAGAAATGCACTAGAAATTCCAAAAAATTCGAAAAATAGTGAAATTTTAAAAACACATTTATTTTAATATCCTTTATCAGTGAAAATTGAGTTTTCATGAAAATTACTTATATTTTCAATGATTTTCCAAAAATCCAAAAGTTTCAAAAATAACTAGTATTTTCTCAAGGTTGTATCAATTTTAACACCTAGTTTTGCTTTAATTTGTTTCAAAACATGAAAGCACAGATTTTAAAATAAGAAATGGTTTTGATAACATAAGAAATGTCCAACCATGATCTTTGGGCAATATACCTATGAATTAAACATAAGCCTTCCCCATGATTAGTCTATTTTTACTCTATTGATACATTAAATGACCATCTAAATGCCATAGACATTAGTGGACCATTAGTATCATCCTAACATCTCACCCATTCTAAGTTTTCAATCAAGGTTATCCTTATGGTGAGTGTGAGATGTTCCTAAAGGTATTTGTACTTAACCAAAATTTTCATGCATTTCTACCCATGGTTAAGTATCACACTTTCATACCACATGATCATAAAGGCATATATGCATTGATTTCACATTATGATCATGAAACAAATGTATCTATCAATTTGTAATCATGAATTAGATATAAAATCATGATAATAAGTCAAGTATCATCCAAAGCATGATTCAAACTATTTATGGATGCATTATCATCACCCAACACTATTTCAAAAATTAAGTCCACGCCATCCTAAGTCAACCAAAACATATGATATAAGTAAAATCCTTATGGTCGACTAACCTAGGGTTTTCTAACCCTTAAGGATGGATTTAGGAAGCCAATACAAGTTCTTTCCTATGGGGTTCACTAAATATTCCTTAGGGATCCATTTTCTAGCTATTGTCTTATTCTTGGCTTGACCATAGCAATCAAACATTTATAGGCCTTTTCATTTGTCTTTCTCTTATAACCTAGGTCTTTCCTATTGAAGCTTGCCCTTTGGCTCCCTATGATCATGTTCAAAGTGTTGGAGCCAATGGTGAATTTTTCTAGGGCCTTGGTTAAATGGTCTACCTTTTCCCTTAAAGCCCTATTCTCCTCAATGCATGCATCATTAACATCATAAGGCATATAATTATCATGTGAGCATGCATCATCATTATTAATATTTAAATATGCTTTATCTAGTTTATCTTCTAGGGCCTTAATTTCATCTAGCATGCTCTTGTTTTTCTTTTTGGCCCTAAATAAATCCCTAGTTAAGCTAGAAATCATGGAAACTATTTTCTTGGGAGTTAGATTCGTTACCATAGTTTCCTTGTCTTCTTCTTCGGATGAAGAGGATGATGATGAGCCTCCCCTTTCACTAGAGCTCTCCTCACTTGTGCTTGATTTTTCTTGCTCGGAGGAGGAGTCTAGATCATCAAATGCCATCAAGGCAAGGTTTGTGACAAAAGCATTTTCCTCTTCCGATGATGATGATGAAGAGGGATCATTCCATGTCCTTGCTTTTAGTGCCTTAGCCTTCCCCTTTTCCTTGACCTTCTTCTCTTCTTCCTTCTTCTTGCTCCCCTTCTTCTTTTCCTCTTTCTTCTTCCTCTCTTCTTTGCTCTTGTTCAAGAGGGGACAATCATCTCTTATATGTCCCTCTTGTTGGCAATTGTAGCATATGGTCTTCCTCTTGTGTCTTCTCCTATCATAAGATTTGTTATATTTTAATTTTTTTCAAAGCACACCTTACCTTCCTTACCATATAAGCATCCTCATTTCTATTTATGGAGGATGAGGAGGATGCTTCTGTTAGTAATATATGAGAGATGTCCTAAGGCAATCGCCTTATGTATGAACCATTTATATGATAAATGAAGATTCACTATTTGAGTATACATGTTTAATGTATTTGATTGGATCTTAAACTCATTTACTGAATGTCCACGATACGATTCACAACATGAGAGAATTTGTGATTGGATCACAACTAGTGAGTATCTCTACATGTGTAATTGTGATGTATCGGAATTATCCCTAGTCGATGAATTGATGGATTTGGACACCATCAAATCTGTCGAGACTAGCACGAGGTATACTCCTTGGTGTATCCAAGAAGCTGATTCTCACTGGCTGGAGACATTGTGATGTCCGGAGTTAATCGTGGATGCTAGTTATGGTAACTAGTTCATTGGAGTGACCAGCCGTAAGACTTCATATGGTTCTCTGCATATATAGATATGTCAATGAAGTTCTCGTGGCTTAAGTGCGATGTTCCTTTGACTTGCGGTATTCAAGTCATCTTGATCATGGAGACTTATGCTTTGACATCTTAAGCAAACATCTCTAAGGAGATGTGGACCCGGATGATTGGGTATAAGTCGAAGTGATCAAGGTGTTTGAATAGCCTATAAAGGATTCACCACTCCTTGCGAGGAGATGTATACCCATGGCCTCTCGTCGGATTGTTACTAAAGTCTTTGGCCAAAGCATTACATGTTTAGAGTAAGGTACTCTTCGATACATGTGGAGTAACTAGAATCCGTAGGATGAGGAAATGATACTTGGGCTAGGTGTGACGTAGTCAACCTAGTGGGGACTGACACAATAGACCATGTCCTGAACCAAGTGGGTATAAGATGAGTGAAGGGAATGGGGCACGATTCATTCGAGCTACTGAAGGGTTTCAGAAATAGTTCTGGATCAACCGTTGATCTTTTCGGTTAATTGGGGATCATTATGTACTACTAGGTGCCACTCATGATCGTTCTATAATTAATGGTTAATTATAGACGGCCAACATAAACCGAGAACCTATTTGGTCACACGCACAACGAGTGTAATCCAAAGGATTTAAAACGAGCTTGAGAATGGGATTCTCAGACCGAGAGAAACTATGTTTGGTTGGACCAAACATAAAGCGAGCATGAAATTATTTCAGTCGCAATGGAAGCGTGGATGGGCCGTGTCTTATGAAGACATAATGGATGGACCAAAATGGTTTGGTTCTAATCCAATGGATGAGAATAAACCAAAGGGTTTGGTTTATATTAAACGAATGAACCAAAGATTGGTTCGGTTCGTTTTAACTTAAAATAAACCATCATGGTTTGGTTTATTTTAACTTATCTTAATGGAGCGGGTTAACGGGCTTTATGGATATGATCCATTAACCATTAAGAGAACTAGTTCTCTATAAAAGAGGGCTTAATGGATAATTAAGCCCTAATCCAAACCGGAGTTGCCGCCACCCTTGAAGAAGGTTTGGCGCCAACCCTAGAGTGCCGCCGCCAACCTCTTGTGCCGCCATCCAACTTGTTGCACCAAGCTTCAGGACCCTCCGTGATCTCCTATAGGTTTGGCATCAAGGTGAGCCTTTTCTTTCCTTGGTTGGCGGCGCCTATATCCTCCACCAAGCTGTCCAGTTTTCTGGACAGCTTCTCTCCTTTTGGGCGACGGTTAGTTTTGATCTCCGGTAATCCTCAAAATACCTGGAGAAGCGAGTTTTGAGAACTCGTTTTAGGATCCGAATTTGGATTCGGATCGTGATCATCTCTCGATCACGTCGTCTTCAACATGAGGCTAGTAACCCGTACGAAGACGAAGCTCGTGACTTAGCGAAGTCATCCCGAGGAGCTCGGCGTGGATACGGATAGACACGATTCTTACGAGGATCGTTCCGGTTGATGCCGTTCCCGCTACACGTCATACGAAAGGTATAACGTAGATAATTTCTTTTATTGCAAATTTTAATTTACGGTTATGTCTACACTTGTTGTAATAGCATGCGTGTGTTGTAATAAATATAGATTTATTATTTTTAATTGCTTCCGCTGTGCTCATGTTTACGAAATATGATCGAACACACACACGCCGCGGTGCCGGAAACGCAACAGCTTCATCTGAGGAGGAGGGAGTCTCTATCTTCTTTTTCTTCCCCTTGTTGGCTACTAGTGACACTCCCCTTGATGGCTTGATGCTTGGCTCTTCACTTATTCCTTCAAGCCTTGTTTCATGTAGCTCCATGGTGGAGAAAAATTCTTCTTGGGTGCTCACTTCCAAATTCTTCGAAATGTAGGAGTTCACCATGGAGCTCCACTTTGAGGACCGGGGAAAGACATCTATAGCCTTCATTACCAAATCTCGGTTGGAGAGTTTTTCACCTACACCAGATAAATCGGTTATTATTTCTTTAAACCTTGAATGTAAAGAATTTACCTTCTCTCCCTTTACGAGTTTGATGTTGCTTAATTGGGAGCGAAGGAGGTCTCTGTTGGGCTTTTCCGGGCCGCAAAAACCGCTTTTTGCGTTGCGGAAACCCCGGAAGTCCCGGCCACGGATCCGTGCGAAGAAGTATTAAAACTAATTACATGTATGTGCTTACAAAATCCTCTAGATCTACCTTAGAACTAAGAGATAAGGATGTTACCCTTGATGCGATGCCCTTCGCAAATCCCGCTCGTCCAAAGTCCGCCGGAACTCGAGAGTGTCAAGTGCACACTCCTCTATGGTATCCACACAAGCAATAGGTGGAAGAAAACTCAACCTTGAGTGTGCTAGCACTCCTTGGTTGGTTCGGCCAAAGAGAGGAAGGAGAGGGAGAGCTTGAGAAGAAAATTCCCAAGGAAGAAGATGAAGTAATGAGTGATTACTCACAAAAAAATTTTTCACTCACATAACCCCCAAATGGTGGCCGGCCACTTCATGGAGGGGGAGTTACATGCATGCATGTAACTCCCATGACCCTTGGTCTCCCTCATGATGTGGCACTAATTGACCAAGTCAATGATGATGTGGAGCATCATCATTGGCCGGCCATGCCTAGTCATCATCATGACATGGCATTTGGTCAAGTCAAACTTGACCTTTCAACTTCCCTCTCAAGTCAAGTCAAACATGACCTCTAATCTCCCATGGTTGATCAAATCTAACCACTTGACTCAAGTCAATTTAATATAATGAATCTCTATTCATTAATTTAAATTGATTTGATGAATCAAATCTCAATTAGACTCATTCAACACTTGAATCAACTTGAGTCTAACTCAATTAGTCTAATTTGGATTACTCTTAATCCAATTTGGTTCATCCCATGAACCTAATCCTCATGGTTCATCATATGAACCTAATCTCCATCTAATTGCTCTCATGTGTGTGACCCTATAGGTTCTTGTAACGTTGGCAATGTCCCTAAACCGATTTAGGAACATAAGCAATGAGCGGTATCTAGCAACACATCATTGCTACCCAAGTTACAAGAATGTTGAGCTCCAACATCACCTTTGTGACTACTAATTGTGACTCTCACAATATGTGACAATGTCCCTCTATCCTTGACATCTAGATTGACCAATCGAGGCATAGACCGTGTCATCCTCGTACAATCTAAATCTTGAACTCCAAGTAGACTCACTCTAATCAAATGAGCTCAATATCTCATATTGACTCATTTGGGCATGGCCATGCACTTCGTGGTCTCACTCTATCAAGAATATCGATGTCACCCCGTCATATAGGAGGATAGATCCCATCTACATCACATCCCTCTCGCATAATTTGTTACATACCCAAGAATCGCCTTTATAGTCCACCCATTTACGGGTGACGCTTTGACGGCCAAAGTATGCAACTCCTTATGTAGGGAACCATGGTGACTTCAGGTCTAAGGACTAATAGTCATACTAATAGCCACATGAGAAAGTATATGACACTCATATAACGATCCATGATACTTTCTCATGGCGGGTCATTCAAGATACATTCTCCAATGCATACCCATGTGTCAACTTGATATCTCATATCCATGACTTGTGAGATCAAGTCATCTTGTTGACCTACATGCTAGTCTCTACGCATTAACATTGTCCCCGAATGTTAATACTGACTAGGAATGATTAAGAGTAGTGTTCTCTATATCATCTCATTATCGATTCAACCAATCGATTGATATAGATAAGAACCTACTACCAAGGACATTATTATATTTAGTTATTTGGCACCAATACAAGTAAATATAATAACCATGCCTTTATAAATAGGAATATGATACAATAAAGTCCATACAACAATCATCATATGATTGGCTCTAGGGCTTTCACTAACAATCTCCCACTAGCACTAGTGCCAATCACCGTAGTATCTAATACCCAATGACCTAGTGTGACCATCATGCTTTTACCAAAGCCTTGGTCAAGGGATCTGCGATGTTAGTCTCTGTGGGTACTCTGCAAATCTTCACATCTCCTCTATCGATGATCTCTCGAATGAGATGGAAGCGCCGTAGTATGTGTTTGGTCCACTGGTGTGAGCGAGGTTCCTTAGCCTGTGCAATCGCTCCATTGTTGTCACAATAGAGCTCTATAGGATCTGCAATGCTAGGAACCACCCCAAGCTCAGTAATGAACTTGCGGATCCAAATCGCTTCCTTTGCGCCTCGATGCAATGATATACTCGGCTTGTAGAATCAAGAATCGTGGTCCTCGCTCAACTCTTCCACCACAGCGCCACCATTCAAGCAAAACACGAACCCTGACTGCGATCTGTAATCATCCTGGTCAGTTTGGAAGCTGGCATCGCTGTAACCCTTTACAGCTAGCTCCTCATTGCCTCCAAATATCAAGAAATATTCTTTAGTCCTTCTTAAGTACTTAAGAATATTCTGATCGCTATCCGATGACGCTCACCGGATCTCGATCGTATCTACTGCCATGCTCAAAGCATACGAGACATCGTGAGAGTACACAAAGATGGCGCATATGATAGATCCTATAGCAGATGCGTAAGGGATCTTATCCATGCGGTCTCTCTCCTCTCTAGAAGAAGGACTTTGAGTCTTCGAAAGACTCACACCATGTGACATCGGCAGAAGTCCTTTCTTGGAATTCTGCATGGCAAACCGAAGTAATACCGTGTCAATGTATGTACTCTGACTTAGGCCAAGCAATCTCTTAGATCTATCTCTATAGATCTGATGCCTAGAATACAGGCTGCTTCATCTAAGTCCTTCATTGAGAAGCACGTCCCCAGCCAAGTCTTCACTGCATCAGAGCGAAGGGATGTCTTCCCAATGAGCAGTATGTCATCGACATACAATACAAGGAAGACAACTGTATTCCCATTAACCCTGTTATAGACACAGGGTTCATCTTCATTCTTGATGAAACCAAACTGTTTGATCGCATCATCGAATCAAAGATTCCAACTCCGAGAAGCTTGCTTTAGCCCATAAATGGACCTTTGCAGCTTGCATACCTTCCCAGTATGCTGTGGATCTACAAAACCCTCAGGTTGTGTCATGTACACATCCTCGAGCAAGTTTCCATTTAGAAACGCGGTTTTGACATCCATCTGCCAGATCTCATAATCGTGGTATGCTGCAATAGCAAGCAAGATCCGAATGGACTTAAACATCGCCACTGGAGAAAAGGTTTCATCATAGTCAATACCATGAATTTGCTTGAAACCTTTAGCCACCAATCGGCCCTTATAGGTATGCGTAAGTCCATCCATGTTAGTCTTTCTCCTAAAGACCCACTTACACCCAATGGGTTTGACCCCTTCAGGTGGATCAACCAAAGTCCATACTTGGTTAGTGTACATGGATTCCATCTCGGATCTCATGGCGTCTAGCCATTTCTCAGAATCTGGGCTCATCACAGCTTCCTGATAGGAGGTAGGCTCATTCTCAATGAGCATAACGTCATCATGGTCAGACAAGAGAAATGAGTATCTCTCAGGCTGACGACGTACCCTATCAGACCTGCGAAGAGGTAGGTCTACTTGAACAGGTGGTTGTTCCACAACTCTTTGTGCAACAACCTCTTCACCCACAACACTTTGTGGTTCCTGTTCAACCTCCATCAAGGCCTCAGTGCTATGGTCCTTATCTTGAATTTCTTCAAGATCGAAGGTACTCCCACTAGTTTTTCTAGAAACAAAATCCCTTTCTAGAAAAACCCCAGTCTTTGCCACAAACACTTTGTGCTGACTGGGAATATAGAAGTAATATCCCTTTGTATCCTTGGGATATCCAACAAAATAGCACCTATCGGATTTGGGTCCCAGTTTGTCTGAGACTTGACGTCGAACGTAAGCCTCACAACCCCAAATCCTCATAAAAGACATCTTGGGATTTTTCCCTGTCCATATCGTATATGGTGTCTTTACCACAGCCTTGGATGGTACACGGTTAAGGGTAAAGGCTGCTGTGTCAGAGCATATCCCCAAAAGGATATAGGAAGATCTGTGTGACTCATCATAGATCGTACCATATCCAATAGGGTACGATTCTCCTTTCGGATACACCATTCCACTGTGGTGTTCCAGGAGGAGTGAGTTGGGATAGAATCCCACACTCAGCTAGATAGTCACGAAACTCATGGCTAAGGTATTCACCACCTCGATCTGATCGAAGTATCTTAATACTCTTGCCAAGTCGGTTTTGTACTTCATTCTTGAATTCTTTGAACTTTTCAAAGGATTGATTTATGTGTCATAAGATACACATAACCATATCTACCAAGTCATCAAGAATGTAATGAAGTACTAGAATCACCTCTAGCAAAGAATTGAAAGGACCACATACATCACTATGTATAAGTCCTAACAAATCTGTTGCTCTTTCGCTATGTCCACTAAAGGGAGTCTTGGTCATCTTGCCTAAAAGGCAAGACTCGCATGTCTCATATGATTCAAAATCAAATGAGTCTAACAGCCCATCCTTATGGAGCTGAGATAAGCGACTCTCATTTATATGACCTAAGCGACAATGCCAGAGATAGGTTTGGTTCAACTCATTTGACTTGAACCTCTTGGTACTTATGTTATAGATAGGGCTCTCTAAGTCTAGAAAGTAGAGTCCGTTCATTAGAGGTGCACTACAATAGAACATATCATTTAAATAAACTGAACAACATTTGTTCTTTATTATAAATGAAAAACCTTTCTTGTCCAAACAAGAAACTGAAATGATGTTCTTAGTTAAAGCAGGCACATAACAACATTTATCTAATTCTAGTACAAGCCCAGAGGGCAGAGATAGATCATAAGTTCCTACAGCAACAGCAGCAACCCTTGCTCCATTGCCTACTCGTAGGTCCACCTCGCCCTTTGTCAATGCCCTGCTATTTCTCACCGCACATTTGTACAAATGTGAGATGCACATCCGGTATCTAATACCCATGATGAAGAAATAGATAGATTGACTTCTATAACATTTATACCTGAAGTAGAAGTCTCACTTCTCTTCTTCTTAAGATCTTCCAGGTATGCCTTGCAGTTACGCTTCCAATGTCCTGCTTCCTTGCAGAAGAAGCAAGCCCCTTCCTGGGCTACCCCTCCTTTGGGTTTAAGTTCTTTGCCTTTGCCCTTGGCTTGGGACTTTCCCTTACCTTTAGGCTTGCCCTTGCCTTTCTTCTTCTGCACCATCAAAATGGTGTCAGATTTACCCTTCTTAAGGTTAAGCTCGATTCTCAACATGAGCCGAGCATTTCAGTAATGGCTTATCAATTTCATTCATGTTATAATTCATGACAAATTGATCGAAGGCTCTTGGCAAAGATTGCAAGATTAGGTCAGTGGCCAGCTCTTGGCCAAGTGGGAATCCCAGCCTTTGTAGGTTTTCTACGTACCCAATCATCTTGAGTACATATGAACCTACAGAGTCCCTTCTTGCATTTTAGACCCAAATAGTGCTTTAGAGACTTCATATCTCTCATGCCTAGCTTGTCCTTGATATAGTTGACGAAGATGTCCAACCATATCATAAGCATTCATGAACTCATGTTGCTTCTGAAGCTCAGAGTTCATGGTCGCGAGCATTAGACATGACACATCTAATGCATCATCTTGATGCTTCTTGTAAGCATCTTTGTCACCGCGAGGCATGGCGGGGAGGTGCCTCAATGGGCCGCCCAGACGATACCTTCCTTTCTTGGGTGAGAACAATTCTCGTGTTCTGCCCGATCAGAAATTTGCTCCATTGAGCTTGTCCTTCTCAAGGACAGATTGCAGAGAGAGAGTGTTCGTGTTGTTTGACATAGTAATCTACAACATACAATGCAGAGAATTAATATCATATTCCTTTTATCATTTAATTAGGCCTTTAATCAAATGATGCTCCCACTGAATTATAGGAATTTTATAGAATCGAGTTATGGATGTGGTCAAACCACATTTACTTGATTCATACAAACTAGCTATAATTCTTGTGGGACAAGATCCACATCATACTAAGCCTTGAGTTAGCTTTGGCTAAATCGCCCAAGACTTAGTACGATCGGTGGGTAACACATTACCGATTACATCTCTATGCAACTCTTGTTTATAGGATTAAGACCACATTTACAAAAGACCTTGAGTTAGCTTTGGCTAAATCGCCCAAGATTTAGTGTAAATGCGATCTTAACCTATCTTTCCAACGATTGGAATATGCCTATAGTTCTACTCGATCCAATTGAGTTAACTAGTTTTGCTCAATCTAATTGAGCTTACTCTAACCCGAGTCGTGATAGGCGGGACCAAGATTGTCCTTCCGCACCCTACCAAGATAATATGCGTTGCTCTGCTTTGGCAGATTCAACAACAACAAATGATCGAGGTAGTGATGGGTATCAAGGCTCGGTAGGCATTTTCGAGTTGATTCGATTATGATCTAATCTAATCGTAATGTGTATCTTATACGCATTTAGGCCTTTATTATCCTATATTAGCATGCATCATATACATACATTCATTATTCTAGCATGCATCATATACATACAAGAAAATTAACCTAGCATGCATCATATACATACAAGCATTTTTTTTTCACTAGCATGCATCACATACATACAAGCATAAATCAATTAAATATATATATATATCAACATATATATATATATATAATTAAATGTGATATAGTCATGGCCCTACTACGATCTTCTCAAGCCAATGAGAAGATCGGACGGTCAACCTAAGGCTAGCGGCTTCTCCAAGCGCTTCCTTTGACCGCCATGTGTCGTCGTCACCCTTCTCGTAAGCTCGTCTTCAAGTGGACTTTCCACCGCTCCATTTTTGTACATTACAAATACGAAACTCGAGTTACATTCGAGTCTTAAACTATTTACAACTAGAATATTAAAAGAAGAGGTGCGACGCAAAGGTCGCAAACATTTTACAACACGCACAACCACAAAACGGCACGCAGGCCGTATTATGAATTACAACACACATAATCCAATCCTATTGGGTTATTGGGCCATGACAATCACAGAATCATACATAATTCAAAATTATGTATTTTTACAGAAAATTTCTATAATTTTTCCTAATTTATTTCGAATTTATGAGTCCCGCTTAAGCGGTTTCGGCGCGATCGCGGGACATGGCCCCTTTCGGGATAGGGCAGCGCCCTACTCGCAAAAATAAACTTCGAGTGTCCCTACACGATCCTACAGCGACTTAAGTCGCTGTCCCAAAACCTAAAGCGAGAACTCGCGCCGATTCGAGAGTTTTTCTCGACGGTTGAAGCCTACGAGTGTCCCAACACTGCTGCTTCGACTTTACGAAAAAATACCCAAAAATTCTATAAAATTAGAAATTTACAGAAACATAAAAATCTGTAATTTTTATATCTAATATAAAAATACAAAACGAAACACATACATGCACGTGGCTCGATACCATTGTTGGGCTTTTCCGAGCCGCAAAACCGCTTTGCTACTGGAAACCCTGAAGTCGACCACGGATCCGTCGCAAGAAGTATTAAAACTAATTACATGTATGTGCTTACAAAATCCTCTAGATCTACCTTAGAACTAAGAGATAAGGATGTTACCCTTGATGCGATGCCCTTCGCAAATCCCGGCCATCAAAGTCCGGAACTCGAGAGTGTCAAGTGCACACTCCTCTATGGTATCCACACAAGCAATAGGTGGAAGAAAACTCAACCTTGAGTGTGCTAGCACTCCTTGGTTGGTTCGGCCAAAGAGAGGAAGGAGAGGGAGAGCTTGAGAGAAAATTCCCAAGGAAGAAGATGAAGTAATGAGTGATTACTCACAAATGAATTTTCACTCACATAACCCCAAATGGTGGCCGCCACTTCATGGAGGGGAGTTACATGCATGCATGTAACTCCCATGACCCTTGGTCTCCTCATGATGTGGCACTAATTGACCAAGTCAATGATGATGTGGAGCATCATCATTGGCCGCCATGCCTAGTCATCATCATGACATGGCATTTGGTCAAGTCAAACTTGACCTTCAACTTCCCTCTCAAGTCAAGTCAAACTTGACCTCTAATCTCCCATGGTTGATCAAATCTAACCACTTGACTCAAGTCAATTTAATATAATGAATCTCTATTCATTAATTTAAATTGATTTGATGAATCAAATCTCAATTAGACTCATTCAACACTTGAATCAACTTGAGTCTAACTCAATTAGTCTAATTTGGATTACTCTTAATCCAATTTGGTTCATCCCATGAACCTAATCCTCATGGTTCATCATATGAACCTAATCTCCATCTAATTGCTCTCATGTGTGTGACCCTATAGGTTCTTGTAACGTTGGCAATGTCCCTAAACCGATTTAGGAACATAAGCAATGAGAGGTATCTAGCAACACATCATTGCTACCCAAGTTACAAGAATGTTGAGCTCCAACATCACCTTTGTGACTACTAATTGTGACTCTCACAATATGTGACAATGTCCCTCTATCCTTGACATCTAGATTGACCAATCGAGGCATAGACCGTGTCATCCTCGGTACAATCTAAATCTTGAACTCAAGTAGACTCACTCTAATCAAATGAGCTCAATATCTCATATTGACTCATTTGGGCATGGTCATGCACCTCGTGGTCTCACTCTATCAAGAATATCGATGTCACCCCCGTCATATAGGAGGGATAGATCTCATCTACATCACTCACATCCCTCCGCATAATTTTATACATACCCGATGTCGCCTTTATAGTCCACCCATTTACGGGTGGCGTTTGTGAAACCAAAGTATGCAACTCCTTATGTAGGGAACCATGGTGACTTCAGGTCTAAGGACTAATAGTCATACTAATAGCCACATGAGAAAGTATATGACACTCATATAACGATCCATGATACTTTCTCATGGCGGGTCATTCAGTATACATTCTCCAATGCATACCCATGTGTCAACTTGATATCTCCTATCCATGACTTGTGAGATCAAGTCATCTTGTTGACCTACATGCTAGTCTCTACGCATTAACATTGTCCCTGAATGTTAATACTCGACTAGGAATGATTAAGAGTAGTGTTCTCTATATCATCTCATTATCGATTCATCCAATCGATTGACATAGATAAGAACCTACTACCCAAGGACATTATTATATTTAGTTATTTGGCACCAATACAAGTAAATATAATAACCATGCCTTTATAAATAGGAATATGATACAATAAAGTCCATACAACAATCATCATATGATTGGCTCTAGGGCTTTCACTAACAGTCTCTCCTTGCAAGCTTCGCCTCGGAAGTGCCTTCATGAAGCTCTATGAGTTTCTCCCACATTTCCTTAGCGCTTGCACATTCCCCTATCCGATTCACTTCTTGTTGGGGGAGTACGTTGTAGAGATAGTGCTTTGCCTTTGAGTTTGCCAAGTACTCTTCCCTTTGCTTTTTAGTCCATCTAGACTTCTCTATTGGCTTCCCTTCTTCATCCCTAGGTATCTCCAAAACATTTTCCATTATTAATAAAATTTCAAAGTCGGTTTCAAAGAATACCTCCATTCGCTTCTTCCACCAAGCGAATTCTCCTTCAAACTTCGGCGGATGAATGTTAGAGTCGGCTATCCTTGATGTAGTGCTTATTGTGGCGGTTAGTCCTCGAAAAGCTACCTTGGCTCTGATACCACTTGTAGGAATGTTGGTGGCCGGCTAGAGGGGGGTGAATAGCCCTCTTTCGTCGTACGATTGAATTGCTTATCTACAAAGAATATTAGTGCAACAGAAACAAAACAAAACAAGTAATTAAGACAACACAAAGATAAAACAATGCTAACACCAATATGTAACGTGGTTCACGGCCTCGCCGCTAATCCACAGTCCGATTCGTCTCTGGTGAATCACTTCGAAACCAATCCAATATCGGTCTCTCCCTTTAGCCAAAGCAAGGTGGAGGTAAACCTTCTTACAACACAACACTCATTCTTACAATAGGATTGAAGTAAGAACAAGAAGAAGGAGTTTAACACTTGTGGAGCACTTGGATGATAGTTTGGAGCATGAGCATTAGCCATCCAAAAGCCCACACCCTCTCTTTTTATAGAGAGGGCTGATTTGTTCCCATTGGCCG
Organism: Wurfbainia villosa; assembly: GCA_025175895.1. NCBI lineage: Eukaryota > Viridiplantae > Streptophyta > Magnoliopsida > Zingiberales > Zingiberaceae > Wurfbainia > Wurfbainia villosa. The sequence goes on along the minus strand of CM046001.1, from coordinate 78,344,455 downwards.
CCATCAGTCAACTGCTGCCTTTGGCAGTGGACTACCGCCGTTACAACAACCTCTAAACACGTCAGATCCCGACTGTTGTAGTCCAACGGGAGACTTGGCAGTCGACTGATGTATCCATCAGTTGATTGATGCCTCCGTAGCCGACTGATCAGTCGGCTACGAGAGGTTCTATGCCCGTGACTACCTTCATTAGTCAATTGCTGTCCCTAGCAGTCGACTGTTGGGCCAAAAACCCACCAGTTGAACATCAGTCGAACCCATTCGACTTGAAGCAGTCGACTGCCATGAAATGGCAGTCGACTGATGTCGAGAAAACCCATCCGACACTTATATGGAGTAACCAGAGGGATTCATTGCAAAGGGCAAAGTGCATCTTGTGTGCAAGCTCAATCAGTCCTTTTATGGATTGAAGCAAGCTTTGAGATCTTGGAACATCCATTTTGATGAGGTAATCCAATTATGTGGATTTATTTAAAGTCTGGATGAGTCTTATGTATACAAGAGATGTGACGGAAACATAGTGATATTTCTTGTACTATATGTAGATGACATTTTGCTCATTGGCAACAATGTCAAAATGTTATCAGACATAAAGGTATGGTTGTCCAAACAATTTGATATGAAGGACTTGGGATAAGTGGGACACATCCTTGGGATCAATATTATAAGGGATCGCAAGAAAAGGATATTGTGCTTATCTCAAGATTCATACATAGACATTATTTTAGCTCATTTTAGTATGCAGAAATCTAAGAAAGGTTTTCTACCTTTTTGGAATGGATTACCTTTATCTAAAGAGATGTGTCCTAGAACATCAAAGGAGATTGAGGAGATGAAGGCAGTTCCTTATGCTTCAGCAGTAGGAAGCCTCATGTATGCTATGTTATGTACGAGGTTGGATATCTGCTCTGTCATGGACATGGTTAGCAGATATCAGAGTAATATAGGACAGGAACATTTGACTGCGATAAAGCATATATTGAAGTACCTGAGAAGGACTAGAGATTATATGTTGGTATACCAGGCAGATCAATTACTCCCTGTGGGTTACATAGATTCTGACTTCCAATCATATAGGGATAACAGTGAGTCTACCTTGGGTTTTGTGTTTACTTTGGGAGGTGGAGCCATTATATGGAGGAGTGTTAAGCAAAAATGTATGGCGGACCCTACCATGGAAGCTGAGTATGTGGCCGCCTCTGAGGCAGCCAAAGAAGTTGTATGGCTCAGGAACTTCTTGATGGACTTAGATGTGATTCCTAGTTTGCCTAGAATTATAACAATTTATTGTGATAACAGTGGTGCAGTTGCAAACTTGAAGGAACCACGAGTCCATAAGGCAAATAAACACATAGAACGCAAGTACCACCTGATACGAGAGATCGTAAAGCGAGGAGAAGTTGTTGTCGCCAAGATTGCATCAGAGGATAACCTGATAGATCCTTTCACTAAGGCCCTTCTAGCAAGAGCTTTTGATAGGCATGTGGAGGGAATGGGAATCAGACATATGACAGTTTGATGGCAACATAGTCTTTTAGTATAAGTGGGAGATTGTTGGGATGTATACTGAAAGTCTAGCCTTTGTATGAACATCTTCATTTTGAAATAAGAATCACATGATTATTATTTGCATTTTATATTTATGCATATTGTCTGATACTTTACATTGTAGATAACATGGTGTGTGGTGTCGCACAGAAGATCATGTTATCAGTTCCTTGTAGAATATAAGTAGAGGCTCACAACCAAGATGGTTTTGGATAAACCATTGGCATGATTGTAGTGTAATTTGGTATTGGTTTATCTTGACCATAGAATTACACTAGTACACTTTGTGTGTATTGAGCAGGACTGATTTAGAGGTTATTCAATTTGTACTGACTATATAATTGAATCAGACCTCAGATATTATGGTGTACATGCTCTTAATCCCGATATAATAACGGGCACATGTACTTAGTATTTATTTCTTTGATTTACCAATGGGCGAGATTTATGTGTTAAATCGGTAGGCCTGGTAAGTTGGAAAATAATATTATTTACATGGTGTGCCGTTGATTATAGGAGGAAACTGTGTCCTATATACTAGGATGATGATGTCCCCTTGAGGAGCTCATAAAGTTCATCATGTAAATCCTACAGGTGGACTTGGTCCAACATGATGATAAGGATGAGTGGTACTACTCATGGAGTTAGATATTAATTAATTAAATTATCAGTAATTTAATTAATTAATGAACATTCAATAACTTAAACACGGGGAGATATTTTGTATAAATAATATGTGGAGCCCATATTTAACTATGGGGGTTGGTGAGGTAGATCAATGATGATCCTCTAGTGGAATAGATCATCATTAATGGATCGGGTTATATGTGGTTCGGATCCATTGGGTGGCCAAGATCCAACTCCTCCTCATGGTCCCTATTGTAGCCTATTATAAATAACTCATGAAGCCTAGATCTATATAAGGAGTTGGAGAGGCTTGGGCGTAAAACAACATTGTGGTTGGTGTTGGTGAGGCTTGGGCGGCAACAAGAGTTGTGCTAGGGTTTGTTGTTTGCTTCTCCTAGGGTCGGCGGCAACAAGAGGTGGCTAGGGTTTTTCCTTCTTCCTTTGGTTTTGTTCAGAGCCTCCTCACCTTCTCCTAGGGTCGGCGGCAACAAAAGGCTTTACTTATTCCTTTGTCTTGGCCGGCGCCTCTTCTACCTTTCCTAGGGCCGGCGGCAACAAAGGATAGGGTTCCTTCTTCCTTTGTCTTGGCCGACGCATACTCTCCCTCTCCTTAGGGTCAGCGGACACCAAACTTGGTGTTTGGAGGTCGGCACAAGTAAGGAAAAGAAGAGAGGGTTTTCTACGTGATCTAGGAGACTTCAATTCTTGGAAGATTGTCGCCCACACGACGTCCAAGAAGAGGATAGGAATACAATAGAAGATCAAGAGGTAAAACAAGAGGTATAATCTTGTTTAATATTGATTCTAGTTCTTTTGTATTTTGCATGTTATTGATTGACATGGACCCCGATGATAAACACAAAAATCGGTGATTCGTACATCATCTATTCCATGGTTAATCGAGGAAAAGAGTTAGGTTGCTTGAATAACAAGTTTTTTTAAGCGACCACTCAAATTGAATAGCATGATGATGAATCGGTTGCTTGGGTAACCCATCTCCATTTGGATTAGTTTTAATTGATAAAATTTTAATCCAGGGACGTGTGATAGGATCGCCATGCACAAGCGACTGAGGATAAGCGGGAAACACATCATTTTCCCTTCACAATGGTCTATCCATTGGGACTTATCCAACATGGCTTTATGCTATTGTGAGACAATACAAGGGCAGTCGACTGATGGTCCCGACCAATCGACTACTAGGCGAAAATCCAGCCCGAGTGAAGCTTTAAAGGGAGCTCGTGGAGAAGATTTTGGCTAAGGTTTCTCGAGGAGTTTTGGGGTGATTTACTGCTGCAATTTGGAGTCTCCAAGTGCAACTCAAGCAACTAAACAAGCAAGCTTCCAAAAGATCGATTGTAAAGTTTTCTTTGCATTCTTTTGTTGTATTTCATTTGTAATTGCTTGTATTTCATTCTTATCATTGTAAGAACTATTGTAAGAGGTTTTCTCCACCTCCGGATTGTTCTGAGAAGGAGTTATTGATTAGTGATTGCGTGTGCATCACTAGAGCTCATTTGAGCTCAATCTGTGGAGTAGGAACCATTCGGTTCTGAACCACGTTATATTGCATGTCTTGTGCATTATATTTGTGTTTGTTTTGTATTTCTATTATTTCCACTACACTAACAAACATCGTAGACAATCAAGCATGTGAGAACGATCAAATTCCATCAAGCAATGCCGAATCGCTATTCACCCCCCCTCTAGCGGGCACATAGGTCTTAACATGGAGGATGTCAGTTCCTAGGTTCTTCACTAGTGAGTTGGTCGAGTCGAAAGCAACATTGCGTTGCTCTCTTCACCACTGAGGCTGAGTATATTGCCATGGGAGAGAGTGTATCACAACTATTGTGGATGACTCATACGTTGGAGGACTATGGTTTGTCATATAAAAATGTACAAGTGCTATGTGATAACATGAGCACTATCAATTTGACAAAGAATCTTGTCCACCACTCAAGGACAAAGCACATTGAAGTGAGACACCACTTCATTAGGGATCATGTAGCTAGGGGAGATGTTGTACTCAATTACGTTGAGTCAAAATCTAACCTAGCAGATATCTTCACTAAGCCACTCCCTTAGAAGGAATTTAGTCACTTGAGAAGGGAACTAGGCATGTGTGTCACTAAGTGAGGAATCTCTCCATGATCATAAGAATGAACTCACCATAACAAAAAGAATTATGGAAATCAAGGATACCTTGGGAAGCATCTCACACAAACTATAAGGTTAACAAAACTATTTTTGTATTTCTAGTTGGTGGGGGTGAGATGTTTAGAGATAACCAACTTACCCAAAATGTTCATTGCATCCCTCGGGCAAGGAGGTTATCGAGATAGCGATCATTAATTTGACCAATTATGGAGAAGACCATTGCATAATTCATGTGCACTTGGTCTGAAGATCATAATTGGGCATTCCAACCAAGTAAAATTGGTTGGATCACTTAAGACAAATGCAAACCTAAGATAAATGTGTTAAATTGTTTTAAAAGGATGTTATCTTCACTGTGGTCAATCACATCTAGGTGTAAGGGTCACATTTTGAGTTAGCGATACAAATGGAAATAAACACTAAAAAGGCTTAATTTTTAGATTTTTGGAAACCGTATCAATCTGTGGAAATATTAGGCCGTGTATTTTTCACATATTTTTCTGTGCAAGAGCATGACTTTCAAATTCTGTACGAAAAATTTCAAGATTTTGTAAAGTCTCTAGAATTAAATACAAATTTTTGAAATTCATCTAAAAACTGCAAAAACCAGTTATCAGCAACCAGTCAAGGCAATGCCTCGATTGCTCATGGGTTAAAAATGAAATTGCTCTCGACTAGGAGCTTAACCACACCTCCAGTCGAGGCAGTGCCTTGACTGATACACTAGAATTCAAAAACAGTTGAGTAGCACTCGACTAGTAGCTCAATTGCATAATTTGCAACTACACAGAGTCGAGTGAATCTCGACTGGCCACTCGATTGCTAGCTGTTGTAGGCGAACAAAATTGAGGCATGCTCAACCAGCGCTTCGACTTGATGACTTATCGAATCGAGGTGAACTTGACCCGCGCCTCGACTGCTTTATCAGTCGAGGCATTTAACTTATCGCCTCAACTGTTGGATGTGGAATTATATAAGGAAACCTTTTCTCCCATTCAACCCACTCGCGATTTTTTCCTCCTTCTTCCGTCGCTTTCATCGTCGCTGCTCGAACTCCGACCATCTTTCAACACCTACTAAACCTACACTACCTCTCTCGGACCCAAGCTAACCTAGGGTAAGTCCTCTTACATCTCCTTCCATATCTAGGTTAAAATCCAAGCCCTAATCCAGCGGTTTTTACAGCTAGGGTTCACCGACCTTTCCTCCTTTCCAGAAAAGTCCCCTTTTGAAAGAAGGGGTGTCATCCTTAAGGTCTCACCAGCTCTAAATCACTTGAACGAGAGTCAATGGCGCCTAAGTATAAACTTTCTTTCTTCCTTCTTGTTGCTTTTGCGATTAATAGTCCATAATTGATCATTGATCAGTGTTTATCCTTGTCATTCATCATACCGTATTCATTCTACATTTTGGACATAATTTTTGTATCTCTAGGCAAAAACAAAAACAATTCGAGGTCAGTAGGAAGAAAACATCTAGGGAGAACCCCTCTACGGATCCCCAATTTCCTTCCGAATTACATCAGCATACATTCATGAACTACAAATTCAAGATGATGGCTACTCGCTCTTTAGAGAAAGAGTTTTTCAAGGAGTTTGCTCCAGAACTAATAGGTGTTATTAATTATTATCAACTTAGTAAATTAGTCTACTGCGATCACGACATTAATATAGACTTAGTTTCTGAGTTTTACAATAATCTACAACCTACGAGGGATCGACTCATTTACAGGAGTAAGGTAGCTAGGAGAGATATCTCCTTCACTCCTGATATTCTTAGGGCATTTTTAGGGTGTAGAGAGTCAACATCAGCTCTTGAATTTTATGCAAGCATCCAAGAACCTATTAAAGGTTACTCTCTCAATGACATTCATGAACAATTCTTTAGGAGACCACAATAACCTGGTGTCAACCTGGCTCCAGACATGGCATTAGCTGCCCTTGACAATGTCCTATATAAGGTCATTGTAGGTTGCATCCTTCCTATAGTCACGAGGGGGCAAGCTAAGGTGTGACCGCATCATTTACTAGCCCTCCATTTCCTCAAAAACCATCTAGATTTCAATATTACATTAAATATGTTTCTCTGCATCATCTACTTCACGATCCCTGTCCAAAAGAAAATCCACATGCCTTTTAGATATATCATTACATCTTGGTTAGAGGCCATAGGCATAAACACTAGCAGGGGCAAGGTCACGCAGATGACAGAATTTGATTTCATCAAATGGAGAAATTTTGCCTTGGCCGGCATGGCCCAAGGCAAGAAGACTATTGTGTGGGATGATGGGAACCAGGCAGGTGAGAGATGGGATATGGGCACACAAGAAGAAGAACCTCTGGCGCTAGCTGACAAACCATATTCGTCTGTATCTGAGCAACTAGACAGTCTGCGTCGTGATTATGTTGAGTTCACAGAGACGGTGGACACACGACTCATGGATCTCGAGATGACGATTGATATGTGTTTCTCGGAAGTCTCAACCCAACAAATGCAACTTCTGGATCAACAGACAGAGGTTCTCAGGCTCCTACTCTCTCTAACTGTTAGGGCAATCAACCCGTGATATGGTTTTGATGTGTGTGGCAAAGGGTTTAAGTTAGGATGATTGGATTTGATATGTGTGTTAGACTCTTGCAGGATTTAGTAATTTGCACATGGAGCTTAGGCAAGTATCACCACTCACAACCTCATGCTTGAGTTGGAGAAGGAGCATTGCAGAGCCATGCGTTTGATGCTGCCGAGGGACCGCCGGACGAGATGACTTAAAGCAAAGCCAAGGAAGCAGACTTCGAGGGCAAGAGACGCGAAGGAGCATTGCAGAGTCGTGCGCTTGATGCTGCCGAGGGACGTGGCCACGAACGAGGAGAGCTTCGGCGAGGGACTTCAAGTGAGATGAGAGAATGAGTGAATTGTAAGTAGCTCATTAGGTGAACTTGGCCGAATAGCTGAGTGTCAGAGGCTCGACTGCAAGGGTTGAGGTTTACCCGACTGCCGAAAGCTCAAATGGATGTAAGGTTTGAGTTTTACCTGGCACTAGTCGACTGCCATGTCATGGTCGGTGATCGATCCAATCGATCGGCAATCGACGGTGTGGTGATAGTCAAGTCGACATCGGTCATTCTTGAAGGAGCGATCATTGAATGCCGTGCACGGGCACAGAAGCTAGTCGAGCTCGCGGGTCACTCGACTGGAAGTCGACATCATTCGACTGATAATATCATCAGTCGACTGATGATATGACTGTTGGAAAATCGGCCGCGGATCCCACGAATCTGGCCTGGTCAGAAGCCATTGGAGTCGACATCAGTCAACTAATCAGGGCATCAGTCGACTGATGCTGTGTTAATGGGAAGAAATCCTCTTCCTCTATAAAGAGAAGGGGTGAGGGCCTTTGGTAGGTTAATGCTTGAACTCCTAACAACTCCCAAAGTGCCCTAAACGTTTTCCACTCTTCTACTTGTGCTAATCTTCATTCTATTGTAAGAAGAGTAATTCTTGTGTAAAAGGTTACCTCCACCTAGCTTGGTGTAAAGGAGAGAATAGTGGAAAGCTTGAGGCATGATTCACCTTGGACGAATCGGACCGTGGATTAGCGGCGAGGCCGTGAACCATGTTACATTGTGGTGTTAGTATTTGTGCTTTCTATTCTTTACTTTGCCTTGTCTTGATTGTTTATATTAGTATATTCCGCTTGCACTAATTAAGTTTGTAGATGAGAAATCAACGAACGACTTCCATCTACGTACACGAAAGGCTATTCACCCCCCTCTAGTCGGCCAACATCGTTCCTACACTAACAACTGATTCGTCGGGTCCCTCGTCATCGACCTTCTAGTTTTGATAGTTCTTCCATTAATGGATTGTAGTATATCTAAAATTTAGAATTTTGAATGGTTTCAAAGACTTAAAGACTTTGTGAAATGAACACTATTAATTAATGTAGTAATCACAGTGTAAGGATGGCTTTTTGTGTGTCGACTGAATGTTGGTATTTCTGTGGGTAGTTTTTAAAAAAACTGGGAGTAAGGATTCAGGGGGAGGATACTATGATTCTTTAATCTTTTTTGGGGTATTGTATTCCCTATACTATCAATATCCCTATGATCCCTTTTAGGTGTTTGCCAAAGGGGGATGAGAATATGTTTATAGTTTAGGTCATTATTCATCTCCTTATTATTCATATCATTGGTACACTGTTACTGTTACTGTTACTCCTTATCATTGATATCACTGTTACTGTTACCTGTTTTGTTAATCACATGAGCTCACATATAAGTTCTGATTGTAACTTAAACCTGAAAAGAGTAACATAAACTTAAACGGTTTGTTAAACATCAAAAAGGGGGAGACTATTGAAGCTGATGCTCCAAGTTATGTTTTGGTGTTTGACAAACATTTAAGTAAACAAAGGTCTAGGCAAGTGAGAAATCCAAGGGTGTACCCTTGGTGAAAAGTCCAAGATGGTTAGTTCCTTGGTAGATGAGAAATCCAAGGGTGGACCTTGGTGAAAAGTCCAAGATGGGTAATTCCTTGGCAGATGAGAAATCCAAGGGTGGATCTTGGTGAAAAGTCCAAGATGGGTAATTCCTTGGTAGGCAAAAAATTCCTTGCGGAAGTGGCAAGGTGAAAAGTTCAAGAATGGCTGGAGGCTGGAGTCTTGGCAGGTAAAGGGTCTCTGGGTAGAGTCTTTACTAGGTGTGCTTCATGTTAGACTCTCCGAGTCGCAAAAACTGCTTTTTGTGTTACGAAAACCTCGAAAGCCGGCCACGAATCCATGCTAAGATAAATAAAATAAAATTCATGTACATGTTTAGGAACACTATATCTACTCTAGATCTACATGAAAAGAGTGTTACCCTTGTAGCGATGCCCTTCGCTTATCCCGCTCATCCAAACGGTTGTCGGATCTCGTAGAGTGTCAAGTGTACACTCCTCTACATGTATCCACACAGACAAAAGATGAAGAAAAACCACTTGGAGTGTGCTAGCTCCCTTGGGAGGTCACGACAATGGAGGAGAGGGAGAGAAGAAGCAAGGAGAAGGAAGAAGATGAATTGAATTCCACACTAATTCATTCATCTCATTTGGCCGGCCACTTTGATGAGGGTTATAAACATCCATGTAATACCAAGAGCCATGACTCTTGGTCTTCCATATGAGGTGGTACACCATGATGTGTCCATGATGATGTGGAACATCATCATTGGTCGGCCCCTTTGCCAAATCACCATGAAGTGACATTTGGTCAAGTCAAACTTGACCCATCATCTTCCCTCTCAAGTCAAGTCAAACTTGACCTCTTATCTCCCATGGTTGATCAAATCCAACCTTTGATTCAAGTCAATTTAATTTAATGAATCTCTATTCATTAGTTTAAATTGACTCAATGAATAAAATCTAAATTAGACTCATTCAACACTTGAATCAAATATAGTCCAACTCAATTAGTCTATTTTGGATTACTCTTAATCCAATTTGGTTCATCACATGAACCTAATCCTCTTGGTTTATCATATGAACCTAATATCCATCTAATTGCCCTTTGTGTGTGACCCTATAGGTTCTTGTAATATTGGCAATGCTCCTAAACCGATTTAGAAACATAAGTAATGAGCGGTATCTAGCAACACATCATTGCTACCCAAGTTACAAGAATGTTGAGATCCAACATCACCATTGTGACTACTAATTGTGACTCTCATAATATGTGACAATGCCCCTCTATCCTTGACATCTAGATTGATCAATTAAGGCATAGACTGTGTCATCCTCTGTTCAATCTATATCTTGAACTCCAAGTAGACTCACTCTAATCAAATGAGCTCAATATCTCATATTGACTCATTTGGGCATGACCATGCACTTAGTGGTCTTACTCTATCAAGAATCATGATATCACTCCCATCATATAAGAGGGATAGATCCCATCTACATCACTCACATCTCTCTGCATAATTTGTTACATACCCAGTAATCGCCTTTATAGTCCACCCATTTACGGGTGACGTTTGACGAAGCCAAAGTATGCAACTCCTTATGTAGAGAACCATGGTGACTTCAGGTCCAAGGACAAATAGTCATACTAATAGTCACATGAGAAAGTATATGATACTCATATAACGATCCATGATATTTTCTCATGGTGGGTCATTCAGTATACATTCTTCAATGCATACCCATGTGTCAACTTGATATCTCATATCCATGACTTGTGAGATCAAGTCATCGAGTTGACCTACATGCTAGTCTCTTCGCATTAATATTGTCCCTGAATATTAATACTTGACTAGGAATGATTAAGAGTAGTATTCTCTATATCATCTCATTATCGATTCAACCAATCGATTGATATAGATAAGAACCTTCTACTCAAGGAAGCTATTATACTTAGTTATTTGGCACCAATACAAGTAAGTATAATAACCATAAAGAAATGCCTTTATAAATATATATAGGAATATGATACAATAAGTCCATACAACAATCATCACATGATTGTCTCTATGACTTTCACTAACACTTCAGTCTTAAAGTTGACTAAAACAACGGGTCATAAGGACAACAATGAGTTGACACCTCAACTGTTACCTTTATCATTCTGGCGATTGTAATTTGCCAACCATCACCAAGCAAGGCAAAGCGGCGACTGACGATCTCGATCAAGAAAGAAGAGCAAGTGAAGCTCTCCAGTTGGAAAAGAAGTTGCAGTCGAGCTGACACCTCAACCGGCTCTTCGACTGAGGTAGTTGAGGCAACGCCTCGACTAATACTAGGCTGAAGCAGACAGAAGAGGTGGACTCGATCGACAATTCAACTGTGGCAGTCGAGTCAGCGGCTCGACTGGCTTCTGAAAGAAGCCAATAGACACGAGGTTGACTCGACTGGGTGCCGGCTAGCGATCCCAAAGTGCCTCGATCGCGACAATGAGCGAATGTAAACAAGGGAGCTCCAACTGGTGCCTCGACTACAACAGAGGAAACCTCAACATTTAACATAAGCAGTCGAGCCAGCGCCTCAACTGGACTTCGGAAAAATTGCACAGATGCAAGGGAAGCTCGACTGCCGCCTCGACTGTTGGGAATCAATGTCGCAATTCCGACGAGAAAATTTCTCTGTTTCGATGCGTGTGATGGTTTTGGAGAATCGAAGCTCTGATACCACTTGAAGGGAGGAAACTTTGCTTCCCACTTCAACTCGGTCGCTTGTTCATGGTAATCCCGTCTACGTCCCCGGATAAGAAAATTTATCCTTGACAAAGAGGGATTACCCAAGCAACCGTTCCATTGTCGTGCTATTCGATTAGAGTGGTCACTTGAACAAACTTGTTGTTTTAAGCAACCTACCTCTATTCTTCGATTAGCCACAGAATAGACGATGTACGGATTACCGGTTTTTGTATTTGTATTCGGGGTCAAAGTAAATTAGCCACATACAAAATATATAACATGCATAGAATAAGAAAAGATTTGTGAACAAGAATTATACCTCTTGTTATACCTCTTGATCTTCTATTGTATGTCCTTCCTCCTTTTGGACATCGTGTGGGTGACGATCTTCCAAAAGTCGAAGCCTCCTAGAACACACTCTTCCCTTCCTTGCTCGCTCTGAACAAAGGGAAGAATGAAACGAAACTCTTTCCTATCTAGGATCGGCCACCAAGTCAAGAGACTTGATGTTGCCGCCTGCCAAGGAATAGATGAAGAAGATGGAGTAGGCGCCGACCAAGAGCTCCAAGGGAAGAACCCTAACCCTAGTTGCCGCCGGCCAAGGATGAAGAAAGGAAGAGGATGAGCGCTGGCCAAGGTAGAGAGGAAGATGGAGTGGGCGTCGGCTACACCTGAGGAAGAGAAAGGAAGCAAACCCTAATCTCCCACCTTGTTGCCGCCCAAGCCAAAACCCTAACACTAGCCGCCTAAAGCCAAAGCCTTAATCTCCAAGTTCTCCTTGCCGCCCACCCCTTAAGCCATATTTATAGAGTTAGGCTTAAGCCTCCTTTTAATCTCCACCGTCGGATCTAGGGATTTAATCTCAACGGTCGGATCTAGAGATTTAATCTCAACCGTCAGATCTAGAGATTTAATCTCCACCGTCGGATCTAAAGATTTAATCTCCACCGTCGGATCTAGAGTTTCATTTTCCATCATCGGATCTAGGCTTCATGAGGGTTTTAATAGGCTACAATAGGGACCATGAGGAGGAGTTGGATCTTGGCCACCCAATGGATCAAGCCCACATAAAGTCCGATCTATTAATGATAATCCATTCCACTAGAGGATTATCATTGATCTACCTCACCAACTCCCATAAATAAATATGGGCTCCATATATTAATTGTACAAATATCTCTCCGTGTTTAAGATCTCAAATGTCCGTCAATTAATTAATCAACATCTAACTCCATGAGTAGTACCACTCAACCTTATCATCATGCCGGACCAAGTCCACCTACAAGGTTTACATGATGAACCTTATGAGCTCCTCAAGGGGACATCATCATCCTAATATATAGGACACGGTTTCCTCCTATAATCAACGATACACCATATAAATAATATCATTTTCCAACTTACCGAGCCTATCGATTTACTCTATAAATCTCGCCCATTGGTAAATCAAAGAAATAAATACTAAGTACATGTGCCCATTATTATATCGGGATTAAGAGCATGTACAACAGAATATCCGAGGTCTGATTCAATTATGTGGTCAGCAATAAATCGAATCACCTCTAAGTCGGTCCTGCTCAATACACACAAAGTGTACTAATGTAATTCTATGGTCAAGACAAACCAATACCAAATCACACTACAACCATACCAATGGTTTATCCAAAACCATCTCGGTTGTGAGCCTTTACTTATACTTTATAAGGAACTGATAACATGATCTCCCGTGTGACACAACACACCATATTATCTACAATGTAATGTATTAGACAATATGCATAACCATAAATATGCAAACAATGATCATGTGATTCTTATTTCAAAAATAAAGATGTTCATATAAAAGATACACTTTTTAGTATACATCCCAACAGCGTGGTCGATTTCTATCGGTGTCTCTTCAAACAACTAACAAATCCTACGATTGGGAAAGGATTTCGCAGAGGGTTTGAATGGGATCCAAGCTTTGGGGATAGGTGTGCAATCGAGATTGAAGATCGGAGGAAAGATCAAGGTTTTTATTTCGCTCGCACAGAAAAATGATGTACTGGCTCGTGCATCTTCTTCCTCTAGAGAACAATTTCATTCTTTCTACTTCCGTCGCGACAACTGGTTCTTTGTACCTTCTTCCTGCACTGCAATAGAATGACTTTGTGATTACTGCTTCCACTGCGTCGATTACTTGCTCACAACCTGAACGTTGGCAACGCCCCTTCTAGATCATTCCACAAGCTGCGAACACAGCGTCGTCCCCTTCCTCTATTCTTGGTGGTTCCAACCCCTCTCTTGGAAGCTATCATTGCGATAAAGCTATTCTGATCACAACAGGGACAAAGGGTAGCAATGACTCGGTATAACAGTAAAGTTCCTTGTTTCTTTTATTGATCATATTCAAAATTCCTGTACGTAAATTCATATTTCTGTTGAATCTATAATCTGTAATTCATTAAGAGATTTTCTCCACCCTCGAATCTTGGCTTCGAAAAGGAGGAAAGATAGTGGTAGGCCTTGGACTAGTAGCTCTAGGAGAGAGCTGTGAACCAAGTAAAAATCGACTGCGTCCTCTTTTTGCTTTATATTTTGTCCTATGCTAGTTTTTCGTTTCATACACTTGTTCATATTCATCGCATTTTTATTAAGTATCGGCTGCATCTTTTTATCTGTGTTCTTCGTGCTTTTGCTTGTGACTGCTCTCTTAAAGTTGAATTTCCGCTACTTGAACTCATTTATTTTTGAAAAATTACTCTCCCCCTCTTGCGTTCACTGGTCCTTTCAACTTCTGGACAGTTCAGTAAAATATATATGTGGGTTGTTCTCCACTCTTGACTAGTTAAGTATCTACGTGTACGAGATCCACTTGGTCGACCAAGGTAGTTAAAAATTGAGAATGACTTCAAATTGGGATCAACAAGACCCTCATCATTTCTTCCTGCTCTCTGACTTTTGCATTGAATGTGAGGTTCAAAATAATATCATGCAAAAGTTATGACTTCCTCCACAATATATGTATTAACAATAGAAGCCTCAACATAAGCTTTATTTTTCACCTTTTTTTTTTCAAGTGATAGAGGAATCTAATAGTAATAAAATAAAATGTATTAGAAATTAACTTATACTAAAATTAATCACATGCACTAACAATGATAAAAAAAAAAGAAGAAAAAGTTCACCTTTCAAACGAATACATCCATCGAAATTGAATAGGAACTCCAACTTTGGCCTTATATGGCAAGTGAACCAAAAGATGTTCCATGGAATCAAAAAATGTTGATGGAAATATTCTTTCTAAGTTACACAAAATGATTGGAATGTCTCTCTCTAATATCTCCGTGTGTAAATGACTCAATACTCTCGAGAAAATATCATGAAGGAAAATGCATAATTCTGTAATTGCACCACATACAAAATTTAGAAATATTTCCTTAAAAGCAATAGGAATTAGTCTTTCCATGAATATATGACAGTCATGAATTTTCAAACCAATCAATTTGTATTCCTTCAAATCAACACATCTGCCAAGATTAGAGACATAACCATTAAGAAATCTCAATGATTTCAACCATTCATAAACAATCCGTCTCTGATTCTTATTCAATGTATAAGTTGCTTTTGGTTTTTGTCCCCTACTATTTTCATCAACATCAAAGGCGGGTCATTTATAGATGAGATGCATATCTTTTCTTGCATTCAAATTGTCTTTTGTTTTTCCAGTAATATCTATCACCATATTTATCAAATTATCAAAAATATTCTTCTCAATATGCATTATATCAAGATTATAATGAATTAAATTACTCTGTCAATATGGTAAATCCCAAAATATACTGCATTTAGTCCATTTATGCGTACTTCCATAGTTATATGTCATAACATTTGGTTCTTCAATAATAGATGGAAAGTTAAGCACTCTATGCCATAAGAATTGACCGGTTAATCTCAATGGTGGATTCTTCTTTCAATTTTATTCTTAGTGAATTCTTCTTTATTTCTTCTGAATTTATGATTTGGTGGTAAAAATTGTCTATGACAATCAAAATAACTCAGTTTATTTCTATGTTTCAATCTGAATGACTTTGATCTCTCCATTCATATTGGACATCCAAAAATCCCAACGATACTCTATCTCGATTATTGGAGGATCGTGGCTCGACTAGAAGGGGGGTTGAATAGCCTAGATATTTGTCGATGGAAATCATTTGGTTAATCATCTACAATCAAGGTTAGCACAGCAGAATATAGATAATAAAGCTAACAACAAAAACAATTAAGCTAAACAAATAGAGAGAAGAGGCAAACACAAACATGCCGATGCAACGTGGTTCACGGATGATTCATTCGGTGAATCACTCCCTCAAACCAATCCACTAATCTCTCCTTTTGCCCAAAGCAAGGTGGAGGTAAACCTTCTTACACAATCTCTCCCTCTTACAATAGATTTGAAGTAAGAACAAGAAGAAGGAGGAAAAAACATTCACAACACTTAGGAGTATGAATAGGAGTTAAGCATTAGCCTCTCAAAGCCACCTAAACCCTCTTTTTATAAAGAAGAGGGCTTTCTTCCTGTTGGGCATGCAGCAGTTGATTGTTGCTCTAACGACCGACTCCCAATGACTTCTGACTTGTCGTTGTCACCGTCCAACGGTAGGCTTGGTAGTCGACTGCTACTATCAGCAGTCGACTGTTGCCTATGTAGTCGACTGATCAGTCGGCTATGAGTAGTTCTGTGCCTATATTCACCCACATCAGTCGACTGTCATTCCTTGGCAGTCGATTGATGGTGCAACAGTTGAATGTCAAACCCTAGAAGTTGACTGCTGGGTAAGAATCACTTCAGTCGAACACCAGTCGACATTCAGTCGACTACGAGCAATCGATTGCTATCTATAACAGTCGAGTGGTGTCGGGTAAAAACTCAAACAAATACTTGTTTGAGCATCCGACGGTCGGGTAAACCTCAAACCACCTGTTTGAGCATCCGACACTTCCATTCGTCGTGTAGAAACCTCAAACTCATGTTTGAGCCTCCGAATTATCCAATTGTCAGGTAAAACCTCAAACTCAAGTTTAAGCATCTGACTTGTTGGGTAAAACCTCAAACCTAAGTGTTGGTGCAATCAGCCCAGGTCACGATTGACCAGACTCGAGTTGGACTCGAGTAGTGTTTTGATGTTTGACATTGATGTCTGACATGTGTTGGTAAGATTGCTGGTGCAATCAACCCAGGTTAGTATTTTGATGTTTGATGATGGTTTGACCATTGTCATGAGAGAAGTCCAAGTCTTGTGTACTTGGCAAGGAAAAGTCCAAGCTTGAGTCTTGGCATGGAAAGTCCAACAGGGATTGGCAAGGAAAGTCCAAGCATGGGTCTTGGTAAGGAAAATTCCAAGCATGGGTATTGACAAGGAAAAGTCCAACATGAGTTGGCAAGGGAAAGTCCAAGCTTGAGTCTTGGAAATTGAGAAGTCTAAGGGGAATATTGGCGGTGTAAAGTCCAAGTGGGAGTCTTGGAGGCATAAGTCTAATGGTTGGCGGCGTAAAGTCCAAGCGGGAGTCTTAGCAGTATAAGCCCAATGTGCCTTGGCAGTGTAGACCACATTAGCATGAGACTAACTGATGGAAGCACCTGAAGGCTAGCGTATGGATGAACAAGTCATGGATGACTTGGAGGGATCCGATAGGCATGAGACTGATGGAGGTAGCTAGAAGGCTTAGGTCTAGGCTAAGGGTGGTCTAGAAAGTTGGGGGCACCATACTTGGGTTAAAACCTCATGTTTGAGGTGTATCAGTCGACTGAGACTATGGTCAGTCAACTGATGGGAGTCAACTAGGGTTTGACTGCGGGAAGATGGCCTAGCAGTCGACTGCCAACATTGGGTAGTCGACTGATGCTGCCATCAGTCGACTGCTTGGGTATGACAATCAACTGATGTTTCGGCCATGAGCACAATAAGCTCTCCAGTCGAGTGATTAGTCTGAACACTCGACTGATTGAGTCATCAGTCGACTGATGGGCATGATCAGTCGACTGAT
This sequence comes from Wurfbainia villosa, assembly GCA_025175895.1. Classification (NCBI taxonomy): domain Eukaryota; kingdom Viridiplantae; phylum Streptophyta; class Magnoliopsida; order Zingiberales; family Zingiberaceae; genus Wurfbainia; species Wurfbainia villosa. Next base: position 78,326,921 of record CM046001.1, on the reverse strand, counting down.
GGTATATTTGTTGGAACTTATCCGACGTGGCTCATGCTATTGTGAGATAACGATTACAGGGGCAGTCGACTAATGGTCTCGATCAGTCGACTGCTAGGCGGAATCCAACCCAAGGAGAAGCTTTAAAGGGAGCTCAAGGAGAAGGTTTTTTCCATCGGGTTCTTGGACGTTCTTGAGGCGATTTACTGGTGCAAATCAGGGTCTTCAATGATGGTTCAAGCAATCAACAAGCAAGCATCTAAAAGCTCTTTGTAAAGTTTTCTTTACTTACATTCTATTATATTACTATTGTAATATTTGTACGAGGTTTTTCCACCTCTGACTTGTTGTCGAGAAGGAGTATTATTGTTATAGTGGCGTGTTTTGGCATCTTTAGGGCTTTTAGAACCCAATCCAAGGAGTATGAACCATTCGGTTCCGAACCACATTACATCGTATTATTGTGCTTGTGTTCGTGTTGTATTTGTTTTATTATTTCTATTTCTACTGCATATAACACTTTTAGTAGCAAGCACGCGATCGCAAATTAAATCCATCGCACGACAAGCGACGACGCTATTTACCCCCTCTAGCGATCATGAACGTTCCTACAATTGGTATCAGAGCGGGTCGCTCTTCACCAGCTTCACATCCGAGGGAGCAAAGACGCTATAGAGAAGATGGATTTTGAAGAACAATTAGGATGGGATATCAACACTCTGATCCCATACACCTTCTATGGACAAGAAGGGTTTAGGCAATGGAGGGCATGGATTGAAGATTTTATTATGATGAGGGACTTCGAAGAATGGTCCACATTGATGGAAGGATTCAAGTATCCGAGAGGGCCAAAGGGAGGTTTCCTCAAAATGAAGAAATGGACTGGGGAACAAATCAAAGAATTTGAGATAAACAAGAAGGTAATAAAATTCTTAGTTGATTTGATTCCTAACGATATATTGTGTAGATTAGGTGAATACAAGGATGCCAAGGAGCTCTAAAGCGAGTTGGCAAAGTATCATGAATGTCCATCACCGTTCCAAGAAGAAGGGGAAGAAGAGGAATGCTCATCGGCTCAATCAGAGGAGACCGAAGAAGCAAGCACATCATCCTCACAAGAAAGTGAGGATTCAGAAGTTGATCGAAAATTAACATCCAGATTTGGATCGGAAGAGGAAGAAGTGGAAGAGGCCTCTACCTCTAGGATTGAGGGGGAGGAGAGACCATCTTCAATACCGGAGCCAACTCAAGAGGAACCTTCTACCTCCGGTCGAGAAGAAGAAGAAGCCCAAACATCCACCGATGACCTAGGTAACTCAAACATTTTAGTCAAAATTAGAAATCATATAATATATTTTGAGTGTAGGGAGCAAGGACACTACAAGAATAAGTGTCCTAAAAGGGTCAAGAAGGCTCCATCGATGCCAAAGATCAAGGAGATCGGAGCCTCAACCATCAAGAGCAAGGAGCTCATAGTATGCTTCAAGTGCCATCAAAAGGGGCACTATAGAAGTCAATGCCCTAGGAAGAAGGAAATCAAAGATAAGGAAGGAATATCACATGTAGGGGGAGCTAAGGCTAACCCTAAGGTATATTTTAATAATGCACCTTCAACTTATGTTAAAAAGCATGCTAGGAGTTATGTTAATAATCTTGTTATTTCTCATGAACAAAAGCATGCTAGTAAAAATAGATTTTATTGTTTAGGTGCTAAGAGTGTCAACCTTAGGAATAAGGAGAAATTTGGGACTAATGTTCCTAAAACAATTTTATCTAAGGACAAACCTAGATCGAAAAATTCTAGACCTATCCTTCCTAGGGAGACCATTAGGAAGATAAAGGATCACCTAGGCATCAACCCTAAATGGATTAGATATATGCCTAGAAATAAAAATATCTCAAGAGTAAATGAAAAATCAAAAATTGAGATATTAGAAAAGTAAAATCAAGTCTCGAGGTCAAGGCTTGAGAGAATGGAAAAGACCCTTACGAATATACAAAATCAATTTAAGGGGTCAAATGGTCAAAGTCAAGGGCCTAGGAGACAAGGGTCAACCAAGGGCAAGAAAGATTTGGGTCACAAACCTAAGCCCAAGGAGGCATATCATAGTGTTCAATTCGATTATGGAACACAACCTAGGTCTAGGAAGACCAAGGTTACTAGGGAAGTCATCCCTAAGGGTAACTAAAGTGTGTACCTAGTGGCTAGAGTTTCGAAGAAACCTAGGGAAGCCATTAAGAAGGTCAAAGGGAGAGTTACCTCTAGATTTGACCTAGGCAAAATCCAAATGACCAAGGCTTCAAAGCATAGGAGGGTCATTAGGAGGGTATCTAGGGAGGTCATCCCTAAGGAATACCTAGTTAACTCAAGGAGCTCAAATAGGTAATTGGGTTTCTAGGAGCGTGATCGATTCATGCTAAATGGGTTAGGATGTGCCAACTTTAAATGGATGGGTAGTTAACCTAACCATGGTAAAGGTGACACTTTAGGTCATTTCCAAGGTAATGGGGGTACTTTGGAAGTAAGGATGATTATTATCCTAAAGGTTTTTCGGATGTGCCAATATAAGTTATAGAAGTTGAAAAATCAATCAAATTGACACAATTAAGGTTATAGGTCATTGTGTTCCATTTGAGTTTTTGACACACTTGGGAGCTTAGTAGTAATATGGAAAAATGGGTTTAATAATAACAAATAGCAATTAATGATAAAATTTAGGTATTATATACCTTTACTTTTTATTTGTCATTCTTGATTTACCATATACCATGTCATGACATCATATCTACTTTTAATTATATAATATGTCACGATCATGCTTAGAATTAAGGTTAAATGTCATGTATGCTTAAATTCCATTTTATGTCATGATGCACACGGTCGCGACCTTAAATCTCGCGACGGAGACCGTAGAAGACTCAAAGTGCGCGCTCGAACTCAAAGTCCGTAAGTGCACGGATGTCGTCAAGTAATAAAGATTATCGATCCCACATGGACTAGGATTCGATTACCAATATGCTAAGTGGTTGTGATTGTTTGAACGGAATCTCAAAAAGAGTCGGTTGGTGAGGACTATCGGAGGACCCTACTCAGTGGGTGTCACACGGAGGAGGAAAAGAGGGTGCCGGGGTGTTGAAAAGGTGATTCTAGGACTTCGGTTTCGCTTGTGTACCATATAACAATGTTGTCAATTGGCGTCTTCTAAACTTCTACTTATGGTTATGGGGTAGGGACATCATACACTCTCCCGCAGAGCCGCCGCATTCACCGGGAGCTATCCTCGCCCAAAAGGACGGGATAGAGGGTAGGAGGATGCCAAATCAATCCTTGCGGTGGACCGTTTCCGATTCCACCGCTCCCTTCTCCCCGCAGTTACGGGATGTCAGGTTTACCCCTAGGTTCCTTGATCAAACCTCCTAAATATAGATTGCGAGGGCTGTCACCACCTAGTATCGCCTAAGCACAGCGGAAAGAAAGCCAAATTCACGAAAGTATAATAGAGAATCAACTACCAACTGTCAATATCAAAATTTTGGCCAGAATTTAATATGAACCAACATTGTATATGAACTCAAGCTACTCCCTAATTCTAGAATCAGAAGTACTACTCCATAAATACGAAGGAAGAATCACAAAACATGTTGGAGTTCGAATACAATAAAGATAAAGCACAGAATTAGAGATATATAATGCGTTGTGATCTTCTCTCCGGCGTTGTATTGCAAGTTGTGGACCTCCAGTGGTGTTCCTCCTCCCCACTATGAGTTACTGAAGGTTTTTAGGGCTTCGCTGTGTCGTCCTAGCCGTCGTGTCTCCCTCCTAGTGTTTGGGCGGAGCCATCTTTATATAGACGTTGCCTCGGACTGCTGCGAAATCGGGAAAAAACCCTAGTCGCATAACTCCATCGGGTCGCCACACGGCCGTGTGCGGCCCTGGTGTGATAATCTTTGCCCATCGGACACGGCCGTGTGAATCCACACGCCCTGGCCCTGTCCCACTCTGCGTCTATCATGAAATGTCCTTCTTTCACTCCGAAAATGCATATTTTTCGCCCGAAAAGCCAACCTGCAATCAAAAGAAAAACAAGAAGACCTCCGAACAACAAGAAGACCTCCGAACAAGAAAATAGGAAATGCATGCAAAAATAGAGTAACATATGCATGAAACTAACGCAAAATATAACAAGATGTGAGCAAAAACTACTCCTAAAACCCTACATGTTTTGCTCACATCACTTCCCCCAGACTTCAATCTTTGCTTGTCCTCAAGCAAACCTCAATGCCATAAAATTTTAAAAAGATAATGTTCCATAATGAGCATGCTAACTAAATTTATCAGGTGGTATTTGCAATCAAAGCAACACAGATATGTTCTAAAAATTCAGTAAGTTAGCTCCTCGTGCTCATGCTAGGCGAATCGTTCTTAGGGGATGTCCGTTCCATGGTGAGTTAAATTGTCACCCCATAGCTTTCTTAAGGTTTTCGGCTCTTTGGCACTTACCTGCCCAAAGCGAGGGTTGTTCCCTAGATCTAGCATAATGTCTCAAAGGCGTGCTCAGTATTGAGAGAAATTGGGAGGTGTTTCCCCAGTAACCTAACTCGGTCTCAAAGGGGCACCTAGCCATTTCCACCCACGACAACTGTTTTTTATCCCATAAAATCTCCTTTTTTTTCAGCTCACAGGGATTTTGATTTTTCTGAATGGGCTTACACATTCCGAGTAACTCCAGTAACTAAAATGCTAAACCTAGAGTCACCTATGGACTCCAAAGTACTAGACTATTGAAGTGAATCATAACTAGGTATGTACTAGATTCTCCCTGTCAGATTGTTCGACATGTGTAAATGCAAAAATAGAGCTAATCAGTGTAAGTCTAGAACATTCAATAGAGCACATAGAATAAAATACCACAAGATAAATGGAGTCAAGCTACCTATGGGAACAATTCATGCAAGCATCTCTCAAAAATACTACTAAGGTAACTTTTCAGACACCAAAAATTAAGTACCGAAGGGAACTAAACAACTCATGCATGCATGAACAAATGAAAATACCAGAAAAAAAACTACTACTAGGAAAACAAAACAAAATAGATTTTGGGGTCCCCCCCAGACTTAAACAAAAATATACCTCTAATATGGTGGACGAGGTGGAAAGTCTGGGAGCCTGGGCATCTCTGGATCCTGGGAGAACTCCGCATCGAAGTTACGATGCCATATACATGTGGTCGATGAGAGCCGTGGATGCAACGGCCAGTGTGCTCCCTCCTCCCTAGCCCATCAGGCTCACTGGCATGCATATGATGCCAAGATCTCCTACGCGTAGTCGCCTCATCCTCGGCGACGAGCAAGCCTCCTCCCGAAGTATATGCGCCTCATCAGAGAACTCTCCGCCCACCGGAAATGCTCCCTGTAATCCCCAGAACTCCGCCGTGGTAGGCGCCCGCTTCCTCCTATCACCTCTATGTCTACTACTCAATGTAAATGTCGTCAAGGCGCGATCGGAACTCCGAGAAATCATATGCTGATGTACTTGCATCCTGCTCAAAAGTAGAAAAAGATAGTGGCGCAGGTGTAGGCTCATGTCGGCGTGGACTAGATGGGCTCCTATGTATGTGTGGACTAGAGGGAGAGTGCTATAAAGGTGGAGAGATGGGCGCTAATGTGGATGGTCTCTCATGAGGATGGGACTCCACTATCAGGTCTAAGCGCCAATTGGCGCATATAGCCATGGTGGTATGATCCGGATCGGGGAGCCTAAGGGCCGTAAGATTTTTCCTTACAAAGTATAAGGAGTCTCCTTCTCTTACAATCATCTTCATGGCTATGCATACTCCTAGGTCGATCCTAGCGCTCCCCTCTATACTCTTCAATGCTGTGTAGTCGTACCCAATCCTATAACAAATGTGGGTAAGTAGGCCTCCCACATGGATCTCTCCGCGTGCTGCTTTGCCCATCTTCACTAAGTGTCTGATGAAGTGAGACCCTACATCGATGCTACTCCTTTCTTGTAGCATGTCCCATAGGCAAAGCAACTCACTGGCTCTCACTACACCGTCACTCTCTCCACGAACAAATATAGTACTGGCCATGACACAGTGAAGGTATCGAAAGACGAGGTTTTGGAGGTGCGACGCTTTGGCCCTAGAGGGGTCATAAACGTGCTCCCCAATCAAATCAGTCCAAATCAAACGAGAGTTGTACCCATTAGGGATTCTTCTCTCTCCCCCACTTGGCAGGCCAAAGCATGAGTTCCATTGGTGAAGGGTCCACTCATGCTCAATATTCAAAAGTCTAAAAGTTATCCTACCCTCCTCGCTCTCTCAACCCGTTAAAACTTCCGCCTCTAAAGAACTCAAAAATTCCAAAACTATCCTAGGGTAGGTTAGGTGCCTTATTCCAATAATCTCATCCCACCCCATTTTTACAAATAGGGTGTGCATGTCACCCAACAAACCTAAAGATCCTAGAAAATCCTCATCTAAGTACATAGTAGCAGTAAGTTTACAAGTATAGAGCATATTAAACCTATCTCTATGCTCATTATTGTGAAAAAGTAGAGGAGGTAGGGCATTACCCTCTTCCGGAGCTTGAGGAGCATCAGCTCTTCTTGTTCGTCGATCCGAGGCACCAGATCGGGATGCTACGGTCTTGGTTTTCCTCATCCTTGCTCCTTTTGGTTTCTAAAGAGGTTCAAAATGCTTCTAGAGGAAGGGGAAAGCGAAATCACACATCTAGGGCAAGAACTTTTGAAGCACACGACGCAAATGAGGTGAAAACATATGACTCGCCCCTTTTAACCTCGCGCGCCATGACCGTGTGAAAACACACGGCCAGGCCATGTTCGCCTCTGGTCAAGCGGGCACGACCATGGGAAAACATACGGCTAGGCCATGTGCCCCCATTTTTCGCCCCTTTCATACACCATGGCCCGAATTTGTTCATACACTTCGTCGTGTGGACTAATATGGTTTCATTTTTGCCTAGCAAAGTTCTTTTCTACTCCTAACTCTAAATGTGATCAAAACTAAAATCTAACACATGTATGCAATGCAATAAAAAAAGAAAAATCTACAAATAAACTTGGGTTGCCTCCCAAGAAGCACTTTGTTTAAGGCCATTTAGCTCAACCTCACACTTCTATCAACTCGGCTCTGGTGGTTCAGTGAACCTCCATTCATCCGTCTCGGGATCCACATATGGAGGTTCTGGCTTCAATTTGCTAATCGTAAATCTATCAAAGTAGGAAGCTTTTTTCTCTGAAAGACTGAAAAGGATGATCTCCCCGTCTACCTCCTAGGAGATCTGGTGTGACTTCACATCTATGCACGCCCCTGTGAATGCTAGAAAAGGCCTTACCAGAATGATAGGATTCTGGGGATTCGATCATGTGTCCAGTATGATAAAGTCTATGGGTATCACGAAATCTTCAATCATCACAAGAACGCGTGGTAGCAGGCCAACGGGCTCCTTCACTGAGTCATCCCCCATATGAATACCAAGATTCGCTGGTTGGAGCCCGCTCAGTCCCATCTTCAGAAAATATGCGTAGGGCATCACACTAACTAATGACCCCAAGTCGCATAGTGCTTCGTCGAAACTCTCCCCATAAATCGAGCAGGGAATAACGAATTCACCAGGGTCCTCAAGATGTACTGGGATTTTCTCTTCAAACTCAGCTTGGTCAAGTAGGGTGGAAATAATGGTTGCACACCCCTTGGCGAATTGGCTACTTTGCCCTACTCCTTCCTCCTTTCCTTGGCTCGTCAGAGAGTTCTTCATAGGTTGTGACACGGATTGGGCTATTTGGGCCACTTGAGTCTCCAACATCCTGGTATGACTTGCAAGGCCGTCAACGGTGGACTTCAAGTCTCTCAGTGCTTCTTCAGACTTTTGATGCTAGCGACGGAATTCCTTATTGGCCTTAGATTGGGTAGCGATGAAGTCCTCCATCATATGTTCTAGTATGGACTTCTGTGGTCGCTGCCCATTGCCCTGCTGTTGCTCGTACACTCCGGATGGTTGGGGGTTTCTCGAGTTATTTTTGTAGGAGAAATTTGGGTGACTCCTCCATCTGGGATTGTAAGTATTAGAGTACGGGTTATGGGGCCTTTGATAATAGTCCCCAATCGCGTCACAATGCTCAATCTACTCGTCTGCGGTCCCCTGCCCTACATTGTGGTCCTCACGATACACTGCCGCTCCTTTTCCAAAGTTGATGGCCACGCATGTAGATGAAGGATTCAAAGATTCAAACTGTTTGCTTAGCGCGTTCATCCTCGCTGAAAGGTGGTCCATGGAGTTGACAGTGTAACGTCCCACTGTAGGCGTGGGTTGACCACGTTCGGAGGCCCATTGATGGTGGTTTTGGGCCACCTATTCGATAAACTCTTCCGCCTCCTCTATGGTCTTGTTCATTATAGCTCCTCCTGTGGCAGAATCTAGGGACATCTTCATGGCATAAGCGATCCCATTATAGAAAATGTGGATCACCAGCCACCTCTCCAGTCCGTGGTGTGGGCATTGTTAAAATAGCCTCTTGTAGCGATCCCATGCTTCGAATAAGGACTCCCCCTTCTTCTGGCCAAAGCTAGTGATAAGGTGACACATGTGAGCAGTCTTACTTGGTGGGAAGTATTCATTCAGAAACTGCTGCTCACACTGCTCCCACGTGGTGATGCTGCTAGAAGGTAAAGAGTGAAGCCATGCCTTAGCCTTATCCCACAGTGAAAACGGTAATAGGCTCAGGCGGATCACGTCAGAAGGGACTCCGTTCAGTTTCATAGTTGAGCAAATTTCGAGAAAAGCCTCAAGATGTCAGTTCGGGTCTTCAGTTGTAGCTCCCCCGAATTGGCTCTACTGGACCATATGTATAAGTGTCGGCTTCAACTCAAAGTTATTTGCCAAAATTGATGGTCCAGCTATGCTCGACATGAATCCTCTAGCGCTAGGAGCTGCATAGTCCTGCAGAGGTCGGCTGCCTATATTCACCTCGGATGCAGCTTGATCTTCCATCTTTCGCTGCGCTGCTCTCCGACGGTTAAAGGTTCACTCAATCTCTAAATCGATCGGAATTAGACCTTCCGATCCTAGTATTCTAGGCATACGATGAACCAACACACAAAAGTAAGAGTGCTAACCTAATGCTAAAAGTAGAAAATAAATAAATCTAGTAAATAAAAACCTAAGATGCAGTAAGTAAACAAGAAACTACTACTGAAAATAAAAACTAAATCTAAATATGGAAAATAAAACTAAAGCAAATAAAGTAAACTAATAAGAAAGTAAAGCAATGAAATAGTCTGATCCTAAGTCCGATCCAATCTACCACCGTTCGATTTGATATCGAATCGACAATCCCCGACAATGGTGCCAAAAACATGATGCACACGGTCGCGACCTTAAATCCCGCGACGGAGATCGTCGAAGACTCAAAGTGCACGGATGTCGTCAAGTAATAAAGATTATCGATCCCACAGGGACTGGGATTTGAGTACCAATATGCTAAGTGGTTGCGATTGTTCGGACGAAATCTCAGAAAGAGTCGATTGGTGAGGACTATCGGAGGACCCTACTCAGTGCGGTGTCACACGGAAAAGGAAAAGAGGGTGCTGGGGTCTTGAAAAGGCGATTCTAGGACTTTGGTTTCGCTTGTGTACCATATAACAATGTTGTAAATTGGTGTCTTCTAAACATCTACTTATGGTTTTAGGGAAGGGACATCATACACTCTCCCACAGAGCTGCCGCATTCACCGGGAGCAATCCTCACCCAAAAGGACGGGATAGAGGGTACGAGGATGACAAATTAATCCTTGAGGTGGACCGTTTCTGATTCCACTGCTCCCTTCTCCCCACAGTTACGGGAGGTTTGGTTTACCCCTAGGTTCCTTGATCAAACCTCCTAAATATAGATTGCGAGGGGTCACCACCTAGTATCGCCTAAGTACAGCGGAAAGAAAGCCAAATTCACGAAAGTATAATAGAGAATCAACTACCAACTGTCAATATCAAACTTTTGGCCTAAATTTAATATGAACCAACATTGTATATGAACTCAAGCTACTCCCTAATCCTGAAGTACTACTCCATAAATACGAAGGAAGAATCATAAAACATGTTGGAGTTCGAATACAATAATGATAAAGCACAGAAATAGAGATATATAATGCGTTGTGATCTTCTCTCCGGCGTTGTATTGCAAGTTGTGGACCTCCGGTGGTGTTCCTACTCCCCACTGCGAGTTACTGAAGGTTTTTAGGGCTTCGCCGTGCCGTCCTAGCCGTCGTGTCTCCCCCCTAGTGTTTGGTCGGAGCCATCCTTATATAGACATCGCCTCGGACTACTACGAAATCGGGAAAAAACCCTAGTCGTATAACTCCATCGGGTCACCACACGGCCGTGTGCGACCCTGGTGTGCTAATCTTCGCCCATCGGACACGACCATGTGAATCCACACACCCTGGCCGTGCCCCACTTTGCGTCTATCATGAAATGTCCTTCTTTCACTCCAAAAATGCATCTTTTTCGCCCGAAAAGCCAACCTGCATTCAAAAGAACAACAAGAAGACCTCCGAAAAAGAAAATAGGAAATGCATGCAAAAATAGAGTAACATATGCATGAAACTAACGCAAAATATAACAAGATGTGAGCAAAAACTACTCCTAAAACCCTATATATTTTGCTCACATCACTTCTCCCAAACTTAAATCTTTGCTTGTCCTCAAGCAAACCTCAATGCCATAAAATTTTAAAAAGATAATGTTCCATAATGAGCGTGCTAACTAAATTTATCAGGTGGTATTTGCAATCAAAGCAACACAGATATGTTCTAAAAATTCAGTAAGTTAGCTCCTCGTGCTCGTGCTAGGCGAATCGTTCTTAGGGGATGCCCGTTCCATGGTGAGTTAAATTGTCACCCCATAGCTTTCTTAAGGTTTTCGTCTCTTTTTCACTTACCTGCCCAAAGCGAGGGTTGTTCCCTAGATCTAGCATAAAGTCTCAAAGGTGTGCTCAGTATTGAGAGAAATTGGAAGGTGTTTCCCCAGTAACCTAACTCGGTCTCAAAGGGACACCTAGCCATTTCCACCCACGATAACTGTTTTTTATCCCATAAAATCTCCTTTTTTTTCAGCTCACAGGGATTTTGATTTTTCTAAATGTGCTTACACAATTCGAGTATCTCCAGTAACTAAAATGCTAAACCTAGAGTCACCTATGGATTCCAAAGTACTAGACTATTGAAGTGAATCATAACTAGGTATGTACTAGATTCTCCCTGTCAGATTGTTCGACATGTGTAAGTGCAAAAATAGAGCTAATCAGTGTAAGTCTAGAACATTCAATAGAGCACATAGAATAAAATACCACAAGATAAATGGAGTCAAGCTACCTATGGGAACAATTCATGCAAGCAACTTTCAAAAATAATACTGAGGTAACTTTTCAGACACCAAAAATTAAGTACCAAAGGGAACTAAACAACTCATGCATGCATGAACAAATGAAAATACCAAAAAAGAAACTACTACTAGGAAAACAAAATAAAATAGATTTTGGGCCCCCCCCAGACTTAAACAAAAATATACCTCTAATATGGTGGACGAGGTGGAAAGTCTGGGAGCCTGGGCATCTCTGGATCCTGGGAGAACTTGATACTGAGCCGCTGATGCCACATATACATGTGGTCGATATGAGAGCTGGTGGATGCAACAGCTGCTCAGTGCTCCTCCTCCCTAGCCCACTATGCCTGTTGGGCGTGCATATGATGCCGCATCTCCCTGCGGTAAGCTGCCTCATCCTGGCGACGAGAAGCCTCCTCCTGGAAGTATATGCGGGCCTCATCGTAGAACTCCTCTGCCCACTGGAAATGCTCCCGGAATCCCTGTAACTCCGCCTGCTGGTAGGCGCCCTGCTCCTCCCATTGTTGCCTCTATGTCTACTACTCAATGTAAATGTCGTCAAGGCGCGATCGGAACTCCGAGAAATCATATGCTGATGTACCTGCATCCTGCTCAAAAGTAGAAAAAGATAGTGGCGCAGGTGTAGGCTCATGTCGGCGTGGACTAGATGGGCTCCTATGTATGTGTGGACTAGAGGGAGAGTGCTACAAAGGTGGAGAGATGGGCGCTAATGTGGATGGTCTCTCATGAGGATGGGACTCCACTATTAGGTCTAAGCGCCAATTGGCGCATATAGCGATGGTTGTACGATCCGGATCGGGGAGCCTAAGGGCCGTAAGATTTTTCCTTACAAAGTATAAGGAGTCTCCTTCTCTTACAATCATCTTCATGGCTATGCATACTCCTAGGTCGATCCTAGGGCTCCCCTCTATACTCTCCAATGCTGTGTAGTCGTACCCCATCCTATAACAAATGTGGGTAAGTAGGCCTCCCACATGGATCTCTCCGCGTGCTGCTTTGCCCATCTTCACTAAGTGTCTGATGAAGTGGGACCCTACATCGATGCTACTCCTTTCTTGTAGCATGTCCCATAGGCAAAGCAACTCACTGGCTCTCACTACACCGTCACTCTCTCCACGACCAAATATAGTACTGGCCATAACACGGTGAAGGTATCGAAAGACGAGGTTTTGGAGGCACGACGCTTTGGCCCTAGAGGGGTCATAAACGTGCTCCCCTATCAACTCAGTCCAAATCAAACGAGAGTTGTACCCATTAGAGATTCTTCTCTCTCCCCCACTTGGCAGGCCAAAGCATGAGTTCCATTGGTGAAGGGTCCACTCATGCTCAATATTAAAAAGTCTAAAAGTTATCCTACCCTCCTCGCTCTCTCTACCCGTTAAAACTTCCGCCTCTAAAGAACTCAAAAATTCCAAAACTATCCTAGGGTAGGTTAGGTGCCTTATTCCCATAATCTCATCCCACCCCATTTTTGCAAATAGGGTGTGCATGTCACCCAACAAACCTAAAGATCCTAGCAAATCCTCATCTAAGTACCTAGTAACAGTAAGTTTACAAGTAGAGAGCATATTAAACCTATCTCTATGCTCATTATTGTGAAAAAGTAGAGGGGGTAGGGCGTTACCCTCTTCCGGAGCTTGAGGAGCATCGACTTCTTGTTCGTCACTCTTAGGCACCGGATCGGGATGCTATGGTCTTGGTTTTCGTCATCCTTGCTCCTTTTGGTTTCTAAAGAGGTTCAAAATGCTTCTAGAGGAAGGGGAAAGCGAAATCACACAGCTAGGGCAAGAACTTTTGAAGCACACGGCACAAATGAGGTGAAAACACATGACTCGCCCCTTTTAACCTCGCGCGCCATGACCGTGTGAAAACACACGGCCAGGCCATGTGCGCCTCTGGTCAAGTGGGCACGACCATGGGAAAACACACGGCCAGGCCATGTGCCCCCATTTTTCGCCCCTTTCATACACCATGGCCCAAATTTGTTCATACACTTCGCCGTGTGGACTAATATGGTTTCATTGTTGCCTAGCAAAGTTCTTTTCTACTCCTAACTCTAAATGTGATCAAAACTAAAATCTAACACATGTATGTAATGCAATAAAAAAAAAGAAAAATCTACAACTAAACTTGGGTTGCCTCCCAAGAAGCGCTTTGTTTAAGGTCATTTAGCTCGACCTCACTCTTCTATCAACTCAGCTTTGGTGGTTTAGTGAACCTCCATTCATCCGTCTCGGGATCCGCATATGGAGGTTCTGGCTTCAATCTGCTAATCGTGAAGCTATCAAAGTAGGAAGCTTTTTGCTCCGAAAGACTGAAAAGGATGATCTCCCCGTCTACCTCCTGGGAGATCTGGTGTGCCTTCACATCTATGCACGCCCCTGCGAATGCTAGAAAAGGCCTTCCCAGAATGATAGGATTCTGGGGATTCGTTCCTGTGTCCAGTATGATAAAGTCTGTGGGTATCACGAAATCTTCAATCATCACAAGAATGCGTGGTAACAGGCCAACGGGCTCCTTCATTGAGTCATCCCCCATACGAATACCAAGATTCGCTGGTTGGAGCCCGCTTAGTCCCATCTTCAGAAAATATGTGTAGGGCATCACACTGACTAATGACCCCAAGTCGCATAGTGCTTCGTCGAAACTCTCCCCATAAATCAAGCAGGGAATAACGAATTCACCAGGGTCCTCAAGCTGTACTGGGATTTTCTCTTCAAACTCAGCTTGGTCAAGTAGGGTGGAAATCATGGCTACACACCCCTTGGCAAATTGGCTACTTTGCCCTACTCCTTCCTCCTTTCCTTGGCTCGTCAGAGTGTTCTTCATAGGTTGTGACACGGATTGGGCTATTTGGGCCACTTGAGTCTCCAACATCCTGGTATGACTTGCAAGGCCATCAACGGTGGACTTCAAGTCTCTCAGTGCTTCTTCAGACTTTTGATGCTAGCGTCAGAATTCCTCATTGGCCTTAGATTGGGTAGCGATGAAGTCCTCTTTCATTTGTTCTAGTATGGACTTTTGTGGTCGCTGCCCATTGCCCTGCTGTTGCCTGTACACTCCGGATGGTTGGGGGTTTCTCGAGTTATTTTTGTAGGAGAAATTTGGGTGACTCCTCCATCTGGGATTGTAAGTATTAGAGTACGGGTTATGGGGCCTTTGATCATAGTCCCTAATCGCGTCACAATGCTCAATCTACTCGTCTGCGGTCCCCTGCCCTACATTGTGGTCCTCATGATACGCTGCCGCTCCTTTTCCAAAGTCAATGGCCACGCATGCAGATGAAGGATTCAAAGATTCAAACTGTTTGCTTAGCGAGTCCATCCTCGCTGAAAGGTGGTCCATGGAGTTGACAGTGTAACGTCCCACTGCAGGCGTGGGTTGACCACGTTCGGAGGCCCATTGATGGTGGTTTTGGGCCACCTCTTCGATAAACTCTTCCGCCTCCTCTATGGTCTTGTTCATTATAGCTCCTCCTGCGGCAGAATCTAGTGACATCTTCATGGCGTAAGTGATCCCATTATAGAAAATGTGGATCACCAGCCACCTCTCCAATCCGTGGTGTGGGCATTGGTAAAATAGCCTCTTGTAGCGATCCCACACTTCGAATAAGGACTCCCCCTTCTTCTGGCCAAAGCTAGTGATAAGGTGACACATGTGAGCAGTCTTACTTGGTGGGAAGTATTTATTCAGAAGCTGCTGCTCACACTGCTCCCACGTGGTGATGCTGCTAGAAGGTAAAGAGTGAAGCCATGCCTTAGCCTTATCCCACAGTGAAAACAGAAATAGGCTCAGGCGGATCGCGTCAGAAGGGACTCCGTTCAGTTTCATAGTTGAGCAGATTTCGAGAAAAGCCTCAAGATGTCGGTTCGGGTCTTTAGTTGTAGCTCCCCCGAATTGGCTCTGCTGGACCATATGTATAAGTGTCAGCTTCAGCTCAAAGTTATTTGCCGAAATTGATGGTCCTGCTATGCTCAACCTGAATCCTTTAGCGCTAGGAGCTGCGTAGTCCTGCAGAGGTCGGCTGCCTATATTCACCTCGGATGCAGCTTGATCTTCCATCTTTCGCTGCGCTGCTCTCCGATGGTTAAAGGTTCAATCAATCTCTAAATCGATCGGAACTAGACCTTCCGATCCTAGTATTCTAAGCATACGATGAACCAACACACAAAAGTAAGAGTGCTAACCTAATGCTAAAAGTTGAAAATAAATAAATCTAGTAAATAAAAACCTAAGATGCAGTAAGTAAACAGGAAACTACTACTGAAAATAAAAACTAAATCTAAATATGGAAAATAAAACTAAAGCAAATAAAGTAAACTAATAAGAAAGTAAAGCAATGAAATAGTCGAATCCTAAGTCCGATCCAATCTACCACCGTTCGATTTGATTCGAATCGACAATCCCTGACAATGGTGCCAAAAACATGATGCACACGATCGCGACGGAGATCGTCGAAGACTCAAAGTGCGCGCTCGTGCTCAATGCCCGCAAGTGCACGGATGTCGTCAAGTAATAAAGATTATCGATCCCACAGGGACTGGAATTCGAGTACCAATATGCTAAGTGGTTGCGATTGTTCGGATGGAATCTCAGAAAGAGTCGGTTGGTGAGGACTATCGGAGGACCCTACTCAGTGCGGTGTCACACGGAAAAGGAAAAGAGGGTGCCGGGGTTTTGAAAAGGCGATTCTAGGACTTTGGTTTCGCTTGTGTACCATATAACAATGTTGTCAATTGGTGTCTTCTAAACATCTACTTACGGTTTTAGGGAAGGGACATCATACACTCTCCCACAGAGCTGCCGCATTCACCGGGAGCTATCCTCGCCCAAAACAACGGGATAGAGGGTACGAGGATGCCAAATTAATCCTTGAGGTGGACCATTTCCGATTCCACCGCTCCCTTCTCCCCACAGTTACGGGAGGTCTGGTTTACCCCTAGGTTCCTTGATCAAACCTCCTAAATATAGATTGCGAGGGTTGTCACGACCTAGTATCACCTAAGCACAGCGGAAAGAAAGCCAAATTCATGAAATTATAATAGAGAATCAACTACCAACTGTCAATATCAAACTTTTGGCCAGAATTTAATATGAACCAACATTGTATATGAACTCAAGCTACTCCCTAATCCTAGAATCAGAAGTACTACTCCATAAATACGAAGGAAGAATCACAAAATATGTTGGAGTTCGAATACAATAAAGATAAAATACAGAAATAGAGATATACAATGCGTTGTGATCTTCTCTCCGACGTTGTATTGCAAGTTGTGGACCTCCGGCGACATTCCTCCTCCCCGCTGCAAGTTACTGAAGCTTTTTAGGGCTTCGGCGTACCTTCCTAGCCGTCGTGCCTCCCCCCTAGGGTTTGGACGTAGCCATCCTTATATAGACGTCGCCTCGGACCACTACGAAATCGGGAAAAAACCCTAGTCGCGCAACTCCATCAAGCCACCACACGGCCGTGTGTTTCCACACAGTCAGGCTGTGTGCAACCCTGGTGTGCTGATCTTTGCCCATCAGACACGGCCGTGTGAATCCACATGCCCTGGTCGTGTCCCACTCTACGTCTAGCATGAAATCTCCTTCTTTCGCTCCAAAAATGCATCTTTTCTGCCCGAAAAGCCAACCTGCATTCAAAAGAATAACGAGCAGACCTCTGAACTAGAAAATAGGAAATGCATGCAAAAACAGAGTAACATATGCATGAAACTAATGCAAAATATAACAAGATGTGAGCAAAAACTACTCTGAAAACCCTATATGTTTTGCTCACATCAAGTACATGTTTATTTATATCATCATTAATGCCATAATCATTCATGCATTAATAAAAATTGAGTTAAGGATAATTGGCATGACTTGAAGTCTCATGTATAAGGGAATCAAGTAGTGTTGCCCTAGAAAATGCATGAAACCCTAGTTTAGGAGAACAAAACCCACATCTCACATAACATTGACATGTATGTGTATTGATACACTCTAGATACATGTGAGATGTTAGGAAATGAGTTAAGTTCAAGGTGCATAGTTTTTGCATCTAGATGAACTCAAACTCATCTTATATTATTTATGGATCATTGGGAAAGCTTATGTTCAAGCCATATACATTGAGCCCAAAGAACATGATCCAATATAAGGTTTTAAAACAATTTTAAAATCATTTTGAAAACCTTAGTGAAGTCTATCTTTTGATAGCAATAACCATTGATAAAGTTGATACAAAGTGACCTCAAACATTGAAGTTTTTCTTCACTTTTGAACCTTGTATCAATTTCACTATTTTATGGATAAATTATTTTTTAAATATTTTTCACTCATTGTATTGGTTATAAGTATTATACGTATGAAGTTTCATGATTTTTTAAGCTACATATAATTACTTATACATTTCTGAAATTCATTTTTGATAATTGAAAATCGAAATTTTCAGTTATCAGTCGACTGCCACTTGATGGTAGTCGACTGATGGGTGGGGCAGTCGACTATTGACTGATAGAGTCGACTGCTAGAGCTGATTTCGAGTAAACAAGGATGTTTAGCCCATGTTTTAACTATGTTAGGATTCCTTAATTGCTCTTAACCCTAGGATATGCTTTGGGAAGTATTAGAAAGGGTGAAAATCCATTGGATATGGATTAAGAGAGTTGTTAGGGTGTGTATCAATTTAAGGTGTGGGAAAGTTCAATGTTGAACTTTGAACCTTAATTTTTGATGGTTTAGTGTTCCCATTGGCTTAGGAACTTCCCAAGGACATTGTTGGTGCAATGGTTAAGGGGGAGCAAGCCTTTAGGGGGAGGTATCCATCATGGGATGATGGATGTATTTTTCCTCATGAGAAGGAGAAATGGGAATTTGAGATGCCCAATTTAAAAATTGAGAGAGTTTGTAGGATTGTCTCTCTTAAGTGATATGAGACTTATCACTAGGAAGATTGTAGGCATCCTAGATGTTTTTGGACCAAGGGGAGATTGTAAGATCTCATTGAGATATGAGACATTGACCTCCTTGGGGAGAACCTTTTTGATATATGTCAAAAAGGGAGAGAATTAATGGGAGAATGTTAGAATTACCAATTTGTGAAAATTGGTAAGGGAATTTGAGTTAGGGGCCTAACTCAAGGGTGTTTTTGTCAAGCATCAAAAAGGGGGAGATTATTGGTGCAATCGACCCAGGTCACGATTGATCAGACTCGAGTTGGACTCGAGTGTCTGACATTGATGTCTGATATGTGTTGGGAAGATTGCTAGTGCAATCGACCCAGGTTAGTATTTTGATGTTTGACGATGGTTTGACCATTGTCATGGGAGAAGTCCAAGTATTGTGTACTTAGTAAGGAAAAGTCCAACCTTGAGTCTTGGCATGGAAAGTCCAACATGGGTTGGGAAGGAAAGTCCAAGCATGGGTCTTGGTACGGAAAAGTTCAAGCATGGGTTTTGGCAAGGAAAAGTCCAACATGGGTTGGCAAGGAAAATTCTAAGCTTGAGTCTTGGCAATTGAGAAGTCCAAGGGGAATATTGATAGTGTAAAGTCCAAGTGGGAGTCTTGGCGGCATAAGTCCAATGGTTGGCGACGTAAAGTCCAAGTGGGAGTCTTGGATGCATAAGTCCAATGTGCCTTGGCAGTGTAGACCACAGTAGCATGACAATAGCTGATGGAAGCACCTGAAGCCTAGCGTATGGATGAACATGTCATGGATGACTTGGAGAGATCCGATAGGCATGAGGCTGATGGAGGTGGGTAGAAGGCTTAGGTCTAGGCTAAGGGTGGTCTAGCAAGTATGGGGGCACCATACTTGGGTTAAAATCTCATGTTTGAGGTGTATTAGTCGACTAGGACTATGGTCAGTTGACTAATGGGAGTCAACTAGGGTTTGACTGTAGGAAGATGGCCTAGTAGTCGACTGTCATCATTGGGCAGTCGACTGATGGTGCCATCAGTTGACTACTAGGGTATGACAATCGACTGATGCTTCAACCACGAGCACAGTAAGCTCTCCAGTCGAGTGATCAGTTTGAACACTTGACTGATTGAGCCATCAGTCAACTGATGGGCATGATCAGTCGACTGATGGTCTATCCGTTGGAACTTATCTGACGTGGCTCATGCCGTTGTGAGACAACGGCTACAGGGGCAGTTGACTGATGGTCCCGATCAGTCGACTGCTAGGTAAAATCCAGCCCAAGGAGAAGCTTTAAAGGGAGCTCGAGGAGGAGGTTTTCTCCATCGGGTTCTTGGACGTTCTTGAGGTGATTTTCTAGTGCAAATCAGGGTCTTCAACCACGGTTCAAGCAATCAACAAGCAAGCATCTAAAAGCTCTTTGTAAAGTTTTCTTTACTTGCATTATATTATATTTTCTTGTATTCTTATTGTATTACTGTCTCTGACTTGTTGTCGAGAAAGAGTATTATTGTTATAGTGGTGTGTGTTGGCATCGCTAGGGCTTTTAGAGCCCAATCCATGGAGTAGGAACCATTCGGTTCCGAACCACGTTACATCATATTGTTGTGATTGTGTTTGTGTTGTATTTGTTTATTATTTCTATTTCTGCTGCATATAACACTTTTTGTAGCAAGCACTCAATTGCAAACGAAATCCATCGCACGACAAGCGACGATGCTATTCACCCCCTCTAGCGGTCACGAACGTTCCTACACTAAGTTTGAGCGTCCCATAATTGACTTAGCCTTTCGGCCAAGTTCACCTAGCTGATCTACCCCATCCCGGGTTACAATCGCTCACTCTCATCTCCCATGAAGTCCCTCGCCTCGAAACTCTCTTCGGCATGCGTCCCTCAGATGCACTAAGCCCTCGACTCCTCCAGTGCCATCCTTCGCGTCTCGCCATAAAGTCTGCTTCCTCCGGCTTCACTTCATTTGCTCCTCATCCGGTGGTCCCTCGGATGCACCAAGCGCACGACTTCCGCAATGTCATCCTTCACCGACACAAGGACCTGAGCCATGAGATGGTGAACTCGCCAATGCTTCATCAAGTCAACACATGTGTGATTCACTTAAGTTCTGCACAACTTAAACACACATATCAAATCTCATAAACAACCTAACTTAAGCCCTTTCCCACACACATCAAAACCAAACCATACTTGGGTTGATTGCCCTAACAATCTCCCCCTTTTTGATGTGTGGAAACATGTTTTAGTTAGGTAAAACATTAACAAAACACTAAGGAGGGAAAGCATGTAAATAAAACATGAGTATCAAAACACTCCCCCTTAATACATGCAACTCCCCCTTAACACATGCTATTTTCTCTCCTAGCATGATTAACTTTAAACACTCAACACTCTCCCCCTTTAACACCATCAAAAATATCATACAAATGTTATACAACATGACATCAATATATAAGGGAATAAAACCATCAAAAATCAGATTTGAAAACATAAAAACTCAGTTTTTGCACATAGCAGTCAACTGACATTCTTCATCAGTCGACTGGTAGCTGAAAATTCTGATTTCTGAAGGCAACTCCATAAATACATTAAAAAAATCAAAAAAGTTCAAAAAATAACAAAATTTAGAGAACATATTTCTTATAAGTCCCTTTATCAATGAAAATTGTTTTTCATGAAAATTCAATCAATTTTCAAAAATAAGGCAAAAACTCAAAAGTTTGAAAAATACTCAATTTTGTATCAACTTGAAAGCTAGTTTTGCCTTAGAAACTTTTCAAAGAATGAACTCACAGTTTATAAAATATAAAATGATTTTAAAACATTTGAAATATCCAACCATGATCTTTGGGCAATATGTCTATGAATTAAACATATGCTTTCCCCATAGTTGGTGTATGATTACTATGTTATGATACTTACAATGATTCATCAAAATGTCATAAGCATTAGTGAATCACTTGTATCAACCTAATATCTCACCCATTGCTATGTTTTCAATCAAGTTAGCCTTATGTTGAATGTGAGATGTACCTAAGGTGATTATACTTAACCATCAATTTTCATGCAATTTCTACCAAGGTTAAGTATTATAAAAAACACCCATCATGATCATAAAACAAGTATATCAGATAACTACACATCATGATCATGCATCAAGTATAAAATCATGTATCATAAATCATGATTTAAACATTACCACCCAACATCATAAATCAAAAACCATCACCCACATCATCATAATTCAACCAAATAATCATGATATAAAATAAGTCCACTTATGGTTTCCTATCCTAAGTTTCTCTAACCCTTGAGGATTGACTTGGGAATCCAATATAAATTCTTTCCAATAGGAGTCACCAAGTACTCCTTTGGGATCCATTTCCTAGCTACCATTGTTGTCTTTGATTGCCCCTTAGCTATTAAACAATGGTAAGCCTTCTCATTCTTTGACCCCTTATAACCTAGGCCCTTCTTATTGAAACTAGTCCTTTGGCTCTCAATTATCATGTTCAAAGTGTTTGAGCCAATTGTGAATTTCTCTAGGGCCTTAGTGAGGAAATCTACCTTTACTCTTAAGGTCTTATTCTCTTCTACACATGCATCATTAGTACTAGAAGAAATAGCATTATCATCATGTGAGCATGCATTCTTCAATTTTTCTTCTAGATCCTTAATTTCATTTTGCATGCATTTGTTTTTCTTTTTCATTCTAAATAAGTCTTTAGTCAAGCTAGTAATCATGGAAATAACTTTTTTGGGAGGGAGATTTGTTACCTCACTTACCCAATCTTCTTTATTCCGAACCTGATGAGGATGATGCTCCCCCTACACTTGAGCTCTCCTCCTCATTTGTGCTTACTTCTTCTCTTTCGGATGAGGTGGAGGCTATGTCATCTATCCCCATTAATGCAAAATATGAGATGATCTCTTCTTCTTCCGATGATGATGGATCGTCCCATGTGGCTTTCAAATTATGGGCTTTTGACTTCCTTTTTTTTCTCCTTTGACTTCTTCTCTTCCTTCTTCTTGCTTTCTTTCTTCTTATCATGCCTCTTCTTTTCTTCTTTACCCTTGTTCAATAAGGGACATTCATCCTTCATGTGTCCCTCTCCTTGACAATTGTAGCATATCACCTTTCTTCTTCTCCTCCTATCATGGATTTGTTAAATTTAAAAGTTTTTAATGCACGTCTCACCTTTCTTACCATGTAAGCCTCTTCATCGGTGTTCATGGAAGAAGATGAGTCATCATTCGATGAAGTGGGTGGAGTCTCCTTCTTCTTCTTTCCTTTGTCGGCCACTAATGCTACTCCCCTTGATTGCTTGATTGGATCTTCAACTATTCCTTCAAGCCTAGTTTCATGTAATTCCATGGTAGAAAAGAATTCTTCTAGAGTACTTACCTCTAGATTCTTTGAGATGTAGAAAGAATCTACCATGGAACTCCATTTTGATGATCGGGGGAATGCATCTATTGCCTTCATGATCATATCCCTATTGGAGAGCTTCTCCCCTACACTTGATAACCCATTAATAATTTCATTGAATCTTGAATGCAAAGAAAGTACCTTTTCTCCTTTATCTAGTTTTATATTGTTGAGTTGAGATCGGAGAAGGTCCCTTCTAGCTAACTTGGCTTTGGAGATGCCTTCATGAAGCTCCACTAGCTTCTCCCACATCTCCTTGGCACTAGCGCACTCTCCAATCCTATTGATTTCTTATTGAGGGAGCACGTTGTAGAGATGATGCTTGACTTTTGAATTTGCAAGGTGCTCCTCTCTTTGCTTCTTAGTCCACCTTGATTTTTCGATTGGCTTCCCTTCTTCATCCCTAGGTATATCAAAATTGTTTTCCATAATAACCATAATATCAAAATCTGTTTCAAAGAATACCTCCATTCTCTTATTCCACCAAGAGAAGTCGCATTCAAATTTGGGTGGATGAATGTTCGAGCCGGCCATTTCGTTGTCGTTCTTATTTTGGTGATGAGTTCGTCGACAAGCTCCTCGCTCTAATACCACTTGTTGGAGGATCGTGGCCCAGCTAGAAGGGGGGTTGAATAGCCTAGATGTTCGTCGATGAAAATCGTTCGGTTAATCGTCTACAATCAAGGTTAGTGCAAGGGAATATAGATAATAAAGCTAACAACAAAAACAATTAAGATAAACAAACGGAGAGAAGAGGCAAATGCAAACACATCGATGTAACATGGTTCACGACCCTTGCCACTAGTCCACGGACGATTCGTTCGGTGAATCACTCCCTCAAACCAATCCACTAATCTCTCCTTTTGCCCAAAGTAAGGTGGAGGTAAACCTTCTTACACAATCTCTCCCTCTTACAATAGATTTGAAGTAAGAACAAGAAGAAGGAGGAAAACATATTCACAACACTTGGGAGTATGAATAGGAGTTAAGAATTAACCTCCCAAAGCCACCCAAGCCCTCTTTTTATAGAGAAGAGGGCTTTCTTCCCATTGGGCATGCAACAGTCGACTACTGCTCTAACGACCGCTCCCAATGGCTTCTAACTTATCATAAATCCGTCCAATCGGTAGGCTTAGCGATCATTGCATAATAGTCGGTGATCGATCGACTATGAGCGGTTCTATGCCCATATTCACCCACATCATTCGACTGTCGTCCCTTGGCAGTCGATCGATAGTCGACGATCGCCAAACCATAGCGATCATTGTTGGGCTAAAATCACTTGATCGAACACGATCGACATTGATCGACTTCGAGCGGATTTGCTATCTATAGAAGTCGACTAGTGTCAAGTAAAACCTCAAATAAATACTTGTTTGAGCATCTGACAGTCGGGTAAATCTCAAACCATCTGTTTGAGAATCCGACACTTTCATTCATCGGGTAGAAACCTCAAACTCATGTTTGAGCCTCTGACTTATCCAATTGTCAGGTAAAACCTCAAACATAAGTTTAAGCATCCGACTTGTCGGGTAAAAGCTAAAACCTAAGTTTGAGCGTCCGACACATGACTTAGTCATTCAGCCAAGTTCACCTAGCTGAGCTACCCCATCCCAGGTTACAATCGCTCACTCTCATCTCCCATGAAGTCCCTTGCCTTGAAGCTCTCTTCGGCCTGCATCCCTTGGATGCACTAAGCCCTCGGCTCCTCCAGTGTCATCCTTCGCATCTTTCCACGAAGTCTGCTTCCTCTGGCTTCACTTTATTTGCTCCTCATCCGATAGTCCCTCGGATGCACCAAGCGCACGACTTTCACAATGCCATCCTTCACCGACTCAAGGACCAGAGCCATGAGATGGTGAACTCGCCAATGCTTCATCAAGTCAACACATGTGTGATTCACTTAAGTCCTGCACAACTTAAACACACATATCAAATCTCATAAACAACCTAACTTAAACCCTTTGCCACACACATCAAAATCAAACCGTACTTGGGTTGATTACCCTAACACCGATAACATATCAGAAGCAAGATCATATATGGTCCAAAGAAGCGTAGCTCTCATTGTAAACATCTGACTAGTATGTACATCATATGTAGAAACACCCTCATCCCATAGTTGTTTCAGCTTGGCAATCAGTGGTTGCATGTAAACATCTATTAACTTCTTGGGATTATGAGGGCTAGGAACAATAAATGTTAAAAACATATATGATATTTTCATACACATACCGGGTGGAAGATTATTGGAGTTAAAGGCAAATAGAACATTTGACTGTATGATTTATGTCGCTTATTATGATTCAATCTTGTCGTACTCTTGTACCTACATTGATTACAGAATTTACAAATCTTTGCATCTGCATTATCTCCCCAATATAGCATACAACCATCTCTTCAAACATCAATTCTTTGCACCGGAAGACCTAAATCTTTCATAAGTTTTTTCATACTGTAAAAATCATTGGGCATTATGTGATCACGCGGCAATACTTCTCCAATAACTTGAATGAAATCATTAAAACAATCTTCGAACACATTATGCTCAGCTTTAACATTCAACAATCTTGAAGTTACAGATAATTTAGTGCGACTGTCACAACCAGACATATGGGTTCATCTGCAACTCTCAACACTTCTTGAAATTTGAGATATGGTTCATTGTATACATTTTCATGAACACCTGTTACTTCTACCTCCTCCAACGATGATGAATAACTGGTATAC
Organism: Wurfbainia villosa; assembly: GCA_025175895.1. Taxonomy (NCBI): domain Eukaryota; kingdom Viridiplantae; phylum Streptophyta; class Magnoliopsida; order Zingiberales; family Zingiberaceae; genus Wurfbainia; species Wurfbainia villosa. The sequence continues at coordinate 78,301,443 of CM046001.1, read as the reverse complement.
TTGTGTTCAAATGTTTGAGGATAACTAGAACATGCAACATTCGATTTGATATTCAAATTATGATCAACTACATCAACTATCATCCTCTGATATGGATTGAATTGATCATAATATCTTTGATCTCCACTAACTATCCTTTGTATGTTTCGTCCAACCTCTTCATCGGATATGAACGGTTCACTATAATGTAGGAGATCGATTGGCCGGCTAGAGGGGGGTGAATAGCCCTTTACATTTGGATGCCGATATTTGCTCGTCTACAAAACTAATTAGCGCAAGCGGAAGACTAATAAAGATAAGCAAGTAGAAATACGAGAAAACAAATGCTAACAAAGAATGTAACGTGGTTCACGGCTACGCCGCTAATCCACGGTCCCCGATTCGTCCTCGGTGAATCACTCCGCTAAACCAATCCACTAAATGGTCTCTCCTTTGCACCAAGCTAGGTGGAGGTAACCTTTACAATCAAGATCACTCTTCTTACAAATAGAATGGAGTAAAAGCGAGTAAGAAGAGTTTAGAGCTTGTGGGGCACTAGGAAGATCACTTGGAGCATAAGCATTAGCCTCTCAAAGGCTTACACCCTCTCTTTTTATAGAGAGGGCTGATTTCTTCCCGTTGGCCGCCATCGATCATCGCCGCCCTTGGCGATCATTGCCGTCCACTACTACAACGGCCTCCGAACACGCCGGATCCCGACCTGTAGTCCAACGGAACTCTTGGCAATGATCGATGGACCTCATCGCCGATCACGCTCCGTAGTCGACGCTTCAGCCGGCTATGAACGCGGTGGCCGAAACCCCATTGATTAGTCGATCGCCGCCTTGGCCGATCGATGGTCTTGTCGATCCGATCGCCACGATGGCAATGATCGCACAATCGATCGATCGTATACGGTCGAACTCACTCGACTCACTGACTCGATTGCTGACGCCATGACATGGCGATTCGGTGTCGAAAACCTATCCGACACTTGGCCAAATGGCCAAGTTTCACCTAAGAGCTACCCTTCCCGGGTTACAATCGCCACTCATTTCTGAGTCCTCGCCTTGAAGTTCTCTTCATTCTCGCCACGCCCCTCGGCAAAGATCAGCGCACGGCTCTGCAATGCTCGCTTCGCGTCTCTTGCCTCAAGTCTACTTCCTCCGGCTTCACTCCAAGCTTCTCGTCCGCGGTCCTCGGATGCTCCAAGCGCCGCGGCTTCAGAAAGCTATCCTTCACCGACTCAAGGCACGAGTCATGAGATGTGAAACTCGCCACGGCTCTGCTATGTGCGAATTACTAAGTCTGCCGCGACTTCAACGCACATATCAAATCAACATATCAAACTAACTTAAACCCTTTGCCACACCATCACAACCCTATTACGGCAAGAGATTGCCCTAACAATCTCCCCTTTTGATGTGTGGCAATTCGCTTAAGTTAGGTAAAAACATTTGATATAAATTCTAAGGTAAGAAAGCATGTAAAGATAAACATGATATAGCAACATGCAACTCCCCCTTAATCCATGAAACTCTCTATGCAAATTTTCTCCCCCTATCATATATTTCTCCCCCTAAAATATATTTCTTCCCTAAAATGATTAACTTAAACATAAATTATTTCTCCCCTTTGACACCATCAAAAAGAATAACACTAAGTCATAAGCTCATGGCATCAAGTATAATGGAGGGAAAATATGACAAGTTGATTTAAAATTGGGTACCACGTGTTGGTTTACAAACTGAAGTCGGCCTTCAATGTTCTGATTTATAGGCCACGATCATTGCTATCGATATGGCAATGATCGCACAAAGGAATCCAATTTCGATTTTCGGATGAATTTCAGAAATGCATTATAAATTCCAGAAAATTTGAAAAATCATGAAATTTGGGGAACATATTTCTTTTAAGTATATCTATCAATGAAAAATAGTTTTTCATGAAAACTCATTATATTTTCTTGTTTTTGCCAAAAATCCAAACACTTGAAAAACCACTAGTTTTTGAGCATGTTAGTATCCATTTTAACACCTAGTCTTGCTTTGAATTGTTCCAAAACATGAATACATAGATTTTAGATTAAGAAATTGTTTTGAAAACATATGAAATATCCAACCATGATCTTTGGGCAATATGTCTATGAATTAAACATAAGCCTTCCCCATGATTGGTCTATTATTGCTATTTTGATACTTTAAATGACCATCTAAATGCCATAGGCATTAGTGGACATTTGTATCATCCTAACATCTCACTCATGCTAAGTTTTCAATCAAGGTAGCCTATGGTGAGTGTGAAATGCATCCTAGGGGGGTATTTGTATATACTTAACCAATATATTCATGCAATTCTATCATGGTTAAGTATCATCCTAACAATTAACATGATCATAATGACATATATGAATGAATTGTACATTATGATCATGAAATGCATGTTTTCATCAATTTATAACCATGCATTAGGTAATATGTGATGCTAAATAAAGTATTACCTAAAGCATGATTCAAACCTATTTCTCATGATAACGTGCCAAATTTCAAAAACATAAATCATGATTTAAAACATACATAGCAATTACATTAATCATCATGATTTAAGCATTATTACCTATTTATGGGTACGTTATCATCACCCAACACTATCTAAAAAATGTTGTCCCGTCATCCTAAGTCAACCAAAATATGATATAGGTTAGGTCCATGTGGTTGACTACCCTAGGGGTTTTCTAACCCTTAAGGATGGATTTTGGAACCCAAAATAAATTCTTTCCTATTGGGTTTACTAAATACTCCTTGGGGATCCATTTCCTAGCAATTACTTTCTTTTTATCTTGTCCCCTAGCTATTAGGCATTTATAGGCCTTTTCATTTTTCTTTTCTTTGTATCCTAGGCCTTTCTTGTTGAAACTAGCTCTTTGGCTCCCTAAGATCATATTTAAGGTGTTGGAGCCAATTGTGAATTTCTCTAGGGCTTTGGTTAAGTAATCTACCTTTTCCCTTAATGCCCTATTTTCCTCTATGCATGCATCATTAACATCCAAAGGCATATAATCATGTGAGCATGCATTATCATGGCAAGAAGAGGTATCATTATTATTTAGACATGCATTTTCTAGCTTATATTCCAAAGCCTTAATTTGATTAAGCATGCTTTTATTTTTCTTTTTCATTCCAAATAAGTCCTTAGTTAAACTAGAAATTATGGAAACTATTTTCTTAGGAGAAGCTTTCGTTACCATAGTTTCCATGTCTTCTTCTTCTTCGGATGATGAGGATGTAGAAGCTCCCCCTTCACTTGAGCTCTCTCCTCTTGAGCTTGATCCTTCATTTTCGGAGGAAGAGCAATCCAAGTCATCAAAGGCCATCAAGGCCAAATTGGTGACAAAGGCATTCTCCTCATCCGATGATGAGGAGGAGGATGAGGATGGATCATCCCAAGTCCTTGCCTTGAGAGCTTTAGCCTTTCCCTTTTCCTTTGTCTTCTTCTCCTCTTCCTTCTTTTTCTTGCTCCCCTTTTTCTTCTTCTTTTCTTCTTTCTTTTTCCTCTCTTCCTTGCTCTTGTTTAAGAGAGGACAATTGTCCCTTATGTGCCCTTCTCCTTGGCAATTGTAGCATATGACCTTCCCCCTTGGTCTTCTATTCCTATCATTAGATTTATCAAATCTAAAATTCTTAAATGCACGTCTTACCCTCCTTACCATATAGGCTTCTTCGGTGCTATCCATGGAGGAGGAGGACGCTTCGTCATCGGAGGAGGAGGGGATTTCCATCTTCTTCTTCCCCTTATTTGCCAACAATGCTACTCCCCTTGAAGGTTGAATTCTAGGCTCCTCTTGTATTCCCTCAAGCCTAGTTTCGTGGAGCTCCATTGTTGAGAAGAACTCCTCCAAGGTGCTCACTTATAAATTCTTTGAGATATAGAATGAGTCCACCATGGAGCTCCATTTTGAGGACCGGGGAAAGGCATCTATGACCTTCATTACCATATCCCGGTTTGATAGCTTCTCACCTACACTTGTTAGCCCAATTAAAATTTCTTTAAACCTAGAGTGTAGTGAGGTTACCTTTTCTCCCTTTTCTAGTTTTATATTGGATAGTTGGGAGCGGAGGAGGTCTCTCCTTGCTAGCTTGGCCTCGGATGTGCCTTCATGGAGTTCTATAAGCTTCTCCCACATCTCTTTGGCGCTAGCACATTCTCCGATCCGGTTAATCTCTTGTTGGGGGAGCACATTGAAAAGATGATGTTTTGCCTTTGAGTTTGCAAGGTGCTCTTCCCTTTGCCTTTTGGTCCACCTAGATTTCTCTATTGGCTTCCCTTCTTCATCCCTAGGCAAAATGAAACCGGATTCCATTGTAATCATTATATCAAAATCCGTTTCGAAAAATACCTCCATTCTCTTTTTCCACCAAGAGAATTCTCCTTCAAACTTCGGAGGATGGATGTTGGAGCCGGCCATTTTGAATGTTGCTTGTTGTGGCGGTTAGTCCTCGACAAGCTTTCCATGGCTCTGATACCACTTGTAGGAGATCGATTGGCCGGCTAGAGGGGGGTGAATAGCCCTTTACGTTTGGATGCCGGTATTTGCTCGTCTACAAAACTAATTAGCCCAAGCGGAAGACTAATAAAGATAAGCAAGTAGAAATACGAGAAAACAAATGCTAACAAAGAATGTAACGTGGTTCATGGCTACGCCGCTAATCCACGGTCCCCGATTCGTCCTCGGTGAATCACTCCGCTAAACCAATCCACTAAATGGTCTCTTCTTTGTACCAAGCTAGGTGGAGGTAACCTTTACAATCAAGATCACTCTTATTACAAATAGAATGGAGTAAAAGCGAGTAAGAAGAGTTTAGAGCTTGTGGGGCACTAGGAAGATCACTTGGAGCATAAGCATTAGCCTCTCAAAGGCTTACACCCTCTCTTTTTATAGAGAGGCTGATTTCTTCCGTTGCCGCCATCGATCGGTCATTGGCCCTTGGCGATCATTGCCAATCTAACGGCCTCGAACACGTCGGATCCCGACCGTTGTAGTCCAACGGAACTCTTGGCGTCGGTGATGGACCTCATCGGTCCTCACGCTCCGTATCGACGCCCGATCGGCATTGAACGGTTCTGCAATGGCGAAACCCTATTGACACCGATCATTGCGCTTGATCGATGGTCTTAGCGATCGGCCGATCGCCCACGATGGGCGATCGGCTGCCACAATCCCGGTCGTATACGGTCGAACTCACTCGACTTCGGAGGCCGATTGCCATGACATGGCAGTCGACTGGTGTCGGGAAAACCCATCCGACACTTGGCCAAATGGCCAAGTTTCACCTAAGAGCTACCCTTCCCCGGGTTACAATCGCTCACTCTCATTTCTCGGAGTCCCTCGCCTTCGAAGTTCTCTTCATTCTCGGCCACGTCCCTCGGCAGCATCAGGCGCACGGCTCTGCAATGCTCCTTCGCGTCTCTTGCCTCGAAGTCTACTTCCTCCGGCTTCACTCCAAGCTTCTCGTCCGGCGGTCCCTCGGATGCTCCAAGCGCACGGCTTCCGCAAAGCTATCCTTCACCGACTCAAGGTACGAGTCATGAGATGTGAAACTCGCCACGGCTCTATGTGCGAATTACTAAGTCCTGCACGACTTCAACGCACATATCAAATCAACATATCAAACTAACTTAAACCCTTTGCCACACCATCAAAACCATATTACGGCAAGAGATTGCCCTAACATATAACATGTCCAATTATAATAATTTAAGATAAAACTAAATCTACAAAGATGTTCTCGAACTTTATCACATTGAAAAAATTTACCATTATGACACTTTTTTGCATGGACACCATAATTTATTCACATCCATAAACTCAACATTATTACTAGCAAAATTTAAAAATTGTTCCAACTCAATAATAAATTCATCGATTAAACTCCAACGTTCTGGTAAATTCTTTTTATACATTCAACTTCTTTTTCTCTCCATTTGTCCTATTTCCAAATTTATATCAAGAAGTAATTCTAATTTTTTTCATGTTCCATCCATATTAATTGAAAAATAAATTTATACTCAAAATAAATTCTTCTAGTGCTTACTTATTTTGGGTATGATTTTGAATTATAAATTATAACATATCAAACAAATAATACATATTTATAGTAAAAGAAATACATAAAATTGAACATTAATTTTATATGTTATAGAATGATAATGCTACAAAGTTTTGAATATACAATATACCTGTCATAGTGGAAGCAACGGATGAGTTCATAGTAGAATGTAGGGATTTTTTATGCAAAATAGCATATGCTCAACGGAAAAATAGGATCCCTTCCAAGTGATCCTTGCGAAAGAAAACCTCGTACAAATAAATAAATTTCTCTAAAAGGAAAAAAAACTTATCTTATAGGAGAATATTACCTTTGTTGCGTGCCCTTTTTAATCCCGCTTCTCCTTGGGTTTGTTGGATCTTTTAGCACGTTCAAATGTCCGTGCCTCTATATGTATCCACACGAGCAAGCTCTTGTCTCACAAAAGAAACTAGAAGAGCTCTCCTTTGCTTCTTGCTAGAGAAGTCCCTAAAGGAGAGGAAGGTAGGGAAAAAGAGAAAGGAAGAAGAAGACCACTCTTCTTGCTAGCCTACACTCACAAAAGCCACACAACCAAAGCCTCTCACCACCAAGCTCTCTCCAAGCCTCAAGCTTCCACCAATTTGGCCGGACACCCCATGGAGTGTTTTATAGGATTGAAAAAACCTTTCACCTCCTATCACATTCAATGCAATCAATTGCATTGAAAAATAATCACACTCCTTGTTTGGCCGACCACATGTGGAGAAATTCCAAAGGTCAAAACCCTTTGTCTCCTTCCACATCATCAAGCTTAGGTGGCATGCTTATGTGGCATGCTTAGGTGGCATGCTTATGTGGCATTCATGCATGTTGAATTAATCTTATTAATTCAATAAGCTTATGTTATCATATTGAATTAATATCATTAAATCAATAAGGTAACATATTGAATTAATCTTATTAAATCAATTAAGCTTAGGTTATCATGATAACATATTTATTTAATCTTATTAAATTAATAAGCTTAGCATATTGAATTAATCTCATTAAATCAACAAGCTAAAATTCTCATTAAGCTTAAAGTCCAAAAACCATTTTGTACTTAAGCTTATTCCCAAATTATTCTAGTCAAACTAGAATGCACTAATTCTTCTAATCATCATGCTCTTTGTGTGTGACCCTATAGGCTCTCATAACGTTGGCAGTGGATCTAAACTCTTTTAGATACACAAGCAATGAGTGGCATCTAGCAATACATCATTGCTACCCAAGTTACGAAATAAGTCAAGATCCGACTAACCTTTCCGTGACTACTATAATGTATGACCATGTCCTTCTATTCTTGATATCAGATTGACCAATGAGGCATAGACCGTGTCATCCTCGATCAATCTATGTGTTTCTTGATCCCTGAGTAAACTAACTCAAACAAATGAGCTCAATATCTCATATTGACTCATTCGAGCATGGCCATGTGTTTTAGTAGTTCTACTCAATCAAGGGGCCCACAGATATCACTCCCGTCATATGGGAGGGATAGATCCCATCTACATCACTCACATCCCTCCACATAATTTGTTATATACCCAGTAATCGCCTTTATGGTCCACCCTGTTACGGGTGACGTTTGACGATACCAAAGTACATAACTCTTTATGTAGGGAACCGTAGTGACTTCAGGTTTGAGGACTATTCATACCAATAGTCACATGAGAAAGTTTATGACACTCATATGATGATCCATGAAACTTTCTCATGGCGGGTCAGTTCAGTATATATTCTCTAATATATACCCATGTGTCAACTTGATATCATATATCCATGACTTGTGAGATCAAGTCATCAATTGACCTACATGCTAGTCTTTATGTATTAATATTGCCCTTGCATATTAATACTTGACTAGGAACATTTAGGAAAGTGTTCTCTACAGCCTCTCATAATCAATTCTGCCAATTGATGTGCTGTAGATAAGAACCTACTTTTATAGGGCATTATTATATTTAATTTAGCTGGCACAAGCAAGACGTAAATATAATAACCAATCCTTTGCCTTTATAGAATATGATACAAAATGTTCCCTATTCAACCATCACATGATTGGTTCTAGGGCTATAACTAACGATCTCCCACTAGCACTAGTACCAATCACTATAATATATGATACCTAGTGACCTAGTGTGACCATCATGCTTCCTCTGTGCCAAAGCCTTGGTCAATGGATCTGCGATGTTAGCTTCTATCGGTACTCTGCATATCCTCACATCTCCTCTATCGATGATCTCTCGAATGAGATGGAAGCGCCGCAGTATGTGTTTGGTCTGTTGATGTGATCGAGGTTCCTTAGCCTGTGCAATAGCCCCATTGTTGTCACAATAGAGGTCTATTGGATCTGCAATGCTAGGAACTACCCCAAGTTCACTGATGAACTTACGGAGCCAAACAACCTCCTTTGCTGCATCAGACGCAGTAATATACTCGGCTTCTGTTGTAGAATCAGCAACTGTGTCCTGCTTCGAACTCTTCCAGCTCACAGCTCCACCATTCAGGCAAAACACGTACCCCGATTGTGATCTATAGTCATCCTTGTCTATTTGGAAGCTTGCATCATTGTAACCCTTTACAGTTAGCTCCTCATTGCCTCCAAATATCAGGAAATATTCTTTCGTTCTTCGTAAGTATTTAAGAATATTTTTGATTGCTATCCAGTGACTTTCACCTGGATCTGACTGGTATTTACTCGTCATGCTCAAAGCATACGAGACGTCAGGACGAGTACAAAGCATGGCGTACATGATAGACCCTATAGCAGATCCATAAGGGATCTTATCCATGCGATCTCTCTCCTCCTTAGAAGAGGGACATTGAGTCTTCGAAAGACTCACACCATGTGATAAAGGCAGAAATCCTTTCTTGGAATTTTGCATAGCAAAACGATCTAGCACTTTATCAATGTATGTACTCTGACTTAGGCCAAGTAATCTTTTAGATCTATCTCTATAGATCTTGATGCCTAGAATATAGGCAGCTTCACCTAAGTCTTTCATCGAGAAACAATTCCCTAACCACATCTTCACAGACTGGAGTGAGGGAATATCATTTCCGATGAGAAGTATGTCATCTACATTCAAGATAAGAAATATAACTGTGCTCCCACTATTTCTCTTGTAGACACAAGGTTCATCTTCATTCTTGATGAAACCAAACTCCTTGATTGCATCATCGAATCGAAGATTCCAGCTTCGAGAGGCTTGCTTTAGTCCATAAATGGACCTTTGCAGTTTGCATACCTTTCCAGGATGCTTTGGATCTTCAAAACCCTCAGGCTGTGTCATGTACACATCCTCGAGTAGCTTTCCATTCAGAAAAGCGGTTTTGACATCCATCTGCCAGATCTCATAATCGTGGTAGGCTGCAATAGCAAGTATGATCCGAATGGATTTAAGCATCGCAACTGGTGAAAAGGTTTCATCATAGTCAATACCATGAGTTTGTTTGAATCCTTTAGCCACTAATCTACCTTTATAGGTATGCTTATTACCATCCATGTCAGTCTTTACTTTAAAGACCCACTTACACCCAATGGGTTTTACCCCTTCAGGTGGATCAACCAAAGTCCATACTTGGTTAGTGTACATGGATTCCATTTCGGATCTCATGGCCTCTAGCCATTTCTCGGAATCTGGGCTCATCATAGCTTCTTGATAGGATGTAGGTTCGTCAAGATTGACAAGCAATACATCACCATTTTTAGTCAAGAGAAAAGAATATCTCTCGGGTTGACGACGGATCCTATCAGATCTACGAAGAGGTTGGTCTACTTGAACAGGTGTTTGCTCCACAACTCTTTGGGCAACAATTTCCCCATCCACAACACTTTGTGGTGCCTGTTCATTTTCCATCGAAGCCTTAGTGTTATCTTCATCTTGAATTTCTTCAAGATGAATTTTACTCCCACTAGTTTTTCTAGAAATAAATTCTCTTTCTAGAAAGACAGCATTTCTGGCAACAAACACCTTGCCAAGTGTGGGATTGTAAAAGTAATATCCCTTAGTTTCCTTGGGATATCCTACAAAATAACACTTATCTGATTTGGGTCCTAGTTTATCTGAGACTTGACGTCTAACATAAGCTTCACAACCCCAAATCTTTATAAAAGACATTTTGGGACTCTTCCCAGTCCATAACGTATATGGTGTCTTTTCTACGGCTTTTGATGGGACGCGATTAAGTGTGAAAGCGGCTGTCTCTAGAGCTAAACCCCAAAAGGAAGTAGGTAGATCAGTCTGGCTCATCATTGATCGTACCATATCTAATAGAGTAGGATTTCTCCTCTCAGATACACCATTCCATTGTGGTGTTCCAGGTGGAGTGAGTTGGGATATTATCCCACACTCAGCCAGGTGATCACGAAACTCTTGACTAAGGTATTCACCACCTCGATCTGATCGAAGTAGCTTAATACGCTTACCAAGTTGGTTTTGTACTTCATTCTTGAATTCTTTGAACTTTTCAAAGGATTTTGACTTATGTCTCATCAAATATAAGTAGCCAAATCTACTCATATCATCAGTGAAAGTAATAAAGTACTTATAGCCTCCTCTGGCTTCGACATTAAAAGGGCCACATACATCAGTATGTATGAGTCCTAACAAGTCCGTCGCTCTCTCCCCATGTCCACTAAATGAAGTTTTAGTCATCTTTCCTAAAAGACAAGATTCGCATACCTCATATGATTCAAAATCAAATGAGTCCAATAATCCATCTTTATGGAGTTGGGATATGCATTTTTCATTTATGTGACCTAGGCGACAGTGCCAGAGATATGTTTGGTTCAAATTATTCGATTTGAACCGTTTGGTATTTACGTTATAAATTGGGTTTTCTAAATCTAGAACATAGAGACCATTCATAAGTGGTGCATTACAATAAAACATTTCATTCAAATAAATGGAACAACATTTGTCCTTTATTATAAAAGAAAAGTTTTTCTTGTCTAAACAAGATACAGAAATTATGTTCTTCGTTCATGAAGGTACATAAAAGCACTCCTCTAGTTCTAAGATAAGCCCAGTGGGAAAAGACAAAGAATATGTTCCTACAGCTACAGCAGCAACTTTTGTGCCATTACCTACTCGTAGGTTCACTTCGCCCTTTGCCATTAGTCTACTATATCTCAGTCCCTGCACATTAGTACAAATGTGAGATGCACATCCGGTATCTAATACCCATGTAGAAGAAATAGATAGATTAACTTCTATAACGTGTATACCTGAGGCAGAAGTCCCACTTCTTTTCTTCTTTACTTCCTCAAGGTAGACTTCATTCCAAAGATCCACCTCACCGCAATGGAAACAGTCCCCTTCCTTAGGTACTTTACCTTTACCCTTTGAAGTGGATGAATTGGCCTTGCCTTTGGCTTGGGTCTTACCCTTGCCTTTGCGCTTACCTTTGCCCTTCTTGACCATTAGTATGTTACTAACTTTCTTCTTGAGATTCGATTCAGCAGTTCTTAATATGCTGAGAATCTCAGGCAAAGGCTTATCAATTTCATTCATGTTATAATTCATGACGAATTGATTATATGTTTCTGGCAATGATTGCAGGATAACATCGGTTGCCAATTCTTGGCTCAGTGGAAAACCTAGTCTTTCAAGGTTCTCAACGTACCCTATCATTTTAAGTACGTGAGTTCCTACAGGTGTTCCTTCTTGCATCTTGCATGCAAAAAGAGCCTTAGACACTTCAAAACACTCGTGCCTAGCTTGTCCTTGATATAGTTGTTTCAAATGCTCAACCATACCATAGGCATCCATGTTCTCATGTTGCTTCTGAAGCTCAGAGTTCATGGTGGCAAGCATAAGACATGACACATCTAATGCGTCATCTTGATGCTTCTTATAAGCATCCTTTTCAGCACGAGTGGCCGCAGGGGCGGGTGTTTCAAGGATAGACTGCTCTAGGACATACAATTTACGTTCTTGCTTGAGGATAATCCTCAAGTTCCTATACCAGTCTAGAAAGTTAGCTCCATTGAGCTTGTCTTTCTCAAGGACCAATCGTAAGTTGAGGGGGTGTGTTGTGTTAGATGACATGGTGATCTACAACATTAAAATGCAAAATTAAGTATCATACCTAAGTCATTTAATTAGGCCTTTAATTAAATGAGGCTCCCACTAAATTCTCATAGCTTTGATATGAGCTAATCATTGATGTAGGCAAACACATTTTGCTTACATCATTAGCTTCTATTTAGCTATAAATTTATATGGGATAAAGATCCACATCATACTTCGTCTCGAGTTAGCTTTGGCTAATCGCCCAAGACGTAGTATGATTAGGTAGGCAATCTTTTGCCAATTACATCTGATGTAACTCTTTAGTAGCTTTGGTTAAGTTTAGATTAGTTTAGTGCTTATTCCTAAACCAGCTTCCAAGCCGTGGCGAGGCACAGAGGCCTTCTTTGATATCGGAGCAACGACCACTTTCTAAGACAAAGCTGATGTTCGAAAATCACACAAAAACTAATTTTTAAAACTTATGTTCAAAGCAAATATATGCCTCTACTTTCTTAATTAATTAAGAAAAACTTAATTAAGTCTTAACCAAGTTTGATAGCGGGATATCACGATTGTCCACTCGCACTCTTCCAAGATAAAATGCATTGCTTTGCTTTGGCAAACCCAACAACAAATGATCGAGGAAGTAGTGAGTACCAAACTTTGGTAGGCATATCGTTTTTGACTTATTAAGAAATAAACTTAAACATGCATCACATACATATTAGCATACATCACATATAAGCTAAATTAACATGCATCACATACATATTAAACTAAGCGTGTCATGGTTATGGCCCTTATTCTACACTCTTCTCAAGCCAATGAAAAGATTGATTGGCTAACCTAGGGATAGCATCTTCTCCCAAGTGCTTCCTTTTGGTTGTCTTGTGTTGTTGACTTCCTCCTTGTAATGTCATCTTCCAATGGACCCTCCATCTTTATTTTGTATATTACAAAAGGAGAAATACTCGAGTTACATTCGAGTCTAAAACTAATTTTTACAACAAGAATTTTAGGAGAAAGGCACGACACGCAGGCCATATTAAGAATTACAACACACACATTCACAAACTTTTTGGGACTAGGCCATAACCATGCACCATGTCAATTTTAACTTTTAAAAGACATCGGATATTTTATTATGTTTGAAAAATTGCTAATGCAATTATCAACTCATAATAAAATTTATCCTACTTCTATATCATATATGAAATAGAGAAAACCTATTTTTTTTATACGATCTTTCGCAAGTGGCTCTGATACCACTGTAGGGATTTTTTATGCAAAATAGCATATGCGCAACGGAAAAATAGGATCCCTTCCAAGTGATCCTTGCGAAAGAAAACCTTGTACAAAAAAATAAATTTCTCTAAAAGAAAAAAAAAACTTATCTTATAGGAGAATATTACCTTTATTGCGTGCCCTTTTTAATCCCGCTTCTCCTTGAGTTTGTTGGATCTTTTAGCACGTTCAAATGTCCGTGCCTCTATATGTATTCACACGAACAAGCTCTTGTCTCACAAAAGAAACTAGAAGAGCTCTCCTTTGCTTCTTGCTAGAGAAGTCCCTAAAGGAGAGGAAGGTAGGGAAAAAGAGAAAGAAAGAAGAAGACCACTCTTCTTGCTAGCCTACACTCACAAAAGCCACACAACCAAAGCCTCTCACCACCAAGCTCTCTCCAAGCCTCAAGCTTCCACCAATTTGGCCGGACACCCCATGGAGTGTTTTATAGGATTGAAAAAACCTTTCACCTCCTATCACATTCAATGCAATCAATTGCATTGAAAAATAATCACACTCCTTGTTTGGCCGGCCACATGTGGAGAAATTCCAAAGGTCAAAACCCTTTTTCTCCTTCCACCTCATCAAGCTTAGGTGGCATGCTTAGGTGGCATGCTTATGTGGCATTCATGCATGTTGAATTAATCTTATTAATTCAATAAGCTTATGTTATCATATTGAATTAATCTCATTAAATCAATAAGGTAACATATTGAATTAATCTTATTAAATCAATTAAGCTTAGGCCATCATGATAACATATTTATTTAATCTTATTAAATTAATAAGCTTAGCATATTGAATTAATCTCATTAAATCAACAAGCTAAAATTCTCATTAAGCTTAAAGTCCAAAAACCATTTTGTACTTAAGCTTATTCCCAAATTATTCTAGTCAAACTAGAATGCACTAATTCTTCTAATCATCATGCTCTTTGTGTGTGACCCTATAGGCTCTCATAACGTTGGCAGTGGGTCTAAACTCTTTTAGATACACAAGCAATGAGCGATATCTAGCAATACATCATTTCTACCCAAGTTACGAAATAAGTCAAGATCCGACTAACCTTTCCGCAACTACTATAATGTATGACCGTGTCCTTCTATCCTTGATATCAGATTGACCAATGAGGCATAGACCGTGTCATCCTCGATCAATCTATGTGTTTCTTGATCCCTGAGTAAACTAACTCAAACAAATGAGCTCAATATCTCATATTGACTCATTCGAGCATGGTCATGCGTTTTAGTAGTTCTACTCAATCAAGGGGCCCACAGATATCACTCCCATCATATGGGAGGGATAGATCCCATCTACATCACTCACATCCCTCCGCATAATTTGTTATATACCCAGTAATCGCCTTTATGGTCCACCCTGTTACGGGTGACGTTTGACGATACCAAAGTACATAACTCCTTATGTAGGGAACCATAGTGACTTCAGGTTTGAGGACTATTCATACCAATAGTCACATGAGAAAGTTTATGACACTCATATGACGATCCATGAAACTTTCTCATGGCGGGTCAGTTCAGTATATATTCTCTAATATATACCCATGTGTCAACTTGATATCATATATCCATGACTTGTGAGATCAAGTCATCAATTGACCTACATGCTAGTCTTTATGTATTAATATTGCCCTTGCATATTAATACTTGACTAGGAACATTTAGGAAAGTGTTCTCTACAACCTCTCATAATCAATTCTGCCAATTGATGTGTTGTAGATAAGAACCTACTTTTCTAGGGCATTATTATATTTAATTTAGCTGGCACAAGCAAGACATAAATATAATAACCAATCCTTTGCCTTTATAGAATATGATACAAAATGTTCCCTATTCAACCATCACATGATTGGTTCTAGGGCTATAACTAACATAGAAGACTTTGCGAACACGCGGATCACCTGAAGGACGAAGTACGACAAGCCTATGAAAAATAAAACATTAATTTTGTATTTATATTACATATTACTGATTTAATTTAAATAACATGTTGACTCTGTTGTGGGCCGAGTACATGCCGCAGAGGGTCGGAGTCGACACAACAGTTGTGCACGATCTTGGGGCGGTGATGAACCACCCATTCGTGGGGCCTGGAACAACGCCCCAGTTGGGCGAACGACCTAGACAAACCATCGGCGCGCGAACGACTAGGGTCACTTGATAGATGATCGCTATGCACACACACAGATCACATGAAGGGCGATCACGATGCACGCACGCGGCAAGGTGACCCCCCTACCACGTCGTGCCCCTGTGGCGTGCTCGCGACAGGCCCTATCGTGTGCTCACGATAGTAGCAGCCGCGATCACATGCACGCGTTGTGCTCAGGGCAGTAGCATCCACAAGCACCCGAGCATGCTGCTGCAAGCATGCATTATGCTTGGGGTGGCACGCGGCGGCATGTGGCAATTGTCGCACGAGTTTGCGGTCGTGACAGTTGTCATCATGATCTCGCATGGCAGCGAGTGCAGCAGCTACCGCGTGAGCTCATAGCAGCGGCAGCTGCTGCTACGAGCTCGCGCGGCAGCACTGCCGCACGCGATGAGCTACCATGATCTTGCATGACAGCGAGATTGTGGCAACTGCTCGATCTCGCACAACGAGCCGGTGGTCCAACGATAGAAGAGGAGAGGTGTGCATACCGGAGGATCGATCAGGCAGAGGAGCGTGTGAGAAAGGGAAAGGAAAAGGGAGGTGGTGTAATTAGGGGAAGTCAACGATGATTTATAATTCATTGCAATATTCGTCACCAATTAAAAAATCCAACGAAATATTTTCGTCGCTAAATTTATCACACAATTTGCAACGAATTATTAAATCATTGCAAATTCTACGACGAATTCATATTTCATCGCTAAATTCTATGAAGAATTTTATTTTTCATCGCAAAATTAGCGATAAAAATTAAATTCATTGCCAAATTAGCGACGAATATTAAATTCGTCAGAAATTTCTTAATTTCTGCCGTTGTTTCGTTGCAAAATTTGCAACGAAAATAGAATTCATCCCAGAGTTTCCAACGAATCCTAATTTGTTGTAAATTTTGTGACGAATTTATATTTTGTTGTAAAATTTTGCAACAAAATTTATTTTTCATCGCAAATTAGCGATGAAAAATTAAATTCAAGCAAAAGTTAGCAATAAAGCAATACGTAAATTGGAACGAAGTTATAAATGTTTTTATGTTTGCAACAAAAAAATTTTTGTTGTAAATTTCGTTACTAATTTGCGACGAAATTTCTAATTCATCGTAAATTTTGTTGCAAATTAGTAACAAATTATGTTCCTTGCTAAGTTTCATCACTATTTTAATGTATTTTGTAGTTACGCGATAACAAAATATGGATTGTAGACATGGTTTCACAAATATCATGACAAAACCAATCCTAATGATTATATAAATTAGTACTTATGACTATTAACAACTATATTTGTATTACTTCAATCGCTTTGGATCAACTTTAGTCTATTGAAATCTAAATTAAAGAATTATTTGTATGATCTTATTAGAAACCAACCAATTTAAAAATGTCTCTAGTTGAGTCGATTGAAAGTATCCACTTGAGTCAACTATGTTGATGTGACGCAATGCGAAAACAAGTGTTGGATTGCTAAAGGGGGAGAGAGTGATTGATGCACTTACAAATAAAATCTCTCTTGTTAATATTTTAATAAAGACAAATTAAAATATAAGACATATAAAAATAAATACACAAATATACTTGCATGTTTATTTGATTCATAACCCTCAAATTGTTACGCCCAAGGTCCATGCATACAAAGTTATCTATTATTTTCTCCTTTCTCCTCTTCTATAAAGGATCGAAGGTGGAAAAATCTCTTAATATAATAGATGGAGTAATAAAATAAGAGGATTAGAAATTTGCAAAGAAATATTCAAATACGGTGTGTTATAATCTCGAGCCTCTAGTTTCTAATTTATAACCTCCACCTCAAATTGATCATTGTGCTGATATAGCATGTTCGATCGGTCAATTGAAAAATCTTATCCGATTGATTGAAAATTGTAGAGGAATCATTGTCACACTAGGAGGGGTGAATAACATTTTCGCAACTTCGCTCATTTGATCATGATTGCTTGTCTATAAATAGTTAGTACTCAACAAAAATACAAGCATACACAATAAAAACAAAAATACCACATGCAATACACAAGATTTATATGGTTTGGAATCTACGGTGCTTAATCCACAACGAGTTAGTGATCCACACCCACTATATTCTTCCTCCTCGGCAACACGCTGGAAGTGGAGAAACCTCTTACAAAAAACTACAATAAAAATACAACAAGTATTACAAAGAAGAATGAAATATAAGTAAAGAAAACTTTACACAATAATCTTTGATTGAGAGCTCTTTTAGTTGTTTTGGAAGCCTTTGGAATACCCTAAAATATACTAGCATTTCGCTTCAAAATCGCCCAAGAACCATGGTCAAAATCCTCCATGAGCTGCTCCTTTTATAACCTGCAGTTGCCTAATTTCACGCCCAATAGTCGATTTCCCAAAGACACCAGTCGAATGCCCACAGTGTCGTTGTCTCACAATGGACTTAATCCACGTTGGTTTACTCCAATAGATACCCTAGTAGTCGATTGCCAACTCAGTAGTTGAATGCCCAATCGACTACAAGACATTATGTGTCGATGTCCACCACCACTAGTCGACTAACCATCCATGACAGTCGACTGCCTATACATGACAGTTGATTGCCAATGGCACACAGCAATAGTCGAGCCTCCAGTCGACTATTGACCAGTGGACTGGTCATAATCCCAGTCAACTACACTGAGTCAACTAGGCTTCCGAGTGTCAAGCATTCGACCAGTCGACTGGTCCATAACCTCAACCATGAGGTTTAACCCAAGTATGATCCCCTCATACTTAATACTCACCCATAGCTTAGACCTAAGCTTTCAACCCACTTCCATCAGCCTCACGCCTCCCAGATCCCACGAATCTGCGACTCTTCATCCTTGCGCTAGCCTTCAAGTGCCTCCATCGGCTATGTCATGCTAATCGGATACCCTTAGCCTAAACCTCGGCCTTCTAGTCACTTCCATCAACCACACACCTCTCGAATCCTTTGAGTCCATGACTTTTCATCCTTGCGCTAGCCTTTAAGTGCTTCTATCAACCTAGTCATGCTAACCAGGTCTTTAGCCAAAGTTCACTTAGACTTTATGCCACCAAGACTACACACTTGGATTTACGCTGCCAAGACTTCACCTTTGGACTTCCCTTGCCAAATATCTATATTTGGACTTTCCATGCCAAGTCACCAAACTTGGGCTTTCCATGCCAAGTATCCATACTTGAACTTTTCATGCCAAGTACACAAGACTTGGACTTTCCATGCCAAGTCACCAAACTTGGACATTCCATGCCAGTATCCATACTTGGCCTTCTTCATTGCCAAGTCCCATGCTTGGACTTCTCAAATGCTAAGACCCATGCTTGGACTTTCCTATGACAATCACATTGTCAATCGTATTGAAAAAATCAAAATATTACTCGAGTCACACTCGAGTCTGGTCAATCGTGACCTAGGCCGATTCCACCAACAATCTCTCCCTTTTTGATGTCTGACAATACCTTTAAGTTATGCTAGCCCATAAGCCCAACTTAACTCTGTTGGTGCAATCGGCCCAGGTCACGATTGACCAGACTCGAGTTTGACTCGAGAGGTATTTTGATGTTAGACAAAACGTATGACAATGTGATTGTCATGGTAAAGTCCAAGTCTTGAGTACTTGGCATGGAAAATCTAAGCATGGATCTTCACAATGGTAAAGTCCAAGTCTTGAGTACTTGGCATGGGAAGTCCAAGCATAGATCTTGGCAATGGTAAAGTCCAAGTCTTGAGTACTTGACATGGAAAGTCCAAGCATGGGTCTTGGCAAGGGAAAGTCCAAGCTTGAGTTTTGACAATTGAAAAATCCAACATGGGTTGGCAAGGAAAGTCCAAGGGTGTAGTCTTGGCCACGTAAGTCCAAGTGTGTAGTCTTAGCGGTGAAAGTCCAAGTCATAGGTACTTGACATTTAGAAAGTCCAAGGGTTGATATTCACAGCGTAAAGTCCAAGGGTGGAGTCTTTGCAGCATAAGTCCAATGGTTGGCGACGTAAAGTCCAAGCGTGTGTCTTGACAGCATAAGCTCAAATGTACCTTGGCGATGTAGACCAGCTTAACATGACAATAGACGATAGAAGCACCTGAAGGCTAGCATATGGATGAAAAAGTCATGGATGACTTGGAGGGATCCGATAGGCGTGAGGCTGATGGAGGTGACTAGAAGGCTGATGGTCTATTCTAAGGGCGGTCTAGCAAGTATGAGGGTATCATACTTGGGGTAAACCTCAAGCTTGAGGTGTAGCAGTGGACTGGGGTTATGGACTAGTTGACTAGATAAGTGTTTGACACTTGGCATCCAAGTTGACACTGAACAGTCGACTAGGATTATGACCAGTTCACTGTCGTGAGTCGACTGGCATTTGACTATGGCAAGTGGCCTTGGCAGTTGACTGCTAGTATTGGGTAGTCGACTGGCCATGAGCAGTTGACTGCCATGGAGGTTAGTCGTGTTGGAATGTATACTGAAAGCCTAGCTCTTTTTGTATGAACATTTTATTTTGAAATAAGAATCACATGATCATTGTTTGCATTTTATATATTCATTATATATGTGTGCATATTGTCTAATATTTTACATTGTAGATAACATGGTGCTTGGTGTGGCACAGAAGATCATGTTATCAGTACCTTGTAAAATATAAGTAAAGGCTCACAACCAAGATGGTTTTGGACAAACCATTGGCATGGTTGTAGTGTAGCTTGGTATTGTTTTATCTTGAACTTAGAGTTACACTAGTACACTTAGGTGTATTGAGTAGGACCGACATAGAGGTGATTCAATTTAGTACTGACTACATAATTGAATCGGACCTCGGATATTATGTTGTACATGCTCTTAATCCCGATATAATAACGGGCACATGTACTTAGTATTTATTTCTTTGATTTACCAGTGGGTGAGATTTAGATGGATTAAATCAATATGCCCGGTAAGTTGGGAAATAATATTATTTACATGGTGTGTCGTTGATTATAGGAGGAAACCGTGTCCTATATATAAGGTTGATGATGTCCCCTTGAGGAGCTCATAAGGTTCATCATGTAAACCCAGCTGGTTGACTTAGTCAACATGATGATAAGGTTGAGTGGTACTACTCGAGGAATTAGATGTTAATTAATTGATGGTCAGTAAATCAATTAATTGATGGACATTCGATATCTTAAACACGGGGAGATTAATGTGCAAATAATATATGGAGCCCATATTGATTTATGGGGTTGGTGAGGTAGTTCAATGATGATCCTCTAGTGGAATGGAACATCATTGATGGATCAAGTTTGTGTGGTTCCGATCCATCGGGTGGCCAAGACCCAACTCCTCCTTATGGTCCCTATCGTAGCCTAATATAATCCTTATGAAGTCTAGATCCAAGAATGTAAAACAAAACCTAGAACCAACGGTTGGGATTAAATCCCTAAGATCCGATGGTTAGGATGAAACCCTAGAACCAACGGTTGGGATTAAATCCCTAAGATCCGATGGTTAGGATGAAACCCTAGAATCGACGGTTAGGATTAAATCCCTAGATCCGACGGTTGGGATAAAACCCTAGATTT
Organism: Wurfbainia villosa; assembly: GCA_025175895.1. Lineage (NCBI taxonomy): Eukaryota > Viridiplantae > Streptophyta > Magnoliopsida > Zingiberales > Zingiberaceae > Wurfbainia > Wurfbainia villosa. Next base: position 78,280,325 of record CM046001.1, on the reverse strand, counting down.
GACGGTTGGGATGAAACCCTAGATCCGACGGTTGGGATGAAATCCTAGATCCGACGGTTGGGATTAAACCCTAGATCCGACGGTTGGGATAAAACCCTAGATCCGACGGTGGAGATTAAATCCCTAGATCCAACGGTGGAGATTAAAAGAGGTTTAGGCCCTACTCTATATATAGATGGCTTAGGGTTGGGCGGCAACTAAGTGATTTGAATTGGAATTAGGGTTTGGAAAGAAGTTGGGCGGCTAGGGTTTGGAGCTAGGGTGGGCGGCAATCATCTTCATCCAAGGTTGTTGCCGGCGCCCACTTCCTTCATTCTTCCCTTGGCCGGCGCCCATCATCTAAGCCTCTACCTTCTTCCTTGGCCGGCGGTTCTCCTTCCATAGGTGGCCGGTTATCTCCTCCTCCCTATTCTCCAAGTGGCCGGCGGCAACTCTTCTTGAAGTTGGCCGGCGCATCATCCATTGCTCCTTGACCGGCGGTTGCACCAAATTCTCCAATTTGGTGGTCGGTTCTAGATAGGAGAGGTTTTTGTTCGTTTTTCTCTTTGTTCGCAGCGGACAAGGTAGAGGAGAACTCGATCTAGAAGGCTTCAACTCGTGGAGGATCTTCGTCCACACGTCGTCCACGAGAAGGATAGGACATACGGTAGAAGATCGTAAGGTATAAAGTTGTTTTTAACTTTATTTACAGATCTGAATATGTTCTTTAATATTTTGATTATGCATGTGTATGAATGGATATATATTGTATAATCATGGACCCCGAAGACAAACACAAAAACCGGCGATCCATCCGTCGTCTTTTCCGCGGCTAACCAACTAGAAGAGTTGTGTTGCTTGAACAACTAGTTTGTTCAAGCGACCACTCAAGTTGTTAGCACGACGACGAATAGGTTGTGCCAAGGAAGCTCATCCCATCCGGATTAAGTCTTTCATTAGTGAAAATTTTAATCCGGGGACATGGGAGCCAATGAGCCTCCGAAGCGACACATCCCTACATTTGGTATCAGAGCCACGGTTTCCGGTTTTGTGTGTTTAGGATTCGGTTAATTTTTTATGCATTTTTTCATATATTATATGTGTCGGATAATAGTAGGATATGCGTAGTTTAACTTTTTGGTTGCAGGCATAAGATCCGACTATTATGGCCATGTGTGTGTATGTGAATGGATGTGTGTAAAAAATTTATTATTTGAATCCTCGGGGTTGATGAGGCTAGATTAGTATTTAATTTTTGTAATTAAATACGGCATTGTTTAGCCGATCATTTTAGTTTACTTTCGATCTAGATTATTTGTACACTCCTTCGTGGAGTATAGGATCGATGGATGTAAATAAAATGATTTATCTCTGCTGGGATACTTTGGTGACTTGCGCACGGGAAAAGATGGAGCGGACGAGGTGGCGACACGACGGGATGCATATTGGAGGACAATGCCATAATAGTTGGAAAAATTCTGTTTTTTCCATATTTATTGCTTATTTGTTTTATATGCATGTTGTGTATGTTTAAAATTCCTCGATTGCAATTTACTAAGTGGGAGAGGGATATTTTAATTAATTCTCACGGCCTCCATTACAATTTGACGTGTGATGCAACAAACTTGCGCGTTGGCTTTGAGTGCCTTCCTCCCCATCGGATGGGTTTGTTTGCGGATCACTAGGTCAAATAATGGTTGTAGGAAATTATCTAGGAGTGTGTGTACTTCCCCATCGGTAAGGCACATAATCCGAAATAATTCCCTTAGTACCGTGTAATGGTGCACACTTAGATGCAAATAAAAAGTATCCTCCCCATCGGAGTCACTGCTTTTATTTGTAGGGCCAAAGAGGAACCAACTATTAATTTTATTTGTCAAAAAGTAAGGTTGACAAGATAATAAAATTAATGGGTAAAACCTCCTCTTACAAATGTAGAATTCGTATACGTCCACACTATCGTGGCATGCGATATTCTCGGTGTTTTGAGGTGTTGGTTGATTTCTGAATTTTATTGTTTTGAGGAATCAATATTATTTGAAATCTAATATTTTGATCATTGTGATTCTAAGGATTTTCAAATGGCTTTCAATCCACTTACTTTGGTACTAAAGGAAACAAACTTACTGTCCCCAAACAATAATGATTGGAAAAGAAATATGGATAGTGTCTTAACTGTCGATGAGTGTCCTCCTAGGCCTGCAGATGATTCTGGGGAAAAGGAACTTTTCGGATACCAGAATCGAGCTCTTAGGCAGGAAGCCATGGTTGCTCAGAAGGTTTCTACTTCTAAGCCGAAAGGCAAGAAGAAGAAGAAACAAGGTAGAGCAAAGGTGGTGGGAGGATCTCAGGGAGTGAAGAGGCCGAAAGGCAAGTGCTTCACTTGTAGACAGACTGGACATGGGAAGAAAGACTTCCCCTTCCTGAAGCAGAACAAGGGTATATCTTCTGCCTTAGTCGTTGAAACATGTTTAGTGGTGTGTGTAGATACGGGAGCCACTGATCATGTCTGCAATTCTTTGCAGGGGTTCCAGGAAACCCGACGACTAGCTGAAGGAGAAATTACCATCTACATGGGCAATGCTACAAAGGTAGCGGCTATTGCAGTGGGAGACGTTTATTTATCGTTTGATAGAAATAAAGTTTTGGTTTTGAGAAATTGTCTTTATGTACCTACATTTAGAAAGAATTTGATTTCGGTTTCTAAATTGTTTATGGATGGATATTCTGTTTCTTTTAATGACAGAGTTGTTATAAAAAGAAATAGAGAGATTATCTGTTCAGGTACATTGGTTGGCAATTTGTATACTCTTGAACCAAAAGCTCCCACGATGCATATAGAAGTGAATAACTCATCTTCTAAGTCTAATAAGAGAAAAGAACCTTCGCAAATGAACCAAACGTATCTTTGGCATCTAAGGCTTGGTCATATTAACTTAAGCAGAATTCAAAGGTTGATAGCTGATGGACCTTTGGGTTCATTAGTAGTGGAGGATCTCCCAACCTGCGAATCTTGCTTGGAAGATAAAATGACCAAGAGGCCTTTCAAGGCCAAGGGGTATAGAGCCAAAGATGTGTTAGAATTGGTTCATTCTGATTTGTGCGGTCCTATGTCTATCCAGGCAAGAGGTGGCTTTGAATACTTCATCTCTTTTATAGACGATTATTCAAGGTATGGATACATTTACTTGATGCGCCGCAAGTCTGAATGCTTTGACAGGTTCAAAGAATTCAAGGCTGATGTGGAGAACCGTCAAGGTAAAAGTATCAAGACATTACGATCTGATCGTGGTGGCGAGTACCTCTTAGGAGAGTTTAGGAGTTACTTATCAGAGGCTGGGATTCAATCCCAATTGTCTGCACCTGGCACACCCCAGCAGAATGGTGTAGCAGAGCGAAGGAATAGGACTCTTATGGAGATGGTCAGATCTATAATGAGTTATTCAGAGTTACCTGATTCGTTCTGGGGGTTTGCTCTAGAAACAGCAGCACACATTTTGAACTTGGTTCCATCGAAGTCAGTACCCTCTACTCCCACAGAGTTGTGGACTGGGCGAAAGCCTAGTCTAAGACATATTCGGATTTGGGGTAGTCCAAAGACATACGTGCCAAGGGAGATGCCGTAAGTTGGAATCTCGCATGTATGCACTTGTTTGTTGGCTACCCTAAGGGAACGGGTGGTTTATTCTATAGTCCTAGAGATCGAAGGTGATCGTGAGTACGAATGCCGATTTCTAGAGGAGGACTATGTGATGAACCACAAGCCCACGAGTAGGATTGTTGAAGTCCCAACTCGCACACCGACAAGAGGACACACCACAAGTCACTGCACCGCGTGTCACAGAGCATACGCAGGAGGCACCTCGTCGTAGTGGGAGGGTTGTTAGACAACCCGACAGATTCATGTTTTTGGGAGAGTCTTCGGACTTAGTCCCTGGTGAACATGAACCTGATCCCTGGACATATGATGAGGCACTCCAAGATAGAGATGCTGTATCTTGGCAAAGTGCGATGAATTCAGAGATAGAATCTATGGATTCTAATCAGGTCTGGGAGCTAGTAGAACCACCCAATGGTGTAAAAACCATTGGATGCAAGTGGATCTACAAGAGAAAGAGAGGAGTAGACGGGAAGGTTGAGACCTTCAAAGCTAGGCTTGTTGCGAAAGGGTATACTCAGAAAGAGGGCATCGATTATAAGGAGACTTTTTCGCCGGTAGCTATGCTTAAGTCTATCCGGATTCTCTTATCTATAGCTGCTCATATGGATTATGAGATTTGACAGATGGATGTCAAGACAGCTTTCCTTAACGGAAGTCTTGAGGAGAACATCTATATGCGGCAACCAGAGGGATTCATTGCTAAAGGCAAAGAGCATCTTGTATGTAAGCTTAATCGGTCTATTTATGGATTGAAACAAGCTTCTAGATCTTGGAACATCCGTTTTGATGAGGTAATCCAGTCATATGGATTTATTCAAAGTCCGGATGAGCCTTGTGTATACAAGAGATGTGACGGAAACGTAGTGGTGTTTCTTGTACTATACGTAGATGACATTTTGTTAGTTGACAACAATATCAAAGTGTTATCAGACGTAAGGGTATGGTTGTCCAAACAGTTTGATATGAAGGACTTGGGAGAAGTTGGACACATCCTTGGGATCAAAGTTATAAGGGATCGCAAGAAAAGGATGTTATGCTTATCTCAAGCTTCATATGTTGACACTATCCTTGCTCGTTTTAGCATGCAAAACTCCAAGAAAGGTTTTCTACCTTTTAGGCATGGAGTTCCTTTATCTAAAGAGATGTGTCCCAAAACATCAAAGGAGATAGAGGACATGAAGGCGGTTCCTTATGCTTCGGCAGTAGGAAGTCTCATGTATGCCATGCTATGTACGAGACCGGATATCTGCTTTGCCATGGGCATGGTCAGCAGATATCAGAGTAATCCTGGACAGAGACATTGGACTGTGGTAAAGCATATATTGAAGTACCTGAGAAGGACTAGGGATTATATGCTGGTTTACTGGGCAGATCAATTAGTCCCTGTGGGTTACACGGATTCGGATTTCCAATCAGATAGGGACAAGAGTAAGTCTACCTCGGGGTTTGTGTTTACTTTTGGAGGTGGAGCCATAGCATGGAGGAGTGTCAAGCAGAAATGCATGGCGGACTCTACCATGGAAGCTGAGTATGTGGCAGCCTCTGAGGCAGCCAAGGAAGCTGTATGGCTCAGGAACTTCTTGATGGACTTGGATGTGATTCCTGGTTTGCCCAGAACTATCACAATTTATTGTGATAATAGTGGTGCAGTTGCAAACTCGAAGGAACCACGAGCCCATAAGGCGAGTAAACACATAGAGCGCAAGTACCACCTCATACGAGAGATCGTAAAGCGAGGAGAAGTTGCTGTCGCCAAGATTGCATCAGAGGATAACCTGGCGGATCCATTCACTAAGGCCCTTCCAGCGAAAGCGTTTGATAGGCATGTGGAGGACATGGGGATTAGATGTATGGCAGAGTGATGACGGCATAGTCTTTTAGTATAAGTGGGAGATTGTTGGAATGTATACTGAAAGTCTAGCTCTTTTTGTATGAACATTTTATTTTGAAATAAGAATCACATGATCATTGTTTGCATTTTATATATTCATTATATATGTGTGCATATTGTCTAATATTTTACATTGTAGATAACATGGTGCTTTGGTGTGTACGTAAGATCATGTTATGTGACTTGTAAAATATAAGTAAAGGCTCACAACCAAGATGGTTTTGGACAAACCATTGGCATGGTTGTAGTGTAGCTTGGTATTGTTTTATCTTGAACTTAGAGTTACACTAGTACACTTAGGTGTATTGAGTAGGACCGACATAGAGGTGATTCAATTTAGTACTGACTACATAATTGAATCGGACCTCGAATATTATGTTGTACATGCTCTTAATCCCGATATAATAACGGGCACATGTACTTAGTATTTATTTCTTTGATTTACCAGTGGGTGAGATTTAGATGGATTAAATCAATATGCCCAGTAAGTTGGGAAATAATATTATTTACATGGTGTGTCGTTGATTATAGGAGGAAACCGTGTCCTATATATTAGGTTGATGATGTCCCCTTGAGGAGCTCATAAGGTTCATCATGTAAACCCAGGTGGTTGACTTAGTCAACATGATGATAAGGTTGAGTGGTACTACTCGAGGAGTTAGATGTTAATTAATTGATGGTCAGTAAATCAATTAATTGACGGACATTCGATATCTTAAACACGGGGAGATTAATGTACAAATAATATATGGAGCCCATATTGATTTATGGGGGTTGGTGAGGTAGTTCAATGATGATCCTCTAGTGGAATGGAACATCATTGATGGATCAAGTTTGTGTGGTTCCGATCCATCGGGTGGCCAAGACCCAACTCCTCCTTATGGTCCCTATCGTAGCCTAATATAATCCTTATGAAGTCTAGATCCAAGAATGTAAAACAAAACCTAGAACCAACGGTTGGGATTAAATCCCTAAGATCCGATGGTTAGGATGAAACCCTAGAACCAACGGTTGGGATTAAATCCCTAAGATCCGATGGTTAGGATGAAACCCTAGAATCGACGGTTAGGATTAAATCCCTAGATTCAACGGTTGGGATAAAACCCTAGATCTGACGGTTGGGATGAAACCCTAGATCCGACGGTTGGGATGAAATCCTAGATCCGACGGTTGGGATTAAACCCTAGATCCGACGGTTGGGATAAAACCCTAGATCCGACGGTGGAGATTAAATCCCTAGATCCGACGGTGGAGATTAAAAGAGGTTTAGGCCCTACTCTATATATAGATGGCTTAGGGTTGGGCGACAACTAAGTGATTTGAATTGGAATTAGGGTTTGGAAAGAAGTTGGGCGGCTAGGGTTTGGAGCTAGGGTGGGCGGCAATCATCTTCCGGGCGCCACTTCCTTCATTCTTCCCTTGGCCGGTGCCCATCATCTAAGCCTCTACCTTCTTCCTTGGCCAGCGGTTCTCCTTCCATAGGTGGCCGGTTATCTCCTCCTCCCTATTCTCCAAGTGGCCGGCGGCAACTCTTCTTGAAGTTGGCCGGCGCATCATCCATTGCTCCTTGACCGGCGGTTGCACCAAATTCTCCAATTTGGTGGTCGGTTCTAGATAGGAGAGGTTTTTGTTCGTTTTTCTCTTTGTTCGCAGCGGACAAGGTAGAGGAGAACTCGATCTAGAAGGCTTCAACTCGAGGAGGATCTTCGTCCACACGTCGTCCACGAGAAGGATAGGACATACGGTAGAAGATCGTAAGGTATAAAGTTGTTTTTAACTTTATTTACAGATCTGAATATGTTCTTTAATATTTTGATTATGCATGTGTATGAATGGATATATATTGTATAATCATGGACCCCGAAGACAAACACAAAAACCGGCGATCCATCCGTCGTCTTTTCCGCGGCTAACCAACTAGAAGAGTTGTGTTGCTTGAACAACTAGTTTGTTCAAGCGACCACTCAAGTTGTTAGCACGACGACGAATAGGTTGTGCCAAGGAAGCTCATCCCATCCGGATTAAGTCTTTCATTAGTGAAAATTTTAATCTGGGGACATGGGAGCCAATGAGCCTCCGAAGCGACACATCCCTACAAGTCGATTGCTGCTAGTTTTGGTCACGAAGGTAGAACGCTCGGTAGCCGACTGAGCAATCAGCTACGGGCTTGAGCAATCTACTACTGGCAATGGCAGTCGACTGTAAGTGTATATGTTGGCTAAAATGTCGACAATGTGGATTAAGTCATTGTGAGACAACGACTACAGGAGCAGTCGACTAGGCCTTTTTGCCAGTTGACTGCTAGGTGGAAATCAGCCCAAGTTGCATCTTTAAAAGGAGCTCGAAGGAGAGGTTTTTGTCCATGGTTTTTAGGGAGATTTGGAGTGATTTGCTAGTGCAATTCAGGGTCTTCAAGTGCAGCCCAAGCAACCAAACAAGCAAGCATTCAAAAGATCTTTTGTAAAGTTTTCTTTACTTGTTTTTCTTGTAATTTCTTGTATTTCATTGTATTACTATTGTAATCATTTGTACGAGGTTTCTCCACCTTCGACGTGTTGTCGAGGAGTTTATTGAGTAGTGGTGTGTACATTACTAGAACTCATTATCGAGCTCGCCCCATGGAGTAGGAACTAGGGTTCTGAACCACGTTATATCTTGTATTGATTGTGTGTTTATGTTTGTTGCTTTTTGTTATTGTTTTATTATTATTTCCACTGCGCATAACAAGCCTTGTAGATAAACGCAAACAAATTCTATCGTCAAGCAACGAACGCGTCATTCACCCCGCTCTAGTGCTCACCAAAGTTCCTACAAATGGTATCAGAGCTAGGAGATCTTCTACATATTAACAATCAGGAGCAAACATGCTAGAGGATGGAGTTGCCAAATGATGGTTTTGGGTGGGACATCAACATGCCAATTTCATACACCTTCTATGGACGAGAAGGTTTTGAGCAATGGAGGGCACAGATGGAGAACTTCTTCATGATGAACTTTGAAGATTGGATGATCCTAGTGAAGGGATTTGAACTTCCAAGAGGTCCAAAAGGTGGATACCTCAAGAAGAAGAGATGGACCGAAGAGCAAGTCCAAGCTTTTGAAAGAAATGATAAGGTAACACAATTGATATTAAATTCATTACCTAACGATGTCGTGTCTAGGTTAGGTGAATATAAGGATGTCAAGGAGCTTTGGAGCGAGTTGGCAAAATATCATGAAGACCCATCATCGGGTCAATTGGATAGGGAGACCGAAGAAGCAAGATCGCCCTCACAAGAAAGTGAGGATTCAGAGGTTGAGAGAGATTCAACGTCCGAAGGAAAAGAGGTAAAAGAAGCCTCCACCTCTATGATTGAGGGGGAGGAGATTAGGCCAATCTCAATGCCAGAGCAACAAGAGGAAGCCTCAACCTTCAAAAGAGATGAAGAACCAATTCTGACCGCCATTGACCTAGGTAACTCGAGTATTTCAATTTAAAATAAAAACCATATTGTATGCATTGAGTGTAGGGAAGTCGGACACTACAAGAGTAAATGTCCAAGAAGAGTCAAGAAGACTCAACCAATGCCAAAAGTTCAAGAAAAATCAAAGGATGTCGGAGTCCCCACTAGGAAGAGCAAGGAGCACGTGGTGTGCTCCAAATGCTAACAACGGGGACATTATAGAAGTCAATGCCCTAGGGGGAGGAAGAAGGTCCAAGAAGGAGCATCACATGTAGGGGGAGCTTTAAAAGCAAACCCTAAGGTATATTTTAGTAATGCACCCCTAGTCGAGTATTAACATTCAGGGACAATGTTAATGCGTAGAGACTAGCATGTAGGTCAACAAGATGACTTGATCTCACAAGTCATGGATATGAGATATCAAGTTGACACATGGGTATGCATTGAGAATGTATCGAATGACCCGCCATGAGAAAGTATCATGGATCGTTATATGAGTGTCATATACTTTCTCATGTGGCTATTAGTATGACTATTAGTCCTTAGACCTGAAGTCACCATGGTTCCTACATAAGGAGTTGCATACTTTGGCTTCGTCAAACGTCACCCGTAAATGGGTGGACTATAAAGGCGATCGGGTATGTAACAAATTATGCGGAGGGATGTGAGTGATGTAGATGGGATCTATCCTCCTATATGACGGGGTGACATCGATATTCTTGATAGAGTGAGACCACGGTGCATGGTTACGCCCAAATGAGTCAATATGAGATATTGAGCTCATTTGATTAGAGTGAGTCTACTTGGAGTTCAAGATTTAGATTGTACCGAGGATGACACGGTCTATGCCTCGATTAGTCAATCTAGATGTCAAGGATAGAGGGACATTGTCACATATTGTGAGAGTCACAATTAGTAGTCACAAAGGTGATGTTGGAGCTCAACATTCTTGTAACTTGGGTAGCAATGATGTGTTGCTAGATACCGCTCATTGCTTATGTTCCTAAATCAGTTTAAGGACATTGCCAACGTTACAAGAACCTATAGGGTCACACACATGAGAGCAATTAGATGGAGATTAGGTTCATATGATGAACCATGAGGATTAGGTTCATGGGATGAACCAAATTGGATTAAGAGTAATCCAAATTAGACTAATTGAGTTAGACTCAAGTTGATTCAAGTGTTGAATGAGTCTAATTGAGATTTGATTCATCAAATCAATTTAAATTAATGAATAGAGATTCATTATATTAAATTGACTTGAGTCAAGTGGTTAGATTTGATCAACCATGGGAGATTAGAGGTCAAGTTTGACTTGACTTGAGAGGGAAGTTGAAAGGTCAAGTTTGACTTGACCAAATGCCATGTCATGATGATGACTAGGCATGGCCAGCCAATGATGATGCTCCACATCATCATTGACTTGGTCAATTAGTGCCACATCATGAGGGAGACTATGGTCATGGGAGTTACATGCATGCATGTAACTCCCCTCCATGAAGTGGCCGCCACCATTTGGGGGTTATGTGAGTGAAAATTCATTTAGTGAGTAATCACTCATTACTTCATCTTCTTCCTTGGGAATTTTCCTCTCAAGCTCTCCCTCTCCTTCCTCTCTTTGGCCGAACCAACCAAGGAGTGCTAGCACACTCAAGGTTGAGTTTTCTTCCACCTATTGCTTGTGTGGATACCATAGAGGAGTGTGCACTTGACACTCTCGAGTTCCGGCGGACTTTGACGGCGGGGATTTGCGAAGGGCATCGCATCAAGGGTAACATCCTTATCTCTTAGTTCTAAGGTAGATCTAGAGGATTTTGTAAGCACATACATGTAATTAGTTTTAATACTTTTATACTTGCACGGATCCGTGGGTCGACTTGGGGTTTCCAAACGCAAAGCGGTTTTTGCGGCCCGGAAAAGCCCAACAGTGGTATCAGAGCCACGTGCGAAGCATGTATGTGTTTCGTTTTTGTATTTTTTATATTAGATATAAAAATTACAGATTTTTATGTTTCTGTAAATTTCCTAATTTTATAGAATTTTTGGGTATTTTTCTCGTAGAGTCGAAGCAACGAGTGTTGGGACACTCGTAGGCTTCAACCGTCGAGAAAAACTCTCCGACTCGGCGTAGTTCTCGCTTAGGTTTTGGACAGCGACTTAAGTCGCTGTAGGATCGGTAGGACACTCGCAAGTTTATTTTAGTAGGGCGCTGCCCCTATCCCCGAAAGGGGCCATGTCCCGCGATCACGGAAACCGCTTAGCGGACCGCTTTGAGAGATGATGACTCATAAATTCGAAATAAATTAGGAAAAATTATAGAAATTTTCTGTAAAAATACATAATTTTGAATTATGTATGATTCTGTGATTGTCATGGCCCAATAACCCAATAGGATTGGATTATGTGTGTTGTAATTCATAATACGGCTCATGGTGCTTTTGTGGTCAGGCGTGTTGTAAAATGTTTGCGACTGCCGCACCTCTTCTTTTAATATTCTAGTTGTAAATAATTTAAGACTCGAATGTAACTCGAGTTTCGTATTTGTAATGTACAAAAATGGAGCGGTGGAAAGTCCACTTGAAGACGAGCTTACGAGAAGGGTGACGACGACACATGGCGGTCAAAGGAAGCGCTTGGAGAAGCCGCTAGCCTTAGGTTGACCGTCCGATCTTCTCATTGGCTTGAGAAGATCGTAGTAGGGCCATGACTATATCACATTTAATTATATATATATATATGTTGATATATATATATTTAATTGATTTATGCTTGTATGTATGTGATGCATGCTAGTGAAAAAAAAATGCTTGTATGTATATGATGCATGCTAGGTTAATTTTCTTGTATGTATATGATGCATGCTAGAATAATGAATGTATGTATATGATGCATGCTAATATAGGATAATAAAGGCCTAAATGCGTATAAGATACACATTACGATTAGATTAGATCATAATCGAATCAACTCGAAAATGCCTACCGAGCCTTGATACCCATCACTACCTCGATCATTTGTTGTTGTTGAATCTGTCAAAGCAGAGCAACGCATATTATCTTGGTAGGGTGCGGAGGGACAATCTTGGTCCCGCCTATCACGCTTGGGTTAGAGTAAGCTCAATTAGATTGAGCAAAACTAGTTAACTCAATTGGATCGAGTAGAACTATAGGCATATTCCAATCGTTGGAAAGATAGGTTAAGATCGCATTTACACTAAATCTTGGGCGATTTAGCCAAAGCTAACTCAAGGTCTTTTGTAAATGTGGGTCTTAATCCTATAAACAAGAGTTGCATAGAGATGTAATCGGTAATGTGTTACCCACCGATCGTATTAAGTCTTGGGCGATTTAGCCAAAGCTAACTCAAGGCTTAGTATGATGTGGATCTTGTCCCGCAAGAATTATAGCTAGTTTGTATGAATCTAGTAAAAGTGGTTTGACCACATCCATAACTCGATTCTACAAAATTCCTATAATTCAGTGGGAGCATCATTTGATTAAAGGCCTAATTAAATGATAAAAGGAATATGATATTAATCCTCTGCATTGTATGTTGTAGATTACTATGTCAACAAACACGAACACTCTCTCTCTGCGATCTGTCCTTGAGAAGGACAAGCTCAATGGAGCAAATTTCCTGGACTGGTACAGGAACCTGAGAATTGTTCTCACCCAAGAAAGGAAGTTGTACGTCCTGGAGCAGCCCATTCCGGAGGCACCTCCTGCCACTGCCTCGCGAGCTGACAAAGATGCTTACAAGAAGCATCAAGATGATGCATTAGATGTGTCATGTCTAATGCTCACGACCATGAACTCTGAGCTTCAGAAGCAACACGAGTTCATGAATGCTTATGATATGGTTGGACATCTTCGTCAACTATATCAAGGACAAGCTAGGCATGAGAGATATGAAGTCTCTAAAGCACTATTTGGGTCTAAAATGCAAGAAGGGACTCCTGTAGGTTCATATGTACTCAAGATGATTGGGTACGTAGAAAACCTACAAAGGCTGGGATTCCCACTTGGCCAAGAGCTGGCCACTGACCTAATCTTGCAATCTTTGCCACAAGCCTTCAATCAATTTGTCATGAATTATAACATGAATGAAATTGATAAGCCATTACCTGAAATGCTCAGCATGTTGAGAACTGCAGAGCTTAACCTTAAGAAGGGTAAATCTGACACCATTTTGATGGTGCAGAAGAAGAAAGGCAAGGGCAAGCCTAAAGGTAAGGGAAAGTCCTAAGCCAAGGGCAAAGGCAAAGAACTTAAACCCAAAGGAGGGGTAGCCAAGGAAGGGGCTTGCTTCCGCAAGGAAGCAGACATTGAAGCGAATCGCAAGGCATACCTGGAAGATCTTAAGAAGAAGAGAAGTGAGACTTCTACTTCAGGTCTAAATGTTATAGAAGTCAATCTATCTATTTCTTCATCATGGGTATTAGATACCGGATGTGCATCTCACATTTGTACCAATGTGCAGGGGCTGAGAAATAGCAAGGCATTGACAAAGGGCGAGGTGGACCTACGAGTAGGCAATGGAGCAAGGGTTCGCTGTCATGAGGAACTTATGATCTATCTCGCCCCTCCGGGCTTGTACTAGAATTAGAAGAATGTTGTTATGTGCCCGCTTTAACTAAGAACATCATTTCACTTGTTTGACAAGAAAGGGTTTTCATTTATAATAAAGAACAAATGTTGTTCAGTTTATTTAAATGATATGTTCTATTGTAGTGCACCTCTAATGAACGGACTCTACTTTCTAGACTTAGAGAGCCCTATCTATAACATAAGTACCAAGAGGTTCAAGTCAAATGAGTTGAACCAAACCTATCTCTGGCATTGTCGCTTAGGTCACATAAATGAGAGTCGCTTATCTCAGCTCCATAAGGATGGGGTCGCTAGACTCATTTGATTTTGAATCATATGAGATATGAGTCTTGCCTTTAGGCAAGATGACCAAGACTCCCTTTAGTGGACATAGCGAAAGAGCAACAGATTTGTTAGGACTTATACATAGTGATGTATGCGGTCCTTTCAATGTTGCTGCTAGAGGTGGTTACAGGTACTTCATTACATTTACTGATGACTTCAGTAGATATGGTTATGTGTATCTTATGACATAAATCAATCCTTTGAAAAGTTCAAAGAATTCAAGAATGAAGTACAAAACCACTTGGCAAGAGTATTAAGATATCGGATCGAGGTGGTGAATACCTTAGCCATGAGTTTCGTGACTATCTAGCCGAGTGTGGGATTCTATCCCAACTCACTCCTCGAACACCACAAAGGGAATGGTGTATCCGAAAGGAGGAATCGCATCTATCGATATGGTACGATCTATGATGAGTCACACAGATCTTCCTATATCCTTTGGGGATATGCTCTGACACAACAGCCTTACCCTTAACCGTGTACCATCCAAGGCTGGTAATGACACCATATACGATATGGACAGGAAAATCCCAAGATGTCTTTATGAGGATTTGGGGTTGTGAGGCTTACGACGACGCCAAGTCTCGCATAAATCGGGACCCAAATTCGATAGGTGCTATTTTGTTGGATATCCCAAGGATACAAAGGGATATTACTTCTACATTCCCAGTCAGCACAAAGTGTTTGTGGCAAAGACTGGGGTTTTTCTAGAAAGGGATTTTGTTTCTAGAAAAACTAGTGGGAGTACCTTCGATCTTGAAGAAATTCAAGATAAGGACCATAGAACTGAGACCTTGATGGAGGTTGAACAGGAACCACAAAGTGTTGTGGGTGATGAGGTTGTTGCACAAAGAGTTATGGAACAACCACCTGTTCAAGTAGACCTACCTCTTCGCAGTCCGATAGGGCGTACGCCGACTGAGAGATACTCATTTCTCTTGTCGACCATGATGACGTTATGCTCATTGAGAATGAGCCTACCTCCTATCGTGAAGCATGATGAGCCCAGATTCTCGAGAAATGGCTAGAGGCCATGAGATCCGAGATGGAATCCATGTACACCAACCAAGTATGGACTTTGGTTGATCCACCTGAAGGGGTCAAACCCATTGGGTGTAAGTGGGTCTTTAGGAGAAAGACTGACATGGATGGACTTACGATACCTATAAGGGCCGATTGGTGGCTAAAGGTTTCAAGCAAATTCATGGTATTGACTATGATGAAACCTTTTCTCGGGCGATGTTTAAGTCCATTCGGATCTTGCTTGCTATCAAAGATACCACGATTATGAGATCGGCGGATGGATGTCAAAACCGCATTTGAATGGAAACTTACTCGAGGATGTGTACATGACACAACCTGAGGGTTTTGTAGATCCACAGCATACTGGGAAGGTATGCAAGCTGCAAAGGTCCATTTATGGGCTAAAGCAAGCTTCTCGGAGCTGGAATCTTCGATTCGATGATGTGATCAAACAGTTTGGTTTCATCAAGAATGAAGATGAACCCTGTGTCTACAAGAGGGTTAATGGGAACACAGTTGTGTTCCTTGTATTGTATGTGGATGACATACTACTCATTGGGAATGACATCCCTTCGCTACATCTGAAGAGACTTGGCAGGGACGTGCTTCTCAATGAAGGACTTAGGTGAAGCAGCCTGTATTCTAGGCATCAAGATCTATAGAGATAGATCTAAGAGATTGCTTGGCCTAAGTCAGAGTACATACATTGACACGGTATTACTTCGGTTTGCCATGCAGAATTCCAAGAAAGGACTTTTGCCGATGTCACATGGTGTGAGTCTTTCGAAGACTCAAAGTCCCTCTTCTAGAGAGGAGAGAGACCGCATGGATAAGATCCCTTACGCATCTGCTATAGGATCTATCATGTACGCCATGCCGTACTGTCCGATGTCTCGTGATGCTTTGAGCATGACGAGTAGATACCAAATGATCCGTGAGCATCATCGATAGTAGCCAAGAATATTCTTAAGTACTTCAGAAGGACTAAAGAATATTTCTTGATATTTGGGGCGATGAGGAGCTAGCTGTAAAGGGTTACAGCGATGCCAGCTTCCAAACTGACCAGGATGATTATAGATCGCAGTCAGGGTTCGTGTTTTGCTTGAATGGTGGCGCTGTGAGCTGGAATAGTTCCAAGCAGAACACAGTTGCTGATTCTACAACAGAGGCCGAATATATCGGTGCTTCCATCTTATTCGAGAGATTATCGATAAAGGAGATGTGAAGATTTGCAGAGTACCCACAGAGGCTAACATCGCAGATCCCTTGACCAAGGCTTTGGCACAGAAAAAGCATGATGGTCACACTAGGTCATTGGGTATTAGATACTACGGTGATTGGCACTAGTGCTAGTGGGAGATTGTTAGTGAAAGCCCTAGAGCCAATCATATGATGATTGTTGTATGGACTTTATTGTATCATATTCCTATTTATAAAGGCATGGTTATTATATTTACTTGTATTGGTGCCAAATAACTAAATATAATAATGTCCTTGAGTAGTAGGTTCTTATCTATATCAATCGATTGGTTGAATCGATAATGAGATGATATAGAGAACACTACTCTTAATCATTCCTAGTCGAGTATTAACATTCAGGGACAATGTTAATGCGTAGAGACTAGCATGTAGGTCAACAAGATGACTTGATCTCACAAGTCATGGATATGAGATATCAAGTTGACACATGGGTATGCATTGGAGAATGTATACTGAATTACCCGCCATGAGAAAGTATCATGGATCGTTATATGAGTGTCATATACTTTCTCATGTGGCTATTAGTATGACTATTAGTCCTTAGACCTGAAGTCACCATGGTTCCCTACATAAGGAGTTGCATACTTTGGTTTTGTCAAACGTCACCCGTAAATGGGTGGACTATAAAGGCGACATCGGGTATGTAACAATTTATGCGGAGGGATGTGAGTGATTTAGATGGATCTATCCTCCTATATGACGGGTGACATCGATATTCTTGATAGAGTGAGACCACGAAGTGCATGGTTATGCCCAAATGAGTCAATATGAGATATTGAGCTCATTTGATTAGAGTGAGTCTACTTGAGTTCAAGATTTAGATTGTACCGAGGATGACACGGTCTATGCCTCGATTGGTCAATCTAGATGTCAAGGATAGAGGGACATTGTCACATATTGTGAGAGTCACAATTAGTAGTCACAAAGGTGATGTTGGAGCTCAACATTCTTGTAACTTAGGTAGCAATGATGTGTTGCTAGATACCGCTCATTGCTTATGTTCCTAAATCGGTTTAGGGACATTGCCAACGTTACAAGAACCTATAGGGTCACACACATGAGAGCAATTAGATGGAGATTAGGTTCATATGATGAACCATGAGGATTAGGTTCATGGGATGAACCAAATTGGATTAAGAGTAATCCAAATTAGACTAATTGAGTTAGACTCAAGTTGATTCAAGTGTTGAATGAGTCTAATTGAGATTTGATTCATCAAATCAATTTAAATTAATGAATAGAGATTCATTATATTAAATTGACTTGAGTCAAGTGGTTAGATTTGATCAACCATGGGAGATTAGAGGTCAAGTTTGACTTGACTTGAGAGGGAAGTTGAAAGGTCAAGTTTGACTTGACCAAATGCCATGTCATGATGATGACTAGGCATGGCCGGCCAATGATGATGCTCCACATCGTCATTGACTTGGTCAATTAGTGCCACATCATGAGGGAGACCAAGGGTCATGGGAGTTACATGCATGCATGTAACTCCCTCCATGAAGTGGCCGCCACCATTTGGGGGGGGTTATGTGAGTGAAAATTCATTTAGTGAGTAATCACTCATTACTTCATCTTCTTCCTTGGGAATTTTCCTCTCAAGCTCTCCCTCTCCTTCCTCTCTTTGGCCGAACCAACCAAGGAGTGCTAGCACACTCAAGGTTGAGTTTTCTTCCACCTATTGCTTGTGTGGATACCATAGAGGAGTGTGCACTTGACACTCTCGAGTTCCGGCGGACTTTGGACGAGCGGGATTTGCGAAGGGCATCGCATCAAGGGTAACATCCTTATCTCTTAGTTCTAAGGTAGATCTAGAGGATTTTGTAAGCACATACATGTAATTAGTTTTAATACTTCTTCGCACGGATCCGTGGCCGGGACTTCCGGGGTTTCCGCAACGCAAAAAGCGGTTTTTGCGGCCCGGAAAAGCCCAACACCAAGAAGAGTCAAGAAGACTCAACCAATGCCAAAAGTTCAAGAAAAATCAAAGGATGTCGGAGTCCCCACTAGGAAGAGCAAGGAGCACGTGGTGTGCTCCAAATGCCAACAACGGGGACATTATAGAAGTCAATGCCCTAGGGGGAGGAAGAAGGTCCAAGAAGGAGCATCACATGTAGGGGGAGCTTTAAAAGCAATCCCTAAGGTATATTTTAGTAATGCACCTTCAAATTTTCATGTCGAAAAGCATGCTAGGAGTTGATGACATTGCTCGGAGGCTCATTGGCTCCCATGTCCCCAGATTAAAATTTTTACAAATGAAAACTAATCCGGATGGGATGAGTTTCCTAAGCTCAACCATTCTGTCATCGTGCTAACGACTTGAGCGATTGCTTGAACAAACTAGTTGTTCAAGCAACCAAACTCTTCTAGTCGGTTAGCCGTGGAAGAGACGACGGACGGATCGCCGGTTTTTGTGTTTATCTTCGGGGTCCATGATTATACAAATACATATGGATGTAGACATGTATAATCAACACATACAAACATATTAACAAGAACATGCAAAGATCAATAATAAAACTTGTAAAACTTTTATACCTCTCGATCTTCTATCGTATGTCCTAACCTCCTTGTAGACTTCGTGTGGGCGAAGATCCTCCACAAGTTGAAGCTTCCTAGATCTTCTTCAATCAAAATAAAGAAGAACTCTACTTCTCTTCTTGCTTGAGCCAACCACCAAGACACAAAAACTTGATGCTGCCGGCCCCAAGAATAGAGAGAATAAGATGGCCAACCAAGGAACCAAACAAGAGAACAATCCCTAGTTCCTAGTGCCGCCGGCTAAGAGGAAAAAGAAGTGTGGGCGCCGGCCAAGAGCTCCAAGGAACAACCCTTAGGAAGAAGAAAGGAAGCCCTCCAATTGTTGCCGCCCAAGCTCTTTTCCAAACCCTAGCCGCCTAAGCCAAAACACTAATCTCCCTAGGGTTTCTTGCCGCCCAAGCCCTAAGTCTTATTTATAGAGTTAGGCTTAAGCCTCCTTTTAATATCCACCGTTGGTTCTAGGGATTTAATCTCAACCGTCGGATCTAGAGATTTAATCTCAACCGTCGGATTTAGAGATTTAATCTCCACCGTCAGTTCTAGGGATTTAATCTCAACCGTCGGATCTAGAGATTTAATCTCAACCGTCGGATCTAGAGATTTAATCTCCACCGTCGGTTCTAGGGATTTAATCTCAACCGTCGGATCTAGAGATTTAATCTCAACCGTCGGATCTAGAGATTTAATCTCCACCGTCGGATCTAGAGTTTTGTTTTCCATCATTGGATCTAGGCTTCATGAGGATTATATTAGGCTACGATAGGGACCATGAGGAGGAGTTGGATCTTGGCCACCCGATGGATCGGAACCACACAAACTTGATCCATCAATGATATTCCATTCCACTAGACGATCATCATTGAATTACCTCACCAACCCCCATAAATTAATATGGGCTCCATACATTATTTGTACATCCATCTCCCCGTGTTTAAGATATCGAATGTCCATCAATTAATTGATTTACTGACCATCAATCAATTAACATCTAACTCCTTGAGTAGTACCACTCAACCTTATCATCATGTTGACTAAGTCAACCTGCAGGGTTTACATGATGAACCTTATGAGCTCCTCAAGGGGACATCATCAACCTAATATATAGGACACGATTTCCTCCTATAATTAACGACACACCATGTAAATAATATCATTTCCCAACTTACCGGGCATATTGATTTAATCCATTTAAATCTCACCCTTTGGTAAATCAAAGAAATAAATACTAAGTACATGTGCCCATTATTATATCGGGATTAAGAGCATATACAACATAATATCTGAGGTCCGATTCAATTATGTAGTCAGTACTAAATTGAATCACCTCTATGTCGGTCCTGCTCAATACACCTAAGTGTACTAGTGTAACTCTATGTTCAAGACAAAGCAATACCAAGCTACACTACAACCATGCCAATGGTTTGTCCAAAACCATCTTGGTTGTTAGCCTCTACTTATATTCTACAAGGGACTGATAACATGATCTTCTGTGCCACACCAAGCACCATGTTATCTACAATGTAAAGTATTAGACAATATGCACACATATAATAAATATAAAGTGCAAACAATGATCATGTGATTCTTATTTCAAAATAGAAATGTTCATACAAAAGAGCTAGGCTTTCAGTATACATCCCAACAATCTCCCACTTATACTAAAAGACTATGCTATCATCACACTGCCATACATCTGATCCCCATGTCCTCCACATGTCTATCAAACGCTTTCGCTGGAAGGGCCTTAGTGAATGGATCCGCCAGGTTATCCTCTGATGCAATCTTGGCGACAGCTACTTCTCCTCGCTTTACGATCTCTCGTATGAGGTGGTACTTGCGCTCTATGTGTTTACTCGCCTTATGGGCTCGTGGTTCCTTCGAGTTTGCAACTGCACCACTGTTATCACAATAAATTGTGATAGTTCTGGGCAAACCAGGAATCACATCCAAGTCCATCAAGAAGTTATTGAGCTATACAACTTCCTTGGCTGCCTCAGAGGTTGCCACATACTCAGCTTCCATGGTAGAGTCCGCCACACATTTCTGCTTGACACTCCTCCATACTATGGCTCCACCTCCAAAAGTAAACACAAACACCGAGGTAGACTTACTGTTGTCCCTATCTGATTGGAAATCAGAATCCGTGTAACCCACAGGGACTAATTGATCTGCTCGGTAAACTAGCATATAATCCCTAGTCCTTCTCAGGTACTTCAATATATGCTTTACCGCAGTCCAATGTCCCTGTCCAGGATTACTCTGATATCTGCTAACCATGCCCACGGCAAAGCAGATATCTGGTCTCGTACATAGCATAACATACATGAGGCTTCCTACTGCCGAAGCATAAGGAACCACCTTCATCTCCTCTATCTCCTTTGATGTTTTGGGACGTATCTCTTTAGATAAAGGTACTCCATGCCTAAAAGGTAGAAAACCTTTCTTGGAGTTCTGCATGCTAAAACGATCAAGGATAGTGTCAATGTATGAAGCTTGAGATAAGCACAACATCCTTTTCTTGCGATCCCTTATTACCTTGATACCAAGGATGTGTCCCACTTCTCCCAAGTCCTTCATATCAAACTGTTTGGACAACCATACCCTTACATCTGATAACACTATGATATTGTTGCCAACTAACAAAATGTCATCTACATATAGTACAAGAAATACCACTACGTTTCCATCGCATCTCTTGTATACACAAGGCTCATCCGGACTTTGAATAAATCCATATGACTGGATTACCTCATCAAAGTGGATGTTCCAAGATCTAGAAGCTTGCTTCAATCCATAAATGGACCGATTAAGATTGCACACAAGATGCTCTTTGCCCTTTGCAATGAATCCCTCTGGTTGCTTCATATAGATGTTTTCCTCAAGACTTCCGTTAAGGAAAGCTGTCTTGACATCCATCTGCCAAATCTCATAATCCTCATGAGCAGCAATAGATAAGAGAATCCGGATAGACTTAAGCATAGCTACTGGTGAAAAGGTCTCCTCATAATCGATACCCTCTTTCTGAGTATACCCTTTCGCAACAAGCTTAGCTTTGAAGGTCTCAACCTTCCCGTCTACTCCTCTCTTTCTCTTGTAGATCCACTTGCATCCAATGGCTTTCACACCATCGGGTGGTTCTACTAGCTCCCAGACATGATTAGAATCCATAGATTCTATCTCTGAATTCATCGCTCTTTGCCAAGATATCGCATCTCTATCTTGGAGTGCCTCGTCATATGTCCAGGGATCAGGTTCATGTTTACCAGGGACTAAGTCCGAAGACTCTCCCAAGAACATGAATCTCGCGGGTTGTCTAACAACCCTCCCACTACGACGAGGTGCCTCCTGTGTATGCTCTGTGACACGCGATGCAGTGACTTGTGGTATTTCCTCTTGTACCGATGGTACTGAAGTCGGGACTTCCCCTATTAACTCCTCAAGAACAATCCTACTCGTGGGCTTGTGGTTCATCACATAGTCCTCCTTTAGAAATCTGGCATTCGTACTCACGATCACCTTCTGATCTCTAGGACTATAGAACAAACCACCCTTCGTTCCCTTAGGGTAGCCAACAAACAAGCGTACTTCTATACGAGATTCCAACTTACCAGCATCTCCCTTCAGCACATGTACTAGACTACCCCAAATCTGAATATGTCTTAGACTAGGCTTTCGCCCAGTCCACAATTCTGTGGGAGTAGAGGGTACTGACTTAGATGGAACCAAGTTCAGAATGTGTGCCGTTGTTTTCAGAGCAAACCCCCAAAACGAATCAGGTAACTCAGAATAACTCATCATCGATCTGACCATCTCCATAAGAGTCCTATTCCTTCGCTCCGCCACACCATTCTGCTGGGGTGTGCCAGGTGCAGACAATTGGGATTGAATCCCAGCCTCTGATAAGTAACTCCTAAACTCTCCCAAGAGGTACTCGCCACCATGATCAGATCATAGTGTCTTGATACTTTTACCTTGACGGTTCTCCACATCAGCCTTGAATTCTTTGAACCTGTCAAAGCATTCAGACTTGCGGCGCATCAAGTAAATGTATCCATACCTTGAATAATCGTCTATAAAAGAGACAAAGTATTCAAAGCCACCTCTAGCCTAGATAGACATAGAACCGCACAAATTAGAATGAACCAATTCCAATACATCTTTGGCTCTATACCCCTTAGCCTTAAAAGGCCTCTTGGTCATCTTACCTTCCAAGCAAGACTCGCAGGTTGGGAGATCTTCCACCACTAATAAACCCAAGGGTCCATCAGCTATCAACCTTTGAATTCTACTCAGGTTAATATGACCAAGTCTTAGGTGCCAAAGATATGTCTGGTTCATTTTCGAAGGTTCTTTTCTCTTATTAGACTTAGAAGATGAGTTATTCACTTCTATATGCATCGTGGGAGTTTTCGGTTCAAGAGTGTACAAATTGCCAACCAATGTACCAGAACAGATAATCTCCCTATTCCTTTTTATAACAACTTTGTCATTAAAAGAAACAGAATATCCATCCAGAAACAATTTAGAAACTGAAATTAGATTCTTTCTAAAAGTAGGTACATAAAGATAATTTCTCAAAACCAAAACTTTATTCCTATCAAAAGATAAATAAACGTCTCCCACTGCAATAGCCGCCACCTTTGAAGCATTGCCCATGAAGACGAATCTCTCCTCACCTAGTCGCGGGTTTCGAACCCCGCAAAGTATTGCAGACATGATCGCTGGCTCTGATCTACACACCGTGCAATCGATAGATAACACCGCTAAACATGTTTCAACAACTAAACAGGAAGATATACCTTCGTTCTTTCGACGAGGACAGTCCGCCTTCCAATGGCCAGTCTGCTTGCAAGTGAAGCACTTGCCTTTTGGCTTCTTCACTCCTGCCTGAGGTCCTACTGCCACTTTCTTTGCTCCACCTTGCTTCTTCTTCTTCTTACCTTTCGGTCTAGAAGTAGAAACCTTCTGAGCAACCATGGCTTGAGCGCTTTGACGAAAAAGCCCCTCTGCCACCTAGAGTTCTGTCAGAAGCTCCGCAAACGAATACAACCTCTTGTTCATGTTGTAGTTGAGGCGGAACTGCTCAAAACTCCTAGGCAGAGACTAGAGAATGATATCGACCTGGGTTTCCCCATCGATCTCAGCTCCGAGGACCTCCATCTCATTCAGATGAGCCATCATCTTGAGAACATGGTCCCTGACGGGTGTTCCCTCGATCATGGTGGTCGTCATCAAGTTCCTCATAGCCTCCTGTCTGGCCGCCCTACTCTGATGTCCGAAAAGTTCCTTGAGATTGAGCATCATGTCATAAGTCGTGGCCATGGCCTGATGCTGATGTTGCAGCACATTTGACATAGATACCAAAATGTAACACCGCGCCATCTCATCTGCCTTGATCCATTTCTTATAACTCTCTTTCTCCTTTTCATCAGAGTCATCGGTGGGCTTAGGAGGACAGACCTCGAAGAGTACAAATTTATACTCCTCTACAGTTAAGACAATATCCAAATTTCTTTTCCAATCAATATAATTTGTTCCAGTAAGTTTATTTTCTTTTAATATCACAGCAAGTGGGTTGAAAGCCATTTGAAAAAACCTAAGAATCACAATGATCAAAGTATTAGATTTCAAATATCATTGATTCCTCAAACAATAAAATTTCGAAATCAACCAACACCTCAAAACACCGAGAATATCGCATGCCACGATAATGTGGACGTATATGAATTCTACATTTGTAAGAGGAGGTTTAACCCATTAATTTTATTATCTTGTCAATCTTACTTTTTGACAAATAAAATTAATAGTTGGTTCCTCTTTGGCCCTACAAATAAAAGCAGTGACTCCGATGGGGAGGATACTTTTTATTTGCATCTAAGTGTGCATCATTACACGATACTAAGGGAATTATCTCGGATTATGTGCCTTACCGATGGGGAAGTACACACGTTCCTAAATAATTTCCTATAACCTTTATTTGACCTAGTGATCCGCAAACAAACTCATCCGATGGGGAGGAAGGCACTCAGAGCCAACGCGTAAGTTTGTTGCATCACACGTCAAATTGTAATGGAGGCCACGGGAATTAATTAAAATGTCCCTCTCCCACTTAGTAAATTGACAGTGAGGAATTTTCAATCACACACAACATGCATATAAAACAAATTAGCAATAAATATGGAAAAAATCAGAATTTTCCCAACTATTATGGCATTGTTCTCTAATATGCGTCCCGTCGTGTCGCCACCTCGCCCGCTCCACCTTTTCCCGTGCGCAAGTCACCAAAGAGATCCGAGCCAAGATAAACTATTTTAATTTACATCCATCGATCCTATACTCCACGAAGGAGTGTACAAAAAATCTAGATCGAAAGTAAACTAAAATGAGTGGCTAAACAATGTCGTATTTAATTACAAAAATTAAATACTAATTTAGCCTCGTCAACCCCGAGGATTCAAATAATATACAATCACACACACATGCAATCACATACACACATATATAGCCATAATAGTTGGATCTTATGCCTGCAACCAAAAAGTTATCCTACGCACATCCTACTATCATCCGGTATACACAATATATGATAAGTGCATGAAAGTAACCGAATCCAAAACACACAAAATCGGAAACTGTGACTCTGATACCATAATGATGGCATTGCTCGGAGGCTCATTGGCTCCCATGTCCCCAGATTAAAATTTTCACTAATGAAAACTAATCCGGATGGGATGAGTTTCCTAAGCTCAACCATTCCGTCGTCATGCTAACGACTTGAGCGATCGCTTGAACAAACTAGTTGTTCAAGCAACCAAACTCTTCTAGTCGGTTAGCCGCGGAAGAGACGACGGATGGATCGCCGGTTTTTGTGTTTATCTTCGGGGTCCATGATTATACAAATACATATGGATGTAGACATGTATAATCAATACGTACAAACATATTAACAAGAACATGCAAAGATCAATAATAAAACTTGTAAAACTTTTATACCTCTTGATCTTCTATCGTATGTCCTAACCTCCTTGTAGACTTCGTGTGGGCGAAGATCCTCCACAAGTTGAAGCTTCCTAGATCTTCTTCAATCAAAAGAAAGAAGAAATCTCCTTCCCTTCTTGCTTGAGCCAACCACCAAGCCACAAAAACTTGATGCCACCGGCCCCAAGAATAGAGAGAACAAGATGGCCAACCAAGGAACCAAACAAGGGAACAATCCCTAGT
Source organism: Wurfbainia villosa (assembly GCA_025175895.1). Lineage (NCBI taxonomy): Eukaryota > Viridiplantae > Streptophyta > Magnoliopsida > Zingiberales > Zingiberaceae > Wurfbainia > Wurfbainia villosa. The sequence continues at coordinate 78,254,372 of CM046001.1, read as the reverse complement.
TCCTAGTGCCGCCGGCTAAGAGGAAAAAGAAGTGTGGGCGCCGGCCAAGAGCTCCAAGGAACAACCCTTAGGAAGAAGAAAGGAAGCCCTCCAATTGTTGCCGCCCAAGCTCTTTTCCAAACCCTAGCCGCCCAAGCCAAAACACTAATCTCCCTAGGGTTTCTTGCCGCCCAAGCTAAAGAGAGCAAACCCTAGAATTCCTTCTCCTTATCTTGCCGCCCAAGCCCTAAGTCTTATTTATAGAGTTAGGCTTAAGCCTCCTTTTAATCTCCACCGTTGATTCTAGAGATTTAATCTCAACCATCGGATCTAGAGATTTAATCTCAACCGTCGGATCTAGAGATTTAATCTCCACCGTCGGTTCTAGGAATTTAATCTCAACCATCGGATCTAGAGATTTAATCTCAACCGTCAGATCTAGAGATTTAATCTCCACTGTCGGTTCTAGGGATTTAATCTCAACCGTCGGATCTAGAGATTTAATCTCCACCGTCGTATCTAGAGTTTTGTTTTCCATCATTGGATCTAGGCTTCATGAGGGTTATATTAGGCTACGATAGGGACCATGAGGAGGAGTTGGATCTTGGCCACCCGATGGATCGGAACCACACAAACTTGATCCATCAATGGTGTTCCATTCCACTAGAGGATCATCATTGAATTATCTCACCAACCCCCATAAATTAATATGGGCTCCATACATTATTTGTACATCCATCCCCGTGTTTAAGATATCGAATGTCCGTCAATTAATTGATTTACTGACCATCAATCAATTAACATCTAACTCCTCGAGTAGTACCACTCAACCTTATCATCATGTTGACTAAGCCAACCTGCAGGGTTTACATGATGAACCTTATGAGCTCCTCAAGGGGACATCATCAACCTAATATATAGGACACGGTTTCCTCCTATAATTAACGACACACCATGTAAATAATATCATTTCCCAACTTACCGGGCATATTGATTTAATCCATTTAAATCTCACCCTTTGGTAAATCAAAGAAATAAATACTAAGTACATGTGCCCGTTATTATATCAGGATTAAGAGCATGTACAACATAATATCCGAGGTCCGATTCAATTATGTAGTCAGCAATAAATTGAATCACCTCTATGTCGGTCCTGCTCAATACACCTAAGTCTACTAGTGTAACTCTATGTTCAAGACAAAGCAATATCAAGCTACACTACAACCATGCCAATGGTTTATCCAAAACCATCTTGGTTGTGAGCCTCTACTTATATTCTACAAGGGACTGATAACATGATCTTCTGTGCCACACCAAGCACCATGTTATCTACAATGTAAAGTATTATACAATATGCACACATATAATAAATATAAATTGCAAACAATGATCATGTAATTCTTATTTCAAAATAGAAATGTTCATACAAAAGAGCTAGGCTTTCAGTATACATCCCAACAGGAGTAATGTTAATAATCTTGCTATTGTTTATGAAAAGCATGCTAAAAATAATAAATTCTATTGTTTAGATGCTAAGAGTTGTAATTTTAGAACTAAGGAGAAATTTAGGACTAATACCCCTAAAACAATTCTACCTAGAGAAAGTATTAGAAAGGTAGAAGATAATTTAGGCATTAACCCTAATAAGGGTAGGTATATGTCTAAAAGGAAAGACAATGCCCAAAGACAAAATGAAAATTCAAAGATTGGGTAATTAGAGTTGGAAAATCAAGTCTTGAGGTCAAGACTTGAGAAATTAGAAAAGATCCTTAGGAAAATACAAAATCAAATGCAAGGGTCAAATGGTCAAGATTTAAGATCTAGGAGTCAAAACCTAGGGGTCTATGAAGCAAGGTCCACCCAAGGAAAAGAAAGATTTGGGTCACAAACCTAAGCCCAAGGAGACCTATCATAGTGTTCAATTCGATTATGGAACCATTCATAGGTCTAGAAAGACCAAGGTTACTAGGGAAGTTATCCCTAAGGGTAACCAAGGTAGGTGTCTTATGGCCAAGGTTTCCATGAAACCTAAGAAGGCTGTAGGGTCGATGGTGGCCGGCTAGAGGGAGGTGAATAGCCTAATACGCGTATGGTAGAATATTCTCATCGATTGCTTGTCTACAAAATTGTTAGCGCAAGCGGAAGTATAAACAATAAAGACAAAGCAATAACAAGAATACAAACGCTAACACAAAGTCGTAACGTGGTTCACGATCCTTGCCGCTAGTCCACGACCCGATTCATCCAAGGTGAATCACGCCTCAATCTATCCACTAGATCTCTCCTTTGCACCAAGCTAGGTGGAGGTAACCTTTCTTACAAGAGATCACTCTTCTTACAATAGAATGAATATTAGCACAAGTAGAAGAGTGGAGAACGTTTAGAGAACTTGGGAGTAGTTTTGCAATGAAGCATTAGGCTCCCAAATTCCCTCACCCCTTCTTTTTATAGAAGAAGAGGGTTTCTTCCCGTTGACACAGGACCAGTCGACTGATGCCCCGATCAGTTGACTGATCCCATAGCCGTTGTCCAATAACGACTTCTTCCACGTTGGATTCCATCCAACGACTCCCACATCAGTCGATTGATCTTGCCATTAGTCGACTGATGAAGCTATCAGTCGAGTGTCGTAAGTGAACACTCCATTCTGTGCCTGAAACCCTTGCGACCAATCGACTGATGCCTTCATCAGTCGATTGGCGGTCTCGCAGTCGACTGCCAATCCATGGCAGTCGACTGTTGGCACATGAACCGAACTCGAACACTAGTCGAGTCACAGTCAACTTAGAGTAGTCAACTACCATTACATGGCAGTCGACTGGTGTCGGGAAATCCCATCCGACACTTAGCCAATTGGCCAAGTTCCACCTAAGCGTACTACCCCTTCCCGGGTTACATTCGCTCACTCTCATCCCTTGGAGTCTCTCGCTTTTGAAGTTGTCTTCGTCCGACCACGTCTCTCGGATGCGCCAAGTGCATGGCTCTGAAGCGCCATCCTTCGCGTCTCGCCCTGAAGTCTACTTCCTCCAGCTTCACTCCAATCTTCTCGTCCGGCGGTCCCTCGGATGCTCCAAGCGTACGACTTCCGCAAAACCATCCTTCACTGACTCAAGGACCGAGTCATGAGAGGTGAAACTCACCAATCCTCCATGTGCAAATTACTAAGTCATGCAAGACTCCAACGTACATATCAAATCCAAACATTTTAACTTAAACCCTTTGCCACACACATCAAAATCATATTACGGGTTGATTGCCCTAACAATCTCCCCCTTTTTGATGTGTGGCAATCCGTTTAAGTTAGGTAAACATTTAATAAAATATTAAGATAAGAAAGCATGTAAATAAACATGATTATCAACTCTCCCCATTAATACATGAAACTCCCCCTTAATACATTCCCCCTTACTTAAACATATGTATTTCTCCCCCTTTGACACCATCAAAAATATTAAACAAAGTTTATATAAGCATGACATCAATTCTAGGGAACACAAATTACCAAAACATGCCTTAAAATTTGATAAAAGAAGTTACTGGGCATGTTATCAGTGGATCAGTCGACTGGTTCAGACTACCAGTCGACTGGCACCCTGATTTCAGATTTTTCTGATTTTTAGGATGAATTTCAGAAATGCATTATAAATTCTATAAATTTTGAAAAATCATGAAATTTGGGGAATACATTTCTTTTAAGGTCCTTTATCAGTGAAAAATAATTTTTCATGAAAAATCATTATATTTTCAAAAATTTGCCAAAAATCCAAAAGCTTCAAAAACAACTAGATTTTTGATCAAGTTAGTATCAATTTTAACACCTAGTTTTGCTTTGGATTGTTTCAAAACATAAACACACAGATTTTAAAGTAAGAAATTGTTTTGAAAACATATGAAATATCCAACCATGATCTTTGGGCAATATGTCTATGAATTAAACATAAGCCTTCCCCATGATTGGTCTATTATTGCTATTTTGATACTTTAAATGACCATCTAAATGCCATAGGCATTAGTGTATCATTAGTATCATCCTATCATCTCACCCATGCTAAATTTTCAATCAAGGTAGCCTATGGTGAGTGTGAGATGTATCCTAAAGACATTTGTATATACTTAACCTTCAATTTCATGCAATTCTACCCAAGGTTAAGTATCATCCTACCAACCCACATGATCATAAAGACATATATGAATTAATTTTATATTATGATCATGAAACAAATGTATTCATCAATTTATAATCATGCATTAGGTATAAAGTCATGATAATAAGTCAAATATCACCTAGAGCATGATTTGAACCCTAATACCCATGACTATGTGCCAAATATCAAGATCATAAATCATGATTGCAAACATGTGTAACAATTACATTACCTATCATGATTTAAGCATTATTATCAATTTATGGGCACATTATCATCACCCAATACTATGATAAAAATGGGTATCAACATACATAACACTAAGTGTTGAGCATGATTTAAACTATTTATGGGTGCATTATCATCACCCAACACTATTTCAAAAACTTAGTCCCGCCATCCTAAGTCAAGTAAAATATGATATAGGTAAATTCTATATGGTTGACTATCCTAGGGTTTTCCTAACCCTTAAGGATGGATTTAGGAACCCAAAACAAGTTCTTTCCTATTGGGTTCACTAAAAATTCCTTAGGGATCCATTTTCTAGCAATTATTTTCTTTCTATCTTGACCCCTAGCAATTAGACATTTATAATCCTTTCCATTTTTATTTTCCTTATATCCTAGGCCTTTCTTATTGAAGCTTGCTCTTTGGCTCCCTATGATCATATTAAGAGTGTTGTAGCCAATTGTAAATTTTTCTAGGGCCTTGGTCATGTGGTCTACCTTTTCTCTCAAAGCCCTATTTTCCTCTATGCATGCATCATTAAAATCAAATGACATATAAGATCATGTGAGCATGCATCATCATGACTAGAAGAAATATTATCATTAATAGTTAAGCATGCTTTTTCTAATTTTTCTTCTAAGTCCTTAATTTGATCTAGCATGCTTTTGTTCTTCTTTTTAGCCCTAAATAAATCCTTAGTAAGACTAGAAATCATGGAAACTATTTTATGGGATGAGAGATTCGTTACCATAGTCTCCATGTCTTCTTCTTCTTCGGATGATGATGGTGAAGAAGCTCCCCCTTCACTAGAGCTCTCCTCACTTGAGCTTGATCTTTCTTGTTCGGAGGAGGAGGTGTCTAGGTCATCAAACGCCATCAAAGCAAGGTTGGTGACAAAAGCATTCTCCTCTTCCGATGATGATGATGATGAAGAGGGGGCATCCCATGTCCTTGCCTTTAGTGCCTTGGCCTTCCCCTTTTCTTTGGCCTTCTTCTCCTCTTCCTTCTTCTTGCTCCCCTTCTTCTTCTTTTCTTCTTTCTTTCTCCTCTCTTCTTTGCTCTTGTTTAGGAGAGGACAATTATCCCTTATGTGTCCCTCTCCTTGGCAATTGTAGCAAATTACCTTCCCCCTTGGTCTTCTCCTCCTATCATTAGATTTATTAAATTTAAAATTTTTCAAAGCACGTCTTACCTTCCTTACCATGTATGCTTCTTCCGTGCTATCCATGGAGGAGGAGGAGGATGCTTCATCGGAGGAGGAGGGAGTCTCCATCTTCTTCTTCCCCTTGTTGGCCAATAGTGCCACTCCTCTTGATGGTTGAAGTTTTGGCTCTTCTACTACTCCTTCGAGCCTTGTTTCGTGGAGCTCCATGGTTGAGAAGAATTCCTCCAAGGTGCTAACTTCTAGGTTCTTGGAGATGTAAAAAGAGTCCACCATTGAGCTCCATCTTGAAGACCGAGGAAAGACATCTATAGCCTTCATTACCATATCCCGGTTGGAGAGCTTTTCCCCTACACTTGTCAAACCGGTTAGAATTTCCTTAAACCTAGAGTGTAGGGATTTTACCTTCTCTCCCTTTTCAAGTTTGATATTGGATAGTTGGGAGAGAAGGACATCTCTCCTTGCTAGCTTGACTTTGGATGTGCCTTCATGAATCTCTATGAGTTTCTCCCACATCTCCTTGGCGCTAGCACATTCCCCTATCCGATTCACTTCTTGTTGGGGGAGTACATTGTAGAGGTGGTGCTTGGCCTTCGAATTTGCCAAGTACTCCTCTCTTTGTCTTTTTGTCCATCTATCCTTCTCCAATGGCTCCCGTATTTCATTCCTAGGTATTTCGAAACCATTTTCCATTATTAATAGAATTTTAAAATCGGTTTCGAAAAATACCTCCATTCGCTTCTTCCACCAAGCGAATTCCCCCTCGAACTTCGTCGGATGAATATTTGAGCCGGCCATCTCTTGATGAAGTGCTTATAGCGGCGGTTAATCGTCAACAAGTGCCTTGGCTCTGATACCACTTGTAGGGTCGATGGTGGCCGGCTAGAGGGGGATGAATAGCCTAATACACGTATGGTGGAATTTTCTCGTCGATTGCTTGTCTACAAAATCGTTAGCGGAAGTATAAACAATAAAGACAAAGCAATAACAAGAATACAAATGCTAACACAAAGTCGTAACGTGGTTCATGACCCTTTCCACTAGTCCACGACCCGATTCGTCCAAGGTGAATCACGCCTCAATCTATCCACTAGATCTCTCCTTTGCACCAAGCTAGGTGGAGGTAACCTTTCTTACAAGAGATCACTCTTCTTACAATATAATGAATATTAGCACAAGTAGAAGAGTGGAGAATGTTTAGAGCACTTGGGAGTAGTTTTACAATGAAGCATTAGGCTCCCAAATGCCCTCACCCCTTCTTTTTATAGAAGAAGAGGGTTTCTTCCTGTTGACACAGGACCAGTCGACTGATGCCCCGATCAGTCGACTGATCCCATAGCCGTTGCCCAATAATGACTTCTTACACGTTGGATTCCATCCAACGGCTCCAACATCAGTCAACTGATATTGCCATCAGTCGACTGATGGAGCTATCAGTCGAGTGCCGGAAGCGAACACTCCATTATGTGCCCGAAACCCTTGCGACCAGTCAACTGATGCCTTCATCAGTCGACTAGCGGTCTCGCAGCCGACTGCCAATCCATGGCAGTCGACTGTTGGCACATGAACCAAACTCGAACACTAGTCGAGTCACAGTCGACTTAGAGTAGTCGACTACCATTACATGGCAGTCGACTGGTGTCGGAAAATCCCATCCGACACTTAGACAATTGGCCAAGTTCCACCTAAGTACACTACCCCTTCCCGGGTTACATTCGCTCACTCTCATCCCTTGGAGTCCCTCGCCTTTGAAGTTGTCTTCGTCCGGCCATGTCCCTCGGATGCGCCAAGCGCATGGCTCTGCAGCGCCATCCTTTGCGTCTCGCCCTGAAGTCTACTTCCTCCGGCTTCACTCAAATCTCCTCGTCCGACAGTCCCTCGGATGCTCCAAGCGCACGACTTCCGCAAAGCCATCCTTCACCGACTCAAGGACCAAGTCATGAGAGGTGAAACTCGCCAATGCTCCATGTGCGAATTACTAAGTCCTGTAAGACTCCAACACACATATCAAATCCAAACATCCTAACTTAAACCCTTTTCCACACACATCAAAACCATATCACGGGTTGATTGCCCTAACAAAGGTCACTAAGAAGGTTACAAGGGGAGTTACCCCTAGAGTTAACCTAGGTAAGACCACAATGACCAAAGCTTCTAAGCCTAGAAGGGTCATCAGGAGGGTATCTAGGGAAGTTATCCCTAAGGAATACCAAGTAAACCCAAGGAGCTCCAATATGTATTGGGTTCCTAGGAGCATGATCGTTCCCACTAAATGGGTTAGGTGGTGTCAACTTGAATTGGTGGGGTAGTTAACCCAACCATAGCAAAGTTGGCATTTTAGGTTATTTCCAAGGTTATGTGATACCTTGGAAATGGAGGTTGAGATTATATCTTAAAGGATTTTATGATGTGCTAATACATTTTAAGAACCATAAAAAATTGATCAAATTGGCACAAACTAGGTTTAGAGGTTATAGTGTGTCATTTTGGGTTTTTGGCACACTTGGGAGATAAGTAGTGTTATGGCAACTTGGGTATAACTATAACAAATGAAAAGTAATACTAAAACTTAGGTATTATTATTATACCTTTATATTTTATTTGTCATGCTTTGATTGTCATATAACATGTCAGGACATCATTCTTATTTTTATCATATAATATGTCATGATAATGCCTAGGATTAATTTTATGTTATGTATACTTAGATTGTCTTCATATGCCATGACATCATGATTATTGGCACATGTTTTATTTATGCTATCTTATATGCCATAGTCATCATTCATGCATTTAGGGCTACTTGAAATTGATTTAAGGACATTGACATGATTTGAAGTCCCATGTATAAGGGAATCAAATAAAGTTGCCTTAGAAAAATACATGAAACTTTAGTTTAAGATGAACAAAACCCACATCTCACATCACATTGACATGTGTGTGTATTCATACACTCTAGACACATGTGAGATGCTAGAAAGTGAGTTAAGTTCAAGGTGCATAGTTGTTGCATCTAGATTAACTCAAATTCATCTTATACCATGGATGAATCATTAGGAAAGCTTATGTACAAGTCATGTGCATTAAGTCCATAGACCATGGTTCAATATAAGGTTTTAAAAACATTTTAAAATCATTTTGAAAAACCTTGGTGTAGTCTATCTTTTAATATAAGTCACCATTGAAGAAGTTGATACAAAATAGATCAAAAACATTGAAGTTATCAATGGTTTTGAATTTTGTGTCAATCTCACTAGTTTATGGGTATTTTATTTTTCAAATATTTTTCATCCATAATGATTTATGTAAGTATTATACCTATGAATTTTCATAATTTTTTGAATTACATATAATTACTTATGTATTTCACAATTTCATTTTCTGAAACCTGATTTCAGCACTTGCAGAAATTAGTCGACTGACATGGATGGCAGTCGACTGTTGACTTACAGAGTCGACTGCCAAGCTTGATTTTTGGAAAATAAGGTTTTTTTAATCAGATTTCAGCTATGTTAAGCTACCCTAACTGCTCCTAATGCTAGGATATGCTTTGGAAAGCATTATAAAGGGTGAAAATCCATTGGATATAGATTAGGAGAGTTGTTTGGGTGTGTATCAATTTTAAGGTGTGTGAAAGTTCAAGGTTGAACTTTCGTCCTTAATTTTGAAGGTTTAGTGTTCCTATAGGCTTAGGGACTCTCCAAGGACATTGTTGGTGCAATGGTTAAGGGGGAGCAAGCCTTTAAGAGGAGGTTATCTATCATGGGATGATGAATGTGTTCTTCCTCATAAGGGGGGAGAATTTGGAAAATTTGGAGAATGAAGGATTGTCTCTCTTTAGTGATATGGGATTTATCACTAGGAAGAGTGAAGAAATCCTAGATGTTTTTGGACCAAGAGGGAGATTGTAAGATCTCATTGGGATATAAGACACTGATACCCTTGGGGCAAGCCTTTTTGATGTATATCAAAAAGGGAGAGAATTGATGTGTGAGAATTAATGTGAGAATGTGAGAATTCTCAATTTGGACAATTGAGAGGATTGGATTGAGTTAGTGTTCTAACTCAAAGGTGTTTGGTTTTTATCAAACATCAAAAGGGGAAGATTATTAGTACAATCGGCCCAGGTCACAATTGACCAGACTCAAGTTTGACTCAAGCGGTATTTTGATGTTTGACAAGACGTATGACAATGTGATTCTCATGGTAAAGTCCAAGTCTTGAGTACTTGGCATGGAAAGTCTAAGCATGGGTCTTGGCAATGGTAAAGTCCATGTCTTGAGTACTTGGCATGGGAAGTCCAAGCATGAGTCTTGGCATGGGAAAGTCCAAGCTTGAGTCTTGACAATTGGAAAATCCAACATGGGTTGGCAAGGAAAGTCCAAGGGTGCAGTCTTGGCCATGTAAGTCCAAGTGTATACTATTGACGGTAAAAGTCCAAGTCATGGGTACTTGGCATTTGAGAAGTCCAAGGGTTTATATTGGCAAGGTAAAGTCCAAGGGTGGAGTCTTAGTAGCATAAGTCCAATGGTTGGCGACGTAAAGTCCAAGCGTGTGTCTTGGCAGTGTAAGCCCAAATGTGCCTTGGCGATGTAGATCAGCTTAACATGACAATAGCTGATAGAAGCACCTGAAGGCTAGCGTATGGATGAACAAGTCATGGATGACTTGGAGGGATCAGATAGGCATGAGGTTGATGGAGGTGGATAGAAGGCTTAGGTCTAGGCTAAGGGTGGTCTAGCAAGTATGAGGGCATCATACTTGGGGTAAATCTCATGGTTGAGGTGTAGTAGTCGAATGGGGTTATGGACCAGTCGACTTATCAAGTGTTTGACACTTGGCAGCCGAATCGACATTGAGCAGTCGATTAGGATTATGACCAGTCGACTATCGTGAGTCGATTGGTGTTCGACTGTGGCAAGTGGCCTTGGCAGTCAACTCCCATCATTAGCGGACCGCCATGGAGGTCGATCCGATCGCAGGTTTTGATCGCGAAGACAAGCTCGATGATCGAGCATACGATGGCTTGAGAAGTCGACTGTTAGTGTATCCGTTGGCTGGAATGTCGACATGGATTAAGTCGTTGTGAGACAACGACTACAAGAGAAATTGACTGGGGCCTTTTAACAGTCGACTACTAGACGGAAATTAGCCCGAGTCACAACTTTAAAAGGAGTTCAAAGTGGAGGTTTTTAGCCATGATTCTTAGGGAGATTTGGAGTGATTTGCTGGTGCAATTCAAGGTCTTCAAGTGCAGCCCAAGCAACCAAACAAGCGAGCACTCATAAGATCTTTTGTAAAGTTTTCTTTACTTGTATTTATTGTAATTGCTTGTATTTCATTGTATTACTGTTGTAATCATTTGTACGAGATTTCACCACCTCTGACGTGTTGTCGAGAAGGAGTTTATTGAGTAGTGGTGTGTACATCACTAGAGCTCGTTATCAAGCTCACCCCGTGGAATAGGAACTAGAGTTCCGACCCACATTATATCTTGTGTTGATTGTGTGTTTGTTTTTGTCACTTTTTTATTGTTTTATTATTATTTTCGCTGCGCATAACAAGTCTTGTAGACAAACGCAAATGAATTCCATCATCAATCAACGAACACGCCATTCACCCCCCTCTAGCGCTCACCGAAGTTCCTACAAACTCTTCCAATGCCAAAGCATAGTGACGATTTATCTAACTTAAAACTCATTTCTCTCCCTTTGGCATACATCAAAAAGACTACCAAGGGTATCCATGTCTCATATCACAATGAGATCTTACATTCTCTCTCTTGGTTCAAAATCATCTAGGATGCCTTCACTCTTCCTTGTGATAAGTCTCATATTACTAAATGAGAGTCAATCCTCACTTTTTCAATTCTCCCCCTTTGGTGAGCACAATGAGGGTTTCAAACCCTTTATTTCTCCTCCTTTAAGGAATACTCATCCATCATACTTTGATGGATAACCTCCGCTAAAGGCTTACTCCCCCTTGACCATTGCACCAACAATGCCCTTGGAGAGTTCCTAAGCCTATAAGAAACTTAAACTATCGAAAATAAGGGTAAAAGTTCAAACTTGAACTTTCACAACCCTTAAAAGTCAATACTCTACCCTAAACACCTCTTCTAATCATTTTTAATGATTATTTCACTCTTCCAATACTTTCCAAAGCATATCCTAGGGTTAGGAGATGTTAGGGTAAAATAAAATAGTTTATACATGGCTAAACAAACCTTGTTCAACCGAAATTAACTTCATCAATCGACTGAAATAAAAAATCAGTCGACTGTCTTAACACAAGTCAATTGCTCAAAGCGGCAGTCGACTGGTTTCTACAAATGCAAAAAATAACTTTCAGAATTTAGACTTTGGAAAAGCATAAGTAAATATACGTATTTTGAAAAATCATGAAATTTCATATGTATATTACTTACATGGATTAAAATGGGTGAAAAATAATTTTAAAATAAAATACCCATTAAATTAAGAGATTGATACAAAGTTCAAAAGCATTGAAACTTTTTAATGTTTTGTCTAACTTTGTGTCAATATTATCAATGTTGATTGCTATCAAAAGATAGACTTCACCAAGATTTTTCAAAATGATTTTGAAATGGTTTTAAAACTTTATTTTGAACAATGGTCTATGAGCTAGATGTACATGACTTATATATTAGCTTTCCTCATGATTCATCAATGTCATATTATGAGTTTGAGTTCATCTAGATGCAAGAACTATGCACCTTGAACTTAACTCATTTTCCTAACATCTCACATGTGTCCAAGGTGTATCAATACACACACATGTCAATTTAATATTTTGTGAGATGTGAGTTTAGGTTCTTCCCTAATCTAGGGTTTCATGCATTTGTCTAGGAAACTCAATTTGATTCCCTTATAATGAGACTTCAAATTGTTGGTGCAACAATGCCCCAAGCATTTATATATTTTGATGTTTGGATAATCATCTAAGTTATGCAATGTTTTGTGATCTAATTGTGAACTTGTTTAAGTGACAGGAAAATCCAAGTATGAAGACTTGGTAAAAGACAAGTCCAAGTGTGATCTTGGCAAAGAGAAGTCAAAGGAAAGGTCTTGGCGGCATAAGTCCAAGCATGTAGTCTTGGCGGCGTAAAGTCCAAGCGTACTTTGGCAAAGAAGAAACTCAAAGCATGACAAAACCAAAGGAAACTTTTGAAGGCAAGCGCATGGATGGAGTCGTGGACTCAGAGAAATCCTGGAGGCACAAGGATGATGGAGAAGTTAGAAGGTTAAGTCTAGGCTTAGGGTATGTTTTCAAGTATAAATTAGTCATACTTGGGGTGTGCCAGTCGACTGGAACATGGTGTCAGTCGAACTGGCCTTTAAAATGCAGCATTAGAGGTTAGAGGGTTGTTGGCGGTCATCGGGAGTTATCGAGAGTCACTAGTCGACTTCGACCGTCGATACAAGCCGGGTAGTCGATCGCCATTATTGGCGATCGATGCCATGAAAACAGGCCGTGGCGGTGGCGATCGGCTGGCCGATTGAGCAAGATTGAATCGCCCTTTGTTGGCGGCCGATCGATAGTCTTCCCATTGGCGATGACGACGGCAAATCCCGTGAATTCGACTGTTCAGAAGCCGTTAGAATCGACGACAGTCGACTGATGAAAGTCATCAGTCGACTGATAGACCTCCAACGGGAAAAAGAGGCTCTTTCCTATAAAAAGATGCCAAGGGGAGCAAGAAGAGGCTAATGCATATACTCTGATCATTTTCCTAAGCTCCCACAAGTTTTTCAAGCTTTCTAAGTGATCTTAAATCTTCTCCTCCTCTCTCTAAGCTCAAGTTTCATTCTTTGTAAAAAAGAGGAGGTTTTGTTGTAAAGGAAAGCTTCTTAGTGGAATTGCTTGGGTTGATCCACCTTAAGGATCGCCGTGGAGTAGGAGCGTTATCTCCGAACCACGTAAAGGCCTTGTTAGCATTGTTCTTTCGTTTTTACTTATATTATCTTTGTTTGCTTCCGCTAATCATTCTTGTAGAAACAAAAAATGCTATTCACCCCACCTCTAGCTTCCAAATGATCCCTAACAAGTGGTATCAGAGCCCGGGGCTCTTCTACGGATTAACCGCCGGGAGCTAAAAGGCTAGAGGGAAGATGGAATTCCAAAACAAGCTTGGATGGGACATCAACACTCCACCACCATATGATCAAGAAGACTTTTCGGCGTGGAGAACAAGAATGGAGACATTCTTTATGATGGATATAGAGGATTGGTTCATCCTCGTAGAAGGTTTTGAACCTCTTCGGGATAGGAAGGGACAAGTCCTCAAGTTGAAGAAATGGACCCAAGAGCAATGACAAAAATTCAAAACTGAAGCCAAGGTAACAAAACTTTTAGAAGATTTGATACCTAATGATGTTTTGTCTAGGCTAGGTGAATATCTTGATGCCAAGGAGCTATGGGACAAGTTCAATGAGAGGCCCCACTTGGCACAAGTAGAAGAAGATAAGGAAGAGGATGAAGAGAGTTCATCTTCCTCACGAGCAAGTGAGGAATCGGAAGTTGAAGAGGAGTCAACTTTCGTATCGGTGGAAGAAGAAGTAGAAGACACCTCCACCTCTAGGATTGAGGGGGAGGAAAGAATTTCCACTCCGGAGCAACAAGAGAAAGCTTCGACATCTAGTCAAGATGAAGAAGCTCCAATTCCGGTCTCAATTAACCTAGGTAACTCAAACACTCTAATTTCAAATAAAATCCATATAGTGTGTTTTGAGTGTAGGGAGTATGGGCACTACAAGAGCAAGTGCCCAAAGAAGGTTAAGAAGACTCTTCTGGTGCCTAAAAGTCAACAAAAGTCAAAGGATGCCGGTTCCCCATCACCTAAAGACAAGGAGCACATCATTTGCTTCAGATGTCGGCAACCGGGGCATTACCGAAATCAATGTCCTAGGGGGAGCAAAAAGACCCAAGAAGGAGCATCACAAGTAGGGGGAGCTACTAAGGCAAACCCTAAGGTATATTTTCATAATGCTCATTCTTTAAATTCTAAGCAAAAGCATGCTAGAATTAATTCAAATAACTTTGCTATTACTCATGAATCAAAGCATGCTAGGAATGATAATTCTAGATCTATTTCAAAGAAGGAGAAATTTGGGACTAATGTACCTAGAAATGTCATTCCTAAGAAAGCAATTAAGAAAATCGAAAACCATTTAGGTATCAATCCCAATAAGGGTAGACATATGTCTAAGGTGAATGGTAATGCCCAAAAACCTAATCAAAAATCATTTGGGCAATTAGAATTAGAGAACCAAGCCTTAAGGTCAAGGCTTGAAAAACTAGAAAAGACCCTAAATAAGATACAAAATCAATTTCAAGGATCTAATGGTCAAAGTCAAGAGTCAAGATCTCAAAGTCAACATCTAGGACCCAAAAGACAAAAGTCAACCAAGGGCAATCAAGGTTTAGGTAACAAACCTAAGCCTAAGGTGGCTTACCATAGTGTTCCATTTGATTATGGAACACAAATTAGATCTAGGAAGACCAAGGTCAATAGGGAAGTCATTCCTAGAGTTGACCAAGGTATGTGCCTAGTGGCTAGGGTTTCTAGGAAACCTAGGATAACCATTAAGAAGGTTGCAAGGGGAGTTACCTCTAGAGTCAACCTAGGTAAGACCACAATGACCAAGGCTAACAAGCCTAGGAGGGTCATTAGAAAGGTATCTAGGGAGGTTATCCCTAAGGAATACCTAATTAATTCAATGAGCTTAAATAGATTTTGGGTTCCAAAGAGCGTGATTGAATCACGTTAAATGGGTTAGGATGTGCCAACCTTGATTGGATGAGTAGTGAACTCAACCATGGTAATGGTGGCATTTTAGGTTATTTTCAAGGTTATGGTTACCTTGGAAATACATTTGAGCTTTAATTCTAAAAGATCTTAGGATGTGCCAATATATTTTTGAAATCATGAAAATCAATCAAATTGGCACAATCTAGATTTAAAGGTCATAGTGTGTCACTTTGATCTTTGGCACACTTTAGGAATCAATGTATCAAGAGAAGTGTGTTTAAGGTATAGAAGTTACATCAAGAGTGATACTCAAGTGCCACACACCTTGATGTCTTGCACTTACCATGCTTCATGTGTTTCACCATGTGTTTGCATGGAAGGAATGTCTAGGGTGGATTGCATCTCACAAAACAAGTCTTTTACCTTGATTGTGTATTTCAACACTTAAAAAGGGTGAGATGTTAGGATTTTGAAACCATTGAATGTTAATGTTTGCTAAAATGAAATAAAATATCAAAATACATTAACGAATACATGAATATAAGCATAACATTAATATGTTCGATATACAAGATTAAACATGAGAAAATGGAATAAGTTAGATAAAGAAATCAAGATTTTTAGAATTTTAGAACTGGAAATCAGATATCGATCCTGATTATCGGTCGATCATATAACATGATATCGTGAGTCAAGCGATCAGTCGCTTCAGACTCATTGTTTGTATATCGATCGTGATAGGATACATCGATCGGTGATAGTCTATTCATCGAGGCAGAGGGTCATCAGTCGAGTGCTCGCTGAGCAGTCGAGTGGTGATCGCATCAGTCGACTGATGAGCAACATCAGTCGACTGATGTTACTGTAGCACGACACAGAAGACTCAGCAGTCGATTGCTGAGCCGGAGCAGTCGACTGTCGGTTCGGTAAACCCGCTAATAAGCCACGATCAGTCGACTGATGCTGCACATCAGTCGACTGGCATCGCGATTTTATAACGCCGAACCGCTAGGGTTCGGCGTCTTCACGCGGCGACCTCTCATTTTCTTTCTCCTCTCCGATCGCCAACTTCTTCTCCGACCAGTTTTTCCGACCGTGCCAGCCGCCCAAGCCTTAGGTTTGGTAGCTAAGCTCTTCCACTCATGTTTTCACTCATCTCACAACCCTAATCCGCTCATTTCCAGCGGTTATTTCCTCTTTTTCGATTAGGGTTCCGACGTTCAGTCCTTCGGCGAACTTTCTGGCAGTCTTTTTCAGCGATATCCGAGTATTCTGTCATCATCCCTCCAAATGGCGCCAAAGTAAAATTTTCTTACTCAAAAACCCTAATTTTTCCTTTCCATTATAATCTATTATAATCTAATCGTGTATTGGTGCCCTTGCATTTCATGTCATTGCATTACATTCATATAGGAGATCCCGTAGAAATGACCCACCCGAGGGTGAATCACGATTGTACCAAACCATGTTGGTTAGGTACATCGATAGGGACTTCTTTACACGTTACTGTAGTGACGTCATGTACATATTTGCATATCTTATGAAAATTGTATTATGCACACATGCCATCAATGATGATCTCCTTAAGGAGTTCTATCAGAACTTAAAGAAGGTAGACATGACCCTACCTACACTACTCGTGTTGCAAAACGCGATTTAGAGTTCACTCCTGCGATATTGCAGGAGTTTCTTGAGTGTAAGCCATCAGATGACACCTTCATTTTCTACCCTACTTTTGATGCCCCTTTACCCGAGCCCTTTGACCATATCTCTTTGGACTCCATGCATGAGCATGTTTTTGGTCATCCTCGTCCACCAGCTCAGAATTTATTTCCTATTACTGAGCTATCTGCACCTGATAATGTACTCTACAAGGTCATTGTTGGGTGTTTTCTTCCGATCGTGACTCGGGGTATGGCCAAGATTCGGCCTCCCCATCTCTTTCTACTGTATGCCATGCGTAATAGACTAGACATAAACATTGCATTGAACATGTTTCATTGCATTGTACATTTCATATCCCCTGTACAAGGGAAAGTGCATATGCCTTATGGCCACATTATCACTGCATGGTTAGAGCCGAGGCATCAACATTCATGTGGGATCACCGAGGGCGCTATCCGAGGTGTACGATCGCATATCAGCCAGAATTTCTCATAGCGAGCCGCTGGATGGGGCGGGCGGATGGAGTTGGCACTCGACCTCCGCCCGAGCACGCGTGGAGAGCCGCCTCTGGTGCCTAGAGAGGCTGCAGAGGACTATGAGGATCCAGACGCCGCTGATGAGGAGGATCAGATGCCAACAGAGGCATCAGCGGCGGGTCCATCAGATCGGCTTGGCCAGCTGGAGGCCAGATTCCAGGACTATCAGCAGGCAGTCGACTCTCGGCTGTCAGAGCTCTTAGTAGGGCAAGCCTCCATGGGCGCACATCTTAGTCGGATGGAGGAGAGATACATTGCGAGTCCTAGAGTCGCATCGGCGTCGTCATTTCGATATGTATGAGATGATGCGGGCCTGGACTTTGAGCCAGCAGCCTCCTCCACCTCCACCGTCTGCAGATGACTAGATCTAGAGGATGTTAGATTTTTTTTTTGTTTTTCAGTTTTTGTAGTGAGATTGAGCATATCAAATCTCTATTTTGGATGTAAAAACTGAAATCTTCTTAAATTGAATGGAACTTCTGTTTGTGAAAATCATATGTGTTTGATTGTGTATTTGTATTAATATATTGGTTTATGAAAGTTGCTATATCATGATATGAAATTTCATCTTATCATATAACATGTCATGCCATTGGTTATGCTTATTTTAGATGTCATGTTTGTTTTTAGATTATGTCACATGTCATGACATCATGATTATTGGCCATGCGTTATTATTGTTATAATTTGTGCCATGATCATTCATGCATTTATTTTGATTAGAATTGATTTAAAAAAAAAGGGCATGACTTGGAGTCCTATTTATAAGGGAATCAAGTAGGGTTGCCTAGAAAATGCATGAGGCCATAATAATCCTAATCCCACATCTCACATTTAAATTGACATGTATGTGTGTGTATACACCTTAGATAACATGTGAGATGTTAGGATAATGAGTTAGGTTCAAGGTGCATAGATAGTGCATCTAGATGAACTTAACTTATTTCAATCATCACTAAGAATCTTGAGGAAAGCTACTATACAAGCTATGTATATTTAGCCCATAAACCATGGTTCAAAATAGGTTTTCAAAAACATTTTAAAATCAATTTAGAAAACCTTGGTGAAGTCTATCTTTTGACAGTCATCATCATTGTAGAAGTTGATACAAAGTAGATCAAAAACTTTAAGGTTTTAATAGTTTTTGAACTTTGTACCAATCTCCTATTTCAATGGTAAAAATATTTTTCCAAAATTTTTCACTGATTGTATGTGTGATAAGTAATATACGTATCAAATTTCGTGATTTTTTGATTTACGTAGAATTACTTATGAATTTCCAAAAGTCGAGTTTGATATCTGAAAATCAGGTTTTGATTATCGATCGGCCAGCTCTGACGATCGATTGATGGGCAGCGTTTGGACTCGATTAGCGTGATATCACTTTCATTGTTAGCCGTGTCGATCGATTGATGGGCACATCAATCATTGTATCGTGTAGTCGATCAACTAAGGTTGTTTAGCCCGATTTCAGCTACGGTTAAGGTCTCTAATCACTCCTAACCCTAGGATATGCTTTTGGAGGCATTATAAAGGGTTAAGATCCATTGGATATGGATTTAGAGAGGTGTTTAGGGTTTGTATCAAATTTAAGGTATTGGAAAGTTCAATGTTGAATTTCTAACCTTATTTTTGATGGTTTAGAGTTCCTATTGGCTTAGGGACTTCCCAAGGACATTATTGGTGCAATGGTCAAGGGGGAGTAAGCTTTTAGGGGGAGTTATCCATCTTGGGATGATGGATGTGTTTTTCCTCTTGAAGGGGGAGAAGGTATTGGGAGAGTATCATCAATTGGGAAAATTGATGGGATTTTGAGAAACCCAATTTGGAAATTGGGAGAGAGAGTATAGGATTGTCTCTCTTGAGTGATATAGGACTTATCACTAGGAAGATGGTAGGCATGCTAGGTATTTTTGAATCAAGGGGGAGATTGTAAGATCTCATTGGGACATGAGACTTTTACCTCCTTGGAGAGGTAACCTTTTTGATGTATGTCAAAAAGGGGGAGAATGTTTGGGAAAATGTTTGGGATTACCAATTTGGAATAATTGGTAAGAGTTTTGAGTTAGTGTTCTAACTAAATGGTTTGTGTGGTTTTTGTCAAACATCAAAAAGGGGGAGATTGTTGGTGCAATCGACCTAGGTCACGATTGACTAGGACTCAAGTTTGACTCGAGTGATGTTTTGATGTTTCGACAAAAACATATGACAATGTAATTGTCATGGTAAAGTCCAAGTCATGAGTACTTGACATGGAAAGTCCAACATGGGTTGGCAAGGGAAAGTCCAATCTTGAGTCTTGGCATTTGAGAAGTCCAAGGGGTTTGATATTGGCGGCGTAAAGTCCAAGCGGGAGTCTTGGTGGCGTAAGTCCAATGTGCCTTGGCGGTGTAGACACCATTAGCATGACATAGCCGATGGAAGCACCTGAAGGCTAGCGCGATGGATGAAAAAGTCATGGATGACTTGGAGGGATCCGAGAAGCGTAAGGCTGATGGAGGTGGCTAGAAGGTTTGGGTCTAGGCTAAGGGTGGTCTAGCAAGTATGGGGGTACCATATTTGGGCTAAAACCTCATGCTTGAGGTGTGCCAGTCGACTGATGCAATGTGGCAGTCGACTGGCATAGTCAACTAGGGTTTGGTGAGGAATTGCCCTAGCGATCGCCATTGATAGGCGATCGGTGATTGAAGGAAGCGATCGATCTTATTATCGATCGATGCTCGGATTTTGGGGCACAGAATGGAGTCTCACTCGACCACTGTGATGAGCAATCGAGTGATGGCTCATCAGTCGATTGATGCTCATGATCAGTCGACTAATGTCCTAGCCGTTGGATTTTTCCAGCATGGATTACACCGTTGTCTCACAGCAACAGTGTGATCAGTCAACTGATGCCCTTTTTTTTTTGTTATTTTCTCTTTGGCCGTATTTACGACACAAACTTCAACTTGTGTAATGATTTTTGATTAATGAAATGAAGTTGTGTTTTGTTTAGTTCATTTCTATTAGTGCCTACATTACTATAATTTGTTATTTTTCAAGTTTAGAAATTGAGCACATAGTACTAAGTTATGAATATTGATACGATACAATTCCACTTTTGCTTCATATTTTTATCGTTTTGAATATCGTATCAATCCATTAATCTGATCAGTATGTTTTTTGTCTAATATTTTTCATATGTTATATTAGTCGAACAAAATGTGTATGACGAGTTTCGTGATTTTTGGACATCCACGGAATTTTCTATGCATTTTTAAACCTTGACTGAAAAATTCGAATTTCAGACTTATGCGATATCGATCGCTACGTTATTAGCGTTCGATAACCGTCGATTGGTGATGACTATTCGATCAAAGCTGGTGACAACTGTTTGGAATAAGCGGTTTTCATCGGTTAAAAGGTCCAATTTTGGACATTATATGATTCCCACAGTATATACATGATAACTTGTATGGAAAGAAGGATCTTCTTGATGCACTAGTTTAGGGGGAGATACATCCCTTAATTCTATAATTGTTGGTGCAAAGCTAGGATATATTTGCATATTCTATTGTTTATGCTTTGCTTCACATATTATTTCCACATCATGAATCATGTCTTGGATTAAGGGGGAGCTTCATATCAATTTTATACCTTTGTTCAAGATGTGTCAATTATAATTCTTTCCTACACTTATTGGATAAACTCTTCTCTTTTTGTTGTGTATCAAAGGGGGAGAAGGGATATTTAAGTTAGAATTCATATTGAAATATGTTTATATGCATGTGTTAAAGACCTAACTTAAATGATTGCCAAACATCAAAAAGGGGGAGATTGTTGGTGCAACAATGCCCCAAGCATTTATATATTTTGATGTTTGGATAATCATCTAAGTTAGGCAATATTTTGTGATCTAATTGTGAACTTGTTTAAGTGATAGAAAAATCCAAGTATGAAGACTTGGTAATAGACAAGTCCAAGTGTGATCTTGGCAAAGAGAAGTCAAAGGAAAGGTCTTGGCGGCGTAAGTCCAAGCATGTAGTCTTGGCGGCATAAAGTCCAAGCAGTCCTTGGCAAAGAAAGACCAAAGGCAAGTATTGGCGGCATAAGTCCAAGCATGTAGTCTTGGCGGCGTAAACTCCAAGCGTACTTTGGCAAAGAAGAAACCCAAAGGATGACGAAACCGAAGGAAGCTTTTGAAGGCAAGCGCATGGATGGAGTCGTGGACTCAGAGAAATCCTGGAGGCGCAAGGATGATGGAGAAGCTAGAAGGTTAAGTCTAGGCTTAGGGTATGTTTTCAAGTATGAATTAGTCATACTTGGGGTGTGCCAGTAGACTAGAACATGGTGTCAGTCGAACTGGCCTTTAAAATGCAGCATTAGAGGTTAGAGGGTTGTTGGCAGTCGACTGGGAATTATCGATCAAGCTGCTGAGTCGACTGCATTCGAACCGCAATACGCGCAATGATCGCCATTATTGGCAGTCGACTACCACGAACAGAAAGGCCCATAGTCGACTGGCGTCACGGCTACGATATCGCGAATCGCATCGCATTGTACGATCGGATAGTCTTCCGTTAAGCGATGGCGATGGCAAATCCACGAATCTCGATTATTGAAACCGTTAGAATCGGCGGTCGGATCGATGAAAGTCATCGGATAGTCAATGGGAAAAAGAGGCTCTTTCCTATAAAAAGAGGCCAAGGGGAGCAAGAAGAGGCTAATGCATATACTCTGATCATTTTCCTAAGCTCCCACAAGTTTTTCAAGCTTTCTAAGTGATCTTAAATCTTCTCCTCCTCTCTCTAAGCTCAAGTTTCATTCTTTGTAAAGAAGAGGAGGTTTTGTTGTAAAGGAAAGCTTCTTATTGGAATTGCTTGGGTTGATCCACCTTAAGGATCGCCGTGGAGTAGGAGTGTTATCTCAGAACTATGTAAAGGCCTTGTTAGAATTGTTCTTTCGTTTTTACTTATATTATCTTTGTTTGCTTCCGCTAATCATTCTTGTAGAAATGAAAAACGCTATTCACCCCCCCCCTCTATCTTCCAAACGATCCCTAACACAAATCATGTCATTGCACTTAATTCAATTTGATTAACCTTAATGCATGAAATATGATCATGGCATATATGATAGTATAAATTAAAACATTTGCCAATAATCATGATGTCATGGCATAAAAATGACCTAGATACAAACATGACATAATTAACCTAAGCATTATCATGACATTCTAAATAATCAAATGAAATATGATGTAATAACATGGCAAGGCAAACAAGGCATGACAAATAAAATATAAAGGTATAAGAATATCTAGATTTCAAGCCTAATTTCCATTTACTAGGATTACATCCAATTTTTCCATAATGAATCAATTTCCAAGTGTGCCAAAAATCCAAAATGACACACCATTGACTTTAAACCTAATTGTGCCAATTTTGATTGATTTTTCAAGCTTCATAAATTTTATTGGAACATCCTAAAATCTATTAGTGCCTATAAGATTCACATATCTCCACAATAATATGATATTGTCTACTTTGGGCCTAAGCCCTCATGGTTTTGTTTTTGGGTTTTACCCAAAAGGTCTCATACCAATGGAGATATCATTTCATCTTATAAGCACATGATGTTTTCATGTCTTACCAATGTGAGACTTTGATTGTATTTCTAATACTCTCAACAATCCTCCCCTTAAATGAAGGACCACATTGGACCCCTCAAGTCTATCCCTCCTCGAAGGATTTCCTCTACTTGATGTTCGATCTTTAACCCACCAGGACTTCCTGCCAACTGTCTGGTCCTCCTGACGCAGTTGAACTTCTTGCTAGTTGTCTGATTCTCCTGATCCAACTGGATGTCCTGCTAGTTGTCTAGTCATCCTGACCCAACTGGACTCCCTGTCTGGTGTTTGGTTCTCTTGATCCGGACATGGGAGCTCACTTCCTTCATTCAAGATACATGGCTTGACATAGACCATGGCTCTGATACCAATTGTTAGTGCCTATAAGATTCACATATCTTTACAATGGTATGATATTATCCACTTTAGGCATAAGCCCTCATGGTTTTATTTTTGGAATTTACCCAAAAGGTCTCATACCAATGGAGATATCATTTCATCTTATAAGCACATGATCCTTATCATGTTTATCAATGTGGGACTTTGATTGTATTCCCAATCCTCTCAGCAAAATCTTTTAGGATATAAATCCAAACTTATTTCTAAGGTATCACATAACCTTGAAAATGCCCTAAAGTGTTAACTCTAGTATGGTTACGTTAACTACCCATCTACTTAGGGTTGACACACCCAGAACTCATCTAGCGTGCTGGAATCACACTCCTAGGAACTCAAAACCTATTTGAGATCATTGGGTTCACAGGGTACTCACTATGCATAACCTCCCTTAGTACCTTTCTAATGACCCTCCTAGGCTTTGAAGCCTTAGTCATTTTGGTCTCACTAAGGTTAACCCTAGGGATAACTTCCCTTGTGACCTTGTTAGTGGCTTTCCTAGGTTTCTTTGAAACCTTAGCCACTAGACATCTACCATGGTCAACTCTAGGGATGTCCTCCCTTGTGACCTTGGATTTTCTAGACCTAGTGTTGGTTCCATAGTTAAATGGAACACTATGGTAGGATGACATTACCTTCTTGGATTTAGGTTTGTGACCCAAACTTTCCTATCCCTAAGTAAATCTTGCTTCCTAACACCTAGAGTTTGCCCGTTAGACCCTAAAGTTGAATTTTTAATTTTCCTAAGGGTCTTCTCCAATTTCTCAAATTTTGACCTCAAAGCTTGATTTTCTACCACTAATGCCTCTAATTTTGAATTTCCATTTGTTCTTTGGGCATTGTTCTTCCTTTTAGACATATGCCTACCCTTCTTAGGGTTAATGCCTAAATTGTTCTCTATCTTCCTAATATTAGGTGTGGTAGTCCTAGAGTTAATGGGTCTAGATTTGTCCTTAGATTTAATTTCATACGATTTAGATGATAAATAAAAATATTTATTTCTAGTATGCTTTTTATCGTTAACAATTGCAAGAAAGTTATTGCCATGCTTGTTCTTATTATGAAAACTAGTAGGTGCATAAATAAATGATATCTTAGGGTTTGCCTTAGCTCTCCTACATTTGAGCTCCCTACTTTGTCCTTCTTAGAGTGACTCCCCCTAGGATATTAACTTCTATAGTGCCCTTTTTGTTAGCACCTGAAGCACACCACATGCTCCTTGCTCTTCCTAATTGGGGCTCCGACTTCCTTGGTCTTCTCCTTAGCCTTTGGTGTCGGTTGAATCTTCTTGACTCTTTTTGAACACTTTCTCTTGTAATGCCCTTGCTCCCTACACTCAAAGCATGTTATGTGATTTTTATTTTTATTTAGCATGCTTGAGTTACCTTCTTGGATGGTGGTAAGAGACTCTTGGATCTCTTCTTCATTTCTCCGAGATGTAGAAGGTTCTTCTTGATTTTGCTCCGGTGCCAATGGTCTCTCCTCCCCCTCAATCCTAGAGGTGGAAGTTTCTTCAACCTCTTCTACCTCAAATGTTGAGCACCTCTCAACCTCCAATTCTTCAAGCTCTAGAGAGGATGATGATGAGTCTTTTTCTTTGGATGTTAAGCATCTCTCGACTTCTGAGTCTTCTTGAGCTTGAGATGAGGAGCACTCCTCCTTGGATTCCTCTTATATTTCTTCCTTATCATCTTAGACTGGTTGAGACTTCTCATGGAATATTGCCAATTTGCTCCATAGCTCCTTGGCACCCACATAATCTCCTAGCTTGCACAAGATATCATTAGGTATTAGATTTTTAAAAAAATTTATTACCTTAACCTCCATCTTAAATTTTAGGCGTTGCTCCATGGTCCACTTCTTGATTTTTAGAACTCTTCCCTTCTTGTCCATAGGGGCTTCAAATCATCACTTCAAGATGACCCAATCTTCAATGCTTATCATTTGCAAGAATGTCTCGATTCTTGCCGCCCATAGATCAAATCTCTCTAGTCCATAGAATCCATAGGGAGGAGGAGTGTTGATGTCTCATCCCAATCAATCGTTGGGCAATTCCATCCCCTTATCCTCTAGTGCTTTTGCTCCCTCAGTTGTTAATCTGGAGCCCCCGCTGATACCAATTGTAGGGTTGGTAATCATGGTGACTTGTTCTTCTGAGCGCACCGGGCTCTGATACCAATTGTAGACAAATCATTATTGCGCTAGAGGGGGTGAATAGTATTTTTGCAATTTCGCTCATTCAATCGTGATTGCTTGTCTACAAATAGTTAGTACATAGTGGAAATACAAGCATACACAATAAAAGCAAAAACACCACACACAACACACAAGATTTACATGGTTTAGAACTTATGGTTCATACTCCACGGCGATCTAGTGATCCACACCCACAATACTCTTCCTCCCTCTCAGCTGTTAGGACCCTTGGAATAGCTAGAGGGGGGTGAATAGCGTAGATGAAATTCGATCGTGTTTGTGTCTACAATTTCGTTAGTGCGCAGCGGAAATAGAAATAATAAAAGCGATAACGAAATAGACAACAAGCTAACACAATGATATAACGTGGTTCGGAACCGCACGGTTCCTACTCCACGGATCGAGCTCTAAAGAGCCCTAGTGATGCACACGCACTCACTAATGATAAACACTCCTTCTCGACAAAAGTCGGAGGCGGAAAAACCCCTTACAATAGATCTTACAACAGTAAGAACGAAATACAAGCAATATACAATGTAAATATGAAATACAAGTAAAGAAAAGACTTTACAACACTTGTTTTGATTGCTTGAATGCTTGGTTGCTTGCTTGCACTTGGAGACCTGATTTGCACTAACAAATCGCCCCAATAGCCCTCAAGAACCGGTTGGTTTTTCCTCCATCACGAGCTCCATATATAGCTTCAACCTGTGCTGGAAAAAGTCTATCAGTCGACTGATCGGGACCATCAGTCGACTGATGCCACTGTTGTCGTGAGACAACGGCTAGTTCCACGTTGGATAAGTCAGCGGAACTACCATCGATCGTGATTGTGACCATCGATCGGGATGGAGTCCTCACTCGACGATCAGTCTCGACTCCGATACGTGGCGAATTCTCGAGCACCAGTCGACTGATCACACGATTAGTCGACTGCTCGATCCATCAGTCGACTGCCAACCTATGGCAGTCGACTGCTAGGCCATAACCCGCAGTCAAACCCTAGTTGACTCGGTCCAATCGACTGCCACATGGCACCAGTCGACTGACACACCTCAAACATGAGGTTTTAACTCAAGTATGGTTCCCCCATACTTGCTAGACCACCCTTAGCCTAGACCTAAGCCTTCTAGTCACCTCCATCAGCCTCACGCCTCTCGGATCCCTCCAAGTCATCCATGACTTGTTCATCCATCGCGCTAGCCTTCAGGTGCTTCCGTCGGCTATGTCATGCTAACGGTGTCTACACCGCCAAGGCACATTGGACTTACGCCGCCAAGACTCCGCTTGGACTTTACGCCGCCAACCATTGGACTTGTGCTGCCAAGACTACCGCTTGGACTTTACGCCGCCAATATTAAACCCCTTGGACTTCAAATGCTAACCCATGTTAGACTTTCCATGCCAAGACCATGCTTGGACTTTCCTTGCCAACTCATGTTGGACTTTCCATTTGCCAAGACCCATGCTTGGACTTTCCAAACTGCCAAGTGTCCAACTTGGACTTTCCATGACAATTATATTGTCATATGTTTTTGTCGAAACATCAAAACATCACTCGAGCCAAACTTGAGTCCTGGTCAATCGTGACCTAGGCCGATTGCACCAACAATCTCCCCCTTTTTGATGTTTGACAAAAACCAAACAAATAATTGAGTTAGAATACTAACTCAAATCCTTTACCAATTATCCCAAATGTTCTCCCCCAAACATTCTCCCCCTTTTTGACTAACATCAAAAAGGTTTTCTCTCCAAGGAGGTCAATGTCTCATGTCCCAATGAGATCTTACAATCTCCCCCTTGATCCAACAATACTTAGGATGCCTACCATCTTCCTAATGATAAGTCCCATATCACTCAAGAGAGGCAATCCTATTCACTCTCCCAATTTCCAAATTGGGTTTCTAAAAATCCATCAATTTCCCAAATTGATAACATTCTCCCCTTCAAGAAAAAAACACATCCATCATCCCAAGATGGATATCTCCCCCTAAAGGCTTGCTCCCCCTTGACCATTGCACCAACAATGTCCTTGGGAAGTCCCTAAGCCAATAGAAACTCTAAACCATCAAAATTAAGGTTAGAAATTCAACATTGAACTTTCCAACACCTTAGAATTGATACAAACCCTAAACAACTCTCCTAATCCATATCCAATAGATTTTCACCCTTTATAATGCTTCCCAAAGCATATCCTAGGGTTAGGAGTGGTTAGGGACCTTTACCATGGCTGAACACGGACTAACCAAACCTAGTTTTCCCGAAATCAGCCTTGGCAGTCGACTCTGTCAGCTACGATCATTGCCACACTCATCGATCGCCACTCAGGATCGGTCGATAACTGAAATTTTCGAATTTCAGTTATCAGAATCGAGTTTCAGAAAATCATAAATAATTATACGTATATCGAAAAATCACGAAATTTGATACGTATAATACCTATGACACATACAATGGGTGAAAAATGTTTGAAAAATATTTTACCCATAAAATAGTGAATTTGATACAAAACTCAAAACCATTGAAATTTTCAATGTTTTGGCCCTATTTTGTATCAACTTCATCAATGGTGATTGCTATCAAAATATAGACTTCACCAAGGTTTTTCAAAATGATTTTAAAATGTTTTCAAAACCTTATCTTGGATCATATTCCTTGGGCTCTATGTATGTGACTTGTACACGAGCTCTCCTAATGATCCACAATGGAATTGGATGAGTTTTAGTTCATCTAGATGCAAAAGCTATGCACCTTGAACTTAACTCATATCCTAGCATCTCACATGCATCTATGGTGTATAAATACACATACATGTCAATTAGATGTGAGATGTGGGTTTTATTCTCTCTAAACTAGGGTTTCATGCATTTTTCGAAAGCAACCCTACTTGATTCCCTTATAAATGGGACTCCAAGTCATGCCATAGTCCTTAAATCAATTTTAATCAAAATATCTTAAATGCATGAGCGATTATGGCATTAGAGATGATATAGATAAACACATGCCCATAATCATGATGTCATGGCATAATATGAAATCTAAGAACACATGACATCTAAAGTAACCCTAAACAATGTCATGACATGGTATATGATAGCAATACAATTATATAAATATTCATTCATACACACAAGATTTTTCAGAAACAAAGATTTCATTTAACTTAAAATTTGTCTTTTACATTCAAAGTGGAGATTGGCTATGCTCAATCTCACTAAAAAAATGACAACCACAAAAAAAAAATCTAATATCCTCTAATCGTCCGCAGGAGGTGGCGTGGAGGAGGGCTGACTCGAGTCGGCCGCATCATCTCTAGCATATCGGTGATCTTTGCTCTATGCGGCCCTGGGACTCCTCCATCCTATCGAGACGTGCGCTGAAGGATGCCTGGCCTGCCAGTATCTCTGACAGCCTAGAGTCCACCGACTGCTGATGATCCTGAAATTTGGACTCCATCCGACCACGACGATCTGATGGACCTGCCGCTGATGTGTCTGCCGACATCTGGTCATCCTCATTAGTGGACTCTACATCCTCGTGGTCTTCTGTCGCCTCTCTGGGTACCGGAGGAGGCTGTCTGTCATACTGGTGGTGGTCGTCGCTGACTCCATCACATCGGCGCCATCCGTAGTAACCGCTAACAAGAAGTTCTGCGATATCTGATCGTACACCTCCGAGATGGCGCTCATGAGCCCTGTGGATGTTGGCGCCTAGTCGAGCCATCTTTGTGATGATATGACCAAATGGCATATGCACTTTCCCTTATGCGAAGTAGAAGTGCACAATCTTGATGGAAAATGTTTAATGCAAAGTTTATATCTAATCCATGCATGGCATATAGAAGAAAAAGATGGGGAGGCCGAATCTTGGCGGACCCCAGTGAATGATAGAAAACACCCAATAATGACCTTGTAAAGGACATTGTCAGTCTGAACAACTCGATGATAGGAAATAGATTACAGGCGCGTGGATAACCAAAAATATGCTCATGCATGGACTCCATAGAGATATGGGCAAAAGGCTCAGTTAGAGGAAAGTCCATGGTAGGGTAAAAGATAAAGGTGTCATCTGAAGGCCTACACTTGAGAAACTCCTGCAGTATCGCAGGAGTGAACTCTAACTCGCGTTTTGCAATGCGAGTAGTGTATGTAGGGCCGTCATCCACCTTTTTAAGGTTTTGATAGAATTCCTTAATAAGGTCATCATTAATTGGATGCGTGCACAAGACGATTTTCATCAGATTATAGTATGCAATTAATTCCATAACGTCACTACAATGCCTATTGAAAAAGTTCCTATCGATGTACCTAACCAACATAGGTTGGTACAATCGAGATTCACTCTCGGTTGGATCATTCCTACGGGCTCTCCTATTATGAATGCAATGTGATGATATGACATGCAATGTCAACAATACACGATTAGATAAACCTTAATTGTAATGGAAATGAAAATTAGGGCTCGGAAAGAAAAATCGTTACTTAGGCACCATTTGAATGTGTGTCTTTGGAGGGAAGACTCAAATGTTCTTTGAGGATCGAAAAGTCGTACGGAAAGCTTGACGCAGAACCCCAAACGGAACAAGAGAAATAAACCCTAAATCGCGCGAACTAAGGCTCCAAGATAGGTCAAAGATGGAAGAGGAGAGGCTTGTTTATCAAACCTAGGACTTTGGAAGGTTGGCACGGCTGGAGGAGTTGGTCGGAGAGGGAGACGGCAATCGGAGACCGAAGGAAGAAGAAAGAGTTCGTCGCGTGAAGACGCCGAACCCTAGCGGTTCACGTTTTAAAAATGCGATTCAGTCGACTGATGTGGAGCATCGATCGGTGATGTGATTTATTAGGGTTTCTGGCCGTGATCGGTCGATCGGCTCGGCAATCAACTGAACCTTACGTAGCGTGCTCTGATAGCATCGATCGGTGATGTTACCCATCGATCGGCGATGTCGCATCACACTCATTGGCGTTGAGCACTCGACTGATGGCCTTCTGCCTCGACGAACAGTACCATCAGTCGACTAATGGACCTCATCAGTCGACTGATGTTCGATCAGTCGAGTCATGGAGCTAGCACTCGACTGATGGCCGTATCGTATCGCGCTACAGTGTTATCAGTCGACTGATAACTATATCAGTCGACTGATATCTGATTTGTAGTTCTGAAAATCAGAAGATCTCGATTTTATCATCTTAATTATTCCATTTTATCACGTTAGATCTTGTATATCGAATGTATTGATGTTATACTTTTATTTATGTATTTGTTAATGTATTTTAATGTTTTATTTCATTTTTGCAAACATTACCATTCAATGATTTCCAAAACCTAACATCTCACCCTTTCTAAGTGTTGAAATACACAATCAAGGTAGAAGACTTGTTTTGTGAGATGTAATCTATCCTAGACATTCCTTCCATGCAAACATATGGTAAAACATATGAAGCATGGTGAATACAAGACATCAAGTTGTGTGGTACTTGAGTATCACTCTAGATATTACCTTTACATCTTAACCACACATTTCTTGATACATGACCTTCCAAAGTGTGCCAATAATCAAAGGTACACACTATGACCTCTAAATCTAGATCGTGTCAATTTTATTGATTTTCATGTTTTCAAAATATATATTGACACAACCTAAAATTCTTTGAAATTAAGGCTCAAGGATATTTCCAAAGTAACCATAACCTTGAAAGTAACCTTAAAGTGCCGCCTTTATCATGGTTGAGTTAACTACCCATCCAATCAAGGTTGGCACACCCTAAACCCATCTTAGCGTGAATCAATCACGCTCTTAGGAATCCAAAACCGATTTGAGCTCCTAGGGTTAATTAGATATTCCTTAGGGATAACCTCCCTAGATACCTTCCTAATGACCCTCCTAGGCTTATTAGCCTTGGTCATTTCTGTCTTGCCTAGGTTAACCTTAGGGATTGTCTCCCTAACAACCTTCTTAGTGTCCATCCTAGGTTTCTTCGAAACCTTAGCCAATAGGCACAAACCTTGGTCAACTCTAGGAATGACTTCCCCATTGACCTTGGTCTTCCTAGACCTAGTTAGTGTCCCATAGTCAAACGGAACACTATGGTAAGTCACCTTGGACTTAGGTTTGTGACCCAAACCATTCTTGCCCTTGGTTGACTTTTGACTCTTAGGTTCTAGAAATTGATTTTGACTTCTTGACCTAAGAGTTTGACAATTTGACCCTTGAGATTGATTTTGTATTTTGTTTAGGGTCTTTTCCAATTTCTCAAGCCTTGACCTCAAGGCTTGGTTTTCTAATTCTAATTGCCCAATTTTAGAATTTTTATTTAACTCTTGGGCATTGGACTTTCTTGGCGAATGCCTAGTCCATCTTGGATTAAAACCTAGATGTTCTTGGATTTTCTTAATAGATTTCTTAGGTATTATTTTTCTAGGGACATTAGTCCCAAATTTCTCCTTATTCTTAAGGTGAACATTCTTAGCTCCTAAACACATATGTTTGTTATTTCTAGCATGCTCTTTATGATACATACCACAATTGCTAAAATTAGTTCTAGCATGCTTTAAATTAGATGGAGCATTATTTAAATATACCTTAGGGTTTGCCTTAGTGGCTCCCCCTACTTGTGATGCTCCCCTTTTTCCCCTTCTTCTTCTTCTTTGGGCATTGACTCCGGTAATAACCCGATAGTCGGCATTTGAAGCAAATGACATGCTCCTTGCTCTTTTGTCTTGGAGAACCGGCATCCATTGACTTTTGTTGACTTTTAGGCGCCGGAGGAGCTTTCTTGATCCTCTTTGGGCATTTGCTCTTGTAATGCCCATACTCCCTACACTCAAAGCACATAATATGATTTTTATTTGAAAGTAAAGTGTTTGAGTTACCTAGGGTGGTGGTAGGTGCCGGAGTTGAATTTTGAGCTTCCTCATCTTGATCGGATGTTGAGAGCTCTTCTTGAGGTTGCTCCGGTGTAGAGGATGGTCTCTCCTCCTCAATCCTAGAAGTAGATGTTTCTTCCACCTCCTCTACTTCTTCTTTCTCCGATTCGGAAGTTGACTCCATCTCAACTTCCGATTCCTCACTTTCACTTGAGGATGAACTCTCCTCATGGTATCTTGCCAATTTTCTCCATAGCTCCTTGGCATACATGTAATCCCCTAGCTTGCACAAAACATCATTAGGAATTAAATCTTCCAAAAGTTTCGTTACCTTAACTTCGGTCTTGAGCTTTTGGCGTTGCTCTTGGGTCCACTTTTTCAATTTTAGGACATTCCCCTTCTTATCCCTAGGGGGTTCAAGGCCTTCAACGAGGATGAACCAATCCTCTATGTTCATCATCAAGAATGTTTTCATTCTTGCTCTCCATGCCGGAAAATCTTCTGGATCATATGGAGGTGGAGTGTTGATTTCCCATCAAAGTTTGTCTTGGAATTCCATCTTCACCCTCTAGCCTTTTGCCTTAGCTCTCGGTTGTTAATCCGTAGAAGAGCCCCGGGCTCTGATACCACTTGTTAGGACCCTTGGAATAGCTAGAGGGGGGTGAATAGCGTAGATGAAATTCGATCGCGTTTGTGTCTACAATTTCGTTAGTGCACAGCGGAAATAGAAATAATAAAAGCGATAACGAAATAGACAACAAGCTAACACAATGATATAACGTGGTTCGGAACTGCACGGTTCCTACTCCACGGATCGAGCTCTAAAGAGCCCTAGTGATGCACACGCACTCACTAATGATAAACACTCCTTCTCGACACAAGTCGGAGGCGGAGAAACCCCTTACAATAGATCTTACAACAGTAAGAACGAAATACAAGTAATATACAATGTAAATATAAAATACAAGTAAAGAAAAGACTTTACAACACTTGTTTTGATTGCTTGAATGCTTGGTTGCTTGCTTGCACTTGGAGACCTGATTTGCACCAACAAATCGCCCCAATAGCCCTCAAGAACCGGTTGGTTTTTCCTCCATCACGAGCTCCATATATAGCTTCAACCTGTGCTGGAAAAAGTCTATCAGTCGACTGATCGGGACCATCAGTCGACTGATGCCACTATTGTCGTGAGACAACGGCTAGTTCCACATTGGATAAGTCGAACGGAACTACCATCAGTCGACTGATTGTGACAATCAGTCGACTGATGGAGTCCTCACTCGACCAGTCGAGTCTCGACTCCATTCTCGGGATTCTCGAGCACCCGATCGGTGATCACACGATCGATCGCTGATCCATCCATCGATCGCCAACCTATGGTACATCAGCTACCATAACCCGTCAAACCCTAGTTGATTTCGGTCGGTCAACATGAGGTTTTAACTCAAGTATGGTTCCCCCATACTTGCTAGACCACCCTTAGCCTAGACCTAAGCCTTCTAGTCACCTCCATTAGCCTCACGCCTCTCGGATCCCTCCAAGTCATCCATGACTTGTTCATCCATCGCGCTAGCCTTCAGGTGCTTCCGTCGGCTATGTCATGCTAACGGTGTCTACACCGCCAAGGCACATTGGACTTACGCCGCCAAGACTCCACTTGGACTTTACGCCGCCAACCATTGGACTTGTGCTGCCAAGACTACCGCTTGGACTTTACGCCGCCAATATTAAACCCCTTGGACTTCAAATGCTAACCCATGTTAGACTTTCCATGCCAAGACCATGCTTGGACTTTCCTTGCCAACTCATGTTGGACTTTCCATTTGCCAAGACCCATGCTTGGACTTTCCAAACTGCCAAGTGTCCAACTTGGACTTTCCATGACAATTATATTGTCATATGTTTTTGTCGAAACATCAAAACACATCAAAACATCACTCGAGCCAAACTCGAGTCCTGGTCAATCGTGACCTGGGCCGATTGCACCAACATCAGCAACACGTCAGAGGAGGAGAAACCCCTTACAAAGAGCTACAATGAAAAAACAACAAGTATTACAAAGAAGAATGAAATATAAGTAAAGAAAACTTTACACAATAATCTTTGCTTGAGAGTTCTTTTGGTTGCTTTGGAAGCTTTTGAAGATCTTGAAATGCACTAGCACTTCACTTCAAAATTGCCCAAGAACCATGGCCAAAATATTCCATGAGCTGCTCCTTTTATAACCTATAGTTGGATAATTTTGTGCCTAGTAATTAACTACCCAAAGGCACAGTCGACTTCCTACAATGTTGTTGTCTTACAATGGACTTAATCCATATTGGATTACTCCAACGGATACCATAGCAGTCTACTACCCTTATCAGCAGTCGATTGCCAACCCAGTAGTCAACTGCCCAATTGACTATGGAACATTCTATACCCATGTCCACCACCACTAGTCGACTACTCATCCATGGTAGTCGATTGCTCAAGGCCAATCGATTGCCCATATATGGAAGTCGACTGCCAATGGCACATAGCAATAGTCGAGCCTCCAGTTGACTACTGACCAGTCGACTGGTTATAATCCCAATCTACTGCTCTGAGTCAACTAGGCTTCTGAGTGTCAAACACTCGACCAGTCAACTGATCCATATCTCAATTGACTAGTATACCTCAATCATGAGGTTTTTCCCAAGTATGGTCCCCTCATACTTGATACTGTTGGGGGTTCTGGGATCATGTGCAGTGGAATAAAGCGAATAAAACAATTTTATTACATCCCAAAAATCCTCTGGGGCCAGGAAAACTTGCTTTGGCATAATCACATGTAAACACACAAAAGAGAAGGGGAAATTATACCTTCGAGATTCTTTTGAATCCGTTAAAACCACAAGCAAGACCAACATGCCTTGCCTCTATCAGTATCCATGTCGGGATCACCTAAGATGACTCCTAGAGCAGCAAGCCTTTGTCTTTGATTGGTGCTAGCCAACCAATGGAGACAAGAAAAGAGGAGAGGAAAGACGACTACCAAGGAAGAAACCAAAGAAAAATTCTCTCTCCAAAGATTATCAAGGGATCTATTTATAGATCTCTTGATTAGGTTATCTTAGGAGGCTTAAACGGAACCTATCTTACTATAATTATCCCATAATTAAGGGAAGAACAACCTAGAAAATTCCCATAAGAGAAATCTCTAAAATTGGCAGAACCGCGACATAGCCGTGTGTCTTACACACGAGCGACCGTGCCAAAAAGGCACGATCGTGCTAAGACACAGCCAACCATGTGTCCTTCTGGGCACATCTCAGGTTTTGTCTATTTTTGGCTAAAGCCTGGCACGACTCGTGCCAGGTTAGGCACGACCATGTGAGGCTATGTATGGTCCATTTTAGTTCGTTTAGGTGTGATATGGTCGTGCCAAGTCCATCAAGGCCATAGGAGGTTCCATAACCTCAGTTTCAAACCCCCTTGGTCTGGTCCAACCAGATATATTGTTTCTCATCAAGAATCTCATTCTCAAACTTTTTTTACATCTCGAGATCACACGTAGTGTGTATGACTCAATAGGTTTTCGGTTATGTTGGTCATTCATAATTAACCCATTAATTATGAATAGATCATGAGTGGAACCTAGCAGTACATCATGATCCCCAATTGATCAGAAAGTCTAAATCGACTCCTAAATATTTCTGAACCCTTCAACAGCTACAGTTATTCGTGCATTGTTCCTTTCACTCATACTATTCCCACTTGGTTCAAGACATGGTCTTATGTGTTTGTCCCAAGTAGGATGACTACATCACACCTAGCCCAAGTTTGTTTCCTTGTCCTATGGATTCGAGTTACTCCTACATGTTCCCAAGAAGACCATCTTCTAAACATGTTTGCTCTGGCTAGAGACTTCTGAGTAACAATCCTGACAAAAGGCCTAGTGTATACATCTCCTTTATCAGGAGTGGTGAATCGTCTGTGGGCTATTCAAACACTTTCGATCACTTTGGATTATACCCAATCATCCCGAAGTTAAACCTACTTGTAGATGGTTGCGAAGAAGTCAAAGTATAAGACGTTGTGATCAAGGTGACTTGAATACTTCAAGTCTAAGGAAGCTCGCACTCGAGCTACAATGAGATCTTCAACGACATATAGAACCATATGAAGTTTCATAACAGGTCACTCCAACGAACTAGTTACCATAACTAGCATCCACATGTTTACTCTCATCATCCCTATGCTTCCATTCAGTGAGTACTGAATGCTTGGATAAAGCAAGGAGCATAACATGTGCTAGTCTCACAGAATTGATGATGTACAATCTCATCCATTCATCAACTAGGGATAGTTTCAATACTTGCATGAATACACATGATAAGATACCCACTATTTGTGATCCAATCACAATTTCTTTCATGGCATGCATCGTATTGTAGACTTTAGTACATGAGTTTAAGATCCAATCAAATACATAGATAATGTATGCTCAAATAGTGAATTTTATTAATAACTTCTAAGGCAATTGTCTTAGGACACCTCTCAATTGTTAGTACCTATAAGATTCATATATCTCTACAATGGTATGATATTGTTCACTTTGGGCCTAAGATCTCATTGTTTTATTTTTGGGCTTTACCCAAAAGGCCTCATTCCAATGGAGATATTTTTTTATCTTATAAGTACATAGAAGGCTCTCACAATCAGCTAGCTGATGCCCTCTCTCGACTAATTAATGTGTTAATTTTGTCAGGATGGCAGGAGCAGCATCTGAACACTCTTGGACAACTAGCGGGAGCAGCACAAGAGATAACCAGTCAAGCAAGCCACAAAGTGAAGACTCACTTTGCATTAGCGATCAACAAATTCCTGACCTCATCTCCCAGTATCAGGATCAACTCAACCAAATGCGACATGGACGACAAAAGGGACTCAACCTTGCTGAAGAACACTCAATTGAAGCCCATATGCGACTCATCCAAAAGGAAGCAGCCCAACACGCCATCCAAGCTCTCCAGCAATACCGAGCAATCCATCACATTAAACTTGAAGAACATTAAGCAATGTGAAGCAGAAATTAAACGCCTGCAAAGTCAACTGGATGATCAAGAACTAGAAAAACAAGAGTGTCATCAGATACGATTAGATGCTATCCAAGTGGCCCAGGAATATCAACATTTGCAAAAGGAAAAGCAAGAATTGGCAGCCAAGTATCAAGAACTCATTCAAGAAAATATGGAGTTCGACAGACTCATCCTAGAGAAGGAGGGAATAAAGAAGGAAATACAACAACTGCAACATCAAAAACGAAAAGAAATTCTCCCTACTGAGGAAGAAGAACTTCATGTACTTCTCCAAGAATACCAATTATGTTCACTCCCGGAACAACCAAGACAAGCGAAAAGTGGAAGAAATATGTGATGGGGCCCCTTGCGTACCCGGTTCTTATCCCTTCACCTCCTCACTCTATAAATTCCCTTACCTTACTCTTGTCAAGGCATCAGTCGTTCACTGAAGTCTTACTTGAGTACAGTTTGAAGTTCAAGGTCCTGTACTGTAAGTGTGCTTTCTAATGCAAGTCTGTATATTTCTCTAGTTCTTCTATACCTATCTTGCATTTTAACGAACGATCTCTTTAAAAACTTAAAAACACGCTTCTTTTGGTATCAGAGCTAGTTACATGGCTGAGTAAACCTTTCTTGGTCAAGGTAAGAAAGGCAGTCCCTACTTTTGCATATCGCTTGAATTCCGAACTCTATTCTTGTGGATCTTTGTTGGAACTTCGGTGAGCGCTGGAGGGGGGGGGGTGAATGGCGCGTTCGTTGTTTTTTGAAATTTGATCGCATTTGCCTACAATACTTGTTATACGTAGCGGAAATAATAATGAAAATAACAAAATAGACAAACATAGTCATAACACACAAATATAACGTGCTTCAAAACCTTAGAGTTTCTAGTTTACGGGTTGAGCTCAAATGAACTCTAGCGATGCAAATACCACCACTAATCAAATACTCCTTTTCGGTGACACACTTGAGATGGAGAAAACCTCTTGCAAGCAATTACAAAAGGAATACAATGAATTACAAGAAAATACAAAGACAATAATGAAATAAAAGTAAAGAAAACTTTACAACAATGGCTTTGAATGCATGCTTAGTTGATCGCTTGAGCCACACTTGAAGACCTTGACTTGCACCAGCAAATCGCCTCAAATCACCCAAGATATCACAACAAAAATCCTCCCCTTTGTGCTCTTTTTAAAGCTGCAACTCGGGGTACTTTTCACCTAGTAGTCGATTACCATAAGACCCCAGTCAACTACCAATAGTGTTGTTGTCTCACAACGATTTAATCCATGTTGGCATTCCAACCAATGGATACACTGGCAGTTGACTACCAGTTACCAACAGTCGACTGCTCATACTCGTAGCCGACTGCTCAGTCGGCTACTGAGCATTCTGTCTCATGACCAAACCTAGCAACAGTCGACTACCCTCCATGGCAGTCGACTGCTCAAGGCCAGTCGACTGCCAAGGACATTTGTCCATAGTCAAATACCAGTCGACTCACAGTAATTGACTGATCATAATCCCAGTCAACTGCTCAGTGTCAACTCGGCTGCCAAGTGTCAAACACTTGACCAGTCGACTGGTTTATAACCCCAGTCGACTGCTACACCTCAACCATGAGGTTTACCCCAAGTACGATGCCCTCATACTTGCTAGACCACCCTTAGCCTAGACCTATGCCTTCTAGCCACCTCCATCAGCCTCACACTTATCGGATCCCTCTAAGTCATCCATGACTTATTCATCCCTACGCTAGCCTTCAGGTGCTTCCATTGGCTATTGTCATGCTAAGCTGGTCTACACTGCTAAGGCACATTGGGCTTACGCTGCCAAGACACACGCTTGGACTTTACACCACCAACCATTGGACTTATGCTACTAAGACTCCACTCTTGGACTTTACACCGCCAATATCAATCCTTGGAATTTCCAAATGGCAAGTACCCAAGACTTGGACTTTTCCTTGCTAAGACCCATACTTGGACTTTCCATGCCAACTCTATGTTGGACTTTCCAATTGCCAAGACTCAAGCTTGGACTTTCCCATTACCAAGTGTCTCACTTGGCATCATATGGTCAACCTCATGTCAACCATATAGTCAACCCATTATCAAACAATAGTCAACTCATCGTCAAACATCAAAACACAAACATCAAACCACTACTCGAGTCAAACTCAAGTCTGGTCAATCATGACCTATGTTGATTACACCAACAATCTCCCCCTTTTTGATGTTTGACAAAAACCAAACCTTTTAGTTAGAACACTAACTCAATCCAATCCTCCCAATTGTCCAAATTGGGAATTTTACCTTCTCACTCAATTTTCCCACATCAATTCTCCCCCTTTTTGACATACATCAAAAAGGCTCTCCCCAAGGGTATCAATTTCTCATATCCCAATGAGATCTTACAATCTCCCTCTTGGTCCAAAAACATCTAGGATGCCTTCACTCTTCCTAGTAATAAGTCTCATATCACTAAAGAGAGGTAATCCTTCAAACTCTCCCAATTCTCAAAATTCTCCCCCTCATGAGGAAGAATACATCCATTATCCCATGATGGATAACCTCCCCCTAAAGGCTTGCTCTCCCTTGACCATTGCACAACAATGTCCTTGGAGAGTCCCTAAGCCTATAGGAACACTAAACTATCAAAATTAAGGGCAAAAGTTCAACCTTGAACTTTCACACACCTCAAATTGATAAAACACCCAAAAAAACTCTCCCAATCCATATCCAATGGATTTTCACCTTTTATAATGCTTTCCAAAGCATATCCTAGGGTTAGGAGCAGTTAGGTAGTCTAACATAACTGAAATTAGGCTAAACAAACCTTGTTTACTCAAAATAAGTCATTGACAGTCGACTCTGTCAGCTTCCAGTCGACTGCCTTTGACGTCAGTCGTCTGCCATCCATGGCAATCGACTGATTTCTGCAAGTGTAGAAATCAGGTTCAAAAATCAAAATTCAAAAATACATAAGTAATTAAACATAAATAAAAAAATCACGAAAATTCATATGTATAATACTTATATCAATCATTATGGATTAAAAATATTTGTAAAATAAATACCCATAAACTAGTGAGATTGACACAAAATTCAAAATCATTGATAACT
Source organism: Wurfbainia villosa (assembly GCA_025175895.1). Taxonomy (NCBI): domain Eukaryota; kingdom Viridiplantae; phylum Streptophyta; class Magnoliopsida; order Zingiberales; family Zingiberaceae; genus Wurfbainia; species Wurfbainia villosa. The sequence continues at coordinate 78,213,645 of CM046001.1, read as the reverse complement.
TCAATGTTTTTGACCTTTTTTCTATCAACTTCTTCAATGGTGACTTCTATCAAAAGATAGACTACACCAAGGTTTTTCAAAATGATTTTGAAATGTTTTTAAAACCTTATATTGAACCATGGTCTATGTGTTGGGTTTCCGGCACCGCGGCGTGTGTGTGTTCGATCATGTTTCATAAACATGAGCACAGCGGAAGCAATTAAAATTAATAAATCTATATTTATTACAACACACACAACACACGCATGCTATTACAACAAGTGTAGACATAACCGTAAATTAAAATTTGCAATAAAAGAAATTATCTACGTTATACCTTTCGTATGACGTGTAGCGGGAACGGCATCAACCGGAACGATCCTCGTAAGAATCGTCTCTATCCGTATCCACGCCGAGCTCCTCGGGATGACTTCGCTAAGTCACGAGCTTCGTCTTCGTACGGGTTACTAGCCTCGTGTTGAAGACGACGTGATCGAGAGATGATCACGATCTGAATCCAAATTCGGATCCTAAAACGAGTTCTCAAAACTCGCTTCTCCGGAGAGGTATTCGTCAACCGTTTGACGAATCCTTCGTCCTCCACCTCAGAGGATTACCGGAGATCAAATCCCCGGTAAGTTAGCCGCTGTCGGAGCACTAACCGTCGTCCAAACGATGCTCCGACGAGAGGAGGAGAAGCTGTCCAGAAAACTGGACAGCTTGGTGGAGGATATAGGCGCCGGCCAACCAAGGAAATAAAAGCCTCACCTTGATGCCAAACCTATAGGGGATCACCGGAGGGTCGCCGGAGTGTTCACCGGCTGAAGCTTGGTCGCCGGCAATGACTTGGACGGCGGCACAAAGGCTGGGCGGCGGCACTTAGGGTTGGGCGCCGAATTCACCAACAAGGGGTGGGCGGCAACTCTATGTTGGGCGGCAACAACTTGATCAGTCTTAGGGTTAGGGTTTAAGCCCTATTTTTATAGAGAACTAATTCTCTTAATGGTTAATGGATCATATCCATAAAGCCCGTTAACCCGCTCCATTAGGATAAGTTAAAATAAACCAAACCATGATGGTTTATTTTAAGTTAAAACGAACCGAACCAACCTTTGGTTCATTCGTTTAATATAAACCAAACCCTTTGGTTTATTCTCATCCATTGGATTAGAACCAAACCATTTTGGTCCATCCATTATGTCTTCATAAGACATGGCCCATCCACGCTTCCATTGCGACTGAAACAATTTCATGCTCGCTTTATGTTTGGTCCAACCAAACATAGTTTCTCTCGGTCTGAGAATCCCATTCTCAAGCTCGTTTTAAATCCTTTGGATTACACTCGTTGTGCGTGTGACCAAATAGGTTCTCGGTTTATGTTGGCCGTCTATAATTAACTATTAATTATAGAACGATCATGAGTGGCACCTAGTAGTACATCATGATCCCCAATTAACCGAAAAGATCAACGGTTGATCCAGGACTATTTCTGAAACCCTTCAGTAGCTCGAATGAATCGTGCCCCATTCCCTTCACTCATCTTATACCCACTTGGTTCAGGACATGGTCTATTGTGTCAGTCCCCACTAGGCTGACTACGTCACACCTAGCCCAAGTATCATTTCCTCGTCCTACGGATTCTAGTTACTCCACATGTATCGAAGAGTACCTTACTCTAAACATGTAATGCTTTGGCCAAAGACTTTAGTAACAATCCGATGAGAGGCCATGGGTATACATCTCCTCGCAAGGAGTGGTGAATCTTTTATAGGCTATTCAAACACCTTCGATCACTTCGACTTATACCCAATCATCCCGGGTCCACATCTCCTTAGAGATGTTTGCTTAAGATGTCAAAGCATAAGTCTCTATGATCAAGATGACTTGAATACCGCAAGTCAAAGGAACATCGCACTTAAGCCACAGTAAGAACTTCATTGACATATCTATATATGCAGAGAACCATATGAAGTCTTACGGCTGGTCACTCCAATGAACTAGTTACCATAACTAGCATCCACGATTAACTTCGGACATCACAATGTCTCCAGCCAGTGAGAATCAGCTGCTTGGATACACCAAGGAGTATACCTCGTGCTAGTCTCGACAGAATTGATGGTGTCCAAATCCATCAATTCATCGACTAGGGATAATTCCGATACATCACAATTACACATGTAGAGATACTCACTAGTTGTGATCCAATCACAAATTCTCTCATGCTGTGAATCGTATCGTGGACATCCAGTAAATGAGTTTAAGATCCAATCAAATACATGAAACATGTATACTCAAATAGTGAATCTTCATTTATCATATAAATGGTTCATACATAAGGCGATTGCCTTAGGACATCTCTCATATATTACTAACACTATGGGCTTATTGCATATGACTTATACATAAGTTTTACTCATGATTCATCCATGGCACAAGATGAGTTTAAGTTCATCTAGATGCAAGAATTATGTGTTGGATCGAAAAGCGCTAGAGGGGGGGGGGGGTGAATAGCGCTCGACAAATTCTTTTCTTTTTGTTCGTTCGATTAAAACAAGAGTAAAGTATTGCAGTGAAAAAAGTAAATAAACACACTTTATTTTTACTTGGGTCACAACCTAACGGTTGCTAATCCAAGGCCCTTACGATCCTAGACCGTGTACGGAGGGCAAAGCACTAAAGAGTCTTCTCCTCGTTGGAGGTAGGAGACAACGATTACAAAATAAAAAGATCGAGGTAGAGGGGCAATCCCACCTCTCCTCATTACGATCAAAAGCTCGACAAAAGATGGAATACAAGTAATTGAAATGAACTCTACAAAAACTTATACCGATGACGATCTGATCTTGAAGTTGAGGTTGTGTCGTCGACGTTCCGACAACATTTCGACATCGTAGCATAGTCATAGAGAAGTGACATTGCAGGATCACTTTGTAAGCACTTTTGATGACCTAAAGTGGTGAAACCCCCTTCTTTTATAGCCTTGTAATCTCCCCAATGTTCAATTCCATTTCATGGTCAAAGAACCTCATCCCCCCCCCCCCCAAGATAAGTGGAACTTATCTTGACTCTCCTCGAGGCTGGAAATTCAAATGGCAATTGACTGCTACCCTTATCAGTTTGACTGATGCCCAGCAATTGACTGCTATAAGCCAGTAGTCGACTGGTGGCTAGGGTTCTTGACTGCACTAAAGAGTTAGCTTGAAATATAAGTGAATTCGACGGTCACTTATCGTCCGATCTCGACTTAGACTTTCCACGGGAAGTCTTAGTCGGATTGCCGCCTAAGCATGTCCCCATATGGAGGATTCGACCTTACATTTACTCACACATGAGCTTACCTTAGGTACTCACAACTTTGCTTCAGGTCTCCACCTGAGTTCTTCGGCTGCATCCGAAGTTCTCTCGGTGTCACCCGATCACCACAATTTCTCGACTTGGGATTCTCTGGGTGTTGTCGACCTTCAGCTTAGCTTAACCATTCCTGCACACTTGGATCAGCTCATTAGAAAATAATATGACCTTAACTTTGGATCTTTACCATAATCAAAACCTAGGTTCGATTATCTAGTGCCTAATGCACCAACAATCTCTCCCTTTTTGATCTATGATAAACCGGCACAAAGTTAAGGGAAAAATAAATATGCATTGATGAAATGATTATTATGAGTATGAAATAAGAATAAATGCATAACTTAGTCAGTGTGATTAACTTAGTAAGTTAGCATAAGTAAAAGTATTAGTAAAACTCTTTTTCAAGTCCTCCCCCTTGAGGTAACCTCTGATGTGAGCAAAACATATAGGATTTTAGGAGTAGTTTTCGCTCACATATCATTACTTTTTATGTTAGTTTCATGCATATGTCACTTTGTTTTGCATGCATTTCCTATTTTTTGGTTCAGAGATCTGCTCTTTATACTTTTGTGTTAAGGATAGCATTTCATGGGGAAAAAGGTGCACTTTTGGTGCAAAAAAAGGGGACACGACCAGGGCGTGTGGCTACACATGGGTGGGTCCAAGAGGTGAAATCGGCCACCCCAGCACCACACATGGTCTGACCGTGTGGAAATACACAGTCGTGTGGCGCTGCGCGATTCTGACGTGAGTCAGTTATTTTCTAAGTTTCAGAGAGATCAAGGTTGATGTCTATATAAAGGAGGCTATGCCCAAAGCCTAGGGGGGCAAGACGACTGGGATGGCACACCGAAGCCCTAAAAAGCTTAGGGAACTCGCAACGGGGAGGAAGAACACCGCCGGAGATCTGAGTTCTGCACTTCAACGCCAGAGGGAAGGCCACATTGACATTGTAAATTTCTGTTCTTGCACTTTATCTATTATTTATTCGAACATGAACATGCCATGTGTTTCTTCTCTCCTATCTATGGAGTAGTTTCTTCAATTCTAGGATTAAGAAGTATTTTGTGTGCGTAGGATATGTTGCTTCAAATTAAATTCTGGTATTGAGTTTGAATTTGCAATTGGAATTAGTTTAGACCGATATCTATGTGTATTTGGTTTTCTATCTACTGTGCTTAGTCGATACAAGGGGTGACAACCCTCGTATCTAAGATTTAGGGGATTTATATGAGGAACCTTGGGGTTGGGCTCATCTTTTGTAACCGTGCGTAGAAGGATGCGAAAGAACTGGAAATGGTTCATCGCAGGGATTGATTCGACATCCTTGTACCACCTATCCAGTCCTTGTAAGGCAGAGATAGCTCCCGATAGATGCGGTGGCACATCGAAAGAGTGTATGATGTCCCTTCCATAAGGACATAGTTAGATGTTTAGACAATGCTCAGTTGATAGCATGTTTTGCGACACACAAGCGAAACCGAAATCCTAGAATCCCTTTAAAATACCTCATGGCAAACTCCTTTCTTCCTCCGTGTGACACCGTATTGAGTAGGACCACCAATAACCCTCACATTCACAACCCTTAGAGTCTAGTCCCGAACAATTACATCCACCGAACAAATCGATACTCGAATCTCAGTCCCTGTGGGATCGATAATCTTTTTATTACTTCACGATATCCATGCACTTGCGGGCGTTGAGTGCAAGCGCGCTCTTCGAGTCATCGATGGTCTCCGTCGCAAGATTTGAGGTCGCATTCGCGTGCATCAAGTTTTTGGCGCCATTGCCGGGGACTGATTGATTCGATATCGAATCGAGAAGTGGATAATTGGATCGGACCTAAGATAGATTTACTTTACTTGTTTTGTTTTTTATTTTATTTCAGTTTTGTTTATTCAGTTGCTCTTTCCTTATTTATAATTTTCTTCATAAAATGATGCATGCTTTTACTCATGATTATGGTCAATTTAATGTTGTAAGTTTTGGTAACATTTATTGTGAGCATTGTGGTGAAACATGGCATACTATTAATAATTTCCGGATATATTCGAACCTTCACAATTTGAACAAAAAGATATCACCTACAATTACAACGCGTGGCCACAAGATGATTCCTATTTATATAGTTATGACCATGGCTACTTAAACCCTCAATATTATCCGCCTAAATCCCGACTGGAGCAAATGATGGAAGATTTCATTCAAACGCAACAAGCGGCGAACGCTGAATTTCGATGGCAACATTCGCAAACAGAGACTCAATATTGTTTCCAAAATGAGAACGAGAGCTATGAGTCACCATGAAAATTTTATCCAGAACCAAGTCCCCACTTAGAAGCCCTGCTAGATAATTTTACTAAGGAATGCGAGGAGCATAGCCAACAATTTGCGGAGATTATGGAACGAGATCTAGCAAGAGAAGAAACCAAACGACTAGAAGGTGGCTTTAATGACTGGATCACACCTAATAGGGTGGAGACTCACTTTGAGTGAATGAATGAGGAGGACGTAGATGACATTGGAAGTAAAGAAGGGCAATCCATTCAATCACCACTTGGAGAAGAACTTGAGGATTATATAATGGACACTTTAATCGAGGAGTGCATTGCTTCCATCAAAACACCTCGTAACCTTAAGGATCTAGAAGAGCCTACCTTAATCCTCACTGAAATTTTAGTTACTAATAACAAACCCCTTTTAATGATTGATAATGATAAAATTTCAGTCGACATATTGGAATCTACTGATCAATCTTTTGGTGAAGATATTTGTGGTGAGTTATATTATTTACAACATATGGATGAAATGAAATATTATGATCAAACTCCTAAAAATTCTTTGAGGCTAAGCATGCTCAATCTTGAGCCAAGGAAAGTTGCTAACAAGTATCTTGCCCCTCCCCGTGCAAGATTTAAGGGATATAGTGATGGAGGACCAAATGGCAAGAGGCAAAAAGTGAGCAAGTATCTTGCTCCCCCATGAGCAAGATTCAAACACATTAGGGGAGGGAGAAAGATCTCCTTCATCCATCAGAGCCAAGCTGAAGCATAATGATACGATCGAGCTAAAGACCTTAAATAAGCGCTTCTTGGGAGGCAACCCAAGTTTAATTTTACATGTTTTTAATTTTTCTGCATTCATGTGTATAATTTAGACTTTGATTTATGGTCACTTATGATTTTTGCAAATAGTTTAGGATTAAAAAGGACTTGCTAGGTAGAAATAAAAATCATTTTGAACCTACATGACCGAGCGTGTAAGGAGAATTCAGACCATTGTGCACCATGAGAGAGAAATGGGGGGCACACGGCCTAGCTGTGTGTTTTCACACGGTCGTGCCCCACATTCCAGCAGTGCACACGGCTTGGCCGTGTGTTTCATATGGTCATGTTACGCTAGGGATAAAGGGAACTGCACTGTGCATTTCGCCCCTATACGTAACCCTCCAGTCCACGCATGTATAGGGGCCCACCTAGTCCACGTCAACATGAGCCTGCACCTGCACCACCACCTTTTTCTACTTTTGAGCAGGATGTAGGTACATCGGTTTATGATTTTTTGGAGTTCTGATCGTGCCTCAATGATATATATGCCGAGCAGCAGACATAGAGGCAGCGATGGAAGGAGCAGAGCGCCTACACGCAGGTGGAGTTTCAGGGCTTCCAAGAGCACTTCCAATGGGTTGAGGAGTTCTACGATGAGGCCCGCATCTACTTCCAAGAGGAGGCTACCCTCGCCAGGCAGAGGCCGCCTACCGCCATGAGATGTGGCAGCATATGCTAGCCTAGCAGACACAGTAGGTTAGGCAGGAGGAGCACTGAGCAGCCACTGCATCCACTAGCTCTCAGATCGACCACATGTACATGTGGCATCAGCGACTCAGCAGCAGGTTCTCCCAGGCTCCCAAGATGCCGAGGCTTTCAGACTTTCCACCTCGTCCACCATACTAGAGGTATACTTTCATTTAAGTCTGGGGGGCCCAAGTTTTGTTTTATTTTGTTTCTAGCAGTAGTTTCTTTCCTTATGTTTGCATTTTAGTTAGCATTCATTTGTTCATGCATAGGTTGTTCAATTTCTTTCAGCACTTAATTTTTTCTATAAGCTGCCTCAGTAGTATTTTTAAAAGTTTTCTTCATGAGTTGTTTCCATGGGTAGCTTAACTTCATTTACCTCGTGGTATTTTATTCTATTTGCTCTGAATGAATATTCTAGACTTACACTGGTTAGCTTTTATTTTACACATACATATGACGAACTTTTTGAAAGGGAGAATCTAATACATACCTAGTTATAATTCATATCAGTAGTCTAGTACTTTGAAATCCACAGGCGACCCTAAGTTTGGCATTTCAGTTACTGGAGATGCTTGGATCATGTATGCCCATTAGGAAAAATCAAAATCCCAGTGAACCGAAAAAAAGAAAAAAGAAAAAAGAAAAAGAAATGAAAAAGAAAAAAAAAAGAGAAAAAAAATTATGAGGGATAAAAAATAGTTATCGTGGGTGAAAATGGTTAGGTGCCCCTTTGAGACCGAGTTAGGTTACTGGGGAAACACCTGTCAATTTCTCTCAATACCGAACACGCCTTTGAGACTTTGTGCTAAATCTAGGGAACGACCCTCGCTTTGGGTAGGTAAGTGCCTAAGAGTCAGAGACCCTAGGAAAGCTATAGGATGATGACTTAACTTACCATGGAACGAGTATCCCCTAAGAATATTCGCTTAGCACATGCACTAGAAGCTAACTTAGTGAATTTTTAGAACATATCTATTTTGCTTTTATTGAAAATACCACTTGATAAATCTAGTTAACATGCTAAGTATGGAACAATGATTTTTAAAATTTCATGGCACTAAGGTTTGCTTGAGGACAAGCAAAGATTTAAGTCTGGGGGAATTGATGTGAGCAAAATATATAGGGTTTTAGGAGTAGTTTTCGCTCACATCTCATTACATTTTATGTTAGTTTCATGCACATGTCACTTTGTTTTGCATGCATTTATTATTTTCTAGTTCGAAGATCTGCTCTTTGTACTTTTGTGTGCAGTATAGCATTTCGTGGGAAAAAGGCGCACTTTCGAAGCAAAAGAAGGGCATTTTGCAGCTAGACACAGAAGGGGACACGACCAGGGCATGTGGCTACACACAACCATGTCCAAGGGGCGAAATCGACCACCCCAGTGCCACACATGACCTGGCCATGTGGAAACACACGATCGTGTGGCGCTGTGAGATTCCGATGCGAGTCAGTTATTTTCCAGGTTTCAGAGAGATCAAGGTTGATGTCTATATAAAGGAGGCTACACCCAAACCCTAGGGGGGCCAAGACGGCTGGGACAACACACTGAAGCCCTAAAAAGCTTAGGGAACTCGTAACAGAGAGGAAGAACACCGTCGAAGATCCGAGTTCTGCACTTTAATGCTAGAGGGAAGGCCACATTAGCATTGTAAATTTCTATTCTTGCACTTTATCTATTATTTATTCAAACATGAACATGCCTTGTGTTTCTCCTCTTCTATCTATGGAGTAGTTTCTTCGATTCTAGAATTAGGGAGTAGTTTGTGTGCGTAGGATATATTGCTTCAAATTGAATTCTGGTATTGAGTTTGAATTTGCAATTGTAATTAGTTTAGACTGATATCTATGTGTATTTGGTTTTCTATCTACTGTGCTTAGTTGATACGAGGGGTGACAACCCTCGTATCTAAGATTTAGGGGATTTATATGAGGAACCTAGGGGTTGGCCTCATCTCCTATAACTGTGGGTAGAAGGATGCGATAGAACTGGAAACGGTTTGTCGTAGGGATTGATTCAGCATCCTCGTACCACCTATCCAGTCCTTGTAAGGCAGAGATAGCTCCCGATAGATACGGTGGCTCATCGGAAGAGTGTATGATGTCCCTTCCACAAGACCATAGTTAGACGTTTAGACAACGCCCAGTTGATAGCATGTTTTGTGACACACAAGCGAAATCGAAATCCTAGAATCCCTTTAAAAGATCTTGTGGCAAAACTCCTTTCTTCCTCCGTGTGACACCGTATTGAGTAGGACCACCGATAACCCTCACATTCACAACTCTTAGAGTCTAGTCCCGAACAATTACATCCACCGAACAAATCGATACTCGAATCTCAGTCCCTGTGGGATCGATAATTTTTTTATTACTTGACGACATCGATGCACTTGTGGACGTTGAGCGAGTGCGCGGTTCGAGTCCTCGACGGTCTTCGTCGTGAGATTTGAGGTCGTGTTCGCGTGCATCAACCTCCCCCTTGACCTTAGGTGAGTACTTGAAAAAGGATCTTATCTCTCCCCCTTAACGGTTGCATCTTAAGTAATCAAGATTACTTAACAATGGCCTAAATGTATAAGTTAAGTTTAAGTTAAGTTATCAAAAAAAATTGATCTCTTACCTTTGGCCTTTTTCTCCTCCTTTTGCCATAAATCAAAAAGTGTGGGGGTTTATAGAAAAAAACTTTTTCAAAACATTATGTTTTATAAGTCCAAGCATGTTCCTATTAGATTTTGAAAATAGTACTTTAAACATAAGCTCAACTAATAGAATGTTCAACTCTATTTGACTTGAGTGTATATAGAATGATCAATAAGTTCTGATTAGAGTTGGTTAATTTAGATAATTATACTCCATGGTTCATGTCGATGCACTAGATCTACATCTGGAACCAGGAGTGAGGTCCTAATATCTCGTGCCCATCTACGTGGCTAAGTACACAAACACGTTAGTCCTATGTGTTGTGAGATGTATTGGCTTCTTAAATCTATAAGTGCATGATTTCTAGGGTAAGCCCTAGGCTAGTTCCATTTTGCATGAAAAAATAACATAGAGTATAATTTAAGTTTTAAGTCCTATTCTATTATGCACATACCTAATTTTTCATCTAAGCAGACTAAACTCTACTTCGGGTAAAGGTTTGGTAAACAAGTCTACTTGGTTTGATTTGGACTCCACGTATTCAAGTTGTATGGTCCTGTTAGCTACATGTTCTCGAATAAAGTGGTGTTTTACTTCTATATGTTTGGTTCTATAATGACAGATTGGATTTTTGGTTAAATTAATTGAACTAATGTTGTCGATGTAAATTTTAGTGTTGTTAAAGTTTAACTTAAAGTCTTGGAGAGTGTGCTTCATCCACAAGAGTTGAGCTATACACTCACCCATCGCGACGTATTCGGCTTCGGTGGTAGATAAGGCAATACAGTGTTGCTTTCTACTGCACCAGCTCACTAGACTCGAGCCGAGAAGTTGGTAATGCTCACTCGTGCTCTTTCTATCGAGTTTACTACCGGCATAATCCGAGTCGGAGTAGCCAATTAGTTCGAACTTGGTAGATCTAGGATACCAAATTCCTACGTTTAGTGTACCCTTTAGGTATCTAAGGATGCATTTAACCAGCGTTAGGTGTGACTCCTTAGCACAAGTTTGAAATCTTGCGCACATACTCACTGTGAAGAGTCTATCGGGTCGACTCGCAGTTAAGTACAGGAGACTACCTATCGCGCTCCTATAGTATTTTAGGTCTATTGGTTTTCCATCTAAGTCTTCTCCTACATTAACATTTGTAGCCATTGGTGTATTAATTACCTTAGTATTTTGCATTCCAAATCTATTAATTAATTCCTTAGCGTATTTATGTTGATGTAGGTAAATTCCTTCCTTAGTTTGTTTAATTTGTAAGCCTAGAAAAAATGTCAATTCTCCTACTAAGTTCATTTCAAATTTACTTTCCATTAGTGAGATGAACTCATTTAATAAAATTGAGTTGGTTGTTCCAAAGATTATATCATCTACGTATATTTGGGCAATAAAAATGTCTTTACCTACGGATTTTACGAAGAGAGTTGGGTCTACTAAGACTTGACTAAACCCTTTTGACTAGAGATAAATGGAAAATCTTTCATACGAAGTTCTAGGAGCTTGTTTTAGTCCATATAATGCTTTCTTGAGTCTAAAAACATGGTCGGGTTTGTCTAAATTTTCAAATCCTAGGGGGTTGGCTAATGTAGACCTCTTCCTTAATAAAACTATTTAAAAATGTTGACTTCACATCCATTTGAAATAATTTGAATCCTCGATGTGTAGCGTAGGCCAACAAAATTTTAATTGATTCTAGTCTAGCTACAGGGGCATAGGTTTCGTCATAATCTAACCCTTCTTCTTGACTAAATCCTTTAGCGACTAATCTTGCCTTATTCCTAACTACTTCTCATTTATCATCGAGTTTGTTCCGGAATACCTAGCTTGTTCCAATGATCGATTTATCTTTAGGTGGTGGTACTAATTTCCAAACTTCATTCCTAGTGAATTGAGTTAGCTCTTCTTGCATAGCAATAATCCAATTGGGATCAAGAAGAGCTTGTTCAATTGATTTGGGTTCGATTTTCGAGATTAAAGAGATTTGACTAAGGTTTTTGTATGATGCTCTAGTTCGAACCCCTAGGTTGGGATCACCTATCACTTGATCGATAGGATGATTCGATTGTAACCTAGACTGACTCGGGTTAGGATTTATACTAGACTCATTTTCATGGTCAGATTCGAGTCTAGTATTAATCGGTTCATCAATTGGTTCTACTACGGGTTTTGTGGTTTTATCTCCTTCGTCGAATACAACATTAATGGTTTCTTTGATTTTAAGGGTTTCATTATGGTAGACTCTATAGGCTCTACTTGTGGTTGAATATCCTAAGAATATTCCGGTATTTTTTTTAGAGGTGAATTTGCCTAGGTAGTCCTTAGTATTTAGGATATGTACCCTACATCCAAATACCCTAAAGTATTTAATGTTGGGTAATTTTTCATGGTAGATTTCATATGAGGTCTTAAGGTGCCTCTTGACTAGTAGGATTCTATTTTGGACATAACAAGTCGTACTAACGGCTTCTGCCCAAAACCTATCAGGAAGGTTCTATTCATTTAACATGGTTCTAGCGGCTTCTTGTAGGGTTCTATTCTTTCACTCGACTAGACCATTTTGTTGTGGGGTTCTAGGATAGGAGAACTCATGGTGGTATCCGTTTAGGTTATAGAAGTCGGTGAACCTATGGTTTTCGAATTCACCACCATGATCGCTTCTAAGTCTTTTAATCTTAAGGTTCTTTTCATTTTCTATTAATTTAAATAAGTTGGTAAGTTGATCTAAGGTATCACTTTTGTGTTTAAGGAACCAAACCCAAGTGAACCTAGAGTAGTCGTCAACTATGACTAAGCAGAATTGACTTCCGTTTAGTGACTTGGCTCCATGAGAATCAAATAGGTCTAAGTGTAGGAGCTCAAGTACACTCTTGGTTCTTTCTTGGTTAGTTAGTTGATGTTGTGCCCTAGTTTGTTTACCTTGTTGACACACATTATAAATTTTATTGTCTAAGTTATTAAGGTTGGGTAAACCTCTGACTAGGCCACTCTGACTCATTTTGTGTACGAGCCTTGGATGATAGTGTCCGAGTCGTCGGTGCCACAACCAACATTCCTCTTGATGTGTCATTAGACACTTGGATGAGGAGTTGGGTAAATTAATTGTGTAGATATTGCTATTCCTACTTCTTTTAAGTATTGTTTTAGAGGTGTCATTAGTTTTAATTAAGCATTCATTTTCTAAGAATATAACCCCTTATAATTGTTAGCACACAATTGGCTTACACTAAGTAGATTATACTCAAAATTTTCGACTAAAAGAACATTGCGAATTAAAAAAATTAGAGTTTAGGTCAATATCACCTGAATCGATGATTTTGAGCTTTCTGTTATTTTCGAATGCTACCGATCCTTGATTTTTGAATCTAAGCTTCGAAAATTTTAGCTGGTCTTCGGTCATGTGTCGGGAGCACCTACTGTTTAATATCCATTGATCCTACACATATAGTAGTTGGATCGGATATTGGAATTTTAAGTTGGTTGAATATTTTAGCCTAATAGTCATCTCCCCTTTTCTACATTATCAAACATGTTAACCTTAAATGTTTTTGAGATGACTTCAATTTTACTTGTTTAGATTTAGTGAATTAAAACTAATCAACCTTGGGTTAGTTTCAGATTTAACCCTTAACTCATCAAGTAACTTTTTCGAGAAATTGACTTCCAGGTCATGGCGAGGCACAGAGGCCTTCTTTGATCGGAACAACGACCACTTCCTTAGACAAAGCCAAATTCAAGAAATCAATCACTCGAGTTACTTAAGATTATTTTCTGGTCTAACTAGTTAAGGATACAGCGAGCTAGCTTCAACTAGTTCAACTTATTTGAGTGCACCAAGCTAGATCGCCTTATCTACCATGGACACACAGGACTTTGTTTCCCTAACGTACTATCATCTCATCGCGTCCTAATACTATGTTGTCAAGATTGATGAGTTATTGACCCTATCTAGCCATTCTAAAAATTAAAACAAAATAACTAAGCATGCAAAGACTAATTACATGTAATAGAACAAACAAATTTAGTACTAGCTCCCCCTGGACCATTGAATTGATTGGGTCTATCCACGTAGTGGATTTGGTCCTTGGGAACCCAATACTTATTAGATCCTAATTGTGAAATTAAAGCGGTCTTAGGGACCCATGCTTGAACTTGTTTTCTATTACAGTTTACGATTGACATATATGACTCTTTAGTCGTGGTTTATCTAAATCCTAGTCCGCCCTTATTGTACACGGCCCTTTGCGACCCAAGTAGTAGGTCAAGTCCTTTGGATCCCAAAGTGAACCTTTCCAACGTTTGCCTAAGATTTTCGATTTGTCCTTTCAAGAGTGAGTTCTCAACTTCGAGTTTTTCAACTCGAGTTGAGTCCTCCTCTTGAACTTGACTAGTCGAAGAGGTTAGGGAGACCTCATGTCTAAGGAGTTTAACCTCCTCAACAAAGGTCTCGACCTTGGACTCGGACTTAGCTAACTTTCTAGTTAAGAACTTAATTGTACCATATAATGTATCGATTAGAGAGCGACTCACCTTGAGTGAACCTTTTGAACCGGATACGGATCCGTGGCTTATCTTGAATAGAGACTCGTCGTCGGATACGGAGTCGGACTCTTCCTTGGGTTCGATCAGCTTGGCCATGAAGATGAGGTTGTTGAGCTCGTCTTCCTCCTCTGACGATTCCTCCCACGTAGCGTTGACTGCTTTCTTGAACTTAAGTGCCTTGTTCTTGAGCTTTGGACACTCCGACTTGATGTGGCCTAACCTGTTACACTCATAGCATCTATAGATGGAATTTGATTTTGACTTACCTTCCTTGGATTGGTTAACGTGCCATCTTCTGCTCTTAATCATTTTTTGAACTAGATTTACTAGTTCAGTTTTCATCTTGTCGTCTATCTCTGACTCGTACTCGTCTTCTTCCTCCGAAGGTTGTTTGCTTTTGGGCTTCTTCTTCAGACCTGCAAATTCGGCAATACTTTTCTTGGCGGGGGCCAAATTAGACTGCTCATGTAATTTTAATTCGGAAAACAATTCGTCTAACCTAATTTTTGAAAGGTCCTTAGAAACCTTATAGGAGTCAACCATGGATGCCCACAAGGTAGTCCTAAGGAATGCATTAAGCGTGTACCTGATCACATCCCAATTTTGTTGGTGCAGCAGGCACCTAAGTCGAACATGAGTTTTGATTATAGAAAACGATACAAAGTTAAGCTCATGTCATTATCTCACGAGCTGAATCAAGTGTGCAGAAGATTGCTATAGCTGGAGCTGAAGGCTAGCGACACCCGGAGGAAGCCGCGGTGGTCGGGCGACACTTGAGTGATTTCGGAGGGAGCCGATGGAATCGAGTGGAAGGCCGGAAGTAAAAGCAACACGTAAGTATCGAGGTAAGCTCGTATGTGTGAGCGTATGTGAGGTCGTATCCTCTTTACGGGGATGATCTTAAGCGTAGATCCGACCCAAGACATCTCATAGGTGGTTTAGGTCGAGATCGGACGGTCGAAGACCGTCGGAAGTATGTTTTTGTTGAGCTAACTTTGACTTGCAGCAAGCATCAGTCGACTGCCAGCTTGGAGGACTCGACTGCCGTGTATCAGTCGACTGCCGAAGGTCATTAATCGACTGATGCTGCCATCAGTCGACTGATGATGGCCATCAGTCGACTGATGGTCAATGATCAGATTCGAGGAGTCAAGGCTTATCACTCCACCTCAAAGCGGTTTGGTGTTCATTTGTGATTGGTTGAAGACCCACTCGAAAAGGGGCTCAAAGGATATAAAAGGAGGGCCAAACCTAGGGTTTTAACAACAATTCTAAGCCTCCAAAAAGTCTCCGTTACGCTGCAACTCTCCGACAACGAAGTCCTTCCATTCCGACGTCTAGGTTTAACTCTTATTATTCTTGTACGTCGGTATTAGTTTTTCTTGTCATTTACATTTCCGGAGCTTTTATCGTATACGAGGAGAGGGGGAGTGTCCCTCTACCTCAAGTTTTTGTGGTTCCTTCTTGTATCGATTAACTCCTACCTCTAACGAGGAGGAGTTCCTTTAGTGCTTTTGCCCTCCATACGTGGTCAAGGACCACTAGGGCCTTGGAGTAGTAGCCTTCGGCTACGAACCAAGTAAAACCCTTGTGTCGATTGTTTTTTTTATTTTTACATTTTCGCTGCAATTAACTAATTATCTCTCGAGTTTTAACGAAAGAAAAAGAAAAGGTTTTTCGCTATTCACATTGATCCAACAATTGGTATCAGAGCCGGGGGCGCTTAGATTTGGTGAAACCACCAATCTAACATTTTTTTTACAGATTTGTTTTTCGTTCATTTAAATTTTTCTCCCGCACTACTAATCCAAGACGAAGTCTTGGTACTCTTCGTTTGATTTTGTTTTGCAAGCATTCGCTTTTGGAGTAGCCGACGGTCAAACGGGCATAACTTTTTGTACAAGTTGACCCATGACACGGTCTACCTACCAAATCGAAGCCCTCGCAGAGATCTCCACTTCTTATTGGGGTTTACCCCCATAACAAGTTGTTTTCATCCTCAAAAATCGACGTTTAGTAGCCTTTCATGGACATCGAAGGTTGTGAGTACTTACTTTTTATTTAGTTTCTCATTTCTTAGCTTAACTTTCTATTTTTAGTTTGTTTCTTTTTATTTCCCACACTACTAATCCAAGACGCAAGTCTTGGTACTTTCGTGTGTTTTTTTTTCGTTGCTAGGTCTTCTCTTTAGTCTCCTTGTTTTTTTGTTCTAATGGCCCATCTCGAGGGTTTTAGCACCGTCCGACCTCCGTTTTACAACGGAGATGATTTCCGTTATTGGAAAGGTCGGATGGAATGCTTTCTCAAAACCCAAATCGAGATGTGGATCATAATCCAAACGGGTTTCACACTTCCGACTAATGAAGTGGGTGACTCCTTGGATTATGATCAATGGACCGTTGCAACAAAATGACAAGTCGAAGCCGATGCCAAGGCAACACAAATCCTCCAATGCGGCTTGTCCAAGGAGGAGCTAAATCGCGTCGGCCCCTTCATAAGCACAAAGGATCTTTGGACAAAACTAATTGAGTTACACGAAGGATCGGATCAAGCTAAGGTTTGCAAACGTGATTTGTTATTCAATAAATTGTACACACTAAAAATGCAGGAACACGAGTCCGCGACGCAACTCCACGCCCGTGTCCAAGACATAGTCAACAACCTACACGCAATCGGGCAAAAGGTCGAAAACCGCGACCTTATTAGGTATGTCCTAAACTCTTTTCCGAGGACTACCTTATGGGCATCCATGGTTGATGCCTATAAGGTCTCCAAGGACCTTTCTAAAATTAGGTTAGACGAACTCTTTTCGGATTTCGAATTACATGAACAATCCAACTTGGAACCCGAGAGGGGTATAGCCTTGTTCAGTGTTCAAAGAAGAAGAAAATGTAAGCAAGCCACCACCACCCGAGGAGGAAGATGAGTCCGAAGAAGAAGTTGACCCGGAGTTGACTGCCGAACTAATGAACCTAGCTCGAAGGATAGCCAAGGGACGAAAGCGAACTACGACTCGACCCAACCAAGGTAAACCTAAAAGTTCTAATATTAGGTGTTATGAGTGCAACAGGTTTAGACATATCAAGTCCGAGTGCCCCAAGCTCAACCACCAAGCACCTAAGCATAAGAAGGCCCTCAACGCGACATGGGAAGAAGCGTCATCCGAAGAAGACGAAGATCACGTCTTCATGGCGAAATCAATTGAGTCAGACACGGAGACCGAACTTGAGTCAGAACCTGAGGATGACTCGGACTACGAAGCTACCTTCAAGTCAAGCCACGGATACGCATCCGGTTCAAAAGATACCCTTAAGGTGAGTCTAACCTTATTTAATACTTTACATAATACGGTTAAGTTTTTGTCTAGGAAGTTAGCTAAGTCCGAGTCCAAGGTCGAGACCCTGGTTGAGGAAGTTAAACTCCTCAAACACGAGGTCTCCCTAACCTCTTCGACTAGTCGAGTTCAAGAGAAGGACTCAACTCGGGTTGAAAAACTCGAAGTTGAGAACTCACTCTTGAAAAGTCAAGTCGAAGATCTTAGGAAAACGTTGGAAAGGTTTACTTTGGGATCCAAAGGACTTGACCTCCTACTTGGATCGCAAAGGGCCGTGTACAACAAGGCCGGACTAGGGTTTAGCTCAAACACGACCAATAAGTAGTATATGTCAATCGTAAGTAGACATAAAAAATGTGTCCAAGCATGGGTCCCTAAGACCACTTTGATTTCAACTCTAGGATCCAACTCGTACTGGGTTCCCAAGGACCAAATCCACTATGTGGATAGACCGAACCGATTCAACGGTCTAGGGGGAGCCAGTACAAAACATGTTTGTGTTTTAACTTAGAAATTGCATGCTTAGATTTTTTTTGTTTTTTTTTCGTGAACTCACTTAGAACACATAAATAACAAACTAAAAGCCTTCGAAAAGATTGAGCCTCGGGGAGCCTCTTTTCAAAAACATAACCAACTAAAAGCCTTCGAAAAGATTGAGCCTCGGGGAGCCTCTTTTCAAAAATAACCAGTTAGACTAGGAAATAATCTTGGGTGAGTCAAGTCATCATTTTCTTGAAAATGGCTTTGTCTAAGGAAGTGGTCGATGATCCGATAAAAGAAGGCCCCTGTGCCTCGCCACGACACCGAAGCCATGATCTTGAAAAGGTAAAATTGACAAGCCTAGGTTAAATCCAAATCTAACATAAAATTACTTGTACCTAAATCCACTTAATCAACTTAATTGGAAGTCATCTCAAAAACACATAAGTATAACATGCTTGATCATATAGACTGTGAGATGACCTAGGGTTAACAACTTACAACCAATTTTCTTAACAAAAATCTAACATCCAATCCAACCACCTTGTGTGTAGGATCAATGGATGTTGAATGATTGCTCCCGACACATGACCGGGATCAACTCAAATTTGCAAAGCTTCGATTCAAGCGACAAGGATCGGTAGCCTTTGGGAATAACGAAGCTCAAAATCATCGGATCAGTGATATCGAGCTTAACACTAATTTTGTTATTAAAAATGTATTACTTGTAGAGAATTTTGAATATAACTTACTAAGTGTAAGTCAATTGTGTGATAATAACTATAAGGTTATATTTCTAGAAAATGAATACGTAATTAATACCAACGAAACCTCTAAAACAATTCTTAAAGGAACTAGAAATAACAACATTTATACGATCAACTTAACCAACTCCTCAACTAAGTGTCTTATGACACGGCAAGAGGAATCATGGTTGTGGCACCGACGACTCGGTCACTCACTTTTAAGACTCGTCCACAAGATGAGTCAGTGGATTAGTCGAGGCTTACCCAACCTCAACAACTTGGTTAATAAAATCTGTAATGCTTGTCAACAAGGAAAACAACCTAGGACACAACACAAGTTAACTAACCAAGAACGAACCTCAAATGTACTTGAGCTCCTGCATATGGATCTATTCGATTCACATGGAGCCAAGTCACTCAATAGAAGTCAATATTGCTTAGTCATAATTGACGACTACTCCAGGTTTACCTGGGTTAGGTTCATCAAGCATAAAAGTGATACCCTAGATCAATTAATCAATCTATTCAAATTAATCGAGAATCAAAAAGACCTTAAGGTTAAAAGACTTAGAAGCGATCATGGTGGTGAATTCAAAAATCAAAGGTTCACCGACTTCTGTAACCTAAACGGGTACCACCATGAATTCTCTTGCCCTAGGACCCCTCAGCAAAATGGCCTAGTGGAGCGGAAAAACCGAACTCTATAAGAAGCCGCTAGGACCATGTTGAACGAATACGACCTACCCGATAGGTTTTGGGCAGAAGCCGTTAGCACGACTTGCTATGTCCAAAATAGGATCCTTATGGTAAAGAGGCACCTTAAGACCTCGTACGAGATTTATCACGATAAAATACCTAACATCAAGTACTTTAGGGTATTTGGGTGTAAGGTACATATCCTAAACACTAAGGATTACCTAGGGAAATTTACATCCAAAACCACGACCGGAATCTTTCTAGGATACTCGACTACAAGTAGAGCTTATAGAGTATATAACCACGACACCCTTAGAGTCGAGGAGACTATCAATGTAGTATTCGATGAAGGACATGAACCTACAAAACCCCCCGCAACCCCAATTAGCGAGCCGATTCATACTAGACCTTACTCTGATCCGGAGATCAGGTCTAGTGTTAATCCTAACCTAAGTCAACCTAGTCACTCTATTGATCAAGTGATAGATGACTCCAACCAAACTAGTGTTCAACCAAGTCACCCCATTGATCAAGCATTAGGTTGTTAGTAATATATGAGAGATGTCCTAAGGCAATCGCCTTATGTATGAACCATTTATATGATAAATGAAGATTCACTATTTGAGTATACATGTTTTATGTATTTGATTGGATCTTAAACTCATTTACTGAATGTCCACGATACGATTCACAGCATGAGAGAATTTGTGATTGGATCACAACTAGTGAGTATCTCTACATGTGTAATTGTGATGTATCGGAATTATCCCTAGTCGATGAATTGATGAATCTGGACACCATCAATTCTGTTGAGACTAGCACGAGGTATACTCCTTGGTGTATCCAAGCAGCTGATTCTCACTGGCTGGAGACATAGTGATGTCCGGAGTTAATCGTGGATGCTAGTTATGGTAACTAGTTCATTGGAGTGACCAGCCGTAAGACTTCATATGGTTCTCTGCATATATAGATATGTCAATGAAGTTCTTATCGTGGCTTAAGTGCGATGTTCCTTTGACTTGCGGTATTCAAGTCATCTTGATCATGGAGACTTATGCTTTGACATCTTAAGCAAACATCTCCGAGGAGATGTGGACCCGGGATGATTGGGTATAAGTCGAAGTGATCGAAGGTGTTTGAATAGCCTATAAAGGATTCACCACTCCTTGCGAGGAGATGTATACCCATGGCCTCTCGTTGGATTGTTACTAAAGTCTTTGGCCAAAGCATTACATGTTTAGAGTAAGGTACTCTTCGATACATGTGGAGTAACTAGAATCCGTAGGACGAGGAAATGATACTTGGGCTAGGTGTGACGTAGTCAGCCTAGTGGGGACTGACACAATAGACTATGTCCTGAACCAAGTGGGTATAAGATGAGTGAAGGGAATGGGGCACGATTCATTCGAGCTACTGAAGGGTTTCAGAAATAGTTCTGGATCAACC
This sequence comes from Wurfbainia villosa, assembly GCA_025175895.1. Lineage (NCBI taxonomy): Eukaryota > Viridiplantae > Streptophyta > Magnoliopsida > Zingiberales > Zingiberaceae > Wurfbainia > Wurfbainia villosa. The sequence continues at coordinate 78,192,634 of CM046001.1, read as the reverse complement.
GTTGATCTTTTCGGTTAATTGGGGATCATGATGTACTACTAGGTGCCACTCATGATCGATCTATAATTAATGGTTAATTATAGACGGCCAACATAAACCGAGAACCTATTTGGTCACACGCACAACGAGTGTAATCCAAAGGATTTAAAACGAGCTTGAGAATTGGATTCTCAGACCGAGAGAAACTATGTTTGGTTGGACCAAACATAAAGCGAGCATGAAATTGTTTCAGTCGCAATGGAAGCATGGATGGGCAGTGTCTTATGAAGACATAATGGATGGACCAAAATGGTTTGGTTCTAATCCAATGGATGAGAATAAACCAAAGGGTTTGGTTTATATTAAACGAATGAACCAAAGGTTGGTTCGGTTCGTTTTAACTTAAAATAAACCATCATGGTTTGGTTTATTTTAACTTATCCTAATGGAGCGGGTTAACGGGCTTTATGGATATGATCCATTAACCATTAAGAGAATTAGTTCTCTATAAAAGAGGGCTTAAGGGATTGTTAAACCCTAATCATCCAAAACCCTAAACCTAGTGGCCGCCCAACATAGTTGCCGCCCACCTCCTTGGTGATTTCGGCGCCCAACTACTAGCTGCCGCCGCCCAGCTTTGTGCCGCCGTCCAAGACCCTTGCCGGCGTCCAAGCTCCAGCCGGTGAACCTCCGGCGACCCTCCGGTGATCTCCTATAGGTTCGGCATCAAGGTGAGCTTTTTCTCTCGTTTTGGCCGGCGCCTACTCCTCCACCAAGCTGTCCAGTTTTCTGGACAGCTTCTCCTCCTCTCGTCGGAGCGTCGTTTGGACGACGGTTAGTGCTCCGACAGCGGCTAACTTACCGGGGATTTGATCTCCGGTAATCCTCTGAGGTGGAGGACGAAGGATTCGTCAAACGGTTGACGAATACCTCTCCGGAGAAGCGAGTTTTGAGAACTCGTTTTGGATCCGAATTTGGATTCGGATCGTGATCATCTCTCGATCACGTCGTCTTCAACACGAGGCTAGTAACCCGTACGAAGACGAAGCTCGTGACTTAGCGAAGTCATCCCGAGGAGCTCGGCGTGGATACGGATAGAGACGATTCTTACGAGGATCGTTCCGGTTGATGCCGTTCCCGCTACACGTCATACGGAAGGTATAACGTAGTTTAATTTCCTTTTATTGCAAATTTTAATTTACGGTTATGTCTACACTTGTTGTAATAGCATGCGTGTGTTGTAATAAATATAGATTTATTATTTTTAATTGCTTCCGCTGTGCTCATGTTTGCGAAACATGATCGAACACACACACGCCATGTGTCTTAAAACCCAACAAAGGGTATCGAGCCAGGTTGTGTTTCGACATAATCGTAAAAATGGTTTTGCGATAGTCATAATGTATTTCTGGAAGTTTTCTAAATTTTGGAAATTTAGAAGTATTTATGGAAATTTTTCAATTTTGGAAAGTCTAGAAGTATTTATGGAAATCTTCCACTTTTGGAAAGTTGGAAGTATTTATGGAAATTTATATTTTCCATAAATAAAATATTTGATTAGATTCTGGAAATTTGTTTCCTAATTTAATCATGATTTGATTTGGGAAATCAAATCTTAAAATATTTAATTTCCATAAGTAGTTTTAAAGATTTAGGAAATTGGTTTCCTAAATAGATTTTCCTTAATCAAATAATTCCATGAATAAAATATGTGATTAGATTTGGAAATTTGTTTCCTAATTTAATTATGATTTGATTTGGAGAATCAAATCTTAAATATATTTTATTTCCATAAATAGTTATGACACATAAGGAAATTATATACATGACATAATTGTATGCCATGTAATTGCATTAGATGCATAACATTATGCCATGCGTGTCGTGACATGTAGATGTATGACATGTATGTCATGCCATGTAGATAATAGTTATTTGCATGCAAAGAGGATGAGACATAAAAAACCCTTAATCAATATTAAAGCCTACACCTTCCATTAATATGGTTAGAACCAGAGTTCTGTTTCTTGTTTGGGTTGTTGGACTCTCTCCAAGCCCGGCTCGAACCTGAATATGTTCAAACCATGGAATAGTTTAATACTAATATGGTAAGAGTCAGAGGTCAATCGTTAGCTTTGGTTGTTGGACTCTCTCCAAGCTGGGCTAATTGGTTGAATGCGCTCCAACCATATTAAAACTATGTCCTGATTAATGGGTTGGCTTTAACCTGGAGCATCGGTTTGTTGGACTCTCTCCAAGGTCGATGTAAAGGGAGGTGAAGTTGGGTGATATGCATATGATGCATACTTGTTAATGTGTTAACAACCCGATGTATGTGTGAACATTCAATTAGTTGATAGCACATTGTGATAGTTGCATATACGGGATATGCAATCGGTATAGATGATACCTACCGTCGTAGTTATGAATGACTTGTTGGACTCTCTCCAAGGTTGTTCATAACTATGATGGATATCAGCCCATTCGGAGATGGACCTACAATCTCCCGAAGTGATTTTGGGGTTTTTGAAATTCGAAAAATGAATGGGATTTATAAATGTATATTGATGCATTTTAAAATCATTTTCTCATATATGCTCGTTTTGTATTTCTAGGTCAATAAATTAATCATGACGTCTTTGAATTTGCGCACTATTTTGGATTCGAACAAACTGACTGGGCCTAACTTCCTGGACTGGCTTAGAAACCTGAGAATTGTTCTCAAGGTGGAAAAGCTTGCATATGTCCTTGAAGAGCCTCTTCCTGACCGTCCTAAGGACGATGCAACTCCAGACCAAATGTTGGTCTATCAGAAGCATGTGGCAGATTCTGAGCTGGCGAGTTGCATCATGCTAGCGGCGATGGTACCTGAGCTGCAGAAGCAGCATGAGCATATGGATGCTAACACTATGGTCTTCCATCTTCATGAGTTGTTCGATGAGCAAGCGAGATCCAAAAGGTTCGAGGTCTCTAGGCTCCTCTTCACCACGAAGATGCAAGAAGGTTCGTCTGTAGTACAGTTTGTGCTAAAGATGAACGGGTACATCGAGCGGCTAGCTACCCTCGGTTTTGTGATGGATCATGAGTTAAGTATTGACTTAATTCTGCATTGTTTGCCCAAGAGTTTCTCGCAATTTGTGATGAACTATCGGATGAACAAATTAGAATCCACTATTCCTGGGCTACTCAATATGTCGAAGACTGTGGAGCCTTCTGTGAAGCATGAGGAGAAGGCGGTTCTGTTAGTTGATTCCTCAAAGAAAGGTTCTAAGAGGAAGGCAATGGAACAGAAGAAAGGGAAGAACAAGCAGCGCAAAGGGCACTTGCCATCATCATGGCAAGGAAGGCCATCGCGAAGAAATGCAAGATTTATCTTGAGTCCATGAAGAAGTAGAAGGCATCCTATGCCCCATCCTCTTTAGGTATCTTCGTTATTGATTGTCATTCTATTTCCTTAGACACTTGGGTATTGGATACTGGGTGTGGCTCACATATATGTAATGACATACAGGGCTAAGGAATAGAAGAAGACTCGTCAGAGGGGAGTCAAATTTGTGAGTTGGCAATAGAGCAAAGGTTGTCATGCGCCATCTGAGCTTATTTGTCAAGCTCCCTAGTGGACTAGTCTTGAACTCGGACAATTGCTATTATGTTCCTTCTCTAATAAAGAACATTGTTTCTATTTCCTGCTTAAATAGAAATGGTTTCCATTTAACGTTTAGTAACAATTGTTGTTATATAACTTTGAATGGCGTACTTTATGGAACTGGAACTTTGAGTAATGGCATTTATACGTTGGACGTATCCAGTGACATTTTCAATATATAAGCGAGCAACACGCGCGTGCTCGAAAGGATAATCACATAGACTTATATGTGGCATTGTCGTCTTGGCCATATAAGCAAGAAACGCATGTCCGAATTACACCGATGTGGAATTCTGGAATCGTTTGAATTGGATTCATACGATACATGCGAATCATGCTTAAAAGGCAAGATGACTAAGTTACCTTTTACTAGAAAAGGTGAACGAGTGGGAGAGTTACTAGGTTTAGTACATACTGATGTATGTGGACCTATGTCAACTCAAGCATTAGGAGGCTATAGCTACTTCATTACCTTCACCGATGATCACTCACGGTTTGGGTATGTGTTCTTGATGAAACACAAGTCTGAAGCCTTTGAAAGGTTCAAAGAATTCAGAAATGAAGTAGAGAAACAACATGACAAGAGTATTAAAATACTTCGATCGGATCGAGGTGGTGAATACTTAAGTCAAGAGTTTCTTGATTATCTAAGAGACAATGGCATATTGTCTCAATGGACTTCGCCCTATACACCACAGCATAATGGTGTATCTGAGAGGCGTAACCGGACCTTGTTGGACATGGTCAGGTCAATGATGAATCATGCAACTCTTCCCAAGTCCTTTTGGGGTTATGCACTTCAGACAGCTGTTTACTTGTTAAACAGAATGCCTACCAAGGTAGTCTCAACTACTCCATATGAGATATGGAATGGTAAGAAACCTCATGTATCTTACTTGAAGATATGGGGTTGTCCTGCTTATGTGAAGCGGACTGTATCAGACAAACTGGATGCTAAGTCTGATAAATGTCTATTTATTGGATACCCTAAGGAAACAAGGGGTTACCAATTCTATCATCCTGTGGAACAAAAGGTGTTTGTTTCAAGGCATGTTGTGTTTCTAGAGAAAGAGTTTCTCTTGCAAGAAAACAGTGGGAGTGTCGTCGAGCTTGAGGAGGCTCGAGAGACTCAAATAGACATTGATGAGATAATGATACAATGGCAACTCATAGTGATGAGCAATCAATTTACCTATTGTAACACCACATCTTCGTAGATCCGGTAGAACACGCAATATTCCCGAGAGATATGGATTTCGTAGTTTAATCGAACGACGTGTTACTCATTGATGATGAGGAGCCTACCAGTTATGAAGAAGTGCTGACAAGTTCAGAAAGGGATAAGTGGCTTGGTGCCATGAAGTCGGAAATGGATTCCATGTACGAAAACCAAGTTTGGAACTTGGTTGACCCACCTGAAGGCATAAAGCCTATAGGGTGCAAGTTGGTTTTCAAGAAGAAAACCGACATGGATGGTAATGTGATTACCTATAAGGCTAGATTGGTGGCGAAAGGATATCGTCAAAAACAAGGTGTTGATTATGACGAAACCTATTCGCCTGTAGCTATGCTTAAATCCATTCGGATGCTCCTGGCCATAGCGGCTCATTATGATTATGAGATATGGCAGATGGATGTGAAAACAGCTTTCCTTAATGGAAACTTGCTCGAGGACGTGTATATGATACAACCTGAGGGTTTCACATCGATTGATAAAACCAAGGTATGCAAGTTGCGACGATCCATTTATGGATTGAAGCAAGCATCCAGGAGCTGGAATATCCGTTTTGATGAGACGATCAAAAAGTTTGATTTCTCACAAAATCCAGACGAACCTTGTGTGTACAAGAAGGTTAGTGGGAGTGCAGTCGTGTTCCTAGTATTGTATGTCGATGACATATTACTTATAGGAAACGATGTGTCCATCTTACAGTCAGTTAAGGTTTGGTTATCCAAGACATTCTCCATGAAAGACTTGGGAGAAGCAACCTACATCCTTAGGATTAAGATCTATAGAGATAGATCGAAACGGTTGCTTGGTCTTTCGCATTCTACATATATAGACCGAGTGCTAAAGAGGTTTAGCATGTCGGAATCCAAGAAAGGTTATCTGCCCATCAGGCATGGGGTACACCTTTCGAAGTCTATGTGTCCGCGCACAGAAGACGAGAGGATTTGCATGAGTAAGATTCCCTATGCATCCGCAATAGGATCTATCATGTATGCTATGTTATGTACGAGGCCCGATGTATCGTATGCTCTAAGTGTCACGAGCAGATACCAGTCTGATCCAGGAATGGATCATTGGGCGGCTGTTAAGACGATCCTTAAGTACTTGAGAAGAACTAAGGATGTGTTCCTAATATATGGAGAAGGGGACATGGTGATACGCGGGTATCTGGATGCGGCTTCGACAGACAAGGATGATTCGTGTCTCGATGCGGATCGTGTTCACCTTGAATGGGGCGCAGATGAGTTGGAAAAGTTCCAAACAAGAGGCGATCAGAGCGGATTCTACCACCGAGGCGGAATATATTGCACCGAAGCGTGAAGGAAGCGGTTTGGATCAAGAAGTTCGTTCATGAACTTGGTGTGATTCCGCCATTGTTGAAGCAATACCGGTCTCATGCGACAACAATGGAGCAATCAGACAGCAAAAGAGCCAAGGTCTCATCAACGATCCAAACATGTGCACGCCGCTATCATCTTATCAGAGAGATCATCAGTAGGAACGAAATACAAATCGAGAAAATTCCCACTGAAAGGAACTTAGCGGATCCTTTGACTAAAGCATTACCTCAAAGTAAGTTTGAGGGTAATGTTAGTGCTTATGGTATTTGATACCGTAGCGATTGGCATTAGGCCAAGTGGGAGTCTGTTAGTAATATATGAGAGATGTCCTAAGGCAATCGCCTTATGTATGAACCATTTATATGATAAATGAAGATTCACTATTTGAGTATACATGTTTTATGTATTTGATTGGATCTTAAACTCATTTATCAATGTCCACGATACGATACGATTCACAGCATGAGAGAATTTGTGATTGGATCACAACTAGTGAGTATCTCTACATGTGTAATTGTGATGTATCGGAATTATCCCTAGTCGATGAATTGATGAATCTGGACACCATCAATTCTGTTGAGACTAGCACGAGGTATACTCCTTGGTGTATCCAAGCAGCTGATTCTCACTGGCTGGAGACATAGTGATGTCCGGAGTTAATCGTGGATGCTAGTTATGGTAACTAGTTCATTGGAGTGACGGTAGTAAGACTTCATATGGTTCTCTGCATATATAGATATGTCAATGAAGTTCTTCTTGTGGCTTAAGTGCGATGTTCCTTTGACTTGCGGTATTCAAGTCATCTTGATCATGGAGACTTATGCTTTGACATCTTAAGCAAACATCTCTAAGGAGATGTGGACCCGGGATGATTGGGTATAAGTCGAAGTGATCGAAGGTGTTTGAATAGCCTATAAAGGATTCACCACTCCTTGCGAGGAGATGTATACCCATGGCCTCTCGTCGGATTGTTACTAAAGTCTTTGGCCAAAGCATTACATGTTTAGAGTAAGGTACTCTTCGATACATGTGGAGTAACTAGAATCCGTAGGATGAGGAAATGATACTTGGGCTAGGTGTGACGTAGTCAGCCTAGTGGGGACTGACACAATAGACCATGTCCTGAACCAAGTGGGTATAAGATGAGTGAAGGGAATGGGGCACGATTCATTCGAGCTACTGAAGGGTTTCAGAAATAGTTCTGGATCAACCGTTGATCTTTTCGGTTAATTGGGGATCATGATGTACTACTAGGTGCCACTCATGATCGATCTATAATTAATGGTTAATTATAGACGGCCAACATAAACCGAGAACCTATTTGGTCACACGCACAACGAGTGTAATCCAAAGGATTTAAAACAAGCTTGAGAATTGGATTCTCAGACCGAGAGAAACTATGTTTGGTTGGACCAAACATAAAGCGAGCATGAAATTGTTTCAGTCGCAATGGAAGCGTGGATGGGCAGTGTCTTATGAAGACATAATGGATGGACCAAAATGGTTTGGTTCTAATCCAATGGATGAGAATAAACCAAAGGGTTTGGTTTATATTAAACGAATGAACCAAAGGTTGGTTCGGTTCATTTTAACTTAAAATAAACCATCATGGTTTGGTTTATTTTAACTTATCCTAATGGAGCGGGTTAACGGGCTTTATGGATATGATCCATTAACCATTAAGAGAATTAGTTCTCTATAAAAGAGGGCTTAAGGGATTGTTAAACCCTAATCATCCAAAACCCTAAACCTAGTGGCCGCCCAACATAGTTGCCGCCCACCTCCTTGGTGATTTCGGCGCCCAACTACTAGCTGCCGCCGCCCAGCATTGTGCCGCCGTCCAAGACCCTTGCCGGCGTCCAAGCTCCAGCCGGTGAACCTCTGGCGACCCTCCGGTGATCTCCTATAGGTTCGGCATCAAGGTGAGCTTTTTCTCTCCTTGTTTTGGCCGGCGCCTACTCCTCCACCAAGCTGTCCAGTTTTCTGGACAGCTTCTCCTCCTCTCGTCGGAGCGTTGTTTGGACGACGGTTAGTGCTCCGACAGCGGCTAACTTACCGGGGATTTGATCTCCGGTAATCCTCTGAGGTGGAGGACGAAGGATTCGTCAAACGGTTGACGAACACCTCTCCGGAGAAGCGAGTTTTGAGAACTCGTTTTGGATCCGAATTTGGATTCGGATCGTGATCATCTCTCGATCACGTCGTCTTCAACACGAGGCTAGTAACCCGTACGAAGACGAAGCTCGTGACTTAGCGAAGTCATCCCGAGGAGCTCGGCGTGGATACGGATAGAGACGATTCTTACGAGGATCGTTCCGGTTGATGCCGTTCCCGCTACACGTCATACGGAAGGTATAACGTAGTTTAATTTCCTTTTATTGCAAATTTTAATTTACGGTTATGTCTACACTTGTTGTAATAGCATGCGTGTGTTGTGTGTGTTGTAATAAATATAGATTTATTATTTTTAATTGCTTCCGCTGTGCTCATGTTTGCGAAACATGATCGAACACACACACGCCGCGGTGCCGGAAACCCAACATAGGTGACACAAACCCAACCCAATCTAGGACTCAGACTAACCACCCTATCGATCAAGTGATAGGAGATCCTAATCTAGGAGTTCGAACTAGAGCATCCTATAGGAACCTTAGTCAAATTTCCTTAATTTCAAAGATAGAACCCAAATCAATTGAACAAGCTCTTCTTGATCCCGATTGGATTATTGCAATGCAAGAAGAGCTAGCTCAATTTACTAGGAACGAAGTGTGGGAATTAGTACCACCACCTAAAGACAAAACGATAATTGGAACAAGGTGGGTGTTTCGAAATAAGCTTGATGATAAAGGTGAAGTAGTTAGAAACAAGGCTCGGTTAGTCGCCAAAGGATTTAGCCAAGTCGAAGGCTTAGATTACGACGAAACCTATGCCCCAGTAGCTAGACTCGAATCCATTCGAATGTTGCTAGCTTATGCCGCACATCGAGGATTTAAGCTGTTTCAAATGGATGTTAAGTCGGCATTCCTAAATGGATACATTAAAGAAGAAGTTTATACCCGACCATGTTCTAAAACTTAAGAAAGCTCTCTATGGACTTAAACAAGCTCCTCGAGCTTGGTACGAGATACTTTCAATCCATCTTAAGTCAAAAGGGTTTAACCAAGGCTTAGTTGACCCAACTCTCTTTGTAAAAACCTTAGGTAAAGAAATATTCATAGCTCAAATTTACGTAGACGATATAATTTTTGGAACCTCTAACTCAGCCTTACTAAACGAGTTCGTTTCGCTCATGGAAAGTGAGTTCGAAATGAACTTGGTAGGCGAGTTAAGTTTCTTTTTAGGTCTACAAATTAAACAAACTAAGGATGGTATATACCTATATACACTAAGGAGTTAATTAAAAGATTTGGAATGCAAGACGCTAAGGTAATAAACACCCCAATGGCGATAAATGTTAACATAGGAGAAGACCTAGAAAGTAAGTCCATTGACTTAAAGTACTATAGGAGCGCAATAGGAAGTCTTCTATACTTAGCTAGTCGACCCGACATCCTATTCATGAAGTATGTGCGCCAGGTTTCAAACCTATGCTAAGGAGTCTCACCTAACCCTAGTTAAGCGTATCCTTAGATATCTAAAGGGTACACTTAATGTCGGTATTTGGTATCCTAGATCTACCGAGTTCGAACTAATCGGCTACTCCGATTCGGATTATGCCGGTAGTAAACTCGATAGAAAGAGCACGAGTGGTTGTTGTCAACTACTCGGCTCGAGTCTAGTGAGTTGGTGCAGTAGGAAGCAACATTGTGTTGCCTTATCTACCACCGAAGCCGAATACATCGCGATGGGTGAGTGTGTCACTCAACTTCTTTGGATGAAGCACACTCTCCGCGACTTTAAGTTAGACTTTACGAATACTAAACTTCACGTAGATAACATTAGTTCAATTAATCTTACCAAGAATCCAATATGTCACTCTAGGACCAAACATATAGAAGTCAAACACCATTTCATTCGAGAACATGTGGCCAACAGAGCCATACAACTCGAGTACGTCGAATCGAAATCTAACCTAGCAGACCTATTTACTAAACCCCTACCCGAAGCCGAATTTAGTCTATTAAGACGAAAATTGGGCATGTGCGTAATAGAATAAGAACTTGCAAACTATATTTTCTTACTACTATTTCTTATTTTTCATTTTGATGGAACTAGCATAGGACATACCTTAGATATCATGCACCTATAGATTTAAGGAGCCAGTACATCTCACAACACATAGGACTAATGTGTTTGTGTACTTAGCCACGTAGATGGGCGTGAGATGTTAGGACCCTACTCCAGGTTCCAAGATGTAGATCAAGTGCGTCAATATGAACCTCGGAGTATAAATATGCAACTAATATTAACCAACTCTAATCAGGACTTGTTGATAATATCATTTCAATCAAGTCAAACTAGAGTTGAACATTTAGATGAATTATTTTCACATACTATTTTCAAAATCATCATGCTTGGACTTAACTTTTTCCTGATTTATGTCAAAAGGGGGAGAAAGAGCCAAAGTTAAGGGCCAAAGTTAGGGTTCAATTTCAAATTTTAACTTTGATTCTGGCCTAAGTTAAGGGGGAGTAAGGTTTAGGTTTCAACTCTTCGGAATTGAAAACTTTAAAGGCCTAAGTTAAGTAATGCCATTTACTTAACTCGTTATCTTTTGTGTTTGGAGTTAAGTAATGCCATTTACTTAACTCATTACCTTTTGTTTGGAGAACTAAAGTCTTTTCAAGTACCTCAAGGGGGAGTACTTGAAGAAAATCCTTACTACTCCAACTTAATCTTCGGTTGTTTCTAATGCACATTATTCTTTATGCTTGCTATTTACTTAACTTTGTATGTGGGTTTGCCATAAATCAAAAAGGGGGAGATTGTTGGTGCAGCAGGCACCTAAGTCGAACCTGAGTTTTTATTATAGCAAACGATACAAAGTTAAGCTCATGTCGTTATCTCACGAGCTGAATCAATTGTGCAGAAGATTGCTATAGCTGGAGCTGAAGGCTAGCGACACCCGAAGGAAGCCGCGGTGGTCGGGCGACACTCGAGTGATTTCGGAGGGAGCCGATGGAATCGAGTGGAAGGCCCGAAGCAAAAGTAACACGTAAGTATCGAGGTAAGCTCGTGTGTGTGAGCGTAAGTGAGGTCGTATCCTCTTTACGGGGATGATCTTAAGCGTAGATCCGACCCAAGACATCTCATAGGTGGTCTAGGTCGAGATCGGACGGTCGAAGACCGTCGGAAGTATGTTTTTGTTGAGCTAACTTTGACTTGCAGCATCACATTGCCACTTGGAGGACTCGACGCTGTATCGATCGCTGAAGGTCATCAATCGACTGATGCTACCATCAGTCGACTGATGATGGCCATCAGTCGACTGATGGTCAATGATCAGATTCGAGGAGTCAAGGCTTATCACTCCACCTCAAAGCGGTTTGGTGTCCATTTGTGATTGGTTGAAGACCCACTCGAAAAGGGGCTCAAAGGATATAAAAGGAGGGCCAAACCTAGGGTTTTAACAACAATTCTAAGCCTCCAAAAAGTCTCCGTTACGCTGCAACTCTCCGACAACGAAGTCCTTCCATTCCGACGTCTAGGTTTAACTCTTATTATTCTTGTACGTCGGTATTAGTTTTTCTTGTCATTTACATTTCTGGAGCTTTTATCGTATACGAGGAGAGGGGGAGTGTCCCTCTACCTCAAGTTTTTGTGGTTCCTTCTTGTATCGATTAACTCCTACCTCTAACGAGGAGGAGTTCCTTTAGTGCTTTTGCCCTCCGTACGTGGTCAAGGACCACTAGGGCCTTGGAGTAGTAGCCTTCGGCTACGAACCAAGTAAAACCCTTGTGTCGATTGTTTTTTTTATTTTTACATTTCCGCTGCAATTATCTAATTATCTCTCGAGTTTTAACGAAAGAAAAAGAAAAGGTTTTTCGCTATTCACCCCCCCCTCTAGCGAACCACATCGATCCAACAGGAGAATGATAGGTTTCGGCCAATAATGAGGAAGGAGGAAGGAGGAAGAAGAAGGAATGTGAAGTGGTTTTGCTTTCCTTCTCCCTTTAATCTCCACGTTAATGTCTAGGAAGGTGAAAAGAAAAGAAAAACTCTCCATCTTCTCATGGGGAGATGAAAATAATCTTAATCCTCTCATCTTCTCATTTATCTTCTTTATATATTCTTTATATATTCTAGCCAAGAAGCATCCTATGACCTAGTTGTATCAAGGCTACCTCCCTATTAGGAGGTTTATGGTTCAAATCCTAGCTATAACCATCTTTTATTTTATTTTATTTTAAACCTTTTATGGGCGTTAATATCCATATAATTACTTTGAACAATTTAGAATTTTACGGGTGTTACACAATTATATCATACTCCCACTTGCTCTAAAGTCATCGCCTTGGTATCTAATACCATAGGCTTCTACATGTCTCAAATTTATCTTAGGGATGAGGTTTAGTCAAAGGATCTACTAAGTTCATTTATGTGATAATCTTCTCTAATTGTACATCTCTTCTACCTACGATTTCTCTGACCAAAGGATATTGGTGTAGTATATGTTTAGCTTGTTGATGAGACCAAGGTTCCTTCGCCTGTGCAATGACGCCATTGTTGTTGCAGTACATCGATAATGCTTCAACAATGCTCGAAACCACACCAAGTTTTGAAATGAACTTCTTAATCCAAACCTCTTCCTTAGCTGCCTCAGAAGCTACAATGTATTTTGCCTCCATGGTAGAAATCATTAACGGTCTCTTGTTTAGAACTTTTCTAACTGACCGCACCTCCATTCAAGGTGAATATGTATCCAAACTGGGATTTGGAATCATCCTTATCCGTCTAGAAGTTGACATTAGGATACCCGCATATCACCACATCACCTCCTCCATATACCAAGAACAAATCTTTAGTTCTTCGTAAGTACTTAAGGATTGTCTTGACAACCACCCAATGACCCATACTAGGATCCAACTCATACCTACTCGTAACACTCAAAGTGTATGATAGATCGGATTTTGTACATAATATAGCATACATGATTGATGCTATAGCTAACGCATACGAGATCTATCTTATGTGAATCCTCTCGTCTTTAGTACACGGGCACATAGATTTAGAAAGGTGAATCCCATGTCTCATGGGAATGAAACCTTTCTTGGGTTCATCCATGCTAAATCTTTTTAGCACTCTATCTATATATGTAGACTGCAAAAGACTAAGCAACTGATTCGATCTATCTTTATGGATCTTAATCCCCAAGATGTAGGTTGTTTCTCTCTTCTTTCATGGAGAATATTTTAAATAACTAACCATTAACTATTTGCAAGACAGGAATATCATTTCCTATGAGCAATATGTCATTTACATATAACACTAGGACCACGATCGCACTCCCACTAATCTTTTTATACACATAGGGTTCATCAGAATTTTGTGAGAAATCAAACTGTTTGATTACCTCATCAAAATGGATGTTCCAACTCTTGGATGTTTGCTTCAATCAATAAATGGATCTTTGAAGCTTGTATACTTTATCCTTGTCGACAAATGTGAAATCCTCAAGTTGTGTCATGTATACGTTAGTCCTCAGATAGGTTTCCATTCATGAAAGTTATTTTCTCATCCATCTGTTATATCTCATAATTATAATGACCTGATATAGCCAGAGTATTCAAATGGATTTAATCATAGCTACTGGTGAAAATGTTTCGTCATAGTCAATACCTTGCCTTTGATGATATTCTTTCACCACTAATCTAGCTTCAAAAAATTACATTACCATCCATGTTAATTTTCTTCTTGAAAATCCACTTGCACCTTATAAGAGTTATGCCTTCTGGTGAATGCACCAAGTTCCAAACTTGATTTTCATACATGAAATCCATTTTTGACTTTATGGTTACAAGCCACATTTTCCTATCTGAGCTATTCAAAATTTTTTCGTAACTGTTAGTGCCTATAAGATTCATATATCTCCACAATTGTATGATATTGTCCACTTTGGGCCTAAGCTCTCATGATTTTATTTTATTTTGGCTTTATCCAAAAGGCCTCATACCAATAGAGATATCATTTCATCTTATAAGCACATGATCTTTTCCATGTCTTACTAATATGAGACTTTGATTGTATTCCCAATACTCCCAATAATCCCTCCCCCCCCAACGAAAGACTGCATTGGGCCCCCTTCAAGCCTATCCCTCCTCGAACGACTTTCTTTGCTTGATGCTCGATCTTCAACCCACCATGACTTCCTGCCAACTGTATGGTCTTCCTGACCCAGTTGGACTTCCTACTGTAGAATCTTCAGTGAGCGCTAGAGGGGGTGAATGGTACGTTCTCGTTGGCTTGACGAAATTCATTCGTGCTTCAATGATTGTCTACAATTCTTGTTAATATGCACAACGAAAAATAATAATGAAGCATAAACTGTTGGGTTTTCGACACTCCGACGAGTGTGTGCTCGAACATGTTTCGTAAACATGTGCACAGCGGAAGAAATAAAATTAATAAATCTAATTTATTACAATACACACACCACACGCATGCATAGTACAACATGTGTAGACATAACAGTAGTTTCAAATTTTGCAATAAAAGGAAATTTATTCTACGTATACCTGACGTATCACGTGTAGCGGGAAAGACATCAACCGGAGCGATCCTCGCTAAAATCGCCTCTATCCATATCCACGCCGAGTATCTTCAGGATGACTTCACAAAGTCACGAGCCTTGTCTTCATACAAGTCACTAGCTTCGTGTCAAAGACGATGTGATCGAGAGAAGATCATAATCCGAATCAAAATTCGGATTCAAAACAAGTCCGATTTGTCAGACTCGTTTCCTTAGGGTATCCAATAAATAGACATTTATCAGACTTATTATCCAATTTGTCTGATATAGTCCGATTCACATAAGCAAGACAACCCCATATCTTCAAGTAAGATACATGAGGTTTCTTACTATTCCATATCTCATATGGAGTAGTAGAGACTACCTTGGTGGGCATTCTATTTAAGAAGTAAACAACTGTTTGAAGTGCATAGCCCCAAAAGGACTTGGGAAGATTCGCATGATTCATCATTGACCTGACCATGTCCAACAAGGTCCGGTTACACCTCTCAGATACACCATTATACTGTGGTATATATGGCGGAGTCCATTGGGACAATATACCATTGTCTCTTAGATAATCTAGAAACTCTTGACTTAAGTATTCACCACCTCGATCCGATCGAAGTATTTTAATACTCTTGTCATATTGTTTCTCTACTTCATTTCTAAACTCTTTGAACCTTTCAAAGGCTTCAGACTTGTGTTTCATCAAGAACACATACCAAAACCATGAGTGATCATCGGTGAAGGTAATGAAGTAGCTATAGCCTCCTAAAGCTTGAGTTGACATACGTCCACATACATCAGTATGTATTAGACCTAGCAACTCTCCCACTCTTTCACCTTTTCCTGTAAAAGGTAACTTAGTCATCTTGCCTTTTAAGCATGATTCGCATGTATCGTATGAATCCAATTCAAACGATTCCAGAATTCCACATCGGTGTAATTTGGACATGCGTTTCTTGCTTGCATGGCCAAGACGACAATGCCACATGTAGGAGTCTAATTGATTATCCTTTCGAGCACGCTTGTTGCTCGCTTCGATATTGAAAATGTCACTGGATACGCCTAACGTATAAACACCATTGCTTAAAGTTTCAGTCCCATAAAGAACTCCATTCAAAGTTATGTAACAACAATTATTACTAAAAGTCAAATAGTACCCATTTCTATTTAAACAAGAAATAGAAATGATGTTCTTTATCAACGAAGGAATATAAAAGCAATTATCCAGTTCTAAGACAAGTCCTGTAGGGAGTTTTAACAAATACGTTCCGATGGCGAGTGCAACAACCTTTGCTCCATTCCCAACACGTAAATTTGACTCTCCCTTGACGAGTCTTCTTCTATTCCTTAGCCCATGTATGTCATTACATATATGTGAGCCACACCCAGTATCCAATACCCAAGTGTTTGAGGAAATAGAATGATAATCAATAACGAAGATATCTGAAGAAGATGGGGCATCCGATGCCTTATTCTTCTTCACGAACTCAAGATAAATCTTGCAATTTCTTCGCCAATGACCCTCCTTGCCATAATGATGGCAAGTGCCCTTTTGAGCTAGTTCTACCTTTTTAGCCTTTTTCATCCCCTTCTGCTATTCCTTTGACTTCCTCTTAGAACCTTTCTTCGAGGAATCAACTTACAGCATCGTCCCCTGCTCATGCTTCACAGAAGACTCCACAGTCTTCAGCATATTGAGTAGTACCACAGATGAACCTTCTTGCATCTCAGAGGTGAAGAGGAGCTTGGAGGCTTCGAACCTTTCGAATCTCACTTGCTCATCAACCAACTCATAAAGATGAAAGACTATGGTAAGAGCATCCATATGCTCATGTTGCTTCCGCAGCTCAGGTACCATCGTGGCTAGCATGATGCAACTTGCCATTTCAGAATTAGTCACATGTTTCTGATAGGCCAACAATTGGTCCAGAGTTGCATTGTCACTAGGACGGGCTGGAAGAGGCACTTCGAGGACATTCACAAGCTTTTCAACCTTGAGAACAATTCTCAGGTTGAATCCAAAAGCCAGTCCAAGAAGTTCGACCCAGTCAATTTATTTGAATCCAAGATAGAGTGCAAATTCAAAGACATCATGATCAATCAATTAACTTAGAAATACAAAATGAGCATATATGAGAAAGATGATTTAAAAAGCATCAATATACATTCATAAATCCCATTCATTTTTCAAATTTCAAAAACCCCAAAATCACTTCGGGAGATTGTAGGTCCATCTCCGAATGGGCTGATATCCATCATAGATATGAACAAGCTTGGAGAGAGTCCAACAAGCCATTCATAGCTACGATGGTAGGTATCAAATATACCGATTGCATATCACATATATGGAACTATCACAATGTGCTATCAACTAATTAAATGTTCACACATATATCGGGTTGTTAACTCATTAACAAGTATGCATCATATGCATAGCACCCAACTTCACCTCCCTTCACATCAACCTTGGAGAGAGTCCAACAAGCCGATGCTCCAGGTTAAAGCCAACCCATTAATCAAGACATAGTTTTAATATGGTTAGAGTGCATTCAACCAATTAGCCCGACTTGGAGAGAGTCCAACAACCAAAGCTAACGATTGACCTCTGACTCTTACCATATTAATATTAAACTATTCCATGGTTTGAACATGTTCGGGTTCGAGCCGGACTTGGAGAGAGTCCAACAACCCAAACAAGAAACGGAACTCTGGTTCTAACCATATTAATGGAAGGTGTAGGCTTTAATATTGAGTAAGGTTTTTTATGTCTCATCCTCTTTGCATGCAAATAACTATTATCTACATGACATGACATACATGACATACATCTATATGTCACGACACACATGGCATAATAATATGCATCTAATGCAATTACATGGCATACAACTATGACATGTACAAAATTTTCTTATATGTCATAACTATTTATGGAAATAAAATATGTTTGAGATTTGATTCTCCAAATCAAATCATGATTAAATTAGGAAACAAATTTCAAAATCTAATCACATATTTTATTTGTGGAAAGTGTTGATTAAGGAAAGTCAATTTAGGAAACAAATTTCCTAAATCATCAAAACTAGTTATGGAAATAAAATATTTTTGAGATTTGATTTTCCAAATCAAATCATGATTAAATTAGAAAACAAATTTCCAAATCTAATCAAATATTTTATTTATGAAAAATATCAATTTTCATAAATACTTCTAACTTTCCAAAAGTATAAGATTTCCATAAATACTTCTAGACTTTCCAAAATTAAAATTTCTATAAATACTTCTAACTTTCCAAAAGTAGAAAATTTCCATAAATACCATTACGACTATCATAAAACAATTTAACGATTATGTCGAAACACAATCTGGGCTCTGATACCACTGTTGGGTTTCTGACACCCCAACGAGTGTGTATTCGAACATGTTTCGTAAACATGTGCACAGCGGAAGAAATAAAATTAATAAATCTAATTTATTACAACACACACACCACACGCATGCATAGTACAACATGTGTAGACATAACCGTAGTTTGAAATTTTGAAATAAAAGGAAATTTATTCTACGTATACCTGATGTATCACGTGTAGCGGGAAAGACATCAACCGGAGCGATCCTCACTAGAATCGTCTCTATCCGTATCCACTCCGAGTATCTTCGGGATGACTACACAAAGTCACGAGCCTTGTCTTCGTATGAGTCACTAGCCTCGTGTCGAAGACGATGTGATCGAGAGAAGATCACAATCCGAATCAAAATTCGGATTCAAAACGAGTCCTCAAAAACTCGCTTCTCCGGAGAGGTATTCATCAACCGTTTGACGAATCCTTCGTCCTCCACCTATGAGGATTATCGGAGATCGAATTCCCGGCAAAGTAGCTGTTGTCAGAGATCCAAACGTCGTCCAAACGACGTTCTGACACGAAGGAAACAAGCTGTCCAGAAAACTGGACAGCTTGGTGGAGGAGTTAGCGCCGGCCAAAGAGAAGAGGGTCAGCTAGTCCTTGGTCACCGGAGCCAAGGAGGATCACCGTAGGGTCGCCAACTGAAGCTTGGACGCCGGCAACAACTTGGACGGCGGCACAAGGGTGGGCGGCGGCTAGGGTTTGGGCGCCGACCACAAGAGGAGAAGGAGAGGGGGCGGCAACTTGGATTAGGGCTCTCATTAAACCCTTGAGTCCTATTTTATAGAGAACAAATTCTCCTAATGGTTATTGGTTCATAACCAAAACCCGTTAACCCGCTCCATTAATTTAAGTTAAAATAAACCAAACCGATTTGGTCTATTTTAAGTTAAAATGAACCGAACCAACTTTAGGTTCATTTGTTTAAAATAAACCAAACCCCTTTGGTTTATTCTTCACCATTGGATTAGAACCAAACCAATTTGGTTCATCCATGATGTCTTCATAAGACACGACCCATCCACCCTTCCATTGCGACTAAAACGATTTCATGCTCGCTTCTTGTTTGGTCCAACCAAACCTAGTTTCTCTCAATCTGAGAATCTCATTCTCAAGCTCGTTTTAAATCCTTCGGATTACGCTCATTGTGCGTGTGACCAAATAGGTTATCGGTTTATGTTGGCCATCTATAATTAACCATTAATTATAGAATGATCATGAGTGACACCTAGTAGTACATCATGATCCCCAATTAACCGAAAAGATCAACGGTTGATCCAGAACGATTTCTGAAACCCTTCAGCAGCTACAATGAATCATGCCCCATTCCCTTCACTCATCTTATACCCACTTGGTTCATGACATGGTCTATAGTGTCAGTCCCCACTAGGTTGACTACGTCACACCTAGCCCAAGTATCATTTCCTCGTCCTACGGATTCTAGTTACTGCACATGTATCCAAGAGTACCTTACTCTAAACATGTAATGCTTTGGCTAAATACTTTAGTAACAATCCGACGAGAGGCCATGGGTATACATCTCCTTGCAAGGAGTGGTGAATCCTTTATAGGCTATTCAAACACCTTCGATCACTTCGACTTATACCCAATCATCCCGGGTTCACATCTCCTCAGAGATGCTTGCTTAAGATGTCAAAGCATAAGTCTTTATGATCAAGATGACTTGAATACCGCAAGTCAAAGAAACATCGCACTTAAGCTGCAGTAAGAACTTCATTGACATATCTATATATGCAGAGAACCATATGAAGTCTTACGGCTAGTCACTCCATCGAACTAGTTACCATAACTAGCATCTACGATTTACTCTGGACATCACAATGTCTCCAGCCAGTGAGAATCAGGTGCTTGGATACACCAAGGAGTATACCTCGTGCTAGTCTCGACATAATCGATGGTGTCTAAATCTATCAATTCATCGACTAGGGATAATTCTGATACATCACAATTACACATGTAGAGATACTCACTAGTTGTGATCCAATCACAAATTCTCTCATGCTGTGAATCATATCGTGGACATTCAGTAAATGAGTTTAAGATCTAATCAAATACATGAAAACATGTATACTCAAATAGTGAATCTTCATTTATCATATAAATGGTTCAAACATAAGGCGATTGCCTTAGGACATCTCTCATATATCACTAACATAAACAAAATACATAATACACATGAACATGATGATATAACGTGGTTCAGAACCTTAAAATTTCTACTCCACGGATTGTGCTCAAATGAGCTCTAGCGATGCAAATACCACCACTAATAAAAAACACTCCTTTTCGATATGTCGGAGGCGAAGAAACCTCGTACAAGTATTACATAAAGTGATACAATGAATACAAGCAAATACTAAGATGAAATGCAATACAAGTAAAAAAAACACTTTACAAGAAGACTTTGAATGCTTGCTTTTGGTTGCTTGAGAAAAGCCTTGAAGGTCTGGATTGCAGCCGCAAATCCCCTCCAAATTGCCTTAAAGAACCATACCAAAATCCTCCTTCTCGAGCTCTTTTTAAAATTGTAACTCGGGCTAGATTCCGCCTAGTAGTTGACTGCTCACGACCATCAGTCGACTGCTCCTGTAGTCGTTGTGAGACAACGATTTGATCCACGTTGGACAAGTTCCAATAGATAGACCATCAATAGACTGCCAAACCCTAGCAGTCAACTGATGCATAGGTAGTCGAGCCGCTGGTCGAGCCTGTCTCACGTTTATGGCATCTCCTCAACATCAGTCAACTGCTAGGCCAGTCGACTTCTCAATACTGGCAGTCGACTACCAATGTCATGCGCAGTCGAACACTAGTCGACTCCCATCAATCGACTGGTCATAATTCCAGTTGATTGCCAAGAGTCAACTCGACAGCCAAGTGTCAAAACACTTGACCAGTCGACTGGTCCAAAACTCCAGTCGATTGACAAACCTCAAACATGAGATTTAACCCCCAAGTATGATCCCCTTATACTTGTTAGACCACCCTTAGCCTAGACCTAAGCCTTCTAGCCTTCTCCATCAGCCTCACGCCTATCGAATCCCTCCAAGTCATCAATGACTTGTTCATCCATATGCTAGCCTTCAAATGCTTTCATCAGCTATTGTCATGCTAACATGATCTACACTGCCAAGGCACATTTGGGCTTACACTGCCAAGACTACCGCTTGGACTTTACGCCGCCAAACCATTGGACTTATGTTGCCAAGACTCCACCCTTGAACTTTACGCCTCCAATATCAAACCTTGGACTTCTCAAATGCCAAGTACCCATGACTTAGACTTTCACCACCAAGACTACATACTTGGATTTATGTGGCCAAGACTACACCCTTAGACTTTCCTTGCCAACCCATGTTGGACTTTTCAATTGTCAAGACTCAAGCTTGGACTTTCCCTTGCCAAGACCCATGCTTGGACTTTCCAATTGCCAAGACTCAAGACTTGGACTATCCAATTGCCAAGTGTCCCACTTGGACTTCTTCATCATATGATCAACCTCATGTCAACTATCTAGTCAACCCATTGTCAAACAATGGTTAACTCATTGTCAAACATCAAAACATCAACATCAAATCACTACTCGAGTCTGGTCAATCGTGACCTGGGTCGATTGCAGCAACACCTACCTGGTATATGGTTCTCTTAATCCAGACATCGAAGCTCAATTCCTTCATTCAAGGTTCATGGCTTGATATAGACCATGACTATGATACCAATTGTTAGTGCCTATAAGATCCATATATTTTCACAATGGTATGATATTGTCCACTTTTGGCCTAAGCCCTCATGATTTTTTTTTAGCTTTACCCAAAAGGCCTCATACCAATGGAGATATCATTTCATATTATAAGCACATAATCTTTTCCATATCTTATCAATGTAGGACTTTGATTGTATTCCCAATACTCTCAATAGTAACTAGTAGGCTCCTCATCTTCAATAAGAAACATGTCGTTCAACTCACTTATAAGAAATTCATATCTCTTTGAAATCTTACATGTCCTACTAGATCTACGAAAAGGTTGCATATATTCAAGTGCAACCACTCCCTCATCCCTGTGAGTGATTGGTTGTGGTTCATCATTAGACATCTCTTCTGTGTCTATTGAAAATTTGGAATCTCTTGAGCTACACTTAGTTCAACATCACTCCCACTGTTTTCCTGTAAGAGAAACTCCTTCTCTAAGAAAATAACATGCCTTGAAACAAATACCTTTTGTTACAAGGGATGATAGAATTAGTAACTCTTTATCTTCTTAGGGTAACCAATAAATAGATACTTATCAGACTTAGCCTCTAGCTTATGTGATATTGTCCTCTCAACATAAGTAGGACAATCTCATACCTTCGCATAAGATAAATGATATTTCTTACCATTCCATATCTCATATGAAGCATTTGAGATTGCCTTACTTGGGACTTTGTTTAGCAAGTAAACAATAGTCTTGAGTATGTAACCCCAAAAAGACTTTGGAAGACTTGTTTGTTGCATCATCGAACTCACCATGTTCAACAAGGTTTGATTTCCCTTTTCAGCCACTTTATTTGTGTTGTGGCGTGTAAGGTGAAGTCCTTTGAGACAATATCCCATTGTCCCTTAGATAATCTTAAAACTCTTAACTTAAGTATTCTTCACCTCGATCCGATCGAAATACTTTAATACTTTTCCCAAGTTATTTCTCTACTTCATTTTTGAATTCTTTGAACTTTCAATGACTTCAAATTTGTATCTTAATAGATACAAATACTCGTATCGTGAATACATCGATAAAGGTAATGAAGTAGCTATAATCTCTGCGTGATTGAGTTGACATTGGTCCACATACATTAGTATGTATTAGGCCCAAAACCTCAATTGTACAATCACCTTTTCCTTTAAAATGTAACTTTGTCATCTTGCCTTTTAAACATGACTCGCATGTATCTAATGAATCTGATTCAAAAGATTCTAAAATACCTAACTTGTGCATTTTGAATATGTGATCCTTACTAATATGATCAAGATAACAATGCTATAATTGAGGGGTTAATTGATTATCTAGTTAGCGCATTTATTACTATTTCAAAATTGAATTTTCATTGGACAAATCTAACGCGTAGATTCCATTGTTTAACGTTCTGGTTGCATAAAGAACATCATTTAACATTATATAACAACAATTGTTACTAAAAATTAAATTATAACCAATTCTATTCAAACAAGAAATAGAAATAATATTCTTTATTAAAATAGGAACAAAATAACAATTGTCTAATTCCATGATTAGTCCGTTTGGAAGATGCAATACATAAGTTCTTATGACTACAACAATAACTTTTGCTCCATTGTCAACTCTTAAGTCTGCTTCTCCCTTAGCTAGTCGCCTACTATTCTTCAACCCATATATGTCATTATATATATGTGAGGCACTGTTGGTGCAGTGACACTAGATAATCGAACCTAGGTTTTGATTATAACAAAGACTCAAAGTTAAGCTCTTATTGTTATCTCATGAGTTGAGTTAAGTGTGCAGAAAATGGTTAAGCTAAGCCGAAGGTCAGCACACTCAGAGAATCTCGAGTCGAGAAATCGTGGTGGTCGGGTGACACCGGAAGAACTTTATGGGAGTCGAAGAACCCAGGTGGAGACCGAAAGCTAAGCGATTGGTCAGAAAAGACTGGAGATAGGCACGAGTGCGAAGAGAGATGGTAAGGTCGTGTCCTCCATACGGGGATGACTGTAGGTGACGATCCGACTAAGACTTCCAGTGGAAGATCTAAGTCGAGATCGGATGGTAAAGAATCATCATATTTACTATCTTTCATTTGTCTTGTGATAACTCTTTATTGCAGTTGAATAACCATGCTGGCAGTCGACTGTCGTTGGAATCAGTCGATTGATGAAGGCCATTAGTCAACTGCTATTCAAAATGTCCAGCTCGATGAAGGTCAAGATAAGAACCCCGTTTCTTTGAGTGAGGTGTCCATTTGGATGCCGAAGCAATACGACAATGCTACACTGCCACTACGCCGATTTCACACGAAGCTCCAACCTTCTAAAGTCGATAGTCTTTTTAAGTTGTCTTACTTTTGTATTCGAGCTTTCATTTTATCAAGCTTTTTGTTGTAAAGAGGAGGGGTGGGCTTGTGCCTCTTCCTCGATCTTTGGTTCTTTGTAATTGTCGTCTCTTACCTCCAATGAGGAGGAGACTTTGTTAGTGAATTGCCCCTTCGTACGCAGTCAAGGACCGTGGGGCCTTGGAGTAGCAACCCTTTGGTTGTGAACCAAGTAAAAATAAAATTGAGTCATTTACTTTTATTTCATCTTAATTTCCGCTATGCCACTCGAGTTTTATCGAACGAAAAGAAAAGTTTTCAAGCTCGCTATTTAGCCCCCCCTCTAGCTTGCTTTCGATCCAACAATTGGTATCAAAGTGGGGGCACTACGATTTGGTGCAACTACCAATCTAGTGATTTTATTTTCTTTTCGTATTGTTTTTCGTTTCATTTTTTCTTTACTATTTTTCCCGCACTACTAATCCAAGGTGAAGTCTTGGAACTTTTTTCGTGTCTTTTTGTTTGTGTGCAAGATTTGGTTTAGATGTCCCATCTCGAAGGGTTAACACTGCTCAACCTCTATTTTACAACGGAGATGACTTTCGTTACTAGAAGGGTCGGATGAAGTGCTACTTAAAAACCCAAGTAGAGATGTGAATTGTGATTTAAATCGAATTCTCGCTACCTACTAATGAAGACGGCAAGTTCCTAGATTGCGACAAGTAGACGAACACCATGAAGCATCAAGTGGAGGCTGATGCAACCCAAATCTTAGAATGTGGTCTTTCCAAGGAGGAGCTCAACCTATGGAATAAGCTCATTGAGCTTCATGAAGGAACCGCCGATACTAAGGTATGCAAAAGAGATCTTTTATTAAATAAGTTATTTAATTTAAAAATGCAGGAACACGAGACCGCTACACAATTGCACACAAGAATACAAAACATTATGAATGACCTCCACTCGATCGGACAAAAGGTCGAAAACAGAGATGTTATCAGGTATGCCTTAAATGCTTTTCCTAAGACCACCTTGTGGGCATCCATGGTTGATGCCTACAAGGTATCTAGAGATCTGTCTAAAATTAGGTTAGACAAACTTTTTTTAGAATTTGAATTACACGAACAATCTAATGCGGTCCCGACCGAAAAATGTATTGCATTGGTTGTAGGTCAAAAGAAGAAGACGAAGAGCAAACCACCTCCCGAAGAAGAAGAAGAGGAGTACGCGGAGGTGAACAACGATATGGAGACTGAACTAGTGAATCTTGTTCGAAAGATGATCAAGAGCCAAAAACACCCGATCAAGCAATCCAAGGAAAAGCAAAGTTCCAACTATAGATGCTACGAATGCAACAAGATGAGCCACATCAAATCTGATTGCCCAAGACTAAAGAATAAACCATCTCAATCCAAGAAGAAGGCGCTCAATGCAACATGGAAGGAGTTGTCGGAGGAGGAAGATGAGCTCAACAACATTGCATTCATGGCAAAGATGACCGAGCCCAAAAATGAGTCCAAACCTGAAGCAAGTGATAAGTCCGAGACCAAGTTTGACTCTGAATCTGAAGATGAACTTCAATTCAAGTCAAGCCACGAATCTGTATCCAGTTCAAGAGATTCGATCAAGGTAAGTCAGTCTTTAATTGATATGCTTTACAATACAATTAAGTATTTAACTAAAAAGTTAGCTAAGTCTAAGTCCAAGGTCGAGACCTTTGTTGAGTAGGTGAAACTCCTTAAAATAAGGTCTCCCTAACCTCTTTGACTAGTCGAGTTCAAGAGGAGAACTCAACTAGAGTTGAAAAACTCGAAGAAGAGAACTCTCTCTTGAAAGGACAAGTGCAAGATCTTAGGCAAACATTGGAAAGGTTCACTTTGGGGTCCAAAGGTCTTGACCTACTACTTGGATCACAAAGGGTCGTGTACAATAAGGTCGGACTCGGGTTTAGGTCAAATACAACAAATAAATTGTATATGTCAATTGTGAATCGAAATAGGCAAATAGTCCAAGCATGGGTCCCTAAGACCGCTTTGATTTTACAATTAGGATCAACTAAGTACTGGGTTCCCAAGGACCAAATCCACTATATGGAAAGACCGAATCGATTCAATGGTCCAAGGGGAGCTAGTACTAAACTTGTTTGTTTTACTTCTTGATTTAATTGTTGCATGCTTAGTTAAGTTTTTGTTTTAATTTTTAGAATGGCTAGATAGGGTTAATAGTTAGTCAATCTTGACAACATAGTATCAGGATGCGACGAAATGATAGTACGTTAGAGAAACGAAGTTTTGTGTGTCCAAGCTAGATAAGACATATCTAGCTTGGTGCACTCGGCTAAGTTGAACTAGCTGAAGCTACCTCGCCACATCCTAAAATAGTTAGATCAGGAAGTGACTCTAAGTGACTTAAGTGAATATTTTCTTGAAATTAGCTTTGTCTAAAGAAGTGATCATTGTTTCGATCAAAGAAGACCTTTGTGCCTCACCACGACCTGGAAGCTAGTCTCTCGAAAAGTTTACTTAATGATCTAAGGGTTAAATCCGAATCTAACCCAAGGTTGACTATCTTCAATTCACTAAACTTAATCAAGTAAAATTGAAGTCATCTCAAAAACATATAAGGTTAACATGTTTGATCATGTAGAAAGGGTGAGATGACTACTAGGCTAAAATATTCAACCAACTTTAAAATTCCAATATTCGATCCAACTATTATATGTGTAGGATCAATGAATGTTGGACAGTGGATGCTCCCGACACATGACCAGAGACCGACTAAAATTTTTGAAGCTCAGATTCAAAAGCCAAGGATCGGTAGCATTTGAAAACAACGGGAAGCTCAAAATCATCGGTTCAGGTGATATTGAGTTGAACTCCAACTTTATAATTCATAATGTACTTTTAGTTGAGAATTTCAATTTTAATTTACTTAGTGTAAGCCAATTGTGTGATAACAACTATAAAATTACCTTCTTACAAAATGAATGCATAATAAAAAATAATGATACTTCAAAAATTATACTTAAGGGAACTAGAAATAGCAATATTTACACAATTAACTTACCCAACTCCTCAACCAAGTGTCTAATGACACAGTAAGAGGAATCCTGGTTGTGGCACCGATGACTCGGCCACTCTCACCCAAGACACGTACATAAAATGAGTTAGAGTGGTTTATGTTGAGGATTCGGTGACTGCTAGAGGGGGGTGAATAGCTCGTTTCGATGCTCGATGGAATTCGTTCGCGATTACGTCTACAAATCGTGTTAGTGTGCAGCAAAATAATAAAAAAAAATAATACACAAGACACAATCACAAACACTACACAAGATATAACATGGTTTGGAACCGAATGGTTCCTACTCCACGGATCGAGCTCTAAAGAGCTCTAGCGATGCCACAAACACCACTAAACAATAAACTCCTTCTCAGAACAATCCGGAGGTGGAGAAACCTCGTACAATAGTAAGAAATAAATACAAGGAAGGTACAAATGAAATACACAACAAGTAAAGAAAACAACACTTTATAATTGCTCTTTTGATTGCTTGCTTGATGGTTGCTTGAAATGCACTTGGAGACCCTGATTTGCAGCAGCAAATCGCTCTAAAACTCCTCAAGAACTGATTGTCGAAATCTCCTCCATGAGCTCCCTTTAAAGCTGCTGCCTGGGCTGGATTTTGCTTATCAGTCGACTGGTCGGGACCATCAGTCGACTGATGACACTGTTGCTGTGAGAGAACGGTGCAATCCACGTTGAAAAAATCCAACGGATAGGACATCAGTCGACTGATTAAGCCTTCACTCGATTGCTAACCCCAGCAGTCGAGTCCGACTCCATTCTGTGCTCGAAATATCGAGCACCAGTCGACTAATCACAATATCAATCGACTGCTCGGTCCAGCAGTCGACTACCCACCTCTAGCAGTCGACTGCTAGGGCACTCCCCGCAGTCAAACCCTAGTTGACTCATACCAGTCGACTACCACATGGAACCAGTTGACTGATACACCTCAAACATGAGGTTTTAACCCAAGTATGGTCCCCCCATACTTGCTAGACCACCCTTAGCCTAGACCTAAGCCTTCTAGCCACCTCCATCAGCCTCACGTCTATTAGATCCCTCCAAGTCATCTATGACTTGTTCATCCATATGCTAGCCTTCAGGTGTTTCCATCGGCTATGTCATGCTAATGGTGTCTACACTGCCAAGGCACGTTGGACTTACGCTGCCAAGACTCCGCTTGGACTTTACGCTGCCAACCATTGGACTTATTCTGCCAAGATTTCACTCTTGGACTTTATGCCACCAATATCAAACCCCTTGGACTTTTCAAATGCCAAGTACTCATGACTTGAACTTTCATCGTCAAGACTATACCCTTGGACTTACGTGGCCAAGACTACACCCTTGGACTCCCAAATGCCAAGACTCAAGCTTGGACTTTCCCTTGCCAACCTATGTTGGACTTTCCATGCCAAGACCTATGCTTAGACTTTTTCTTGCTAAGACCCATTCTTGGAATTTCCATGACATGGTCAACTCCAGTCAACCATCAAAATCCCTCTCGAGTCAAACTCGAGTCCGGTTAATCATGATCCGGGTCGATTGCACTAACAATCTCTCCAAAACATTATCAGACATCAATGTCAAACATCAATGTCAAACTTCCATGTCAAGCATCAAAACATCGCTCGAGTCAAACTCGAGTCTGGTCAATCGTGACCTGGGCCGATTGCATCAACAATCTCCCCCTTTTTGATGTTTGACAAAAACAAATACCTTTGAGTTAGAACACTAACTCAAATCTTCTTACCAATTATCCCCAATTGGTAATCCCAAACATTCCCCCCCTTTTTGACTAACATCAAAAAGGTTTTCTTCAAGGAGGTCAACGTCTCATGTCTGAATGAGATCTTACAATCTTCCCCTTGGCCCAAAAATACCTAGGATGTCTACCATCTTCCTAGTGATAAGTCCCATATCACTCAAGAGAGGCAATCCTACAAACTCTCCCAATTTCCAAATTGGGTATCTCAAAATTCCATTTTCCCCTTCATGAGGAAAAATACTATCCATCTTCCCATGATGGATACCTCCCCCTAAAAGCTTGCTCACCCTTGACCATTGCACCAACAATGTCCTTGGGAAGTCTCTAAGCCAATAGGAACTCTAAACCATCAAAAATAAGGTTGAAAGTTCAACATTGAACTTTCCAACCCCTTAAATTTGATACATCACCCTAACAACTCTCCTAATACATATCCAATGGATTTTCACCCTTTATAATACATCCTAAAACATATCCTAGGGTTAGGAGTGGTTAGGGTGTAGGGATGTATACTGAAAAGTCTATCTTTTGTATGAACATCTTTATTTTGAAATAAGAATCACATGATCATTGTTTGCCTTTTTTATGGTAATGTAATATTGTCTAATACATTACATTGTAGATAACATGGTGTGTGGTGTCACACGGGAGATCGTGTTATCGACTCCTTATAAAGTATAAGTAAAGGCTCACAACCGAGATGACTTTGGACAAACCATCGGAATGGTTGTAGTGTGATTTGGTGTTGGTTTGTCTTGACCATAGAATCACACTAGTGCACTTTGTGTGTATTGAGAAGGACTGACTTAGGGGTGATTCGATTTATTACTGACTACATAATCGAATCGGACCTCAGATATTATTTAGTACATGCTCTTAATCCCGATATAATAACGGGCACATATACTTAGTATTCATCTCTTTGATTTACCAATGGGTGAGATTTATAGATTAAATCGATAGGCTCGGTAAGTTGGGAGATGATATTATTTATATGGTGTGCCGTTGATTATAGGAGGAAACCGTGTCCTATATATTAGGATGATGATGTCCCCTTGAGGAGCTCATAAGGTTCATAATGTAAACCCCGCAGGTGGACTTGGTCCGGCATGATGAAAAGGTTGAGTGGTACTACTCATGGAGTTAGATGTTGATTAATTAATGGTCAGTAAATTAATTAATCGACGGACATTCGAGATCTTAAACACGGGGAGAAAATGTATAAATAATATATGGAGCCCATATTAACTTATGGGGGTTGGTGGGGTAGATCAATGGTAATCCTTTAGTGGATTGGATTATCATTAGTGGATCGGACTTTATGTGGGCTTGATCCATGGGTGGCCAAGATCCAACTCCTCCTCATGGTCCCTATTGGAGCCGATTAACACCTCATGAAGCTTAGATCCAATGGATAGAAACAAAACTCTAGATCCAAAGGTAGAGATTAAATCTCTAAGATCCGACGGTTGAGATTAAATCTCTAGATCCGACGGTTGAGATTAAATCCCTAGAACCAATGGTGGAGATTAAACCAAGGCTTATCCGTAACTCTATAAAAGGGTGGAATAGGGGTGGGCGGAAAGATAATGGAGAGGAAAGGGGGCTAGGGTTTTGGGCGGCAAGAGCAAGGGAGGTTAGGGTTTTGGGTGGCCACAATTAAGGAAAGTTTTTTTTTCTTCTTCTTCCTTTGGTGGCCGAAACCCTTCCTCCTTTTTCTGTCCTTGGTTTGGCCGGCGCCCAAGCTTCTCCCTTTCATCTATGGCATATGATGGATAGTATTAGGGTTGCTTCCCATGGGCGGCAACCAATTCTAGTGGGGATAGGAATAGGAGTAGGTGGCTAGGGTTAGGGTTTGGGTGTTGGTGGTGGGCGGCAACAAGGGGAGGAAGCTTCTCCTTCCTCTTCCTAAATTTGGCCGGCCCCTCTTCCTTCTTCCCTCTACCTTGGCCAAAGCTCAATCTATTCTTCTCCCATTCATCCTTGGCTGGAAATTAGGAGAGCTTAGTTTAGGGTTTGGGCGGCAACAAGGAGAAGGAGTGTTTTCCTTTCTCTTCTCCAAGTGTTGGCCGGCGCCCATGCCCTTGTTGTTTCTCCTTTGGTTGGTTTCCATACTCCATGTTCTCTTCCTTGGCCGGCAGCAACATCGAGTTTATTGACTTGGTGGCCGGTTCTAGATAGGAAGATGAGTTTTATTTTAGGATCTTCCTTTGTTCGGAGTGAACAAGGAAAGAAAGATTGGTGATCTAGGAGGCTTTAACTTTTGGTAGATCGTTGCCCACACGACGTCCGAAAGGAGGAAGGACATACAATAGAAGATCAAGAGGTATAACAAGAGGTATAATCTTGTTTATTTTGATTAGTGTTATTTTGTATTATGTTTATAATTGTTTTTCAATTATATGCATGTTTTGTGTGGATGGTTACTTGCTTGTATTTGTTTTTCAACTATGAGCATGATATAAATCTGTATATGGATAAATAATACTTGGATCCCGAACATAAACACAAAAACCAGTGATCCAGACATCGTCTATTCCGTGGCTATTCGTAGAATAGAGGATGGTCGCTTGAACAACGAGTTTGTTCAAGTGACCTCTCTAAACGAATAGCACGACGATGACTTGGTTGTTTGGGCAATCCCTTTTGTCTAGGATTAAATTTTTTTAATCCGGGGACATTGAGGGGATCGCCATGAACAAACGACCAAGGTGAAGTAGGAAGCAAAGTTTCCTCTCACGGACTCGATAAGCAAAAACCCTTCAATTTGTATCAGAGCTTCCGGGCAAAACCTACAATTGGTATCAGAGCCAAGGTTTCCAGTTTTGTGTGTTTAGGATTCGGTTAATTTTTTATGCACTTTTCATATATTATATGTGCCGGATAATAGTAGGATATGCGTAGTTTAACTCTTTGATTGTAGGCATAAGATCCGACTATTATGGCCATATGTGTGTATGTGATTGTATGTGTGTAAATATTTATTTTGTTGAATCCTCGAGGTTGACGAGGCTAGTATTTCATTTTTTGTAAATTAGATACGACATTGTTTAGCCATTTTTATTTTATTTTACTTTCGATCTAGATTTCATGTACACTCCCTCATGGAGTATAGGATCGATGGATGTAAATTAAAATAGGTTATAGTCTCGGCTCGGATCTCCGGATGGCTCGTACATGACGTAGGAGGAGCGGACGAGATATCGATGCGATGGGAGACATATTGAAGACAAAAGCCATAATAGTTGGAAAATTTTTATTTTTCATATTTATTGCTTTTTGTTTGATATGCATGTCGTAGGCTAGGAAAATTCCTCAATTTCAAATTACTAAGTGGGAGAGGGAAATTTTTATAAATTCCCACGACCTCTATTACGATTTGACATGTGATGCAAACAAACTTGCGCGTCGGCTCTAAGTACCTTCCTCCCCATCAGATGAGTTTGTTTGCGGATCACAAGGTCGAATATGGTCATAGGAAATTATTAAGGAGCGTGTGTACTTCCCCATCGTAAGACACATAACCTGAGATAATTAACTTGGTACCAAGTAATGGTGAATACTTAGATACAAATATAAGTATCCTCCCCATCAGAGTCACTGCTTTTATTTGTAGGGCCAAAGAGAAACCAACTATTAATTTTACTTGTCAAAAAGTTAGGTTGACAAGATAGTAAAATTAATGGGTAAAACCTCCTCTTACAAATGTAGAATTCGTATACGTCCACACTATCGTGGCATACGATATTCTCGGTGTTTTAAGGTGTTAGTTGATTTTAAAATTTTATTGTTTGAGGAATCAAGAATTTTTTGAAATCTAAAGTAATGATCTATGTGATTCTTAGGATTTTCAAAAATGACTTTCAGTCTACTTATTGTGATACTAAAGGAAAATAAACTTACTGTACCTAAATTATGTTGATTGGAAAAGAATCTAGATATTGTCTTAACTGCTGAGGAGTACAAATATGAACTTTTTGAAGAGTATCCTCCTAAGCTCGCGAATGAGCTGGAAGTCCTTAGAGCTGAGATCGATGGGGAAACCCAGGTCGATATCATTCTCCAGTTGACATAAAGGCTTGCTCAGGCTAAGGCCATGGTTTCTCAGAAGGTTTCTACTTCTAAGCCGAAAGGCAAGAAGAAGAAGAAATAAGCTAGAGCAAAGGTGGTGGGAGGATCTCAGGGAGGAGTAAAGAAGCCGAAAGGCAAGTACTTCACTTGCAAGCAGGATGGACATTGGAAGAAGAACTGTCCCAATCCGAAGCAAGAACAAAGGTATATCCTTTGGTCTAGTCGTTGAAACATGGCTAGCGGTATTATCTACCGGCACCTGGTGTGTAGATACGGGAGCCACTGATCATGTCTGTAATACTTTGCAGGGGTTCCAGGAAACCCGACGACTAGCTAATGGGGAGATTACCATTTACTTGGGCAATGCCATGAAGGTGGCGGCTGTTGCAGTGGGAGATGTTCATTTATCTTTTGAGAAAAATAAACTTTTGGTTCTTAAGAATTGCCTTTATGTACCCTTATTTAGAAAGAATTTAATTTCGATTTCTAAATTGTTTATGGATGGATATTCTATTTCTTTTAATGACAGAGTTATTATAAGAAGGAATAGGGACATTATTTGTTCGGGTGCATTGATAGGAAATTTGTACACACTTGAACCAAAACCTCCCACGATGCAAATTGAAGTTAATAACTCATCTTCTAATTCCAATAAGAGAAAAGAACCTTCAAAGATGAACCAAACATATCTTTGACATCTTAGGCTTGGTCACATTAACCTAAGCAGAATTCAAAGGTTGATAGCTGATGGACCTTTGGGTTCATTAGTGGTGGAGGATCTCCCAACCTGTGAATCTTGCATGAAGGGTAAAATGATCAAGAGGCCTTTTAAAAGCCAAGGGGTATAGAGCCAAAGATGTATTAGAATTGGTTCATTCTGATATGTGTGGTCCTATGACTATCCAGGCTAGAGGTGGTTTTGAATATTTTGTCTTTCTCATAGACGATTATTCACGATATGGATGACACTATGATCTGCTCGTAGTGGCGAATACCTCTTGGGAGAGTTTAGGAATTACTTATCAGAGGCTGGGATTCAATCCCAATTGATTGCACCTGGCACACCCCAGTAGAATGGTGTAGCAGAGCGAAGGAATAGGACTCTTATGGAGATGATTAGATCGATGATGAGTTATTTTGACTTGCCAGATTCATTCTGGGGATATGCTCTAGATACGGCGGTGTACATTCTGAATTTGGTTCCATCTAAATCAGTGCCTTCTACTCCCACAGAATTATGGACTGGGCGAAAGCCTAGTCTAAGACATATTCGGATATGAGGAGTCCAAAGACATGTGCAAGGCGTATGGTAAGTTGGAACCTCGCATGTACATGTTCGTTGGCTATCCTAGAGGAACGAAGGGTGGTTTGTTTTATAGTCCTAGAGATCAGAGGGTGATCGTTAGCTCGAACGCCAGATTTCTAGAGGAAGACTATGTGATGAGCCACAAGCCCAAGAGTAAAATTGTTCTGGAGGAGTTAAAAGGGGAAGTCACTTCTTTAGTACAACCGGTACAAGAGGATATACCACATGTCACTGCACCGCGTGTCACAGAGGATACACAGGTGATACCTCATCGTAGTGGGAGGGTTGTGAGATAGCCTGATAGATTCATGTTCTTGGGAGAATCTTCTGATTTGGTCCCTGGCGAACATGAACCTGATCCCTGGACATATGACGAGGCAATCCAAGATAAAGATACAGTATCTTAGCAAAGAGCATCTTGTATCTAAGCTTAATCGGTCCATCTATGGATTGAAGCAAGCTTCGAGGTCTTGGAACATCCGCTTTGATGAGGTAATCCAGTCTTATGGATATATTCAAAGTCTGGATGAGTCTTGTGTATACAAGAGATGTGACAGAAACATAGTGGTATTTCTTGTACTATACGTAGATGACATTTTGCTGATTGGCAACAATATCAAGGTGTTATCGGACGTAAGGGTATGGTTGTCCAAACAGTTTGATATGAAGGACTTGGGAGAGGTGGGACACATCCTTGGGATCAAGGTTATAAAGGATCGTAGGAAAAGGATGTTGTACTTATCCCAAGCTTCATACATAGACACGATTATGGATCGTTTTAGCATGCAAAACTCCAAGAAGGGTTTTCTACCTTTCAGGCATGGAATTCCTTTATCTGAGGAGATAGAGGAAATGAAGGCGGTTCCTTATGCTTCGGCAGTAGGAAGCCTCATGTATGCAATGCTATGTACGAGACCAGATATCTGCTATATCATGGACATGGTCAGCAGATATCAGAGTAATCCAGGACAGGAACATTGGACTGCGGTAAAACATATATTGAAGTGCCTAAGAAGGACTAGGGATTATATGCTAGTTTACCGGGCAGACAAATTACTCCCTGTGGGTTACATGGATTGCGACTTCCAATCAGATAGGGATAACAGAAAGTCTACCTCAGGTTTTGTGTTTACTTTGGGAGGTGGAGCCATTGTATGGAGGAGTGTCAAGCAGAAATGCGTGGCGAACTCCACCATGGAAGCTGAGTATGTGGCAGCCTTTGAGGTGGCCAAAGAAGCTGTGTGGCTCAGGAACTTCCTGATGGACTTGGATGTGATTCCAGGTTTTCCCAGAACTATCATAATTTATTGTGATAGTAGTGGTGCAGTTGCAAACTCGAAGGAACCACGAGCCCATAAGGCTATTAAACACATAGAGCGCAAGTACTACCTAATACGAGAAATCGTAAAGGAGGTAGAAGTTGCTATCGCTTAGATTGAATCAGAGGATGACCTGTAAGACCCTTTTCACTAAGGCCCTTCTAGCGAGAGCTTTGATAGGCATGTGGAGGGAAGAGGAATTAGATGTATGACAGTTTGAGGACAACATAGTCTTTTAGTATAAGTGGGAGATTGTAGGGATGTATACTGAAAAGTCTATCTTTTGTATGAACATTTTTATTTTGAAATAAGAATCACATGATCATTGTTTGCCTTTTTTATGGTAATGCAATA
The DNA here is from genome assembly GCA_025175895.1 of Wurfbainia villosa. NCBI lineage: Eukaryota > Viridiplantae > Streptophyta > Magnoliopsida > Zingiberales > Zingiberaceae > Wurfbainia > Wurfbainia villosa. Next base: position 78,156,413 of record CM046001.1, on the reverse strand, counting down.
TTGTCTAATACATTACATTGTAGATAACATGGTGTGTGGTGTCACACGGGAGATCATGTTATCGACTCCTTGTAAAGTATAACTAAAGGCTCACAACCGAGATGGCTTTGGACAAACCATCGGAATGGTTGTAGTGTGATTTGGTATTGGTTTGTCTTGACCATAGAATCACACTAGTACACTTTGTGTGTATTGAGCAGGACTGACTTAGAGGTGATTCGATTTATTGCTGACTACATAATCGAATCGGACCTCAGATATTATTTAGTACATGCTCTTAATCCCGATATAATAACGGGCACATATACTTGGTATTCATCTCTTTGATTTACCAATGGGTGAGATTTATAGATTAAATCGATAGGCTCAGTAAGTTGGGAGATGATATTATTTATATGGTGTGCCGTTGATTATAGGAGGAAATCGTGTCCTATATATTAGGATGATGATGTCCCCTTGAGGAGCTCATAAGGTTCATCATGTAAACCCTGCAGGTGGACTTGGTCCGGCATGATGAAAAGGTTGAGTGGTACTACTCATGGAGTTAGATGTTGATTAATTAATGGTCAGTAAATTAATTAATCGATGGACATTCGAGATCTTAAACACGGGGAGAAAATGTACAAATAATATATGGAGCCCATATTAACTTATTGGGGTTGGTGAGGTAGATCAATGGTAATCCTTTAGTGGATTGGATTATCATTAGTGGATCGGACTTTATGTGGGCTTGATCCATGGGTGGCCAAGATCCAACTCCTCCTCATGGTCCCTATTGTAGCCTATTAACACCTCATGAAGCTTAGATCCAATGGATAGAAACAAAACTCTAGATCCAAAGGTAGAGATTAAATCTCTAAGATCCGACGATTGAGATTAAATCTCTAGATCCGACGGTTGAGATTAAATCCCTAGAACCAATGGTGGAGATTAAACCAAGGCTTATCCCTAACTCTATAAAAGGGTGGACTAGGGGTGGGCGGCAAGATAATGGAGAGGAAAGGGGGCTAGGGTTTTGGGCGGCAAGAGCAAGGGAGGTTAGGGTTTTGGGTGGCCACAATTAAGGAAAGTTTTTTTTTTCTTCCTTTGGTGGCCGAAACCCTTCCTCCTTCTTCTCTCCTTGGTTTGGCTGGCGCCCAAGCTTCTCCCTTTCATCTATGGCATATGATGGATGGTATTAGGGTTGCTTCCCATGGGTGGCAACCAATTCTAGTTGGGATAGGAATAGGAGTAGGTGGCTAGGGTTAGGGTTTGGGTGTTGGTGGTGGGCAGCAACAAGGGGAGGAAGCTTCTCCTTCCTCTTCCTAAGGTTGGCCGGCCCCTCTTCCTTCTTCCCTCTACCTTGGCCAAAGCTCAATCTATTCTTCTCCCCTTCATCCTTGGCTGGAAATTAGGAGAGCTTAGTTTAGGGTTTGGGCGGCAACAAGGAGAAGGAGTGTTTTCCTTTCTCTTCTCCAAGTGTTGGCCGGCGCCCATGCCCTTGTTGTTTCTCCTTTGGTTGGTTTCCATACTCCATGTTCTCTTCCCTGCCCGATGGCAACATCGAGTTTATTGACTTGGTTGCCGGTTCTAGATAGGAAGATGAGTTTGTTTCAGGATCTTCCTTTGTTCGGAGTGAACAAGGAAAGGAAGATTGGTGATCTAGGAGGCTTCAACTTTTGGTAGATCGTTGCCCACACGACGTCCGAAAGGAGGAAGGACATACAATAGAAGATCAAGAGGTATAACAAGAGGTATAATCTTGTTTATTTTGATTAGTGTTCTTTTGTATTATGTTTATAATTGTTTTTCAATTATATGCATGTTTTGTGTGGATGGTTACTTGCTTGTATTTGTTTTTCAACTATGAGCATGATATAAATCTGTATATGGATAAATAATACTTGGATCCCGAACATAAACACAAAAACTAGCTATCCGGACATCGTCTATTCCGTGGCTATTCGTAGAATAGAGGATGATCGCTTGAACAACGAGTTTGTTCAAGTGACCTCTCTAAACGAATAGCACGACGATGACTTGGTTGTTTAGGCAATCCCTTTTGTCTAGGATTAAATTTTTTTAATCCGGGGACATTGAGGGGATCACCATGAACAAACGACCAAAGCGAAGTAGGAAGCGAAGTTTCCTCTCACGGACTCGATAAACAAAAACCCTTCAATTGGTATCAGAGCTTCCGGGCAAAACCTATATAGGGAACTTTACCGTAGCTGAAAATGTGCTAAACAACCTTATTTTCCCCAAAATCACTGGCAATGACTCTATCGTAAAGCGATCATTGTGTAACAATCGATGATCGCCAACAAGGGTAGTCGATCGATAATCGAAAATTAAATTTCGGTTTTGTAAATGAAATTCAGAAAAGTGTAAGTAATTCTACGTATATTGAAAAATCATGAAAATTCATACGTATATTACTTATAAGTAATACAATGGGTGAAAAATGTTAGAAAAATATTTTACCCATAAAATATCAAAATTGATACAGAGTTCAAAATTGAAGAAAAACTTTAATGTTTTAGCTCACTTTGTATCAACTTCATCAATGATAGACTTCACCAAGGTTTTCTAAATTGATTTTAAAATGTTTTTGAAAACCTATATTGGATCATATTCCTTGGGCTTAATGTGCATGACTTGTACACAAGCTTTCCCAATGATCCACAACATGATTTTAGATGAGTTTGAGTTCATCTAGATGCAAAAACTATGCACCTTGAATTTAACTCATATCTTATCATCTCACATATATCTAGGGTGTATAAATACACATACATGTCAATTTAGATGTGAGATGTGAGTTTTGATTTATCTTAAACTAAGGCCTCATGTATTTTTTAAGGTAACACTACTTGATTCCCTTATAAATGGGACTCCAAGTCATGTCATTGTCCTTAAATTAATTTTAATCAAATTAAATGCATGAATGATCATGGCATAAATAATAACATAATTAAGCATGACCAATGATTATGATGTCATGACATATGATATAGTCTAAAAACACATGACATTAAACCTTAATCCTAAACATGATCATGACATATTAAATGATTAAAAATAAATATGATATCATGACATGCTATATGACAAACAAAACATGACACATAAAATGTATAGGTATAATAATACATAAATTTTAATATTCGAAGCCATTTAATATAATTAAGTATATTTTTCCATATTATCCAAATTTCCCAAAGTGTGCCAAAAACCCAAAATAGCACACCAAGAACTCTAAACCTGTATTGTGTCAATTTGATTGAATTTTCATAATTCCAAAAGTATATTGGCACATCCTAAAAACTTTTTAGATTAAAAAAAATCAAATCTATTTCCAAGATACCCATAACCTTGGAAATAACCTAAAGTGCCACCTTTACTATGGTTAGGTTAACTACCCATCCATTTAAAGTTGGCATACCTAAACCCATCTAGTGTGAATCGATCACACTCTTAGGGACCCAAAACCTATTTGAGCTCCTAGGGTTTACTAGGTATTCCTTAGGGATGACCTCCCTAGATACCTTCCTAATGACCCTTCTAGGCTTGTTAGCCTTGGTCATTTGGATCTTGACTAGGTTAACCTTAGAGATTGCCTCCCTAGTAACCTTTTTAATGGTCTTACTAGGTTTCATGGAAACCTTGGCCACTAAGCATCTACCTAGGTCAACCTTAGGGATGACTTACTTATTGACCTTGGTTTTCCTAGATCTAGGTTTAGTTCCATAATCAAATGGAACATTATGATAAATAGGCATTACCTCCTTAGACTTAGGTTTGTGACCCAAACCTTGCCTCCTAGATGGTTCTTGCCTCTAACACCCTAGGTTTTGACTATTTGACCCTTGCATTTGATTTTGCATTTTCCTAAGGGTATTTTCCAACTTCTCAAGCCTTGACCTCAAGGCTTGGTTTTCTAATTCTAATTTCTCTAATTTTGTGGGTCCATTGTTTCTATGATCATTTTTTCCCTTCCTAGGCATGTGTCTAGAATTCTTGGAGTTAAAACCTACATGGTCCTTAATTTTCTTGATAGATTCCCTAGGTAAAATATTTTTAGGGACATTAGTCCCAAATTTCTCCTTAGTTTCAAAGTGAATATTCGTAACTCCGAGGCAAAAATATTTTTTATTTATAGTATGCTTTTCATGATAAATAGCAAGTGAATTGAAATTCCTAGCATGCTTTTGTCTATTAACTAAAGAAGGAGCATTATTTAATTTTACCTTAGGAATTGCTTTAGAAGCTCCCCCTACATGTGATGCCCCCTCTTGAGTCTTCTTGCTCCCCCTAGGGCATTGACTCCTATAGTGCCCCTTTTGATGACATTTGAATCAAATGACTTGCTCCTTGCTTTTGATTGTTGGGGGACCGACATCCTTGACCTTTGGTGCCAGTTGAGGCTTCTTGACCTTCTTTAGGCACTTACTCTTGTAATGCCCATATTCCCTACACTCAAAATATATTATATGCATTTTATTATTAAAACATATGTTTGAGTTACCTAGGGTGGTGGTGAGGATCTCTTGAGCTTGCACATCACTTCTCCCCGAAGTAGATGACTCTTCTTGCTCTTGCCCTTGACTTGGAGATCTATTCTCCTCCCCCTCAATCCTAGAGGTGGAGGCTTCTTCCAATTCTTCCACCAATTTGGAAGTTGACTTCTCCTCAACTTCCGAATCCTCACTTGCTTGTGAGGATGAAGGTTCTTCTTCTTCGGGCTCTTGGATCGGTTGAGGATTCTCATGGAGCTTGGCCAAATCGCTCCAAAGCTTCTTGGCATCTATGTAATTACCTAACATACATACAATGTCGTTAGGAATCAAATCAACCAAGAACTTTATTACCTTGGTGTATTTCTCGAATCTTTCGAGTTGTTCCTCACTCCATCTCTTTTTCTTGAGGAATCCTCCCTTTGGTCCTTTTGGATATTCAAATCTTTCTATCAAAATAGATCATTCCTCAAAGTCTCTCATCATGATGAAATCTCCAATTCTTCTCTTCCAAGAATTGAAGCCTTCTTGTCCATATAGTGCGTAAGGGACCGGCGTGTTGATATCCCATCCCAACGTCTCTTGAACCTCCATCTTTCTTCCTCTAGCAGTGTTGCTCCCAGGTGTTAATCCATAGAAGAGCTCCTAGCTCTGATACCAATTGTTGAGGATTCGGTGACCGCTAGAGGGGGGGGTGAATAGCTTGTTTCGATGCTTGATGGAATTCGTTCGCGATTGTGTCTACAAATCGTGTTAGTGTGCAGCGGAATAATAATAATAAAAACAATACACAAGACACAATCACAAACACTTCACAAGATATAACGTGGTTCAGAACCGAATGGTTCATACTCCACGGATCGAGCTCTAAAGAGCTCTAGCGATACCACAAACACCACTAAACAATAAACTCCTTCTTGGAACAATCCGGAGGTAGAGAAACCTCGTACAATAGCTCTTACAATAGTAAGAAACAAATACAAGCAATATACAAATGAAATACACAACAAGTAAAGAAAACAACACTTTACAATTGCTCTTTTGATTGCTTGCTTGATGGTTGTTTGAAATGCACTTGGAAACCCTGATTTGCAGTAGCAAATCGCCCCAAAACTCCTCAACAATCAGTTGCTGAAATCTCCTCCACGAGCTCCCTTTAAAGCTACTGCCTGGGCTGGATTTCGCCTATTAGTCGACTGGTCGGGACCATCAGTCGACTGATGACACTGTTGCTGTGAGACAACAGTGAAATCCACGCTGGAAAAATCTAACGGATAGGACATCAGTCGACTGATCATGTCCATCAAGCGGCTGATCGAGCCTTCACTCGACTGCTATCTCCAGCAGTTGAGTATGACTCTATTCTATGCCCGAAATACCGAGCACCAGTCAACTAATCACAAGATCAGTCGACTGCTAGGGCACTCCCCATAGTTAAACCCTAGTTGACTCACACCAGTCGACTGCCACATGGTACCAGTCGACTGATACACCTCAAACATGAGGTTTTAACCCAAGTATGACTCCCCCATACTTGCTAGACCACCCTTAGCCTAGACCTAAACCTTCTAGCTACCTTCATCAGCCTCCCGTCTATCATATCCCTCCAAGTCATCCATGACTTGTTCATCCATACGCTAGCCTTCAGGTGATTCCATCGACTATGTCATGCTAACGGTGTCTACACCGCCAAGGTACATTGAGCTTACGTTGCCAAGATGCCGCTTGGACTTTACGCCGCCAACCATTGGACTTATGCTGCCAAGACTTCATCCTTGGACTTTACGCTGCCAATATCAAACCCCTTGGACTTTCCTAATGCCAAGTACTCATGACTTGGATTTTCACCACCAAGACTACACCCTTGGACTTATGTGACCAAGACTACACCCTTGGACTTCCAAATGCTAAGATTCAAGCTTGGACTTTCCCTTGCCAACCCATTTTGGACTTCCCATGCCAAGACCCATGCTTGGACTTTTCCTTGCCAAGACCCATGCTTGGACTTTTCATGACATGGTCAACTCTAGTCAACAATCAAAATCCCTCTCGAGTCAAACTCGAGTCCGGTCAATCATGACCCGGGTCGATTGCACCAACAATCTCCCCAAAACATTATCATACATCAATGTCAAACTTCCATTTCAAACATCAAAACATCGCTCGAGTCAAACTCAAGTTCGGTCAATCGTGACCTGGGTCGATTGCACCAACAGTTTAGTTAGAGGTTTGCCCAACCTTAATAACATGGAAAATAAAATTTGTAATTCTTGTCAACAAGGTAAACAAACTAGGACCTCACATCAACTAACCAACCAAGAAAGAACCAAAAGTGTACTTGAGCTCCTACATTTAGACCTATTTGATTCTCATGGAGCCAAGTCACTAAATGGAAGTCAATATTGTTTAGTCATAGTCGATGACTTCTCTAGGTTCACTTGGGTTAGGTTTCTAAAACATAAATGTGAAACCTTAGAGAAACTCACCAACTTATGTAAATTAATAGAAAATGAAAAGAATCTTAAGGTAAAAAGACTTAGAAGTGATCATGGTGGTGAATTCAAAAATCATAGGTTTACCAATTTTTGCAACCAAAACAGATACCGCCATGAGTTTTCCTACCCTAGAACTCCTCAACCAAATGGTCTAGTAGAATGCAAAAATCGAACATTACAAGAAGCCACGAGAACCATGTTGAATGAGTATAACTTACCTAATAGGTTTTGGGCAGAAGCGGTCAATACGACCTGCTATGTTCAAAATAGGATCCTCCTAGTTAGAAGACACCTTAAAAACTCTTATGAAATTTATTATGAAAAATTACCAAACATTAAGTATTTTAGGGTCTTTGGTTGTAATGTCACGCCCCGAGAGTATGCCGAGCCAAAAATAATCGGACAACATCTCCCCTGTACGCGATACAATTCCCTGATATACATAAAGCCTTTCGGTCACAATCACATAACAAATATATGGACAATCCATAAAACACAGCGGAAGATACTGACAAATAATAAAGATATAAATGACTCAACTATGCACTCTGGAGTGACTTTGACACGACAAGAATCATAATAGAAATCACATCAATGGCTAAATAAATACAACACATCCGTATACCATAAATATGGAAACGATACAGGGTAAAATCCCAAAACATCAATCCACAAGAATACAATAATATGAACATAGCATCCAACCATTCGGTGTGGGATGGGATCAGCTGGCGGAGCTCCGAACATCCAAGGAATCTTCTACCTGTTACCTGGGCGACAAAAAACCCAGGGCCCATGGTGGTGAGTATAAACTCAATGGTAATATATAGAAAGTGCATGAACAACATATAGGGATATAGAGATCCACAAGTATAGATGTAATGATCTACAGGTATACAGAATGAGTCGAATAGACATACAGTTCTAAATGTAATAACAAGTAACCACAGTATAGTCATACTCAATGCATATACTAAACTGATCAACTGAACATGAAGTAATATACTAACGTACCTGACAGTCTGCAACACCATAAGATATATCATCCTGAACAGGTATACAATAACATAACCCATATAACATACAAGGTCAATCCCACACCTGACCAACACTCAGACATATGAACAGTATATAATCACATGTAATAACATCCCGGTCCATACTACACTAGAACATGATGCTAATCGAATGCATACAACAGTTTGGACCAACACATATATCATGCTCAACATACAACAATATATAATATGCAAATGACATGTATCATGATGTACAAACAAATACAGCAAACAAATGCAACATCTCACAGGCATATGTAAAACATATATCAAATACATGCATACATATATATATTAGCAATGCATATACATGACCATGTCTGCCGACCCATCCAACCACGACCCCAGTATGGCCTGGGTGGCACGATATGACGACTAGCCCGACTCCAGCTACCACTACTCTCGAGTGGCCGAGTTGGGTAGTATGTGTTAGTGAAAGCCCTAGAGCCAATCATGTGATGATTGTTGTATGGACTTTATTGTATCATATTCCTATTAATAAAGGCATGGTTATTATATTTACTTGTATTGGTGCCAAATAACTAAGTATAATAACGTCCTTGAGTAGTAGGTTCTTATCTATATCAATCGATTGGTTGAATCGATAATGAGATGATATAGAGAATACTACTCATAATCATTCCTAGTCAAGTATTAACATTCAGGGACAATGTTAATGCATAGAGACTAGCATGTAGGTCAACACGATGACTTGATCTCACAAGTCATGGATATGAGATATCAAGTTGACACATGGGTATGCATTGGAGAATGTATACTGAATGACCCGCCATGAGAAAGTATCATGGATCGTTATATGAGTGTCATATACTTTCTCATATGGCTATTAGTATGACTATTAGTCCTTAGACCTGAAGTCACCATGGTTCCCTACATAAGGAGTTGTATACTTTGGCTTCATCAAACGTCACCCGTAAATGGGTGGACTATAAAGGCGATTACTGGGTATGTAACAAATTATGCGGAGGGATGTGAGTGATGTAGATGAGATCTATCCCTCCTATATGACGGGAGTAATATCGTTATTCTTGATAGAGTGAGACCACGAAGTGCATGACCATGCCCAAGTGAGTCAATATGAGATATTGAGCTCATTTGATTAGAGTGAGTCTACTTGGAGTTCAAGATATAGATTGTACCGAGGATGACATGGTGTATGCCTCAATTAGTCAATCTAGATGTCAAGGATAGAGGGACATTGTCACATATTGTGAGAGTCACAATTTGTAGTCACAAAGGCGATGTTGGAGCTCAACATTCTTGTAACTTGGGTAGCAATGATGTGTTGCTAGATACCTCTCATTGCTTATGTTCCTAAATCGGTTTAGGGACATTGCCCATGTTACAAGAACCTATAGGGTCACACACAAAGGGCAATTAGATGGAGATTAGGTTCATATGATGAACCATGAGGATTAGGTTCATGGGATGAACTAAATTGGATTAAGAGTAATCCAAATTAGACTAATTAAGTTAGACTCAAGTTGATTCAAGTGTTGAATGAGTCTAATTTAGTTTTGATTCATTAAGTCAATTTAAATTAATCAATAGAGATTCATTAAATCAAATTGACTTAAATCAAGTGGTTAGATTTGATCAACCATGAGAGATAAGAGGTCAAGTTTGGCTTGACTTGAGAGGGAAGATGAATGGTCAATTTTGACTTTGCCAATTGCCATGTCATGGTGACTTGGCATGGGGGCCGGCCAATGATGGTGTTCCACATCATCATGGACTTATCATGGGGTGCCACCTCATGAGGAAGACAAAGAGCCATTGGCTCTTGGAGTTACATGCATGCATGTAACCCCCCATCCAAGAGTGGCCGACCACTTAAGTGTTATTCATGGGATGAATTCATTTTGTGGTAACTCCATCTTCTTCTTCCTTGGGACTTCCTCTCAAGCTCTCTCTTCCAATCCTCTCTTTGGCCGAACTCTCAAGGGTGCTAGCACACTCTAAGGTTTCTTCTCCACCATTTGTTCGTGTGGATACTTGTAGAGGAGTGTGCACTTGACACTCTTCGAGATACGACAAAGCATTTGGATGAGCGGGATAAGAGAAGGGCGTCGCTACGAGGGTAATGCTCTCACCTTTTATATCTAAGGTAGATCTAGGGTTTTTGGCTTCAACCACCGAGAAAAACTCTTCGAAACGGCGAGTTCTCGCTTTAGGTTTTTGGGACAGTCACTTAAGTCGCTGTAAGATCTAGTAGGGACACTCGCAAAGTTTATTTTTGTGAGTAGGGGCACTACACCTATCCCCGAAAGGGGCCTTGTCCTGCGATTGCGCCCGAAAATCGCTTAGCGGGACCGTTACGGAGAGGTGACTCATAAAATTGAAAAAAAAAGAGGAAAAATTATAGAAATTTTCTGTAAAATACATAATTTAGTATAATGTATAATTATGTCATGGTCATGGCTCAAGAACCCCAATATGATTGGATGTTAATGTGTTGTAATTCATAATACGACCTGCGTGCCATTTTTGTGATCATGCTTGTTGTATAGGGTATGCGACCTGCGCGTCGTGCCTCTTCTTTTTAAAATTTTAGTTGTAAATAGTTTTAGACTCAAATGTAACTCGAGTTTCATATTTGTAATGTACAAAATGGAGCGGTGGAAAGTCCACTAGTAGACGGAGTTACGAGAAGGGTGCCGACGACACATAGCGGTCAAAGGAGGTGCTTGGAGAAGCCGCTAGCCCTAGGTTGACCGTCCGATCTTCTCATTGGCTTGAAAAGATCGTAGTAGGGCCATGACCTAATCACAAATAATATATATATATATATATATATATATATATATATATATATATATATATATATATATATATATATATATATATATATATATATATATATATATATATATATATATATATTTGTTATGCTTGTATGTATATGATGCATGCTTGGATATTTTTTCTTGTATGTATATGATGCATGCTAGAATAATGCTTGTATGTATGTGATGCATGCTAGTATAGGATAATAAAGGCCTCAATGCGTATATGATACACATTACGATTAGAATAGATCTTAATCGATTCAACTAGAAAAATGCCTACCAAGTCCTTGATACCCATCACTACCTCGATCATTTGTAGTTGTTGAATCTGCCAAAGCAGAGCAACGCATATTATCTTGGTAGGGTGCGGAGGGACAATCTTGGTCCCACCTATCACGGCTTGGGTTAGAGTAAGCTCAATTAGATTGAGTAAAACTAGTTAACTCAATTGGATCGAGTAGAACTATGGGCATATTCCAACCATTGGAAAGATAGGATAAGATCGCATTTACGCTAAATCTTGGGCGATTTAGCCAAAGCTAACTCAAGGTCTTTTGTAAATGTGGGTCTTGATCCTATAAACAAGAGTTGCATAGAGATGTAATCGGTAATGTGTTACCCACTGATCATACTAAATCTTGGGCGATTTAGCCAATGCTAACTCAAGGCTTAGTATGATGTGGATCATGTCCCGCAGGAATTATAGCTAGTTTATATGAATCTAGTAATGTAGTTTGACCACATCCATAACTCGATTCTACAAAATTCTTATAATTCAGTGGGAGCATCATTTGATTAAAAGCCTAATTAAATGATAAAAGGAATATGATATTAATTCTCTGCATTGTATGTTGTAGATTACTATGTCGACAAACACGAACACTCTCTCTCTACTTTCTGTCTTTGAGAAGGACAAGCTCAATGGAAAAAATTTCTTGGACTGGTACAGGAACCTGAGAATTGTTCTCACCCAAGAAAGGAAACTGTATGTCTTGGAGCAGTCCATTCCAGAGGCACCTCCTACCACTGCCTCGCGAGCTGACAAAGATGCTTACAAGAAGCATCAAGATGATGCATTAGATGTGTCATGTCTAATGCTCGCGACCATGAACTCCGAGCTTCAGAAGCAACACGAGTTCATGAATGCTTATGATATGGTTGAACATCTTCGTCAACTATATCAAGGACAAGCAAGGCACGAGAGATATGAAGTCTCTAAGGCATTGTTTGGGTCCAAAATGCAAGATGGGACTCTTGTAGGTGTATATGTACTCAAGATGATTGGGTACGTAGAAAACCTACAGAGATTGGGATTCCCACTTGGATAAGAGCTGGCCACTGACTTGATCTTGCAGTCTTTTCCACAAAGCTACAATCAATTTGTCATGAATTATAACATGAATGAAATTGATAAGCCACTGCCTGAGATGCTCAGCATGTTGAGAACTACTGAGCTCAACCTTAAGAAGGGAAAATCTGACTCCATTTTGATGGTGCAAAAGAAGAAAGGCAAAAGCAAGCCTAAAGGTAAGGGAAAGTCCCAAGCCAAGGGCAAAGGCAAAGAACTTAAACCCAAAGGAGGGGTGGCCAAGGAAGGGGCTTGCTTCCACTGCAAGGAAGCTGGACACTGAAAGCATAACTGCAAAGCTTACCTGGAAGATCTTAAGAAGAAGAGAAGTGAGACTTCTACTTCAGGTATAAATGTTATAGAAGTCAATCTATCTATTTATTCATCATGGGTATTAGATATCGGATGTGCATCTCACATTTGTACCAATGTGCAGGCACTGAGAAATAGCATGACATTGACAAAGGGCGAGGTGGACCTATGAGTAGTCAATGGAGCAAGGGTTGCTGCTGTTGCTGTAGGAACTTATGATCTATCTCTGCCCTCTGGGCTTGTACTAGAATTAGATGAATGTTGTTATGTGCCTGCTTTAACAAAGAACATAATTTCAGTTTCTTGTTTGGACAAGAAAGGATTTACATTTATAATAAAGAACAAATGTTGTTTAGTTTATTTAAATGATATGTTCTATTGTAGTGCACCTCTAATGAACAGACTCTATTTTCTAGACTTAGAGAGCCCTATCTATAACATAAGTACCAAAAGGTTCAAGTCAAATGAGTTGAACCAAACCTATCTCTGGCATTATTGCTTAGGTCACATAAATGAGAGTCGCTTATCTCAGCTCCATAAGGATGGGCTACTAGACTCATTTGATTTTGAATTATATGAGACATGCGAGTCTTGCCTTTTAGGCAAGATGGCCAAGACTCCCTTTAGTGGACACAGCGAAAGAGCAATAGACTTGTTAGGACTTATACATAGTGATGTATGTGGCCCTTTCAATGTTGCTGCTAGAGGTGGTTACAGGTACTTCATTACATTTACTGATGACTTCAGTAGATATGATTATGTGTATCTCATGACACATAAATCAGAATCCTTTGAAAAGTTCAAAGAATTCAAGAATGAAAGTACAAAACCAGCTTGGCAAGAGTATTAAGATACTTCGATCAGATCGAGGTGGTGAATACCTTAGCCATGAGTTTCATGACTATCTAGCTGAGTGTGAGATTCTATCCCAACTCACTCCTCCTGGAACACCACAGTGGAATGGTGTATCCGAAAGGAGGAATCATACCCTATTAGATATGGTACGATCTATGATGAGTCACACAGATCTTCCTATATCCTTTTGGGGATATGCTCTAGACACAGCAACCTTCACACTTAATCGTGTACCATCCAAGGCTGTGATAAAGACACCATATACAATATGGACAGGGAGAAATCCCAAGATGTCTTTCATGAGGATTTGGGGTTGTGAGGCTTACGTTCAACGTCAAGTCTCAGACAAACTGGAACCCAAATCTGATAGGTGTTATTTTGTTGGATATCCCAAGGACACAAAGGGATATTACTTCTACATTCCCAATCAGCACAAAGTGTTTGTGGCAAAGACTGGGGTTTTTCTAGAAAGAGATTTTGTTTCTAGAAAAACTAGTGGGTGTATGTTCGATCTTGAAGAAATTCAAGATAAGGACCATAGCACTGAGGCCTTGATGGAGGTTGAACAGGAACAACAAAGTGTTGTGGGTGATGAGGTTGTTGCACAAAGGGTTGTGGAACAACCACCTGTTCAGGTAGACCTACCTCTTCGCAGGTCTGATAGGGTACGTCGTCAGCCTAAGAGATACTCATTTCTCTTGTCTGACCATGATGATATTATGCTCATTGAGAATGAGCCTACCTCCTATTAGGAAGCTGTGATGAGCCCAGATTCTAAGAAATGGCTAGAGGCCATGAGATTCGAGATGGAATCCATGTACACCAACCAAGTATGGACTTTGGTTGATCCACCTGAAGGGGTCAAACCCATTGGGTGTAAGTGGGTCTTTAGGAGAAAGACTGACATGGATGGACTTACTCATACCTATAAGGGCCGATTGGTGGCTAAAGGTTTCAAGCAAATTCATGGTATTGACTATGATGAAACCTTTTCTCCAGTGGCGATGTTTAAGTCCATTCGGATCTTGCTTGCTATTGCAGCATACCATGATTATGAGATCTGACAGATGGATGTCAAAATAGTGTTTCTGAATGGAAACTTACTCGAGGATGTGTATATGACACAACCTGAGGGTTTTGTAGATCCACAGCATACTAGGAAAGTATGCAAGCTGCAAAGGTCTATTTATGGGCTAAAGCAAGCTTCTCGGAGCTGGAATCTTCGATTTGATGATGCGATCAAATAGTTTGGTTTCATCAAGAATGAAGATGAATCCTTTGTCTACAAGAGGGTTAGTGGGAATACAATTGTCTTCCTTATATTGTATGTGAATGACATACTACTCATTGGGAATGACATCCCTTCGCTACAGTCTGTGAAGACTTGGCTGGGGATGTGCTTCTCAATGAAGGACTTAGGTGAAGCAGCCTGTATTATAGGCATCAAGATCTATAGAGATAGATCTAAGAGATTGCTTGGCCTAAGTCAGAGTACATACATTGACACGGTATTATTACGGTTTGCCATGCAGAATTCCAAGAAGGGACTTCTGCTAATGTCACATGGTGTGAGTCTTTCGAAGACTCAAAGTCCCTCTTCTAGAGAGGAGAGAGACCGCATGGATAAGATCCCTTATGCATCTGCTATATGATCTATCATGTATGCTATGCTATGTACTCGTCCTGATGTCTCGTATGCTTTGAGCATGACGAGTAGATACCAGTCAGATCTAGATGAGCGTCACTAGATAGCAGTCAAGAATATTCTTAAGTACTTGAGAAGGACTAAAGAATATTTCTTGATATTTGGAGGCGATGAGGAGCTAACTGTAAAGGGTTACAACGATGCCAACTTTCAAACTGACCAGGATGATTATAGATCGCAATAAGGGTTTGTGTTTTGCTTGAATGGTGGCACTGTGAGCTGGAAGAGTTCGAAGCAGGACACAGTTGCTGATTCTATAATAGAAGCCGAGTATATCGCTGCATCTGAGGTAGCAAAGGAGGCAGTTTGGATCCGTAAGTTCATTACTGAACTTGGGGTGGTTCATAGCATAGCAGATCCCATAGACCTCTATTGTGACAACAATGGAGTGATTGCGCAGGCTAAGGAACATCGCTCAAACCAGCGGACCAAACACATACTACGATGCTTCCATCTCATTCGATAGATTATCGATAGAGGAGATATGAAGATTTGCAGAGTACCCACAGAGGCTAACATCGCAGATCCCTTGACCAAGGCTTTGGCACAGAAAAAAGCATGATGGTCACACTAGGTCATTGGGTATTAGATACTACGATGATTGACACTAGTGCTAGTGGGAGATTGTTAGTGAAAGCCCTAGAGCCAATCATGTGATGATTGTTGTATGGACTTTATTGTATCATATTCCTATTAATAAAGGCATGGTTATTATATTTACTTGTATTGGTGCCAAATAACTAAGTATAATAACGTCCTTGAGTAGTAGGTTCTTATCTATATCAATCGATTGGTTGAATCGATAATGAGATGATATAGAGAACACTACTCTTAATCATTCCTAGTCAAGTATTAACATTCAGGGACAATGTTAATGCATAGAGACTAGCATGTAGGTCAACACGATGACTTGATCTCACAAGTCATGGATATGAGATATCAAGTTGACACATGGGTATGCATTGGAGAATGTATACTGAATGACCCGCCATGAGAAAGTATCATGGATCATTATATAAGTGTCATATACTTTCTCAAGTGGCTATTAGTATGACTATTAGTCCTTAGACCTAAAGTCACCATGGTTCTCTACATAAGGAGTTGCATACTTTGGCTTCATCTAACGTCACCCGTAAATGGGTGGACTATAAAAGCGATTACTGGGTATGTAACAAATTATGCAGAGGGATGTGAGTGATATAGATGAGATATATCCCTCCTATATGACGGGAGTAACATCGTTATTCTTGATAGAGTGAGACCACGAAGTGCATGGCCATGCCCAAATGAGTCAATATGAGATATTGAGCTCATTTGATTAGAGTGAGTCTACTTGGAGTTCAAGATATAGATTGTACCGAGGATGACATCGTCTATGCCTTAATTGGTCAATCTAGATGTCAAGGATAGAGGGACATTGTCACATATTGTAAGAGTCACAATTAGTAGTCACAAAGGTGATGTTGGATCTCAATATTCTTGTAACTTGGGTAGCAATGATGTGTTGCTAGATACCGCTCATTGCTTATGTACCTAAATCAGTTTAGGGAAATTGCCAACGTTACAAGAACCTATAGGATCACACACAAAGGGAAATTAGATGGAGATTATGTTCATATGATGAACCATGAGGATTAGGTTCATGGGATGAACCAAATTGGATTAAGAGTAATCCAAATTAGACTAATTGAGTTAGACTCAAGTTGATTCAAGTGTTAAATGAGTCTAATTTAGTTTTAATTCAAGAAGTCAATTTAAATTAATGAATAGAGATTAATTAAATCAAATTGACTTGAGTCAAGTGGTTAGATTTGATCAACCATGAGAGATAAGAGGTCAAGTTTGACTTGACTTGAGAGGGAAGATGAATGGTCAATTTTGACTTGACCAATTGCCATGTCATGGTGACTTAGCATGGGGGCCAGCCAATGATGGTGTTCCACATCATCATGGACTTATCATGGGGTGCCACCTCATGAGGAAGACCAAGAGCCATTGTCTCTTGGAGTTACATGCATGCATGTAACCCCCCATCCAAGAGTGGCCGACCACTTAAGTGTTATTCATGGGATGAATTCATTTTGTGGTAACTCCATCTTCTTCTTCCTTGGGACTTCCTCTCAAGCTCTCTCTTCCAATCCTCTCTTTGGCCAAAACTCTCAAGGGTGCTAGCACACTCTAAGGTTTCTTCTCCACCATTTGTTCGTGTGGATACTTGTAGAGGAGTGTGCACTTGACACTCTTCGAGATTCGACAAAGCATTTGGACGAGCGGGATAAGAGAAGGGCGTCGCTACGAGGGTAATGCTCTCACCATTTAGATCTATGGTAGATCTAGGTTTTTTTATAACACATACATGTTGTTTTATTTTTTTTATACCTTCACACGGATCTGTGGCCGGGCTTCAGAGGTTTCCGCAACGCAAAAAGTGATTTTTGCGGCTCGGAAAGTCCAACAGTCTGAATGAGTAGCATATAAGCATAAAGAGCTAACTACTCCACAGGGGTCCCTACTGCTAGCCGCTCTGTCACTACCCATTAGTAGACGAGCTCCGCACACAGGACAATTGCACGTCACACAACCACTGTCTATAGTGGGAGAGTGCTAACACCACTCTGCACAGTGGCCAGGTGCGCATCTCCAGCTACCACCGTCTATAGTGGCCGAGCGCGGCACATCCAATGCTTTTCCCTCAACCCTGCTACCACTACCCCGAGTGGACGGGGAGGCAGGATGACTGACGACCCTCTCAACCACAAGGGAGACCTAATCGCCAGCATGCATGCAATGTAATGATGCATAGCTCCACACATGTATCCTCACAACACTCCCTATCCCACGGGGAGTCTTGGTCAACCAAAAGTCAACTATGCAAGGACTACTAATCCACAAGACTCTCTCTCTATCACATAAAGAGTCATACACATTTGACAGTCAACCACGCTAAGATCTCCAGTCCGTAGCGAGATACTATCGACCGTCCATATAACCATACACAGGCACACGATCCATAATGGATATACCATCACGCTAGGACCTTCAGTCCCTAGCCACAAACTGACAACCACACACTTATCTATGCACAGATGACTAGATCCACCATAGATGCACAACTAATATGTGTATGATACAATAATCGACTCCATAACCTAACCCTAGTGATGTGACCTGATAACCTAATCTGAGTTCACAATGGTAACCCTAATCACATGTACTTAACTGAACATCTATCAGCTAACACACAATAGGGTTTGTAATTCATATCCATGATAAATGAACGATGAACTAACAGCAATATCTCAAAGGTCAAGGCTAAGTACAAGCACATGATAAAATAAGAGTAGATTTAAGATCAAAAGTATAAGCATAAGTCCAAATTCATGCACCGGAATAAGTCAAACTACCTGACCAGGGTAGATATTACCCACCTGATACGTAATCTGTGCTATCCATCTCCACATCCATGTATCTATCACAATCCAAAAATCCATCCCAATCAAGGTTCTGCAGATGAAACATACACTGCAATTAAGTTCTATAATACAATGAATAATCGAGTCGAATCCTTCATTGACTTTGTATCCCGATCAAGTAGATTAATCTAGTTATCCAATTAACCTAGTCTAGCCTTCACATCTATCCTCATAATGCATCACAACCTAGGTCAACTTCAGACATCAACTATCACTAGTTCAATTAAATCACAAGAATAATGGTATTCATTCATAAGTTAACCTCATCCAACTTACCTTGCTTCGTTCCACTTCCCTCACAGAAACCTGATGTCCTAGAAACCTTCGAACCCTAGCTCATCCACCAATTAGCAACCCTGTGTTTTGGATCGGGCCATTGTAGACAAGAAATTTGGTTAAGCATGAACTCAGAAAACACAAAAAAACAACTGCAAGCTAGATCCTAGATTTCCATTAGAACACCCAACAAAATAGATCAAAAGGAAAGATAATCTATAGGGTAACCTAAATATTACCAAGAATCAATGATCACATCATATCCATCGATGCTGCTCACAGCGACCAAACTGTCGATTGCAAATGCAGGCAGGCTATCAACGAACCGATGAGCTAAGCTGCCGATGGAAGTGACTTGCAGTGGCATTCCACACCGACACAACACCAACCGCAAAGGGCATTGACGAAGAAAGATCAGGAGGTGACAGTGATCGAAATCTTGCCCAAGAAGCTCCGGTGACAAGACAATGGCAAAGTAGCAATCGGTGGTTCTATTAATGCCTTAAATTGGAAGATCGCCAGAGAACCCCTGCTGCCCTTCGCCACAAGTCCACCAGCTGTGGCAGCAGCTTCGCGCAATCAAATCCATGGCGTCGTAGCCACGACAGGAAAAGATCGATGAAATCCTGGAAGAAGGCAATCAAGCTATCCTCCGGTCGGAGCACCCAACCGTGGTGGCGACCTCTTCGTGCTGCTTGCATGAGGAAACCGACGAACTGAGATGGGAGAGCTCCACGGAATCCAGCCGATGCAGAGATGGGCGATGAGGAATAGATCGGAAGTAGAGAGAACGACTATGAAAATAGAGGAAGAAATGGGATCGGCGATGAGCAAGTGGTTGCTCAAGTGGAGATCGTCGGCGATGCTGAGCTCTGACAGCGGCAATGAGGCTGAGGCGGTGAGGAAGAGGGGCATCTGCCAATCGGAGAAGGAAGAGGAGTGACAGCGAGAAAAGAAGAATCGTAATCAGGAAAGTAAAAAGGAATCGGAAGAAAAGGCTAGCCGGTTTGGTTGGGCTAGCTCAAGCTTGTTCCAATGCCAACCCAAACACCCATTTAAGCTTACATCTTCCTTGTTTGGACCCTTTTGAATCTGAAAAATTTTCTGTGAACTCCTAAGAAGTTATATAAGACAATTATTTAATTAACAAGGGATATTTAATTTTTTTTTCCGTATCTTAGATGTAAGGTGCACATATTGAACACTAAGGATTACTTAGGGAAATTCACCCCTAAAATAATTACCGGGACATTCCTAGGATACTCAACCACTAGTAAAGTCTATAGGGTGTATAACAATGAAACCCTAAAAATTGAAGAAACAATTAACGTAGTATTTGATGAAGGAAACGAAACTACAAAATCCAGATTAGAAGTGATTAATAAACCTAACTCTAGTAATTCTATACCTGAATCTAACTCACAAAACGAATCTAGTGTAAATCCTAACTCAAATCAATATAGGTTACAAACAAATCATCCTATTAATTAAGTAATAGGTGATCCCAATTTAGGAGTTCAAACTAGAGCATCCTACAGGAACCTAAGCCAAATTTCACTTATCTAAAAAATTGAACCCAAAATAATTGAACAAGCTCTTCTTGATCTCGATTGGATTATAGCTATTCAAGAAGAGTTAACTCAATTTACTAGGAGTCAAGTTTGGGAATTAATACCCCCACCTAAAAAAAAATGATAATTGGAACAAGGTGGGTGTTTCGAAACAAACTTGATGATAAAGGAGAAGTAATTAGTAATAAGTCTAGGTTAGTCGCTAAAGGATTTAGCCAAGTTAAAGGCTTAGATTATGACGAAACCTATGCACCTATAGCTAGACTTGAATCGATTAGAATGTTATTAGACTACGCCGCACATCGAGGATTCAAGCTATTTCAAATGTATGTTAAGTCAACATTTTTGAATGGATTCATTAAGGAAGAAGTTTACGTTAGCCAACCACCCAAATTTGAGAGTCTAGACAAATCCGACCATGTCTTTAAACTTAGAAAAGCCTTATATGGACTAAAACAAGCTCCTAGAGCTTGCTATGAAAGGTTTTCTATTTATCTTAAGTCAGAGTTTTAATCAAGGCTTAGTTGTCCCAACCTTATTTGTAAAATCCATAGGAATAGAGATCTTTGTTGATGCAGTGAGCATTACTCCTTAGTTTTGATGTATGAACCACAGTTAAATGTTAGGATTCACTTATATTCTAATATCAATGTTAAGTGTGCAGGCTTAATAGGAAGTCCTAGTAGGTCGTGTTGACTGGATACTAGGCATGTATCTTGACAGATCAGGAGGACTGGACACCAGGCATGAAGTCTAGATGGGTCGCGTGGACCGGACATTTGGCATGAAGACTGGTTGGATTAGGAGATCAGACAATCGGCAAAAAATCCAATTGGGTCAGGCAGATCGGACAACTAGTGGAAGCCCTGGTGGGTCAGATTGAATGTCAAGAGTGGTAAGTCTGGCAGGTAGCCAACAGGTAAGCCTCGAGTGAAGAGGTGAGGCTGAGTCCTTTGTAGGGGGACAAAGCTAGGTGTCGATTCGACGAAAAGTCTACGTGAGACTTAGTAGTCGAGATCGAGCAGTATTACTACTGCTATCACATTTCATATTATCTATTTGTGCTAATCCTATTTTGTAGGGATTAGTCAACTGGATACCTATTTGGTAGGATCAGCTGATGATCTATCGGAGATTGTGCGATGCAGATGGAAAGGGTTTCAGTCGACTAAAGGGATTGAGTCGACTGAAGGGGCAAATTTTCCGATGCGGAGCTGAGTGACGTGGAGTCGATTGGAAGACCATGAATTCCATATCGACGGGCTAATGTGGAGTCGATTGGAAGGCATTCCAGTTGACTAGAAAAAGTTTATAAAATATGTGCTTGACCAAATCCGAGTATCAGATCCAATTTATGCTGAAGTGCTATCAAAATTTTCCCACAATCACAAAAACTTCAAATCTTCAAAAGGGCTCTTTTCTGACACCTCGTGCATGCATCTGATTCTACATTCGTGTTGGTATAAAGTAGTCAATAATTTTGTTACTTTTTATTCGCTTGTGTACTTGAATTCAAGAGAGGGTAGTGTATTACCCTTGTCTCATCTTTGTAAAAAGTGAACCCCCTCCAAAGTCAAGAGTTCTCGAATCAGAGGGTATTATCGTGATTGCCCATCGAGGTAGCTCTCGGGAGAGCTAGGGCCTTGGAGTAGCATCTCAGTTAGGGTTGTGAACCAAGTAAACTGCCTGTGTCTAAAATGTATTTAAATTTTCACTACGTACTCTTATTTGACAATATAAAATAAGTTTCAAAAATAAATAAAATTATTAAACATCGAGATTCACCCCCCTCTCTCGGTTTACTTGATCCTACAATCTTCATTGCCCAAATCTACGTAGATGACATAATCTTTAGAACAACTAATTCAATATTACTAAATGAGTTCATTTCACTAATGGAAAGTGAATTTGAAATGAACTTAGTAGGCGAATTGACCTTTTTCTTAGACTTACAAATTAAACAAATTAGAGAAGATATCTATCTACACCAATGAAAATATGATAAGGAATTAATTAATAGATTTGGAATGCAAAATGCTAAGGAAATTAACACACAAATGGAAACTAATGTGATTATAGGAGAAGACTTAGAAGGAAAACCAATTTATTTAAAATACAATAGGAGCACAATAGGTAGCCTCCTTTACTTAACTGTGAGTCAACCCGAGAAACTCTTCGCAGTAAGTATGTGTGTGAGATTTTAATCTTGCACTAAGGAGTTGCACCTAATGCTAGTCAAACGCATCTTCCGATACCTTAAAGGGACACTAAACGTAGGAATTGTTGGTGCAATCGACCCATGTCACGATTGATCGGACTCGAGTTTGACTCGAGCGATGTTTTGATGTTCGACAAAACATATGACAATGTGATTGTCATGGTAAAGTCCAAGTCATGGGTACTTGGCATGGAAAGTCCAAGTGGGACACTTGGCATTGGGAAAGTCCAAGCATGGGTCTTGGCAAGGAAAAGTCCAACATAGGTTGGCAAGGAAAGTCTAAGCATGGGTCTTGGCATGGAAAGTTCAACATGGATTGGCAAGGGAAAGTCCAAGCTTGAGTCTTGGCATTTGGAAAGTCCAAAGGGTTTGATATTGGCGACGTAAAGTCCAAGCGGGAGTCTTGGAGGCATAAGTCCAATGGTTGATGGCGTAAAGTCCAAGAGGGAGTCTTGTCAGTGTAAGTCCAATGTGCCTTGGTGGTGTAGACATCGTTATCATGACAATAGCCGATGGAAGCACCTGAAGACTAGCGTATGACTGAATAAGTCATGGATGACTTAGAGGGATCCGATAGGCGTGAGGCTGATGGAGGTGGCTAGAAGGCTTAGGTCTAGGCTAAGGGTAGTCTAGCAAGTATGGGGGCACCATACTTGGGTTAAAACCTCATATTTGAGGTGTACCAGTCGATTGGGACCATGGGTCAGTCGACTATTGGGAGTCAACTAGGGTTTGACTGCGGGAAGTGCCCTGACAGTTGATTGCCTGATCTTGATAGTCGACTGCTGGCCTGAACAGTTGACCGATCTAATGATCAGTCGACTGATGGCCGAGATCTCAGGCACAGAAGGTTCTCCATTCGAGTGATCGGCCCGACCACTCGACTGATTGATCCATTAGTTGACTGATGGGTATGATCAGTCGACTGATGGTGTATCTGTTGGACTTATCCGACGTGTTTCAAGCCATTGTCTCACAATGGCTACAGGGGTAGTTGACTGATGGTCCCAATCAATCGACTGCTAGGAGAAATCCAGCCCATGGAGCAGCTTTAAAGGGAGCTCATGGAGGGGAGATTTTATAACGGTTCTCTGGGAGTTTTTGGGGGCGAATTGCTAGTGTAATTTAGGGTCTCCAAGGCTACTCTTCAAGCAACCAAAAGCAAGCAATCAAAAACTCTTGTAAAGTTGTTTTCTTTACTTGTATTGCAATTCATTATTGTATTTGCTTGTATTCTTATTGTATTACTTTTGTAATCACTTGTACGAGGTTTCTCCACCTCCAAATTGTTCTGAGGAGTTTATTTGATTAGTGGTGTTATACACATCGCTAGAGCTCGTTTGAGCTCGATCCATGGAGTAGGAACTATTTGATTCCGAACCACGTTATATTTTGTGTTGTGGATTATGTTTGTCATCTTTTGTTATTACTATTATATATATTCCGCTGCGCTAACATGACTTGTAGAGACGAACACGATCGTAATCCATTGATGACAAACGATGCTATTCACCCCCCTCTAGCAGTCATGAGATCCTCTACAATTGGTATCAGAGCTTGGGCTCTTCTACGGATTAACAATTGGGAGCAAAGACGCTAGAGGGTAAAGAGATGAATTTTCAAGAACAACAAGGATGGGATATCAACACGCTAGTCCCATATGCACTATATGGATGAGAAGACTTCAACTCATGGAAGAGAAGAATTGAAGACTTCATCATGATGAGGGATTTTGAAGAATGGTCCATTTTGATGGATGGATTTAACTATCCAAGAGGATCAAAGGGAGGCTTCCTCAAGAAGAAGAGATGGACCGAGGAGCAACTCCAACAGTTTGATAAAAATAAGAAGGTAGTCAAATTTATTTTTGATTTGATTCCTAATGACATCTTGTGTAGCCTAGGGGATTACATGGATGCCAAGGAGATTTGGAGGGAATTGGAAAGATTCCATGAAGACCCATCACCGGCTCAAGAAGTGGAGGCCGAAGATGAATCCTCATCCTCACAAGCAAGTGAGGATTCGAAAGTTTATAGGGAGTCAACCTCCGAATCGGTGGAAGAAGAAGAAGAATTGGAGGAGACCTCCACCTCTATGATTGAGGGGGAGGAGAGGATTTCCACTCCGGAGTATCAAGAAGAAGAGCCATCCACCTCCGGGAGAGAGGAAGAACCAACTCCGGCACCAACCACCACCCTAGGTAACTCAAGCAATGTAGGTTTAAATAAAAATCATATAATTTACTTTGAGTGTAGGGAAGCTGGGCATTACAAGATTAAGTGCCCAAAGAAGATTAAGAAGGCTCCACCGGTGCCAAAGGTCAAGGAGATCGGAGGCTCAACAATCAAAAGCAAGGAGCAAGTGATTTGCTTCAAATGCCGACAACCGGGTCATTATCGTAGTCAATGCCCAAAGGGGGAGAAAAAGACTCAAAAGGGAGCTACACATGTAGGGGGAGCCTCTAAGGTAAACCCTAAGGTAAAATTCAATAATGCTTCTACTTTAATTTATAGGCAAAAGCATGCTAGGAGTTATGTTAATAATGTTGCTATTACTCATGAAAAGCACGCTAGGAATAACAAATATTTTTGTCTAGGTGCTAAGAGTGTAAACATTTCAAATAAGGAGAAATTTGGGACTAATGTCCCTAGAAAAATCTTACCTAGGGAATCTATTAAGAAAATAGAAGACCACCTAGATTTTAACCCTAAATGGACTAGGCATATGCCTAACAAAAACAATGTCCAAAGAATAGATGCAAAATCAAAACTTGAACAACTAGAATTGGAAAACCAAGCCTTGAGATCAAGGCTTAAGAAATTAGAGAAGACCCTTGAAAAAAAATGCAAAAGTCAATTAAAGGGTCAAATAGTCAAAACCTAGGGTCTAGGAGTCAAAGTCAAAGACCTAAAAATCAAGAACCATTCAAGGGCAAGTTTAAGCCCAAAAAGACCTACCACAATGTTCCATTTGATTATGAAACTCAAGTTAGGTCTAGGAAGACCAAGGTTACTAGGGAAGTCATCCCTAAGGGTAACCAAGGTGTGTGCCTAGTGGCTAGGGTTTCGAAAAAACCGAGGGAAGCCATTAAGAAGGTCAAAGGGGGAGTTACCTCTAGATTTGATCTAGGCAAGACCCAAATGACTAAGGCTACCAAGCCTAGAAGGGTCATTAGGAGGGTATCTAGGGAGGTCATCCCTAAGGAATACCTAGTAAACCCAATGAGTTCAAATAGGTCTTGAGTTCCTAGGAGCGTGATCGATTCACGCTAAATGGGTTTAGGTGTGCCAACTTTAAATGAATAGGTAGTTAACCTAACTATGGTAAAGGTGACACTTTAGGTTATTTTCAAGGTTATGGATACCTTGGAAATAGATTTGAATTTTAATCCTAAAAGATTTTAGGATGTGCCAATATTATTTAAGAAGTTTGAAAAATCAATCAAATTGGTACAATTTATGTTTAAAGGTCTTAGTGTGCCATTTTGGGTTTTTGGCACACTTTGGGAGATAAGTAATAATATGGAAAAATGGACAAAATAATATCAAATGGCAATTAATGCTAAAATTTAGGTATTATATACTTTATATTTTATTTTCCATGCTTTGTTTGACATCATATCTACTTTTAATCATTTAATATGTCATGATCATGTTTAGGTTATGTCTTAATGTCATGTATGCTTAAGTTATATCATATGCCATGACATCATGATCATTGGCCATACTTAATTAATGTTATTATTTATGCCATAATCATTCATGCATTTAATTTGATTAAAATTGATTTAAGGACTATGTCATGACTTGAAGTCCCATATATAAGGGAATCAAGTAGAGTTGCCTTAGAGAATGCATGAAACCCTAGATTAGGGTGAACAAAACCCACATCTCACATTACATTGACATGTATGTGTATTGATACACCCTAGATACATGTGGGATGCTAGGATATGAGTTGAGTTCAAGGTGCATAGTTTTTGCATCTAGATGAACTAAAACTCATCTTATATTTTTAATGGATCATTGGGAAAACTTATGTTCAAGTCATGTACATTATGCCCAAAGAATATGATCCAATATAAGATTTTAAAACTATTTTAAAATCATTTTGAAAAACCTTGGTGAAGTATATCTTTTGATAGCAATCACCATTGATGAAGTTGATACAAAGTGAGCTAAAACATTGAAGTTTTTTTTCACTTTTGAACTTTGGGTCAATTTCGCTACTTTATGGGTAAAATATTTTTCAAACATTTTTCACCCATTGTATTTGTCATAAGTATTATACATATGAAGTTTCATGCTTTTTCAAATTACGTATAATTATTTATGCATTTCTGAAATTCGTTTCTGATAATTGAAAATCGGATTTTTCAGTTATCAGTCGACTGCCCTTGTTGGCAGTCGACTGATGGGCACGACAGTCGACTATTGACTAATAGAGTCGACTGCCAATGCTGATTTCGAGAAAACATGGTATGTTTAGCCCATTTTCATCTATGTTAGGGTTCCCTAACTACTCCTAACCCTAGGATATCCTTTAGGAAGCATTATAATGGGTGAAAATCCATTGGATATATATTAGGAAAGTTGTTAGGTTGATGTATCAAATTTAAGGTATGGGAAAGTTCAATGTTGAACTTTTAACCTTAATTTTGATGGTTTAGAGTTCCTATTAGCTTAGGGACTTCCCAAGGACATTGTTGGTGCAATGGTCAAGGGGGAGCAAGCCTTTAGAGGGAGTCATCCATCATGGCATGATGGATATTATTTTTTCCTCATGAGGGGGAGAAATAGGAATTTGAGATACCTAATTTGGAAATTGGGAGAGTTTGTAGGATTGCCTCTCTTGAGTGATATGAGACTTATCACTAGAAAGATTATAGACATCTTAGATATTTTTGGACCAAGGGGGAGATTGTAAGATCTCATTGGGATATGAGACATTGACCTCCTTGGAGAGAATCTTTTTGATGTTAGTCAAAAAGAGGGAGAATTTATGGGAGAAGTTATAGGATTACCAATTTGGGATAATTGGTAAGGAGATTTGAGTTAGTGTTCTAACTCAAAGGTATGTGGTTTTGTCAAATATCAAAAAGGGAGAGATTGTTGGTGCAATTGACCCAGGTTACGATTGACCGGACTCGAGTTTGACTCGAGTGATGTTTTGATGTTCAACAAAACGTATGACAATGTGATTGTCATAGTAAAGTCCAAGTCATGGGTACTTTGCATGGAAAGTCCAAGTGGGACACTTGACATTGGGAAAGTTTAAGTCTTGAGTACTTGACATGTAAAGTCCAAGTATGGGTCTTGGCAAGGAAAAGTCCAATATAGGTTGGCAAGGAAAGTCTAAGCATGGGTCTTGGCATGGAAAGTTCAATATGGGTTGGCAAGGGAAAGTCCAAGCTTGAGTCTTGGCATTTGGAAAGTCCAAGGGATTTGATATTGGCGGTGTAAAGTCCAAGCGGGAGTCTTGGCAGTGTAAGTCCAATGTGCCTTGGCAGTGTAGACACCGTTAGCATGACAATAGCCGATGGAAGCACCTGAAAGCTAGTGTATAAATGAACAAGTCATGGATAACTTTGAGGGATCCGATAGGTGTGAGGCTGATGGAGGTGGCTAGAAAGCTTAGGTCTAGGCTAAGGGTGGTCTAGCAAGTATGGGGGCACCATACTTGGGTTAAAACCTCATGTTTGAGGTGTACCAGTCGACTGGGACCATGGGTCAGTCAATTGATGGGAGCCAACTAGGGTTTGATCGCTGAAGTGCCAGGATGCTAGGAGCTTGGCGATCAACTCATCGCTGGCGATCATCCGATCTCGTGATCACCGACGATGGTCAAGATCTCGCACGAGAGTTCTCGATGAGTGATCGACCCGACCACTCGACTGATTGAGCCATCAGTCGACTGATGGGTATGATTAGTTGACTGATGGTGTATCCATTGGACTTATCCAACGTGTTTCATGCCATTGTCTCACAACGACTATAGGGGCAGTCGACAGATGGTCCCGATCAGTCGACTGCTAAGCGAAATCCAGCCCATGGAGCAACTTTAAAGGAAGCTCATGGAGGGGAGATTTTATAATGGTTCTTTAGGAGTTTTTGGGGTGAATTGCTGGTGTAATTCAGGGTCTCCAAGGCTATTCTTCAAGCAACCAAAAGCAAGCAATCAAAAGCTCTTGTAAAGTTATTTTCTTTACTTGTATTGCAATTCATTATTGTATTTGCTTGTATTCTTATTGTATTACTTTTGTAATCACTTATACGAGGTTTCTCCACCTCCGGATTATTCCGAGAAGAAGTTTATTTGATTAGTGGTGTTGTATGCATTGCTAGAGCTTGTTTGAGCTCGATCTGTGGAGTAGGAACCATTCGGTTCCAAACCACGTTATATTTTGTGTTGTGGATTGTGTTTGTCATCTTTTGTTATTACTATTATATATATTCTGCTACGCTAACACGACTTGTAGAGACGAATACAATCGTAATCCATCGACGACGAACGACGCTATTCATCCCCCCTCTAGCAGTCATGAGATCCTCTACAGGAATTTGGTAACCTAGGTCTAACGAATTTGAACTAATTGGCTACTCTGATTCGGATTATGCCAGTAGTAAACTCGATAGGAAGAGCACGAGTGGTTGTTGCCAACTCCTCGGCTCAAGTCTAGTTAGCTAGTGTAGTAGAAAGTAACATTGTGTTGCCTTATCTACCACCGAAGCCGAGAACATTGCGATGGGTGAGTGTGTGACTCAACTTCTTTGGATGAAGCACACTCTCCAAGATTTTCAATTAAACTTTAATCACACTAAACTTTTCATCGAAAACATTAGTTCCATTAACCTAACTAAGAACCCAATTTGTTATTCTAGGACTAAACACATAGAGGTTAAACACCATTTCATTTGAGAACACGTAGCAAATGGAATAATTCAACTCGAATATGTTGAGTCCAAATCGAACCTAGCAGATATCTTCACCAAACCTTTACCCGAAGCAGAGTTTAGTCTGCTTAGGAATGTGCATAATAGAGTGGGACTCAACTCTTATTTTTCTTATATACTCTATTGTTATTTTTTCATGCTACATGAAACTAGCTTAGGGTTTACCTTAGCAAGCATGCACCTATAGATTTAAGGAGCCAACACATCTCACAACACATAGGATCAATGTGTTTGTGTACTTAGTCACGTAGATGGATGTGAGATATTAGGACCTTACTCCTGGTTCCAGATGTAGATCTAGTGCATCGATATGAATCATGGAGTATAATTATTTAAAATAACAAACTCTATACATGACTTATTGATCATTTTATATCAATTAAGTCACATAGAGTTGAACATACTATTAGTTGAGATTATTTTGAAATTATTTATTTTCAAAATATATACGAGACATGCTTGGACTTACAAATTATAATTGCTTATTTTATAAAGTTTTTTTTGTACAAACCTCCATATTTTTCGATTTATGGCAAAAGGGGGAGAAGAGGCCAAAATTAAGGGATCAAAATCATTCTTAACTTACTTAATTACTTAAGTGCCAAATGTTAAGGGGGAGAGCTAAGTTTCTTTTTCAAATACTCACCTTAGGTCAAGGGGGAGGTAACCTCAAGGGGGAGGATTTGAAAAAGAGTTTACTCATACACTTACTCATACTCTTACTCAGTTAGTCACACTCATGTCTTACTTACTTACACTTGTACTAACTTATTTCCTACTTGATTAGTGCTACTTCATTTCATGCTTAATTTTCCTTAACTTTGAGTCAGGTTTGCCATAGATCAAAAAGGGAGAGATTATTGGTGCAGTAGCACTAGATAATCGAACCTAGGTTTTGATTATGACAAAGACTCAAAGTTAAGCTCTTATTGTTATCTCATGAGCTGAGTTAAGTGTGCAAAAAATGGTTAAGCTAAGCCGAAGGTCAACGACACTCGGAGAATCTCGAGTCGAGAAACTGTGGTGGTCGGGCGACACCGGGAGAACTTCGTGTGAGTCGAAGAACCCAGGTGGAGATTGGAAGCTAAGTGACTGGTTAGAAAGGATCGGAGGTAAGTATGAGTACAAAGAGAGATAGTAAGATCGTGTCCTCCATACGGGGACTATAGGTGACGATCCGACTAAGACTTCCAGTGGAAGGTCTAGGTCGAGATCGGACGGTAAGGAACCATCATATTTACTATCTTTCATTTGTCTTGTGATAACTCTTTGCTGCAGTTAAATAACCAAGCTGGCAGTCGACTGTTGGCTATTGGCAATCGACTATTGCTATCATAAGTCGACTGATGAAGGCCATCAAACTGTCTAGCTCGATGAAGGTCAAGATAAGAACCCCTTTTCTTGGGGTGAGGTGTTCATTTGGATCAGATCTTGGACTCAACGTTCAGGGGGTTGGAGAGCTATAAAAGAAGCGGGGTTTCACCCCTTTAGGTCATCTCAATTGCTTCCACAATGCTGAAGTTCTACGACAATGCTACGTTGCCACTACGCCGATTTCACATTAAGCTCCAATCTTCTAAAGTCGGTAGTCTTTTTAAGTTATCTTACTTTTGTATTCGAGCTTTCATTTTATCAAGCTTTTTGTTATAAAGAGGAGAGGTGGGCTTATGCCTCTTCCTTGATCTTTAGTTCTTTGTAATCGTCGTCTCCTACCTCCAATGAGGAGGATAATTTGCTAGTGAATTGCTCCTTCGTACGCAATCAAAGACCGTGGGGCCTTGGAATAGCAACCCTTTGGTTACGAACCAAGTAAAAACAAAATTGAGTTATTTACTTTTATTGCATCTTAATTTCCACTGTGCCAATCGAGTTTTATCAACGAAAAGAAAAGTTTTCAAGCTCGCTATTCACCCCCCTCTAGCTTGCTTTTGATCCAACAGGCACACCCAATATCCAATACCCAAGTTTTGGAAGATATAGTATGACATTCAATCATGAAAATACCTGAAGTATTTTTGGCATCAGATGCCATCTTCTTCATCAGTGACTCCAGATAGTGCTTGTAGTTCCTCTTCCAGTGTTCCTCATTGCCACAAAGATAGCCGATGCCTTTTGGAGTTGGTTCTTCCTTCTTTACTTTCTTCTTCCCCTTGGCCATAATTTTTGATTTCCTCTTAGAACCATTCTTTGAGGAGTCAACTAGCATCATAACATTCTGTTCTTTCTTAACAGATGGCTCAACTACTTTAGCATGTTAATTAGTTTAGGAATCATGGACTCGATCTTATTCATCTGATAGTTCATTTTTAAATTGTGAATACCTATTAGTAAGACTGTGAAGAATTAAGTCAAATACTTAATTCATGGTCCATGATAAACCCTAATGAACCTAATCACTCAATGTAGTCATTTATTTTCAGTGCATACTGCACCACAGATGAACTCTCCTGCATCTTCGAGCGAAAAAGGAGCTTGGTGATCTTGACCCTTTTAAATCTAGCCTGCTCATCAAATAATACACGAAGATGAAAGATGATAGTGAAAGCATCCATATGCTCATGTTGTTTTTGCAACCTTGGAGATATCGACGCTAGCATAATGCAACTCACTATCTCAAAATCAACAATATTTTTTTGGTAAGCCAACTTTTGGTCATCAGAAGCATTATCTACAAGAGGTTAGGGAAGACCATCTTTAAAGACATATACAAGCTTCTCATTCTTGAGAACTATTCTTAGGTTGTGAAGCCAATCCAAGAAGTTTAGCCCAGTTAACTTATTGTTATCTAAAATCGATCTTAAGTTCAAAGAGGTTGACATTGTTACGATCTAGTTGAGTGCAAGAGGGGGGGGGTGAATGACGCTTCTTCGATTTCAACAAGTTTATTAGCGGAAGCAATACAAAAGAAAACAATAGCTAAAATTGAAATCAAAGAAAAAAATGCTAACAAAGTCGATGTAACGTGGTTCGGAGATGACACTCCTACTCTACGGCAATCCGTAAGGTGGATCACTCCTAGCAAGCTTTCACTAGAACCTCCTTTTGATGAAAACACCAAGGTGGAGAAGACTTCTTTACAATCACACTCTTCTTCTTACAAGATGATGGAGTTAAGTTTGAGAAGAAGATGTTAAGAACACTTGAAAGCTTAGAGGAAGATTTGGTGAGCTTGAGAGTAAAGATCTGAATAAGAGCACTAGCCCTCTCCAGCTTGCTAAGGCCTCTCTTTATAGAATAGGGTTGTTTTTTCCCAATGAGCTCGACATTAGTCGACTGTTGCTACTATTGACTGAATCTAATGATTTCTAATGAAGACTAATCTACGATAGTCATAGCTCAACATCCACTTAATTAGTTGATTGCTCATATCAGCAGTCGACTGCTCAAGTCAACAGTCGATTGCTTTAAACAATCAGTCAACTAAAAATATTTCTGTGCTCGTGTCCACTTAAAGTAGTTGACTGCCCATACATGGAAGTCGACTGTTGTAGACCAGTTGACTATTAAACCCTAGCAGTCGACTGATAGAGCTATAAACGATAGTCGACTTCAGTTGACTGCTTGACCAGATGATTGGGTCATAACCCTAGTCGACTGTTCAAGCCTTCTGGACCCTCGAGTGTTGAACACTCGAGACCAGTTGACTGGGATAAACCACCAGTCGATTGATACACTTCAAATATGACTAATTCATACTTGTAAATTATTAGTGCAATTGGCCCAGGTCACGATTGATCAGACTCAAGTTTGACTTGAGTAGTATTTTGATGTTCGACAAATGTATGACAATCAAATTGTCATAGAAAGTCAAAGTCTTGTGTACTTGGCACACATGGAAAAGTCCAAGTCTTGGGTACTTGGCATGGAAAGTCCAAGCATGAGTATTGGAAATGGAAAAGTACAAGCATGAGCCTTGGCATTTGGAAAGTCCAAGTCATGGATACTTAGCAATGGTAAAGTCTAAGTCATGGGTACTTGGCATGGAAAGTCCAAGGGAGTGATATTGGCGGTGTAAAGTCCAAGCTTGTGTTTTGGCAGCATAAGTCCAATGTTTGGCGGCGTAAAGTCCAAGCTTGTGTCTTGGCAATATAAGTCCGATGTTTGGCGGTGTAAAGTCCAAGCTTGTGTCTTAGCAGCGTAAGCCCAAATGTACCTTGACAATGTAAACTCGATTAACATGACAATAGCCGATGGAATCACCTGAAGGCTAGCGTATGGATGAACAAGTCATGAATGACTTGGAGGGATTCGATAGGTGTGAGGTTGATGGAGGTGGCTAGAAGGCTTAGGTCTAGGCTAAAGGTGGTCTATCAAGTATGAGGGGATCATACTTGGGGCTAAACCTTATTGTTGAGGTTTAGTAGTCGACTGGGGTATTAGATAGTCGACTGGCTGAGTGTTTGACACTCAGGAGATGAGTTGACTCAAAGCAGTCGACTGGGGTTATGACCCAGTCGACTTCCAGGGAGTCAAATGGTGCTCGACTGCTCGATTGTTGCTCTGGCAGTCGACTGCTAGGGTTTGACAATCGACTGGTCCATAGCAGTCGACTACTAGGAGTGAGCAGTCGACTGATGGTCGTGGATGTTGGTGCAGGGGCACTAGATAATCGAACCTGTGTTTTGATTATGGCAAAGACACAAAGTTAAGTCTACATTGTTATCTCACGAGCTAAATCAAGTGTGCAGAAAAGTGTTAAAGCTGGAGCTGAAGGCTAGCGACACCCGGAGGAAGCCGCGGTGGTCGGGCGACACTCGAGTGACTTCGGAGGAAGCCGAAGGAATCGAGTGGAAGGCCGAAAGCGAGAGCTACTATCGAGGTAAGCTCGTGTGAGTGAGAGATTGTAAGGTCGTGTCCTCTTTACGGGGATGACCGTAGGCGGCGATTTGACTAAGACTTCCTGTGGAAGGTCTAGGTCGAGATCGGACGGTTAGAAACCGTCGTATTTATCATTTTCCGAGCTAACCTCTTATTGCAGGGAAGTGGCCAAGTGTGCGATTCTGGAAAATGGAAGCGATCGTGATGCCCATCGATCGGTGATCGATGGGAGGCATCGATCGTGATGGCGGCGATTGACTTTGCGCTAGGTCAAAACGGATAACGTTTGACGCGGCCACTTCGCGATAAAATTTGGACAACTTCATGATCCGTTCCGAAATAAGAGGAGACAAATTCAGAGGCCAAAGTCTATAAAAGGAGGGGAGGATTCCATCTCCAAATTACATCAAGTTTATTCATCAAGTGCTCCTACAATGCCAACGCTCCAACATCGTCATACTGTGGCGTCAAGTTCGATCTTCTTCGTGTGAGAATCAAGTAATATTTTTGATATTGTATTCTTTGTTTTTCTCCATAACGAGGTGAGGTAGGGTTGTTGCCTCATCCTCGTATATTCGGTTTTGTGATCGTTGTCTCCTACCTCCAACGAGGAGGAGACGTTATAGTGCTTTGCCCTCCGTACGCGGTCTAGGACCAATAGGGCCTTGGAGTAGCAACCGCTGGGTTGTGAACCAAGTAAAATAAACATGTTCATTTATTTTCCGCTGTGCTTACTTTGCGCATCGAACGAACGAAAAAGAAAAGATTTACGATCGCTATTCACACCAATCGCCGAGCGTAATTGATCGACTGGTCGATCACGAGCAAGAATCGATCTTGGCGGTCATTAGTAAGGAAGTTATTCGGGGTATCCATTAGGCGATTTCTAACGTGGATAGAGTCATTGTGAGACAATGGTATGAAGGTCAGTTGACTGCTGGGTAAGAGCAGTCGACTGGAAGGTGAAAATCAGCTAGAGTTGCAGTTTTATAAGGAGAACGAAGAGGAGGATTTTGTTCATGGTTCTTGGGGAGATTTGAAGGGGAATAGTTGGTGCTTTCCATTCCTTCAAAGCTAATCCAAAGCAATCAACAAGCAAGCAATCAAAAGTTCCTTGTGTAAAGTTTTCTTTACTTGTATTTGTGTATTGCTTAGTATACTATTGTATTTTCTTTATTAATGTTGCAATCACTTGTACAAGATTTCTCCACCTCCGGTGTGTCACAGAGGAGTTTATTAGTGGTGGTGTGCATCACTGGAGCTCACTTGAGCTCGACCCGTGAAGTAGAAATCCTAGGTTCCGAACTACGTTATATCGCTGTGCATTTGTGTTGTGCTTGTATTGTTGTTATCATTTGTATTTGTATTTGTATTCCGCTGTGCTAATGATAATTATAGACAAGCAACACGACCACACGATCAAATTCATCAAACGAAGAAAATTTGCTATTCACCCCCCTCTAGCGCGTCATCAATGTTCCTACAAAAATATACCATAAGCCTAGACTTAACCTTTTAGCTTCTCCATCAGCCTTGTGCCTCTAGGATGCCTTCGAGTTCACGACTCTTTCATCTTTGCGCTTGCCTTCAAAAGTTTTCCTCAGTTTCGTCATGCTTTGGGTTTCTCCTTTACCAAAGTTTTCTTGGACTTTACGCTATCAAAACTACATGTTTGGACTTATGCTGCTAAGACCTTGCCTTTGAATTTCCTTTGCCAAGGTCTGCTTGGACTTTATGCCGCCATGACTACATACTTGGACTTATGCTGCCAAGACCATACCTTGGACTTTCCTTGCCAAGATTCACACTTGGACTTATCTTTACTAAGTCTTCACACTTGGACTTTTCCTGTCACTTAAATATTCATGGTTAAATCACAATTATTGCCTAACTTCAAATGATTATCTAAACATCAAAATATATTAATGATTGGGCATTCTTATACTAACAATCTTCCCCTTTTTGATGTTTGACGATCATTTAAGTTAGGTCTTAAAAATATGCATTAAGGCATAATATGAATCTAACTTAATTTTGTTCTTCTCCCCCTTTGACACACATCAAAAAGAGAGAGGCATATAGACAATAAGGAAATTGATTAATAAATTGTATATGTCTTGAATTAGGGTGTAAAATATACTTAAAACTCCCCCTTAATCCAAGACACATTTCATGATATATGAATAACATGTTGAGTAAAGCAAGATCCCATGAGTAAGAATATATCCTAACTTTGCACCAACAATAAACCATAAGCACTTAAGTCATGGGTATAGATAAATTTCATGAAAAACTCCCCCTTACCCATTGTATTAGTTTAGTCCTACTCCCCCTTAATTTTTAAAAGTTATCATTATATCGCTGCACTAACCATAGAATAGGGTTAAGACACCTTAGATTGAACTCTAAATTAGGAAACAAGGCTGATTTGTCAAGAATCAGGGCTAGCAGTCGACTGCTCTCTAAAGGAGTCGACTGAAATTTTTGATACGCCCAAATGCATAATTTCATCCCAATTTCAAAAATGCATAAATAAATTAGGAAGTGTTAAAAATTCATGAAATTTTGTAAACATATTTGTCAAGTCATTTTCTATCAAAGAAAAATAATTAAAAAAATATATCTTTTCCAGATTTTGAAATTGACAAGAATTTGAAAACTAACAAAAATTCTAAAGAATTTTCAAAACTTTGTGCCACTTTTACTTAACAATTGAAAACTATTTTTCAAAATATCACAAACATAGTTTAAAAGATATTTTGTTTGACATTTTCAACTATGTTCTTAGAGCTATGTGCACATCAATTGTACACAAGTCTTTCCAATGATTGGTCCAATTAAGGATCAATGTCTCTAGCTGTCATTTTGGTTCATAGTAATGTATTATAACAAGCATGATGAACCAAGTGCATATTCCTAACATCTCACATGATGTCTAAGTGCCTCAATACAAAAATCATGGAATCTTAGGTGTTTTGTGAGATGTTTTAAAGTATAGTTCTAGATTTTGCTATAGGATCATGCAAACCTATACTACTATTCTACAAAACACATTCCAAGCTCTCTCCTTAATGATGTAAATTTCACTTCGGGGAGAGACTTAGTGAAAATGTCGACAAGGTTGGACTTATATTTAATGTAATTAAGCTCAATGTCTCCTCTTGCCACATGATATCTAATGAAGTGATGCTTCACTTCAATGTGCTTTGTCCTAGAGTAATGTACTGAATTTTTAGTCAAATTGATGGTACTCACATTATCACAAAGACCTTAATTTTGGAGCAATGTAACTCAT
This sequence comes from Wurfbainia villosa, assembly GCA_025175895.1. Classification (NCBI taxonomy): domain Eukaryota; kingdom Viridiplantae; phylum Streptophyta; class Magnoliopsida; order Zingiberales; family Zingiberaceae; genus Wurfbainia; species Wurfbainia villosa. The sequence goes on along the minus strand of CM046001.1, from coordinate 78,118,730 downwards.
AATCCTCTAAGATATATCTCATCCATAGTAATTGAGCTACACAATCACCCATGGCTACATACTCGACCTCAGTGGTGGATAAAGCAACACAAGGTTGCTTCATACTACTTCAACTAATTAGGAAGGATCCAAGAAATTGGCATCCACCACTAGTACTCTTCTGATCCAATTTGCAACCCACATAATCGGAATCGCTATACCCAATCAATTCAAAAGACCTAGTCCTAGGGTACCAAAGTCCTACACTTAGTGTGCCTTCGATGTATCTTAAGATTCATTTAGCGGCTACTAAGTGGGACTCTTTGATACAAGATTGATATCTTGTACACATACCTACCGCAAATAAAATGTTGAGCCTACTAGCGATTAGGTATATCAAACTACCAATTATCCTCCTATAAATTTTGAGACAATTAATTTTCCCTCTTGATCATTGTCTATCTTAGTGTTGTTTGCCATAGGGGTGGTTACTACCTTAACATTTTCCAAACCAAATTTCTTGATCATTTTTTTGTCATATTTGATTTGGTATATATGAATTCCCTCATAGGTTTGTTTAACTTGTAGGTCTAAGAAGAAATTTAATTCTCCAACTAGACTCATTTCAAACTTCTTTCCCATATTTTTAATGAAATCTTGAAGGAATTCATCATTTGCTGACCCAAAATGATATCGTCAACATACCCTTAGGCAACAAAGATGTCTTTTGACTTTGACTTTATAAATAGGGTTTGATCTACTTGACCTCTTCTAAAGTTCTTAGAAATTAAGAAAGATGATAGTCTTTTATACCAAGCCCGAGGAGCTTATTTTAACCCATATAAAGCTTTTCTAAGCTTATAAACATGGTTTGAGTAATCTTCATTCTCAAACCCGGGAGGTTGTTCTACATAAACCTCTTCCTTAATCAACCAATTTAAGAATGCTAATTTCACATCCATTTGATAGAGTTTAAAATCCATGTGAGAGACATACCCTAATAGGATTCTTATGGACTCTAACCTAGCAACCAGAGCATAAGTTTCATCATAATCAAGTCGTTCAACTTGATTGAATCCTCGAGCCACTAATATAGCCTTGTTTCTAGTGATATTACATTGGTCATCCAACTTGTTCCTAAAGACCCATCTTGTGGTAACAATTGTTGGTGCAATCGGCCCAGGTCATGATTGACCAGGACTCGAGCTTGGCTCGAGTGATGTTTCGACAAAAACATATGACAATGTAACTGTCATGGGAAAGTCCAAGTCTTGAGTACTTGGCACAAGGAAAGTACAAGCATGGGTCTTGGCATGGAAAGTCCAACATAGGTTGGCAAGGGAAAGTCCAAGGGGTTTGGTATTGGCGGCGTAAGTCCAATGTGCCTTGGCGGTGTAGACACTATTAGCATGACATAGCCGATGGAAGCATCTGAAGGCTAGCACGATGGATGAACAAGTCATGGATGACTTGGAGGGATCCGAGAGGCGTGAGGCTGATGGAGATGGTTAGAAGGCTTAGGTCTAGGCTAAGGGTGGTCTAGCAAGTATGGGGGCACCATACTTGGGTTAAAACCTCATGAGGTGTGCCAATGATCGTGCCATGTGGCCGATCGCATAGTCAACTAGGGTTCGATCGCCAGGAATGGCAAACGATCGCCGGAGCTTGGCACTCGATCGACGGGGAAAGCACCGATCGATCATGGATCACCGATCGATGCTCGATTTTCACCACATAATAGTCTCACTCAAAGACCTTAAAGTAGTAAAATCACGGGACGAGCAATGAAAGTGATGTTCATCACGATCGGCTTGATTTTGCTCATGATCACGACCGATGTCCTACGGTGATCGATTGACTTTCGACAGGTTGAAGCTATATAAGGAGCTCGTGATGGAGAAAAAGATAGCGATTTTCTTGGGTAAAATTGAAGGGGGAAGTTGGTGCTTTCCAGTCCTTCAAAGCTAGTTCAAGGCAATCAAAGATCAAGCAATCCAAAGCTCTTGTAAAGTGTTTTTCCTTTACTTGCATTTGTATTTCATTATATTTGCTTGTATCTATTTGATTATTGTTGTAATCATTATTGTACGAGGTTTCTCCGCCTCCGGATTGTTCCGAGGAGTGTTATTATAGTGGTGTGTGATTGGCATCGCTAGGGTTCGTGCGAACCCGATCCGTGGAGTAGGAATCGTTCGGTTCCGAACCACGTTAAATATTTGTGTTATTGTGTTGTGATTGTGTTTCGTTATTGTTATTATATATATATTCCGCTGTGTTAACGAAACTTGTAGACACAATCTCGATCGAATTCCATCAATGAACAAACACGTGCTATTCACCCCCCTCTAGCTTCCAAACGATTTCCTAACAAGTGGTATCAGAGCCCGGGGCTCTTCTACGGATTAACAACCTGGAGTCAAGACGCTAGAGGAACAAGATGGAATTCCGAGACAAGCTTGGATCGGACATCAACACTCCACCGCCATATGATCGAGAAGACTTTTGGACGTGGAGATCAAGAATGGAGATGTTCTTGATGATGGATATAGAGGATTGGTTCATCCTCATAGAAGGCTTTGAACCTCCTTGGGACAAAAACGGAAACGTCTTGAAATTGAAGAAGTGGACACGAGAGCAACGTCTCAAGTTCAAGACCGAAATCAAGGTAATAAAGCTTTTAGAAGATTCAATACCTAATGACATCTTGTCCAGTCTAGGTGAATTTCAAGGCGCCAAGGAGCTATGGGAAAATTTAGCCAAGCTCCATGAAGAACCATCCATGGCCCAATTAGGAGAAAGCTCATCCTCACAAGAAAGTGGGGATTCGGAGGTTGATAGGGAATCAATTTCTGAATCAGTGGAAGAGGAGGTGAAAGAATTGAAGGAGACCTCCACCTCTAGGATTGAAGGGGAGGAAGTTAGACCATCCACTTCGGAGAAAGAGCCAAGTCAAGAAGAAGCCTCTACTTCCGGTCAAGAGGAAGAGCAATTTCGAGTTTCCGCCACGGCCCTAGGTAACTCAAATATATCAATTTCTAATAAAAATCATATCATGTGTTTTGAGTGTAGGGAATTTGGGCATTACAAGAGCAAATGCCCAAAGAAGGTTAGGAAAGCTCCACCGGCACCAAAAGTCAAGGATGCCAGTTCCCCAACATCTAAAGGCAAGGAGCACATCATATGCTTCAAGTGCAATTCAAAAAGACATTATAGGAATCAATGTCCTAGGGGGAGCAAAAAGACCAAAGAGGGAGCTACACAAGTAGGGGGAGCCTCTAAGGCAAACCCTAAGGTATATTTTCATAATGCTCAGTCTTTAAATTCTAAGCAAAAGCATGCTAGAATTAATTCAAATAACTTTGCTATTACTCATGAATCAAAGCATCCTAGGAATGATAACTCTAGGTCTATTTCAAAGAAGGAGAAATTTGGGACTAATGTCCCTAGAAATGTCATTCCTAGGAAAACAATTAAGAAAATCAAAAGTCATTTAGGTATCAATCCCAATAAGGGTAGATATATGTTTAAGGTAAATGGTAATGCCCAAAAACCTAATCAAAAATCATTTGGGCAATTAGAATTAGAGAACCAAGCCTTAAGGTCAAGGCTTGAAAAACTAGAAAAAACCCTAAATAAGATACAAAATCAGTTTCAAGGGTCTAATGGTCAAAGTCAAGGGGCAAGATCTCAAAGTCAACATCTAGGACCCAAAAGATAAAAGTCAACCAAGGGCTATCAAGGTTTGAGTCACAAACCTAAGCCTAAGGTGGCTTACCATAGTGTTCCATTTGATTATGGAACACAAACTAGGTCTAGGAAGACCAAGGTTGCAAGGGGAGTTACCTCTAGAGTCAACCTAGGTAAGACCGCCATGACCAAGGCTAATAAGCCTAGGAGGGTCATTAGGAAGGTATCTAGGGAGGTTATCCCTAAGGAATACCTAATTAATTCAATGAGCTCAAATAGATTTTGGGTTCCAAAGAGCGTGATTGATTCACGTTAAATGAGTTAGAATGTGCCAACCATGATTGGATGGGTAGTTAACTCAACCATGGTAAAGGTGGCACTTTAGGTTATTTTCAAGGTTATGGTTACCTTGGAAATACATTTGAGTTTTAATTCTAAAATATTTTGGGATGTGCCATTTTTTTTAAATCATGAAAATCAATAAAATGGGCACAATCTAGATTTAAAGGTCGTAGTGTGTCACTTTGATCTTTGGCACACTTTAGGAATCAATGTATCAAGAAAAGTGTGTTAAGGTATAGAAGTTACATCAAGAGTAATACTCAAGTGCCACACACCTTGATGTCTTGTACTTACCATGCTTCATGTGTTTCACCATATGTTTGCATGGAAGGAATGTCTAGGGTGGATTGCATCTCACAAAACAAGTCTTTTACCTTGATTGTGTATTTCAACACTTAGAAAGGGTGAGATGTTAGGATTTTGAAACCATTGAATGTTAATGTTTGCTAAAATAAAATAAAATATCAAAATACATTAACAAATACATGAATATAAGCATAACATAAATATGGTCGATATACAAGATTAAACATGAGAAAATGGAATAAGTTAGATAAAGAAATCAAGATTTTCTGAATTTCAGAACTGGAAATTAGATATCAGTCGACTGATACAGTTATCAGTCGACTGATAACTGTTGGGAGATCGAAACTGCCGGCTAGAGGGGGGTGAATAACCCTCGTTCGTTGGATGTCGTAATTCGTTTGTTCTCGTGTGCTTGTCTACAATTGTCGTTAATATACGCAGCGGAATAACAATAGAAATAACAACAATACAAGCACAATCAATACACAAGATATACGTGGTTCGGAACCGAATGGTTCCTACTCCACGGGTGAGCTCACCGAGCTTTAGTTATGCGCACGACACTAACTAAACTCCTTCTCGACTATACGTCGGAGGTGGAGAAACCTCTCACAAGCAATTACAACAGTAATGTACAAATACAAACAAGAATACAAATACAATACAAAAGAAACACTTTTCACCGATTGCTTTTGATCACTTGTTTGTTGCTTGCTTTGATTGGCTCTTGAAGGACTGGAATGCAGCAGCAATTCCCCTCCAATAGCTCCACAAAAACCATGGCGAAATCCTCCAACTCGAGCTCCTTTTATAACCTGCATCAAGTTGTTTTCGCCCCCATCAGTCGACTGGTCCCGTAGCCATTGTCTCACAACGGCCAGATCCACGTTGGTTAAGTTCCAATGGATCACACATCAGTCGACTGATGGCACCCATCAGTCGACTGATCATCCATCAGTCTAGTGCTGGCGAGCTCGACTCCATTGTGTGCCCGTGCCGCGTGTCATCGATCCGCCATCCCTCGACGATCGACTAATTCTCCCAAGATCATTGCCCTCCTAGCGATCGATCAACTGAACTTGGTTCAATCGAACACCGTCGAACCCATACGACCTAGAAGCGATCGTGGCACCTATGTCAGTCGACTGATGTCGGCTAAAACCTCAAACACAAAGTTTTTTGAGCGTCCGACACTCAGTCTTAGCCACTTGGCCAAGTCCACCTTATCCCTCATGGAGTTCCCCACCGAAGCTCTCTTCCCTCGGCCTACGTCCCTCGGATGCGCCAAGCGTACGACTTCGCAGCGCCATCCTTCGCGTCTCATGCCCTAGAAGTATGCTTCCCTTTGGGCTCACTCCATTCGCTCCCCGTCCGGCGGTCCCTCGGATGCACCAAGCGCATTGCTTCGCAATGCCATCCTTCACCGACTCAAGGACCCGAGCCTAGTGAACTTGCCAAGTTCTCAAGACTTCCCAAATGCACCAAGCGCACAGCTTTGCAATGCATTTCTCACCAAGCATCAAGCGCACGGCTTCACAATGCTTTGGACTTTCCCATGCCAAGGCTTCCCCCTTGGACTTCCACACCAAGCTCCATGCTTGGATTTTCCATGTCAACCCCATGTTGGACTTTCCCATGACAATCCCATGTCATGAGTTTTGTCTATCATCAAAATACTATCAAGGTACTGCTCGAGTCAAACTCGAGTCAACTTGGGCCGATTGCACCAACAATCTCCCCCTTTTTGATGATTGACAAAACTACCATCTCAAGTTTACCAATTCTCCCATATTGGCAATTCTCATATCCCAAATGAGAATTCCAAACCTAATTGGTAACTTGGTAACATCTCCCCCTTTTTGACATTACATCAAAAAGGTCCTCCCCAAGGGTATGAATGTCTCATATCCCAATGAGATCTTATATCTCTCCCTTGGAGGAACACATGCCTACCATCTTTCTAGTGATCCCATATCACTTAAAGAGAGGCAACCCAATTTTCCTCCCATGAGGAAATACACATCCATCTTCCCATGATGGATACCTCCCCCTAGAGGCTTGCTCGCCCTTGACCATTGCACCAACAATGTCCTTGGAGAGTCCCTAAGCCAATAGGAACATTAAACCAAACAAAATTAAGGCAAAGTTCAACAATGAACTCTCATCCACCTTAAAATTGATACTCACCCTCAACCCAACTCCTAATCCATATCCAATGGATTTCCACCCTCTCGAATGCTCTCCCAAGCATATCCTAGGGTTAGGAGTGGTTAGGGGACCAAAACATGGCTAAACATGGGCCTAACTATCAAGTTTACCCGAAATCAGCCTGTGCGGTCGACTCGTCGGATACCGATCATTGGACTTACCATCGATCATTGCCATTACAGGCGTGTCGTATCTTACGATTCTGTAGTTTTGATTTGAAATGAATTTTTGAAATCCATAAGTAAATATACGTAATTTTAAAAATCTTGAAATGCATACGTATAATACTTATCCTAAACACTATGGGTGAAAAATATTGGAAATTTATTTTACCCATTAAATTAGGAGTTTGATACAAAGTCCAAAATTTAAGAAAAGCTTCAATAAAGAGCCCTCTTTGTATCATCCCATTCAATGGTGATAGCTATCAAAAGATAGGCTTCACCAAGGTTTTTCAAAATGTTTTCAAAATGTTTTTCAAACCTTTATTTTCTTTTTCCTAAACATCTCACCAATATCTAGATGTGTAAAACACATACAAGTCAAATTTTTTGTGAGATGTGGGTTTTGTTTTGTTTATGTTCTCATGCATATTTCTAGGCAACATTAATTTGATTCCCTTCAAGTTGTGCCATAGTCCTTAACTCCATTTTAAACTATGCATGATATGATTATGGCATAAATATGATTTAGATAAAAACATATGCCAATATCATGATGTCATGGCATGTGAATGAGAACTAAGCATACATGACATCTAAAGATAATTCTAAACATGATCATGACATTTTATAGATAAAAATGAAAATGATGTCATGACATGGTAAGGCAAACAAATCATGGCAAGTAAAATATACTAAGGTATAGAATACCTAAGTGTGAAAATCAATTTGCCATTTTTAGGGATTAAATACATTTTGCCTTAATGCCATTATTTCCTTAGTGTGCCAAAAACCCAAAATGGCACACCAATACCTCTAAAACCTAATTGTGCCAATTTGAATCATTTTAAGACTTCTTAAACCATATTGGCACATCCTAATGTGTCAACTCATCATGGCTAGGTTAACTACCCATCCACTTAGGGTTGACACACTCTAACCCATCTAGCGTGAATCAATCACGCTCCTAGGAACCCAATACCTATTGGAGCTCCTTGGGTTAACAAGGTATTCCCTAGGGATAACTTCCCTAGATACCTTCCTAATGACCCTTTTTGGCTTTGAAGCCATAGTCAAATGGGTCTTACTTGGGTCAACTCTAGAGGTGACTCCTCCATTGACCTTCTTAGTGGCTACATTTGATTTCTTTGAGGTGTTAGCCACTAAACACATACCATGGCTAGACTTAGGGATGACTTCCCTATTAGCCTTGGTTTTCCTAGACCTAGAAATAGTTCCATAATTAAATGGAACATTATGATATGTCTTCTTGGGCTTAGGTTTGTGACCCAAACCTTCCTTGCCCTTAGACCGTTTTTGAACCTTAGGTCTTGACTTTTGGGCATTTGACCCTAGAATTGAATTTTCTATGATTCTAAGGGCTTTCTCCATTCTCTCAAGTCTTGACCTCAAGACTTGGTTCTCTAGCTCTAATTTTCCCATTTTTAAATTTTCATTGGGTTTTTGGAAAGACCTCTTCTTCTTAGGCATGTGCCTAGACTTTTTGGGATTAATACCCAAATTTTCTTCTACTCTCCTAATTGACTCCCTAGGCAAGATATTTCTAGAATTATGAGTTCTAGGTTTGTCTTTAGTCATATGAACATGCTTGGCACCTAAGCAATAAACCTCATTATTTCTCTTAGCATGTTTTTCATTTATAATGGCAAGAGAACTAAAGTAATTCTTAGCATGCTTTTTGACTTTAGGAATTAAAGGTGCATTAAAAGAATTTACCTTAAGGTTAGCTTTAGAAGCTCCCCCTACATGAGTCACACCTTCTTGCCCTTTCTTCCTCCCCCTAGGGCATTGGCTTTGGTAGTGCCCCTTTTGATTGCATTTAAAGCACACAATGTGCTCTTTGCTTCTAGTTTTGGGAACACCGGCATCCTTTGACTTTAGGTTGACTTTTGGTGTCGATGCCTTTTCCTTAGCCAATTTTGGGCATTTGCTCTTGTAATGCCCTTTCTCCCTACACTCAAAACAAATAATATAATCTTTATGATTAATTATAATACATGAGTCACCTAGGGAGTTGGTGGAAGCCTCTTGGTCATTTCTTCCGGAAGTAGATGCTTCATTTTGGCTTGGCTCCGGAGTGGAAATCCTTTCCTCCCCCTCAATGCTAGAGGTGGAAGTCTCCACCAAATCATCAACATCTTCAAATGTGGATGGGCTTTCTTCCACGGCAACTTCCTCTACTTGTGCCGATTGGGAACTTTCTTGAAATTTCATTATCTTCTCCCATAATTCCTTTGCATCCCTATAGTCACCCAAACTAGACCAAATATGATTAGGTAACAAATCACCAAGCAATTTAATTACCTCAAGATTTGTCTTGAAGTCCTTTATTTGGTCTTGGGTCCATCTTGACTTCTCAATTTGCCTATTTCTTTCATCCCTAGGCAATTTGAAACCATTTTCTAAGATTAGCATAAAATCAAAATCGGTTTCTAGATATACCTCCATTTTTCTTTTCCACCATAGAAAATCTCCTTCGAATTTTGGAGGTTGAAGGTTGTAGCCGGCCATTTTGTAGTGCTCTCACGGCGGTTAGTCCTTGAAGAGCGACCTCGGCTCTGATACCACTTGTTGGGAGATCGAAACGGTCGGCTAGAGGGGGGTGAATAGCCCTCGTTCGTTGGATGTCGTAATTCATTTGTTCTCGTGTGCTTGTCTACAATTGTCGTTAATATACGCAGCAGAATAACAATAGAAATAACAACAATACAAGCACAATCAATACACAAGATATACGTGGTTCGGAACCGAATGGTTCCTACTCCACGGGCGAGCTCACCGAGCTCTAGTTATACGCACGACACTAACTAAACTCCTTCTCGACTACACGTCGGAGGTGGAGAAACCTCTCACAAGCAATTACAACAGTAATGTACAAATACAAACAAGAATACAAATACAATACAAAAGAAACACTTTTCACCGATTGCTTTTGATCACTTGTTTGTAGCTTGCTTTGATTGGCTCTTGAAGGACTGGAATGCAGAAGCAATTCCCCTCCAATAGCTTCACAAAAACCATGGCAAAATCCTCCAACTCGAGCTCCTTTTATAACCTGCATCAAGCTATTTTTCGCCATCAGTCGTGATGTCGTGACCATCGATCGGGTCCCCATTGTCTCCGTTGGTTAAGTTCCAACAAATCACATCGATCGGTGATGGCACCCATCGATCGGTGATCATCCATCGATCGAGTCTTTGGCGAGCTCGACTCCGTGCGTGCCGTGCGGTGTCATCGATCATTGCCATCCCTCGGCGGTCGGTGATTCTCAACGATCATTGCCCTCCCTCGGCGATCGGTGATGATCGGAACTTAGTTCGGTCGAACCGGTCGAACCCATACGACCTAGAAGCGATCGGTGGCACCTATGCGATCGGCCCGATGTCGGCTAAAACCTCAAACACATAGTTGTTTGAGCGTCCGACACTCAGTCTTAGCCACTTGGCCAAGTCTACCTTATCCCTCATGGAGTTCCCCACCGAAGCTCTCTTCCCTCGGCCTACGTCCCTCGGATCGCCAGCGCGCGACCCATAATGCCATCCTTAGCGTCTCATGCCCTAGAAGTATGCTTCCCTTTGGGCTCACTCCATTCGCTCCCGTCCGGTCCCTCGGATGCACCAGCGCCGCGACGTAATGCCATCCTTCACCGACTCAAGGACCCGAGCCTAGTGAACTTGCCAAGTTCTCAAGACTTCCCAAATGCACCAAGCCTTGCGGCTTCACAATGCATTTCTCACCAAGCACCAAGCGCCTTACGGCCCGCAATGCTTTGGATTTCCCATGCCAAGCACCAAGCGCGTGGCCATACTTTGGACTTTCCCATGCCAAGGCTTCCCCTTGGACTTCCACAAGCTCCATGCTTGGATTTTCCATCTCAACCCCATGTTGGACTTTCCATGACAATCCCATGTCATGAGTTTTGTCTATCATCAAAATACTATCAAAGTCTTGCTCGAGTCAAACTCGAGTCAACTTGGGCCGATTACACCTGCTAATGCTACGTAACTACGATATCGTAAGTCAGCGGTCGAGTCTTTGCTTCGATGCTTCATTGTTTGCACATCGATCGTGATGGGACTACATCGGTCGGTGATCATCTCTTATTCACCGGTGAGGTCATCGATCGAGTGCTTTCGGCGAAGCGGTCAGTGATGATCGCATCGATCGGTGGTGCTACTATAGCCTTGCGACCACGAAGACTCGGCCGATCGATTCTTTGGCCGAGCGATCATTGTCGACTCGATAAACCCGCTAATAAAGCTGTGATCGGTCGATTGATCGCACATCGCCGATCGGCGTCATGATTTTATAACGCCGAACCGCTAGGGTTCGGCGTCTTCACGCTACGCCCTCTCATTTTTTTTCCTTCTCCTCTCCGATCGCCAACTTCCTCTCCGACCAGTCTTTCCGGCCGTGCCAGCCGCCCAAGCCTTAGGTTTGATAGCTAAGTTTTTCCTTTCGCATTTTCACTCATCTCACAGCCCTAGTTCATTCGTTTCCAGCGTTTATCTCTTCGTTTCCGATTAGGGTTCCGACGTCCAGTCTTCCGGCGAACTTTCCGGCGGCCCCCTCAGCGATATCCGAGCATTCCCTCATCACCCCTTCAAATGACACCGAAGTAAAATTTTCTTACTCAAGAATCCTAATTTTTTCTTTTCATTGTAATCTATAACAATCTAATCGTGTATTGGTGCCCTTGCATTTCATATTGTTGCATTACATTCATGTAGGAGATCCCGTAGAAATGATCCACCCGAGGGTGAATCACGATTGTACCAACCTATGTTGGTTAGGTACATCGATAAGGATTTTTTTAACCGTTACTGTAGTGACATCATGGACATATTTGCATATTATCATCTTATGAAAATTGTCTTATGCACACATGCCATTAACGATGACCTCTTTAATGAGTTTTATCAGAACCTAAAGAAGGTAGACGATGGTCCTACCTACACTACTCGCGTTGCAAAATGCGATTTAGAGTTCACTCCTGCGATATTGCAGGAGTTTCTCGAGTGTAAGCCATCGAATGACACCTTCATTTTCTACCCTACCTTTGATACTCCTTTACCCGAGCCATTTGACCATATCTCTATGGACTCCATGCATGAGCATGTTTTTGGTCATCCTCGTCCACCAGCCCAGAATTTATTTCCTATTGCTGAGTTATCTGCACCTGACAATGTACTCTACAAGGTCATTGTTGGGTGTTTTCTTTCGATCGTCACTCGGGGTCTGGCCAAGATTCGGCCTCCCCATCTCTTTCTACTATATGCCATGCGTAATAGGTTAGACATAAACATTGCACTAAACATGTTTCATTGTATTGTGCATTTCATTTACCCTGTACAAGGGAAAGTGCATATGCCTTATGGGCACATTATCACAACATGGTTAGAGTCAGTAGGCATTAACATTCATAGGGGATCACTGAGGTCTCTATCTGAGGTGTACGACTGTATATCAGTTCGTAACTTCTCGTTAGTGAAGCTGCGGATGGGGCCTGGACAGATGGAGTTGGCACCTCGACCACCACCCAGGGCACGCAGAGAGCCTCCTCTGGTACCCAGAGAGGCGGCAGAGGACTATGAGGATGCAGACGCCGCTGATGAGGAGGATTAGCTGCCAGCAGATGCATCAGCGGTGGGTCCATCGGATCGTCTTGGCCAGCTGGAGTCCAGATTCCAGGACTATCAGCAGACAGTCGACTCTAGGCTGTCAGAGCTCTTAGTAGGGCAAGCATCCATGGGCGCATTTCTTGGTCGGATGGAGGAGAGATACATGCAGATTGCAGAGTCCCAGAGTCGTATCGAGCAGCATCAGCTCGATATGTATGAGATGATGCGGGCTTGGACTTTGAGCCAGCAGCCTCCTCCACCTCCACCTCCTGCAGACGACTAGATCTAGAAGATGTTAGGATTTTATTTTGTTTCTCAGTTTTTGTAATGAGATTGAGTATATCAAATCTCTGGTTTTGAATGTAAAAAAAAAACTGAAATCTTTTAAATTGAATGAAATTTCTGTTTGTGAAAATCATGTGTGTTTGAGTGTGTATTTGTATGAATGTATTGGTTTATGAAAATTGCTATATCATGACATGAAATTTCATCCTATCATATAGTATGTCATGCCATTGGTTATGATTATTTTAGATGTCATGTTTGTTTTTTTTATTATATTACATATCATGACATCATGATTATTGGCCATGCATTATTATTGTTATGATTTGTGCCATGATCATTCATGCATTTTATTGTGATTAAAATTGATTTAAGGAGAAATGGCATTACTTGAAGTCCTATTTCTAAGGGAATCAAGTAGGGTTGCCTAGAAACTGTATGAGGCCATAATAATCCTAACCCCACATCTCACATCACATTGACATGTATGTGTATTTATACACCCTAGATACATGTGAGATGCTAGGATAATAAGTTAGGTTCAAGGTGCATAGGTAGTGCATCTAGATGAACTCAAACTTCTTTTAATTATCACCAAGAATCATAAGGAAAGCTAATATACAAGTTATGTATATTTAGCCAATAAACCATGGTTCAAAATAGGTTTTCAAAAAACGTTTTAAAATCAATTTAGAAAACCTTAGTGAAGTCTATCTTTTGATAGCCATCATCATTGTAGAAGTTGATACAAAGTAGATCAAAAACTTTAAAGTTTTAATAGTTTTTGAACTTTGTACCAATCTCCTATTTTCATGGTAAAAATATTTTTCCAAAATTTTTCACCGATTGTATGTGTGATAAGTAATGTACGTATCAAGTTTCGTGATTTTTTTATTTACGTAGAATTACTTATGAATTTCTAAAAGTCGAGTCTGATATCTGAAAATCAGAGTTTTGATTATCGATCACCTCTGAGCGATCGGTGATGGGCGATGTTGGACTCATTTGCGATGCGATATCACTTTCATTGTTAGCCGTGCGGTCGGTGATGGATCATCGATCATTGGTGAGTCGATTGTCAATACTGATTTCGGGAAAACTAAGTTTGTTTATCCCAATTTCAGCTGCGGTTAAGGTCCCTAACCACTCCTAACCCTAGGATATGCTTTGGAAAGCATGATGAAGGGTAAAAATCCATTGGATATGAATTAGGAGAGGTGTTTAGAGTTTGTATCAATTTTAAGGTGTTGGGAAGTTCAATGTTGAATTTCTAACCTTCATTTTGATGACTTAGAGTTCCTACTGGCTTAGGGACTTCCCAAGGACATTGTTGGTGCAATGGTCAAGGGGGAGCAAGCCTTTAGGGGGAGGTATCCATCTTGGGATGATGAATGTGTTTTTCTCCTTGAAGAGGAGAGGTTATTGGGAAAGTATCATCAATTGGGAAAATTGATGGGCTCTTGATACCCAATTTGAAAATTGGGAGAGTGAATATGATTGTCTCTCTTGAGTGATATGAGACTTATCACTAGGAAGATGGTAGGCTTCCTAGGTATTTTTAAACCAATGAGGAGATTGTAAGATCTCATTGAGACATGAGACTTTGACCTCCTTGGAGAGATGACCTTTTTGATGTATGTCAAAAAGGGGGAGAATATTTGGGAAATTATTTGGGATTACCAATTTGGAATAATTGGTAAGAGACTTGAGTTAGTGGTCTAACTCAAATGGATTGTTTGGTTTTTGTCAAACATAAAAAAGGGGGAGATTGTTGGTGCAATCAGCCCAGGTCACGATTGACCAAGACTCGAGCTTGGCTCGAGTGATGTTTTGATGTTTCGACAAAAATATATGACAATGTAACTGTCATGCGAAAGTCCAAGTATTGAGTACTTGGCACAAGGAAATTCCAAGCATGAGTCTTAGCATGGAAAGTCCAACATAGGTTGGCAAGGGAAAGTCCAAGGGGTTTGGTATTGGCGGCATAAAGCCCAAGCGGGAGTCTTGGCGGCATAAGTTCAATGTGCCTTGGCGGTGTAGACACTGTTAGCATGACATAGCCAATGGAAGCATCTGAAGGCTAGCACGATGGATGAACAAGTCATGGATGACTTGGAGGGATCCGAGAGGCGTGAGGCTGATGGAGATGGTTAGAAGGCTTAGGTCTAGGATAAGGGTGGTCTAGCAAGTATGGGGGAACCATACTTGGGTTAAAACCTCATGTTTGAGGTGTGCCAGTCGACTGGCATAGTCAACTAGGGTTTATCGCGAGGAATGGCCAAGCAGTCATTCGGAGCTTGGCACTCGGTCGATCGGTAGAAGCGATCGGTATCGATCATGGGATCAGTCGACAGATGCTCGGATTTTCGGCCACAAAATGGAGTCTCACTCGACCGCTGGGATGAGCAGTCGAGTGATGGCTCATCAGTCGTCTGATGCTCATGATCAGTCGACTGATGTCCTAGCCATTGGATTTTTCCAGCGTGGATTACACCGTTGTCTCACAAGCGGTGTGATCAGGTCGGCCCGATGGTCCTATAAGGAGCTCGTGATGGAGAAAAAGATAGCGATTTTCTTGGGCAAAATTGAAGGGGGAAGTTGGTGCTTTCCAGTCCTTCAAAGCTAGTTCAAGGCAATCAAAGATCAAGCAATCCAAAGCTCTTGTAAAGTGTTTTTCCTTTACTTGCATTTGTATTTCATTATATTTGCTTGTATCTATTTGATTATTGTTGTAATCATTATTGTACGAGGTTTCTCCGCCTACGGATTGTCTCGAGAAGGAGTGTTATTATAGTGGTGTGTGATTGGCATCGGTAGGGTTCGTGCGAACCCAATCCGTGGAGTAGGAACCGTTCGGTTCCGAACCATGTTAAATATTTGTGTTATTGTGTTGTGATTGTGTTTCGTTATTGTTATTGTAGGGGATCGATATGGCCGGCTAGAGGGGGGTGAATAGCCCTCGTACGTTGGACGTCATAAATTGCTCGTCTACAAAAGATTAGCGCAAGCGGAATATACAAATACAAAGCAAAAGACAAACAATAAAACAAACGCTAACACGATGGTATAACGTGGTTCACGGCTACGCCGCTAATCCACGGTCCCTGATTCGTCCTCGGTGAATCACTCCGTTAAACCAATCCACTAAATGGTCTCTCCTTTGCACCAAGCTAGGTGGAGGTAACCTTTACAACTCAAGCACACTCTTCTTACAAATAGAATGGAGTAAGAACAGGTAAGAAGAGTTTAGAGCTTGTGGGGCACTAGGAAGATTGTTTGGAGTATGAGCATTAGCCTCTCAAAGGCTCACACCCTCTCTTTTTATAGAGAGGGCTAACTTCTTCCCGTTTGCCGCCATCGATGTCATTGCCGCCCTTGGCGATCATTGCCCGATCCTAGCGGCCTCGAACCGCGTCGGATCCGGCCGTTGTAGTCAACGGAACTCTTGGCGGTCGGTGATGGACCTCATCGGCTACGCCTCTCCGTAATCGGCGCCCGATCGGCTACGAGCGGTCAATGGTAGAACCCTTATTGACGATCATTCTTTGCCCGGCTTGATCGGTGATGGTCTTGATCGGCTACGGCCCTTACGTATGGCGATCATTCGCGTGGCAGCCCGCGATCCGATCGTATGCGGTCGAACTCCTCGACTCCGGAGGCGATCATTGCCAATGACATGGCAGCGATCGGTGTCGAAAACTCATCCGGCACTTGGCGGATGGCCAAGTTTCACCTAAGAGCTACCCTTCCCTGGGTTACAATCATTCACTCTCATTTCTCGGAGTCCCTCGCCTTCGAAGTTCTCTTCGTTCTCGGCCACGTCCCTCGGCAGCATCAGGCGCACGGCTCTGCAATGCTCCTTCGCGTCTCTTGCCTCGAAGTCTACTTCCTCCGGCTTCACTCCAAGCTTTCTCGTCCGACGGTCCCTCGGATGCTCCAAGCGCACGGCTTCCGCAAAGCTATCCTTCACCGACTCAAGGCACGAGTCATGAGATGTGAAACTCGCCACGGCTCCATGTGCGAATTACTAAGTCCTGCACGACTTCAACGCACATATCACATCAACATATCAAACTAACTTAAACCCTTTGCCACACTATCAAAACCATATCACGGCAAGAGATTGCCCTAACAATCTCCCCCTTTTTGATGTGTGGCAATCCGTTTAAGTTAGGTAAAAACATTTGATATAAATTCTAAGGTAAGAAAGCATGTAAAGATAAACATGATATAGCAACATGCAACTCCCCCTTAATCCATGAAACTCTCCATGCAAATTTTCTCCCCCTATCATATATTTCTCCCCCTAAAATATATTTCTCCCCCTAAAATAATTAACTTAAACATAATTATTTCTCCCCCTTTGACACCATCAAAAAGATTAACACTAAGTTATAAGCTCATGGCATCAAGTATAATGGAGGAAAAATATGACAAGTTGATTTAAAAATTGGGTACCACTTGTTGATGGCATCAAGTATATTTCTACCACTTGTTGTAGGTTTACAAACTGAATTCGGCCTCCAATGTTCTGATTTACAGGCCACGACCATTGATCGCTATCGCGATGGCAATGATCACAAAGGAATCCAAATTTCTGATTTTCTGGACGAATTTCAGAAATGCATTATAAATTCCAAAAAATTTGAAAAATCATGAAATTTGGGGAACATATTTCTTTTAAGTATATCTATCAATGAAAAATAGTTTTTCATGAAAACTCATTATATTTTCTTGTTTTTGCCAAAAATCCAAACACTTGAAAAACCACTAGTTTTTGAGCATGTTAGTATCCATTTTAGCACCTAGTCTTGCTTTGAATTGTTCCAAAACATGAATACATAGATTTTAGATTAAGAAATTGTTTTGAAAACATATGAAATATCCAACCATGATCTTTGGGCAATATGTCTATTTATTAAACATAAGCCTTCCCCATGATTGGTCTATTATTGCTATGTTGATACTTTAAATGACCATCTAAATGCCATAGGCATTAGTGGACATTTGTATCATCCTAACATCTCACCCATGCTAAGTTTGCAATCAAGGTAGCCTATAGTGGGTGTGAGATGCATCCTAGGGGGTATTTGTATATACTTAACCAATATATTCATGCAATTCTATCATGGTTAAGTATCAACCTAACAATTAACATGATCATAATGACATATATGAATTAATTCTACATTATGATCATGAAATACATGTTTTCATCAATTTTATAACCATGCATTAGGTAATATGTGATGATAATAAACAAATTATCACCTAAAGCATGATTTAACCCTATTTCTAGTGATAACGTGCCAAATTTCAAAATCATAAATCATGATTTAAAACATACATAGCAATTACATTAATCATCATGATTTAGGCATTATTACCTATTTATGGGTACGTTATCATCACCCAACACTATCAAAAAAATGTTGTCCCGTCATCCTAAGTCAACCAAATTATGATATAGGTCAAGTTCATATGGTTGACTACCCTAGGGTTATTCTAACCCTTAAGGATGGATTTTGGAACCCAAAATAAATTCTTTCCTATTGGGTTCACTAAATATTCCTTGGGGATCCATTTCCTAGCAATTACATTCTTTTTATCTTGTCCCCTAGCTATTAGGCATTTATAGGCCTTTTCATTTTTCTTTTCTTTGTATCCTAAGCCTTTCTTGTTGAAACTAGCTCTTTGGCTCCCTAAGATCATGTTCAATGTGTTGGAGCCAATAGTGAATTTCTCTAGGGCTTTGGTTAAATAATCTACCTTTTCCCTTAATGCCCTATTTTCCTCTATGCATGCATCATTAACATTTAAAGGCATATAATCATGTGAGCATGCATCATCTAAGCTAGAAGAAATATTTTCATTTTCATTTAAGCATGCTTTTTCTAATTTTTGTTCTAGGTCCTTAATTTGATCTAGCATGCTTTTGTTCTTCTTCTTAGCTCTAAATAAGTCCTTAGTTAAGCTAGAAATCATAGAAACTATTTTATTAGGGGTTAGATTTGTTACCATAGTTTCCATGTCCTCTTCTTCTTCGGATGAGGAGGATGTGGAGGCTCCCCCTTCATTTGAGCTCTCCCCATTTGAGCTTGAACCTTCATCTTCGGAGGAAGAGCAATCCAAGTCATCAAAGGCCATCAAGGCCAAATTGGTGACAAAGGCATTCTCCTCATCCGATGATGAGGAGGAGGATGAGGATGGATCATCCCAAGTCCTTGCCTTGAGAGCCTTAGCCTTTCCCTTCTCCTTTGTTTTCTTCTCCTCTTCCTTCTTTTTCTTGCTCCCCTTTTTCTTCTTCTTTTCTTCTTTCTTTTTCCTTTCTTCCTTGCTCTTGTTTAGGAGAGGACAATTGTCCCTTATGTGCCCTTCTCCTTGGCAATTGTAGCATATGACCTTCCCCCTTGGTCTTCTATTCCTATCATTAGATTTATCAAATCTAAAATTCTTAAATGCTCGTCTTACCCTCCTTACCATGTAGGCTTCTTCGGTGCTATCCATGGAGGAGGAGGAAGACGCTTCGTCATCGGAGGAGGAGGGGATTTCCATCTTCTTCTTCCCCTTATTTGCCAACAATGCTACTCCTCTTGAGGGTTGAATTTTAGGCTCCTCTTGTATTCCCTCAAGCCTAGTTTTGTGGAGTTCCATTGTTGAGAAGAACTCCTCCAAGGTGCTCACTTCTAAATTCTTTGAGATATAGAATGAGTCCACCATGGAGCTCCACTTTGAGGACCGGGGAAAGGCATCTATGGCCTTCATTACCATATCCCGGTTTGATAGCTTCTCACCTACACTTGTTAGTCCATTTAAAATTTCTTTGAATCTAGAATGCAAAGAAATTACCTTTTCTCCCTTTTCTAATTTGATGTTGGATAGTTGGGAGCGGAGGAGATCTCTCCTTGCTAGCTTTGCCTCGGATGTGCCTTCATGAAGCTCAATTAGCTTCTCCCACATCTCCTTGGCGCTTAGGCATTCTCCTATTCGGTTGATTTCTTGTTGGGGGAGCACATTGAAGAGATGGTGCTTGGCTTTGGAGTTTGCAAGGTGCTCTTCCCTTTGCCTTTTGGTCCACCTAGATTTCTCTATTGGCTTCCCTTCTTCATCCCTAGGCAAAACGAAACCGGATTCCATTGTAATCATTATATCAAAATCCGTTTCGAAAAATACCTCCATTCGCTTCTTCCACCAAGCGAATTCTCCTTCAAACTTCGGAGGATGGATGTTGGAGCCGGCCATTTTAAAAGTTGCTTGTTGTGGCGGTTAGTCCTCGACAAGCTTTCCTCGGCTCTGATACCACTTGTAGGGGATCGATATGGCCGGCTAGAGGGGGGTGAATAGCCCTCGTACGTTGGACGTCGTAAATTGCTCGTCTACAAAAGATTAGCGCAAGCGGAATATACAAATACAAAGCAAAAGACAAACAATAAAACAAACGCTAACACGATGGTATAACGTGGTTCACGGCTACGCCGCTAATCCACGGTCCCCGATTCGTCCTCGGTGAATCACTCCGTTAAACCAATCCACTAAATGGTCTCTCCTTTGCACCAAGCTAGGTGGAGGTAACCTTTACAACTCAAGCACACTCTTCTTACAAATAGAATGGAGTAAGAACAGGTAAGAAGAGTTTAGAGCTTGTGGGGCACTAGGAAGATTGTTTGGAGTATGAGCATTAGCCTCTCAAAGGCTCACACCCTCTCTTTTTATAGAGAGGGCTAACTTCTTCCCGTTTGCCGCCATCAGTCGACTGCCGCCCTTGGCAGTCGACTGCCGTCACTACAACGGCCTCCGAACACGTCGGATCCCGACCGTTGTAGTCCAACGGAACTCTTGGCAGTCGACTGATGGACCTCATCGATCACGATCGGCCGCCGTAGTCGACGCCGATCGGCTACGAACGGTTCTGGTCGAACCCTTATTGACCCGATCACGCTTTCGCAGCCGATCGATGGTCTTGGCGACTACCCACGTATGGCGATCACGGCTGCGCAATCCAATCGATCGTATACCAATCGAACTCACTCTCGGAGCGGATCGCCATGACATGGCATGATCGTGTCGAAAACCCATCCGACACTTGGCCAGATGGCCAAGTTTCACCTAAGAGCTACCCTTCCCTGGGTTACAATCGCTCACTCTCATTTCTCGGAGTCCCTCGCCTTCGAAGTTCTCTTCGTTCTCGGCCACGTCCCTCGGCAGCATCAGGCGCACGGCTCTGCAATGCTCCTTCGCGTCTCTTGCCTCGAAGTCTACTTCCTCCGGCTTCACTCCAAGCTTCTTGTCCGGCGGTCCCTCGGATGCTCCAAGCGCACGGCTTCCGCAAAGCTATCCTTCACCGACTCAAGGCACGAGTCATGAGATGTGAAACTCGCCACGGCTCCATGTGCGAATTACTAAGTCCTGCACGACTTCAACGCATATATCACATCAACATATCAAACTAACTTAAACCCTTTGCCACACTATCAAAACCATATCACGGCAAGAGATTGCCCTAACAGTTATTATATATATATTCCACTATGCTAACGAAACTTGTAGACACAATCTCGATCGAATTCCATCAATGAACAAACACGTGCTATTCACCCCCCCCTCTAGCTTCCAAACGATTTCCTAACAACAATAGTGCTATCATTGAGTCTAGGGACTAGTTCCCATACTTGACTTCTCTCAAATTGAGCTAATTCTTCTTGCATTTCCATAATCCAATCTGGATCAAGTAATGCATCATTAGTTGATTTAGGTTCAATTTGGGATATGAGAGCTACTTAACTAGTAGGAGCTCTATGAAAAGATCAAGTTCTTACTTCTTGTGATAGTTCTCCTCCTACTTGATCAAGGGGATAGTTTTGATGAATCCTTAAGGTTTTAGGTGGTGAATAAAATTGATTTTGATCATGGTTATCCTTTCTTCCTTCATCATCGGAATCTCCTCTTCCTCTCCCTTGATCATTACCTCCTAATTCTCCCCCTTGACCATTACCCCATAAGTTTAAATTTTGAAGTCCTTGGGTAATGTCTTGATTTTTGTCATTAATATCCTTATTAATGGAGGATTTTCTAGGATAGGTGCTAGAGGATTCATCAAGTTCAATATTGGAGGATTTCTCAATCTTTTGAGTCCTCTTATTATATACTCTCTAACCTCTACTAGTAGATGAGTATCCAACTAGGATTCCCTCATCTGCCTTAGACTCAAATTTTCTTAAATTATCTTTGGTATTCAAAATATAGACTTTGTTAGTGAAAACCCCAAAATCCAATCATGTGATGATTGTTGTATGGACTTTATTGTATCATATTCCTATTAATAAAGGCATGGTTATTATATTTACTTGTATTGGTGCCAAATAACTAAGTATAATAACGTCCTTGAGTTGTAGGTTCTTATCTATATCAATCGATTGGTTGAATCGATAATGAGATGATATACAGAACACTACTCTTAATCATTCCTAGTCAAGTATTAACATTCAGAGACAATGTTAATAAGTAGAGACTAGCATGTAGGTCAACACGATGACTTGATCTCACAAGTCATGGATATGAGATATCAAGTTGACACATGGGTATGCATTGGAGAATGTATACTGAATGACCCACCATGAGAAAGTATCATGGATCATTATATGAGTGTCATATACTTTCTAATGTGGCTATTAGTATGACTATTAGTCCTTAGACCTGAAGTCAAATCCCCTTTAAGTTAGCCGCTATCGGGAGCACTAAATGCATGATTATATGATACTAAATAAACAGCAATACGTAAACTGTATGTAACAAATTATGCGGAGGGATATGAGTGATGTAGATGGGATCTATCCCTCCTATATGACGGGAGTGACATCGTTATTCTTGATAGAGTGAGACCACGAAGTGCCCAAATGAGTCAATATGAGATATTGAGCTCATTTGATTAGAGTGAGTTTACTTGGAGTTCAAGATATAGATTGTACTGAGGATGACATGGTCTATGCCTCAATTGGTCAATCTAGATGTCAAGGATAGAGGGACATTGTCACATATTGTGAGAGTCACAATTAGCAGTCACAAAGGTGATGTTGGAGCTCAACATTCTTGTAACTTGGGTAGCAATGATGTGTTACTATATACCGCTCTTTGCTTATGTTCCTAAATCGGTTTAGGAGCAATGCCAACGTTACAAGAACCTATAGGGTCACACACAAAGGGCAATTAGATGGAGATCAGGTTCATATGATGAACCATGAGGATTAGGTTCATGGGATGAACCAAATTGGATTAAGAGTAATCCAAATTAGACTAATTGAGTTAGACTCAATTTGATTCAAGTGTTGAATGAGTCTAATTTAGATTTGATTCATTGAGTCAATTTAAATTAATGAATAAAGATTCATTAAATCAAATTGACTTGAATCAAGTGGTTAGATTTGATCAACCATGGGAGATAAGAGGTCAAGTTTGACTTGACTTGAGAGGGAAGATGAATGGTCAATTTTGACTTGACCAATTGCCATGTCATGGTGACATGGCATGGGGGCCGGCCAATGATGGTGTTCCACATCATCATTGACTTATCATGTGGTGCCACCTCATGAGGGAGACCAAGAGCCATTGGCTCTTGGAGTTACATGCATGCATGTAACCCCCCATCCAAGAGTGGCCGGCCACTTTACTTCTCATTAGATGAGAATTCATTTTGTTTGTAACTCCATCATCTTCTTCCTTGCTCTCCTCTCAAGTTTTCTCTCCCAATCCTCTTCTTGCCGTGGACATAAGGGGTACTATCACACTCAAGATTGTCTTTTCTCCACCATTTGTCCGTGTGGATACCAATAGAGGAGTGTTCACTTGACACTCTTGAGTTCCGACGAAGCTTTTGGATGAGTGGGATAAGTGAAGGGCGTCACTATGAGGGTAACGCTCTATCTTGAAGATCTAGGATCTTTAAACACATACAAATAATTTATGATATATATATCTTCATACGGATCCGTGGCCGGGCTTCCGAGGTTTTCGCAATGCAAAAAGCGGTTTTTACGGCTCGGAAATCCCAACAGAGGTATCAGAGCCACGTGCGAAGCGTGTATGTGTTTCATATTTGTAGTTTTTGTATTAGATATAAAAATTACAGATTTTTAAGTTTCTGTAAATTTCCTATTTTTATAGAATTTTAGGGTATTTTTCTCGAAGAGTCGAAGCAACAAGTGTTGGGACACTTGTAGGCTTCAACCACCGAGAAAAACTCTCCGAAACGGCGAGTTCTCGCTTTAGGTTTTTGGGACAGCGACTTAAGTCGCTGTAAGATCTAGTAGGGACACTTGCAAAGTTTATTTTTGCGAGTAGGAGCGCTACCCCTATCCCCGAAAGGGGCCTTGTCCCGCGATCACGCCTGGAAACCGCTTAGCAGGACCGTTACCGAGAGGTGACTCATAAAATTGAAAAAAATAAAAAAAATTATAGAATTTTTTTGTAAAATACATAATTTAGTATTATTTATAATTCTGTGATGGTCATGGCCCAAGAACCCCAATATGATTGGATGTTAATGTGTTGTAATTCATAATACGGCTTGCGTGCCGTTTTTGTGATTGTGCTTGTTGTATAGGGTATGCGACCTTTTGTGTCGTGCCTCTTCTTTTTAAAATTCTAGTTATAAATAGTTTTAGACTCGAATGTAACTCGAGTTTCATATTTTTAATGTACAAAATGGAGCGGTAGAAAGTCCACTAGTAGATGGAGTTACGAGAAGGGTGCCGACGACACATGGCGGTCAAAGGAGGCGCTTGGAGAAGCCACTAGCCCTAGGTTGACCGTCCGATCTTCTCATTGGCTTGAGAAGATCGTAGTAGGGCCATGACCTAATCACAAATAATTTATATATATATATATATATATATATATATAATGCTTGTATGTATATGATGCATGCTAGGATATTTTTCTTGTATGTATATGATGCATGCTAGAATAATGCTCGTATGTATGTGATGCATGATAATATAGGATAATAAAGGTATTAATGCGTATATGATACACATTACAATTATATTAGATCTTAATCGAATCAACTCGTAAATGCCTACCAAGTCCTTGATACCCATCACTACCTCGATCATTTGTAGTTGTTGAATCTGCCAAAGCAGAGCAACACATATTATCATGGTAGGGTGCGGAGGGACAATCTTGGTCCTGCCTATCATGGCTTGGGTTAGAGTAAGCTCAATTAGATTGAGTAAAACTAGTTAACTCAATTGGATCGAGTAGAACTATAGGCATATTCCAACCGTTGGAAAGATAGGATAAGATCGCATTTACACTAAATCTTGGGCGATTTAGCCAAAGCTAACTCAAGGTCTTTTGTAAATGTGGGTCTTGATCCTATAAACAAGAGTTGCATAGAGATGTAATAGGTAATGTGTTACCCACCGATCATACTAAATCTTGGGCGATTTAGCCAAAGCTAACTCAAGGCTTATTATGATGTGGATCTTGTACCGCAGGAATTATAACTAGTTTGTATGAATCTAGTAATGTGGTTTGACCACATCCATAACTCGATTCTACAAAATTCCTATAATTCAGTGGGAGCATCATTTGAATAAAGGCCTAATTAAATGATAAAAGGAATATGATATTAATTCTCTGCATTGTATGTTGTAGATTACTATGTCGACAAATACGAACACTCTCTCTCTGCGTTCTGTCCTTGAGAAGGACAAGCTCAATGGAGCAAATTTCTTGGACTGGTACAGGAACCTGAGAATTGTTCTCACCCAAGAAAAAAATTTGTATGTCCTGGAGCAGCCCATTCTGAAGGCACCTCCTGCCACTGACTCGCGAGCTGACAAAGATGCTTACAAGAAGCATCAAGATGATGCATTAGATGTGTCATGTCTCATGCTCGCGACCATGAACTATGAGCTTCAGAAGTAACACGAGTTCAAGAATGCTTATGATATGGTTGAACATCTTCGTCAACTATATCAAGGACAAGCAAGGTACGAGAGATATGAAGTCTCTAAGGCATTGTTTGGTTCCAAAATGCAAGATGGGACTCCCGTAGGTCCATATATACTCAAGATGATTGGGTACGTAGAAAACCTACAGAGATTGGGATTCTCCCTTGGCCAAGAGCTGGCCACTGACTTGATCTTGCAGTCTTTGCCACAAAGCTACAATCAATTTGTCATCAATTACAACATGAATGAAATTGATAAGCCACTGCCTGAGATGCTTAGAATGTTGAGAACTGCTGAGCTCAACCTTAAGAAGGGAAAATCTGACTCCATTTTGATGGTGCAAAAGAAGAAAGGCAAGGGAAAGCCTAAAGGTAAGGGAAAGTCCCAAGCCAAGGGCAAAGGCAAGGAACTGAAACCCAAAGGAGGGGTGGCCAAGGAAGAGGCTTGCTTCCACTGCAAGGAAGCTGGACACTGGAAGCGTAACTGCAAAGCTTACCTGGAAGATCTTAAGAAGAAGAGAAGTGAGACTTCTACTTCAGGTATAAATGTTATAGAAGTCAATCTATCTATTTCTTCATCATGGGTATTAGATACCGGATGTGCATCTCACATTTGTACCAATGTGCAGGCGCTGAGAAATAGCAGGGCATTGACAAAGGGCGAGGTGGACCTATGAGTAGGCAATGGAGCAAGAGTTGATGTTGTTGTTGTAGGAACTTATGATCTATCTCTGCCCTCTGGGGTTGTACTAGAATTAGATGAATGTTGTTATGTGTCTGCTTTAACTAAAAATATAATTTCGGTTTCTTGTTTGGACAAGAAAGGATTTACATTTATAATAAAGAACAAATGTTGTTCAGTTTATTTAAATGATATGTTCTATTGTAGTGCACCTCTAATGAACGGACTCTACTTTCTAGACTTAGAGAGCCCTATCTATAATATAAGTACCAAAAGGTTCAAGTCAAATGAGTTGAACCAAACCTATCTCTGGCATTGTCGCTTAGGTCACATAAATGAGAGTCGCTTGTCTCAGCTCCATAAGGATGGGCTGCTAGACTCATTTGATTTTGAATCATATGAGACATGCGAGTCTTACCTTTTAGGCAAGATGACCAAGACTCCCTTTAGTGGACACAGTGAAAGAGCAACAGACTTGTTAGGACTTATACATAGTGATGTATGTGGCCCTTTAAATGTTGCTACTAGAGGTGGTTACATGTACTTTATTACATTTACTACTGACTTCAGTAGATATGGTTATGTGTATCTGATGACACATAAATCTGAATCCTTTGAAAAGTTCAAAGAATTCAAGAATGAAGTACAAAACCAACTTGACAAGAGTATTAAGATACTTCGATCAGATCGAGGTGGTGAATACCTTAGCCATGAGTTTCATGACTATCTAGCTGAGTGTGGGATTCTATCCCAACTCACTCCTCCTGGAACACCACTGTGGAATGGTGTATCCGAAAGGAGGAATCGTACCCTATTAGATATGATACGATCTATGATGAGTCACACAAATCTTCCTATATCTTTTTGGGGATATGCTCTAGACACAGCAGCCTTTACCCTTAACCGTGTACCATCCAAGGCTGTGATAAAGACACCATATACGATATGGACAGGAAGAAATCCCAAGATGTCTTTCATGAGGATTTGGGGTTGTGAGGCTTACGTTCGAAGTCATGTCTCAGACAAATTGGGACCCAAATCTGATAGGTGCTATTTTGTTGGATATCCCAAGGACACGAAGGGATATTACTTCTACATTCCCAGTCAGAACAAAGTGTTTGTGGCAAAGACTGGGATTTTTCTAGAAAGAGATTTTGTTTCTAGAAAAACTAGTGGGAGTATGTTCTATCTTGAAGAAATTCAAGATAAGGACCATAACACTGAGACCTTGATGGAGGTTGAATAGGAACCATAAAGTGTTGTGGGTGATGAGGTTGTTGCACAAAGAGTTGTGGAACAACCACTTGTTCAGGTAGACCTACCTCTTCGCAGGTCTGATAGTGTACGTCGTCAGCCTGAGAGATACTAATTTCTCTTGTCTGACCATGATGACGTTATGCTCATTGAGAATGAACCTACCTCATATCATAAAGCTGTGATGAGCTCAGATTCTGAGAAATGGCTAGAGGCCATGAGATCCGAGATGGAATCCATGTGCACCAACCAAGTATGAACTTTGGTTGATCCATCTGAATGGGTCAAACCCATTGGGTGTAAGTGGGTCTTTAAGAGAAAGACTAACATGGATGGACATACGCATACCTATAAGGGCCGATTGGTGGCTAAAGGTTTCAAGCAAAATCATGGTATTGACTATGATGAAACCTTTTCTCCAATGGCGATGTTTAAGTCCATTCGGATCATGCGTGCTATTGCAACATACCACGATTATGAGATCTGGCAGATGGATGTCAAAACCGCGTTTCTGAATGGAAACTTACTCGAGGATAAGTACATGACACAACCTGAGGGTTTTGTAGATCCACAGCATACTGGAAAAGTATGCAAGCTGCAAAGGTCAATTTATGGGCTAAAGCAAGCTTCTCGGAGCTGGAATCTTTGATTCAATGATGCGATCAAACAATTTGGTTTCATCAAGAATGAAGATGAACCCTGTGTCTACAAGAGGGTTAATGG
Source organism: Wurfbainia villosa (assembly GCA_025175895.1). NCBI lineage: Eukaryota > Viridiplantae > Streptophyta > Magnoliopsida > Zingiberales > Zingiberaceae > Wurfbainia > Wurfbainia villosa. Next base: position 78,090,512 of record CM046001.1, on the reverse strand, counting down.
GAACACAGTTGTCTTCCTTGTATTATATGTGGATGACATACTACTCATTGAGAATGACATCGCTTCGCTACAGTCTGTGAAGACTTGGTTGGGGCGTGCTTCTCAATGAAGGACTTAGGTGAAGCATCCTATATTCTAGGCATCAAGATCTATAGAGATAGATCTAAGAGATTGCTTGGCCTAAGTCAGAGTACATACATTGACACGGTATTACTATGGTTTGCCATGCAGAATTCCAAGAAGGGACTTCTGCCGATGTCACATGGTGTGAGTCTTTCGAAGACTCAAAGTCCCTCTTCTAGAGAGGAGAGAGACCGCATGGATAAGATCCCTTATGCATCTGCTATAGCATCTATCATGTACTCCATGATATGTACTCGTCCTGATGTCTCGTATGCTTTGAGCATGACGAGTAAATACCAGTCAGATCCAGGTGAGCGTTACTGGATAGCAGTCAAGAATATTCTGAAGTACTTGAGAAGGACTAAAGAATATTTCTTGATATTTGGAGGTGATAAGGAGCTAGCTATAAAGGGTTACAGCGATGCCAACTTCCAAACTGACCAGGATGATTCTAGATCACAGTCAGGGTTCGTGTTTTGCTTGAATGGTGGCGCTGTGAGCTGGAAGAGTTCGAAGCAGGACACAGTTGCTGATTCTACAACAGAAGCTGAGTATATCGCTGCATCTGAGACAGCAAAGGAGGTAGTTTGGATCCGCAAGTTCATTACTGAGCTTGGGGTGGTTCCTAGTATAGCATATCCCATAGAGCTCTATTGTGACAACAATGGAGCGATTGCACAGGCTAAGTAAGCTCGCTCACACCAGCGGACCAAACACATACTACGACGCTTCCATCTCATTCGAGAGATTATCGATAGAGGAGATGTGAAGATTTGCAGAGTACCCACAGAGGCTAACATCGCAGATCCCTTGACCAAGACTTTGGCACAGAAAAAGAATGATGGTTACACTAGGTCATTGGGTATTAGTTACTACGGTGATTGACACTAGTGCTAGTGGGAGATTGTTAGTGAAAGCACTAGAGCCAATCATGTGATGATTATTGCATGGACTTTATTGTATCATATTCCTATTAATAAATGCATGGTTATTATATTTACTTGTATTAGTGCCAAATAACTAAGTATAATAACGTCCTTGAGTAGTAGGTTCATATCTATATCAATATATTGGTTGAATCGATAACGAGATGATATAGAGAACACTACTCTTAATCATTCCTAGTCAAGTATTAACATTCAGGGACAATGATAATGCGTAGAGACTAGCATGTAGGTCAACACGATGACTTGATCTCACAAGTCATGGATATGAGATATCAAGTTGACACATGGGTATGCATTGGAGAATGTATACTGAATGACCCACCATGAGAAAGTATCATGGATCGTTATATGAGTGTCATATACTTTCTCATGTGGCTATTAGTATGACTATTAGTCCTTCGACCTGAAGTCACCATGGTTCCCTACATAAGGAGTTGCATACTTTGGCTTCGTCAAACGTCACCCGTAAATGGGTGGACTATAAAGGCGATTACTGGGTATGTAACAAATTATGCGGAGGGATGTGAGTGATGTAGATGGGATCTATCCCTCCTATATGACGGGAGTGACATCGTTATTCTTAATAGAGTGAGACCACGAAGTGCATGACCATGCCCAAATGAGTCAATATGAGATATTGAGCTCATTTGATTAGAGTGAGTCTACTTGGAGTTCAAGATATAGATTGTACCGAGGATGACACGGTCTATGCCTCAATTGGTCAATCTAGATGTCAAGGATAGAGGGACATTGTCACATATTGTGAGAGTCACAATTTGTAGTCACAAAGGTGATGTTGGAGCTCAACATTCTTGTAACTTGGGTAGCAATGATGTGTTGCTAGATACCGCTCTTTGCTTGTGTTCCTAAATTGGTTTTGGAGCATTACCAACGTTACAAGAACCTATAGGGTCACACACAAAGGGCAATTAGATGGAGATTAGGTTCATATGATGAACCATGAGGATTAGGTTCATGGGATGAACCAAATTGGATTAAGAGTAATCCAAATTAGACTAATTGAGTTAGACTCAATTTGATTCAAGTGTTGAATGAGTCTAATTTAGATTTGATTCATTGAGTCAATTTAAATTAATGAATAGAGATTCATTAAATCAAATTGACTTGAATCAAGTGGTTAGATTTGATCAACCATGGGAGATAAGAGGTCAAGTTTGACTTGACTTGAGAGGGAAGATTAATGGTCAATTTTGACTTGACCAATTGCCATGTCATGGTGACATGGCATGGGGGCCGGCCAATGATGGTGTTCCACATCATCATTGACTTATCATGTGGTGCCACCTCATGAGGGAGACCAAGAGCCATTGGCTTTTGGAGTTACATGCATGCATGTAACTCCCCATCCAAGAGTGGCCGACCACTTTACTTCTCATTAGATGAGAATTCATTTTGGTTGTAACTCCATCATCTTCTTCCTTGCTCTCCTCTCAAGTTTGCTCTCCCAATCCTCTTCTTGTCGTGGACATCAAGGGTGCTAGCACACTCAAGATTGTCTTTTCTCCACCATTTGTCCGTGTGGATACCAATAGAGGAGTGTTCACTTGACACTCTTGAGTTCCGGCAAAGCTTTTGGACGAGCAGGATAAGCGAAGGGCGTCGCTACGAGGGTAACACTCTATCTTGTAGATCTAGGATCTTTAAACACATACAAATAATTTATGATATATATATCTTTGCACGGATCCGTGGCCTGGCTTCTGAGGTTTCCACAATGCAAAAAGCGGTTTTTGCAGCTCGGAAATCCCAACAGACTTTATATCCAAAGACCTTAAAGTAGTGAATTGTTGTAATATTTCCATTCCATAACTCAAATGGTGTTTTGTTTAAAAATCTATGAATTAAAACACAGTATTGGATATAGCAAGCGGTGTTAACCGATTCCACCCACAAGTAGCTAGGTAAGGAGTATGCATTAAGCATTGTCCTAGCCGCCTCTTGTAGGGTAAAATTTCTCCTTTCCACCATCCCATTTTATTGAGGTGTTCTAGGACAAGAGAACTCATGCTTGTACCCTTGTTCTAAGTAAAATTTATTGGTGCAGGGGCACCAGATATCGAACCTGTGTTTTGATTATGGCAAAGACATAAAGTTAAGTTTACATCGTTACTTCACGAGCTAAATTGAGTGTTTAGAAAAGTACTAAAGCTGGAGTTGAAGGCTAGCGACACCCGGAGGAAGCCGCGGTGGTCGGGCGATACTCGAGTGACTTTGGAGGGAGCCGAAGGAATCGAGTGGAAGGCCGAAAGAAAAAGTGACACAGTAAGTATCGAGGTAAGCTCGTGTGATTGAGAGATGGTAAAGTCGTGTCCTCTGTACGGGGACAATCATAGGCGGCAATTCGACTAAGACTTCCTGGGGAAGGTCTAGGTCGAGATCGGACAGTTAGAAACCGTAGCATTTATCATTTTCTGAGCTAACCATTTACTGTAGGGAAGTGGCCAGGCTGGCAGTCGACTGCTGGACTTTGGGCAGTTGACTGATGCTAATCAGTCGACTGATGGGAGGCATCAGTCGACTGATGGCGACGAATCAGCCTTTACGCTAGGTCAAAATGGATAAGGTTTGACGTGACCACTTCGCGATAAAATTTGTACAACTTCGTGATCTATTCCGAAAAAAGAGGAGACATATTCAGAGACCAAAATATATAAAAGAAGGGGAGGATTCCAACTCCAAACATCATCAAAATTATTCTCAAGCGCTCCTACAATGCCAAAGCTCCAACATCATCATAACGCCGACGCGACGACAAGTTCAAATCTCCTTCGTCGACAGCAGTAGCAAGTAATTGTTTTTATTGTATTCATTATTTTTATTCATAACAAGGTGAGGTAGGCTTGTTGCCTCATCCTCGTAATTTCGGTTTTGTGATAGTTGTCTCCTACCTCCAACGAGGAGAAGACGTTATAGTGCTTTGCCCTCCGTACGCGGTCTAGGACCGATAGGGCCTTGGAGTAGCAACCGTTGGGTTGTAAACCAAGTAAAATAAACGTGTCTCTTTATTTTCTGCTGCGCTTACTCGTGTATCGAACGATCGAACGAAAAGATTTACACTTGCTATTCACCCCCCCTCTAGCGACGCTTCTCGATCCAATAATATTTTAAAAAGTTTGAATTCTCAAATTATCCACCATGATCACTATAGATCCGATTGATTTTGAGATTATTTTCATTTTCAACTCTTTTGCTAAATCCTATTAGTGTTTCTAAGGTATCATCCTTATGTTTCAAAAAGTAAACCTATGTATACCTAGAGAAGTCATCAACTATAACTAAGCGATACTTATTACCATTCAATGAAGGAATACTATGATAATCAAATAAATCTAGATGCAATAGTTCTAATGGTAATGAAATACTAGTTAGGGTTTTACCTTTGTGTGATGATTTAGATTGCTTTCCTTCTTGGCATGCATCACACAATTTGTCTTTAATGTACTTGATCTTTGGTAGCCATTTTATTAGCTCCAATTTGGCTACCTTGGCTATGTTTTTCATGTTGACATGTCCAAGCCTCCTGTGCCATAGCCAACCTTTCTCTTCTTTTTCCATAAGACACTTAGTAGAAATGTTAGAAACATAGGATAAATCAACATAATAAATATTTATTTTCCTATAGCCAACTAGCACGCAATCCTCTAAGCCTTTGTGTCTTATCAAACATTTAGTGGAATTAAACTCAACATTAGAGTCAGCATCACAAATTTGACTAACACTAAGTAAATTAAACTTCATGCTTTAACTAATAAAACTTTGTGAATGATAATTTTAGGAGATACCTCAATTGTACCTTTACCTAAAATCTTGAGCTTTCCACTATTCCCAAAAGACACGGTTCCCTTGTTAATGTAGTTAATTATGGAAAACTTGCTCACATCTCCAGTCATGTATCTTGAGTAACCGCTATCCATAATCTACATACTTGGTCCACCTACCTAAACCACATGAAAAACAAACTCCTTTGGTACCCAAATGTTTGAACCGAAAACATCATTTAAATATTTCTTTGGAACCTATGCTCTCTTCACCTTACTCCTAATAGTTGCTTTTCTATTAATTAAAGAGATATAGGTAACTTCCTTATCCTTAGGCTTGTATCCTATACTGACCTTATTATATATGACTCTTTGGTCCCTAAGGATCATGTCAAGGTATTTTGAGCCACTTGTGAACTTTTCTAAGCATGTTTTCAATTCATCTACTTGGCTTCTTGAATGTTCATTCTCCTCCTTAAGCATGCATGAATCACTAGATAGTGATGAGTCATTTCTAATTGCCTTTAGTTCTGCCTTCAAATCCTTAACCTTAGATTTTGATTTATCTAGTGTATTCTTAAGGAAAGTAATAGTCTTATACAATAATTCTATTTTGGGAGAGTCTTTTACCTCATTGTCACTAGATAACGATTCATCGCGAGAGAAGGCTTCATCTTGGCTTGATTCATTGGAGTCATTCCCCACATGGTGTGTGATGTGGCAAATCTCATCATCATCGGATGAGTCCTCCATGCTTTGAGTGTCCCAAGTTGTTTGAGCCACCATAGCCTCCTCCTCCTCCTCGTTCTCCTCCTCCTCCTTATTCTTTTCTTTTTCTTCCTTCTTCTTCAACTCCGGGTAATTTGGCTTGATGTGTCCCTTTTTGTTGCATTTATGACAAGTAATATTAGGATTAAAATTTGAATTATAGCTTGATTTACCTTTTGAAGATTTAAACATCTTCTTAACATCATTCTTTGTGAGTCTCTTTCATTTTCCCACCCACTTTTTGACATAATGAGCTATCTCATTCGTCAACATTTCTTCATCACTACTTGATGGTTCATCCTTCGATTCGGATGATAATTATTCTTCTTTCTTTTCCTTCTTTCCTACAAGAAGAGCTAGACCTTTCTCCTTTGATGACATGTTAGCTTGTTCATCCAACTCAAATTCACAAAATAATTCATCTAATTTTACTAAAGAAAGATCTTTAGAGACCTTATAAGCATCAACCATTGATGCCCATAAGGTAGTTCTAGGAAAAGCTTGAAGAATGTATCTTACCAAATATTGGTTATCTACCTTCTCACAGATGACGAGGAGTTTGTCGACAACCACCTTGAATCTACCATGCATTTGGCTCATAGTCTCATTGGTCTTCATGGTAAAAGTTTGGAGTTGACCTATCAATAGCTCCCTCTTGGCTCTCCTTGTCTCCTTGGATCCCTCATTGAGCTCAATGAGCTTTTGCCAAAGCTCTTTGGCAGAGTTGAATGGTCCAAACTTTGCTCAATTGTTCTTTTGAAAGCTTGCATTGAAGTGTTGTTGTTGCTTTAGCGTTTGCTTGGACTTTCTTCGCCATTTCTCTCGTCCAATCCTTCATTGGTAGCGGCGCTCCAAATTCGTCCACCGACTTCTTGAATCCATCTATGACACTAAACCAATTGTAAATATCGTTTATAAGGTAGTATTCCATCCTACCTTTCCAATAGGCAAAATCATTGTAGTCAAAGAATGGTGGTTGCACCGTGATATAACCCTCTTAAAAGGCCATTTTGCTTCAGTTGATGGTTAGATCTTTCGATGTGAACCTGGCTCTGATACCACTTGTTAGGATCTAGTTGAGTGCAAGAGGAGGGGGGGGATGAATGGCGCTTCTTTGATTTCTACAAGTTTGTTAGCGGAAGCAATACAAAAGAAAACAATAACGAAAATCAAAATAAAAGAAAACAATGCTAACAAAGTCGATTTAACGTGGTTCGGAGATGCCACTCCTACTCCATGACAATCCGTAAGGTGGATCACTCCTAGTAAGCTTCCACTAGAACCTCCTTTTGATGAAAACACTAAGGTGGAGAAGTCTTCTTTACAATCACACTCTTTTTCTTATAAGACGATGGAGTTAAGTTTGAGAAGAAGAGGTTAAGAACACTTGAAAGCTTAGAGGAAGACTTGGTGAGTTTGAGAGTAAATATCTAAATAAGAGTACTAGCCCTCTCAAGCTTCCCAAGGCCTCTCTTTATAGAACAGGGCTATTTTTGCCCGTTGAGTCTGACATTTGTCGACTGCTACATACCAACAGTCGACTACTGCTACTGTTGACTGGAACCAAAAACTTCTGACAAAGCCTGATATGCAGTTGTCACAACTCAATGTCCACTTGATTAGTCGACTGCTCATATCAGCGGTCGACCCCTCAAGTCAATAGTCGACTACTCCAAGCAATCAATCGACTAAAAATATTTTTGTGCTCGTGTCCACTTAAAATAGTCGACTACCCATACATGGAAGTCAACTACTACAGACTAGTCGACTGCTAAACCCTAGCAGTCGACTGATAGAGCTACAGACGACAGTCAACTTCAGTTGACTACTTGACCAGTCGTCTGGGTTATAACTCCAATCGACTGTTCAAGTCTTCTAGACCCTCGAGTGGTGAACACTCGAGACTAATTGACTGGGATAAGCCACCAGTCGACTGATACACTTCAAGTATGACTAATTCATACTTAAAAAAAATACCCTAATCCTAGACTTAACCTTCTAACTTCTCCATCAGCCTTGTGCCTCTAGGATCCCTTAGAGTCCACGACTCCTTTATCCTTGCATTTGCTTCAAAAGATTCCCTCAGTTTTGTCATGCTTTGGGTTTCTCCTTTGCCAAAGCCCGCTTGGACTTTACGTCGCCAAGACTACTTGCTTAGACTTATGCTGCCAATACCTTACCTTTGGACTTTCTTTGCCAAGGTCTGCTTCGACTTTATGTCACCAAGACTACATGCTTGGACTTATGTTGCCAATACCTTATCCTGGACTTTCCTTGCCAAGATTCACACTTGGACTTCTCTTTACCAAGTCTTCACACTTAGATTTTCCTATTACTTAAACATTCATGGTTAGATTACAATTATTGCCTAACTCCAAATGATTATCCAAACATAAAAATACATTAATGATTGGGCATTCTTGCACCAACATACATGCTTTTCTACCTTAATAACTTAGATATACAAATAAAGTGCTTTAGAGAGATGAATTTTATAATATAAACAATTTACATTAACAAAGAACCTCCCACTATTTTATCAAATTCAAGAGTCCTTACTTTAAATTCGAGAGATGGTAGATTTTCTCTTAGTGGGTTGATATTGGTTATAGCTAAGAACAACCTTGAAGAGAGTCCAAGAAGCCATCCTTAATTCTAATTGTAGGTATCAACAGTATCAATTATATAACATTTATATAACTATCACTTTATGATATCAACTAATTGAATGTTTACATATACATTAGGTTGTTAACTCATTAACATATATGCATCATACACATATCACCTAATTGCACCTATGCCCACATTGACCTTGGAGAGAGTCCAACAAATCAATGCTTCTAGTCAGGGTCAACCCATTAATCATGAGATCGAAATTAAATGGTCAGAACATAGCTAATTTTCTAGCCAGGCTTGAAGAGAGTCCAACAATCCAAACTAGAACCTCAAACTCTGGTTCTTGCCATTTAATGGAATATTAAATCTCAAATGGGTCGAACATGTCCAATGTCATGCAAGACTTGGAGAGAGTTCAACAACCCAAACATGAAAAAGAACTCTGATTCAACCATATTAATGGAAGGTGTAAGCCCTAATATTTGCACTAGGGATTTTCAGGTATTCCTAGGCCTCATCATTTACTAAGCAAAACCCATGGTTATTATACATGTACAATCATATGTATCTGATAGGCAAAAATTGCAAATGCATGATTGTCGTCAAGTAATAAAAATATCGATCCCAAAGGGATTGTGTTGTTGAATATCGTGTTTGTTCGTAGGGCTGATTATCCAGAAGAATTGCAAATGAGAATTCGAGTTTGAAGGGGGAGAGAAGGGACGACAAGGAAACGATATGGAGAGTTTTATACGAGAAGCAACTCTAGGGTTTGATTTCGATTGATAATGTTTAATGAATGCAGATCTTATAGTCTCAACATATGATGATAAAGGGACTCATCCTAAGGTAGTCGATGTGTCTATGGGGTAAAGAAAAGAAAGAAAACATTGATGTGCCTACCTTGATTGTATCTTAGAAAGAGGGCAAGAGCAAACCCATTAAACTCTGTGATGAATTGTAAAAGTCTCGAAAGAGAAAGGAGAAAGTCAACTTTTAGGATATTTGTGCATAGATGACCTTGCTCATAATGGAAACCTATCAGAACCCTAGCAGATCAAATTCTAGACTTCGACCCTTGTTAACAAAACCCTCAAGTTGGTTTAGGAGGTCAGAGATCAGGGTTCACTACTAGGTACTTCCCCTTCTCTCTCGGATATAATCCGAATGTGCCTTAGATGCGTTGCCTCAATTAGAGTTTCCTCTTGGTCCAACCTGAAGAAAGAAACCTCTAAATCTAAGCCAGCGACACACTATCAGATAGAGTAAATGCAATGCATAAAAACCAATCACGATTGAAAATGTGTCATAAACAAAAAAGAAGCAATGCATTAAATCATCAAAACAATACACTAAATTACTCCTTAATCCTAGAGTTTAGGAGACTACTCCATGAAGGAGTTACAAAACATAGTCGATAGAAAAGAAAGAATTAACTTGGCGTCCTATATCTTGAGCGTCTTCTCCTTGGTGGCTCCCTAAGATGGATCACTGTTGATGCACGTGAATGTGACCTCAAATCTCGTGATGGAGACTGTCGAGGACTCGAAGTGCATGCTCACGCTCAACGCTCGTAAGTGCACGAATGTCATCAAGTAATAAAAGATTATCGATCCCACAGGGACTAAGATTCGAGTATCGATTTGTTTAGTGGTGTTATTGTTCGGAAGTCAAATCTAAAGGGGTTGCGATTGTGAGGGTTGTCGGTGGACTAAACTCTAGTACGGTGTCACACGGAGGAAGAAAGGAGCTTGCCTCAAGATCTTTAAAAGGGATTCTAGGACTTCGGTTTCGGTTGTGTGTCGCAAAACATGCTATCAATTGGGTGTTGTCTAAACGTCTAACTATGGTCTTGTGGAAGGGACATCATACACTCTCCCGATGAGCCACCGCATCTATCGGGAGCTATCTCTGCCTTACAAGGATGGGATAGGCGGTACGAGGATGCCAAATCAATCCCTGCGATGAACCATTTCTAGTTCTATTGCATCCTTCTACCCACGGTTACAAAAGATCAGGTTTACCCCTAGGTTCCTTGTATAAATCCCCTAAATCTGCGATATGAGGGCTATCACCCCTCATATCGCCTAAGCACAGTAGATAGAAAACAAAATACACATAGATATTTGTATAAATAAATCCCAATTGCAAATTCAAACTCAAAAATAGAATTCAATTTGTAGCAACATGTCATACGCACACAAGCTACTCCCTAATCCTAGAATCGAAGAAACTACTCCATAGATAGGAGAAGAGAATCACAAGACATATTCATGTTCAAATTAATCATAAATAAAATGCAAGAACAGGAAGTTACAATGCCGATGTGGCCTTCTCTTCGGCGTTAACGTGCAGAACTTGGATCTTTGACGACGTTCTTCCTCCCTGTTGCGAGTTCCTGAAGTTTTTTAGGGCTTCGGTATGTCATCCCAGCCGTTATGCCTCCCTCCTAGGGTTTGGGAGGAGCCATCCTTATATAGACATCACATCGGATCGCTGTGAAATTCGAAAAAAACCCTAGCCGTGTCAATCTGCTGGGCTGCCACACGGCCGTGTGTTTCCACACGGCCAGGCCATGTGTGGCCCTGGGGTGGCTGATTTCGCCACTTGGACATGGTCGTGTGTAGCCACATGCCCTGGCCGTGTCCCCTTCTGCATCTAGCTACAAAATGCCCTTCTTTTGCTCCGAAAGTGCGCCTTTTCCCCCCGAAATGCTATCCTACACAAAAGTACAAAGAGCAGACCTCCGAATCAGAAAATAGGAAATGTATACAAAACAAAGTGACATATGCATGAAACTAACATAAAATTTAATGAGATGTGAGCTAAAACTACTCCTAAAACCCTATATATTTTGCTCACATCAATTGTCACTGTCCCTCGAATCCGTGGTCATCGACCACTTCTAGGCCTCCTTCTTGATATCTCATTGAAGATGCTCTCCTCCTTGACCCTAAGACCTTTTTATAGACTTTAGAGGTGGTTATTTTAGTGAAGAAATTGTGATAGTTTCGTTTTACTCGGGTTGGATATGTCGCACCATGGCCATGCTAAATGGAATGGTTGGGGCGTGCCAGAATCTTGGCTCGATGGTGATTTTGTTGGGCGTTCCATGAGCTAGTCGTGGAATGGGCTATGGTGGTCGGTGTGGCTCTATTTACTCCCCGTTTCATTGTGTGTTCATGTGGCTTTCCTCTATGTCTCGATTATGCCTTCTTTTGTCCCTTCTGAGAGCAAAAAACATAAAAACTATAGTTATTTGAACTAAAAATGCAATATGGAAGTAAATGCTATGTTTTATGCATGATATGTGAATAAAATACTAGGAAAGCATAGTAAATAAACTCTAAAATATGCGTATGATTCACACTCATCACACCCCCAAACTTAAAATTTTGCTTGTCCTCAAGCAAAGAAAAAGGAAAAACTATGAGTGAGAATCATGCATATAAAAACTAAACTTTTACTCATTTACTTTGGTAAGTTTGTTGGGAACCCATCTTAAGGCAATAATCCCTAATCATAGTGTTGGAAGATCGGTGGCCGGCTAGAGGAGGGTGAATATCCCTTTATCGTAGATGAAGATCATTCGTCGCTTAATCGTCTACAAGTACTATTAGTGCAGCGGAAAAAATATAATGCTAAAGTAAAACAATTAATACAAAGCAATAAGAAAGGAGACAAACGCTAACACAAGTGCGTAACATGGTTCACGACCCTTGCCGCTAATCCACGACCCGATTCGTTCCAGGCGAATCACGCCTAAACCTTCACTATTCTCTCCTTTGCACCAAGCAAGGTGGAGGTAAACCTTTCTTCACAAGAACACTCCCTCTTACAATATAATTGAAATAAAAGCAAGTAAGAGGAGTATAATTCGTTTGGGCACTTGGGAGTATGTTTAGAGATGAAGCATTAACCATCCCAAGTCACCCAAGGCCCCTTCTTATAGGGAAGAAGCCATTCTTCCCATTGGGCCCCGAGCAGTCGACTGATGGAGCCATCAGTCGACTACTGCTATAGTCGTTGCCTCGCAACAGCTTCATCCACGTTAGATTCCAACCAACAGCTCCCACATCAGTTGACTGATCTTCCAATCAGTTGACTGATGGAGCCATCAGTCGAGTGACCGAAGCGATCACTCGACTGATCAACCTTCTGTGCCCGAGTTCACCCTGATCAGTCGACTGATATTCCCATCAGTCGACTGATGGTGTCGGCAGTCAACTTCCATCCCTTGGCAGTCGACTATTCGGCCAGAACCAGGTCAGTCGAACACCGATCGAGTCCAATCGACCTAGAGCAGTCGACTACTACCTATAGCAGTCGATTGGTGTCGGGTAAAACCTCAAACCAATCTTTGGTTGAGCATCTGACACTTGACTTAGCCATTCGACCAAGTTCACCTATGAGCTACCCCGTCCCGGGTTACAATTGCTCACTCTCATCTCCCTTGGAGTCCTTTGCCTTGAAGCTCTCTTATTCCGGCAACATCCCTCGGATGCATCAAGCGCACGGCTTCGCAATGCCATCCTTCGTGTCTCACTCTAAAGTCTACTTCCTTGGCTTCACTCCAATGCTCCTCGTCCGGTGGTCCCTCAGATGCACCAAGCGCATGGCTTCGCAATGTCGTCCTTCATCGATTCAAGGACCGAGTCATGAGATGGTGATCTTGCCAATGCTTTGTCAAGCTATCCATGTGTGAATTACTAAGTCCTGCACGACTTCAACACACATCAAATCCACAAAACAACCTAACTTAAACCTTTGCCACACACATCAAAACACATCATTCATGAGTTTATTGCCCTAATAATCTCCCCCTTTTTGATGTGTGGCAACCATGTTTAAGTTAGGTGAAACATCAATCAAAATACATAAGGAAGAAAAGCATGTAAGTCATGAATATCAAACATGAATATCAACTCCCCCTTAATACATGCAACTCTCCCTTAACACATGCTAATCTTTTCCCCTAGCATGATTAACTTAAACTTAATCATTTCTCCCCCTTTGATACCATAAAAAACATCTAACATATGTTATATAAGAATAACATCAAGTCTAGGGAAAGAAAAATACCAAAATATGTTGAAAACCCCAAAAATCAGGCTGCTATGTGCATGCACAGTTACAATAGTCGACTGAATCAGAGCATCAATCAACTGTCACCAAGTTTTCAGCCTTTTCTGATTTCCGGATCAAATTTTAGAAATTCATTAAAAATTTCAAAAAATTCTAAAAATCATGAAATTTTGAAAATATATTTCTCATAAGTCCCTTTATCAATGAAAAATAATTTTTCATGAAAATTCAATCAATTTTTGAAAGTTAGGCAAAAACTCAAAGATGTTGAAAATCACTAAAGTTTTTATCAACTTGAAAGCCTAGTTTTGCCTTGAATTGTTTTAAAACATAAACTTGCAGTTTATAAAACATAAAATAGTTTTAAATCATTTAAAATATCCAACTATGATCTATGGGCAATATGTCCATTGATTAAACATTTACTTTCCCCATAGTTGGTCTATGATTAATATGACATGATACATGTAAATGACCATCTAAATGCCATAAGCATTAGTGGATATTTGTATCAACCTAACATCTCACTCATGCTATGTTTTCAATCAAGTTAACCTATAGTGAGTGTGATATGTACCTAAAGGTATTTTTACTTAACCATCAATTTTCATACAATTCTACCAAGGTTAAGTATCTATCCTAAAACCCATCATGATCATGAAACAATATTATCATTTAGTTTGCATATCATGACCATAAATCAAACAATATTCATGATTTCATATTATGATCACATTATCATCACCCAACACTTAATTAAAAATCATCACCCACATCCTTACAAGTCAACCATTTTACATGATATAAAATAAGTCCACTCATGGTTGACTATCCTAGAGTTTTCCTAACCCTTAAGGATGGACTTGGGAATCCAATACAAGTTCTTTCCAATAGGGTTCATCAAGTATTCCTTTGGGATCCATTTCCTAGCTATCATTGTTGTTTTAGATTGACCCCTTGCAATTAAACAATGATATGCTTTTTCATTTTTGGATCCCTTGTAACCTAACCCCTTCTTGTTAAAGCTAGCCCTTTGGCTCCCAATAATCATATTTAGGGTGTTGGAACCAATTGTGAACTTCTCTAAGGCCTTAGTTAGATGATCTACCTTTTCCCTTAAGACCTTGTTTTCTTCAATACATGCATCATTAACATTAAGAGGAATATAATCATCATGTGAGCATGCATTTGCTAGTTTTTCTTCTAGGGTCTTAATTTCATCAAGCATGCTTTTATTCTTCTTTTTATCCCTAAACAAATCCCTAGTAAGACTTGAAATCATTGAGACAATTTCTTGAGTAGGAAGATTTCTTACCATACTCACCATATCTTCTTCTTGTGATGTTGATGAGGATGACGATGAAGCTCCCCCTTCACTTGAGCTCTCCTCCTCACTTGTGCTTCTTTCTTCTTGCTCGGAGGAGGTGGAGTCCAAATCTTCTATCGCCATGAGTGTAAGGCTTGTGAAAGCTTGTTCTCCCTCTGATGAAGATGAAGGATCATCCCACGTGGTTTTGTGTGCCTTGGCCTTTCCTTTTCCCTTAGTTTTTCTTTCTTCTTCCTTCTTCTTGCTCCCCTTCTTCTTGTCTTCTTTCTTCCTTACTTTTGTTCAAGAGGGGAGAATCATCCCTTATGTGTCCCTCTCCTTGGCAATTGTAGTAAATATTTTTTCTTCTAGGTCTTCTTCCCCTATCATTAGACTTGTTAAATCTAAACATTTTAAGTGCACACCTTACCTTCCTCTCCATATATGCTTCCTCATTGCTATCCATTGATGAGGAGGATGATTCATCGGATGAGGAGGGTGGAGTCTCCTTCTCCTTCTTCTTTCCTTTTTCCGCCACCAATGCTACTCCCCTTGGCTTTGTGCTTGATTCTTCTACTATTCCTTCAAGCCTTGTCTCATGGAGTTCCATGGTGGAGAAAAACTCTTCTAGAGTGCTTACCTCTAAATTCTTTGAAATGTAGAAGGAGTCCACCATTGAGCTCCACTTTGATGGCCGGGAGAATGCATCAATTGCTTTCATTATCATGTTCCGGTTGGAGAGCTTTTCACCTACACTTGACAATCCATTAATTATTTCTTTAAACCTAGAGTGTAGTGATAATACCTTCTCCCCTTTGTCAAGCTTGATGTTATTTAGTTGAGAGCGAAGGAGATCCCTTCTTGCTAGCTTTGCCTCAGAGGTGCCTGCATGAAGCTCAATCAACCTCTCCCACATCTCCTTAGTGCTTGAACATTCTCAAATCTGGTTTATCTCTTGTTGAGGAAGCACATTGAAAAGGTGATGTTTGTGTTGGAGGATTGGTGGTCGGCTAGAGGGGGTGAATAGCCTTTAATCGTCGTATGGTGGAATTTTCTCATCTACAAACTCGTTAGCGCAGCGAAAAATAAATGCTAACAAAAGATTAAGCTAAATACAAGAAGTAAAAAAGAAGAGCAATCGCTAACACAATTATGTAACGTGGTTCACGGTCTTGCCACTAATCAACGACCCGATTCGTATGGCGAATCACTCCCTTCAGATCCACTAGTCTCTCCTTTTCACCAAGCTAGGTGGAGGTAACCTTTCTTACAAGAAATCACTCCTCTTACAATATGATTGAAATAAACTCAAGGAAGAGGAGGAAATTCGTGTTGGGCACTTGGGAGATGTTTAGAGTATAAGCATTAACCCCCCAAGATGACCCAAGGCCTCTTCTTATAGAGAAGAGGCCATTCTTCCCGTTGGGAGCCTCGCAACAACTTCTTCCACGTTGGATTCCAACCAATGGCTCCCACATCAGTCGACTGATCGTGCCCATCAGTCGATTGATGGAGCCAACAGTCGAGTGCTCAAAGCAAGCAGTCAGCTCTCCAACATTCTGTGCCTGAAACCCTCAACATCAGTTGACTGCTCCCCTTGGCAGTCGACTGCCGCGAGCTGGCAGTCGACTGTTTGGCTAGAACTTTGACTCGAACACCAGTCGAGTCTCCAGTGGACTTGGAACAGTCGACTGCTACCTATAGCAGTCGACTGGCATCAGCTAAAACCTCAAACCAACCTTTGGTTTGAGCTTCCAACACTTGACTTAGCCATTCGGCCAAGTTCACCTACGATCTACCCCGTCCTGGGTTACAATCGCTCACTCTCATCTTCTCTTGGAGTCCCTCGCCTTGAAGTTCTCTTCGTCCGACCACTTCCCTTGGATGTGCCAAGCGCACAACTTCGCAGCGCCATCCTTCGCGTCTCGCCCTGAAGTCTACTTCTTTCGGCTTCACTCTAATGCTCCTCATCCGACAGTCCCTCGGATACACCAAGCGCGTGACTTCCGCAATGCTATCCTTCACCGACTCAAGGACCGAGTCATGAGATGGTGAATCTTGCCAATGCTATCGTCAAGCCATCCATGTGCAAATTACTAAGTCCTGCATGACTTCAATGCACATATCAAATCCATAACAACCTAACTTAAATCCTTTTCCACACACATCAAAATCACATCACATGAGTTGATTGCCCTAACAATCTCCCCCTTTTTGATGTGTGGCAATCCGTTTAAGTTAGGTAAAATAATTACAAAAATACATAAGGTAAGAAAGCATGTAAGTAAACATGAGTATCACAACTCTCCCTTAAACATGCAACTCCCCCTTAAGACATGCTAATTCTCCCCCTAGCATGATTAACTTAAACTCACCATTTCTCCCCCTTTGACACCTTCAAAAACATTATACAAATGTTATGCACGCATGACATCAAGTCTAATGGAAAAGAATACCCAAAACCAACTTAAAAACCTGATAAAATAGGTTACTGTGCTTGTGCACAGTACAAAAGTTGACTGAATCAGAGCATCAGTCGACTGACACCCAATTTTCAGGATTTTTGATTTTTGAAGTCCAATTTCAGAAATGCATTAAAAATTCTAGGAAATTCAAAAAATAATGAAATTTGGAGAAAAAAATTCTAATGAGTTCCTTTATCAGTGAAAAATGATTTTTCATGAAAATTCATTCTATTTTTGAAAATTTGGCAAAAACTCAAAAGTTGTAAAATGTTTAAAGTTTGTATCAAATTTAAAGCTAGTTTTGCCTTTAAACTTTTCAAAACATGAACTCACTGTTTATGAAACATGAAATGTTTTTAAATAATTTAAAATATCCAACTATGATCTATGCCCAATATGTCCATTGATTAAACATTTGCTTTCCCCATAGTTGGTCTATGATTGCTCTATTGATACACTTAATGTTAGTGAAAGCCCTAAAGCCAATCATGTGATGATTGTTGTATGGACTTTGTTATATCATATTCCTATTTATAAAGACATTTCTTTATGGTTATTATACTTACTTGTATTGGTGCCAAATAACTAAGTATAATAACGTCCTTGAGTAGAAGGTTCTTATCTATATCAATCGATTGATTGAATTGATAATAAGATGATATAGAGAACACTACTCTCAATCATTCCTAGCCAAGTATTAACATTCAGGGACAATGTTAATGCGAAGAGACTAGCATGTAGGTCAACTCAATGACTTGATCTCACAAGTCATGGATATGAGATATCAAGTTGACACATAGGTATGCATTGGAGAATGTATACTAAATGACCCACCATTAGAAAGTATCATGGATCGTTATATGAGTATCATATACTTTCTCATGTGACTATTAGTATGACTATTAGTCCTTGGACCTGAAGTCACCATGGTTCCCTACATAAGGAGTTGCACACTTTGGCTTCGTCAAACGTCACCCGTAAATGGGTGAACTATAAAGGCGATTACTGGGTATGTAACAAATTATACAGAGAGATGTGAGTGATGTAGATGGGATCTATCCCTCCTATATGACGGGAGTGACATCGTGATTCTTGATAGAGTGAGACCACTAAGTGCATGTCCATGCCCAAATGAGTCAATATGAGATATTGAGCTCATTTGATTAGAGTGAGTCTACTTGGAGTTCAAGATTTAGATTGTACCGAGGATGACACGGTCTATGCCTCAATTGGTCAATCTAGATGTCAATGATAAAGGGACATTGTCACATATTGTGAGAGTCACAATTAGTAGTCACAAAGGTGATGTTGGATCTCAACATTCTTGTAACTTGGGTAACAATGATGTGTTGCTAGATACCGCTCATGCTTATGTTTCTAAATCGGTTTAGGGACATTGCCAACGTTACAAGAACCTATAGGGTCACACACAAAGGACAATTAGATGGAGATTAGGTTCATATGATGGACCATGAGGATTAGGTTCATGGGAGAAAACAAATTGGATTAAGAGTAATCCAAATTAGACTAATTGAGTTGGACTCAATTTGATTCAAGTGTTGAATGAGTCTAATTTAGATTTTGATTCATTGAGTCAATTTAAACTAATGAATAGAGTTTCATTAAATCAAATTGACTTGAATCAAATGGTTGGATTTGATCAACCATGGGAGATAAGAGGTCAAGTTTGACTTGACTTGAGAGGGAAGATGAATGGTCAAGTTTGACTTGACCAAATGCCATGTCATGGTGACTTGGTATGGGGCCGACCAATGATGATGTTCCACATCATCATGGGGTGCCACCTCATGAGGGAGACCAAGAGACATGGCTCTTGGAATTACATTCATGCATGTAACTCTCTTATAGTGGCCGACCACTATTGAATGGGTGCATGAGTGTGAAGTTAAGTGGATTAACTTCATCTTCTTCCTCCTCTCCTCTCAAGCTCTCTCTCCCTCATCCTTCCCGTGAGCTTCTAAGGGTGCTAGCACACTCTAGGTTGCTTTTCTCCACCTATTTCTCGTGTGGATACCGATAGAGGAGTGTACACTTGACACTCTCGAGTTCCGACAAGCCGTTTGGACGAGCGGGATAAGCGAAGGGCGTCGCATCAAGGGTAATGCTCCTTTCATGTGGATCTAAGGTATATCTAGGTTTTATAAACACGTACATGTATTTTTGTTTATCTTCGCACAGATCCATGGCCGACTTCCGAGGTTTCCGCAACGCAAAAAGCGGTTTTTATCGGCTCGGATAGTCCAATAGTGGTATCAGAGCCACGTGCGAAGCATGTATGTGTTATGTTTTGTAATTTTTTGTATTAGATATAAAAATTATAGATCTGTAAGTTTCTGTAAATTTCCTATTTTATATATATTTTTGGATATTTTTTCTCAAAGAGTCGAAGCAACAATTGTTGGGACACTTGTAGGCTTCAACCACCGAGAAAAATTCTCCGGAACGGCGAATTATCACTTTAGGTTTTTGGGAAAGCAACTTAAGTTTGTAAGATCAAGATGGGACACTCTCAAGGTTCATTTTGTGAGAAGGGGTGCTGCCCCTAACCCCGCAAGGGTCATTGTCCCGCGATCACGCCCGAAAATCGCTTAGCGAGACCATTACGGAGATGTGACTCATAAAAATTGAAAAAGAAAATAGGAAAAATTATAAAAATTTCTGTAAAATACATAATTTAGAATTATGTATGATACTGTGATGGTCATGGCCCAAGAACCCCAATGTGATTGGATAAATGTGTTGTAATTCATAATACGGCTTGCGCGCCGTTTTTGTATTGTGCATGTTATATAATGTATGCGACCTACGCGTCGTGCCTCTCCTTTTAATATTCCTATTGTAAATAGTTTTAGACTCAAATGTAACTCGAGTTTAATATTTGTAATGTATAAAATGAAGCAGTGGAAGGTCCACTAGTAGACGGAGTTACAAGGAGGGTGCCGACGACACATGGCGGTCAAAGGAGGTGCTTGGAGAAGCCGCTAACCCTAGGTCGACCGTCCGATCTTCTCATTGGCTTGAGAAGATCGTAGTAGGGCCATGATATATATATATATATATATATATACATATATATATATGTTGATATATATATATATTTATTTTTTCTTGTATGTATGTGATGCATGCTAGTAAATTTTGCTTGTATGTATATGATGCATGCTAGGATATTTTGCTTGTATGTATATGATGCATGCTAGTATATTTTGCTTGTATGTATGTGATGCATGCTAGTGTAGGGTAATTAAGGCCTTAATGTGTATATGTTACACATTCACGATTAGATTAGATCTTAATCGAATCAACTCGAAAATGCCTACCAAGTTTTGATACCCATCACTACCTCGATCATTTGTTGTTGTTGAATCTGCCAAAGCAAAGCAACGCATATTATCTTGGTAGGGTGCAGAGGGACAATCTTGGTCACGCCTATCACAGCTTGGGTGAGAATAAGCTCAATTAGATTGAGTAAAACTAGTTAACTCAATTGGATCGAGTAAAACTATAGGCATATTCCAACTGTTGGAAAGGTAGGATAAGATTACATTTACACTAAATCTTGAGCGATTTAGCCAAAGCTAACTCAAGGACTTTTATAAATGTGGATCTTGATCTTATAAACAAGAGTTGCATAGAGATGTAATTGGTAATTTATTACCTACCGATCATACTAAGTCTTGGGCGATTTAGCCAAAGCTAACTCAAGGCGTTGTATGATGTGGATCTTGTCCCGCGAGAATTATAGCTAGTTTGTATGAATCTAGTAATGTGGTTTGACCACATCTATGACTCAATTCTACAAAAGTGCTATAATTCAGTGGGAGCATCATTTAATTAAAGGCCTAATTAAATGATAAAAGGAATATGATATTTATTTTCTGCATTGTTTATGTTATAGATTACCATGTCGACAAAAACGAACACTCTCTCCCTGCGTTCTGTCCTTGAGAAGGACAAGCTCAATGGAGCTAATTTCCTGAACTGGTACAAGAATTTTAGAATCGTTCTCACTCAAGAAAGAAAATTGTACGTCCTAGAGCAGCCCATTCCGGAAGCACCTCCTGCCACTGCCTCGCAAGCTGACCGAGATGCTTACAAGAAGCATCAAGATGATGCATTAGATGTGTCATGCCTCATGCTCGCACCATAAACTCTGAGCTTCAGAAGCAACACGAGTTCATGAATGCTTATGGTTGAACATCTTCATCAACTTTATCAAGGACAAGCAAGACACGAGAGATATGAGATCTCTAAGTCACTGTTTCAGTCCAAGATGCAAGATGAGACTCCCATAGGTCCATATGTACTCAAGATGATTGGGTACATAGAGAACCTATAGAAATTGGGATTCCCACTTGGCCAAGAGCTGGCCACTGACTTGATCTTGCAATCTTTGCCACAAAGCTATAATCAATTTGTCATGAATTACAACATGAATGAAATTGATAAGCCACTGCCTGAGATGCTCAGCATGTTGAGAATTGCCGAGCTCAACCTTAAGAAGGGAAAACCCGACTCCATTTTGATGGTGCAAAAGAAGAAAGGCAAGGGCAAGCCTAAAGGTAAGGGAAAGTCCCAAGCCAAGGGCAAAGACAAGGCACTAAAATCGAAAGGAGGGGTGGCCAAGGAAGGGACTTGCTTCCACTGTATGGAAGCTAGACACTGGAAGCGTAACTGCAAAGCATACCTAGAAGATCTTAAGAAGAAGAGAAGTGAGACTTCTACTTCAGGTATATATGTCATAGAAGTCAATCTAT
Organism: Wurfbainia villosa; assembly: GCA_025175895.1. Classification (NCBI taxonomy): domain Eukaryota; kingdom Viridiplantae; phylum Streptophyta; class Magnoliopsida; order Zingiberales; family Zingiberaceae; genus Wurfbainia; species Wurfbainia villosa. Next base: position 78,068,642 of record CM046001.1, on the reverse strand, counting down.
CTATTTCTTCATCATGGGTATTAGATACCAGATGTGTATCTCACATTTGTACTAATGTGCAAGCGCTGAGAAATAGCAGGGCATTGACAAAGGGCGAGGTGGACCTACGAGTAGGCAATGGAGCAAGGGTTGCTACTGTTGCTGTAGGAACTTATTTTCTATCTCTGCCCTCTGGGCTTGTACTAGAACTAGATGAATGTTGTTATGTGCCTGCTTTGACTAATAACATAATTTCAGTTTCTTGTTTAGACAAGAAAGGCTTTTTGTTTATAATAAAGAACAAATGTTGTTCAGTTCATTTAAATGATATGTTCTATTATAGTGCACCTCTGATGAGCGGACTCTACATTCTAGACTTAGAGAGCCCCATCTATAAAATAAGTACCAAAAGGTTCAAGTCAAATGAGTTGAACCAAACATATCTCTGGCATTGTCGCTTAGGTCACATAAATGAGAGTCGCTTATCCTAGCTCCATAAGGATGGGCTGCTGGACTCATTTGATTTTGAATCATATGAGACATGCGAGTCTTGACTTCAAGGCAAGATGACCAAGACTCCCTTTAGTGGACATAGCGAGAGAGCAATAGACTTGTTAGGACTTATACATAGTGATATATGTGGTCATTTCAATGTTGCTGCTAGAGGTGGTTATAGATACTTCATTACATTTACTGATGACTTCAGTAGATATGGTTATGTGTATCTGATGACACATAAGTCAGAATCCTTTGAAAAGTTCAAAGAATTCAAGAATGAAGTACAATACCAGCTTGGCAAGAGTATTAAGATACTTCGATTAGATCGAGGTGGTGAATACCTTAGCCATGAGTTTTGTGACTATCTAGCTGAGTGTGGGATTCTATCCCAACTCACTCCTCCTGGAACACCATAGTGTAATGGTGTATCTGAAAAGAAGAATTGTACCCTATTAGATATGATACGATCTATGATGAGTCACACAGATCTTCCTATATCCTTTTGGGGATATGCTTTAGACACAACAGCCTTCACACTTAACCGTGTACCATCCAAGGCTGTGATAAAGACACCATATATGATATGGACAAGAAAAAATCCCAAGATGTCTTTCATGAGGATTTTGGGTTGTGAGGCTTACGTTCAACGTCAAGTCTCAGACAAACTGGGACCCAAATCCGATAAGTGCTATTTTGTTGGATATCCTAAGGAAACTAAGGGATATTACTTCTACATTCCCAGTCATCACAAAGTGTTTGTGACAAAGACTGAGATATTTCTAGAAAGGGATTTTATTTCCAGAAAAACTAGTAGGAGTACGTTTGATCTTGAAGAAATTCAAGATAAGGACCATAGCACTGAGGCCTTGATGGAGGTTGAATAAGAACCACAAAGTATTGTGGGTGATGAGATTGTTGCACAAAGAGTTATGAAACAACAACCTATTTAGGTAGACCTACCTCTTCACAGGTCTGATAGGGTACATCGTCAGCTTGAGAGATACTAATTTCTCTTGTCTGACCATGATGATGTTATGCTCATTGAGAATGAACCTACCTCTTATCAGGAAGCTGTGATGAGCCCAAATTTTGAGAAATGGCTAGAGGCTATGAGATCCGATATGGAATCCATGTACACCAACCAAGTATGGACTTTGGTTGATCCACTTGAAGGCGTCAAACCCATTGGATGTAAGTGGGTCTTTAAGAGAAAGACTGACATGGATGGACTTATGCATACCTATAAGGGTCGATTGGTGGCTAAAGGTTTCAAGCAAATTCATGGTATTGACTATGATGAAACCTTTTCTCCAGTGGCGATGTTTAAGTATATTCGGATCATGCTTGCTATTACAGCATACCATGATTATGAGATCTGGCAGATGGATGTCAAAACCACGTTTCTAAATGGAAACTTGCTCGAGGATGTGTACATGACACAACCTGAGGGTTTTGTAGATCCACAGCATACTGACAAAGTATGCAAGCTGCAAAGGTCAATTTATGGGCTAAAGCAAGCTTCTCGGAGCTGGAATCTTCGATTCAATGATGCGATCAAACAGTTTGGTTTCATCAAGAATGAAGATGAACCCTGTGTCTACAAGAGGGTTAATGAAAATACAGTTGTCTTCCTTGTATTATATGTGGATGACATACTACTCATTGGGAATCACATCCCTTCACTACAGTCTGTGAAGACTTAGCTGGGGAAGTATTTCTCAATGAAGGACTTAGGTGAAGCAACCTGTATTCTAGGCATCAAGATCTATAGAGATAGATCTAAGAGATTACTTGGCCTAAGTTAGAGTACATATATTGACACGGTATTATTACGGTTTACCATGCAGAATTCCAAGAAGGGACTTTTGTCGATGTCACATGGTGTGAGTCTTTTGAAGACTCAAAGTCCCTCTTCTAGAGAGGGGAGAGACCGCATGGATAAGATCCCTTATGCATCTGCCATAGGATCTATCATGTATGTCATGCTATGTACTCATCCTGATGTCTCGTATGCTTTAAGCATGACGAGTAGATACCAGTCAGATCTAGGTGAGCGTCACTGGATAGCAGTCAAGAATATTTTTAAGTACTTGAGAAGGACTAAAGAATATTTCTTGATATTTGAAGGAGATGAGGAGTTAGCTGTAAAGGGTTACTGTGATGCCAGCTTCCAAACTGACCAGGATGATTATAGATCGTAGTCAGGATTCGTGTTTTGGTTGAATGGTGGCACTGTGAGCTGGAAGAGTTCGAAGCAGGACACAGTTGTTGATTCTACAATAGAGGTCGAGTATATTGCTGCATCAAAAGCAACAAAGGAGGCAGTTTGGATTCGCAAGTTCATTACTGAGCTTGAAGTGGTTCCTAGTATAGCTGATCCTATAGAGCTCTATTGTGACAACAATGGAGCGATTGCGCAGGCTAAGGAACCTCGCTCATACCAGTGGACCAAACACATACTACGATGCTTCCATCTCATTCGAGATATTATCGATAGAGGAGATGTGAAGATTTGTAGAGTACCCACAGAGGCTAACGTCGCAGATCCCTTGACCAAGGCTTTAGCACAGAAAAAGTATAATGGTCACACTAGGTCATTGGGTATTAGATACTACAGTGATTGACACTAGTGCTAGTGGGAGATTGTTAGTGAAAGCCCTAGAGCCAATTATGTGATGATTGTTGTATGGACTTTGTTGTATCATATTCCTATTTATAAAGGCATTTCTTTATGGTTATTATACTTACTTGTATTGGTGCCAAATAACTAAGTATAATAACGTCCTTGAGTAGAAAGTTCTTATATATATCAATAGATTGGTTGAATCGATAATGAGATGATATAGAGAACACTACTCTTAATCATTCTTAGTCAAGTATTAACATTCAGGGACAATATTAATGCGAAGAGACTAGCATGTAGGTCAACTCGATGACTTGATCTCACAAGTCATAGATATGAGATATCAAGTTGACACATGGGTATGCATTGGAGAATGTATACTGAATGACCCGCCATGAGAAAGTATCATGGATCATTATATGAATGTCATATACTTTCTCATGTGACTATTAGTATGACTATTAGTCCTTGGACCTGAAGTCACCATGGTTCCCTACATAAGGAGTTGCATACTTTGGCTTCGTCAAACGTCACCCGTAAATGGATGGACTATAAAGGCGATTACTGGGTATGTAACAAATTATGTGGAGAGATGTGAGTGATGTAGATGAGATCTATCCCTCCTATATGACGAGAGTGACATCGTGATTCTTGATAGAGTGAGACCACTAAGTGCATGACCATGTCCAAATGAGTCAATATGAGATATTGAGCTCATTTGATTAGAGTGAGTCTACTTGGAGTTCAAGATATAGATTGTACCGACGATGACACGGTCTATGCCTCAATTGGTCAATCTAGAAGTTAAGGATAAAGGGACATTGTCACATATTCTGAGAGTCATAATTAGTAGTCACAAAAGTGATGATGGATCTCAACATTCTTGTAACTTGGGTAGCAATGATGTGTTGCTAGATACCGCTCATTGCTTATGTTTTTAAATCGGTTTAGGGACATTACCAACGTTACAAGAACCTATAGGGTCACACACAAAGGGCAATTAGATGGAGATTAGGTTCATATGATGGACCATGAGGGATTAGGTTCATGGGAGGAACCAAATTGGATTAAGAGTAATCCAAATTAGACTAATTGAGTTGGACTCAATTTGATTCATGTGTTGAATGAGTCTAATTTAGATTTTGATTCATTGAGTCAATTTAAACTAATGAATAGAGTTTCATTAAATCAAATTGACTTGAATCAAATGGTTGGATTTGATCAACCATGGGAGATAAGAGGTCAAGTTTAACTTGACTTGAGAGGAAAGATGAAAGGTCAAGTTTGACTTGACCAAATGCCATGTCATGGTGACTTGGCATGGGGCCGACCAATGATGATGTTCCACATCATCATGGACACATCATGGGGTGCCACCTCATGAGGGAGACCAAGAGCCATGACTCTTGGAATTACATGCATGTGTGTAACTCCCGTATAGTGGTCGACCACTATTGAATGGGTGCATGAGTGTGAAGTTAAGTGGATTAACTTCATCTTCTTCCTCCTCTCCTCTCAAGCTCTCTCCCCCTCATCCTTGACATGAGCTTCTAAGGGTGCTAGCACATCTAGGTTGCTTTTCTCCACCTTTTGCTTGTGTGGATACCGATAGAGATGTGTACACTTGACACTCTCGAGTTCCGGCAAGCCGTTTGGACGAGCGAGATAAGTGAAGGGTGTCACATCAAGGGTAACACTCCTTTCATGTGGATATAAGGTAGATCTAGGTTTTCTAAACATGTAGATGTATTTTTGTTTATCTTCACATGGATCCGTGGCCGACATCCGAGGTTTCCGCAACGCAAAAAGCGGTTTTTGCGGCTCGGATAGTTCAACACTTAATGACCCATCTAAATGCCATAAGTATGGACCATTTGTATCATCCTATCATCTCACCCATTGCTATGTTCTCAATCAAGTTAGCCTTATAGTGGGATGTGAGATGTTCCTAAAGGTATTTGCACTTAACTAAAATTTCATGCTTTTCTACCCATGGTTAAGTGTCTATATCCTAAAACACCCAATGTGATCATAAAAACATTTATTATCAATCATGATCATATATTTTCAATTATTGCATATCATGAACAAATATTATTATGATTCCATATTATGATCATATTATCATCACCCAACACTCAATTCAAAAACTTATAACTCACATCATCCAAAGTCAACCAATTAACATGATATAAGTTAAGTCCACTATGGTCGACTAACTTAGGGTTTTCCTTACTCTTAAGGATGGACTTAGGAACCCAATATAGATTCTTTCCAATAGAGTTCACTAAGTATTCTTTAGGGATCCATTTCTTAGCTACCATCTTATTTTTAGCTTGACCCCTTGCAATTAAATAATGATAGGCCTTTTCATTCTTGTTTCCCTTATAACCGAGGCCTTTCTTATTGAAACTAGCCCTTTGGCTCCCTATAATCATGTTCAAAGTGTTGGAGCCTACGGTAAATTTTTCTAAGGTCTTGGTTAAGAAATCTACCTTTTCCCTTAAAGCCTTATTTTCCTCAATACATGCATCATTAACATTTAGAGGAATATAATCATTAACATTTAAGCATGCATTTTCTAGCTTTTTTTTTTCTAATTTTCTAATATCATCAAGCATGCATTTATTTTTCTTCTTAGCCTTAAATAAATCCCTAGTAAGGCTAGAAATCATAGAAACAATTTTCTTAGGGAAAAGATTTGTTACCATAGTTTCCATATCTTCTTCCTCCGATTCCGATGAGGATGAAGATGAAGCTCCCCCTACACTTGTGCTCTCCTCCTCACTTGTGCTTGCTTCTTGTTCGGAGGATGAGGTGGAGTCCAAGTCTTCTATTGCCATTAGGGCAAGGCTTGTGAAGGCTTCTTCTTCTTCCGATGAGGATGATGGATCATCCCATGTTGCCTTGTGTGCCTTGGCCTTCCATTTTTCTTTAGTTTTCTTCTCTTCTTCCTTCTTCTTGTTCCCCTTCTTCTTGTCTTTTTTCTTTTTCCTTTCCTCCTTGCTTTTGTTCAAGAGGGGACACTCATCTCTTATATGTCCCTCTCCTTGGCAATTGTAGCAAATGATCTTCCTTCTTGGCCTTCTTCCCCTATCATGAGATTTATTAAATTTAAAATTCTTAAGTGCACGTCTTACCTTCCTTATCATGTAGGCCTCCTCATTGCTATCCATGGAGGAAGAGGATGATTCATCGGATGAAGAGGGTGAAGGCATCTTCTTCTTTCCTTTATTTGCTATTAGTGCCACTCTCCTTGGTTGACTTCTTGGTTCCTCTACTATACCTTCAATTCTAGTTTCGTGAAGTTCCATAGTAGAGAAAAATTCATCTAGAGTACTTACCTCTAGATTCTTGGAGATGTAGAAGGAGTCCACCATGGAACTCCATTTTGATGATTGAGGGAAGGCATCTATGGCCTTCATGACCATGTCTCTATTTAAGAGCTTCTCCCCTACACTTGTTAGGCCATTAATAATCTCTTTAAAGCATGAATGTAAAGATGTTACCTTCTCCCCTTTATCAAGTTTGATATTGTTGAGTTGGGAGTGGAGAACATCTCTCCTTGCTAACTTGTCCTCGGATGTGCCATCATGAAGCTCCACTAGCTTCTCCCACATCTCTTTGGCACTAGCACATTCTCCTATTTGGTTGACTTCTTGTTGAGGGAGCACATTGTATAAATGGTGCTTGGCCTTTGAATTCGCTAAGTACTCCTCTCTTTGCTTCTTTGTCCATCTCGATTTCTCTAGTGGCTCCCCTTCCTCATCCCTAGTCAACTTGAAATCGTTTTCCATAATTAACATAATTTCAAAGTCGGTTTCGAAAAATACTTCCATTCACTTTTTCCACCAAGCGAATTCTCCTTCAAATTTAGGTGGATGGATGTTTGAGCCGGCCATTGTCGATGATTGTGCAGCGGTGAGTCCGGCGACAATCTCCTCGCTCTGATACCACTTGTTGGAGGATCGATGGCTGGCTAGAGGGGGGTGAATAGCCTTTAATCATTGTACGGTGGAATTTGCTCATCTACAAACTTGTTAGTGCAGTAGAAAACAAATGCTAACAAAAGATTAAGCTAAATACAAGCAGTAAAAAGAAGAGCAATCGCTAACACAATTATGTAATGTGGTTCACAACCTTGTCGCTAATCCACGACTCAATTCGTATGGCGAATCACTCCCTTCAAATCCACTAGTCTCTCCTTTGCACCAAGCTAGGTGGAGGTAACCTTTCTTACAAGAAATCACTCCTCTTACAATATGATTGAAATAAACTCAAGGAAGAGGAGGAAATTCGTGTTGGGCACTTGGGAGATGTTTAGACTAGAAGCATTAATCCCCCATGATGACCCAAGGCCTCTTCTTATAGGTAAGAGACGCTGATGCATCATATAGCCTAGCCTCGCAAAGGCTTCTTTCACGATGGATTCCAACCAGGCTACATCGATCGATTGTGCCCATCGATCGACCGATGGAGCCATCATGAGTGCTCGGCGAGCAATCGACTCTCCAACATTCTGCTCAAAACCCTCGACATCGATCGATTGCTCCCCTGGCAATGACCGATGGAGCTAGCAGCACTACCACGAGCGGCAATGACGTTCCGAATTCGACTCAAACACCAGTCGACTTAGAGCAGTCGACTGGCATCGGCTAAAACCTCAAACCAACCTTTGGTTTGAGCTTCCGACACTTGACTTAGCCATTCGGCCAAGTTCACCTACGAGCTACCCCGTCCCGGGTTACAATCGCTCACTCTCATCTTCCCTTGGAGTCCCTCGCCTTGAAGTTCTCTTCGTCTGACCACTTCCCTCGGATGTGCCAAGCGCACGGCTTCGCAGCACCATCCTTCATGTCTCTCCCTGAGGTCTACTTCCTTCGGCTTTACTCCAATGCTCCTCGTCCGGTGCTCCCTCCGATGCACCAAGCGCATGGCTTCCGCAATGCTATCCTTCACCGACTCAAGGATCGAGTCATGAGATGGTGAATCTTGCCAATGCTATCGTCAAGCCATCCATGTGTGAATTACTAAGTTATGCATGACTTCAACGCACATATCAAATCCATAACAACCTAACCTAAACCCTTTGCCATGCACATCAAAACCACATCACATGGGTTGATTGCCCTAATAGTTTGGCTTTCGAATTCGCCAAGTGCTTCTCTTTGCTTCTTTGTCCATCTCGATTTCTCTAGTGGCTTCCCTTCCTCATCCCTAGGCATCTCGAAATCATTTTCCATTATTAACATAATATCGAAGTCAGTTTCAAAGAATACCTCAATACTCTTCTTCCACCATGTGAATTCGTCCTCGAACTTAGGTGGATGGATGTTGGAGCCGGCCATCTTTGTTGTCGTGCTTGTTGCGGCGGTGAGTCTAGTGACAAGCAACCTTGGCTCTGATACCACTTGTTGGAAGATCGGTGGCTGGCTAGAGGGGGGTGAATAGCCCTTTATCGTAGATGAAGATCATTCGTTGCTTAATCGTCCACAAGTACTATTAGCACAGCGGAAAATGTAATGCTAAAGTAAAACAATTAATACAAAGCAATAAGAAAGGAGACAAATGATAACACAAGTGCGTAATGTGGTTCACGACCCTTGTCACTAATCAACGACCCGATTCGTTCCAGGTGAATCACGCCTAAACCTTCACTATCCTCTCCTTTGCACCAAGCAAAGTGGAGGTAAACCTTTCTTCACAAGAACACTCCCTCTTACAATATAATTGAAATAAAAGCAAGAAGAGTAGAATTCATTTGGGCACTTGGGAGTATGTTTAGAGATGAAGCATTAACCATCCCAAGTCACCCAAGGCCCCTTCTTATAGGGAAGAAGCCATTCTTCCCGTTGGGCTCTGAGCAGTCGACTAATGTAGCCATCAATCGATTGCTGTTGTAGTCGTTGCCTCGCAACGACTTCAACCACGTTGGATTCCAACCAATGACTCCCACATCAGTCGACTGATCTTCCCATCAATCAACTGATGGAGCCATCAATTGAGTGACTGAAGTGATCACTCGACTGATCAATCTTCTGTGCCCGAATTCACCTTGATCAGTCAACTGATAGTCTCATCAGTCGACTGATGGTGTCAACAGTTGACTGCCATCCCTTGGCAGTCGACTGTTCAGCCAGAACCAGGTCAGTCGAACATCGGTTGAGTCCAATCGACCTAGAGCAGTCGACTACTACCTATAGTAGTCGATCGGTGTCGGGTAAAACCTCAAACCAACCTTTGGTTGAGCATCCGACACTTGACTTAGCCATTCGACTAAGTTCACCTATGAGCTACCCCATCCTGGGTTACAATCGCTTACTCTCATCTCCCTTGGAATCCTTTGCCTTGAAGCCCTCTTCATCCGACCACTTCCCTCGGATGCACCAAGTGCACAGCTTCGCAATGCGATCCTTCACGTCTCGCCCTAAAGTCTGCTTCCTTGACTTCACTCCAATGCTCCTCGTCCGGCGGTCCCTCGAATGCACCAAGCGCACGGCTTCGCAATGTCATCCTTCACCGACTCAAGGACCGAGTCATGAGATGGTGATCTTGCCAATGCTTTGTCAAGCTATCCATGAATGAATTACTAAGTCTTGCACGACTTCAACACACATATTAAATCCACAAAACAACCTAACTTAAACCTTTGCCACACACATCAAAACACATCATTCATGGGTCGGTTGCCCTAACACATAGTCTTATAGATCCCTTCTCAGTGGCTAAGCATGCAAGACCCCTGTGTAGTACATGTGCAATGACTTTAGGGTTTTGGATACCAATCCAGGCTTATATTCCTTCCACCGTGTTCGTTGCATTTCCGGCATAAAGACACTTACCTGCCAATACACTTGGATCGTCCCCTCACTATCACACTTAATCTCAAAGGAGCATTCAAGATAAGGAGAAGAAAAGTTAGAAATAAACATTGAGTATTTTTCCAGTAACTAGTTAGTTTCAAAGGGGCACCCTGATACATGTTTCCTCAATAACTACTTGGTCACAAAGGGGGTACTCTAATGATATTTCATCTTTTTTTTCTTTTCTTCTCTTTTTTTTTTCAGAATTTTTTTTACTCACTTTTTTTTCAAACTCTTAAGATGAGAGTTTCTCTAGTAACTAAGTGTTGTGAAAGTCTCCATGGAAATTTGAGCACTAGTCCGATATAGTGAACCTAGCCTTTCTTGGATACCTCTACCCTAGTAGTCATGTTATAAGTGAAACAAGGTTCTTTACAAGAAAGCTAAAAATAAATTCACTAGTCTAACTAATTTCAATTTATATCATCATAGACGGAAAAACAAACTATCATAAAGCTATGAGCAGAAACTTAAAATGCAGAAAATGATGAAACATGATATGAAATGCAGATAATATAAAACATATGGAATGCAAGATGGATGATGCCAAGAAACACATAAAGATAACTAAGTACCCCCCTCTCCCCCAAACTTAAATTATACATTGCCCTCAATGTATGGAAAGGTAACGGTAAGAACAATTAAACTACTCAGGAGCTAGAAGTGGATAGAAATGACATTGTGAAATGTGTCAATGATACATGACATCAATCATGTGTCTCTGCTAGCTGAGCTCGGTGCACTGCTCTCTTAGATTTGTGTGGATGAAATCTAGGGAGGATTGAATTCGAATGTATGGATCGTTTGGAGTTTTGGTACCTACAGAAGAAGAATAAGGATTAGTAGAGGAAAAAGTCCTAGGAGGTCTACTATGAATAGATTGGTGAGGAGGATACTCCATCGCCAGGGGCTCAGGTGGTGGTGCACTAGGGAATCCCTAGTTGACACGAACCCTCATAGTGGTGCACTTTGGTTCGGGAAGAGGGTGAGGATTTTGGTCTTTAAGGACCAAATAGTAGCAATCTCCCTCCCTGATGATAATCTTAATGGTAATGCAGGCTTCTAAATTAATCCTAGTGCTACCCTTGGCTTTCTGCATGCCAGTGACATTGTATCCTAAGGTTAGGGCTATAGGAGTGATGAGCCCATCAATGACAATGTTCACTGTTGAAGCCTTAGCGAACTTAGCAAGGTGTCTCACAAAATGTGAGCCTGTATCCATGTGGATATCCTGTTGGGACCTTGATGTTGCCCTAGAGGGGGGGTGAATAGCAAATCTTCGATTCTTTTGAAGATTGTGCTTGTTTACAAAATATTATATGCAGTGGAATACAAAATTCAAGATAGAAACAAATACAAAGACAAAGAAAAGCACTACACTAATATTTTGCATGGTTCGGAACTCTAGTTCATACTTCATGGTCGAGCTATATCGATGCCACCACCACTAAACCTTCTCCTTCTCGAAAATAATTCAGAAGTAAAGAAACCTCTTACAATAAGGATCTTACACCAAAAACAACCAAGATACAAGACAAGAATGAAATATGAAACAAAAACAACTTTACAAGAGCACTTTTGCTTGAATGCTTGTTGGTTGCTGTAGAGTAGCTTTGAAGGTCTAGAAAGCAACAACTATTCTCCTTCAAAAGCTCTAAGAATTGACAACCTTCTTCTCCACCGAAGTTCACCTTTTATAACTCAGCTCGGGCTATTTTTCTATCGACTAGTCGACTGGCCTTACCCACCAGTCGACTGCTCGCTTTATCATTGTCTCATAATGGCTTAATACACATCAGACTTTGCCTGATTAGTCGACTACCTTGACCCAACAATCGATTGCCACATCCATCAGTCGACTGCCATAAGCCAGTAGTCGACTTAGAAATATTTTGTACCCTGTCCACTTAAGGTCAGTCAACTTCTTAACCCTAATAGTCAATTGCAGTGGCTAATCGACTAGTGCAAGACACTAGTCGACTACCAGAGTACCAGTCTGATGTAATTGAGAGGTGTCCTAAGGAAATCACCTTAGAAGTTATTAATAAAATTCACTATTTGAGTATACATTATCTATGTATTTGATTGGATCTTAAACTCATGTACTGAAGTCCACAATATGATGCATGGCGTGAAAGGAATTGTGATTGGATCACAATTAGTGGGTATCTTATCATGTGTAATAATGTAAGTATTGAAACTATCCCTAGTTGATGAATTGATGAGATTGGACGACATCGATTCTGTGAGACTAGCACATGTTATATTCCTTGGTTCATCCAAGCATTCGGTACTCACTGAATGGAAGCATATGGATGCTGAGAGTGAACATGTGGATGCTAGTTATGGTAACTAGTTCGTTGGAGTAACTTTCTATGAGACTTTAATCTCATTGCAGCTTGAGTGCGAGCTTTGTTAGACTCGAGATATTCAAGTCACCTTGATCATAGTGCCTTATATTTTGACTTCTTTGCAACCATCTACATAATATGTGTAACTCTGGGATGATTGGGTATAAGCCAAAGTGATCGAAGGTGTTTGAATAACCCATAGAGGATTCACCACTTCTGATAAAGGAGATGTATACCCTAGATCTCTTGTTAGAATTGTTACTCAGAAGTCTTTGGACAGAGCAAACATGTTAAGAAGATGGTCTTCTTGGGAACATGTAGGAGTAACTTGAATCCACCAAACAAAGAAACTAACGTAGGCTAGGTGTGACGTAGTTAGCCTAGTGGGGACGAACGCATACACTATGTCCTAAACCAAGTGGCTATAGGATGAGTGAAAGGAACAAGACACAAACTGTTGGGATGTATACTGAAAAGTCTATCTTTTGTATGAACATATTTATTTTGAAATAAGAATCACATGATCATTGTTTGCATATTTATGGTTATGCATATTATTTCATACATTACATTGTAGATAACATGGTGTGTAGTGTCACACGATAGATCATGTTATCAGCTTCTTGTAGAGTATAAGTAAAGGCTCACAACCGAGATGACTTCGGATAAACCATTGGTATGGTTGTAGTGTGATTTGGTATTGGTTTGTCTTGACCATAGAATCACACTAGTACACTTTGTGTGTATTGAGAAGGACCGACGTAGAGGTGATTCGATTCATTACTGACAACATAATCGAATCGGACCTCAGATATTATATTGTACATGCTCTTAATCCCGATATAATAATGGGCACATATACTTAGTATTCATTTCTTTGATTTACCAATGGGCGAGATTTATAGAGTAAATCGATAGGATCGGTATATTGGGAAATGATATTATTTATATGGTGTGTCATTGATTATAGGAGGAAACTGTGTCCTATATATTAGGATGATGATGTCTCCTTGAGGAGCTCATAAGATTCATCATGTAAATCCTACAGGTGGACTTGGTCCGGCATGATGATAAGGTTGAGTGGTACTACTCATGGAGTTAGATGTTGATTAATTAATTGTCAGTAAATTAATTAATCGACGGACATTCGAGATCTCAAACACGGGGAGATAAATGTACAAATAATATATGGAGCCCATATTAATTTATGGGGGTTGGTGAGGTAGATCAATGATAATCCTCTAGTGGAATAGATTATCATTAATGGATAGGACTTTATGTGGGCTTGATCCATTGGGTGGCCAAGATCCAACTCCTCCTCATGGTCCCTATTGTAGCCTATTAAAACCTCATGGAGCCTAGATTCAATGATGGAAAACAAAACTCTAGATCCGACGGTGGAGATTAAATCTCTAGATCCGACGGTGGAGATTAAATCTCTAGATCCGACGATTGAGAATAAATCTCTAGATCCGACGGTTAAGATTAAATCCCTAGAACCGACGGTGGAGATTAAAAGGAGGCTTAAGCCTAACTCTATAAATATGGGATTAAGGCTTGGGCGTGGAGAATAATTAGAGAGGTTAGGGTTTTTCTTCCTTGGCTTGGGCGGCAAGGAAGAAGTGGGCGGATAGGGTTTTGGAGGTGTCTTGGGTGGCCACAATTAAGGAAGGTTTTCTTCTTCCTTAGGGTTGCCGGCGCCCCTCCTTCTTCTCTTCACCTTGGCCGGTGCTCAACCTATTCCTATTCTTCTCCTTGGCCGGTGGAAACAAGGGTTAGGTTGATTCCTTGGAGCTCTTGGACGGCGCCCACTTCCTCATCTCTTCTTCTTATTGGCCGGTGGCAAGCATCAAGGTTGGTGCTTGGTGGTTGGATAAAGGAAGGAGAAGAGTTTGGTTTCTATACTTCTTCTTGTTTGGAACGAGCAAGGAAAGGAAGATCGTGATCTAGGAGGCTTCTACTTTTGGAAGATCATCGCCCACACGACGTCCAAAAGGAGGAAGGACATACAATAGAAGATCGAGAGGTATAATGCTTGCTTATATTCTTTTGTATTATGTCTATAATTGTTTTAAATTATACACATGTTTTATGTTTTGTTTTGTAGTTAAATTTACTTGGACCCCAAATACAAATGCAAAAACCGACGATCCGTACATCGTCTATTCTGCGGCTAATCGTAGAATAGAATTTGGTTGCTTGAACAACAAGTTTGTTCAAGTGACCACTCTAATCGAATAGCACGACGATGAAACGGTAGCTTGGGTAATTCTTCCTTGTCAAGGATAAATATTTTTTTATCCGGGGACGTAGAAGGGATCGCCATGAAGTGATCGATTTGAAAGGGGAAGCGAAGTTTCCTCCCTTCAAGTGGTATCAGAGCCACGGTTTTTCGTTTTGTGTGTTTAGGATTTGGTTACTTTTATGCACTTTTCATATATTATATGTGTCGGATAATAGTAGGATTTGCGTAGGTTAACTTTTTGGTTGTAGACATAGGATCCAACTATTATGGCCATATGTGTGTATGTGATTGTATGTGTGTAATTGTATATTTTGTTGAATCCTCGGGGTTGACGAGGCTAGTATTTAATTTTTGTAATTAGATATGACATTGTTTAACCACTCCTTTTATTTTAGTTTACTTTCGATCTAGATTTCATGTACACTCTCTCGTGGAGTATAGGATCGATGGATGTAAATTAAAATAGTTTTTCTCGGCTCGGATCTCCGGATGGCTTGTACATGACGTAGGGAGGAGTGGATGAGATGGCGATACGACGGGAGGCATATTGGAGACAAAAGCCATAATAGTTGGAAAATATTTATTTTTCATATTTATTGCTTATTGTTTGATATGCATGTCGTAGGCTAAAAAATTCCTCAATTTTAAATTACTAAGTGGGAGAGGGATATTTTTATAAATTCCCACGACCTCCATTACAATTTGACATGTGATGCAAACAAACTTGCACGTCGGCTCTGAGTGCCTTCCTCCTCATCAGATGAGTTTGTTTGCAGATCACAAGGTTGAATATGGTTATAGGAAATTATTAAGGAGCATGTGTACTTCCCCATCGGAAGTCACATAACTCGAGATAATTACTTTGGTACCGAGTAATGGTGAACACTTAGATACAAATATAAGTATCCTCCCTATCGGAGTCACTGCTTTTATTTATAGGGCCGAAGAGGAACCAACTATTAATTTTATTTGTCAAAAATTTAGGTTGACAAGATAGTAAAATTAATGGGTGAAATCTCCTCTTACAAATGTAGAATTCGTATACGTCCACACTATCGTGGCATACGATATTCTCGGTGTTTTGAGGTGTTGGTTGATTTTAAAATTTTATTGTTTGAGGAATCAATAATTTTTTGAAATCTAATGTTTTGATCTATGTGATTCTTAGGTTTTTTCAAAATAACTTTCAACCCGCTTGCTGTGATACTGAAAGAAAATAAACATACTGGACCCAACTATGTTGATTGGAAGAGGAATCTTGACATTGTCTTGACTGCAGAGGAATACAAATATATACTCCTCGAAGAGTGCCCTCCTAAGCCTACGGATGATTCTGGAGAAAAGGAGAAGGAGAGTTATAAGAAGTGGATTAAGGCCGATGAGATGGTGCGGTGTTACATTTTGGCATCTATGTCAAATGTACTGCAACATCAGTATCAAGCCATGCCCACTACTTATGACATGATGCTCAATCTCAAAGAGCTTTTCGAACACCAGAATCGGGCTGCTAGGCAGGAAGCCATGAGGAACTTGATGACGACCACCATTATCGAGGTAACACTCGTGAGGGATCATGTTCTCAAGATGATGGCTCATTTGAATGAGCTGGAAGTCCTTGGAGCTGAGATCGATGGAGAAACCCAGGTTGATATCATTCTCCAGTCTCTACCTAGGAGTTTTGAGCAGTTTCGCCTGAACTACAACATGAACAAGAGGTTGTATTCGTTGGTGGAGCTTCTGACAGAACTCCAGGCGACAGAAGGGTTTTTTCGTCAGAGTGCTCAGGCGCAAGCCATGGTTGCCCAAAAGGTTTCTACTTTTAAGCCGAAAGGCAAGAAGAAGAAGAAACAAGCTGGGGCAAAAGTGGCGGGAGGAACTCAGGGAGGAGTGAAGAAGCCGAAAGGCAAGTGCTTCACTTGTAAGAAGACTAGACACTGGAAGAAGGACTGCCCCAACCGCAAGCAGAACAAAGGTATATCTTTTGTTCTAGTCGTTGAAACATATTTAGCGGTGTTATTTACTGGCGCCTGGTGTGTAGATACGGGAGCCATTGATCATGTCTGCAATACTTTGCAGGGGTTCCAGGAAACCAGACGACTAGCTGAAGGGGAGATTACCGTATACTTGGGCGATGCCACGAAGGTGGCGACTATTGCAGTGGGAGATGTTTATTTATCTTTTGAGAGAAATAAAGTTTTGGTTCTTAAAAATTGCCTTTATGTACCTCTATTTAGAAAGAATTTGATTTCGGTTTCTAAATTATTTATGGATGGATATTCTATTTCTTTTAATGATAGAGTTGTTATAAAAAGGAATAGGGAGATTATCTGTTCTGGTGCATTGATAGGAAATTTGTATACACTTGAACCAAAAGCTCCCACGATGCAAATAGAAGTGAATAGCTCATCTTCTAATTCCAATAAGAGAAAAGAACCTTCGAAGATGAACCAAACATATCTTTGACATCTAAGGCTTGGACATATTAACCTAAGCAGAATTCAAAGGTTGATAGCTGATGGACGTCTGAGTTCGTTAGTGGTGGAAGACTTCCCAACCTGTGAATCTTGCTTGGAAGGTAAAATGACGAAGAGGCCTTTCAAGGCGAAGGGGTATAGAGCCAAAGATGTGTTGAAATTGGTTCATTCTGATTTGTGTGGTTCTATGTCTATCCAGGTAAGAGGTGGCTTTGAATATTTTGTCTCTTTTATAGACGATTATTCAAGGTATGGATACATTTACTTGATGCACCGCAAGTCTGAATGCTTTGACAAGTTCAAAGAATTCAAGGCTGATGCGGAGAAACGTCAAGGTAAAAGTATCAAGACACTACGATCTGATCGTGGTGGTGAGTACCTCTTGGGAGAGTTTAGGAATTACTTATCAGAGGCTGGGATTCAATCCCAATTGTCTACACTTGGCACACCCCAGCAGAATGGTGTAGCAGAGCGAAGGAATAGGCCTCTTATGGAGATGGTTAGATCGATGATGAGTTATTCTGAGTTGCCAGATTCGTTCTGGGAATATGCTCTAGATATGGCAGTGTATATTCTGAACTTGGTACCATCTAAATCAGTGCCTTCTACTCCCACAGAATTGTGGACTGGGCGAAAGTCTAGTCTAAGACATATTCGGATTTGGGGGAGTCCAGCACATGTGCTGAAGACAGAAGTGCGCATGTTCATTGGCTATCCTAGAGGAACGAAAGGTGGTTTGTTTTATAGTCCTAGAGATCAGAAGGTGATCGTTAGCACGAACGCCAGATTTCTAGAGGAAGACTATGTGATGAACCACAAGCCCATGAGTAAGATTGTTTTGGAGGAATTGAAAGGGGAAGCCACTACTTCAGTACCACCGGTACAAGAGGATATACCACAAGTCACTACACTGCGTGTCATAAAGGATACACAGGTGATACCTCATCGTAGTGGGAGGGTTGTTAGACAGCCTGATAGATTCATGTTCTTGGGAGAATCTTCTGATTTGGTCCCTGCCGAACATGAACTTGATCCCTGGACATATGACGAGGCAATCCAAGATAAAGATACGGTATCTTGGCAAAGTGCAATGAATGCTGAGATTGAATCTATGGATTCAAATTAGGTCTGGGAGCTAGTAGAACCACCCGATGGTGTAAAAACCATTGGATGCAAGTGGATGTACAAAAGAAAGAGAGGAATAGACGGGAAGGTTGAGACCTTCAAAGCGAGGCTTGTCGTGAAGGGGTATACTTAGAAAGAGGATATCGATTATGAGGAGACCTTTTCGCCGGTAGCTATGCTTAAGTCTATCCGGATTCTCTTATGTATTGCTGCTCATATGGATTATGAGGTATGACAGATGGATGTCAAGACAACTTTCCTTAATAGAAGTCTTAAGGAAAACATCTGTTGGGTTTCCGGCACCACGGCGTGTGTGTGTTCGATCATGTTTCGTAAACATGAGCACAGCGGAAGCAATTAAAATTAATAAATCTATATTTATTACAACACACGCATGCTATTACAACAAGTGTAGACATAACCGTAAATTAAAATTTGCAATAAAAGGAAATTAAACTACGTTATACCTTCCGTATGACGTGTAGCGGGAACGGCATCAACCGGAACAATCCTCGTAAGAATCGTCTCTATCCGTATCCACGCCGAGCTCCTCGGGATGACTTCGCTAAGTCACGAGCTTCGTCTTCGTACGGGTTACTAGCCTCGTGTTGAAGACGACGTGATCGAGAGATGATCACGATCCGAATCCAAATTCGGATCCAAAGCGAGTTCTCAAAACTCGCTTCTCCGGAGAGGTGTTCGTCAACCGTTTGACGAATCGCCGTCCTCCACCTCAGAGGATTACGGAGATCAAATCCCGGTAAGTTAGCGCTGTCGGGCACTAACCGTCGTCAAGCGGCGCTCGGCGAGGAGGAGAAGCTGTCAGAAAACTGGACAGCTTGGTGGAGGAGGCGCCGGCCAAAACAAGGAGAAAAGGCTCACCTTGATGCGAACCTATAGGAGATCACCGGAGGGTCGCCGGAGGTTCACGGCTGAGCTTGGAGCGGCAAGGGTCTTGGCAGTTGGCACAAGGAGGGGCGGCAGCTTTAGGGTTTGGATGATTAGGGTTTAACAATCCCTTAAGCCCTCTTTTATAGAGAACTAATTCTCTTAATGGTTAATGGATCATATCCATAAAGCCCGTTAACCCGCTCCATTAAGATAAGTTAAAATAAACCAAACCATGATGGTTTATTTTAAGTTAAAAGCGAACGAACCAACCTTTGGTTCATTCGTTTAATATAAACCAAACCCTTTGGTTTATTCTCATCCATTGGATTAGAACCAAACCATTTTGGTCCATCCATTATGTCTTCATAAGACCACGGCCCATCCGCTTCCATTGCATTGAAACAATTTCATGCTAGCTTTATGTTTAGTCCAACCAAACATAGTTTCTCTCGGTCTGAGAATCCCATTCTCAAGCTCGTTTTAAATCCTTTGGATTACACTCGTTGTGCGTGTGACCAAATAGGTTCTCGGTTTATGTTGGCCGTCTATAATTAACCATTAATTATAGAGCGATCATGAGTGGCACCTAGTAGTACATCATGATCCCCAATTAAGCGAAAAGATCAGCAGTTGATCGAACTATTTACGAAACCCTTGATGGCTCGAATGAATCGTGCCCCATTCCCTTCACTCATCTTATACCCACTTGGTTCAGGACATGGTCTATTGTGTGATCCCACTAGTGACTCGTCACACCTAGCCCAAGTATCATTTCCTCGTCCTCTACAGTTCTAGTTACTCCACATGTATCGAAGAGTACCTTACTCTAAACATGTAATGCTTTGGCCAAAGACTTTAGTAACAATCCGGCGAGAGGCCATGGGTATACATCTCCTGCGCAAGGAGTGGTGAATCCTTTATAGGCTATTCAAACACCTTGATCGACTTATACCCAATCATCCGGGTCCACATCTCCTAGAGATGTTTGCTTAAGATGTCAAAGCATAAGTCTCCATGATCAAGATGACTTGAATACCATGCAAGTCAAAGGAACATCGCACTTAAGCCCGCGGTAAGAACTTCATTGACATATCTATATATACGAGAGAACCATATGAAGTCTTTACGGTGGTCACTCCAATGAACTAGTTACCATAACTTCATCCACGATTAACTCGGACATCACTATGTCTCGGCCGGTGAGAATCACCGCTTGGATACACCAAGGAGTATACCTCGTGCTAGTCTCGGAATTGATGGTGTCGGATCCATCAATTCATCGTCTAGGATAATTCGATACATCACAATTACACATGTAGAGATACTCACTAGTTGTGATCCAATCACAAATTCTCTCATCTTGTGAATCGTATCGTGGACATTGATAAATGAGTTTAAGATCCAATCAAATACATAAAACATGTATACTCAAATAGTGAATCTTCATTTATCATATAAATGGTTCATACATAAAGCGATTGCCTTAGGACATCTCTCATATATTACTAACGGACTCCCACTTGGCCTAATGCCAATCGCTCACGGTATCAATACCATAAGCACCAACATGACCCTCAAACTTACTTTGAGGTAATGCTTTAGTCAAAGGATCCGCTAAGTTCCTTTCTGGGAATTTTCTCGATTTGTATTTCGTTCCCTCTTGATGATCTCTCGATAAGATGATAGCGTGGCACATGTTTGGATCGTTGATGAGACCTTGGCTCTTTCGCCTGCAATTGCTCCATTGTTGTCGCGATGACCGTGTGCTTCAACAATGGCCGGAATCACACCAAGTTCATGAACGAACTTCTTGATCCAAACCGCTTCCTTTGCCTTGGCCTGCAATATACGCCTCGGTGGTAGAATCCGCTGATCTCTTGTTTGGAACTTTTCCAACTCACTGCGCCCCATTCAAGGTGAACACGTATCGGTGAGACACTGGAATCATCCTTGTCTGTCGAAGGCGCATCTGTATACCGCGTATCACCATGTCCCCTTCTCCATATATTAGGAACACATCCTTAGTTCTTCTCAAGTACTTAAGGATCGTCTTATACCGCCCAATGATCCATTCTGGATCGGTGGTATCTGCTCGTGACACTCGAGCATACGATACATCGGGCCTCGTACATAACATAGCATACATGATAGATCCTATTGCGGATGCATAGGGAATCTTACTCATGCAAATCCTCTCGTCTTACAGGCGGACACATAGACTTGAAGGTGTACCCCATGCACGATGGGCGGATAACCTTTCTTGGATTCTCGACATGCTAAACCTCTTTGCACTTCGGTCTATATATGTAGGCTGCGAAAGACCAAGCAACCGTTTGATCTATCTCTATAGATCTTAATCCCAGGATGTAGGTTGCTTCTCCCGTCTTTCATGGAGAATGTCTTGGATAACCAAACCTTAATCGATCGTAAGATTGACACATCGTTTCCTATAAGTAGTATGTCATCGACATACAATACTAGGAACACGACTGCACTCCCACTAACCTTCTTGTACACACAAGGTTCATCTGGATTTTGTGAGAAATCAAACTTTTTGATGGTCTCATCAAAACGGATATTCCAGCTCCTGGATGCTTGCTTCAATCCATAAATGGATCGTCGCAATTTACATACCTTGGTTTTATCAACCGATGTGAAACCCTCAGGCTGTATCATATACACGTCCTCGAGCAGGTTTCCATTAAGGAAAGCTGTTTTCACATCCATCTGCCATATCTCATAATCATAATGAGCTGCTATGGCCAGGAGCATCCGAATGGATTTAAGCATAGCTACAGGCGAATAGGTTTCGTCATAATCAACACCTTGCTTTTGATGATATCCTTTCGCCACCAATCTAGCCTTATAGGTAATCACATTACCATCCATGTCGGTTTTCTTCTTGAAAACCCACTTGCACCCTATAGGCTTTATGCCTTCAGGTGGGTCAACCAAGTTCCAAACTTGGTTTTCGTACATGGAATCCATTTTCGGCTTCATGGCACCAAGCCACTTATCCCTTTCTGAACTTGTCAGCACTTCTTCATAACTGGTAGGCTCCTCATCATCAATGAGTAACACGTCGTTCAATTCACTTACGAGAAATCCATATCTCTCAGGAATATGTTGCGTGTTCTACCGGATCTCTGAAGATGTGGTGTTACAATAGGTCGGTAGATTGCTCATCACTATGAGTTGTCAATTTGTTGCTCACCGGTATCTCATCAATGTCTATTTGAGTCTCTCGAGCCTCCTCAAGCTCGACGACACTCCCACTGTTTTCTTGCAAGAGAAACTCTTTCTCTAGAAACACAGCATGCCTTGAAACAAACACCTTTTGTTCCACAGGATGATAGAATTGGTAACCCCTTGTTTCCTTAGGGTATCCAATAAATAGACATTTATCAGACTTAGCATCCAGTTTGTCTGATACAGTCCGCTTCACATAAGCAGGACAACCCCATATCTTCAAGTAAGATACATGAGGTTTCTTACCATTCAATATCTCATATAGAGTAGTTGAGACTACCTTGGTAGGCATTACATTTAACAAGTAAGCGGTATGCGAAGTGCATAACCCCAAAAGGACTTGGGAAGAGTTGCATGATTCATCATTGACCTGACCATGTCCAACAAGGTCCGGTTACGCCTCTCAGATACACCATTATGCTGTGGTGTATAGGGCGGAGTCCATTGAGACAATAAGCCATTGTCTCTTAGATAATCAAGAAACTCTTGACTTAAGTATTCACCACCTCGATCCGATCGAAGTATTTTAATACTCTTGTCATGTTGTTTCTCTACTTCATTTCTGAAATCTTTGAACCTTTCAAAGGCTTCAGACTTGTGTTTCATCAAGAACACATACCCAAACCGTGAGTGATCATCGGTGAAGGTAATGAAGTAGCTATAGCCTCCTAATGCTTGAGTTGACATAGGTCCACATACATCAGTATGTACTAAACCTAGTAACTCTCCCACTCGTTCACCTTTTCCAGTAAAAGGTAACTTAGTCATCTTGCCTTTTAAGCATGATTCGCATGTATCGTATGAATCCAATTCAAACGATTCCAGAATTCCACATCGGTGTAATTCGGACATGCGTTTCTTGCTTATATGGCCAAGACGACAATGCCACATATAGGAGTCTATGTGATTATCCTTTCGAGCACGCGTGTTGCTCGCTTCGATATTGAAAATGTCACTGGATACGTCCAACGTATAAATGCCATTACTCAAAGTTCCAGTTCCATAAAGTACGCCATTCAAAGTTATATAACAACAATTGTTACTAAACGTTAAATGGAAACCATTTCTATTTAAGCAGAAATAGAAACAATGTTCTTTATTAGAGAAGGAACATAATAGCAATTGTCCAGCCCAAGACTAGTCCACTAGGAGCTTCAAAGAATAAGTTCCGATGGCATCAGCAAAGAACCTTTTGCTCCATTGCCAACTCGCAAATTTGACTCCCCTCCGACAAGTCTTCTTCTATTCCTTAGCCCCTGTATGTCATTACATATATGTGAGCTACACCCAGTATCCAATACCCAAGTGTCTAAGGAAATAGAATGACAATCAATAACGAAGATACCTGAAGAGGATGGGGCATCGGATGCCTTCTTCTTCTTCATGGACTCAAGATAAATCTTGCAGTTTCTTCGCCAGTGGCCTTCCTTGCCACAGTGATGGCAAGTGCCCTTTTGCGCTGGTTCCGCTTTCTTTGCCTTTTTCTTTCCTTTCTTCTGTTCTTTTGCCTTTCTCTTAGAACCTTTCTTTGAGGAATCAACTAACAGAACCGCCTTCTCCTCATGCTTCACAGAAGGCTCCACAGTCTTCAGCATATTGAGGAGCTCGGGAATGGTGGATTCCAATTTGTTCATCCAATAGTTCATCACAAATTGCGAGAAACTCTTGGGCAAACAATGCAGAATTAAGTCAATACTTAACTCATGATCCATCACAAAACCGAGGGTAGCTACGATGTACCTGCTCATCTTTAGCACAAATCGCATACTCTGAACGAACCTTCTTGCATCTTCGTGGTGAAGAGGAGCCTAGAGACCTCGAACCTTTCGGATCTCGCTTGCTCATCGAACAACTCATGAAGATGGAAGACCATAGTGTTAGCATCCATATGCCGCTTCGCACTGTCGTACCATCGCCGCTAGCATGATGCAACTCGCCAGCTCAGAATCTGCCACATGCTTCTGATAGACCAACATTTGGTCTGGAGTTGCATCGTCCTTAGGACGGTCAGGAAGAGGCTCTTCAAGGACATATGCAAGCTTTTCCGCCTTGAGAACAATTCTCAGGTTTCTAAGCCAGTCCAGGAAGTTAGGCCCAAATACTTTGTTCGAATCCAAAATAGTGCGCAAATTCAAAGACGTCATGATCAATTTATTGACCTAGAAATACAAAACGAGCATATATGAGAAAATGATTTTAAAATGCATCAATATACATTTATAAATCCCATTCATTTTTCGAATTTCAAAAACCCCAAAATCACTTCGGGAGATTGTAGGTCCATCTCCGAATGGGCTGATATCCATCATAGTTATGAACAACCTTGGAGAGAGTCCAACAAGCCATTCATAACTACGACGGTAGGTATCATCTATACCGATTGCATATCCCGTATATGCAACTATCACAATGTGCTATCAACTAATTGAATGTTCACACATACATCGGGTTGTTAACACATTAACAAGTATGCATCATATGCATAGCACCCAACTTCACCTCCCTTTACATCGACCTTGGAGAGTCCAACAAGCCGATGCTCCAAAGTTAAAGCCAACCCATTAATCGGACATAGTTTTAATATGGTTAGAGCGCATTCAACCAATTAGCCCAGCTTGGAGAGAGTCCAACAACCAAAGCTAACGATTGACCTCTGACTCTTACCATATTAGTATTAAACTATTCCATGGTTTGAACATATTCAGGTTCGAGCCGGGCTTGGAGAGAGTCCAACAACCCAAACAAGAAATAGAACTCTGGTTCTAACCATATTAATGGAAGGTGTAGGCTTTAATATTGATTAAGGGTTTTTATGTCTCATCCTCTTTGCATGCAAATAACTATTATCTACATGGCATGGCATACATCTACATGTCACGACACGCATGGCATAATGTTATGCATCTAATGCAATTACATGGCATACAATTATGTCATGTATATAATTTCCTTATATGTCATAACTATTTATGGAAATAAAATATGTTTAAGATTTGATTCTCCAAATCAAATCATAATTAAATTAGGAAACAAATTTCCAAATCTAATCACATATTTTATTCATGGAATTATTTGATTAAGGAAAATCTATTTAGGAAACCAATTTCCTAAATCATTAAAACTACTTATGGAAATAAAATATTTTAAGATTTGATTTCTCAAATCAAATCATGATTAAATTAGGAAACAAATTTCCAGAATCTAATCAAATATTTTATTTATGGAAAATATCAATTTCCATAAATACTTCCAACTTTCCAAAAGTGGAAGATTTCCATAAATACTTCTAAACTTTCCAAAATTGAAAAATTTCCATAAATACTTCTAAATTTCTAAAATTAGAAAATTTCCAGAAATACATTATGACTATCGC
This sequence comes from Wurfbainia villosa, assembly GCA_025175895.1. Classification (NCBI taxonomy): domain Eukaryota; kingdom Viridiplantae; phylum Streptophyta; class Magnoliopsida; order Zingiberales; family Zingiberaceae; genus Wurfbainia; species Wurfbainia villosa. The sequence goes on along the minus strand of CM046001.1, from coordinate 78,042,971 downwards.
AAAACCATTTTACGATTATGTCGAAACACAACCTAGGCTCTGATACCACTGTTGGGTTTCCGGCACCGCGGCGTGTGTGTGTTCGATCATGTTTCGTAAACATGAGCACAGCGGAAGCAATTAAAATTAATAAATCTATATTTATTACAACACACACAACACACGCATGCTATTACAACAAGTGTAGACATAACCGTAAATTAAAATTTGCAATAAAAGGAAATTAAACTACGTTATACCTTCCGTATGACGTGTAGCGGGAACGGCATCAACCGGAACAATCCTCGTAAGAATCGTCTCTATCCGTATCCACGCCGAGCTCCTCGGGATGACTTCGCTAAGTCACGAGCTTCGTCTTCGTACGGGTTACTAGCCTCGTGTTGAAGACGACGTGATCGAGAGATGATCACGATCCAAATCCAAATTCGGATCCAAAACGAGTTCTCAAAACTCGCTTCTCCGGAGAGGTATTCGTCAACCGTTTGACGAATCCTTCGTCCTCCACCTCAGAGGATTACCGGAGATCAAATCCCCGGTAAGTTAGCCGCTGTCGGAGCACTAACCGTCGTCCAAACGACGCTCCGACGAGAGGAGGAGAAGCTGTCCAGAAAACTGGACAGCTTGGTGGAGGAGTAGGCGCCGGCAAAACAAGGAAAGAAAAGCCTCACCTTGATGCCGAACCTATAGGAGATCACCGGAGGGTCGCGAGGTTCACCGCTGGAGCTTGACGCTGCAAGGGTCTTGACGGCGACACAAAGCTGGGCGGGCAGCTTTAGGGTTGGCGCCGAAACTCCAACAATTGGGGTGGGCGGCAACTCTAAGAGGCTAGGGTTTTGGATGATTAGGGTTTAACAATCCCTTAAGCCCTCTTTTATAGAGAACTAATTCTCTTAATGGTTAATGGATCATATCCATAAAGCCCGTTAACCCGCTCCATTAGGATAAGTTAAAATAAACCAAACCATGATGGTTTATTTTAAGTTAAAACGAACCGAACCAACCTTTGGTTCCTTCGTTTAATATAAACCAAACCCTTTGGTTTATTCTCATCCATTGGATTAGAACCAAACCATTTTGGTCCATCCATTATGTCTTCATAAGACACGGCCCATCCATGCTTCCATTGCATCAAACAATTTCATGCTCGCTTATGTTTGGTCCAACCAAACATAGTTTCTCTCCGAGAATCCCATTCTCAAGCTCGCTTTTAAATCCTTCGGATTACGCTCGTTGTGCGTGTGACCAAATAGGTTCTCGGTTTATGTTGGTCGTCTATAATTAACCATTAATTATAGAACGATCATGAGTGGCACCTAGTAGTACATCATGATCCCCAATTAACAAAAGATCAACTGCTGATCCGTAACTATTTCTCAAACCCTTCAAGAGCTCGAATGAATCGCGGCCCCATTCCCTTCACTCATCTTATACCCACTTGGTTCAGACATGGTCTATTGTGCCCCTCACTAGGTCGACTCACGCCACACCTAGCCCAAGTATCATTTCCTCCCTACGGATTCTAGTTACTCCACATGTATCGAAGAGTACCTTACTCTAAACATGTAATGCTTTTGCCAAAGACTTTAGTAACAATCCGACGAGAGGCCATGGGTATACATCTCCTCGCAAGGAGTGGTGAATCCTTTATAGGCTATTCAAACACCTTCGATCACTTCGACTTATACCCAATCATCCCGGGTCCACATCTCCTTAGAGATGTTTGCTTAAGATGTCAAAGCATAAGTCTCCATGATCAAGATGACTTGAATACCGCAAGTCAAAGGAACATCGCACTTAAGCCACAGTAAGAACTTCATTGACATATCTATATATGCAGAGAACCATATGAAGTCTTACGGCTGGTCACTCCAATGAACTAGTTACCATAACTAGCATCCACGATTAACTTCGGACATCACTATGTCTCCAGCCAGTGAGAATCAGCTGCTTGGATACACCAAGGAGTATACCTCGTGCTAGTCTCGACAGAATTGATGGTGTCCAGATCCATCAATTCATCGACTAGGGATAATTCCGATACATCACAATTACACATGTAGAGATACTCACTAGTTGTGATCCAATCACAAATTCTCTCATGCTGTGAATCGTATCGTGGACATTCAGTAAATGAGTTTAAGATCCAATCAAATACATAAAACATGTATACTCAAATAGTGAATCTTCATTTATCATATAAATGGTTCGTACATAAGGCGATTGCCTTAGGACATCTCTCATATATTACTAACAACATCTATATGAAGCAACCAGAGGGATTCATTGCAAAGGGCAAAGAGCATCTTGTGTGTAAGCTTAATCAATCCATTTATGGATTGAAGCAAGCTTCGAAGTCTTGGAACATCCTCTTTGATGAGGTAATTCAGTCTTATGGATTTATTCAAAGCTCGGATGAGTCTTGTGTATACAAGAGATGTGACGGAAATGTAGTGGTATTTCTTGTACTATACGTAGATGACATTTTGTTAATTGGCAACAATGTCAAGGTGTTATCGGATGTAAGGGTATGGTTGTCCAAACAGTTTGATATGAAGAACTTGGAAGAAGTGGGACACATCCTTGGGATCAAGGTTATAAGGGATCGCAAGAAAAGAATGTTGTGCTTATCTCAAGCTTCATACATAGACACAATTATGGATCATTTTAGCATGCAAAACTCCAAGAAAGGTTTTCTACCTTTCAAGCATGGAGTTCCTTTATCTAAGGAGATGTGTCCTAGAACATCTGAGGAAATAGAGGAGATGAAGGCAGTTCCTTATGCTTCGACAGTAGGAAGCCTCATGTATGCGATGCTATGTACGAGATCAGATATTTGCTTTGTCGTCGGCATGGTTAGCAGATATCAGAGTAATCCAGGACAGGGACATTGGACTACGGTAAAGCATATATTGAAGTACCTGAGAAGGACTAGGGATTATATGCTAGTTTTCCAGGTAGACCAATTACTCCCTGTGGGTTACACAGATTCTGACTTCCAATCAGACAGGGATAACAGTAAGTCTACCTCAGGTTTTGTGTTTACTTTGGGAGGTGGAGCCATTGTATGGAAGAGTGTCAAGCAGAAATGCGTGGCGGACTCTACTATGGAAGCTGAGTATGTGGCAGCCTCTGAGGCGGCCAAAGAAGCTGTGTGGCTCAAGAACTTCTTAATGGACTTAGATGTGATTCCTGGTTTGCCCAGAACTATCACAATTTATTGTGATAATAGTGGTGTAGTTGCAAACTCGAAGGAACCACGAGACCATAAGGCAAGTAAACACATAGAGCGCAAGTACCACCTGATACGAGAAATCGTAAAGAGAGGAGAAGTTGTTGTGGCCAAGATTGCATTGGAGGATAACCTGGCAGATCTTTTCACTAAGGCCCTTTTGGCGAGAGCTTTTGATAGGCATGTGGAGGGAATGAGAATCAGATGTATGGCAGTTTAAGGACAGCATAGTCTTTTAATATAAGTGGGAGATTATTGGGATGTATACTGAAAAGTCTATCTTTTGTATAGACATCTTTATTTTGTAATAAGAATCACATGATCATTGTTTGCATATTTATGGTTATGCATATTGTCTCATACATTACATTGTAGATAACATGGTGTATAGTGTCACACGGTAGATCATGTTATCAACTCCTTGTAGAGTATAAGTAAAGGCTCACAACCGAGATGGCTTTGGACAAACCATTGGTATGGTTGTAGTGTGATTTGGTATTGGTTTGTCTTGACCATAGAATCACACTAGTACACTTTGTGTGTATTGAGCAGGACCGACTTAGAGGTGATTCGATTCATTACTGACTACATAATCGAATCGGACCTCAGATATTATATTGTACATGCTCTTAATCGCGATATAATAACGGACACATATACTTAGTATTCATTTCTTTGATTTACCAATGGGCGAGATTTATAGAGTAAATCGATAGGCTCGGTAAGTTGAGAAATGGTATTATTTATATGGTGTGTCATTGATTATAGGAGGAAATCGTGTCCTATATATTAGGATGATGATGTCCCCTTGAGGAGCTCATAAGGTTCATCATGTAAACCCTGCAGGTGGACTTGGTCCGGCATGATGATAAGGTTGAGTGGTACTACTCATGAAGTTAGATGTTGATTAATTAATTGTCAGTAAATTAATTAATCGACGAACATTCAAGATCTTAAACACGGGGAGATAAATGTACAAATATTATATGGAGCCCATATTGATTTATGGGGGTTGGTGAGGTAGATCAATGATAATCCTCTAGTGGAATGGATTATCATTAATGGATTTGACTTTATGTGGGCTTGATCCATTGGGTGACCAAGATCCAACTCCTCCTCATGGTCCCTATTGTAGCCTATTAAAACCTCATGGAGCCTAGATCCAATGATGGAAAACAAAACTCTAGATCCGACGGTTGAGAATAAATCTCTAGATCCGACGGTTGAGAATAAATCTCTAGATCCGACGGTTGAGAATAAATCTCTAGATCCGACGGTTGAGAATAAATCTCTAGATCCGACGGTTGAGATTAAATCCCTAGAACCGACGGTGGAGATTAAAAGGAGGCTTAAGCCTAACTCTATAAATATGGGCTTAAGTCTTGGGCATGGAGAATAATTAAAGAGGTTAGGGTTTTTCTTCCTTGGCTTGGGCGGCAAGGAAGAAGTGGGCGGCTAGGGTTTTGGAGGTGTCTTGGGCGACCATAATTAAGGAAGGTTTTCTTCTTCCTTAGGGTTGCCGACGCCCCTCCTTCTTCTCTTCACCTTGGTCGGCACTCAACCTATTCCTATTCTTCTCCTTGGCTGGTGGAAACAAGGGTTAGGTTGATTCCTTGGAGCTCTTGGCCGACGCCCACTTCCTCATCTCTTCTTCTTGTTGGCCGGCGGCAAGCATCAAGGTTGGTGCTTGGTGGTTGGCTAAAGGAAGGAGAAGAGTTTGGTTTCTATACTTCCTCTTGTTCGGAGCGAGCAAGGAAAGAAAGATCGTGATCTAGGAGGCTTCTACTTTTGGAAGATCATCGCCCACACGATGTCCAAAAGGAGGAAGGACATACAATAGAAGATCGAGAGGTATAATGCTTGTTTATATTATTTTGTATTATGTCTATAATTATTTTCAATTATACACATGTTGTATGTTTTTTTTTGTGGTTAAATTTACTTGGACCCCGAATACAAATTCAAAAACCGGCGATCCGTACATCGTTTATTCCATGATAATCGTAGAAAAGGGCAAGCTTCTATAGGAAATTTGGTTGTTTGAAAAAAAGGCCTATAAAATGTTTATTAACTTTGCTTTGGTAAAACAGACTTTAAAAATTGTTATTACAATTGAGCTAAAAAAACTGGATCCCCGAGTAAATTTTTAAGTGATAATTGTTGAAAGAATTTGTTTTAAGTAATGGCTGCACCGAACGAAGTCAATCAAGCCAAGAAAGGGTTCAGAAATGTTCAGGAGTCAATTTAGACTTTTTGATCAATTGAGGGTCATGATGCATTGCTAGGTGCCACTCATGATCTATTCATAATTAAGGGGTTAATTATGAATGACCAACATAGGCGGGAACCTATTGGGTCACACACAATATAGGTGATCTAAAGACATGAAAAAAGTCTGAGAATGAGATTTTCAGTGAGAGAGAAGATGTATCTGGTTGGAACAGGCCAAGAAGGTGCAAAATAGAGGCTATGGAACCTCCTATGACCTTGTCGGATTTAGCATGACCATAACACACCTAAATGAAGTTAAACAGACCGTATAGATCCTAACACGACTGTGCCTAACCAGGCATGGGTCGTGCCAGCTCTTGCCGAAAATGACCAAAGTCTTGGATGTGCCCAGAAGGACACACAGTTAGCCGTGTGTCCTGGCATGACCGTGCCTTTGGGCACGGTTGGTCGTGTGTAAGACACATAACCGTGTCACGACTTTATCATTTTTGGAGATTTCTCTTATGAAAATTTCCTGGGTTGTTCTTACCTTAATTATGGGATAGTTATGGTAAGATAGGTTCCGTTTATGCCTCCTAAGATGCCCTAATCAAGATATCTATAAATAGATCCCTTGATAATCTTTGGAGGTGTGATTCTAATCTTAGGTTTTCTTCCTTAGTAGCCATCTTTCCTCTCTCTCTTTTCCTCTCTTGTCTCCGCCTGTTGGCTAGCACAAATCGAAGACAAAGACTTGTTGCTCGAGGAGTTGTCTCAGGTGATCCCGCATTGATATTGATAGAGGCAATGCCTGTTGGTCTTGCTCACGGTTTTGACAGATTCGATAAGAATCTTGAAAGTATAGCCTTTATCCTTGTCGATTTTACATGTGATTATATCAAAGCAAGTATTTCAGGCCCTCAGGGGATGTCTGGGATGAAATACAAGTTGTTTTATTCGCTTTATTCTGCTGGGCATTATCTCGGAATCTCCAAGAAGTGGTATCAGAGTCACCTTGTTTGTTTGACATAGATCACATGTTGTAGGAGAATATTTAAAGCATGTTGGATGTTTTAATATACCTGCGCGATGTTTTTCTATATGATAGATTAAAGTATGTATGATTTTACATATGGGATATGTTTGTAACCGAAAAAGGAAATACTGAGGATGCGCTTGGAAACACCGAAGGGGTTGACCATATCATTAGAGCCTGAGCATAGACAAGCCATGCATTGAGGAATATGTTGCGCAGTGCACGTATCTGATTCTTAAAACGACATGTGCATCAATTATTCAGCTCATGTTCACATCGAGAAATTTATTTCCTAATGTGACCTTGGTTTTTCTATATTTAGGTTTATTTTGTATTATAGATGAGACCCATAATAACATGAAATCCCTCGTGCAAATATTATGGCTAACACCTTCCATTTATATGGTTGAATCAGAGTTCTTTTTCATGCTTGGGTTGTTGGACTCTCTCCAAGCCTTGCATGATATCAAGCATGTTCAATTCATATGAGATTAGATATTTATTTTAAATGGTAAAGACAGAGATCAATTTTAAAGTTTGGGTTGTTGGACTCTCTACAATCCTGGCTTATAAATTGGATATGTTCACACTATTTAAATTCGATCTCACTATTAATGGGTCAGTCCTAACTGAAAGCATTGATTTGTTGGACTCTCTCCAAGGTCAATGTGGACAGAGGTGCAATTAGATTATCTGCATTGGATGTATATATATTAATGAGTTAACAACCTAATGTATATGTGAACATTCAATTATTTGATAACATAAAGTGATAGTTATATATTTGATATATAATGGGTGTTGTTTGATGCCTAACATTATGACTATGAATGACTTGTTGGACTCTCTCCAAGGTTGTTCTTAGTCATAATGGATATCAACCCACTAGGAGATAATCTACCATTTCTAAAATTTAAAGTGAGGGCTCTTGAATTTAACAAAAATAGTGGGAGTTTCTTGTTAACGTAAATTGTTTGCATTACTATAAATTCATCTCTCTTATGCACCTTTTTATATGTCTAGGTACTAATTAGAACATTATGTTGACCTCCATTAATTTATGTTCTATTTTGGACAATAACAAATTGACTGGGCCAAACTTCGTGGACTAGCTTCGTAACTTGAGAATTGTTCTCAAGACTGAAAAGCTAGCTTATGTCCTTGAAGAGGTTGTTCCCCAACCTCCACCAGATTGGCTTGAGCATATAGAGAAGCTTGCTGATAGACTTGAGTTTGATACTGGGATAGGGAGTGACCTAGCTTTTGATATTTGGTCATAGCCTGTTCACTAGGGGTCAGAAGAAAGGAATCATTCGAGAGTAAATGAAAGAAAGGTTTAGAAAGGCTTACTAGCTCAAGGGCATAGTGCGTACTTTCCATTCGAGGTGACAACTCCCCTTAATGAAGGATGCACAAATCTCTTGAAGATAATAAAGGGAGAGAAGGGGAAAGGAGTGGCATCGGTTCATATATTTTAGTGGAAGATGAGGCTATTGTATCAGAATATCTAATTGCCTCGATGGGGAGAGGAAAGGGAATCTCAGAGGAGAATGGAGGGATGCTAACATGAGGCAGGCTTGAGGTAGAGCCTCAGGCAATATCTAGTGAAGAAAGACGGGGTGATGGCGGAGGTATCCAAGGAGTCATGAGAGACAAGTTACAATTATCCGGAGCAATCTCTATTTCAAAGGAGGAAGGAAGAGTGAAGGAGCTAGGGTTCCACACTATTGAAAGAGAATTCGTACCCACTGAGGGTAGAGGAAGGGGCCAAAAAAAAAATGGGTGAAGGTGGTGAGGAAATGGAGAGGGATGCTACAAGGGAAGATGAGGAGGCAATGGGGAAGAGTGCATTGGCAGAAGTAGTTTCTTCAAAGAAGGAAGGGGAAGTAGCAGAGTAGTTAGGGTTTTATGATGTTGGAATTGGAACGGGTGCCTCTAAGGGCACTGTTGGAATGTATACTGAAAGCCTAGATCCTTTTGTATGAACATTCTATTTTGAAATAAGAATCACATGATCATTGTTTGCATTTTATATATTCATTATATATGTGTGCATATTGTCTAATATTTTACATTGTAGATAACATGGTGCTTGGTGTGGCACAGAAGATCATGTTATCAGTACCTTGTAAAATATAAGTAAAGGCTCACAACCAAGATGGTTTTGGACAAACCATTGCCATGGTTGTAGTGTAGCTTGGTATTGTTTTATCTTGAACATAGAGTTACACTAGTACACTTAGGTGTATTGAGTAGGACCGACATAGAGGTGATTCAATTTAGTACTGACTACATAATTGAATCGGACCTCGGATATTATGTTGTACATGCTCTTAATCCCGATATAATAACGGGCACATGTACTTAGTGTTTATTTCTTTGATTTACCAGTGGGTGAGATTTAGATGGATTAAATCAATATGCCCGGTAAGTTGGGAAATAATATTATTTACATGGTGTGCCGTTGATTATAGGAGGAAACCGTGTCCTATATATTAGGTTGATGATGTCCCCTCGAGGAGCTCATAAGGTTCATCATGTAAACCCAGGTTGACTTAGTCAACATGATGATAAGGTTGAGTGGTACTACTCGAGGAATTAGATGTTAATTAATCGATGGTCAAGAAATCAATTAATTAACGACATTCGATATCTTAAACACGGGAGATTAATGTACAAATAATATATGGAGCCCATATTGATTTATGGGGTTGGTGAGGTAGTTCAATGATGATCCTCTAGTGGAATGGAACATCATTGATGGATCAAGTTTGTGTGGTTCCGATCCATCGGGTGGCCAAGACCCAACTCCTCCTTATGGTCCCTATCGTAGCCTAATATAATTATTAAGAAGTCTAGATCCAAGAATGTAAAACAAAACCTAGAACCAACGGTTGGGATTAAATCCCTAGATCCGATGGTTGGATGAAACCCTAGAACCAACGGTTGGGATTAAATCCCTAGATCTGATGGTTAGGATGAAATCCTAGAATCGACGGTTGGAATTAAATCCCTAGATCTGACGGTTGGGATAAAACCCTAGATCGGACGGTTGGGATGAAACCTTAGATCCGACGATTGGGATGAAATCCTAGATCCGACGGTTGGGATTAAACCCTAGATCCGACGGTTGGGATAAAACCCTAGATCCGACGGTGGAGATTAAATCCCTAGATTCGACGGTGGAGATTAAAGGAGGCTTAAGCCTAATTATATAAATAGAGGCTTAGGTTGGGCGGCAAGAAGAGAGAAAAAAGAATTAGGGTTTGGCTTTTGGAGGTGGGCGGCTAGGGTTTGGAGCTAGGGTTGGGCGGCAACTATCTTCTTCCTTCTAGTTGTTGCCGGCGCCCAACTTGCACCATCAATACTTGGCCGGCACCCAACCTTAAGGTCTTTCCCTTCTTCCTTGGCCGGCGGTTCTCCTCCCATTGCTGGCCGGTTCTCTTCCTCCTCCCTATTCTCCAAAGTGGCCGGCGGCAACTCTTCTTGAAGTTGGCCGGCGCATCATCCATTGCTCCTTGGCCGGCGGTTGCACCAAATTTCCTAATTTGGTGGCAGGTTCTAGATAGGAAAGGTATTTGCGAGTTCTTCTCTTTGTTCGCAACGGACAACGTAGAGAAGAAAGCGATCTAGAAGGCTTCTACTCGTGGAGGAACTTCGTCCACACGTCGTCCACGAGAAGGATAGGACATACGGTAGAAGATCGTGAGGTATAAAGTTATTTTAACTTTATGTACAGATCTGAGTATGTTCTTATTTGTTTTGATTATGCATGTGTGTGTATGAATATATATTGTATAATCATGGACCCCGAAGACAAACACAAAAACCGGCGATCCATCCGTCGTCTTCCGCGGCTAACCAACTAGAAGAGTTGTGTTGCTTGAACAACTAGTTTGTTCAAGCGACCACTCAAGTTGTTAGCACGACGACGAAATGGTGTTGTTAAGGAAGCTCATCCCATCCGGATTAATCCTTTCATTAGTGAAAATTTTAATCCGGGGACATGGGAGCCAATGAGCCTCCGAAGCATCCACCCATCAATTGGTATCATAGCCATCGGATTCCAGTTTTGTGTGTTTAGGATTTGGTTAATTTTTTATGCATTTTTCATATATTATATGTGCCGGATAATAGTAGGATATGCGTAGTTTAACTCTTTGGTTGCAGGCATAAGATCCGACTATTATGGCCATGTGTGTGTATGTGAATGGATGTGTAAAAATTTATTATTGATTTAGGCTAGATTAGTATTTAATTTTTGTAATTAAATACGGCATTGTTTAGCCGATCATTTTAGTTTACTTTCGATCTAGACTATTTGTACACTCCTTCGTGGAGTATAGGATCGATGGATGTAAATAAAATGATTTATCTCGGCTCGGATATCTTTGGTGACTCATGACGGAAAAGGTGGAGCGGACGAGGTGGCAACACGACGGATGCATATTGGAGGACAATGCCATAATAGTTGGAAAAATTCTGTTTTTCCATATTTATTGCTTATTTATTTTATATGCATGTTGTGTATGTTTAAAATTCTCGATTGCAATTTACTAAGTGGGAGAGGGATATTTTAATTAATTCTCATGCCTATTACAATTTGACGTGTGGTGATGCAAACAAACTTGTGTGTTGGCTCGAGTGCCTTCCTCCTCATGACGGGTTTGTTTATGGATCACTAGGTCAAATAATGGTTATAGGAAATTATCTAGGAGCATGTGTACTTCCACAGGTAAGGCACATAATCCAAATAATTCCTCAGTATCGTAATGGTGCACACTTAGATACAAATAAAGGTATCCTCCCATCGGAGTCATCGCTTTTATTTGTAGGGCCAAAGAGGAACCAACTATTAATTTTATTTGTCAAAAAGTAAGGTTGACAAGATAATAAAATTAATGGGTAAAACCTCCTCTTACAAATGTAGAATTCATACGCCCACACTATCGTGGCATGCGATATTCTCTGTTTTGAGGTGTTGGTTGATTTTGGATTTTATTGTTTTGAGGAATCAATAATATTTGAAATCTAATATTTTGATCATTGTGATTTTTAGGATTTTCAAATGGCTTTCAACCCACTTGCTGTGATTTTAAAAGAAAACAAACTTATCGGGTCCAAACTACATTGATTGGAAAAGAAACTCGGATATTGTCTTAATCATGAGGAGTACAAATTTGTACTCTTCGAGGTCTGTCCTCCTAAGCCCTCGGATGACTCACGATGAAAAGGAGAAAGAAGCGTTATAAGAAATGGGTTAAGGCGTATGAGACGGCGCGGTGTTACATTTTGGCATCTATGTCAAATGTGCAACATCAAGATCGTGCCATAGCCATCGCTTATGACATGATGTTCAATCTCAAGGAACTTTTCGACATCGAGTAGGGGCTAGGCGCAGAGGCAATGAGAAACTTGATGACGACCACCATGGTCGAGGGAACACCGCTAGATCATGTTCTCAAGATGATGGCTCATCTTAATGAGATGGAAGTCCTGAGCCGAGATCGATGGGGAAACCCAGTGTCGATATCATTCTCCGCCGCTTAGGAGTTTTGAGCAGCCTCCTCAACTACAACATGAACAAGAGGTTGTATTCGCTGGCGGAGCTTCCATGTAACTCCAGCAGAGGGGGCTTTTTCGCCAGTACTCAAGCCATGATCGCCAGAAGGTTTCTTCCTCTAAACCAAAGGTAAGAAGAAGAAGAAGCAAGGTGGAGCAAGAAGTGGCAAGGGACCTCAGCAGGAGTGAAGAAGCCTAAAGGCAAGTGCTTCACTTGCAAGCAGATCGACATTGGAAGGCGGACTGCCCTCGCCAAAGAACAAAGGTATATCTTCTTGTTTAGTTGTTGAAACATGTTTAGCGGTGTTATCTACCGGCACTGTGTGTAGATACAGAGCCACTGATCATGTCCGCAATACTTTGCAGGTTCCAGGAAACCCGACGACTAGCCGAGGAGAGATTACGCCTTCATGGGCAATGCTTCAAAGGTGGCGGCTATTGCTGGGAGACGCTTTATTTATCTTTTGATAAGAATAAAGTTTTGGTTTTGAGAAATTGTCTTTATGTACCTACTTTTAGAAAGAATTTAATTTCAGTTTCTAAATTGTTTATGGATGGATATTCTGCTTTTAATGACAAGGTGGTTATAAAAAGGAATAGGGAGATTATCTGCTCGTACATTGGTTGGCAATTTATATACTCTGAACCAAAACTCCTACGATGCAAATAGAAGTAAATAACTCATCTTCTAAATCTAATAAGAGAAAAGAACCTTCAAATGAACCAAACATATCTTTGCATCTAAGGCTTGGTCATATTAACCCAAGTAGAATTCAAAGGTTGATAGTCGATGGACCTTTGGGTTCATTAGTGGTGGAGGATCTCCCAACCTCGCAATCTTGCTTGGAAGGTAATGACCAAGAGGCCTTTCAAGGCCAAGGGTATAGAGCCAAAGATGTGTTAGAATTGGTTCATTCTGATTTGTGTGGTCCTATGTCTATCCAGTAAGAGGTGGCTTTGAATACTTCGCCTCTTTTATAGACGATTATTCAAGGTATGGATACATTTACTTGATGCGCGCAAGTCCAATGCTTTGACAAGTTCAAAGAATTCAAGGTGATGTGGAGAACCGCCAAGGTAAAAGTATCAAGACATTACGATCCGATCGTGGTGGCGAGTACCTCTTGGGAGAGTTTAGGAGTTACTTATCGAGGCTGGATTCAATCCCAATTGTTCGCACCGCACACCCCAAACAGAATGGTGTAGCGAGAAGGAATAGGACTCTTATGGAGATGGTCCGATCGATGATGAGTTATTCGAGTTACCGCTTTGCTCGGGGTATGCTGGATACGCAAAACACACTTCGAACTTGGTTCCATCTAAATCAGTACCTTCTACCTCAGAATTGTGGATCGGGCGAAAGCCTAGTCTAAACATATATTCGATATGGGGAGTCCAAAGACATGTGCCAAGGGAGATCTGTAAGTTGGAACCTCGCATGTATGTGCATGTTTGTTGGCTACCCTAAGGGAACGAAGGTGGTTTGTTTTATAATCCTAGAGATCAGGTGATCGTTAGACGAACGCCAGATTTCTAGAGGAGGATTATGTAATGAACCACAAGCCCAAGAGGATTGTTCTTGAGGAGTGACAGGGAAGTCCCGACTTCAGTACCACCATACAAGAGGAGACACCACAAGTCATCGCACCGCTGTGTCACAGAGCATACACAGGAGGCACCTGTCAGAGTGGGAGGGTTGTTAGACAACCCGAGAGATTCATGTTTTTGGGAGAGTCTTCGACTTAGTCCCGTGAACATGAACCCGATCCTGACATATGACGAGGCAATCCAAGATAGAGATGCGTATCTTGGCAAAGAGCGATGAATCAGAGATAGAATCTATGGATTCCAATCAGTCCGAGCTAGTAGAACCACCCGATGGTGTAAAAACCATTGATGCAAGTGATCTACAAGAGAAAGAGAGGAGTAGACGGAAGGTTGAGACCTTCAAAGCTAGGCTTATTGCAAAGGGTATACTGTAAAGAGGGCATCGATTATGAGGAGACCTTTCACCGTAGCTATGCTTAAGTCTATCCGATTCTCTTATCTATAGTGCTCATATGGATTATGAGATTTGGCAGATGGATGTCAAGATGCCTTTCCTTAACTGGAAGTCTTGAGGAGAACATCTATATGCGTAACCAGAGGGATTCATTGCTAAAGGCAAAGAGCATCTTGTATGTGTTAATCGTCCATTTATGGATTGAAGCAAGCTTCTAGATCTTGGAACATCCGCTTTGATGAGGTAATCCACCATATGGATTTATTCAAAGTCCGATGAGCCTTGTGTATACAAGAGATGACTAAACGTAGTGGTGTTTCTTGTACTATACGAGATGACATTTTGTTAGTTGGCAACAATATCAAAGTGTTATCGACGTAAGGGTATGGTTTGTCCAAACAAATTTGATATGAAGGACTTGGGAGAAGTGGACACATCCTTGGGATCAAAGTTATAAGGGATCGCAAGAAAAGGATGTTGTGCTTATCTCAAGCTTCATACATTGACACTATCCTTGCTCGCTTTAGCATGCAGAACTCCAAGAAAGGTTTTCTACCTTTTAGGCATGGAGTTACTTTATCTAAAGAGATGTGTCCCAAAACATCAAAGGAGATAGAGGATGAAGGCGGTTCCTTATGCTTCTAAAGAGGGAAGCCTTATGTATGCTATGCTATGTACGAGACCGATATCCGCTGGCCGGGCATGGTTAGCAGACATCGTAGTAATCCCGACAGTGACATTGGACCGCGTAAAAGCATATATCAAGTACCCGAGAAGGACTAGGATTATATGTCGTTTACGGGCAGATCAATTAGTCCTCGTGGGTTACACGGATTCTGATTTCCAATCGATAGGGACAAGAGTAAGTCTACCTTGGGGGTTTGTGTTTACTTTGAGGTGGAGCCATAGTATGGAGGAGTGTCAAGTAAATGCGTGGCGGACTCTACCATGGAAGTCGAGTATGTGGCGCCTCCGAGGCGCCAAGGAAGTCAGATGGCTCAGAACTTCTTGATGGACTTGGATGTGATTCCTGGTTTGCCCGTAACTATCACAATTTATTGTGATAATAGCAGCTGCAAACTCAAGGAACCACGAGCCCATAAGGCGAGTAAACACATAGAGCGCAAGTACCACCTCATCGAGAGATCGTAGAAGCGAGGAGAAGTTGCCGCCAAGATTGCATCGAGGATAACCCGCGGATCCATTCACTAAGGCCCTTCCAAATAAAGCGCTTGATAGGCATGTGGAGGACATGGGGATCGATGTATGGCAGAGTGATGACGATAGTCTTTTAGTATAAGTGGGAGATTGTTGGAATGTATACCGAAAAGCCTAGCTCTTTGTATGAACATTTTATTTTGAAATAAGAATCACATGATCATTGTTTGCATTTTATATATTCATTATATATGTGTGTATATTGTCTAATATTTTACATTGTAGATAACATGGTGCTTGGTGTGGCAATGTAAGATCATGTTATCGCACTTGTAAAATATAAGTAGAGGCTCACAACCAAGATGGTTTTGACAAACCATTGGCATGGTTGTAGTGTAGCTTGGTATTGTTTTATCTTGAACATAGAGTTACACTAGTACACTTAGGTGTATTGAGTAGGATGACATAGAGGTGATTCAATTTAGTAATCGACTACATAATTGAATCTGACTTGATATTATGTTGTACATGCTCTTAATCCCGATATAATAACGGGCACATGTACTTAGTATTTATTTCTTTGATTTACCAGTGGGTGAGATTTAGATGGATTAAATCAATATGCCCGGTAAGTTGTGAAATAATATTATTTACATGGTGTGTCGTTGATTATAGGAGGAAACCGTGTCCTATATATTAGGTTGATGATGTCACCTTGAGGAGCTCATAAGGTTCATCATGTAAACCCAGCTGGTTGACTTAGTCAACATGATGATAAGGTTGAGTGGTACTACTCGAGGAATTAGATGTTAATTAATCGATGGTCAAGAAATCAATTAATTGACTGGACATTCGATATCTTAAACACGGGAGATTAATGTACAAATAATATATGGAGCCCATATTGATTTATGGGGTTGGAGGTAGTTCAATGATGATCCTCTAGTGGAATGGAACATCATTGATGGATCAAGTTTGTGTGGTTCCGATCCATCGGGTGGCCAAGACCCAACTCCTCCTTATGGTCCCTATCGTAGCCTAATATAATCCTTAAGAAGTCTAGATCCAAGAATGTAAAACAAAACCTAGAACCAACGGTTGGGATTAAATCCCTAGATCCGATGGTTGGATGAAACCCTAGAACCAACGGTTGGGATTAAATCCCTAGATCCGATGGTTAGGATGAAATCCTAGAATCGACGGTTGGAATTAAATCCCTAGATCCGACGGTTGGGATAAAACCCTAGATCCGACGGTTGGGATGAAACCTTAGATCCGACGGTTGGGATGAAATCCTAGATCCGACGGTTGGGATTAAACCCTAGATCCGACGGTTGGGATAAAACCCTAGATCCGACGGTGGAGATTAAATCCCTAGATCCGACGGTGGAGATTAAAGGAGGCTTAAGCCTAATTATATAAATAGAGGCTTAGGTTGGGCGGCAAGAAGAGATAAAAAAGAATTAGGGTTTGGCTTTTGGAGGTGGGCGGCTAGGGTTTGGAGCTAGGGTTGGGCGGCAACTATCTTCTTCCTTCTAGTTGTTGCCGGCGCCCAACTTGCACCATCAATACTTGGCCGGCGCCCAACCTTAAGGTCTTTCCCTTCTTCCTTGGCCGGCGGTTCTCCTCCCATTGGTGGCCGGTTCTCTTCCTCCTCCCTATTCTCCAAAGTGGCCGGCGGCAACTCTTCTTGAAGTTGGCCGGCGCATCATCCATTGCTCCTTGGCCGGCGGTTGCACCAAATTTCCTAATTTGGTGGCCGGTTCTAGATAGGAAAGGTATTTGCGAGTTCTTCTCTTTGTTCGCAGCGGACAAGGTAGAGAAGAAAGCGATCTAGAAGGCTTCTACTCGTGGAGGAACTTCGTCCACACGTCGTCCACGAGAAGGATAGGACATACGGTAGAAGATCGTGAGGTATAAAGTTATTTTAACTTTATGTATAGATCTGAGCATGTTCTTATTTGTTTTGATTATGCATGTGTGTGTATGAATATATATTGTATAATCATGGACCCCGAAGACAAACACAAAAACCGGCGATCCATCCGTCGTCTCTTCCACGGCTAACCAACTAGAAGAGTTGTGTTGCTTGAACAACTAGTTTGTTCAAGCGACCACTCAAGTTGTTAGCACGACGACGAAATGGTGTTGTTAAGGAAGCTCATCCCATCCGGATTAATCCTTTCATTAGTGAAAATTTTAATCCGGGGACATGGGAGCCAATGAGCCTCCGAAGCATCCACCCATCAGGCACATCGAAGGAGATAGTGTTAGAAAGATGTGATGAAGGTAGAAGTGATGTTACCAAGGGTGGAGAGGAAGAGGAGATGGGGGAAGGAGTGGTAGAAGGAGGTTCATTGATGATCAGGGCGGCTGGTAAGGAGAAAGGGCTGGTGGACATTCTAGTGGCCTCAACATGCTTCTTTTGAATCTTCCGGTGAGCAGCACTCAGCATGGAAGCCTTCATTTTTGAGAGAAAAGGTAGTGAAATTGTTTGACACAAACGGGAAGGGGAATACTTACACTGGACAACAATGGAAAGAAAAACTTTAGAGTAGGAGAATTTGAAAGGATGAGGGGGAGAAGCTAGGAAACCCTATTTAAAGAGCGGTGGTGAATTCTTTGTAAAAGAAAGTTAAAAAGACCCTCGATTAGGGCTATATTCGACAAGAAAAGCCCAAGTGACAGTTGGTTAATGGGTTGGATTATCCATTTGTAACATAAGAAGTCCAATTCTGGAGTTCTATGGCAGAAGGTTTTTACAGGCATATATTACTACAACCTACTAAGGCAGTTCGTAATCTCTCAGATCGGTCTACATTCTTCTTATTACAGCTCGGCAATGGTCGAATCTACTGTCCCCGTGCGGTGGTGGAACAGAGGAGCAAAGTTTAAGGTAGAATTCACTCTAAAAGAATGACATAGTATATTTCTTCACACTTATTACAGCTCGACAATGATCGAAGCTACTATTCCCATGTGGTGGTGTAATGGAGGAGTCGGGTTTAAGGTAGGATTCACTCTGGAAGAGAGACAGAGTATATTTCTTCACTTTTATTAAAGCTCGACATTGGCCGAAGTTACTGTCCCCATGCGGTGGTGGAACAGAGGAGTTAGGCTTAAGGTAGGATTCACTCTGGAAGAGCGGCGGAGTATATTTCTTCACATTTATTATAGCATGGCATTGGTCGAAGCTACTGTCCCCATGCAATGGTGGAACGGAGGAGTTGGGTTTAAGGTAGGGTTCACTCTGAAAGAGTGACGGAGTATATTTCTTAACTTTTATTACATCTCGACATTGGTCAAAGCAACTGTCCTCGTGTGATAGTGGAACGGAGGAGTCGGATTTAAGGTAGGATTCACTCTGGAAAAGTGTCGGAGTATATTTCTTCACTTTTAATATAGCTCGGCATTAGCCGAAACTATTGTCCCCATGTAGTGGTGAGATGGAGGAGTCGGGTTTAAGGTAGGATTCAATCTGGAAGAGAAGTGGAGTATATTTTTCACTTTTATTACATCTCGGCATTAGCCAAAACTACTATCCCCATGCGGTGGTGGAACGGAGGAGTTGAGTTTAAGGTAGGATTCACTCTGGAAGAGTGACGGAGTATATTTCTTCACTTTTATTATAGCTTGGCTTTCGCCGAAGTTTCTATCCCTATACGATGGTGGAACGGAGGAATTGAGTTTAAGGTATGATTCACTCTAGAAAAGCAGTGGAGTATATTTCTTCACTTTTATTACAGCTTGGCATTGGCCGAAGCTACTGTCCCCATGCAGTGGTAGAATGGAGGAGTTGGATTTAAGGTAGGATTTACTCTGGAAGAGTGACGGAGTATATTTCTTCACTTCTATTACAGCTCGACAATAGCCGAAGCTATTGTCCTCATGTGGTTGTGGAACAGAGAAGTCTAGTTTAAGGTAGAATTCACTCTAGAAGAATGGTGGAGTATATTTCTTCACTTTTATTATAGCTCAGCATGGGTCAAGGCTACTATCCCCGTGCGGTGGTGGAACGAAGGAGTCGGATTTAAGGTAAATTTTATTCTAGAAAGAGCGACGGAGTATATTTCTTCACTTTTATTACAACTTGGCAATGGTCGAAGCTACTGTCCCCGTGCGATGGTGGAATGGAGTAGTAGGGTTTAAAATAAATTTCACTCTGGAAGAGCGACAAAGTATATTTCTTCACTCTTATTGTTGGTGCAATCTACCTAGGTCACAATTGACCAGACTCGAGTTTGACTCGAGCAGCATTTGGATGTTCGACAAAACGTATGACAATGTGATTATCATGGAAAGTCCAAGTCTTGTGTACTTGACATGGAAAGTCCAAGTCTGGGATACTTGGCAATTGGAAAGGTCAAGCATGGGTCTTGGCATGGAAAGTCTAAGCATGGGTCTTGGCATTTGGAAAGTCCAACATGGAGTTGGAAAGGGAAGTCCAAGAGTGTGATATTGGCAGTGTAAAGTCCAAGCATGGGTCTTGACAACATAAGTCCAATGTTTGGCAACGTAAAGTCCAAGCATGGAGTCTTGGCAGCATAAGTCCAAATGGATCTTTGCATTTGGGAAGTCCAAGGGTGTGATATTGGCGACGTAAAGTCCAAGTTGTAGTCTTGGAGGCATACGTCCAATGTTTGTGGCGTAAAGTCCAAGCGTGTGTCTTGACAGTGTAAGCCCAAATGTGCCTTGGCAATGTAGATGCGATTAGCATGACAATAGCCAATGGAAGCATCTGAAGGCTAGCGTATGGATGAATAAGTTATGGATGACTTGGAGGGATCCAATAGGCGTGAGGCTGATGGAGGTGGCTAGAATGCTTAGGTCTAGGCTAAGGGTGATCTATCAAGTATGAAGGCATCATACTTGGATTAAACCTCATGTTTGAGGTTTATCAGTCGGCTGGGGTTATGAACCAGTCGACTGGCCAAGTGTTTAAAACTTGGCAGTCTAGTCGACTCTTAGCAGTCGATTGGGATTATGACTAGTTGACTAATCAATAGTCGACTAGCAGTCGACTGTGGCTATGTGCTACAGGCAGTCGATTGCATGCTTTGGGCAGTCGACTAACTTTGAGCAGTCGATTTCCATAGAGGGCAGTCGACTGCTGTTTGTGGCCACGAGCACATAAAGTTTTGTAGTCGATTGGGCAGTCGACTATCGTGGCATCAGTCGACTGATTGACTATCAATTAGAGTTTTTCCAGCGTGGATTAAGCTGTTGTGAGACAATGGCTACAGGAGCAGTCGACTGCTAAGTATGGGCAGTTGACTGCTAGGCGAAAATCAGCCCGAGTTGCAACTTTATAAGGAGTACGAAGGGGAGGATTTTAGCAGCGGTTCTAAGGGAGATTTAAGGCGAAGTGGTGGTGAATTTTAGGGTTCTTCAAGCTCGTCCAAGCAACCAACAAGCAAAGCATTCAAAGCAATCTTGTGTAATGTTTTCTTTACGTTGTTGTTGTATTTCATTTGTATTTGCTTGTATTTCTTTCTTATTGTTGTAAGAATTATTGTAAGAGGTTTTCTCCACCTCTGGAATGTTTTCTTAGAAGGAAAGGTTTATTAGTTGTTGTTTACATCACTTGAGCTCGATCCGTGGAGTAGGAACCCTAGGTTCCGAATCATGTTATATGATTGTGCATTGTATGTGAGTGTTTGTCTCATGTTGTGTTTATTTCTATTTCTATTCCACTGTGCATGATGTGAGCGAAACATATAGGGTTTTAGGAGTAGTTTTCGCTCACATCTTGTTACATTTTATATTAGTTTCATGGATATGTTATTCTATTTTGTACGCATTTCCTATTTTCTAGTTCGGAGGTATGCTCTTTGTACTTTTGGGTGCAGGTTAGCATTTCGGTAGAAAAGGCACACTTTCAGAGCAAAAGATGGACATTTTGTAGCTAGACGCAGAGTGAGACACGGTCAGGGCGTGTGGATACACACGATCGTGTCCAATGGTCGAGATCAGCACCCCAGGGCTGCACACGGCCTGGCCATGTGGAAACACACGGCTGTGTGATGACCCACCAGATTTGGGCGACTAGGGCTTTTTCTAGATTTTCCAATGGTCCGAGGTGATATCTATATAAGGATGGCTCCACCCAAACCCTAGGGAGGAGGCACGACGACTAGGATTGCACGCCGAAGCGCTAAAAAGCTTCGAGAACTCGCAATGGGGAGGAGGAACGCCGCCGGAGGTCCACGCCTTGCACTTCAACGTCGGAGAGAAGACCACGAAAGCATTGTAATCCTTTGTTCCTGCATTTTATTCCTTATGTATTCGAACATAAACATGCTTTGTGATTCTTCCTTCATATACATGGAGTAGTACTTTTGATTCTAAGATTAGGGAGTAGCTTGTGTGCACATTACAATATTGGTTCATGTTAAATTGTGCCTTTGAGTTTAATTTGACAATTGGTAGTTGTTTTTACTATATCTATGCATGTTTGGTTTTCTGCCTGCTGTGTTTAGGCGATACGAGGGGTGACAACCCTCGTATCTAAGATCTAGGGGATTTTATACAAGGAACCTAGGGGTAAACTTGATCCCCTATAACCGTGGGTAGAAGGGTGCAATGGAATCAAAAACGGTTCATCGTAGGGATTGATTCGACATCCTCGTACCGTCTATCCCATCCTTTTATGCGGAGATAGCTCCCAATAGATGCAGCAGCTCATTGGGAGAGTGTATGATGTCCCTTCCACAAAACCATAGCTAAACGTCTAGACAATGCTAATTGACAGCATTGTTTTGTGACACACAAGCGAAACCGAAGTCCTAGAATCACCTTTGAAGACCTCGGCACAATCCCTTCCTCCTCCGTGTGACACCGTATAGAGTAAAGTCCACCGACAGCCCTCACCAATCGAAACCTCTTAGAGTTACGTCCGAACAATTACAACCACTGAACTAACATATCGATATTCGAATCTCAGTCCCTGTGGGATGGATAATCTTTTATTACTTGACAACATCCGTGCACTTGCGGGCATTGAGCGCGAGTGCGCGCTTCGAGTCCTCGATGCCCTCCATCGCGAGATTTGAGGTCGCGGTCGCATGCTTCATGTTTTTGACGCCGTTGTCGGGGACTGATCGATTTGATATCGAATCGAACAGTGGTAAATTGGATCGGACTTAGGATTAGATTTATTTACTTGCTTTATTTTCTTTCTAGTTTGCTTTATTTACTTTAGTTTTACATCTTCCATATTTAGATTTAGTTTTTATTTTTTTATTTTTATTCTAGCAGCAGTTGTTTTTATTTCCTTTTTGCATCTTAGATTTTATTACCTTGCTTTTAGAATTAGTTAGCACTCCTAATTTTGTGGCTTGGTTCATCGTATGCTTAAACGCTTAGGATCAGCAGGTCTAATTCTGATCGACCTAGAAATTGAGCGAACCTTTCATCGTCGGAGAGCAGAGCAGCGAAGGATGGAGGATCAAGCCACATCCGAAGTGAACATGGGTAGCCGACCTCTGCGAAACTACGCATTTCCTAGCGCTAGAGGATTCAGGCCGAGTATAGTTGGACCATCTATTTTGGCAAATAACTTTGAGATGAAGTCGACACTTATACATATGGTCCAATAGAGTCAATTCGGGGGAGCTACGACTGAAGACCCGAACCGGCAACTTGAGGCATTTCTTGAAATCTGCTCGACAATAAAAATGAACGGAGTCCCTACTGACGCGATCCGCCTGAGCCTATTCCCGTTCTCATTGCGGGATGAGGCTAAGGCATGGCTTCACTCCCTACCTTCTGGCAGCATCACTACATGGGAGCTATGTGAGCAGCAGTTTTTAAATAAATACTTCCCACCAAGAAAGATTGCTCACATGCGCCGTCTCATCACGAGATTCTACCAGAAGGAGGGGGAGTCCTTGTTCGAAGCTTGGGATCGCTACAAGGGGCTACTCTACCAATGCCCCCACCACGGACTGGAGAGGTGGCTGGTGATCCACATCTTCTACAATGGGATCGCATACGCCATGAAGATGTCCCTAGATTCTGCTACAGGAGAAGCACTAATGAACAAGACCATAGAGGAGGCAGAGGAGCTGATCGAAGAGGTGGCCCAAAACCACCATCAATGGGCTTCCGAACATGGTCAACCTACACCTACAACAGGACGATACACTGTCAACTCCATGGACGACCTTGCAGCAAGGATGGACGCGCTCAGCAGATGATTTGAATCTTTGAATCCTTCATCTGCATACGCAACCATTGACTTTGGAGAGGGAGCGGCAACGTATCAAGAGGACCACTATGGAGGGCAAGGAACCTCAGAGAAGCAGATTGAGCATATTGACACGGTTGGGGACTATGACCAAAGGACCCACAACCCATATTCTAATACCTATAATCCCGGATGGAGAAATCACCTGAATTTCTCTTATAAGAATAACTCGGGAAACTCCCAACCATCAGGGGGGGTATGGCCAGTAGTAGGACAATGGGCAGCGACCATAGAAGTCCAGACTGGAACTGACGATGGAGGACTTCATCGCTACCCAAACTAAGGCCAATGAGGAATTTTGTCGCCAATATTAGAAGTTTGAAGAATCACTTAGAGACTTGAAGGCCACCGTTGACGGCCTTGCAAGTCACACCAGGATGTTGGAGACGCAAGTGGCCAAGATAGCCCAAACCATGTCGCAACCTGTGAAGAGCTCTCCGGTGAATCAAGGTAAAGAGGAAGGAGTGGGGTAGAGTAGCAAATTCGCCAAGGGGTGTGCATCCATGATTACCACCCTACCTGACCAAGCTGAGTTTGAAGAGAAGATTCCATTACAACTTGAGGGCCCTGGTGAATTTGTTATCCCCTGCTCAATTTATGGGGAGAGCTTTGACGAAGCTCTATGCGACTTGGGGTCATCAGTTAGTGTGATGCCCTACGCATACTATCTAAAGATGGGACTGAGCGGGCTCCAACCAGCGAACCTTGGTATTCGTATGGAAAATGATTCAGTCAAGGAGCCCGTTGGCATGCTACCACACGTGCCTATGGTGATTGAGGATTTCGTGATACCCACAGACTTCATCATATTGGACACAGGACCCAATCCCTAGAATCCCATCATTATGGGAAGGCCTTTTCTGGCAACTGCAGGGGCATGCATAGATGTGAAGGCACACTAGATCTCCCTGGAGGTAGAAGGGGAGGTCATCCTCTTCAGCCTTTCGGAGCATAGAGCCCCCTACCTCGATGGATTCGCAATTAGCAGAATGAAGCTGGAACCGCCAGATGAAGCTTCTGAGACGGATTAATGGAGGTTCACTGAACCTCCAGAGCCGAGTTGATAGTGGAGTGCGATCGAGCTAAACGACCTTAAACAAAGCACTTCTTGGGAGGCAACCCAAGTTTAGTTTTAGATTTCCCTTTGATTGCATTGCATGCATTTGTTTGATTTTAGTTTTGATTTCCATCCCATTTAGAGTTAGGACTAGAAAAGAACTTTGCTAGGCAAAAATAAAACCCATATTGGCCTACACGGCGAAATGTATGAGAAAATTCGAACCCTAATAGAAAACGGGGAGAGAAAATGGGGACACATGGCCTGACCATGTATTTTCCCACGGCCGTGCCCCACCGACCCGAGGTGCACATGGCCTGGCTGTGTGTTTTCACACGGCCGTGTCGCGTGAGGTTAAAAGGGGCAAGCCGTGTGTTTTCACCCCATTTGCGCCGTGTGCTTTGAAAGCTCTTGCCCTAGCCGTGTAATTTCATCTTCCCACCATCTAGAAGCACTTTTAACCTCAAAGGAAGCCAAAGGAAGCAAGGATGAGGAGGACCAAGCATGTAGCAACTCGATCTGGTGCTTCGGAGCAACGATCAAGGAGAGCCGACGCCCCTCAAGCTCCGGAGGAGGGTAACGCCCTACCCACTCTTCTTTTTCGCAATAACGAACATAGAGATAGATATAATGTGCTTTCTACTTGTAAACTCACAGCTACTAGGTACTTAGATGAAGATTTGCTAGAGTCTTTAGGGTTGTTGGGTGATATCCAAGCCCTATTTGCAAAAATGGGGTGGGAAGAGATGATGGGAATAAGGCACCCAACCTACCCTAGGATAGTTCTAGAATTTTTGAGTTCCTTAGAGGCGGAAATTTTAATGGGTAGAGAGAGCGAGGAGAATAGGATAACTTTTAGGCTTTTTAACATTGAGCATGAGTGGACCCTTCACCAATGGAACTCATGCTTTGGCTTGCCGAGTGGAGGAGAGAGAAGAATCCCTATTGGGTTCAACTCTCGGGTATTTTGGACCGAGTTGACGGGAGAGCACGCTTATGACCCTTCTAGGGCTAAAGCGTCGCGCCTCCAAAACCCCGTCTTTCGATACCTCTACCGCATCATGGCTAGTACTATATTTGGTCGTGGGGAGAGTGACAGTGTAGTTAGAGCTAGCGAGCTGCTTTGCCTCTGGGATATGCTACAAGAAAGGAGTAGCATCGATGTAGGGTCCCACTTCATTAGACACTTAGTGAAGATGGGCAAGGTGGCATGAGGAGAGATTAATGTGGGCGGCCTACTTACCCACATTTGCCATAGGATGGGGTACGATTACACTGCATTAGAAAGTATAGAGGGGAGCCCTAGGATCGACCTAGGAGTGTGCATGGCCATGAAGATGATTGTGAGAGAAGGAGACTCCTTATGCTTTGTAAGGAAAAATCTGACGACCCTTAGGCTCCTTGACCCGGATCGTACCACCATCGCTATATGCGCCAACTGGCGCTTGGACCTGATAGTGGATTCCCCTCCACATGAGGGACCATCCACATCGGCGCCCATCTCTCCACCTTTATATCACTCTCCCTCCACTCCACACATGCATAGGAGCCCACCTAGTCCACGTTGACATGAGTCTGCACCTATACCACCACCACCACATTTTTCCACTTTTGAGCAGGATGCAGGTACGTCGACCTATGATTTCTCAGAGTTCCGATCATGCCTCGATGACATATACACTGAGCAGCAGACACAGAGGCAGCGATGGGAGGAGCAGAGCGCCTACACGCAGGCAGAGTTCCAGGGATTCCGGGAGAACTTCTAGTGGCCTAAGGAGTTCTACGATGATGTCCGCATATACTTCCAGGAGGAGGCTGCTCGTCGCTAGGATGAGGCCTCCTACCGCAGGGAGATGCGACAGCACATGCATGCCCAGCAGGTGCAGTGGGCTAGGGAGGAGGAGCACCGAGCAGCCGCTGCATCCACCAGTTCTCAGATCGACCACATGTACATGTGGCATCAGCGGCTCAGCAACAGGTTCTCCCAGGATCCAGAGATGCCGAGGCTCCAAAACTTTCCACCTCGTCCACTATACTAGAGGTATATTTTCATTTAAGTCTGGGGGGGCGGAGGACCCTAAAGTTTATTTTATTTTGTTTCCTAGCAGTAGTTTCTTTTCTGGTGTGTTCATTCATTTATTCATGTATGGGTTGTTGAGTTTCTTTCAGTACTTAGTTTTTGTTATCTGTAAAGCTGCCTCAGTAGTATTTATAAAAAGTTGCTTACATGAGTTGTTCCCATAGATAGCTTAACTTCATTTATCTCGTGGTATTTTATTTTATTCGCTCTAATGAATGTTCTAGACTTACACTGGTTAACTTTATTTCTTTACACTTACACATGTCGAACATTCTAAAAGGGATAATCTAGTACATACCTAGTTATGATTCATCTCAGTAGTCTAGTACTTTGGAATCCATAGATGACTCTAGGTTTAACATTTTAGTTTCTAGAGATGCTCAGTGTAGCGCCCGCCCTTATCTGCTCTCAGGGCGGCGCTACTTGGGTCTATATATTTTTTTTTTTATTAGCATACTACATATGGATCCGTTCAAAGTCTACATGCTTAAACAGGTTATCATAACTGAAACCTTCTTTGGCACATGCATCACCTATCTTATTCATCATTAGCATGACCACATATCTTATCTCATTTCATAACATGCATAACGAAAGGATTCGTTCATGAGTTCTAACATATCGAACCTCTTAAATAAAGGGATACTCATTAAACACAAGTCTTATAAGCGGAAGCAATGTCTTAAATTGTTCTTAGAGCATATAATTATAAGCAGATAGTGAAGGGTCTTCTTCCACCATGCCACTATCACACACGCACATGGCCCCTCCTGCCACTTCCTCTAGTGCAGACTTCCTTTATCTGCAGTATATGGACAACATAAACTATAAGCATATAGCTTAGTAAGATCCTTGCCTACTCACAAAAGCCACGATTTCATCAAACTATTAGAACATGAGCATGCTGGCATAGAAAATGACCTAAGCATTTCATAGCAACACTAATCAACAACATATCCAGGTAATAGTACAAAAAGAACTAAGCATGGCATAGAATTGTTCATAAGCAGGTTAAGCATAATTAATCTAAGCAGGCATACTTTGAACATGAGCGTTATAATCGCATAAACTAAGCATGCATGAAAGAACGTAATCATAAGCATTTGGTTAACTTGAACATAAACATTTGTAATAACATAAACCCTAATCATGCAGAAGGAACATAGTCGCAAGTATTCTTAACCTTACCCTTAACCTTCACCACATCATAAATCCTAAACTAGCATAAAGTACATAGTCACCACATACTTAGACTTAACTCTAAACATCATAACTTCATAACATCTAGCATGCATAAAGAACCTAGTTCGTAAGCATTCAGAGCATTTAACATAAGCATACACAATATCATAAAAGTCTTTTCTTTTCAAAACATATACTTATAAATACTTCAATATCATCATAACTTCATAACATCTATCATGCATAAAGAACCTAGTTCGTAAGCATTCAGAGCATTTAACATAAGCATACACAATATCATAAAAGTCTTTTCTTTTCAAAACATATACTTATAAATACTTCAATATCATCATAACTTCATAACATCTAGCATGCATAAAGAACCTAGTTCAGAAGCATTCGAGCATTTAACATAAGCATATACAATATCATAAAAGTCTTTCTTTTCAAAACATATACTTATAAATACTTCAATATCATCATAACTTCATAACATCTAGCATGCATAAAGAACCTAGTTCAGAAGCATTGAGCATTTAACATAAGCATACACAATATCATAAAAGTCTTTTTTTCAAAACATATACTTATAAATACTTCAATATCATCATAACTTGTTTGGGGGCCCTGGTTAAGTACCACATAATGCGCTGCTTCCCTAATAGGTCAGCGAGCCACCAAATCCCTACTAGAGCAAGACCTCTTACGTCTTACCAGGCAAGACCTCTTACGCCTTCTTGTGTCCCTATGGATTTGATTAACGACCACCGACGGGTCGGGTACTTAACCTCTTGCAAAGTAAAATACTTAATTCTTTCCTTTATTGTCATAATATAAAGAATGCTCTTGATCCCCAACACAAAGGGAAGCATCTTGATTTTATCTTGTCATAAAGAGAGCTCTTGATCCCTACTTGAAAGGGAAGCATCTCCATCTTATCATATCATAAGGAGAGCTCTTGATCCCTACTTGAAAGGGAAGCATCTCCATCTTATCTTGTCATAAGGAGAGCTCTTGATCCCTACTTGAAAGGGAAGCATCTCCATCTTATCTTATCATAAGGACACATGCATTCATAACGTAAGAGTACCTAACGGGGTCCTAAAGCATAAACGTGTTCATCACATAAGCATGTTTCATTGCATCGTAAACATGAAGCATATTTCCTAAGCATATTCATGACATATTAAATCACAAAACATGTTCTTCACCTAGGCAAATCACAATATTCATGGCACATTACATCATAAACATGTAGCACATTTCCTAGGCATATTCATGGCATATTGAATCATAAAACATGTTCATCACATGGCCTAATTTCATGGCATACTAATTCATAAACTTGAAGCATATTCCTAAACATATACATGGCATATTAATTCACACAACATGTTCATCACCTAAGCATGTTTCATGGCACATTACATCATAACATGAAGCTTATTTCCTAGGCCTATTCAAGGCATATTAAATCATCAAACATGTTCATCACATAGCCTAATTTCATGTTGCATTGAATCATAACATATTCATCACACAAGCATAGTTCATGTCATATTAAAAAAACATACCCATAGCACAACTACATATAGGGTGTTTTCATGAAACCCTAACCCTAAAATCATTGGTTAATCTTGTAAGGGGCTCAAGCTTAGGTTTTGTCCCCTAAAATTCATTCATAAAGCATTATAACCTAGCATAGCCTCATTAGGATATTTTCATGCAACCCTAACCCTAGTTACCTAGGGTGGCAAACCTATAAGGGCTCAACTAGGGTTCTTGTCACCTAATATTCATTCATGAGCACTACACCCTAGCATAGCATCTTTAGGATATTTTCATGCAACCCTAACCCTAGTTACCTAGGGTGGCCAAACCTATAAGGGCTCAACTAGGTTCTTGTCACCTAACCTTCATTCATGAGCATTATAACCTAGCATAGCACCATTAGGGATATTTTCATGCAACCCTAACCCTAGTTACCTAGGGTGGCCAAACCTATAAGGGCTCAACTAGGGTTCTTGTCACCTAACCTTCATTCATGAGCATTATAACCTAGCATAGCATCATTAGGGATATTTTCATGCAACCCTAACCCTAGTTACCTAGGGTGGCAAACCTATAAGGGCATCATCTTGGATGGTGGTTACTTAAAGGTCTTACTTGAAACATACCATCTAAGAACATAACTTTAGAATCAAGTTCATGCAACCCTAACCCTAAAATCTTGGGGTTGGCGAACCATATAGGTCATCCCCTTTGGACTTTGGACTCCTAAAGGTATCTACTTGAAACATACCACCCATACAAACCTCCCTTAGTAGCATTTTCATGAATCCTAGCCCACCAACTTAGTTGGTAAACTTATAAGGCTACAATTTCATATTTCTTTCAAGCAACCTAACCTATCAAACTAATACACCGCAGTGAGGGAAAACTTACTTCCTTCGCTTTGCTTGAGGAGATGACCTAATGGAAGTCACCTAGCTCTCTCCTAGCTTGCAAGGGGCTCTCGGCCAAAGGAAGAAGAAGAAGGGCTTAGGTTTCGGTGAGAATGAAGAGAAGAGGAAGAAGGAAAGAAGAAGTGGCCAAGTGGAACTTCTCTCTTCTTTATAAAGGGGAGGAAGAGAAGTTTCTCTTCTCTTTGTCAAGCCTCTTCATTTACCCTCCTCCCATTTATCTATAGGTTCCCCTTTTCCTCTAATGATATGATTCTATTGGGCTCATGGTTAGTGGGTGCATCTATAAGGCTTGGCTATCTCTAGAGGTGGGGGGTTCAATTCCTAGGCTTTGCATCTCTTTTTGGCTTATTTTCTTTTATTTCTCCAAAAAGGCCTACATAAAGCCTATCATCATAAAGCCAAAAATTCTCGTAAAATTGCTAGAATTTCACGGGCGTTACACTCAGATTGTGTAAGTCCATTTGAAAAAAATCAAAATCCCAGTGAGAAGAAAAAAAAGAGAGAGA
Organism: Wurfbainia villosa; assembly: GCA_025175895.1. Taxonomy (NCBI): domain Eukaryota; kingdom Viridiplantae; phylum Streptophyta; class Magnoliopsida; order Zingiberales; family Zingiberaceae; genus Wurfbainia; species Wurfbainia villosa. Next base: position 78,012,235 of record CM046001.1, on the reverse strand, counting down.
AAGAGAAAAAGATGAAAAAGAAAACAAAGAAAAAGAAAAAAAAAGAGGAGAGAGAGAAAATTATGAGGGATAAAAAAATAGTTGTCGTGGGTGGAAATGACTAGGTGCCCCTTTGAGACCGAGTTAGGTTACTGGGGAAACACCTACCAATTTCTCTCAATACCGAGCATGCCTTTGAGACTTTATGCTAGATCTAGGAAGCGACCCTCGCTTTGGGCAGGTAAGTGCCTAAGAGTCGAAAACCTTAGGAAAACTATGGGGTGATGACTTAACTCACCATGGAACGGGCATCCCCTAAGAATGATTTTTTTAGCACGAGCACGAGGAGCTAACTTAGTGAATTTCTAGAACATATTTATTCTGCTTTGATTGTAAATACCACTTGATAAATTTAGTTGACATGCTAAGTATGGAACAATGTCTTTTTAAATTTCATGGTACTTGCTTGAGGACAAGCAAAGATTTAAGTCTGGGGGAAGTGATGTGAGCGAAACATATAGGGTGCGTTTGGTTGGGGGTTTTTGTTGATAACCTTGTTAGGTTATCAATAAAAACCTTGTTTGGTTTAGGTTCATTTTAAAATCATTTTCTCATATATGCTCGTTTTGAATTTCTAGGTCAATAAATTGATCATGACGTCTTTGAATTTGCGCACTATTTTGGATTCGAACAAACTGACTGGGCCTAACTTCCTGGACTGGCTTAGAAACCTGAGAATTATTCTCAAGGCGAAAAAGCTTGCATATGTCCTTGAAGAGCCTCTTCCTGACCGTCCTAAGGACGATGCAACTCCAGACCAAATGTTGGTCTATCAGAAGCATGTGGCAGATTCTGATCTGGCGAGTTGCATCATGCTAGCGGCGATGGTACCTGAGCTGCAAAAGCAGCATGAGCATATGGATGCTAATACTATGGTCTTCCATCTTCATGAGTTGTTCGATGAGCAAGCGAGATCCGAAAGGTTCGAGGTCTCTAGGTTCCTCTTCACCACGAAGATGCAAGAAGGTTCATCTGTAGTGCAGTTTGTGCTAAAGATGAACGGGTACATCGAGCGGCTAGCTACCCTCGATTTTGTGATGGATCATGAGTTAAGTATTGACTTAATTCTACATTGTTTGCCCAAGAGTTTCTCGCAATTTGTGATGAACTATCGGATGAACAAATTGGAATCCACCATTCCCGAGCTCCTCAATATGCTGAAGACTGTGGAGCCTTCTGTGAAGTATGAGGAGAAGGCGGTTCTGTTAGTTGATTCCTCAAAGAAAGGTTCTAAGAGGAAGGCAAAAGAACAGAAGAAAGGAAAGAACAAAAAGGCAAAGAAGGCGGAACCAGCGCAAAAGGGCACTTGCCATCACTGTGGCAAGGAAGGCCATCGCGAAGAAATCGCAAGATTTATCTTGAGTCCATGAAGAAGAAGAAGGCATCCGATGCCCCATCCTCTTCGTATCTTCGTTATTGATTGTCATTCTATTTCCTTGGACACTTGGGTATTGGATAATCGGGTGTAGCTCACATATATGTAATGACATACAGGCTAAGGAATAGAAGAAGACTTGTCGAGGGGAGTCAAATTTATGAGTTGGCAATGGAGCAAAGGTTGCGGCCGCCATCTAACTTATTTGGTCAAGCTCCCTAGTGGACTAGTCTTAGAATCGACAATTGCTATTATGTTCCTTCTCTAATAAAGAACATTGTTTCTATTTCGCTTTAAATAGAAATGGTTTCCATTTGACGCTTAGTAACAATTGTTGTTATATAACTTTAAATGGCGATTTTATGGAATCGAACTTGAGTAATGACATTTATACGCTGGACGATTCAAAGGACATTTTCAATATCGGCGAGCAACACGTGTGCTCGAAAGGATAATCAAATAGACTCCTATATGTGGCATTGTCGTTTTGGCCATATAAGCAAGAAACGCATGTCCGAATTACACCGATGTGGAATTCGAATCGCTTGAATTGATTCATACGATACATGCGTAATCATGCTTAAAAGGCAAGATGACTAAGTTACCTTTACCGAAAAGGTGAACGAGTGGGAGAGTTACTAGGTCTAATACATACCGATGTATGTGGACCTATGTCAACTCAAGCATTAGGAGGCTATAGCTACTTCATTACCTTCACCGATGATCACTACGCTTGGGTATGTGTTCTTGATGAAACACAAGTCCAAGCCTTTGAAAGGTTCAAAGAATTCTAAATGAAGTAGAGAAACAACATGACAAGAGTATTAAAATACTTGATCGGATCGGGTGGTGAATACTTAAGTCAAGAGTTTCTTGATTATCTAAGAGACAATGGACCGCCTATACACCACAAAGATAATGGTGTATCCGAGAGGCGAATCGGACCTTGTTGGACATGGTCAGGTCAATGATGAATCATGCAACTCTTCCCAAGTCCTTTTGGGGCTATGCACTTCAGACAGCTGTTTACTTGTTAAACAGAATGCCTACCAAGGTAGTCTCAACTACTCCATATGAGATATGGAATAGTAAGAAACCTCATGTATCTTACTTGAAGATATGGGGTTGTCCTGCTTATGTGAAGCGAACTGTATCAGACAAATTGGATGCTAAGTCAGATAAATGTCTATTTATTGGATACCCTAAGGAAACAAGGGGTTACCAATTCTATCATCCTGTGGAACAAAAGGTGTTTGTTTCAAGGCATGCTGTGTTTCTAGAGAAAGAGTTTCTCTTGCAAGAAAACAGTGGGAGTGTCGTCGAGCTTGAGGAGGCTCGAGAAACTCAAATAGATATTGATGAGATACCTGGTGAAGCACAACAGCCGACAACTCATAGTGATGAGCAATCGACTGGACCTATTGTAACACCACATCTTCGTAGATCTGATAGAACACGGAATATTCCTGAGAGATATGGATTTCTCGTAAGCGAATCGAACGATGTGTTACTCATTGATGATGAGGAGCCTACCAGTTATGAAGAAGTGCTGACAAGTTCAGAAAGGGATAAGTGGCTTGGTGCCATGAAGTCGGAAATGGATTCCATGTATGAAAACCAAGTTTGGAACTTGGTTGACCCACCTGAAGGGATAAAGCCTATAGGGTGCAAGTGGGTTTTCAAGAAGAAAACCGACATGGATGGTAATGTGATTACCTATAAGGCTAGATTGGTGACGAAAGGATATCATCAAAAACAAGGTGTTGATTATGACGAAACTTATTCGCCTGTAGCTATGCTTAAATCCATTCGGATGCTCCTGGCCATAGCGGCTCATTATGATTATGAGATATGGCAGATGGATGTGAAAACAGCTTTCCTTAATGGAAACCTGCTCGAGGACGTGTATATGATACAGCCTGAGGGTTTCACATCGGTTGATAAAACCAAGGTATGCAAATTGCGACGGTCCATTTATAGATTGAAGCAAGCATCCAGGAGCTGGAGTATCCATTTTGATGAGACAATCAAAAAATTTGATTTCTCACAAAATCTAGACGAACCTTGTGTGTACAAGAAGGTTAGTGGGAGTGCAGTCGTATTCCTAGTATTGTATGTCGATGACATACTACTTATAGGAAACGATGTTTTAATCTTACAGTCAGTGAAGGTTTGGTTATCCAAGACATTCTCCATGAAAGACCTGGGAGAAGCAACCTACATCCTCGGGATTAAGATCTATAGAGATAGATCGAAACGGTTGCTTGGTCTTTCGCAGTCTACATATATAGACCGAGTGCTAAAGAGGTTTAGCATGTTGGAATCCAAGAAAGGTTTCCTACCCATCAGGCATGGGGTACACCTTTCGAAGTCTATGTGTCCGCGCACAGAAGACGAGAGGATTTGCATGAGTAAGATTCCCTATGCATCCGCAATAGGATCTATCATGTATGCTCGGTTATGTACGAGGCCCAATGTCTCGTATGCTCGGAGTGTCACGAGCAGATACGATCCGATCCAGAATGGATCATTGGCAAGGTATAAGACGATCCTTAAGTACTTGAGAAGAACTAAGGATGTGTTCCTAATATATGGAGAAGGGGACATGGTGATACGCGGGTATACGGATGCCAGCTTCCAGACAGACAAGGATGATTCCAGGTCTCAGTCTGGATACGTGTTCACCTTGAATGGGGGCGAATTGAGTTTGAAAAGTTCCAAACAAGAGACTGTAGCGGATTCTACCACTGAGGCAGAATACATTGCAGCTTCGGAAGCAGCAAAGGAAGCGGTTTGGATCAAAAAGTTCGTTCATGAACTTGGTGTGATTCCGGCCATTGTTGAAGCAAGTCTACTGCGACAACAATGGAGCAATTGCACAGGCGAAAGAGCCAAGGTCTCATCAGTGATCCAAACTTGTGCTTCGCCGCTATCATCTTATCAGAGAGATCATCTTTAGGAACGAAATACAAATCGAGAAAATTCCCACTGAAAGGAACTTAGCGGATCCCTTGACTAAGGCATTACCTCAAAATAAGTTTGAGGGTCATGTTCAAGCTTATGGTATTGGATACCGTAGCGATTGACATTAGGCCAAGTGGGAGTCTGTTAGTAATATATGAGAGATGTCCTAAGGCAATCGCCTTATGTATGAACCATTTATATGATAAATGAAGATTCACTATTTGAGTATACATGTTTTATGTATTTGATTGGATCTTAAACTCATTTACTGAATGTCCACGATACGATTCACAGCATGAGAGAATTTGTGATTGGATCACAACTAGTGAGTATCTCTACATGTGTAATTGTGATGTATCGTAATTATCCCTAGTCGATGAATTGATGGATTTGGACACCATCAATTCTGTCGAGACTAGCACGATGTATACTCCTTGGTGTATCCAAGCAGCTGATTCTCACTGGCTGGAGACATAGTGATGTCCGGAGTTAATCGTGGATGCTAGTTATGGTAACTAGTTCATTGGAGTGACCAGCCGTAAGACTTCATATGGTTCTCTGCATATATAGATATGTCAATGAAGTTCTTACTGTGGCTTAAGTGTGATGTTCCTTTGACTTGCGGTATTCAAGTCATCTTGATCATGGAGACTTATGCTTTGACATCTTAAGCAAACATCTCTAAGGAGATGTGGACCCGGGATGATTGGGTATAAGTCGAAGTGATCGAAGGTGTTTAAATAGCCTATAAAGGATTCACCACTCCTTGCGAGGAGATGTATACCCATGGCCTCTCCTCGGATTGTTACTAAAGTCTTTGGCCAAAGCATTACATGTTTAGAGTAAGGTACTCTTCGATACATGTGCAGTAACTAGAATCCGTAGGACGAGGAAATGATGCTTGGGCTAGGTGTGACGTAGTCAGCCTAGTGGGGACTGACACTATAGACCATGTCCTGAACCAAGTGGGTATAAGATGAGTGAAGGGAATGGGGCACGAATCATTCGAGCTGCTGAAGGGTTTCAGAAATAGTTCTGGATCAACCGTTGATCTTTTCGGTTAATTGGGGATCATGATGTACTACTAGGTGCCACTCATGATCGTTCAATAATTAATGGTTAATTATAGATGGCCAACATAAACCGAGAACCTATTTGGTCACACGCGCAACGAGCGTAATCCAAAGGATTTAAAACGAGCTTGAGAATGGGATTCTCAGACCGAGAGAAACTAGGTTTGGTTGGACCAAACATAAAGCGAGCATGAAATCGTTTCAGTCACAATGGAAGCGTGGATGGGTCGTGTCTTATGAAGACATAATGGATGAACCAAAATGGTTTGGTTCTAATCCAATGGAGGAGAATAAACCAAAGGGTTTGGTTTATTTTAAATGAATGAACCAAAAGTTGGTTCGGTTCGTTTTAACTTAAAATAAACCATCATGGTTTGGTTTATTTTAACTTATCTTAATGGAGCGGGTTAACGGGCCTAATGGTTATGATCCAATAACCATTAAGAGAATTAGTTCTCTATAAAAGAGGGCTTAATGGATAATTAAGCCCTAATCCAAACCCTAGCTTGGAGTTGCCGCCCAACCTAGTTGTGCCGCCCAACCTAGGTGTGCCGCCCAACCTCCATTGCCGCCCAGCTGGTTGTGCTGCCGTCTAGCTCCTTGTCGGCGTCCAAGCTTCAGCCGGTGAACCCTCCGGCGACCCTCCGGTGATCTTCCTAGGCCTCGGTGAAAAGGTGAGCACTTGGCTTGCTTGTTTTGGCCGGCGCCTACTCCTCCACCAAGCTGTCCAGTTTTCTGGACAGCTTCTTCTCCTCTCGTCGGAGCATCGTTTGGACGGCAGTTAGAGCTCCGACAGCGGCTAACTTACTGGGGATTCGATCTCCGGTAATCCTCTGAGGTGGAGGGCGAAGGATTCGTCAATTGGTTGACGAATACCTCTCCGGAGAAGTGAGTTTTGAGAACTCGTATTAGGATCCGAATTTGGATTCGGATCGTGATCATCTCTCGATCACGTCGTCTTCAACACGAGGCTAGTAACCCGTACGAAGACGAAGCTCGTGGCTTAGCGAAGTCATCCCGAGGAACTCGGCGTGGATACGGATAGAGATGATTCTAGCGAGGATCGTTCCGGTTGATGTCGTTCCCGCTACACGTCATACGAAAGGTATAACGTAGATAAATTTCCTTTTATTGCAAATTTGAATTTACAGTTATGTCTACACTTGATGTAATATGCATGCGTGTGTTGTGTGTGTTGTAATAAATATAGATTTATTATTTTTATTGCTTCCGCTGTGTTCATGTTTACGAAACGTGATCGAACACACACACGCCGCGGTGCCGGAAACCCAACAATAAACAATTACCTGGTAATTGATCATTACCAAGTTATGAACAAAAACCTTTTTAGGGGGAATCGGAAAACCTTAGAGAACGAAGGTTTTTGTTGATTCCCGAGTTTAAGGAAACTTTTTTTCAATATTACCCCAAGCAATATATTAAATGACAATTTGTCAAAACCGTCGTCGGTCGCGTCGTCGCCGCCGCTTCGCCGCCACCGCCGATTATCGTCGCCGCTGCCGCCGCCGCCGCCCCTGCCGCCGCCATCCGTCGCTCGTCGCCGCCAGCTGGGCCGCCGCCGCCATCGGCCGCCGCCCGCCGCGCCATCCATCGCCGTAGTTGCCGCCGCCCGGCTACCGCCGCCGCCGCCCGGCCGCCGCTCGCCGCCGATCACCACGGCCGCCGTACCACCGCCACCCATCGCCGGCCGTCACCGCCACCGCCGCCGCCGCTGATCGCCGCCGCCGCTTACCGACCGGCATCGCTGTCCGACCATCGCTTGGCCCGATCACGCCATCGTCATTAATATTTCTGTAGTTATTGTCGAATTGATTGAGCAAAGACAAAGGATAATTTAGTAAAATGTTAAACTAAGTTATATATTAAAACCTTCAACCAAACAAGGTTTTTATCTAAGGTTATACTTTATTCCAAGGTTATGTTTTATTCTCTGGTAATCACATAACTAAGGTTATGTATGATTACTTGAACCAAATGCACCCATAGGGTTTTAGGAGTAGTTTTCGCTCACATCTTGTTACATTTTATATTAGTTTCATGGATATGTTATTCTATTTTGTACGCATTTCCTATTTTCTAGTTCGGAGGTCTGATCTTTGTACTTTTGGGTGCAGGTTAGCATTTCGGTAGAAAAAGGTGCACTTTCAGAGCAAAAGACGGACATTTTGCAGCTAGACGCAGAGTGAGACATGACCAGGGCATGTGGATACACACGATCGTGTCCAATGGTCAAGATCAGCACCCCAGGGCTGCACACGCCCTGGCCGTGTGGTGGCCCGCTAGATTTTCACGACTAAAGCTTTTTCCAGATTTTGTAGTGGTCCGAGGTGATATCTATATAAGGATGGCTCCACCCAAACCCTAGGAAGGAGGCACGACGGCTAGGACGGCATGCCAAAGCCCTAAAAAGCTTCAGGAACTTGCAACGGGGAGGAGGAACGCCGCCAGAGGTCCATGCCTTGCACTTCAACGTTGGAGAGAAGACCACAAAAGCATTGTAATCCTTTGTTCCTGTGTTTTATTCCTTATGTAGTAGTACTTTCAATTCTAGGATTAGGGAGTAGCTTGTGTGCACATTACAATATTGGTTCATGTTAAATTCTTCCTTTGAGTTTAATTTGACAATTGGTAGTTATTTTTACTATATCTATGCGTGTTTGGTTTTCTACCTGCTGTGCTTAGGCGATACGAGGGGTGACAACCTTCGTATCTAAGATCTAGGGGATTTTATACAAGGAACCTAGGGGTAAACCTGATCCCCTATAACCGTGGGTAGAAGGGTGCGATGGAATCGGAAATGGTTCATCATAGGGATTGATTCGGCATCCTCGTACCGTCTATCTCGTCCTTTTAGGTGGAGATAGCTCCTGGTAGATGCGGCGACTCATCGGGAGAGTGTATGATGTTCCTTCCACAAAACCATAGCTAAACGTCTAGACAACGCCAATTGATAACATTATTTTGTGACACACAAGCGAAACCGAAGTCCTAGAATCACCTTTGAAGACCTCGACACACTCCCTTCCTCCTCCATGTTACACCGTATAGAGTAAAGTCCTCCAACAACCCTCACCAATCGAAACCTCTTAGAGTTACGTCCAAACAATTACAACCACTAAACATATCGATATTCGAATCCCAGTCCCTGTGGGATCGATAATCTTTTATTACTTGACGACATCCGTGCACTTGAGAGCGTTGAACGCGAGCACACACTTCGAGTCCTCGACGACCTCCATCATGAGATTTGAGGTCGCGTTCACATGCATTAGTGCACACTGACATCTTGTAGATGAATGTTAACGAATTCTATCAAATGACGCAAAACTGCCATTCACCCCCTCTAGCATGACCATCAATTCTTAACAAGTGGTTTCAATGCCAGGTCGCTCTTCACTGGCTTCACAAGTGAGTGAGAAAACACACTAGAGAGTAAGATGGAACTGAATCTTGGCTTGGGGCATGACATCAATGTGCCTCCTCCATATGAATTCTATGGAGCCAAAGAATTTAAACAATGGGCAGTAAGAATGAAATATTTTCTTATGTGTGATTTTGATAATTGGATTATTGTTATAGTAGGGTTCGACGCTCCAAAGGATGAAAAGGGGAGAATACTCAAGAAGAAGAAGTGGAGCAAGGAGCAACTCCGATACTTCAATATAAATAGTAAGGTAATGAGTATATTAGTTAGTGTAATACCTAATGATATCTTGTGTAGATTAGAAGATTATAAGGATGCCAAGGAGCTTTGGAGCAAGTTGGCAAAATATCATGAAGATTCATCATCGGCTCAATTGGAGAAGGAGACTAAAGAAGCAAGTTCATCCTCTCAAGAGAGTGAGGATTCGGAGGTTGAAAGGCCATCAACATTTGAGGAAGAGGTGGAAGAATTAGAGGAAGTCTTCACCTCTAGAATTGAAGGGGAGGAGAGACCATCCACTCTAGAACAAAGTCAAGAGAAAGCTTCAACCTCTAGGAGAGATGAAGAACCAACTCTGGCTTCCACCATCGACCTAGGTAACTCAAGCACTTTGATTAAAAATAAAAATCATATTGTGTGTTTTGAGTGTAGGGAAGTAGGACATTACAAGAGAAAGTGTCCGAAATGGGTCAAGAAGACGACACAAGTCATGCCAAAGACCAAAGAGACCGGAGCCCCAACAACTGAGAGCAAAGAGCATATTGTGTACTTCAAGTTCAATCAACGGGGCCACTATAGAACTCAATGGCCTAGGGGAAGGAAGCAAACCAAGGGCAAAAGAGAGTCTTAATTGTAGGGGGAGCTAAGGCAAACCCTAAGGTAAACTTAAATTATGCTCCTTCTTTAATTAATAGTCAAAAGTATGATAGGGATAATTTTAATGTTCTTTCTATTCATCATGATAAAAAGCATGCTAAAAACAAATACTTTTGTTTAGGTACTAAGTCTTATAACTTTAGGGTTAAGGACAAATCTAGAATCAATAACCCAAGAAAAATTCTACCTAAGGAGGCTATTAGGAAGGTAGAAAACCATTTAGGCATTAACCCTAAGAAGGGTAGGCATATGCCCAAAAGAAAGAACAACGTCCAAAGAATAAATGAAAATTCAAAAATTGGGCAATTAGAGTTAGAAAATCAAATTTTGAGGTTAAAACTTGAGAAAATAGAGAAGACCCTTAGGAAAATTGAAAACATGATTATGGGGTCTAATGATAAAAAATTAGAGTCTAGGAGATAAGAACCATCTAGGGGCAAGAAAGATTTGGGTCACAAACCTAAGCCTAAGGAGACCTAGCATAGTGTTTCATTTGGCAATGGAATCATTTCTAGGTTTAGAAAAACCAAGGTTACTAGGGAAGTCATCCCTAAGACTAACCATGGTAGATGCCTAGTGGCCAAGGTTTCTATGAAACATAGGAAAGCCACTAAAAAGGTTACAAGGAAAGTTATCCCTAGAGTTGATGTAGGCAAGACCCAATTGACTAAAGCTTCCAAGCCTAAGAGGGTCATTAGGAAGGTACTAAGGGAGGATATCCCTAGTGAGTACCTAGTAACCCCAAGGAGCTCAAATAGGTATTGGGTTCGTAGGAGCGTGATCCCTTCACGCTAAATGAGTTAGAGTGTGTCAACCCTAAATGAATGGGTAGTTAACCTAACAATGGTAGAGTTGACACTTTAGGATATTTTCAAGGTTATGTGATACCTTGGAAATAAGTTTGGATTTATATCCTAAAAGATTTTAGGATGTGCCAATAGAATTTGAGAAGTTTGAAAATTGATCAAAATTGGCACAATTAGGTTTAGAGGTCATGATGTGTCATTTTGGGTTTTTGGCACACTTGGGAGAATTGGGTTTAAGGCAAAAATTACTTTAATTTTAGGAAATGGCAATGCGGGCTTAACACTTAAGTATTATATAACTTTGTATTACAATTATGACTATGAAAACAATTAATGCATTATGTTAGCAATACGCAACTTTAATCATATAAAATGTCATGATAATGTTTAGTTTTATTTTTAAAGTCATGTTTGTACTTAGGTAAGAACTTTATGTCATGACATCATGATTATTAGCAGATGCTTTATTTATTCTATCTTGTATGCCATAATCATCATTCATGCATTTAGGATAAATTAAAATTGATTTAAGGACTATCTCATGATTTGAAGTCCCATGTATAAGAGAATCAAATAGAATTGCCTAGAAAAATGTGTAAGACCTTAGATTAGGAAGAACAAAAATCCATATCTCACATTAAATTGACTTGTGTGTGTTTTCATACACCTTAGACATATGTGAGATGCTAGGAAATGAGTTAAGTTCATGTGCTTATTCAGTACATCATAATGAACTTAGAACTCATTAAATTATAATGATTGATCATGGGGAAAGCTAATGTGCAAGTCATGTGCATTGAGCGCATAGATCATGGTCCAATATAAGGTTTTAAAATGATTGCAAAATCACTTTGAAAAACCATGGTGAAACCTATCTTTTGATAGCAATCACCATTGATGAAGTTGATACAAAGTAGGCTTAAAATATTGAAGTTATCTTTGTTTTTAAACTCTGTATCAATCTCACTATTTAATTGGTATTTTATTTTTTTAAATATTTTTCACCGATAATGATTGACATAAGTATTATATGTATAAAGTTTTATTATTTTTCAAGTTACATATAATTACTTATGCTTTTTTCAAAACTCATTTTTGATTTTTGGATTTCTGCATCTGCAAAAATGATCGGCTAGCTTAGGCAAGCGGTCATTGATTCTTGTTTCAGTCATTGTCACATCTAATTTCGGGTAAACAAAGTTTGTTTAGTTGAGTTTCAGCTACTTTAGGCTACCCTAATATTTCATAACCCTAGGATATGCTTTGGAAAGCATTGGAAGAGTGAAAATCCATTGAATATGGATTAGGAGAGTTGTTTAGGGTGAGAATCAAATTTAAAGGAGTGTGAAATTTCATGTTTGAACATTTGCTCTTAATTTTGATGGTTTAGTATTCCTATAGGCTTTGGGACTATTCAAAGACATTGTTTGTGTAATGGTCAAGGGGGAGCAAGCCTTTAGGGAGAGATTATCCATCATGGGATGATGAATGTGATTTTCCTCATAGGGTGAAAGTTGGAAATTTGAAGAAGTAAGGATTGCCTTGCATTTAGTGATATGTGATTTATCACTAGGAAGAGTGAAGACATCCTAAATATTTTTGGACCAAGGGGGAGATTGTAAGATCTCATTGGGATATGAGACATTGATACCCTTGGGGAGAATCTTTTTTATGTATGTCAAAAAGGGGGAGAATTAATGAATTGATGGCTTGAGTTAGGTGACCTAACTCAAAGGTTTTGTCAAACATCAAAAAGGGGGAGAAGTGAGAATTGATGGCTTGAGTTAGGTGGCCTAACTCAAAGGTTTTGTCAAACATCAAAAAAGGGGAGAATGTTGGTGTAATCGACTAAAGTCACGATTGACCAGACTCGAGTTTGACTCGAGCAGTATTTTGATGTTCAACAAAACGTATGACAATGTGATTGTCATGGAAAGTCCATGTCTTGTGTACTTGGCATGAAAAGTCCAAGTCTTGTGTACTTGGCATGGAAAGTCCAAGTCTAGGGTACTTGGCAATTGGAAAGTCCAAGCATGGGTCTTGGCATGGAAAGTTCTAGAATGGGTCTTAGCAATTGGAAAGTCCAAGCATGAGTCTTAGCATTGAAAGTCCAAGCATGGGTCATGGCAATTGGAAAGTCCAAGCATGAGTCTTGACAATTGGAAAGTCCAAGCATGGGTCTTGGCATGGAAAGTCTAAGCATGGGTCTTGGCAATTGGAAAATCCAAGCATGGGTCTTGGCATTTGGAAAGTCCAACATAGAGTTGGCAAGGAAAGTCTAAGAGTGTGATGTTGACAGCATAAAGTCCAAGCATGAGTCTTGGCAGCATAAGTTAAATATTTCACAGTGTAAAGTCCAAGCATGGAGTCTTGGCAACATAAGTCCAAATGGATCTTGGCATTTGGGAAGTCCAAGGGTGTGATATTGGCGGCGTAAAATCCAAGCTGTAGTCTTGTCGGCATAAGTCCAATGTTTGGTGGCATAAAGTCCAATCATGTGTCTTAGCAGCGTAAGCCCAAATGTACCTTGGCAATGTAGACCCGATTAGCATGATAATAGCTGATGGAAGCACCTGAAGGCTAGCATATAGATGGATAAGTCATGGATGACTTGGAGGGATCCAATAGACGTGAGGCTGATGGAGATGGCTAGAAGGCTTAGGTCTAGGCTAAGGGTGGACTATCAAATATGAGGGCATCATACTTGGGTTAAACCTCATGTTTGAGGTTTGTTAGTCGACTAGGGTTATGGATCAGTTGAATGGCCAAGTGTTTGACACTTGGTAGCCTAGTCGACTCTGAGCAGTCGATTGAGATTATGACTAGTCGACTGATCAGTAGTCAATTGGTGCTCAACAACGGCTGTGTGCCATAGGCAGTCGACTGCCAACTTTGGGAAGTCGACTGCTGTTTGGAGCCACGAGCACAAAAAGTTTTGTAGTTGACTGGGTAGTCAATTGTTGTGGCATTAGTCAACTGATCGGTATGGGCAGTCAACTGATTAGCTATCTGTTGGAGTTTTTTCAGCGTAGATTAAGCCATTGTGAGACAACGACTACAAGATTAGTCGATTGCTAGGTATGGGCAGTCGACTGCTAGGTATGGACAGTCGACTGCTAGACAAAAATCAACCTAAGTTGTAACTTTATAAGAAGCATAAAGGGGAGGATTTTGGCAGTGGTTCTAGGGGAGATTTGTGGCGAAGTGGTGGTGCATTTCAAGGTCCTTCAAGCTCGTCTAAGCAACCAACAAGCAAAGCATTCAAAGAAATCTTATGTAAAGTTTTCTTTACGTTGTTATTATATTTTATTTTTATTTTCTTGTATTTCTTTCTTATTGTTGTAAGAATTATTGTAAAAGGTTTTCTCCACCTCCAGAGTATTTTCTGAGAAGGAGAGGTTTATTAGTGGTGGATTGCATCACTAGAGCTCACTTGAGCTCGATCCGTGGAGTAAGAACCCTAGGTTCCAAACCATGTTATATGCTTGTACATTGTATGTGATTATTTGTCTCATGTTGTGTTTATATCTATTTGTATTCCACTGTGCACACTAACATCTTGTAGACGAATGCGAACGAATTCCATCGAACGACGCAAAATCGCTATTTACCCCCCATCTAGTGCGACCATCGATTCTTAACACTTATTACAGCTCGACAATGGTCGAAGCTACTTTTCATTTGTGATGGTGGAACGAAAGAGTTAGGTTTAAGGTAAATTTCACTCTAGAAGAGTGGCAAAGTATATTTGTTCAATTTTATTACAACTCAGCAATGACCGAACCTACTGTTCCCGTGCAGTGGTGGAACGGAGGAGTGTAGTTTTAGATAAATTTCACTCTGAAAGAGTGGTGGAGTATATTTCTTCACTTTTATTGCGGCTCGGTATTCATCGAAGCTACTATCCCCATTTAGTGGTGGAAGGGAGGAGTCGGGTTTAAGGTAGGATTCACTCTGGAAGAGTGACGGAGTATATTTCTTCACTTTTATTACATCTTGATATTGGTCAAAACTACTATCCCCATGCAGTGGTGGAACGGAGGAGTCAGGTGTGAGATAAAATTAACTTTGGAAGAATGGCGGAGTATATTATCACAATCGGTCGAGGCAATTCGTAAGTCCTCAACCTGATCCATATTTTTGGTCAATTCGGCGTGAATTGTATGTCATCAGGCCTCGTCGGGTGGAGTATTGGAAGTGATGGGAACATGAACCTCAACCGTCTGAAGTGATATATAAGCTCTCAAGGTGGTTTTTATTATTGATGCACACGAACGCGACCTCAAATCTCACAATGGAGACCATTGAGGACTCGAAGCATGCACTCGCGCTCAATGCCCACAAGTGCACGGGTGTCGTCAAGCAATAAAGATTTATCGATCCCATAGGGATCGAGATTCGAATACCGATCTATTCGGTGGATGTTATTGTTCGAAAATTGATTCTAATGGTTGCAGTTTAGAGGGTTGTCGACGATCCTAACTTTAGTACAGTGTCACACGGAGGAAGAGAAGGGACACTACGAGTCTTTGGATGGATTCTAGGATTTCGGTTTCGTTTGTGTGTCATAGAACACATTGTCAATTGGGTTTTGTCTAGGTTTCTAGCTATGATTTTGTGGAAAGGACATCATACACTCCCCCAATGTGCCTTTGCATCTATCAGAAGATACTTTTGCCATAGCAGGTCAACCCCTGGCTTTAGGATGGGATAGTCGGTATGAGGATGCCGAATCGATCCCTGCGACGAGTCAAAAACGGGCTGCGTTTCCTACTCTATCGCATCCTTCTACCCACAATTACCGGCGATGAGGACAACCCCTAGGTTCTTCTTTAAATTCCCCTAAATCTTTGATACGAGGGCTGTCACCCCTTGTATCGGCTAAGCATAGTGATTAGAAAACCAAAACAATAGCTATAGATCTAAACCAAACACCAATTGCAAATATAAATTCGATAATGAAAAGATATTTGAACCAACATGTTCTAACTCAACACAAACTACTTCCTAGTCCTAGAATCAGAGAATCTACTCCATGAATGCGAGAAAAGAATCACAAGGCATTGTCGAATTCATATATACAAGATAAAGTATGGAAAGAATATAGATTACAATGCATTGAGGCTCTTCTCTCTGGCATTGAGGTGTAAAACTTGGATCTCGAGCAGCTTCCTTCATCCCCATTGCGAGTTTTCGAATCTTTTTAGGGCTTCAGAGTGTTTTCCCGGTCGTCGTACCTCCCCCTAGGGTTTAGGCGTGACTTTCTTTATATAGACATGAGGTCGGCTCTTCACGAAATCCAAAAAAAAACCTAATCATGCCAAAATGCTGGGTCACCACACAAACGTGTGTTTCCACATGGCCTGGCTGTGTGTGGCCCTGTGATGGCCAATCTCGAGTTTTGGACACAGTCGTGTGTAGCTACACGCCTTGGTCGTGTTCCCTACTGCATCCAGCTGCCAAATGCTCTTTTTCGCTCTGAAAGTGTGTCGTTTTCCCCATGAAATGCTATCCTGCACACGAAAGTACAAAGAGCATATCTCCGAACCAGAAAATAGAAAATGCATACAAAAAAAGTAAAATATCCATGAAACAAACATAAAATGAAATGAGATGTGAGCGAAAACTACTCCTAAAACCCTATATGTTTTGCTCACATCAATTCCCGTAAACTTAGATCTTTGCTTGTCCTCAAGCAAACCTCAGTGCCATAAAATTTTAAAAAGGTATCATTCCATACTTAGCATGTTAACTAGATTTATCAAGTGGTATTTTCAATCAAAGAAAAATAGATGTGTTCTAAAAATTCACTAAGTTAGCTCCTCATGCACGTGCCAAGTGAATCATCTTAGGGGATACTCGTTCCATGATAAGTTAAGTCGTCATCCTATAACTTTCATAAGGTCTTCGGCTCTTAGGCACTTACCTTCCCAAAGCGAGGGTCGTTCCCTAGATCTAGCACAAAGTCGCAAAGGCATGCTCGGTATTGAGAGAAATTGATAGGTGTTTTCCCAATAACCTAACTCGGTCTCAAAGGGGCACCTAACCATTTCCACCCACAATAACTATTTTTTTATCTCTCATAATCTTTTTTTTTCAATTTTTTTTTCTCTTACTCTCTTTTTATTTCTTTTTTCAGATTTTGATTTTTTCAAATGGGCTTCCACAATCTGAGCATCTTCAGTAACTAAAATGCTAAATCTAGAGTCACCTATGGATTCCAAAGTACTAGACTACTGAGATGAATCATAACTAGGTACGTACTAGATTTTTCCTTTCAGAATGTTCATCATGTGTAGGTGTAAAAATAAAAGCTAACCAGTGTAAGTCTAGAACATTCATTTAGAGCAAATAAAATAAAATACCACGAGGTAAATGAAGTTAAGCTACCCATGGAAACAACTCATGAACAAACTTTAGAAATACTACTAAGGCAGCTTTATAGATAACAAAAATTAAGTGTTGAAAGCAACTAAACAACTTATGCATGAACAAATGAATGGTAACCATAATGCAAATATTAGAAAAGAAACTACTGCTAGAAACAAAATAAATCAAAACTTGGGGTCCCCCCAGACTTAAGCAAAGCATACCTCTAGTATGGTGGATGATGTGGAAAGTCCGGTAGCCTCGGCATCTCGGGATCCTGGGAGAATCTGGTGTTGAGCCGCTGATGCCACATGTACATGTGGTCGATCTGAGAGTTGGTGGATGCAGCGACTGCTCGGTGCTCCTCCTCCCTAGCCCACTATGCCTGATGGGCACGCATGTGTTGTTGCATCTCCTGACGGTGGGTGACCTCCTCCTGGCAACGAGCAACCTCCTCCCATTGTTGCCTCTGCGTCTGTTGCTCAGTATATATGTCGTTGAGGCATGATCAGAACTCCAAAAAATCATAGGCAGATGTACCTTTATCCTGCTCAAAAGTAGAAAAAGGTGGCGGTGCAGGTGCAGGCTCATGTCGACATGGACTAGGTGGTCTCAAAATGATCTTTGCTTTTTTCCTAGCAGGTTTTCCCTAATCCTAAGCTATTTGCAAAGAACATAAGCGACAATAAATCAAAGTCTAAATTATACACATGAATGCAG
This sequence comes from Wurfbainia villosa, assembly GCA_025175895.1. Taxonomy (NCBI): domain Eukaryota; kingdom Viridiplantae; phylum Streptophyta; class Magnoliopsida; order Zingiberales; family Zingiberaceae; genus Wurfbainia; species Wurfbainia villosa. The sequence goes on along the minus strand of CM046001.1, from coordinate 77,994,568 downwards.
AAAGATTAAAAACATGTAAAATTAAACTTGGGTTGCCTCCCAAGAAGCGCTTTGTTTTAAGTTGATGTGAGCAAAACATATAGGGTTTTAGGAGTAATTTTCACTCACATCTCATGGCATTTTATGTTTGTTTCATTCATATTTTACATTATGTTGCATGCATTTCCTATTTTCTGGTTCGGAGATATGCTCTGTTTACTTTTGTGTGCAGGATAGCATTTTATAGGGAAAACAGTGTAATTTCGGAGCAAAAGAAGACATTTGGCAGCTGGACGTAGAAGGGAATACGGCCAGGGCATGTGCCCACACACGACCGTGTTCAGAAAGTGAAAATGGCCACCATAGCCTAACACATGGCTAGGCCATGTGTTTTCACATGGCCGTGTGGTGGCTTAGCAAATTGACATGCCTAGGGTTTTTTCCAGATTTCACAGCGATTCGACGTGATGTCTATATAAGAAAAGCTCCTCCCAAATCCTAGAGACAAGGCATGATGGTTGGAATGATACTCCGAAGCCTTGAAAAGCTTTGGGAACTTGCAACGGGGAGGAAGAACGCCGCCGGAGGTCAAGATTCTGCACTTTAACGCTGAGGAGAAGACCTACATTGCATTGTAAATCCTATTCTTTGCATAAATTCTATTGTTTATACGGATATGATCATGCCTTGTGTTTCTTCTCTCGTATCTATGGAGTAGATTCTCTGATTCTAGGATTAGGGAGTAGTCTGTGTTGAGTCGGAACATGGTAATTCAAATATCTTTTCGTTCTTGAATTTATATTTGCAATTGGTGTTTTGGTTTAGATCTATAGTTATCATTTTGGTTTTCTAGTCATTGTGCTTAGTCGATATGAGGGGTGACAACCCTCGTATCAAAGATTTAGGGGAATTAAAGAGGAACCTAAGGGTTGGCCTCATCGCCGGTAATTGTGGGTAGAAGGATGCGATAGAGTAGGAAATGTACCTCATTTTCGACTCATCTTAGGGATCGATTACCGACTATCCCATCCTAAAGCCAGGGGTTGACCTGGTATGGTAGAGGTAGCTCCCGATAGACGCGAAAACTCATCGGGAGAGTGTATGATGTCTTTTCCACAAAACCATAACTAGAAACCTAAGCAAACCCAATTGACAACGTGTTCTGTGACACACAAACGAAACCGAAATCCTAGAATCCTTCTAAAGACCCATAGTGACCCTTCTTTTCCTCTGTTTAACACCATATTAGAGTTAGGATCACCGACAACCCTCCTAATTACAACCCTTACAGTCTAGTCCCGAACAATAACATGCACTGAACAAATCGGTACTCGAATCTCAGTCCCTGTGGGATCGATAATCTTTTTATTACTTGATGACATCCTTGCACTTGCGGGTGTTGAGCGCGAGCATGCGCTTTGAGTCCTCAATGGTCTCCATCATGAGATTTGAGGTCGCGTTCACGTGCATCAAGTTTTTGGCGCTGTTGTTGAGGACTGATTGATTCGATATCGAATCAAAAGTGGACAGTTGGATCGGACGTAGGCTAGATTTATTTTCTTATTTTATTTTATATGATTTCAGTTTTATTTCATTTTAGATTTTTGCTATTCAATTTTCAGTTTAGATTAATTACATCTTTCTTCCTTTCAATTTTTAGTAGTGCTCTAGTTAAAAATAAATAAATAAAAAAAAAGGAGACTCTTGGCAACCCACTGTTATTCCTTTCCTTACCTATAATTTCTTGTGTATATATAACGATGCATGCTTTTACTCATGATTATGGTCAATTTAATGCTATAAGTTTTGGAAACATTTATTGTGAGCATTGTGGTGAAACATGGCATATCATTAATGATTATTCGGATATATTCGAACCTTCACGATTTGAACAAGAAGATGTCACCTACAATTACAACATGTGGCCACAAGATGATTCCTATTCATATAGTTATGACCTTGGCTACTTAAACCCTCAATACTGTTCGCCTAAATCCCGACTTGAGTAGATGATGGAAGATTTCATTCAAACGCAACAAGCGGCGAACGATGAATTCCGACAGCATCATTCGCAGACAAAGACTCAATATTGTTTCCCAAGTGAGAACGAGTGCTATGAATCGCCAAGCAAATTTTATCAAGAACCAAGTCTCCACCAAGAAGCCTTGCAAGATAAAGTTACTAGGGAATGCAAGGAGCATAGTCAACAATTCATGGAGTTTACGCGACAAAATCTAGTAGATGAAGAAACCAAACGACTAGAAGGTGACTTTGATGACTGGATTACACCTAATATGGTAGAGACTCACTTCGAGCGAATGAATGAGGACGTAGATGACATAGGAAGTGAAGAAGGACAATCCATTCAATCACCATTGGAAGAAGAACTTGAGGATTATATAATTGATACTTTAATCGAGGAGTGTATTGCTTCAATCAAAACACCTCATAATCTCAAGGATCTAGAAAAGCCTACACTAACCCTCACTAAAACTTTAGTCACTAATAATGACACCCTTTTAGTGAATTGTGATGATAAAATTTCATTCGACCTAATAGTATCTACTAATCAATCTTTTGGTGAGAATATTTGTGGTGAGTTACATTATTCACAGCATATGGATGAAACATAATATCATGATCAAACTCTTGATGATTCTATAAAGATAAGCATGTTCACTCTCGAACCAAGGAAGGTAGCCAATAAATATCTTGCCCCTCCATGAGCAAGATTTAAGAGATATGGTGATAAAGGACCACAAGGGAGGAGGCATAAGGTGAGCAAATATCTTGCTACCCCACGAGCAAGATTCAAACACCTCAAATGAAACGTAGGAATAAGGTCGAGCTAAAAGACCTTAAACAATGCGCTTCTTGGGAGGCAACCCAAGTTTAGTTTTTAGATTTTCTCTTGATTGTATTGCATTCATTTGGTTAATTTGAACTTTGATTTTCATTTCATTTAGCATTAGGACCAAAAAGGACTTGCTTGGTAAAAATAAAACTAATTTTTAGCTTACATGGTGAAGCATTTGAGAAAATTTAGACCGTTGTGCACAAGGGGAGAGAAAAAGGGGACACACGACCTGGCCGTGTGTTTTTCCACGACCGTGCCACCTGAGGCGCACACGGCCTGGCCGTGCATTTTCACACGGTCGTGTTGCGCGAGGTTAAAAAGGGCACGCCATGTGTTTTTGCCTCAAACGCGCCGTGTGTTTCGATTTTTCGTGCTCTAGCCGTGTGGATCCTTGATCCCCACCTCCTAGAAGTTTTTCCAACCTTCAAATTGTTGGGTTTTCGGCACCGCGGCGAGTGTGTGTTCAAACATGTTTCGTAAACATGTGCGCAGCGGAAGAAATAAAAAGCAATAAATTTAATTTATTACATCATACACACCACACGCATGCATAGTACAACATGTGTAGACATAACCATAGTTTTAAATTTTGTAATAAAAGGAAATTTATTCTACGTATACCTGACATATCACGTGTAGCGGGAAAGACATCAACCAGAGCGACCCTCGCTAGAATCGCCTCTATCCGTATCCACGCCGAGTATCTTCAGGATGACTTCACAAAGTCACGAGCCTCATCTTCGTACGAGTCACTAGCCTCGTGTCGAAGACGATGTGATCGAGAGAAGATCACAATCCGAATCAAAATTCGGATTCAAAACCGAGTCCCCAAAACTCGCTTCTCCAAAGAGGTATTCGTCAACCATTGACGAATCCTTCTTCCTCCACCTATAAGGATTACCGGAGATTGAATCCCTGGCAAGGAAGCCACTGTCGGAGCTCCAAACGTCGTCCAAATGACGCTCCAACAAGAAGGAAACAAGCTGTCCAGAAAACTAGATAGCTTTGGTGGAGGATGTTGCGCCAGCCAAATAAGGAAAGCTAGATGCTCACCTTGTCGTCGGAGCCAGGGAAGATCACCGGAGGATTGCCGGCAGAAGCTTGGATGTCGGCAACAACTTGGACGGCGGCACAAGGGGTGGGCGGCGCCTAGGGCTTGGGTGCCGACTACAAGAGGAGAAGAGGGAGAGGGGGCGGCAACTTTTTGGGTTAGGGCTTTCTCAAAACCCTTAAGCCCTATTTTATAGAGAACAAATTCTCCTAATGTTTATTGGTTCATAACCAAAAACCCGTTAACCTTCTCCATTAATTTAAGTTAAAATAAACCAAACCGATTTGGTCTATTTTAAGTTAAAACGAACCGAACCAACTTTGGTTCATTCGTTTAAAAGAAACCAAACCCTTTTGGTTTATTCTTCACCATTGGATTAGAACCAAACCAATTTGATTCATCCATTATGTCTTCGTAAGACACGGCCCATCCACGCTTCCATTGCGACTGAAATGATTTCATGCTCGCTCCATGTTTTGTCCAACCAAACCTAGTTTCTCTCGGTATGAGAATCTCATTCTCAAGCTCATTTTAAATCCTTCGGATTACGCTCATTGTGCGTGTGACCAAATAGGTTCTCGGTTTACGTTGGTCTTCTATAATTAACCATTAATTATAGAACGATCATGAGTGGCACCTAGTAGTACATCATGATCCCCAATTAACCGAAAAGATCAACGGTTGATCCAGAACTATTTTTGAAATCCTTCAGCAGCTAGAATGATTCGTGCCTCATTCCTTTCACTCATCTTATACCCACTTGGTTTAGGACATGGTCTATAGTGTCAGTCCCCACTAGGTTGACTACGTCACACCTAGCCCAAGTATCATTTCCTCGTCCTACGGATTCTAGTTACTACACATGTATCCAAGAGTACCTTACTCTAAATATGTAATGCTTTGGCCAAAGACTTTAGTAACAATCCGACGAGAGGCCATGGGTATACATCTCCTCGCAAGGAGTGGTAAATCCTTTATAGGCTATTCAAACACCTTCGATCACTTCGACTTATACCCAATCATCCCGGGTCCACATCTCCTCAGAGATGCTTGCTTAAGATGTCAAAGCATAAGTCTTCATGATCAAGATGACTTGAATACCGCAAGTCAAAGGAACATTGCACTTAAGCTACAGTAAGAACTTCATTGACATATCTATATATGCAGAGAACCATATAAAGTCTTATGGCTGGTCACTCCAATGAACTAGTTACCATAACTAGCATCCACGATTAACTTCGGACATCTCAATGTCTCCAGCTAGTGAGAATCAGCTGCTTGGATACACCAAGGAGTATACCTCGTGCTAGTCTCGACAGAATTGATGGTGTCCAAATCCATCAATTCATCGACTAGGGATAATTTCTGATACATCACAATTACGCATGTAGAGATACTCACTAGTTGTGATCCAATCACAAATTCTCTCATGCTGTGAATCGTATCGTGGACATTCAGTAAATGAGTTTAAGATCTAACCAAATACATAAAAACATGTATACTCAAATAGTGAATCTTCATTTATCATATAAATGGTTCAAACATAAGGCGATTGCCTTAGGATATCTCTCATATATTACTAACAAACTCCCACTTGGCCTAATGCCAATCGCTACGGTATCCAATACCATAAGCTCTAACATGACCCTTAAACTCACTTTGAGGTAATGCCTTAGTCAAAGGATTCGCTAAGTTCCTTTCAGTGGGGATTTTCTCGATTTGTATTTCGTTCCTACTAATGATCTCTCTGATCAAATGATAGCGGCAAAGCACATTTTTGGATCATTGATGAGACCTTGGCTCTTTCGCCTGTGCAATTGCTCCATTGTTGTCGTAGTAGACCGGTATTGCTTCAACAATGGATGGAACCACACCAAGTTCATAAATGAACTTCTTGATCCAAACTGCTTCCTTTGTTGCTTCTGAAGCTGTAGTAGACCGGTATTGCTTCAACAATGGCTGGAACCACAACAAGTTCATAAATGAACTTCTTGATCCAAACCGCTTCCTTTGCTGCTTCCGAAGCTGCAATGTATTCTGCCTCAGTGGTAGAATCCGCTATAGTGTCTTGTTTGGAACTTTTTCAACTCACTGCACTCCCATTCAAGGTGAACACGTACCCAGACTGAGACCTGGAATCATCCTTGTCTGTCTGGAAGCTGGCATCCGTATACTCGCGTATCACCATGTCCCCTTCTCCATATATTAGGAACACATCCTTAGTTCTTCTTAAGTACTTATGGATCGTCTTAACAACCACCCAATGATCCATTCCTGGATCAGACTGGTATCTACTCATGACACTCAGAGCATACGATACATCGGGCCTCGTACATAACATAGCATACATGATAGATCCTATTGTGGATGCATAGGAAATCTTACTCATGCAAATTCTCTCGTCTTCTGTGTGCGTACACATAGACTTCGAAAGGTGTATCCCATGCCTGATGGGTAGGAAACCTTTCTTGGATTCGACATGCTAAACCTCTTTAGCACTCGGTCTATATATGTAGACTATAAAAGACCAAGCAACTGTTTCAATCTATCTCTATAGATCTTAATCCCGAGGATGTAGGCTGCTTCTCCCAGGTCTTTCATGGAGAATGTCTTGGACAACCAAATCTTAACTGACTGTAAGACTGAAACATCGTTTCTTATAAGTAATATGTCATCGACATACAATATTAGGAACACGACTGCACTCCCACTAACCTTCTTGTACACACAAGGTTCGTCTGGATTGTGTGAGAAATTAAACTTTTTGATTGTCTCATCAAAATGGATATTCCAGCTCCTGGATGCTTGCTTCAATCCATATATAGACCATCATAATTTGCATACCTTGGTTTTATCAACCGATGTGAAACCCTCAAGTTGTATCATATACACATCCTCGAGCAGGTTTCCATTAAGGAAAGCTATTTTCACATCCATCTGTCATATCTCATAATCATAATGAGCCGCTATAGCCAGGAGCATCCGAATGGATTTAAGCATAGCAATAGGTGAATAGGTTTCGTCATAATCAACACCTTGCTTTTGACGATATCCTTTCACCACCAATCTAGCCTTATAGGTAATCATATTACCATCCATGTCGGTTTTCTTCTTGAAAATCCACTTGCACCCTATAGGATTTATGCCTTCAGGTGGATCAACCAAGTTCCAAACTTGGTTTTCATACATGGAATCCATTTTCGACTTCATGGCTTCGAGCCACTTATCCCTTTCTGAACTTGTTAGAACTTCTTCATAACTGGTAGGCTCCTCATCATCAATGAATAACATGTCGTTCGATTCACTTACGAGAAATCCATATCTCTCAGGAATATTACGTGTTCTGCCAGATCTACGAAGATGTGGTGTCTCAATAGGTCCAGCCGATTGCTCATCACTATGAGTTATTGGCTATTGTGCTTCACCAGGTATCTCATCAATGTCTATTTGAGTCTCTCGAGCCTCCTCAAGCTCGACGACACTCCCACTATTTTCTCTAAAGAGAAACTCTTTCTCTAGAAACACAGCATGCCTTGAAACAAACACCTTTTGTTCCACAGGATGATAGAATTAGTAACCCCTTGTTTCCTTAGGCTATCCAATAAATAGACATTTATCAGACTTAGCATCTAATTTGTCTGATACAGTCCGCTTCACATAAGTAGGACAACCCCATATTTTCAAGTAAGATACATGAGGTTTCTTACTATTCCATATCTCATATGGAGTAGTAGAGACTACCTTGGTTGGCATTCTGTTTAACAAGTAAATAGCTGTCCGAAGTGCATAGCTCCAAAAGGACTTGGGAAGATTCGCATGATTCATCATTGATCTGACCATGTCTAATAAGGTCCGGTTACACCTCTTAGATACACCATTATGCTGTGGTGTATATGGCAGAGTCCATTGAGACAATATACCATTGTCTCTTAGATAATCTAGAAACTCTTGACTTAAATATTCACCACCTCAATCCGATCGAAGTATTTTAATACTCTTGTCATGTTGTTTCTCTACTTCATTTCTAAATTCTTTGAACCTTTCAAAGGCTTCAAACTTGTGTTTCATCAAGAACACATACCCAAACCGTGAGTGATCATCGGTGAAGGTAATGAAGTAGCTATAGCCTCCTAAAGCTTGAGTTGACATAGGTCCACATACATCAGTATGTATTAGACATAGCAACTCTCCTACTCGTTCACCTTTTCCTGTAAAAGGTAACTTAGTCATCTTGCCTTTTAAGCATGATTCACATGTATCGTATGAATCTAATTCAAACGATTCCAGAATTCCACATCGGTGTAATTCGGACATGCGTTTCTTGCTTGCATGGCCAAGACGACAATGCCACATGTAGGAGTTTAATTGATTATCCTTTCAAGCATGCTTGTTGCTCGCTTCGATATTGAAAATGTCACTGGATACGTCCAACGTATAAATACCATTGCTCAAGGTTCCAGTCCCATAAAGTACGCCATTCAAAGTTATATAACAACAATTATTACTAAACGTCAAATGGTAACCATTTCTATTTAAGCAAGAAATAGAAACAATGTTCTTTATTAGAGAAGGAACACAATAGCAATTATCCAGTTCTAAGACTAGTCCACTAGGGAGCTTCGGCAAATAAGTTCCGATGGCGACTGCAGCAACCTTTGTCCATTGCCAACTCGCAAATTTGACTCCCCTCTGACGAGTCTTCTTCTATTCCTTAGCCCCCTTCTATTCCTTAGCCCCTGTATGTCATTACTTATATGTGAGCCACACCCAGTATCCAATACCCAAGTGTCTAAGGAAATATAATGACAATCAATAACGAAGATACCTGAAGAGGATGGGGCATCGGATGCCTTCTTCTTCTTCACGGACTCAAGATAAATCTTGTAGTTTCTTCGCCAGTGGCCTTCCTTGCCACAATGATGGCAAGTGCCCTTTTGTACTGGTTCTGCCTTCTTAGCCTTCTTATTCTTCCCTTTCTTCTGTTCCTTTGCCTTCCTCTTAGAACCTTTCTTCGAGAAATCAACTAACAGAACCACCTTCTCCTCATGCTTCACAGAAGGCTCAACAGTCTTCAGCATATTGAGGAGCTCAGGAATAGTGGATTCTAATTTGTTCATCCGATAGTTCATCACAAATTGTGAGAAACTCTTGGGCAAACAATGTAGAATTAAGTAAATACTTAATTCATGATCCATCACAAACCCGAGGGTGGCCAGCCGCTCGATGTGCCCATTCATCTTTAGCACAAACTGTACTACAGATGAATCTTCTTGCATCTTAGAGGTGAAGAGGAGCCTGGAGACTTCGAACCTTTCGAATCTCGCTTGCTCATCAAACAACTCATGAAGATGGAAGACTATGGTATTAGCATCCATATGCTTATGCTGCTTTTGCATCTCGGGTACCATCGCAGCTAGCATGATGCAACTCGCCAGTTCAGAATCTGCCACATGTTTCTGATAGGCCAATAATTGGTCTGGAGTTGCATCGTCTCTAGGACAGTTGGGAAGAGGCTCTTCAAGGACATACGCTAGCTTTTCTGCCTTGAGAACAATTCTTAAGTTTTTAAGCCAGTCTAGGAAGTTAGGCCCAGTCAATTTGTTTGAATCCAAAATAGTGTACAAATTTAAAGATGTCATGATCAATCGATTAACCTAGAAATATAAAACGAGCATTTATGAGAAAGATGATTTAAAATGCATCAATATACATTCATAAATCCCATTTATTTTTCGAATTTCAAAAACCCCAAAATCACTTCGGGAGATCATAGGTCCATCTTCGAATGGGCTGATATCCAACATAGATATGAACAACCTTGGAGAGAGTCCAACAAGCCATTCATAGCTACGATGGTAGGTATCAAATATATAGATTGCATATCACATATATGCAACTATCACAATGTGCTATCAACTAATTGAATGTTCACACATACATCGGGTTGTTAACTCATTAACAAGTATGCATCATATGCATAACAACCAACTTCACCTCCCTTCACATCGACCTTGGAGAGAGTCCAACAAGTCGTTGCTCCAGGTTAAAGCTGTCACGCCCGCCCTTTCCAGGGGTTCGGAGGGCAGCGCAACGCGATCGTACATACATGCATACAACGGAAGACTACATATACTTCTTACAGCAGAAGACTTTAAACTTCTTTTTTTTTCTTTTTTTTCTTTCTTTTAAACATAAGCATGCATCATCATTTCATAAATACATAGTTCCAGTTCATGACATTCAATCTTAAAGAAAACGTGCATAAGTACGGAAAGCATAAACAGATCTCCTCCACCATGCCACTACCACACACACTTTGCACCTCCTGCTGCTACCTTTAGTTTAGCCATTCTTTACCCTTATCTGCAGTACAAGGGGACATAAAACTATAAGCAAATAGGCTTAGTAAGATCCTGTCCTACTAACAAAAACCATACGTAAAGCATTAACCATAGAGTAGTGACATGATCATATAAGCTCATATAAGCATAACATTCATATAAACATACCAGAACATAAGCATAGCATTCATATAAACATTCAAGAACATAAGCAAGCATAACATGCATATAAACATAGCAGAACAAAAGCATAACATTCATATAAATATTCAAGAGCATAAGCAAGCATAACATGCATATAAACATACCAGAACATAAGCATAGCATTCATGTAAAAGAAATGACATGAGCATTCAGAAACATATAAGCATAACAACCATAATAACATCATAATGATCTAGACATGAAATAAAGGTATATGCAAGATGCTCTTTGAAAACATATATATTATAGGTACTTAAACATAATCTCAACATATTGGGCCCGACATTGTACCACATACATCATCATCATAGCGTGCATCCCTAATAGACCCGAGGTAGCTAATCCCGAACCTACTAGAGTATTAGGCCCGTACTATGTCCGTCGGCCTAGGGGCAACATAATATAGAAGCCCATCCTAAGCCCGATTTATGACTGGCTTACATGGCATCTGGGAGCCCATCCCGTACTGAGTTTGTACTATGACCGTCGACCCAGGGGCACGTAGGAGCCCATCCCTTGGACCTTATTAGGGTCCTGGTACAAGCCATGCAGAAAGTAAAATAGCATATCATGTTCCTTATCATAACATATCATATTTCTTTTCATAAACATATCATTTTCCTTATCATGACATATCATGTTTCTTCTTCATAGCATATCGTGTTCCTTCTTCATAATATATCATATTTCTTTTCATAACATAGCATGTTCCTTCTTTATAACATATCATGTTTCCTTCTTCATAACATATCATATTTCTTTTCATATCATATCATGTTCCATCTTTATGACATATCATATATTCATACAATTAACATGGCAATGAGCATAACATAATCATACATTCATACAATTAATATGGCAATGAGCATAACCTAATCATACATTCATACAATTAACATGGACATAAGATAGTGACATCAACCAATCATGCTATCATAAAATCTAACTAACATCATATTTGCATCTTTTTCTACATGTAGCATGGCATGGAGGACTTAGTAGAGGGCATATACATGGGCTGGCCGAAACCCTAAGGGAGGGTTCTTAGGAGTTTACATGCTAAACAACTTGTGCAAGGTCTACTTAACACCATACTAACATCACACACATATAGGGCATGGCATAAACATCATGAACAAGCTTAACATGGTGTGATATAAACTTCATGGAGTTCTACCAAAAATTTTAAACCCTAAACAACTTGTACATGATCTAACTAACCACATATTAATTCTATCACATATAAATCATGGCATGGAAGGCCCTTGGGAGTTTGAATGAGTCTTGGCCGAGAGCTTCAAGGAATCCAAAGATCCATTTCTTAAATCTAGCTTAGCTATCAACATGTTACCATCATCTACATTCAAAACATAGCATGACAACTTATAGATCATAGCATGATAGACCTAAATGGGTCTCGACCGAATGTTTTAAGGAACTTTAAAGATCAACCACTTAAATTTAGTTTAGCTAACAACATGTTATCTTCATCTACAATCAAAACATAGCATGACAACTTATAGGTCCTAGCACGATAGACCATTAGGAGCTTAAATGGGTCTTGGCCGAATGTTTCAAGGAGCTTTAAAGATCAACCACTTAAATTTAGTTTAGCTAACAACATGTTATCTTCATCTAACATCAAAACATAGCATGAACACATCTAGAGCATAGCATAGAAAATCATTAGGGGTCCAAAGGGGGGCTTGGCCGAGAGTTTTATGAAGGTTGGAGATCAAACACTTAACTTTAGTTTAGATATCAACATACTATCTTCATCTACAATCAAAACATAGCATGACCACATATAGAGCATAGCATAGAAAAACCATTAGGGGTCCAAAGGGGGGCTTGGCCGAGAGTTCTATGAAGGTTGGAGATCAAACACTTAACTTTAGTTTAGATAACAACATGTTATCTTCATCTAACATCAAAACATAGCATGAACACATCTAGAGCATAGCATAGAAAACCATTAGGGGTCCAAAGGGGGACTTGGCCGAGTGTTCTATGAAGGTTGGAGATCAAACACTTAACTTTAGTTTAGCTAACAACATGTTATCTTCATCTAACATCAAAACATAGCATGAACACATCTAGAGCATAGCATAGAAAACCATTAGGGTCCAAAGGGGGGCTTGGCCGAGAGTTTTATGAAGGTTTGAATATCAAACACTTAACCAAACCTATCTAGAAACCTATTATTATCATATTCATACAAAGTATAGCATGGACCATCATGGAAAGCATAAGGAGGGTCTTGGCCGAAAGTTTTCATGTAGCTTTTTCTTAATAACTTCAATTGAAACAACTTGTATGCAGGTGAGGGGATACTTACATCCTTTACTTTGTTTAATAGTTGGAAAAACACCCTAAGTGATGCCAACCTAGAGCCTTCTTCTTGCTTGGTTAGTTTTCGAAAAATGGAAGAGGGGAAGGAGTAGGGTTTCGGTGAGGAAGAAGAAGAGGAGAGAATGACAACTTTGATTTCTCATGTCTCCTCATTTTCCTATTTATTCACTTGAAGGTGTCCCTTAGCCTCCCTTACCCTTATCTATCATTTCCCATACTCTTCTAATAGCACAACCTTGCTGGGCTTCTGGTTATTGGATGTATCTTAAGGTTTAGCTATCTACTTAGAGGTTTGGGGTTCAATCCCTGGGCCATGCATTCTTTTTGGCTCTATTTCTTTTATTTTTGAAAGAGCCCACATAAAGCCCATTATAATCATGCAAAATTTTTTGTAAAACTGCTAGGAATTTTATGGGCATTACAATCCTTCATACCTTTTAAAAGTTACATCCTCGAAACTTAGAATAACTTTGGGTACTTCTGCTTCATGTCCTCCTCGCGTTCCCAGGTGGCTTCTTCGTACTGTTGATTTTGCCACAGGACCTTCACTAAAGGCACTTCTTTATTTCTTAGTCTTTTGACTTCTCGGTCTAGTATCTAGATAGGCCGACTTTCATAACTCAGGTCCTCTTGAACTTGCACTATTTGTGGCTCGATCACTTGGTCTGTACTGGAAATGCACTTCTTGAGCATCGAAACGTGGAACACGTTGTGAATAGCTGACATCTCTTGAGGCAGCTCTAGCTCATAAGTTACCTTGCCAACTCTCATCAATATCGGATACGGTCCCACATAGCACGGACTCAGCTTACCCTTCCTTCCGAATCTCATCATTCCCTTCATAGGGGCCACTTTGAGGAATACCAGATCCCCGACTTCGAATTCTAACGGTCTACGCCGCATATCTGCATAGCTCTTTTGCCGGCTCTGAGCAGTTTCAATTCTTTGGCGGATGTTCTGTATAGCTCGGGTGGTGTCGTCAATGAAATCTGTTTGAAGTCCCATCCCCTTCTTTTCACCACCCTCATACCAGCATATAGGAGATCTACATTTCCTCCCATATAGAGCCTCGTAGGGCGCCATTCCAATAGTATCTTGGTAGATATTATTGTAGGCGAATTCTGCCAAGCATAAATATCGGCACCAGCTCCCTTTGAAATCCAGGGTGCAAGCTCATAACATATCCTCCAATACTTGATTTACCCTTTTGGTCTGTTCGTCCGTCTAAGGATGGAAGGCAATACTGAATAATAGCTTCGTGCCAAGGGCCTTCTGAACACATTCCTAGAAATGGGAAATAAAGCGACCATCTCTGTCAGAAATGATGGTCTTAGGAATCCCATGTAATCTGATAATTTCCCTAGCATATAATTGAGCCAATTGCTCCGTCGAATAGGTCATCTTGATTGCTAAGAAGTGGGCAGACTTCGTCAATCTGTCCACAATTACCCATATAGCGTCATATCCGTTCGTCGTCTTGGGCAGTCCTGAGATGAAATCCATAGAAATATCTTCCCATTTCCATTCTGGAATTTGGATCGGCTGCAGTGTTCCTCCAGGTCTTCGGTGTTCTGCTTTAACTCTCTGGTAGGTCAGGCAAGTACTGACATACTGAGCCACATCTCTTTTTATACCGAACCACCACAATTTCCTTTTCAGATCTTGGTACATCTTGGTGGTTCCAGGATGCATCGCATAAGGGGTTCCATGAGCTTCCTCAAATATCTTCTTCCGTAATTCCGGATCATTGGGAATACACAAGTGATCCCTGAGGTAGAGTACTCCACTGTCAGAGATACAAAATCCATCATCCTTTCCTTCCAAGACCTCTTGCTTGATCCTTTGAATGCTCGGGTCACGGGCTTGCTTTTCTGATATATCGTCGAACAACGTCAGTGCTATCGTCATGGTAGAAAGTCATCCGGAAATGATTTCAACCCCGTAACGCAAAATTTCTTTTTCTAAGGGCCGAGATAATACCGATAGAGACATCAAGGTGGCGCAGGACTTCCTATTGAGTGCATCGGCCACCTTGTTCACTTTTCCTAGATGGTAGAAGATCTCGCAGTCATAATCCTTGATGAGCTCGAGCCATCTGCATTGTCTCATGTTCAGGTCCTTCTGTGTGAAGAAATATTTCAGACTCTGGTGGTCTGTATAAATCCTACACTGAGCTCCATATTGATAATGCCTCCATGTTTTTAGAGCAAAGACCACGACCGCTAGCTCTAGATCGCGAGTGGGATAATTCCTTTCATGTTCCTTGAGTTGCCTATATTAGGGCAATCTCTTGCCATGATAAGGTTTTGATGTGTGTGGCAAAGGGTTTAAGTTAGTGTGTTATGTTGATTTGATATGTGCGTTGAAGTCGTGCAGGACTTAGTAATTCGCACATGGAGTCGTGGCGAGTTTCACATCTCATGACTCGTGCCTTGAGTCGGTGAAGGATAGCTTTGCGGAAGCTGTGCGCTTGGAGCATCCGAGGGACCTCCGGACGAGAAGCTTGGAGTGAAGTCGGAGGAAGTAGACTTCGAGGCAAGAGACGCGAAGGAGCATTGCAGAGCTGTGCGCCTGATGCTACCGAGGGACGTGGCCGAGAACGAAGAGAACTTCGAAGGCGAGGGACTCCGAGGGATGAGAGTGAGCGAATGTAACTCGGGAAGGGGTAGTAGCTCGTAGGTGAAACTTGGCCATTTGGCTAAGTGTCGGATGGGATTTCGACACGATCATTGCCATGGAATGGCGATCGCTTCGAATCGATAGGGTTCGGTGTCGACTCATGGGCATTTGGCCCAAGCGATCGTGCCATGGGTATCAATCGGCATTGCTGTCGACATCGATCGGCTCCAAGGGACAATGATCATTGCATCGACATCGATCGGGCCAAGGGGCGGATCGGTGATAACACTATGCGAGCGCGAGAATGGAGTCGATCTCGCGAGCACTCGGTGATTGACATCGATCGTGATGCCATCGGTCGGTGATGCCATCTGGATGGATGAAATCCAGCGTGGAACGTTATTAGGGCAGCGGCGATCGATCGATCCTCCTCTTCCTCTATAAAAAGGAAGGGGGTGGGGCTTTGGGACAAAAAATGTTTATGCTCTAATACTCTCCCAAAGTTCCCTAAAGTTTTCCATCCTCTTACTCAAGCTTATTTCCATTATATTTGTAAGAGGATTGTTTTTGTGTAAAGAGGTTACCTCCACCTAGCTTTGTGCAAAGGAGAGATCTAGTGGATAGATTGCGGAGTGATTCACCGTGGACGAATCGGACCGTGGATTAGCGGCGTAGCCGTGAACCACGTTATACCATCGTGTTTGTATTGCTTGTCTATCTTTTGTGTTGTCTTTATTTGTATTTGTATATTCCTCTTGCGCTAACGCTTTGTAGACGAGCAAATACCGGCATCCAACCGAAAAGGGCTATTCACCCCCCCTCTAGCCGGCCAATCGATCTCCAACAAGTGGTATCAGAGCCAGGTTGCTTGTCACCGGACTAACCGCTGCAACAAGCTCTACATCAAAAATGACCGGCTCAAACATTCATCCACCGAAGTTTGAAGGGGAATTCGCTTGGTGGAAGAAGCGAATGGAGGTATTCTTCGAAACCGACTTTGAAATCCTTTTAATAATGGAAAACGGTTTCGAGTTGCCTAGGAACGAAGATGGGGAGCCATTGGAGAAATCAAGGTGGAGCAAGAGGCAAAGAGAAGAATACTTGGCAAATTCAAAGGCCAAGCATCATCTATACAATGTCCTCCCCCAACAAGAAGTCAACCGGATAGGAGAGTGTGCTAGCGCCAAGGAAATATAGGACAAACTAATAGAGATCCATGAAGGCACATCCGAGGCGAAGCTAGCAAGGAGAGATGTCCTTCGCTCCCAATTGTCCAATATCAAACTCGAAAAGGGAGAGAAGGTAAAATCTCTACACTCTAGATTTAACGAAATTCTAACCGGTTTGACAAGTGTTGGTGAAAAGCTCTCCAACCGGGATATGGTAATGAAGGCCATAGATGCCTTTCCCCGGTCCTCAAGATGGAGCTCCATGGTGGATTCGTTTTACATCTCCAAGAACTTGGAAGTAAGTACCTTGGAGGAATTCTTCTCAACCATGGAGCTTCATGAAACAAGGCTTGAAGGTATACAAGAAGAGCCAAAAATCCAACCTTCAAGAGGAGTAGCATTCTTGGCAAACAGGGGGAAGAAGAAGATGGAAATCCCCTCCTCATCCGATGAAGCCTCTACCTCCTCCATGGATAGCACGGAAGAAGCCTACATGGTAAGGAAGGTAAGGCGTGCATTTAAGAATTTTAGATTTGATAAATCTCATGATAGGAATAAAAGACCAAGAGGGAAAATTGTCTGCTACAATTGCCAAGGAGAGGGACACATAAGGGGCAATTGTCCTCTCCTAAACAAGAGCAAGGAGGAGAAGAGAAAGAAGGAAGAAAAGAAGAAGAAAAAGGGGAGTAAAAAGAAGGAAGAAGAAAAGAAGGCTAAAGAAAAAGGAAAGGCCATGGCACTCAAAGCGAAGACATGGGATGACCTAGCTTCTTCATCCTCATCCGAAGAAGAAGAGCATGTCTATTCCAACCTTGCATTGATGGCCTTCGATGACTTGGATTGCTCCTCCACCGAAAATGAAGAATCAAGCTCAAGTGGAGAGAGCTCAAGTGAAGGGGGAGCCTCCACATCCTCCTCATCCGAAGAAGAAGAAGAGGACATGGAAACTATGGTAACGAATCTAACTCCTAAGAAAATAGTTTCCATGGTTTCTAGCTTAACTAGAGATTTATTTAGAGCTAAGAAGAAAAACAAAAGCATGCTAGATCAAATTAAGGACTTAGAAAATAAACTAGAAAAAGCATGCTTAAATGAAAATGAAAAATTTTCTTCTAGCTTAAATGATGCAGGCTCACATGATAATTATATGCCATTTAATGTTAGTGATGCATGCATGGATGAAAATAGGGCATTAAGGGAAAAGGTAGATTATTTAACAAAAGCCCTAGAAAAATTCACTATTGGCTCCAACACCTTGAACATGATCATAGGGAGCTAAAGGGCAAGCTTTAACAAAAAGGGCCTAGGATATAAAGAAAAGAAAAATGAAAAGGCCTATAAATGCCTAATTGCTAGGGGACAAGATAAGAAGAAAGTAATAACTAGGAAATGGATCCCCAAGGAGTATCTAGTGAACCCATTAGGAAAGAACTTATTTTGGGTTCCAAAATCCATCCTTAAGGGTTAGGATAACCCTAGGGTAGTCAACCATATGCAATTGACCTATATCATATTTTGGTTGACTTAGGATGGCGGGACAACATTTTTAAATAGTGTTAGGTGATGATAACGTGCCTATAAATAGTTAATAATGCTTAAATCATGATGATTAATTTCTATGTATGCTTGTAATCATGATTTATGATTTTGATATTTGGCACATAATCATGAGAAATAGGTGTAAATCATGCTTTAGGTGATACTTTGCTTATTATCATCATATTATACCTAATGCATGATTATTGTTTGGTGAACACATGTATTTCATGATCATAATGTGAAATTAAGTCATATATGTCTTTATGATCATGAGGATTGTTAGGTTGATACTTAACCTTGATAGAATTGTATGAATATAATGGTTAAGTATATACAAATACCCCCTAGGATGCATCTCACACTCACCATAGGCTACTTTGATTGAAAACTTAGCATGGGTGAGATGTTAGGATGATACAAATGTCCACTAATGCCTATAGATGGTCATTTAAAGTATCAAAATAGCAATAATAGACCAATCATGGGGAAGGCTTATGTTTAATTCATAGACATATTGCCCAAAGATCATGGTTGGATACTTCATATGTTTTCAAAACAATTTCTTAATCTAAAATCTATGTATTCATGTTTTGAAACAATTGGAACCAAAACTAGGTGTTAAACTTGATACTAGAATGGTCAAAAACCTAGTGATTTTTAAACCTTTTGGATTTTTGGCAAAAACGTGAAAATATGATGATTTTTCATGAAAAATTATTTTTCACTGATAAATAACCTTACAAGAAATATGTTCTCAAAATTTCATGATTTTTCGAATTTTCTAGAATTTTTAACGCATTTCTGAAATTCGGTTTGAAAATCAGAATTTTTTGAAAAGCTCGATCGGTAGTCCAATCTGAACGATCGGTGGTAGCTATAAATCAGAACAGTAATGGCCGAATTCAGTTTTTAAACTAATATTTGGTATTTTTCTTCTATTAGACTTGATGCCATGAGTTTATAACTTAGTGTTAATCTTTTTGATGGTGTCAAAGGGGGAGAATTGATTATGTTTAAGTAAATTATGATAGGGGGAGAAAATTGAGAATTT
This sequence comes from Wurfbainia villosa, assembly GCA_025175895.1. Lineage (NCBI taxonomy): Eukaryota > Viridiplantae > Streptophyta > Magnoliopsida > Zingiberales > Zingiberaceae > Wurfbainia > Wurfbainia villosa. Next base: position 77,975,403 of record CM046001.1, on the reverse strand, counting down.
GTAGAGAGAGTTTCATGGATTAAGGGGGAGTTGCATGTTGCTATGTCATGTTTATGTTTACATGCTTTCTTTCCTTTAAAATTTATATCAAATGTTTTTACCTAACTTAAACGAATTGTCACACATCAAAAAGGGGGAGATTGTTAGGGCAATCTCTTGCCATGATAAGGTTTTGATGTGTGTGGCAAAGGGTTTAAGTTAGTGTGTTATGTTGATTTGATATGTGCGTTGAAGTTGTGCAGGACTTAGTAATTCGCACATGGAGCCGTGGCGAGTTTCACATCTCATGACTCGTGCCTTGAGTCAGTGAAGTATAGCTTTGCGGAAGCTATGCGCTTGGAGCATCTGAGGGACCTCCGGACGAGAAGCTTGGAGTGAAGTCGGAGGAAGTAGACTTCGAGGCAAGAGACGCGAAGGAGCATTGCAGAGTTGTGCGCCTGATGCTGCCGAGGGACGTGGCCGAGAACGAAGAGAACTTCGAAGGCGAGGGACTCCGAGGGATGAGAGTGAGCGAATGTAACCCGGGAAGGAGTAGTAGCTCGTAGGTGAAACTTGGCCATTTGGCTAAGTGTCGGATGGGATTTCCCGACACGGTCATTGCCATGGAATGGCGGATCATTGCCGAATCGATAGGGTTCGGCCGGTGTCCGACTCATGGGCATTTGGCCCAGTAGTGCCATGGTCGGCAATGATCATTGTTGATATCGATCGACTACCAAGGGATGGCGGTCGGTCGATAACACCTGCAGACCAGAATGGAGTCGATCTCGTGGAGCACTCGACTGATTGACATCAGTCGACTGATGGGCGCCATCAGTCGACTGATGCCAATACCGTTGGATGAAATCCAACGTGGAAAGCAGCCGTTATTGGGCAACGGCTACGGGATCAGTCGACTGATCGAAGGCATCAGTTGACTGATCCTGTGTCAACGGGAAGAAACCCTCTTCCTCTATAAAAAGGAAGGGGGTGGGGCTTTGGGACAAAAAATGTTTATGCTCTAATACTCTCCCAAAGTTCCCTAAAGTTTTCCATCCTCTTACTCAAGCTTATTTCCATTATATTTGTAAGAGGAGTGTTTTTGTGTAAAGAGGTTACCTCCACCTAGCTTTGTGCAAAGGAGAGATCTAGTGGATAGATTGCGGAGTGATTCACCGTGGACGAATCGGACCGTGGATTAGCGGCGTAGCCGTGAACCACGTTATACCATCGTGTTTGTATTGCTTGTCTATCTTTTGTGTTGTCTTTATTTGTATTTGTATATTCCTCTTGCGCTAACGCTTTGTAGACGAGCAAATACCGGCATCCAACCGAAAAGGGCTATTCACCCCCCCTCTAGCCGGCCAATCGATCTCTAACAGCCTAGAGGGGTAGGCAATGACCTTGCCATTCTGCATGAGTACAACTCCAAGTCCCAACTTGGAAGCATCGCTGTACATGTCGAAGCCTTCGTTACTGTCCAGAAGTGCAAGGATTGGAGCACTGGTCAGTCTCTTTTTCAATTCTGTGAAACTCTTCTTGCAGGCGTCCGTCCATTCATACTTTTTGTTCTTTCTGGTAAGGACTGTCATAGGGGCTGCAATTCTGGAGAATTTCTCTACAAACTTCCTGTAGTAGCTTGCTAGCCCAAGAAAGCTTCTAATCTCGCTGGCATTCTTTGGCCTGTTCCAGTTACTCACAGCTTCAATCTTTATTGGGTCTACCATCACTCTGTGCTTGGATATGACGTGACCCAAAAATGATACTTGATCGAGCCAGAACTCACATTTGGAGAACTTTGCATACAACTGCTTTTCCCGAAGAATCTATAATACCATATTCAGGTGTTCTGCATGCTCTTCTTGGGTTCTCGAATATATCAGTATATCGTCGATGAAAACAATTACAAATTTGTCGAGGAATGTCGAGAATACCCGATTCATCAGATCCATGAACATAGCAGGTGCATTCGTCACTCCGAAGGGCATAACTACGAACTCATAATGTCCGTATCTTGTTCGGAAAGCCGTCTTCGGTATATCATCTGGTTTCACTTTCACTTGATGATAGCCAGACCTCAGGTCAATCTTAGAGAAGATGGTGGCACCCTTTAGCTGGTCGAATAGGTCATCAATTCGCGGTAAAGGGTACCTGCTCTTGATCGTCACATTATTTAGCGCTCGGTAGTCTATGCACATTCGCATAGACCCATCTTTCTTCTTCACCAACAGTACTAGAGCTCCCCATGGAGAGCGACTTGGGCGTATGAGTCCCTTGTCGAGTAAATCCTGTAGTTGTCCCTGAAGTTCCTTCAATTTAGCCGGTGCCATACGGTAAGGTGCTTTAGAGATAGGGTTAGTACCAGGAATCAATTCGATCTCAAATTCAATTTCTCTATCTGGGGCTAACCCTGGTAGCTCATCTGGGAATACCTCTGGGTAGTTGCATACAACTCTGACATCTTCTAGCTTCTGGTCCTCAGCTTGACTTGTATCAACCACATGTGCTAGAAACCCAATGCATCCACTGTCTAACATCTTGATAGAAATTTATCGATTCTTCTCCTTGGCTCTCCAATAAATCCAAACATAGGTTACGCCTCTACTGAAGACCACTTTTCTTTTATGGCACTCGATCGAAGCACCGTACTTGCTTAAGAAATCCATGCCCAATATAATATCATAATCCTGCATGTCGAGCACTATCAGATCACAGTAGAGTTCTCTGTCTGCGATTCTGATGGGTGCGACTCGCAGCATATGAGTAGAGGGCATTACTTCTCCCGAGGGCAGAGTGGTTAAGAACTTGCGATCCAAAGCTTGTAGTGGCATGTCTATCCTTTTTGTGAAAGGTGTAGAAACAAACGAATGTGTTGCCCCAGTATCCAATAATGCAGTAGCACGCTGACAGAAAATAAATATCTGACCTGTGACAACCGTAGAAGCGTTCGCCACATGTTCTTGGGTGAGAGAGAATACCCTGGCATCCGTCATAACTGGCGGGGCTTCCAATCTCCCTTGACTGATCGGGGTACCTTCGATTGCAGCCTGCATCTAGTGTAGCTGTAGAGGAGCACCCCTGTACTGGGCATACTGTTGAGGAGGTGCCTGAACCTGAATAGGGCAGTCCTTGACTCTATGCCCTTCCTGTCCACAGTTGTAGCATCTATTTGTGCCCCGGTAGCATACTCCAGGATGTATCTTCCCGCATGTATCACACAGAGGGATCTTGGGCTGCTTGTTCGCTGGACCACCTTTAGAGTCATCCCATTGCTTTCTCTTGCCAGTGTGGTTCCCTTTCCAAGTACTCTGGGTTCTCTGACCTCCTGACTGGGCTTGACTCCTGCCTTCACTCAGTGCCTTCTTTTGCTGGTTAATGTTGTTCAGGTAATGTTCGGTAATCAAGGCACTACTGAATAGCTCCTCTGCGGTTTGCGATCTATGAACTCCGTCGGCCACGTTCAGAGCTATCTCGGGTCGGAGCATCTTCAGCATGAGTATGACCCTTTCTCTTTCTGTACTGACCAACTCTGGGCATAGGCGTGCGAGTCGGTTGAATCTCTTCACAGCTTCACTAACTGATAAATCACCTTGTCGGAACCCAGTGAACTCGTCGTAATGCTTGTTTGTCACTTGCATATGGAAGAATTCTTTGAAAAATTCATATTCGAAGTCCGTCCATCTCATCTGATTCAGTTGCCTCTTTGCTTTAACCCTTTTCCACCACATTCAGGCATCTCCTGAAAGGCAAAATGGCGCGCACTTAATCTTCTCGCATTCGGGCTAGTCCAGTAGCTCTACGATGCTTTCCACAGTCTTGAACCAGGCCTGGGCATCCCATGGTTCACCAGTACTAGAGAAATTTTTCAGCTTCAGCCTCTACCACTGGATTAGGTAAGCTTCCTGTCGAACTATCGGGCCAGGGCCCGCTGGTGGGGCGGTAGGGTTTCCTCGCTGATTCATTAAGGCATTTATCACTTGTTGTTGCTCTGTGACTTGACGCTGGAGTTCCGTAACCACATGCGTAAGGTCAGATGAGGGTGCTATCTCATCGACCCTACTACTGCGTCTCCCAGCCATGTTTATCTTCATATATTAGAATAAGGCTAGTATAAGATTATAATTCATTTATCTATGAATCTTTAAACTAAGGCTAGCATAAGCTTATCATACATATTTAAGCTAAAAGCATTTCTTATCATACATGAACAAAAATAGAGTAGGCATAGAATTTCTTACTTGGAGTGGCAGGATTTGGAGCTTGATGTGTGTGTAGTGGAAAGGCAGATCTGCTCTGATACCAACCTGTCACGCCCGCCCTTTCCAGGGGTTCGGAGGGTGGCGCGACGCGATCGTACATACATGCATACAGTGGAAGACTACATATACTTCTTACAGCGGAAGACTTTAAACTTCTTTTTTTTTCTTTTTTTCTTTCTTTTAAACATAAGCATGCATCATTATTTCATAAATACTTAGTTCTAGTTCATGACATTCAATCTTAAAGAAAACGTGCATAAGTACGGAAAGCATTAATAGATCTCCTCCACCATGCCACTACCACACACACTTTGCCCCTCCTGCTGCTCCCTTTAGTTTAGCCATTCTTTACCCTTATCTGCAGTACAAGGGGACATAAAACTATAAGCACATAGGCTTAGTAAGATCCTGTCCTACTCACAAAAACCATACATAAAGCATTAAGCATAGAGTAGTGACATGATTATATAAGCTCATATAAGCATAACAATCATATAAACATTCAAGAACATAAGCAAGCATAACATGCATATAAACATACCAAAACATAAGCATAACATTCATATAAACATTCAAGAACATAAGCAATAATAACATGCATATAAACATACCAGAACATAAGCATAGCATTCATATAAACATTCAAGAACATAAGCAAGCATAACATGCATATAAACATACCAGAACATAAGCATAGCATTCATATAAACATTCAAGAGCATAAGCAAGCATAACATGCATATAAACATACCAGAACATAAGCATAGCATTCATGTAAAAGAAATGACATGAGCATTCAGAAACATATAAGCATAACAACCATAATAACATCATTATGATCTAGACATGAAATAAAGGTATATGCAAGATGCTCTTTGAAAACATATATATTATAGGTACTTAAACATAATCTCAACATATTGGGCCCGACATTGTACCACATACATCATCATCATAGCGCGCATCCCTAATAGACCCGAGGTAGCTAATCCCGAACCCACTAGAGTACTAGGCCCGTACTATGTCCGTCGGCCTAGGGGCAACATAACATAGAAGCCCATCCTAAGCCCGTACTTATGACCGTCGGCCTAGGGCATCTTGGAGCCCATCCCGTACAGAGTCCGTACTATGACTGTCGACCCAGGGGCACGTAGGAGCCCATCCCTTGGACCTTATTAGGGTCCTGGTACAAGCCATGCAGAAAGTAAAATAGCATATCATGTTCCTTATCATAACATATCATATTTCTTTTCATAAACATATCATGTTCCTTATCATGGCATATCATGTTTCTTCTTCATAGCATATCGTGTTCCTTCTTCATAACATATCATATTTCTTTTCATAACATAGCATGTTCCTTCTTTATAACATATCATGTTTCCTTCTTCATAACATATCATATTTCTTTTCATATCATATCATGTTCCTTCTTTATGACATATCATATACTCATACAATTAACATGGCAATGAGCATAACATAATCATACATTCATACAATTAACATGGCAATGAGCATAACCTAATCATACATTCATACAATTAACATAGACATAAGGTAGTGACATCAACCAATCATGCAATCATAAAATCTAACTAACATCATATTTGCATCTTTTTCTACATGTAGCATGGCATGGAGGACTTAGTAGAGGGCATGCACATGGGCTGGCCGAAACCCTAAGGGAGGGTTCTTAGGAGTTTACATGCTAAACAACTTGTGAAAGGTCTACTTAACATCATACTAACATCACACACATATAGGGCTTGGCATAAACATCATGAACAAGCTTAACATGGTGTGATATAAACTTCATGGAGTTCTACAAAAAATTTTAAACCCTAAACAACTTGTACATGATCTAACTAACCACATATTAATTCTATCACATATAAATCATGGCATGGAAGTCCCTTAGGAGTTTGAATGAGTCTTGGCCGAGAGCTTCAAGGAATCCTAAGATCCATTTCTTAAATCTAGCTTAGCTATCAACATGTTACCTTCATCTACATTCAAAACATAGCATGACAACTTATAGATCATAGCATGATAGACCTAAATGGGTCTTGGCCGAATGTTTCAAGGAACTTTAAAGATCAACCACTTAAATTTAGTTTAGCTAAAAACATGTTATCTTCATCTACAATCAAAACATAGCATGGCAACTTATAGGTCCTAGCACGATAGACCATTAGGAGCCTAAATGGGTCTTGGCCGAATGTTTCAAGAAGCTTTAAAGATCAACCACTTAAATTTAGTTTAGCTAACAACATGTTATCTTCATCTAACATCAAAACATAGCATGAACACATCTAGAGCATAGCATAGAAAACCATTAGGGGTCCAAAGGGGGGCTTGGCCGAGAATTTTATGAAGGTTGGAGATCAAACACTTAACTTTAGTTTAGATATCAACATACTATCTTCATCTACAATCAAAACATAGCATGACCACATATAGAGCATAGCATAGAAAAACCATTAGGGGTCCAAAGGGGGGCTTGGCCGAGAGTTCTATGAAGGTTGGAGATCAAACACTTAACTTTAGTTTAGATAACAACATGTTATCTTGATCTAACATCAAAACATAGCATGAACACATCTAGAGCATAGCATAGAAAACCATTAGGGGTCCAAAGGGGGGCTTGGCCGAGAGTTCTATGAAGGTTGGAGATCAAACACTTAACTTTAGTTTAGCTAACAACATGTTATCTTCATCTAACATCAAAACATAGCATGAACACATCTAGAGCATAGCATAGAAAACCATTAGGGGTCCAAAGGGGGGCTTGGACGAGAGTTTTATGAAGGTTTGAAGATCAAACACTTAACCAAACCTATCTAGAAACCTATTATCATCATATTCATACAGAGTATAGCATGGACCATCATGGAAAGCATAAGGAGGGTCTTGGCCGAAAGTTTTCATGTAGCTTTTTCTCTAATAACTTCAATCGAAACAACTTGTATGCAGGTGAGGGGATACTTACATCCTTCGCTTTGTTTTATAGTTGGAAAAAAACCCTAAGTGATGCCAACCTAGAGCCTTCTTCTTGCTTGGTTAGTTTTCGAAAAATGGAAGAGGGGAAGGACTAGGGTTTCAGTGAGAAAGAAGAAGAGAAGGAGAGAATGACAACTTTGATTTCTCATGTCTCCTCATTCCCCTATTTATTCACTTGAAGGTGTCCCTTAGCCTCCCTTACCCTTATCTATCATTACCCATACCCTTCTAATAGCACAACCCTGTTGGGCTTCTGGTTATTTGGTGCATCTTAAGGTTTAGCTATCTACTTAGAGGTTTGGGGTTCAATCCCTGGGCCATGCATTCTTTTTGGCTCTATTTATTTTATTTTTGAAAGAGCCCACATAAAGCCAATTATAATCATGCAAAAATTCTTGTAAAATTGCTAGGAATTTTACGGGCATTACAAAAGCCAACCCATTAATCAAGATATAGTTTTAATATGGTTAGAGTGCATTCAACCAATTAGCTCGACTTGGAGAGAGTCCAACAACCAAAGCTAACGATTGACCTCTGACTCTTACCATATTAGTATTAAACTATTCCATGGTTTGAACATGTTCGGGTTCGAGCCGGGCTTGGAGAGAGTCTAACAACCCAAATAAGAAACGGAACTCTGGTTCTAACCATATTAATGGAAGGTGTAGGCTTTAATATTGAGTAAGAGTTTTTTATGTCTCATCCTCTTTGCATGCAAATAACTATTATCTACATGGCATGACATACATGACATACATCTACATGTCACGACACACATGGCATAATGATATGCATCTAATGCAATTACATGGCATACAATTATAGCATGTACAAAAATTTCTTATATGTCATAACTATTTATGGAAATAAAATATGTTTGAGATTTCAAATCAAATCATGATTAAATTAGGAAACAAATTTCCAAATCTAATCACATATTTTATTTGTGGAAAGTGTTGATTAAGGAAAGTCAAATTTGATTTAGGAAACAAATTTCCTAAATTGTCAAAACTATTTATGGAAATAAAATATATTTAAGATTTGATTTCCCAATCAAATCATGATTAAATTAGGAAATAAATTTCCAAATCTAATCAAATATTTTATTTATGGAAAATGTTAATTTCCATAAATACTTCTAACTTTCCAAAAGTAGAAGATTTCCATAAATACTTATAGTCTTTCCAAAATTAAAAAATTTCCATAAATACTCCTAACTTTCCAAAAGTAGAAAATTTCCATAAATACAATTTTGACTATTGCAAAACAATTTTATGATTATGTCGAAACACAACCTGGGCTCTGATACCACTGTTGGGTTTCCGGCACCGTGGTGAGTGTGTGTTCGAACATGTTTCGTAAACATGTGCGCAGCGGAAGAAATAAAAAGAAATAAATCTAATTTATTACATCACACACACCACACGCATGCATAGTACAACATGTGTAGACATAACCGTAGTTTCACAAATAAGCCAAAAGAATCAAGGATGAGGAGGACCAAGCAAGTGGTATCTCGATCCAGTGCTTCGGAGCGACGAGCAAGGAGAACCGATGCCCCTCAAGCTCTGGAGGAAGGTAACGCCTTACCAACCCTTTTTTTTCGCAACAATGAGCATAGGGATAGATATAACATGCTTTTTTACTCATAAAATCACTGCAACTAGGTATCTTGATGAAGATTTACTAGAATCCTTATGGTTGTTGGGTGACATTCAAGCCCTATTTGCAAAAATAGGGTGGGGAGAGATAATGGTGATAAGACACCCAACCTACCCTAGGATAGTTTTAGAATTTTTGAGTTCTTTAGAAGCTAAAATTTTAATTGGGTAGAGAGAGAGAAGAGGGTAGGATTACCTTTAGGATATTTAACATTGAGCATGAATGAACACTACACCAATGGAACTCATGCTTTGGCTTGCCGAGTAGGGGAGAGAGAAGAACTCCTATAGGGTTCAACTCTCGAATCTTTTAGACTGAATTGACAGGAGAGCATGCTTATGACTCTTCTAGGGCCAAAGAATCACGCCTCCAAAACTCCATTTTCCGATACCTCCACCGAATCATGGCAAGCACTATTTTTGGTCGTGGGGAGAGTGATGGTGTAGTGAGATCTAGCGAGCTGTTTTGCCTATCGGACATGCTACAAGAAAAGAGTAGCATTGATGTAGGGTCCCATTTGATTAGACACTTGGTGAAAATGGGCAAAGCAACGAGAGGAGAGATTAATGTGGGGGGCTTGCTTACCCACATTTGCCATAGGATGGGGTACGACTACACTGCACTAGATAGCATAGAGGGGAGCCCTAGGATCGATCAGGGAGTGTGTATGGCCATGAAGATGATTGTAAGAGAGGGGCACTTCTTATGCTTTGTAAGGAAAAACTTGATGACCCTTAGGCTCCTCGACCCCGATCGTACCACCATCACCACACACGCCAATTGGCGCTTTGACCTGATAGTGGAATCCCCTCCATATGAGGGACCATCCACATTGGCGCTCATCTCTACCCCTTTGCATCACTCTCCCTTTAGTCCACACATGCATAGGAGCCCACCTAGTCCATGTCGACATGAGCCTGCACCTGCACCACCACCTTTTTCTACTTTTGAGCAGGATGTAGGTACATCTACCTATGATTTTTTGAAGTTTCGATCGTGCCTCGATGACATATATACCGAGCAGCAGATACAGAGGCAGCGATGGAAGGAGCAGAGTGTCTACATGCAGGTGAAGTTTCACGACTTCTGAAAGCACTTCCAGCATGGTGAGGAGTTTTACGATGAGGCCCGCGTCTACTTCCAGAAGGAGGCTACCCGTCGCCAGGTAGAGGCCGCCTACCACTAGGAGATACGATAGCATATGCGAGCCCAGCATGCATAGTGGGCTAGGGAGGAGGAGCATCGAGTAGCCACTGCATCCACCAGCTCTCAGATCGACCACATGTACATGTGGCATCAGCGGCTTAGCAGCAGATTCTCCCAGGATCCCGAGATGCCGAGGCTACCAGACTTTCCACCTCGTCCACCATACTAGAGGTATGCTTCACTTAAGTATGGGGGGCGACCCCAAGTTTTGTTTTGTTTCTAGCAGTGATTTCTTTCCTAATGTTTGTATTTTAGTTAGCATTCATTTATTCATTCATTAGTTGTTTAGTTTCTTTCGGCACTTAGTGTTTGCTACCTATAAGCTGCCTCAGTAGTATTTTTAAAGTTACTTTCATGAGTTGTTCCCATAGGTAACTTAACTTTATTTATCTCATGGTATTTTATTTTATTTGCTCTAATGAATGTTCTATACTTATACTGGTTAGCTTTGATTTTTTACACCTGCACATGTCGAATATTCTAAAAGGGAGAATCTAGTACATACCTAGTTATGATTTATCTTAGTAGTCTAGTACTTTAGAATCCACAGGTGACCCTAAGTTTAGCATTTTAGTTACTGGAGATGCTCGGATTGTGTAAGCCCATTCAGAAAAATCAAAATCCCAGTGAGCCAAGAAATAAAAGAGAGAAAAGAAAAGAAAGAAAAAAGAGAGAGAGAAAGAGAGAGAGAGAGAAAAAGAAATGAAAAAGAAAATAAAGAAGAAAAAGAGATTATGAGGGATAAAAAAATAGTTGTCGTGGGTGAAAATGGTTAGGTGCCCCTTTGAGACCGAGTTAGGTTACTAGGGAAACACCTACCAATTTCTCTCAATACCGAGCACGCCTTTGAGACTTTGTACTAGATTTAGGGAACGCCCCTCGCTTTGGGCAAGTAAGTGCCTAAGAGCTGGAAACCTTAGGAAAGCTATAGGATGACAACTTAACTCACCATGGAACGAGTATCCCCTAGGAAGATTCGCTTAGCACGAGCATAAGAAGCTAACTTAGTGAATTTCTAGAACATATCTATTTTGCTTTGATTGCAAATACCACTTGATAAACCGAATTAACATGCTAAGTATGGAACAACACCTTTTAAAATTTCATGACACTGAGGTTTGCTTGAGGACAAGCAAAGACTTAAGTCTGGGGGAATTGATGTGAACAAAACATATAAGGTTTTATGAGTAGTTTTTTCTCACATCTCATAGCATTTTATGTTCGTTTCATGCATATTTTATATTATGCTGCATGCATTTCCTATTTTTTGGTTCGGAGATCTGCTCTGTTTACTTTTGTATGCAGGATAGCATTTTATAGGGAAAACAGTGTAATTTCGGAGCAAAATAAGACATTTGGTAGTTGAACACAAAAGGGAACAGAGCCAGGGCATGTGCCCACACACGACCATGTTTAGAGGGCAAAAATGGCTGCCACATCCTGACACACGGCCAATCCATTTGTTTTCACACGGCCATGTGGCGACCCAGCAAATTGAGCGACTAGGGTTTTTTCTAGATTTTGCAGCGATCCGGCGTGATGTCTATATAAGGAAAGCTCCGCCCAAACCCTAGAGAGGAGGCACGACGGCTAGGATGACACTCCGAAGCTCTGAAAAGCTTCGGGAACTCACAACGAGGAGGAAGAACGCCGCCGAAGGTCAAGATTCTGCACTTCAACACCAAGGAGAAGACCTACATTGCATTGTAAATCCTATTCTTTGCGTAAATTCTATTGTTTATATGGATATGATCATGCCTTGTGTTTCTTCTCTCATATCTATGGAGTAGATTCTCTGATTCTAGGATTAGGGAGTAGTTTGTTTTGAGTCGGAACATGTTAATTCAAATATATTTTTGTTTTTGAATTTATATTTGCAATTGGTGTTTTGGTTTAGATTTATAGTTATCGTTTTGGTTTTCTAGTCACTGTGCTTAGCCGATACGAGGGGTGACAACCCTCATATCAAAGATTTAGGGAAATTAAAGAGAAACCTAAGGGTTGGCCTCATCGTCGGTAATTGTGGGTAGAAGGATGCGATAGAGTAGGAAATGTGCCTCATTTTCGACTCATTGCAGGGATCGAGTCGACATCCTCGTACCGACTATCCCGTCCTAAAGCCAGGGGTTGACCTGGTATGGCAGAGGTAGCTCCCGATAGACGCGAAGACTCATTGGGAGAGTGTATGATGTCCTTTCCACAAAACCATAACTAGAAACCTAAGCAAACCCAATTGGAAACGTGTTCCATGACAGACAAACAAAATCGAAATCCTAGAATCCATCTAAAGACCCATAGAGATCCTTCTTTTCCTCCATGTGACACTGTATTAGAGTTAGGATCATCGACAACCCTCCTAATTGCAACCCTTAGAGTCTAGTTACTAACAATAACATCCACTGAACAAATCGATACTCGAATCTTAGTCCCTGTGGGATCGATAGTCTTTTTATTACTTGACAACATCTGTGCACTTGGGGGCATTGAGCGCGAGCGCATGCTTCGAGTCCTCGATGGTCTCCATCGCGAGATTTGAGGTCGCTTTCGCGTGCATCATAGGTCTTTTATCTTGACCACACTCCATTATTTCAAATTGGCTCCGGAGGTTCTGTGAACCTCCATTCATCCGTCTCGGTGCTGATATCCGGCGGGCTCGGATGTACCCTGTTAAAAGTCTAGCCATTTAAGAAGGGAGCTCTACACTCTGACAGATTGAAGAGGATGATATCCCCGTCTACCTCCAAGGAGATCTTGTGTTCCTTTACATTTATGCATGCTCCTACAGTCACCAAAAAGGGTCTTCCCAAGATGATGGGATTCTGGGGATTTGGTCCTGTGTTGAGTATAATAAAATCTGTATGTATAACAAAGTTCTCAATGACCATAGGCACATGTGCTAGCATGCCGATGGGTTCCTTGACTGAGTCGTCCCACATACGAATACCAAGGTTCGCTGGTTGGATCCCATTCAATCCCATCTTCAGATAGAGTGCATAGGACATCACGCTGACTGATGACCCTAAATTGCACAGTGCTTCATCGAAGCTCTCCCCATAAATCGAGCAAGGTATAACAAATTCACTATGGTCCTCAAACTACGGTGGAATCTTATCTTCAATTTAAGCTTGGTCGGGTAGGGTGGAAATCATGGTTGCACACCCTTTGGCGAATCTGTTTCTCTGTGCTACTCTCTCACTGCACACTCCCTCTTCCTTTACTTGACTCAGCTCGGGTAATGATGGAGAACTATCCATAGGTTGCGACATGGTTTGGTCTATCTGGGCCACTTGTGTTTCCAACATCCTTGTGGACTTGCAAGACTGTCAACAGTGGCCTTCAAATCCTTAAGTGACTCTTCTGTCTTCTGATGTTGGAGTCATAATTCGTCATTGGCTTTTGTTTGGGTAGCAATGAAGTCTTCCATCATCAATTCTAGCCTAGACTTCTGTGGTTGTTGCTGCCCATTGCCCTATTGTTGCCCATACCCTCCTAATGGTTGGAAGTTCCCCGATTTATTCCGATAGGAAAATTTCAGGTGATTCCTCCATCTGGGATTGTAAGTTCTGGAGTATGGGTTGTTGGGCCTTTGATTATAATCCCCAACCACATCGACATGCTCAAGCTTCTCTTCTAAGCCACCTTGCCCTCCATAGTAGTTCTCCCGATACGCTGCTGCTCCTTCTTCAAAGTCACTGTCCATACATACAGATACAGGATTTAAAGAGTCGAACCATCTGCTAAGCGCATCTATCCTTGCTGCTAGGTGGTCGACGGAGTTGATAGTATATTGTTCCATTGTAGGAGTTGGGTGACTACGTTTAGAAGCCCATTGATGGTGGTTCTGGGCCACCTCTTCTATCAGCTCCTCTGCTTCGTCAATAGTCTTGTTCATTAACGCTCCTCTTGCAGCAGAATCGAGGGACATCTTTGTGGCGTACATGATCCCATTATAGAAGATGTGGATCACCAGCCACCTTTCCAGTCCATGGTGGGTGCATTGGTAGAGTAGCCTCTTGTAGCGATCCCAGGCTTTAAATAGGGACTCCCCTTCCTTCTGACAGAAGCTCGTGATTAGATGGCGCATGTGAGCAGTCTTTCTTGGCGGGAAGTACTTGTTCAAAAATTATTGCTCACACTGCTCCCATGTAGTAATGCTTCTCAATGGCAAGGAGTGAAGCCATGCCTTATCCTTATCCCGCAATGAGAAAGGGAATAGGCTCTGGTGGATCACGTCGACAGGGTCTCCATTGTTGAGCAGATTTCCAAAAATGTCTCTAGGTGCCAGTTCGGGTCTTCAGTTGCAGCTCCCCCGAATTGACTCTACAGGACCATGTGTATGAGTGTCGATTTCAGCTCAAAGTTGTTTGTCAAAATGGATGGTCCAGCTATACTCGGCCTAAATCCTCTAGCACTAGGGGTTGTGTACTCCCGCAAAGGTCGGCTACCAATGTTTACCATGGATGCAGCTTGGTCCTCCATCCTCTTCTGTTAAGCTCTCCAACGATGGTAGGTTCGTTCGATTTCTAGATCAATAGAAATCAGGCCTTTTGATCCTAGGTATCTAAGCATACGAAGAACTGAGCCAAAAAATTAGGAGTATTTCCTAATGCTCAGAAACAAGAAATAAACTAATCTAGCTAACTAAATCAAATGAAGAAGAGCTAAAAAGAAAACGTAGAACTACTACTAAAATAAAAACTAATTCTATATATGGAAATCTAAAACTGAAGTAAATACAGTAAAATAAATAAAAATAAATAAAAATAAAAAAATAAAAGTAAAGCAAGTAAATAAATCTAACCTAAGTCTGATATAATTATCCACTTTTTGATTCAATATCGAATCAATCAGTCCCCAATAACGGTGCCAAAAACTTGATGCACGTGAATGCGACCTCAAATCTCGCAACGGAGGCCATCGAGGACTTGAAGTGTGCGCTCACGCTTAACGCCCACAAGTGCACGGGTGTCATCAAGTAATAAAGATTTATTGATTCCATAGGGACTGAGATTCGAGTACCGATCTATTCGGTGGACGTTATTGTTTGGAAATTGATTCTAATGGTTGCGGTCCAAAGGGTTGTCAGCAGTCCTAACTCTTGTACAGTGTCACACGGAGGAAGAGAAGGGACGCTACGAGTCTTTGGATGGATTCTAGGATTTCGATTTCGTTTGTGTGTCGTAGAACACGTTGTCAATTGTGTTTTGTCTAGGTTTCTAGCTACGGTTTTGTGGAAAGGACATCATACACTCTCCCGATGAGCCTTCGCATCTATCGAAAGCTACCCCTACCATACTAGGTCAACCCCTGGCTTTAGGACGGGATAGCCGATACTAGGATGCCGAATCGATCCCTGCGACAAGTCGAAAACAGGGCACATTTCCTACTCTATCGCATCCTTCTACCCATAATTACCGACGATGAGCACAACCCCTAGGTTCCTCTTTAAATTCTCCTAAATCTTTGATACGAGGGTTGTCACCCCTCGTATCAGTTAAGCACAGTGACTAAAAAACCAAAATAATAGCTATAGATATAAACCAAACACCAATTGCAAATATAGATTCAAGAATGAAAAGATATTTGAACCAACATGTTCTAACTCAACATAAACTACTTCCTAGTCCTAGAATCAGAAAATCTACTCCATGAATGTGAGAAAAGAATCACAAGGCATTATCAAATTCATATATACAAGATGAAGTATGGAAAGAATATAGATCACAATACGTTGAGGCTCTTCTCTCTGGCATTGAGGTGCAGAACTTGGATCTCGAGCGGCTTCCTTCCTCCCTATTGCGAGTTTCTGAAGTTTTTTAGGGCTTCGAAGTGTTGTCTCAGCCGTCGTGCCTCCCCCCTAGGGTTTGGGCGTGACTTTCTTTATATAGACATGAGGTCGACTCTTCATGAAATCTGGAAAATGACCTAATCATGCCAAAATGCTGGGTCGCCACACGACCGTGTGTTTCCACACGGGAAGACCGTGTGTAGCCACACGCCCTAGTCGTGTGCCCTACTGTATCCAACTACCAAATGCTCTATTTCGCTCCGAAAGTGTGTTGTTTTTCCCATGAAATGCTATCCTGCACACAAAAGTACAAAGAGCAGATCTTTGAACCAGAAAATAGAAAATGCATGCAAAACAAAGTAAAATATACATGAAACAAACATAAAATAAAATGAGATGTGAGTGAAAACTACTCTTAACACCCTATATATTTTGCTCACATTAATTATCATGAAAATTGGCGATCTATATTATATTCGACATATTTGTGGAGCTCATTAGCGATTAGTTGTATTGGCCTACGCATTGTACATGAAGAAAGAGAGAAGAATTCTGAAGGTACCATCTCCATAAATAGGTACGTGGTGTTAATTATCGAATTTCAAGTTTCTTTATGAAATATTATGGTCGGATGAAAGAGATAGTGGTGCAACACATTTATTTAAAGTCGGTAAAATGAACACAGGTACTCCATGATTGAAAGAGAAAAGTACATTATCATAAGGAAAAGTTAAGAGGCCTCGTAGATAATCTTTTCTTCTGATGGAATCTCTGAGGATGTAGGGATTAGAGGAGGCATTTGGGAGAGATGACACCTTAGTAGAGTCTTATATGGTTCACGAGTCCTTGTTAGGTTGCGTTGGGTAACCGCTAATTCTTGACGCAGAGAATCGGTGCGAGTAGAGGCAGCACGCAAGCGAGACCACAAGCTTTCCACTAAAGCTTCCAGTTCTGTTATCCGCTATTGAGTTGGGGTTGGGGAGTCGGTAGGAAGAAGTTCATCCTCAAGGGGTAGATTGTTGGCCATGTAGTGAGAGGCACTTAGATTGTAGAGAAGATAGGAAATATGAGAATAGATGGCCAAGGATAAGATACCTTTATAAAGGAGGAGGAGATATTATAATTATATATGGAGTAGAGACGGGGTGGAAGTTGAAGAGCCTCACATATTAAAAAGGGAAGGCGAAAGGTTACTTTAGTCGAGGGGTAATGGATATAGGGAAGGCCATACCCTATTTGGTTCGAATGACCTGAAGATAAACACCTAAGATTAAGAATTTGGCAAAAGTTTTATAATACTGCTCTTCTTAACAACCTATTGTCAATTGACTGGCACATGGGAGATGGTAGCTGGGCATAGTCAGCATAAGAGGGCTCAACTGATTCACAAGCAGGACTCTAGTTATTATGAAAACACCAATTAGATAACCTAGGGAAAACAGAAAAGAATACATTTAATATAATAATATGAACTTGTTATGTTTCCTTAAAGGGTAAACATCTTTCATTAAAGGAGATAGAGTTGTTACAAGTCAAAGGTTGTTGTCGGATATCCGACAATAGAAGCCTCAACACTTTGGAAGCCATTATCTTCTCCAAGAGGAGGATAGCCTCAATCCTCAAATTGTTTTTTGGATCCTTCAAAACCCATTATGAATATGTCAGCAACTTTTTCACCAAATTTTGCTATCATCTCTTGCTCCTGAACTTTCCAACGAGCTTCTTCAGTAGATATTTGGGTAGCAAGAGCGACTTTAAGCACGTCCCTTTCCTGCTGACCGAGAGAATTTTTAGTTTGGGTGTGTTCCAGCTGCAGTGAGCATAACCCATTTGTTATTTCTAGAAGATCTCCAAGAACTCCAAAAATGACAAAAGAAATGTGATCCAACTGAGTCCGAGTAGAATCATGAGCTACCCCAAGAGTTTTAATGGAGGATAGGGTTTGTATTAGCTTAGCAAGGAACTCTGCTCGTCTGGTTTGAGTCTCTTTAAGTTGACTCTGGCATTTTGCTAGTTCTCGGGCCAAGGTATCAACTTGTTGGATCTGCTCACTCTGGCATAGTAGTTGGACGCGCAATAGGTCAGCCTCACGGAGAACCTCTTCTCGGGCGCACCCTGATACTGTCAATTCAGCCTTAAGGTAATCGTATATTTTTCTCAAAAGTTCTTTTGAGATGGCTAAGGCTGCTTCTCGTTGTTTAGCTTAGGTGTCTCTAAACTCGCATGGTGAGCTTCCATAGTGGACTGATACTTGGCTAAATGGTGAGTTGCATCATCATAGTTGATGGCTACTTGTACAGGGAATAAACTAAAGACAAGGAAACTTCCAATGGTAGAAATAAGAGCAGATTGGGGAGAGTCTTATTAAAAGGAATACCTCTGTGAGGTTTATTTGCAAGTGTTCAAAGGGCCCCTGCACTCCTGATTGGTTAAATAGTTTCACTTCCTAAGTGTGAGGCTTAAGGACTGAGTGTATGATAGTGGTAGGAGGATTTATTGGAGGAGGAACATCCCCTGTAAGGGGACTATGCTATGCTAGAGAGGAGGGTTGAGGAAGGGGGGAGTCATGTTGAGGGAAAGTAGTGAGAGGTTCTTCTGAGCTCAGGGTTGGGGGTAGAGAGGATGAAGGAGGTTCTATCTACAAACTCTAAGATAAGGGAATTGGAGAGGAAGACAAAACAGGAGATTTTCCTTCATGCCTGGGAGAAAAGTCTCTGGAGGCAGCAAGATCTTCTTCTGATGGGGTGAAGATAAGATTGTATTGGCAGAGGCGATGATGAGTAGGAGGAGGGCTAGGAGATCTAGAAGAGGAGATTGTGGGTGGAGTAGTAAATGTGGAAGGGCCTCCCTTTAGTTGGGGGAGTTTTCTTGTGCGAAGAGAAGGAAGGTTTTGTATAGGTGGCAGAAGAGTGGGATGCTCTTCGGAAGGAAGGGGGGCTACTTCAATGGCTGAGTCAAGAGGAGGGGAAGACGAGATTATGGGAGACTTCACTCGTTTTCCTTTTTTTATGCTCTAGCCTTCAAGGAACTTATCATTTCTCTCTGCATGAGATTGTCCACAACATAATTAAAAAAAAATAAAATAAACACAATAGACAAAAGAAAATGGGACAATTATCCATTAAGTGTTAATAGAACCTTATGTCACAAAAGTCCTTTGGTTGATACACCACCTATCACAATGGGGTCATCTAGAATGAAGGGGGATAATCCATAATGGCTTAGAAGATGAGCATCTAAAAGGAGGTTAGAGTTATATTGATGATCTCGAAGAACTCTATGGATCTCAACAAAAGGGCATTTCAAGCGACACTCGTGGAAGGAGGGTAGGTCAGGAAGGTATGTTCTACAAGTTTCCAAGTAAGCTAGAGAGGTAGGAATCTGGATAAGGAAGTATAGTTCTTTCCAGTCCTTGTGCGATGAGGGTTTATTTGTGAGAAATTGGCAGTCAGGGAAGCTAGCGAAGTAAAACACACCAACATCAGAGGACTTTAATTGAAATAAGTTGTGGAATAATAGTGGGGATAAGGGAAGCCCTAGATGCTTGAAAATGATGACTGCCCCTGCCAGATTTTGGAATGCATTGGGGGATAACTGATTTATAGCTATTTTGTAAAATCTAAGAGTTCAAAATAAATAGGTGGTACAGCAAGGATGAAGCCATTTTCCAGTTGACCTAGGAAAAAGAAGTGGTGTTGAGGGGGAGGACGGTGAGGTCGATGATCAGGTGAGGCAAAGAAGCATTTGACATTGTTATCCATATACATCTTCCTAATATCACGAAAGTAATGGAGACCATCTATCTGGGTGGGGGTGGTTTCGAACCAAGGAACCTTGCTAGGGTTTTGAGAAGGTGGAGCCATATGCAGAGGATGACAAGGAAATGGAGATACCACTTACTTGGGACTAAGAAGTGACGACTAAAAGAGGGGAAGGAACTTCTTGATGCTGAAGAAAAGACCTGGGAGTGAAGAATCCGCTAGCAGAGGTTATCGAGTAGGGTGAGTAATTTAAAATTAGGGGAGACGATGAAAGATGTAGCAAAAGTATGAAGCATAGGGGTTTTGGCCATTAAAATACTATATCTAAGAAGATAAAGGGGTTGGACCCATTCGTAAGACATTTGGATATGCCATTCCATTTAAGTAAATAGAAAAGGTGGTAATCACGACCCAAGAATGAAGGAAGCCGAATTGGGAGGATGGCGACTCAGGAGGTAAGCAGGGCATTAAACAGCTCGGAGCATAAGTCGAACGTTGAATTGGAAGGAAGCAGTTCGAGAAGTAGGCTAAGTGTGAGGTGGGAAAAGATGGATCAGAAAATTAATAGAAAGCTAAGTTGTAGAAAGGAATAATAAGGTAGCTAAGGTGGGACTGTTAGTGCAATCGACCCAGGTCACGATTGACCAGGCTCGAGTGTGACTTGAGTAGTATTTTGATGTTTTCCAATACAATTGACAATGTGATTGTCATGGGAAAGTCCAAGAATGGGTCTTGACATTTGAGAAGTCCAAACATGGGACTTGGCAATGGAGAAGTCCAAGTGTGGATACTTGGCATGGAAAGTCCAAGTCTTGGGTACTTGGCATGAAAAGTCCAAGTATGGATACTTGGCATGGAAAGTCCAAGTTTGGTGACTTGTCAAGGAAAGTCCAAATATGAATATTTGGCAAGGGAAGTCCAAAGGTGTAGTCTTAGCAACATAAGTCCAAGTGTGTAGTCTTGGTAGTGTAAAGTCCAAATGTACTTTAGCAAAGGACTCGGTTAGCATGACTAGGCTGACAGAAACACTTGAAGGCTGCGCAAGGATGAAGAGTTGTAGACTAGAGGGATTCGAGAGGCATGAGGCTGATGGAAGTGGCTAGAAGGTTGAGGTTTAGGCTAAGGGTACCCAGTTATCATGACATAGACGATGAAGGCACTTGAAGTCTAGCACAAGGATGAAGAGTCACGAACTCGAGAAATACAGGAGGCGTGAGGCTGATGAAAGTTGATTGAAGGCTTAGGTCAAGGCTATGGGTGAGTATTTGATGTAATTGAGAGGTGTCCTAAGACAATTGCCTTAGAAGTTATTAATAAAATTCACTATTTGAGTATACATTATCTATGTATTTGATTGGATCTTAAACTCATATACTGAAGTCAACAATACGATGCATGACATGAAAGAAATTGTGATTGGATCACAATTAGTGAGTATCTTATCATGTGTAATCATGCAAGTATTGAAACTATCCCTAGTCGATGAATTGATGAGATTGGACATCATTAATTCTGTGAGACTAGCACATGTTATGCTCCTTGATTTATCCAAGCAGTCGGTACTCACTGAATGAAAGCATAGGGATGCTTAGAGTGAACATGTGGATGCTAATTATGGTAAATAGTTCATTGGAGTGACTTGCTATGAGACTTCATATGGTTCTATATATCGTTGAAGATTTTATTATAGCTCGAGTGCGAGATTCCTTAGACTTGAGGTATTCAAGTAACCTTGATCATAACGCCTTATACTTTGACTTCTTCGCAACCATCTACATAGTACGTGTAACTTTGGGATGATTGGGCATAAGCTAAAGTGATTGAAGGTGTTTGAATAGCCCATAGAGGATTCGCCACTCTTGATAAAGGAGATGTATACCCTAGGCATCTTGTTAGGATTGTTACTCATGAGTCTATGGCCAGAGTAAACATGTTTAGAAGATGGTCTTCTTGAGAACATGTAGGAGTAACTTGAATCCACAAGACAAGGAAACAAACTTGGGCTAGGTGTGACATAGTCAGCCTAGTGGGGACGAACACATAGATCATGTCCTGAACCAAGTGGGTATAGTATGAGTGAAAGGAACAAGGCACGAACAATTGTATCTGTTGAAGGGTTCAGAAACATTCTGGAGTCAATTTTGACTTTTCGGTCAATTGGGGGTCATGATGTACTGCTAGGTGCCACTCATGATCTATTCATAATTAAGGTGTTAATTATGAATGACTAATATAACCAAAAACCTATTGGGCCACACATACTACGAGTGATCTCGAGATGTAAAATAAGTCTGAGAATGAGATTCTCAATGAGAGGATATATCTTGTTGGACCAGACCAAGGGGGTGCGAAACGGAGGATATGGAACCTCCTATGGTCTTGACGGACTTATCACGACCATATCACACCTAAACGAACTCAAACAGATCATACAGAGCCTCACATGACCTTGCCTAACCTGGCATGGGTCGTGCCATGCTCTGGACAAAAATGGCCAAAACATAGGCTATGCCCAGAAGGACACACGGCTGGCCATGTGTCCTGGCACATCCGTGCCTTTTTGGCATGACCAATCTTGTGTAAGACACACGGTCGTGTCGTGGTTTCGCTGATTTTGGATATTTCTCTTATGAGAATTTCTTGGGTTGTTCTTACCTTAATTATGGGATAATTATGGTAAGATAGGTTCTATTTAAACCTTCTAATATGACCTAATCAAGAGATCTATAAATATATCCCATGATAATCTTTGGAGAGAGGGTTTTTCTTTGGTTTCTTTCTTGGTAGCCGTCTTTCCTCTCTCCTCTTCTCTTGTCTCTGTTGGTTGGCTAGCACCAATTAGAGACAAAGGCTTGCTACTCTAGGAGTTGTCTCAGGTGATCCCGACATGGATACTGATAGAGGCAAGACTCGTTGATCTTGCTTGTGGTTTCGATGGATTCGAAAGAATCTAGAAGGTATAACTTCTCCTTCTCTTTTGTGTTTTTACATGTGATTATGCCAAAGCATATTTTCCTAGCCCCCAGGGGATGTCTGAGATGTAATAAAAATTATTTTATTCACTTTATTCCATTGCACATGATCCTGGAATCCCCAACAAGTGGTATCAGAGCCACCTTGTTTGTTTAGCATAGATTGCATGTTGTAGGAGAATATTTAAAGCATGTTTGATGTTTTAATATACGTGTGCCATGTTTATCTATATGATAGATTAGAGTGTTCTTGATTTTACATATAGGATATGTTTGTAACCAAAAAGGAAATATCGAGGATGTGCCTAGAAACACCGAAGGTGTTGGCCACGTCGTTAGAGCCTAAGCATAGACTCACGTTCACATCAGGAAATTTATTTCCTAATGTGACCTTGGTTTTTCCATATTTAGGTTTATTTTCTATTATAGATGAGACTCATAATAACCTGAAATCCCTCATGTAAATATTAGGGCTAACACCTTCCATTAATATAGTTGAACCAGAATTCTTTTTTGTGTTTGGATTGTTGGATTCTCTCCAAGCCTGGCATGACATCGAGCATGTTCAATTCATATGAGATTCGATGTTTATTTTAAATGGTAAGGACCAGAGGTCAATTTCATGTTTGGGTTGTTGGCCTCTCCCTAAGCCTGGCTTGTAAATTGGATGAGTTCAAACCATTTAAATTTGATCTCATGATTAATGGGTTGACCCTAACTGAAAGCATTGATTTGTTGGACTCTCTCCAAGGTCAATGTGGACAGAGGTGCAATTAGGTGATATACATTGGATGTATATTTGTTAATGAGTTAACAACCTAATGTATATGTGAACATTCAATTAGTTGATAGCATAAAGTGTTATATATTTGATATATAATGGGTATTGTTGATACCTAATATTATGACTATGAATGGCTTGTTGGACTCTCTCCAAGGTTGTTCTTAGTCATAATGGATATTAACCCACTAGGAGACAATCTACCATCTCTCGAATTCAAAGTAAGGGCTACTGAATTTAATAAAAATAGTGAGAGTTTCTTGTTAATGTAAATTGTTTGCATTACTATAAATTCATCTCTCTTATACACCTCTTTTTGTATGTCTAGGTACTAATTAGAACAACATGTCGACCTCCATTAATTTACGCTCTATTTTGAACAACAACAAATTGATTGGGACAGACTTCTTGGACTGGCTTCGCAACCTAAGAATTGTTCTCAAGGCTAAAAAGCTAGCTTATGTCCTTGAATAGGTTCTTCCCCAACCTCTTGCAGATAATGCATCTGATGACCAAAAGTTGGCTTACCAGAAACATGTTGCTGACTTTGAGATGATGAGTTGCATTATGCTAGCGTCGATGTCTCCTGAGTTGCAGAAGCAATATTAGCATATGGATGCTAATACAATTGTCTCCCATCTTTGAGAGTCATTCGATGAGCAGGCACGATCTGAAAGGTTCGTGGTCACCCAACTCCTCTTTCGCTCAAAGATGCAAGAGGTTTCATCTACAGTGCAGTTTGCACTAAGGATGAATATCTATATTGAGCGATTGGGATCATTAGGGTTTTTCATGGACCATGAATTAAGTATTGACTTAATTCTTCACAATCTGACTAGTAGCTATTCATAATTTGTGATGAACTATCGGATGAATAAGATTGAGTCCACAATTTCTAAATTGATCAATATGCTTAAAATAGTGGAGTCATCTATTGCTAAAGAATAGAGGGCGGTGTTGCTGGTTGACTCCTCAAAGAAAGGTTCTAAGAGAAAGTCAAAAAGGCAAAGAAAGAAGAATTAATTCCCAAGGGCACCTGCCATCATTGTGGCTAGGATGGGCATTGGAAGAGAAACTACAAGCAATATCTAGAGTCACCGAAGCAGAAAAAGGCATTTGATGCCCAATCTACTTCAGGTATATTTGTTATTGAATGTCATACTATTTCTTCTAGCACTTGGGTATTAGATACCGGGTGTGGCTCACATATAGTAATGACATATAGGGGCTTAGGAACAGAAGAAGACTGGTTAAGGGAGAAGCAGATCTAAGGGTTGGCAATTGAGCAAATGTTGTTGTTGTAGCTAACAGTACTTATATGTTGCGACTTTCTACGGGACTAGTTTTAGAGTTGGATGATTATTTTTATATTCCTGCATTAATAAAGAACATTGTTTTTATTTCATGTTTAAATAAGAAAGGTTATCATTTGACATTTAGTAATAATTGGTGTTACATTATGTTAAATGATGTTCTTTATGCTACTGGAATGTTAAACAATGGAATCTACACGTTAGATACATCCAACGAGATATTCAATATTGAATCAAATAGAAAATGCACTAAGTTAGATAATCAGTTAATCTTGCAATTATGACATTGTCGTCTTGGCCAAATAAGCAATGAATGCATGTCCAAACTACAAAAGCATGCCATTTTGGAGTCTTATGAATTAGATTCATTAGACACATGTATTTCATACTTAAAAGTAAAGATGACTAAGTTACCTTTTAGTGGAAAAGGTGAATGAGCAATTGAGGTATTGGGCCTTATACATATTAATGTATGTAGACCAATGTCAACTCATGCCATAGTAGGTTATAATTACTTTGTTACCTTTATTGATGATTATTCACGATATGGGTATTTGTATATGTTAAGATACAAATTTGGAGTCTTTGAAAGGTTTAAAAATTTTAGAAAAGAAGTAGAGAAACAACTTGGGAAAAATATTAAAGCACTTCGATCGGATCGAGGTGGTGAATACTTAAGCCAAGAGTTTCAAGATTATCTAAGAGACAATAGCATCTTATCCCAAAGGACTCCACCTTACATGCCACAACATAATGGTGTAGTTGAAAGGTGAAATAGGACCTTGTTGGACATGGTTAGATCAATGATACAGCATGCAAGTCTTCCAAAATTTTTTTGGAGTTATGCACTCGAGACCACTGTTTACTTGTTAAATAGATTCCCATCTAAGGCATGTTAGGGCAATCAACCCATGTGATATGGTTTTGATGTGTGTGGCAAAGGGTTTAAGTTAGGATGATTGGATTTGATATGTGCGTTAGAGTCTTGCAAGACTTTGTAATTCGCACATGGAGCTTAGGCAAGTGTCACCACTCACAATCTCGT
The DNA here is from genome assembly GCA_025175895.1 of Wurfbainia villosa. Classification (NCBI taxonomy): domain Eukaryota; kingdom Viridiplantae; phylum Streptophyta; class Magnoliopsida; order Zingiberales; family Zingiberaceae; genus Wurfbainia; species Wurfbainia villosa. The sequence goes on along the minus strand of CM046001.1, from coordinate 77,949,634 downwards.
GTTTGAGTCGGAGAAGGAGCATTGCAGAGTCGTACGCTTGATGCTGCCGAGGGACCGCCGGATGAGATGACTTGAAGCGAAGCCAAGGAAGCAGACTTCGAGGGAAAGAGACGCGAAGGAACATTGCAGAGCCGTGTGCTTGATGCTGCCAAGGGACGTGGCCACGAACGAAGAAAGCTTCGGGGAGGGACTTCAAGTGAGATGAGAGAATGAGTGAATTGTAAGTAGCTCATTAGGTGAACTTGGCCGAATGGCTGAGTGTCGGAGGCTCGATCGCAAGGGTTGAGGTTTACTCGACCGTTGAAAGCTCCGCCATGTCATGGCAGCCGATCGCCCAAGTCGATCAACAATCGATCGGTGTGGGTGATGAATGAAGTCGACATCACATGCTAAAGGAAGCCGATCGATAGCACCGCGCACGCACGGCTAGTCGAGCTCGTGGGTCACTCGACTGGAAGTCGACATCAGTCGACTGATGATATCATCAGTCACCTGATCATCCGACTATTGGAGAAAGTGGTCACGGATCTTGCGAATTTGGCTTGGTCAGAAGCCGTTGGAGTCGACATCAGTCGACTGATGAAGGCATCAGTCGACTGATAGTATCCAACGGGAAGATTTGCTTCCTCTATATAAAAAGAGAGGGTGGGGGCTTTTAGATGGTTAATGTTCATGCTCCAAACATCTCATTAAGTGCCCCACAAAGCATAAACTCCTTCTTCTAGTTTATTTCACATCTATTGTAAAAGAAGGAGTGTTCTTGAGTTGTAAAGGTTTACCTCCACCTTGCTTGGGCTAAAGGGAGAGACCAATAGTGGATTGGTTTCGGGGTGATTCACCGGAGATGAATCGGACCGTGGATTAGCGGTGAGGCTGTGAATCATGTTATATTGTTTGTTAGCATTGTTTATCTTTTTGCTCGTTCTTAATTTTCTTTGCTTTGTATTTTTTGCTTGCGCTAATGTTAATTGTAGATGATTAAGAATGACTTCCGCTCATACAAAGAAAGAGGGCTATTCACCCCCCTCTAGCCGGCCAACAACGATCCTACAAGGCAATCTCTACTACTCCATATGAGATGTGGAATAGTGGAAAACCTCGTTTATCTTATTTGAATATATGGGGTTGTCCTACTTATGTGAAGCGGACAGTCTCAGACAAGCTAGAGGCTAAGTCTGATAAGTATCTATTTATTGGTTACCCTAAGGAAATAAGGAGTTACCTATTATATCATCCCTTGGAAAAAAAAGGTGTTTGTTTCAAAGCATGTTGTATTCCTAGAGAAGGAGTTTCTCTTACAGGAAAACAGTGGGAGTGAGATTGAACTAAGTGTAGCTCAAGAGACTCCGGTAGACACAAAAGAGATGCCTAGTCAAGAACCACAACTGATTACTCATTCAGATAAGGTAATAGCTAAACTTGATAATACACTACTTCCTCATAGATATAGTAGGACACGTAGGATTTTTGAGAGATATGAATTTCTCATAAGTGAATCTAATGACGTGTTGCTCATAGAGGATGAGGAACCCACTAGTTACGAAGATGTACTGAATAGTTCAGACAGGGATAGATGGCTAATAGCCATGAAATCAAAAATGGATTCCATGTGTGAAAACCAAGTTTGGAACTTGGTAGACCCACTCGAAGGCATAACGCCTATAGGGTGCAAGTGGGTTTTCAAGAAGAAAACCGACATGGATGGTGATGTTATTACCTATAAAGCTAGATTAGTGGCAAAAGACTATCGTTAAAGATAAGGTGTTAACTATGATAAAATCTTTTCACTAGTAGCTATGCTTAAATCCATTCGGATACTCCTTGCCATAGCGGCTCATTTTGATTATGAGATATGATAGATGGACGTGAAACCAACTTTTCTTAATGGAAATCTATCTGAGAATGTATATATGATACAACCTAAGGGTTTCACATCCATTGACAAGAATAAAGTATACAAACTTCAATGATCCATTTATGGATTGAAGCAAGCATTCGGGAGTTGGAATATCCATTTTGATGAGGCAATCAAATGGTTTGATTTCTCACAAAATCCTAAGGAGCCCTTGTTGGGATGTATACTAAAAAGTCTATCTTTTGTATGAACATCTTTATTTTGAAATAAGAATCACATGATCATTGTTTTCATATTTATGGTTATGCATATTGTCTAATACATTACATTGTAGATAACATGGTGTGTGGTGTCACACAGGAGATCATGTTATCGGCTCCTTGTAAAGTATAAGTATAGGCTCACAACCGAGATGACTTTGGACAAACCATTGGTATGGTTGTAGTGTGATTTTGTATTGGTTTGTCTTGACCATAGAATCACACTATTACACTTTGTGTGTATTGAGCAGGACCGACTTAGAGGTGATTCGATTTATTGCTGACTACATAATCGAATCGGACCTCAGATATTATATTGTACATACTCTTAATCCCGATATAATAATGGGCACATATACTTAGTATTCATTTCTTTGATTTACCAATGGGCGAGAATTATAGATTAAATTGATAGGCTCGATAAGTTGGGAAATGATATTATTTATATGGTGTGTCGTTGATTATAGGAGGAAACCGTGTCCTATATATTAGGATGATGATGTCCCCATGAGAAGCTCATAAGGTTCATCATGTAAACCCTACAGGTGGACGTGGTCCGGCATGATGATAAGGTTGAGTGGTACTACTCATGGAGTTAGATGTTGATTAATTAATGGTCAGTAAATTAATTAATCGACGGACATTCGAGATCTTAAATACGGGGAGAAAAATATACATATAATATATGGAGCCCATATTCACTTATGGGGGTTGGTGAGGTAGATCAATAATAATCCTTTAGTGGATTGGATTATCATTAATGGATCGGACTTTATGTGGGCTTGATCCATTGGGTGGCCAAGATCCAACTCCTTCTCATGATCCCTATTGTAGCCTATTAAAACCTCATGAAGCCTAGAACCAATGGATGAAAACAAAACTATAGATCTAAAGGTAGAGATTAAATCTCTAGAACCGACGGTTGAGATTAAATTTCTAGATCCGACGGTTGAGATTTAATCCCTAGAACCAATGGTGGAGATTACATTCATGGGCAGAGTGGCCGAGATAGATCTTCTTTGGGAGGCTTAGGAATCAAGTAATATTTTGATATTGTATTCTTTGTTTCTTCTTCCTTGGTGGTGATGCCCATCTCTTTCTTCCTCCCTCATCCTTGTAAACCTATCGTTGTCTCCTACCTCCTTGGCCGAGGAGAGGCGTTAGGGTCCCTTTGGAGCTCTTGCAACTATCTCCATCATCCGATAGGGCCTTGGAGTAGCACCTAGTGCTGGGTTGGAACCAAGTATAATAAACGTGTTCATTTAATTATGGCAAAAACACTTACTTAAGTTTACTTGTGTATCTCACGAGCTAAATCAAGTGTGCGAAAGATATGATCGCTATTCACCCTCGCTAGCGGCGACTTCTCGATCCAACAATTGGTATCAGCGGAATAGAGGTGAAACCACCAATCTAAGCGTTTGAGCTTTTCGTATTTTTTATTTGTATCTTTCTTTTAGGTTTTTATTCCTCCGCGGTGATCTACTAATCCAAGACGCGAAGTCTTGGTCGTTCTTTGGTTGTGTGTTGTAAGTATTCTCCTTGGAGTTGAGCAAACTAAACGGCTATAACATTTCGCACAAGTGGACTCACGTAACGATCTACCTACCAAATCGAAGCCCTCTGATACCTCTGATAGATCTATATTTCTTACAAGGGTTTACCCTCATAACAAGCTATTTCCAGCCCCAAAATCCAACGTTCAGTAGCCTTTCGAGGACACCGAAGGTCGTAAGTTTCTAGTTTTTGTTAGTTTCTTATTCTTCTTAAAGATGAGGAGACAAATTTCTATTAGAGGATAAAATACTAATCCAAGAGGATTCTACTCCAAATTCTCAAGTTTATTCATCAAGTGTTTTGCAAGAGACTTAATGGCTCAACATTGAGGGTATAGCACAACCCGATCTTCTTTAGCAAATGAATCAAGTAATATTTTTGATATTGTATGGATGGAGTGTTTCTTGAAAACACAAGGTGAGACTTGTTGCCTCATAATAATCCAAACCGATCGTTGCTCTACCTACCAATGAGGAGAGCCATAGTTGGATTTCAATAAGTGGACAAATACAACCAAGAGGCAAATCGAACCAAGTAAGAGCAACTCATTTATTACTGTGCTTACTGGCTTTACTTGTGTATCAACGAAGGAGGATCTAAAGATTTACGATCGCTATCCATTCATCTAGTGCCAAAGACCTCGGAAAAATTGATTGATCTACAGAAGGGCGCTAAGATGGTGAAACCACCAGGTATGTAAAAGCTTTTGGTTTTCTTTATTTTTTATTTGTATAATCTAAAGGTTTTAGGATCACGAGACCGCCAAATTACATAGGATCCAAGACATTATCAATGGTCTTCACTTGGTTGGGCAAGTAGAGAAGCAGACCTTATAAGGTGCGGCTATAAATTTCGCACAAGTGGACTACCTTGTGGGCATCCATGATCTACCTACCTACAAGCCCTCCGATACCTTAGATCTATAATTATTTACAGTTTACCCTTCACGAGCAAACTATTTCCAGCCCCAAAATCCGAGAGAGGTATTGCCTTCGAGGACAGCAAGCCACCTAGTTTCTAGGCAAGTTAGTTTCTTATGAACTTCTTATTTATTTCCTAGAATTTCAAGAGGTGGAAGCAATAGTAAATGTTGTCTGAAGAATAGTTCAAAAGAAAGAAGGAAATTTTAGAATCAAAGAAAAGGGAGCAAGGAAAGCCTTCCATGCAACTTGGGACAACAAATAAGACATAGCTCACATTGAGGGGAGTCCGAGTCGAATCCGGTTCGAGTCCAAATGATAACACCGATTGAAAGGCTCGGATGGACTACTTTCTTGAAAACACAAAGTTGGACTTGGATAATAATCCAAAGCCAGGCTAATTCTACCCACAATGATCAATTAAAATTTCAATAAGTGGACAAATACAACCAAGAGGCAAATACTTGAGGAGGTTGAAACCCTCAAGCAAGAGGCTACTCTAACCTCTTCAACTAGTCAAGTTCAAGAGGGAAACTCAACCCAAATTGAAAAACTTGAGGAGGAGAATTCTCTCTTGAGAGACCGAGTTCAAGAAGGGAGGCTGATGCTAAGGTATGTAAACAGAGATTTACTAAATAATCGACTAAAGATGTAACCCGAAAGAGTCCGCCACCCAACAAAGCGGCGGATTTAAGTCAAAGACTACGAATAGGTATTATATGTCTATCGAAATCGTAGTCATCAAAGAGTCCAAGCATGGGTCCTTATAAGGTTTTAAATGCTCACATATACTACCTTGTTGGGCATCCATTGCGATGTCTACAAGGTGAATAGCGATCGTAAATTTTTCTTTTAGGTTTAGATACATAAAGTAAGCCGAGTTTGAACTAAATGAACACTTTATTTTACTTGGTTCACGAGAGGTTGCTACTCAAGGCCCTATCGGTCCTAGGCAGAAGCAAAGCACTAAACCTCCTCCTCGTTGGAGGTAGGAAGTAGATTACAAAAAACGAATATACGAGGATGAGGCAACAAGCCTACCTCAATGTTATGAAGATAAAAATACAGAATATAATATCAAAAATATTACTTGAATCGAGAATCAAGAAGAAAAGGGAGCAAGGAAAGCCTTATGCACTTGGGACAACAAATAGAGAGCACTTGATGAATAATTGATGTGATTTGGAGATGAATCCTCCTCCTTTTATAGACTTTAGCCTCTGAATTTGTCTCGAGGACTTTGGAGCGGATCATGAATTTTCCAAAGTTGGACCAAAAGAGGTCAAGGTTATCGCTCACTAACCTTCATACGCCTTACAATACAATTAAAATGCTTAATAGGAAATTAACTAAGTCCAAGTCTAGGTTGATGCATCTCATGAGGAGGTTGAAACCCTCAAGCAAGAGGCTACTCTAACCTCTTCAACTAGTCAAGTTCAAGAGGGAAACTCAACCCAAATTGAAAAACTTGAGGAGGAGAATTCTCTCTTGAGAGACCGAGTTCAAGAGGTTGAGGCTAGGTTGTAAAGGTTCACATTGGGATCTAAGAACCTTAATCGACTACTTGTAACCCAAAGAGTCGTGTACAACAAAGCGACTTTAGTACTTTAAGTCAAAGACACTTGAATAGGTCTTATATGATAACAATATAAATCTTATCATCAAAGAGTCCAAGCATGGGTCCCAAAGGTTTTATTGAACTCACATATAAGGACTAATAAGGTTTGGATTCCCCAGGATCAAGTTCATTATTTGAATAGACCATATTGGTTCAATGGTCTAGGGGGAGCTAACACTAAAATAGTATACTCGCTTACATAACACAACCATTGCATATTTTACTTTAATTTTTAGAATGGCTAGATAGGGTAAATGGTTAGTCAACTCTTGACAACATAGTATCAGGACGCGGCGAGATGATAGTACGTTAGGGAAACAAAGTCTCGTGTATTCGAGCTAGATAAGGTGTATCTAGCTTGGTGCACTTGACCGAGTGGAACTACCTGAAGCTACCTCGCCGTATCCTAAACTAGTTAGACCAGGAAGTAACCCTAACTGACTTAAGTGATATTTTCTTAAATTTGGCTTTGTCTAAAAAAGTGGTCGTTGTTCCGATCAAAGAAGGCCCCTGTGCCTCGCCACGACCTGGAAGCCAGTTTCTCGAAAAGTTACTTAACGATCTAAAGGTTAAATGCGAATCTAACCCAAGGTTGACTATCTTTAATCAATTTAAAATTATCTCACAAAACATATAAGGTGAACAAATTCTAAGACACATAGAATGGGTGAGATGTTAAGGATAATTGAAATATACATAAAACAATCTCTTCAAAATACTACTTATTTTCTCAACTATTGTACTTAACAACTCTTAGGCCAAAGTTTAGCGCCCCCTACATCTCTTATACTTCATATATTTGACTAAGGGGGAGAGCAAACTAACCCTAAGGGTTATATTATAAATCTTTAGATTATTGGTGCAGAGGGACACACCTCGAACCAATCTATCTAACTACTGCTAGACGCATGCTTGGACTCATATTTGATTTTTCTAGATGCCTGCATATACAATATTGTTTTCAAAACCCTATTTTATACAAAAACCCCAAATTTTATTGATTTATGGCAAAAGGGGGAGAAGAGCAAAAGTTAAGGGGGAGTAACATAAGGAAAAGTAACATAAAATTTAATTTTGAAAATTAAATTATCTCTTTCAAAACTCACCTAGGGTTAAGGGTGTTGGCAACCATGCTATTTCTCGGAATGCTCATCGGCTCCCATGTCCCCGGATTAAAATTTTCACTAATGAAAACTAATCAAGATAGGATGAGTTTCCTAAGCACAACCAATTCATCGTCGTGCTAACGACACGAGTGATCGCTTGAACAAACTAGTTGTTCAAGCAACACAACTCTTCTAGTCGGTTAGCCGCGGAAGAGACGACGGACGGATCGCCGGTTTTTGTGTTTCTTATTCGGGGTCCATGATTATACAAATACATACAAATGTAAACTAGTATAATCAACATATACTAACATAAAGAACATAAGCCAGCATATCAATAAGAACATGCAAAGAACAATAATAAAAGTTATAAAACTTTTATACCTCTTGATCTTCTATCGTATGTCCTAACCTCCTTGTAGACTTCGTGTGGGCGAAGATCCTCCACAAGTTGAAGCATCCTAGATCTTCTTCAATCCAAAGAAAGAAGAACTCTCTTTCCCTTCTTGCTTGAGCCAACCACCAATCCACAAAGGATTGATGCCGCCGGCCCCAAGAATAGAGAGAACATAATGGAAACAACCAAGGAACCGAACTAGGGACAAACCCTAGTTTTGGTGCCGCCGGCCAAGATGGAGTGAAGAGGAGAAAGGGAATATGTTGGGCGCCAGCCACGGTGGAGGGAATAGAGGAAGGAGCCAGCCACAACCTAGGAAGAGGAAGAGCTCCTCTCCTATAGTTGCCGCCCACCTTCCTTGCATACCCTAGCCGCCCAACCATAGGAGCCAAACCCTAATTAGGGTTTCCTCCTTAGGTCTTCTTCCCGCCCAACCAAGGTGGAAGGAGGAGATCTAAACCGGCCACCTTTCCTAGGAAGAAGAAGAACTCTTCCACAAGATGCCGCCTACTCTCCTTCCAAACCTTGGTCGCCCAACCCAAAAGGAGCCAAACCCTAATTAGGGTTTCCTCCTTAGGGTTTCTTGCCGCCCAAGCCATCCAACTCCATCAACTATGCGCCGGCCATGGAAGAGGGGATAGAAGAAGAATCTCAACCATCGGTTCTAGGGATTTAATCCTAACCGTCGGATCTAGAGATTTAATCTCAACCGTCGGTTCTAGGGATTTAATCCTAACCGTCGGATCTAGAGATTTGTTTTCCATCATTTGATCTAGACTTCATGAGGTTTATATTAGGCTACGATAGGGACCATGAGGAGGAGTTGGGTCTTGGCCACCCGATGGATCGGAACCACACAAACTTGATCCATCAATGATGTTCCATTCCACTAGAGGATCATCATCGAACTACCTCACCAACCCCCATAAATTAATATGGGCTCCATATATTATTTGTACATCCATCTCCCCGTGTTTAAGACATCGAATGTTCGTCAATTAATTGATTTACTGACCATCAATTAATTAACATCTAACTCCTCGAGTAGTACCACTCAACCTTATCATCATGTTGACTAAGTCAACCTGCAGGGTTTACATGATGAACCTTATGAGCTCCTCAAGGGGACATCATCAACCTAATACATAGGACACGGATTCCTCCTATAATCAACGACACACCATGTAAATAATATCATTTCCCAACTTACCGGGCATATTGATTTAATCCATAGAAATCTCACCCTCTGGTAAATCAAAGAAATGAATACTAAGTACATGTGTCCGTTATTATATCGGGATTAAGAGCATGTACAACATAATATCTGAGGACCGATTCAATTATGTAGTCAGCAACAAATTGAATCACCTCTATGTCGGTCCTGCTCAATACACCTAAGTGTACTAGTGTAACTCTATGTTCAAGACAAAACAATACCAAGCTACACTACAACCATGCCAATGGTTTGTCCAAAACCATCTTGGTTGTGAGCCTTTACTTATATTCTACAAGGGACTGATAACATGATCTTCTGTGCCGCACCCAGGCACCATGTTATCTACAATGTAAAATATTAGACAATATGCACACATATAACGTGCAAACAATGATCATGTGATTCTTATTTCAAAATAAAGATGTTCATACAAAAGAGCTAGGCTTTCAGTATACATCCCAACAATCTCCCACTTATACTAAAAGACTATGCTGTCATCATACTGCCATACATCTGATTCCCCTTCCCTCCACTTGCCTATCAAAGCTCTCGCCAGAAGGGCCTTAGTGAAAGGGTCTACCAGGTCATCCTCTGATGCAATCTAGGCGACAGCTTACTTCTACCTCCCTTACGATTTTTCGTATCAGGTGGTACTTTCACTCTATGTGTTTACTAGCCTTATAGGCTCGTGGTTCCTTCGAGTTTGCAACTGCACCATTATTATCACAATGAATTGTGATAGTTCTGGGTAAACCAGGAATCACATCCAAGTCCATCAGGAAGTTTCTGAGCCACACAGCTTCCATGGTGGAGTCCGCCACGCATTTCTGCTGGGCACTCCTCCATACAATGGCTCCACCTCCTAAAGTAAACACAAAACCTGAGGTAGACTTACTGTTATCCCTATCTGATTGGAAATCGCAATCCATGCAACCCACAGGGAGTAATTGGTCTGCCCGGTAAACTAGCATATAATCCCTAGTCCTTCTCAGGCACTACAATATATGCCTTTACCGCAGTCCAATGTCCTCGTCTCCGATTACTCGAGATACCGCTAACCATGCTCACGCAGCGTATATCTTGTCTCGTACATAGCATACATGAGGCTTCCTACTGTCGAAGCATAAGGAACCGCCTTCAGCTCCTTTATCACCTCAGATGATCTAGGACACATCTCCTTAGATAAAGGAACTCCATGCCTGAAGGGTAGAAAAACCCTTCTTGGAGTTTTGTATGCTAAAATGATCCAAAACCATGTCTATGTATGAAGCTTGGGATAAGCACAACAACCTTGATCCCCAAGGTTGTGACCCACTTCTCCCAAGTCCTTCATATCATACTGTTTGGACGACCATACCCTTACGTCTGATAACACTTCGATGTTGTCGCCAACCACCAAAATGTCATCTACGTATAGTAGAAAAATACCACTACGCTTCACACATCTCGATATACACAAGACCCATCCGAACTTTGAATAAATCCATAAGACTGGATTTACTTCCTCAAAGCGGATGTCCCAAGACTTCATCTTGCTTCACCCATTAACGGACCGATTAAGCTTATATACAATACGCTCTTGCCCTTAGCAATGAATCCTCCTCGTTGCTTTAAATAGATGTTTTCCTCAAGACTTCCATTAAGGAAAGCTGTCTTGACATCCATCTATCACACCTCATAATCCATATGAGCTGCAATGCATAAGAGCTCTCAGACCTGTCTTGAATCCATAGATTCAATCTGATTCATTGCACTTTGCAAAGATGTCAGATTTATATCTTGGATTGCCTCGTCAGATGTCTAGGATCAGTTCATGTTTGCTAGGGACCAAATCAGAAGATTTGTCCAAAAACATGAATCTAAGAGGTTGTCTAACAACCCTCCCACTGACGAGGTATCTTATGTATCCTCTCGTGACACGCTGATGACATGTGGTATGTCCTCTTGTACGGTGGTACTAAAGAAGAGACTTCCCTTTAACTCCTCCAACAATTTTACTCTTGGGCTTGTGGCTTATCACATAGTCTTCCTCTAGAAATGCATTCGTGTTAACGATCACCCTCGATCTCTAGGACTACAAAACAAGTCGTAATAACTCATCATCGATCTAACCATCTCCATAAGAGTCCTATTCCTATTACATTGGGGTGTGCAGTGCGATCAATTGGGATTGAATCCCAACCTCTGATAAGTAGTTCCTAAACTCTCCCAAGAGGTACTCACCACCACAATCAGATCGTAGTGTCATCTTGAATAATTGTCTATGAAAAAGAAAAAATATTCAAAACTACCTCTTGCCTGGATAGACATAGGACCATACGAATCAGAATGAACCAATTCCAACACATCTTTGGATCTATACCCCTTGGCCTTGAAAGGCCTCTTGGTCATCTTACCCTCCAAGCAAGATTTGTAGGTCGGGAGATCTTCCACCACTAATGAACCCCAAGGTCCATCAGCTATCAACCTTTGAATTTTGCTTAGGTTAATGTGACCAAGCCTAAGAAGCCAAAGATATGTTTGGTTCATCTTCGAAGGTTCTTTTCTCTTATCGGAATTAGAAGATGAGTTATTAACTTCTATTTGCATCGTGGGAGCTTGTGGTTCAAGTTATAAATTTCCTATCTATGTACCCAAATAGATAATGTCCCTATTCCTTTTATAACAAATCTGTCATGAAAAGAAATAGATTATCCATCCAAAAAACTATTTAGAAACCGAAATCAATTCTTTCTAAATAAGGGTACATAAAGGAAATTCTTAAGAACCAAAAACCTTTATTTTTCTCAAAAGATAAATAAAACATCTCCCACTGCAATAGCCACCATCTTCATGGCATTGCCCAAGTAAAGGGTAATATCCCCTTTGGCTAGTCGTCGGGTTTCCTAGAACCCCTGCAAAGTATTGCAGACATGATTAGTGGCTCTCGTATCTACACACCAGGTGCCGATAGATAACACTGCTAACCATGTTACAACGACTAGACCAAAAGATATACTTTTGTTCTGTTTTGAATTGGGACAGTCCTCCTTCCAATGTCCATCCTGCTTGTAAGTGAAGTACTTGCCTTTCGGCTTCTTCACTCTTCCCTGAGATCCTCCCACCATCTTTGCTTTACCTTGTTTCTTCTTCTTCTTGCCTTTCGGCTTAGAAGTAGAAACCTTTTTGAGCAACCATGGCTTGAGGATACTCTTCGAAGAGTGCATACTAGCAGATAAGACAATATATGGATTCATTTCCAATCAATATAATTTGGGTACAGTAAGTTTATTTCCTTTAGTATCAAAATAAGTGGACTGAAAGTCATTTTGAAAATCCTAAGAATCACATAGATCATTGCTTTAGATTTCCAATATTATTGATTCCTCAAAACAATAAAATTCCAAAATCAACCAACACCTCAAAACACCGAGAATATCGCATGCCACGCAGTGTGGACGTATACGAATTCTACATTTGTAAGAGGAGGTTTTACCCATTAATTTTATTATCTTGTCAACCTTACTTCTTGACAAATAAAATTAATAGTTGGTTCCTCTTTGGCCCTACAAATAAAAGCAGTGACTCCGATGGGGAGGATACTTTATATTTGCATCTAAGTGTGCACCATTACACGATACTAAGGGAATTATTTCGGATTATGTGCCTTACCGCTGTGGAAGTACACACGCTCCGAGATAATTTTCTATAACCATTATTTGACCTAGTGATCCGCAAATAAACTCATCCGCAGGGAGGAAGGCACTCAGAGCCGACACGCAAGTTTGTTGCATCACACGTCAAATTGTAATGGAGGTCGTGGGAATTAATTAAAATATCCCTCTCCCACTTAGTAAATTGAAAATGAGGAATTTTCAAGCACACACAACATGCATATAAAACAAATCAGCAATAAATATGGAAAAATCAGAATTTTTCCAACTATTATGGCATTGTTCTCCAATATGCGTCCCGTCGTGTCGCCACCTCGTCCGCTCCTCCTACGCCATGTACGAGCCATCCGGAGATCCGAGCCGAGAATAAAACCTATTTTATTTTACATCCATCGATCCTATACTCCACGAGGGAGTGTACATGAAATCTAGATCGAAAGTAAAATAAAATAAAGAGTGGCTAAACAATGCCGTATTCAATTACAAAAATTAAATACTAATTTAGCCTCGTCAACCCCGAGGATTCAAATAATTTACAATCACACACACATGCAATCACATACACACATATATAGCCATAATAGTTGGATCTTATGCCTGCAACCAAAAAGTTAGCCTACGCACATCCTACTATTATCCGGCATACACAATATATGATAAGTGCGTGAAAGTAACCGAATCCAAAACACACAAAACCGGAAACCGTGGCTCTGATACCAATTGTTGGCAATCGTGCTATTTCTCGGAATGCTCATAGGCTCCCATGTCCCCGGATTAAAATTTTCACTAATGAAAACTAATCCGGATGGGATGAGTTTCCTAAGCACAACCAATTCGTCGTCGTGCTAACGACTTGAGCGATCGCTTGAACAAACTAGTTGTTCAAGCAACACAACTCTTCTAGTCGGTTAGCCGCGGAAGAAACGACGGACGGATCGCCGGTTTTTGTGTTTCTTATCGGGGTCCATGATTATACAAATACATGCAAATGCAAACTAGTATAATCAACATATACTAACATAAAGAACATAAGCTAGCATATCAAATAAGAACATGAAAAGAACAATAATAAAAGTTGTGAAACTTTTATACCTCTTGATCTTCTATCGTATGTCCTAACCTCCTTGTAGACTTCGTGTGGGCGAAGATCCTCCACAAGTTGAAGCTTCCTAGATCTTCTTCAATCCAAAGAAAGAAGAACTCTCTTTCCCTTCTTGCTTGAGCCAACCACCAATCCACAAAAGGATTGATGCCGCCGGCCCCAAGAATAGAGAGAACATAATGGAAACAAAACTCATCTCTTATCTAGGACCAACCATCAAGCTCCAAGCATGATGTTTGCCGCCGGTCTAAAGAGAAGATGGAATGGAGTATGGAACCCAACCGAAAGAGAAACACCAAGGGTATGGGCGCCGGCCAACACTTGGAGAAAGGAAAGGAAAACAATCCTCCTCCTTGTTGCCGCCCAAACCCTAGACAAAGCTTTCCTAATTTCCGGCCAAGGATGAAGGGAAGGAGAATAGGTTGAGCTCCGGCCAAGGTATAGGGAACATGGATAGTGGTCGGCCAACACTTAGAAGGAAGAAGAAGAAGATCTTCATCTCCATGTTGCCGCCCAACCTAATCCCAAAACCCTAACCCTAGCCGCCCAACCCCAATCCTATCCCATCTAGGTTTTGGTTGCCGCCCAAGGGAAGCCATCCAAATTCCATCCAACCTAAGCCATAGAAGGAAAGGAAAAGCTTGGACGCCGGCCAAACCAAGGAGGAAAAGGGGGAAAGGGTTGCCGGCCATCAATGGGAAGAAGAAGAAGCCTTGCCGCCCAACACAATGAACCAACCCTAACCCTAATCTCCTTTTCTTTCTTGCCGCCCAAGCCACCTTGTCTCAATTAGGTTTTTCATCTATATCTTTTAGCCAACCAAGCCTAAGCCCCTATTTATAGAACTTAGGAGAAAGTTGGTTATTGATGAGGTAGCCAAAAATATAGGAACTAATTCCCAATTTTCTTGCCGCCCAAGGGTAGCAAGGAATTAGTAAACTTTTTCTTCCTATAATCTTGCCGCCCAACTTATCCAACCTTTCCTCTCCCTTTTATATAGAGTTAGGTTTAGGCCTTGGTTTAATCTCCACCGTCGGTTCTAGGGTTTTAATCTCAACCGTCGGATTTAGAGATTTAATCTCAACCGTCGGTTCTAGGGTTTTAATCCCAACCGTCGGATCTAGAGATTTAATCTCAACCGTCGGTTCTAGGGATTTAATCCTAACCGTCGGATCTAGAGATTTAATCTCAACCGTCGGTTCTAGGGATTTAATCCTAACCGTCGGATCTAGAGATTTGTTTTCCATCATTTGATCTAGACTTCATGAGGTTTATATTAGGCTACGATAGGGACCATGAGGAGGAGTTGGGTCTTGGCCACCCGATGGATCGGAACCACACAAACTTGATCCATCAATGATGTTCCATTCCACTAGAGGATCATCATCGAACTACCTCACCAACCCCATAAATTAATATGGGCTCCATATATTATTTGTACATCCATCTCCCCGTGTTTAAGACATCGAATGTCCATCAATTAATTGATTTACTGACCATCAATTAATTAACATCTAACTCCTCGAGTAGTACCACTCAACCTTATCATCATGTTGACTAAGTCAACCTGCAGGGTTTACATGATGAACCTTATGAGCTCCTCAAGGGGACATCATCAACCTAATACATAGGACACGGATTCCTCCTATAATCAACGACACACCATGTAAATAATATCATTTCCCAACTTACCGGGCATATTGATTTAATCCATAGAAATCTCACCCTCTGGTAAATCAAAGAAATAAATACTAAGTACATGTGTCCGTTATTATATCGGGATTAAGAGCATGTACAACATAATATCCGAGGTCCGATTCAATTATGTAGTCAGCAACAAATTGAATCACCTCTATGTCGGTCCTGCTCAATACACCTAAGTGTACTAGTGTAACTCTATGTTCAAGACAAAACAATACCAAGCTACACTACAACCATGCCAATGGTTTGTCCAAAACCATCTTGGTTGTGAGCCTTTACTTATATTCTACAAGGGACTGATAACATGATCTTCTGTGCTGCACCCAGGCACCATGTTATCTACAATGTAAAATATTAGACAATATGCACACATATAACGTGCAAACAATGATCATGTGATTCTTATTTCAAAATAAAGATGTCCATACAAAAGAGCTAGGCTTTCAGTATACATCCCAACATATGTGGCCTGGGATTTTTGGTTTAGTGATGATATTTAATAATTCATCACCAATAATAGCAGTCAAATTGGTGGCTCAACTGGTACTTAGCGATGAAATAAATAATTATTCATCGTAAAATATTCAGTCAAGTGGTCAGTCGAGTGAACTCGATTATGTGGCCCGACATTTTAGGGTTTAGTGAGGAAAATTTAAAAATTCGTCGCCAATAATAGCAGTCGAATCGGCACCTCGACTGGAACTTAATGACAAAATAAATAATTATTCATCGCAAACCATTCAGTCAAATGGCCAGTTGAGCGAACTCGATGTTGGTGCAATCGGCCCAGGTTACGATTGACCAGGACTCGAGTTTGACTCGAGTGATATTTTGATGTTTCGACAAAAACATATGACAATGTAATTGTCATGGTAAAGTCCAAGTCATGAGTACTTTGCATGGTAAGTCCAAGTGGGACACTTGGCATTTGGGAAAGTCCAAGTCTTGAGTACTTGACACAAGGAAAGTCCAAGCATGGGTCTTGGCATGGAAAGTCCAACATGGGTTTGCAAGGGAAAGTCCAAGCATGGGTCATGGCATGGAAAGTCCAACATGGGTTGGCAAGGGAAAGTCCAAGCTTGAGTCTTGGCATTTGAGAAGTCCAAGGGATTTGATTTTGGCGGCGTAAAGTCCAAGCGGAGTCTTGGCGGCGTAAGTCCAATGTGCCTTGGCGGTGTAGACACCGTTAGCATGACATAGCCGATGGAAGCACCTGAAGGCTAGCGCGATGGATGAACAAGTCATGGATGACTTGGAGGGATCCGAGAGGTGTGAGGCTGATGGAGGTGGCTAGAAGGCTTAGGTCTAGGCTAAGGGTAGTCTAGCAAGTATGGGGACACTATACTTGGGTTAAAATCTCATTTTTGAGGTTGGTAGTCGACTGGCATTATGGACGGTTCGACTGCCATGAGTCGACTTGAGTTCGACTGCCGTTTAAGAGTTGAAATTGCTCTGGCAATCGATTGCTCATTAAGCCAATCGATGTCGATGGTAGTCGCGCTAAGGGACAAAGAATGATCCGATTGAGTTGCGCGAGCACGTAACGCTCGTAGCGAATGGGCGCGATTACGAGCGCTACGGCGATCGATCACCAATGTTGGCGGGCCGATCGCTAAGAGTCCCGTTGGAACTTGTCCAACGTGGATTGAGTCGTTGTCTCATAGCTACAGTGTTGGCAGTCGACTGGGGACTTATGGCAGTCGACTGCCAGGCGAAAATCTAGCTTGATACAAGATAAAAAGGGGAGCTCATGGAGGATCTCGGCATCAGTTCTTTGGGAGCTTTGGTGAGGCGATTTGCAGGTGCATTTCAGGGTCCTTCAAGATCATCCAAGCAACCGACAAGCAAGTGCTCAAAACCCTAGTTTGTAAAGTGTTCTTTATATTTTCACTTGTATTTGCTTCTTTACTTTGTATTACTTGTTGTAATTCATTGTACAAGGTTTCTCCACCTTCGACTTGTTGTCGAGAAGGAGTTTTATTGCTTAGTGGTGGTTGTGGCATCGCTAGGGTTCGTACGAACCCAATCCGTGGAGTAGGAACCGTTCGGTTCCGAACCACGTTATATCTTTGTTTTCGTGGTTGTTTCATCTCGTTATTGCTTTTATTATTACTATTCCGCTGCGCATAACGAGTTTTGTAGAGACGATCATGCAAACGAATTCCATCTACGTACGAGCACGACGCTATTCACCCCCCCTCTAGAAGCCTCAAATCTCCAACACTCGATTCTGTGGCCCAACATTTTAGGGTTTAGCGACAAAAATATAAAACTTTGTCGCTAAGATAATAAATATTAGCAACGAATAAAAACAATTTCATCGCTAATATACACGAAAAAACCTTAACTCACCCTGATTCTCCCATTTTCTCCCATGACTTTCTCTCTTCCAGTGATTTTCTGCTCTTCGACGATTCTCCAGTGATTCTCCACGCAACAACTCTGGCGACCAGCTCCGCCGATTGCTCCGGTGCCCTAGTTTTTGCTCGCGTGTGACTTCTTCTCGGTGCTTATCTCTCGGTTGTGTGGCTCAGGTGACAGCTCTGGCCTCCGGGCTCCTTCTCCAGCTCCGACCTCTGACCTCCGACCTCCTTCTCCAGCTCTGGTCTCCAGCTCGATCTCCGACTCCGACTTCTTCTCGGCGCCATCTCAAGCTCATCCACGTGAAGAATTAGATTTATCCAAATTCTTTCTTCACAGTTTTAAAATATATTTAGGATTTATTTTATATTGTTGTTATGATTAGATGATAAATTTAGGGTATATTTATAATTTTGTTAGAGATTAGATGAAGAATTTAGGGATTATATATCATTAGGATTTTGTTAGGGATTAGATGAAGAATTTAGGGGTTTTTTTATCATTTAGATTTGGACCTATTCATGGTAATCAAGTAGTAACTTATTGCTTAGATGATAAATTTGAAGATACGTTTTCAATTATACGATGATTTTAGGATTAATTTGTGATTATAGGATAAGTTTAGGGTTTTCTTATTCTTAGATTATAATGTTCGATGATAAACATAGAGTTATAATGCATATTGTAAGTTATGTTGTGTGAGATTTATATGGTTAACTAGGGTTCAAAAATATGGATAAAAGTTGGATAATGATTCAAAATTGGGTTAGTCTTGAATATATAAATGGGATGAATCAGTTTATAAGTATGGAGAAAAATTACATGATTAGTCTGAATCTATCAAAAATTCACTCTCCATGTTGACGGTGTGGCAATTTGTTTCAATATGAATTAGATTATGTGCGAGAATATCTTTATAGGTGGGGATTCGATAGATTATATAAAGTCTAGAACTTTAATGGAGAAGATTCTACATCATTAGGTAATATAAATATTGTCAATTAAGATGGAAATGATTTTGATGTTGAAGTAGATGATTTCAAAGATGATTTTGAAGACATGTTTACTGATTTACGAAATGCGGAAAATCTAAATAACAATGAGGCTTAATCAGATGATATCAATGTAAACACGAATGCAAATGATTGTAGACGAAGTTATACTTTAATGTTGGAAGAATCACAAAAAGAATTATATCCCAATTGTACTAATTTTTTGATTTTCAATTTTGTGGTGAAGCTAATGCATGTAAAGGTGTTAAATGGCTAGAGCAATAAATCTTTTGATATGTTACTTCAGTTATTGCAAGAGGCATTTCCTAAATCGAATGTTATTCCAAACTCTTATTATGAAGCCAAAAAATTATTGAAAGAGTTAGGATTGACATATGAGAAGATACATGTCTGTAAGAATGATTGTATATTATTTTTAGGATGAGCACGAGAATAAGGATGCATGTCCAGTGTGCAAGGAACCCAGATACAAGTACGAAGGGATGAATAAGAAAAAAATACTCAAAAAAAATTTTCGATATTTTCCTCTGAAACCGAGACTTAAGCGACTATTTATTTCGAAGCATATGGCTAAAGAGATGAGATGACATAAAGAAAAGTGAGTTGAAACAGATGGTGTATTAAGACACCCAGCTGATAGTGAATCATGGAAAGAATTTGCCAATGCACATGAAATATTTACAGGTGATCCATGAAATATTTGCTTAGGGTTGGCTACTGACGGGTTTAATCCATTTGAAAACATGTCAAATGCTTATAGTATGTGGCTTGTTATACTTGTGAATTATAATTTGCCACCATGGGAAATGATGAAGCCACCATATATGATTATGTCTCTTTTAATTTCTAGGCTTAGATCACCTAGCAAAGAGATAGATATATACCTATGACCTCTGATAAATGAACTGAAGGAGCTATGGGATGATGGGGTGGAAGCATTTGATGCATCGACTGAACAAGTATTTCAATTGCATGTTGTTGTGATGTGGACCATTCATGACTTTCCAGCATATGAAACAGTTTCTGGATAGACACAAAGGGATATAAGGCATGTCCAGTGTGTCTGAATGAAACCAAATCTCAAGGATTAAGGAGTAAAATATGCTACACATGTCACCATCGATTCTTGAATGTGCAACACCCATGGCATAGAAATAAAGATTTCAATGGAAAAGTTGAAAAAGGACCACCACCAGTAATGAATGGATATGAGATTTTAGCACAGTTAGACGTGTTACCTTAAGTGACATTCAGTAAACATCCTTCATTCAGTACAAAATGGCAGCAATCTTCGGATGATACAAATTGGGTAAAGAAGTCTATATTTTTTGGATTACCATATTGGTCATATTTAAAGTTGAGACACAATTTAGATGTGATGCATATTGAAAAGAATATCCATGATGCTTTAATTGACACATTATTAAATATAGATAGAAAGTCAAAGGATACTCTCAAAGTAAGATTAGACTTGCAGGATATGGAGATAAGGAGTGAGTTGCATTTACAGTCGGTAGGAGACAAATTCAGGAAACCCATTGCAAGTTACACATTGACATTGGAAGAAAGGCTTGAATTTTGTCAAATTTTGAAATTTGTGAAGTTTCTAGATGGTTATGCTGCTAATATATCTAGACATGTGAATGCAAATGAAGGAAAGATATATAGACTAAAATCACATGATTGTCATGTATTGTTGCAAAGAATACTTCCAGTTATTGTACGTAAATTTTTTCCAAAAGGCATATGTAACAAACTAATTGAGTTATGTGATTTCTTCAAAAATATCACTGTAAGATATTTACACACAGCGGACATATGTAGAATGGAGGAGCAAATAGTCCTGATATTGTGTAAGATAGAACGAATATTTTCTCCGGTATTTTTTGACATTATGGTTCATTTGACAATTTATTTACCTCGTGAAGCCATGTTTGCTGGGCCAGTTTTGTCACGATGGATGTATCCCTTTGAGCGATATTTGGGAAGACTAAAAATATATGTTCGTAATAAAGCACGACTTGAAGGATCTATTGTAGAGGGGTATATTCTAAACGAGGCCTTGACTTTCAGTTCGTTATATATGAGTCAAATTGAGACAAGCTTTTCTAGGCCGGAATGGAATAAAGATGCTCAACAATCAATATACAAATTAAGTGTTTTCTCATAGGAAACAAGAGTTTTTGGCAACCAACAAAGTCTAAAATTTCTATTGTCATTGTTTAAGAAAGAACATTGGTACATTTTGAACAATTGTAAAGAAGTTGACCGATATCGAAAGTAACTGGTTACATTAAGTTATTACTTTAATTCTATTTCATTCACAGAGTTTAAATTAATTAAGTTTTTATACAGTTAGCATCTACAACTTATGCCTCAAAAGGTTCATGTGTTAGTGAAAGCCCTAGAGCCAATCATATGATGATTGTTGTATGGACTTTATTGTATCATATTCCTATTTATAAAGGCATGGTTATTATATTTACTTGTATTGGTGCCAAATAACTAAATATAATAATGTCCTTGGGTAGTAGGTTCTTATCTATGTCAATCGATTGGATGAATCGATAATGAGATGATATAGAGAACACTACTCTTAATCATTCCTAGTCGAGTATTAACATTCAGGGACAATGTTAATGCGTAGAGACTAGCATGTAGGTCAACAAGATGACTTGATCTCACAAGTCATGGATATGAGATATCAAGTTGACACATGGGTATGCATTGGAGAATGTATACTGAATGACCCGCCATGAGAAAGTATCATGGATCGTTATATGAGTGTCATATACTTTCTCATGTGGCTATTAGTATGACTATTAGTCCTTAGACCTGAAGTCACCATGGTTCCCTACATAAGGAGTTGCATACTTTGGCTTCGTCAAACGTCACCCGTAAATGGGTGGACTATAAAGGCGATTACTGGGTATGTAACGAATTATGCGGAGGGATGTGAGTGATGTAGATGGGATCTATCCCTCCTATATGACGGGGGTGACATCGATATTCTTGATAGAGTGAGACCACGAATTGCATGGCCATGCCCAAATGAGTCAATATGAGATATTGAGCTCATTTGATTAGAGTGAGTCTACTTGGAGTTCAAGATTTAGATTGTACCGAGGATGACACGGTCTATGCCTCGATTGGTCAATCTAGATGTCAAGGATAGAGGGACATTGTCACATATTGTGAGAGTCACAATTAGTAGTCACAAAGGTGATGTTGAGCTCAACATTCTTGTAACTTGGGTAGCAATGATGTGTTGCTAGATACCGCTCATTGCTTATGTTCCTAAATCGGTTTAGGGACATTGCCAACGTTACAAGAACCTATAGGGTCACACACATGAGAGCAATTAGATGGAGATTAGGTTCATATGATGAACCATGAGGATTAGGTTCATGGGATGAACCAAATTGGATTAAGAGTAATCCAAATTAGACTAATTGAGTTAGACTCAAGTTGATTCAAGTGTTGAATGAGTCTAATTGAGATTTGATTCATCAAATCAATTTAAATTAATGAATAGAGATTCATTATATTAAATTGACTTGAGTCAAGTGGTTAGATTTGATCAACCATGGGAGATTAGAGGTCAAGTTTGACTTGACTTGAGAGGGAAGTTGAAAGGTCAAGTTTGACTTGACCAAATGCCATGTCATGATGATGACTAGGCATGGCGGCCAATGATGATGCTCCACATCATCATTGACTTAGTCAATTAGGTGCCACATCATGAGGGAGACCAAGGGTCATGGGAGTTACATGCATGCATGTAACTCCCCTCCATGAAGTGGCCGCCACCATTTGGGGGTTATGTGAGTGAAAATTCATTTGGTGAGTAATCACTCATTACTTCATCTTCTTCCTTGGGAATTTTCCTCTCAAGCTCTCCTCTCCTTCCTCTCTTTGGCCGAACCAACCAAGGAGTGCTAGCACACTCAAGGTTGAGTTTTCTTCCACCTATTGCTTGTGTGGATACCATAGAGGAGTGTGCACTTGACACTCTCGAGTTCCAGGACTTTGACGAGCGGATTTGCGAAGGGCATCGCATCAAGGGTAACATCCTTATCTCTTAGTTCTAAGGTAGATCTAGAGGATTTTGTAAGCACATACATGTAATTAGTTTTACTTGCAACGCAAAAAGCGGTTTTGCGGCTAAAAGCCCAACAAAGTGGTATCGAGCCACGCAAGCATGCATGTATGTTTCGTTTTGTATTTTTTATATTAGATATAAAAATTACAGATTTTATGTTTCTGTAAATTTCCTAATTTTATAGAATTTTTGGGTATTTTTCTCGAGAGTCAAACAACGAGTGTTGGGACACTCGTAGGCTTCAACCGTCGAGAAAAACTCTCGAATCAGTTCTCGCTTAGGTTTTTGGGACAGCGACTTAAGTCGCTGTAAGGATCTAGTAGGGACACTCGCAAGTTTATTTTATGTAGTAGGGCGCTGCCCCTATCCCGAAAGGGCCTTGTGTCCCATGATCGCCCGAAACCGCTTAGCGGACCAGTTTGAGAGATGACTCATAAATTGAAATAAATTAGGAAAAATTATAGAAATTTTCTGTAAAATACATAATTTTGAATTATGTATGATTCTGTGATTGTCATGGCCCAATAACCCAATAGGATTGGATTATGTGTGTTGTAATTCATAATACTGCAAGGCTTTTGTGGTCAGCGTGTTGTAAAATGTTTGCGACTGCTGCGTCGCACCTCTTCTTTAATATTCTAGTTGTAAATAGTTTAAGACTCGAATGTAACTCGAGTTTCGTATTTGTAATGTACAAAAATGGAGCGGTGGAAAGTCCACTTGAAGACGAGCTTACGAGAAGGGTGACGACGACACATGGCGGTCAAAGGAAGCGCTTGGAGAAGCCGCTAGCCTTAGGTTGACCGTCCGATCTTCTCATTGGCTTGAGAAGATCGTAGTAGGGCCATGACTATATCACATTTAATTATATATATATATATGTTGATATATATATATTTAATTGATTTATGCTTGTATGTATGTGATGCATGCTAGTGGAAAAATGCTTGTATGTATATGATGTATGCTAGGATAATTTTGTTGTATGTATATGATGCATGCTAGAATAATGAATGTATGTATATGATGCATGCTAATATAGGATAATAAAGGTCTAAATGCGTATAAGATACACATTACGATTAGATTAGATCATAATCGAATCAACTCGAAAATGCCTACCGAGCCTTGATACCCATCACTACCTCGATCATTTGTTGTTGTTGAATCTGCCAAAGCAGAGCAACGCATATTATCTTGGTAGGGTGCGGAGGGACAATCTTGGTCCCGCCTATCACGACTCGGATTAGAGTAAGCTCAATTAGATTGAGCAAAACTAGTTAACTCAATTGGATCGAGTAGAACTATAGGCATATTCCAATCGGTGGAAAGATAGGTTAAGATCGCATTTACACTAAATCTTGGGCGATTTAGCCAAAGCTAACTCAAGGTCTTTTGTAAATGTGGGTCTTAATCCTATAAACAAGAGTTGCATAGAGATGTAATCGGTAATGTGTTACCCACCGATCATACTAAGTCTTGGGCGATTTAGCCAAAGCTAACTCAAGGCTTAGTATGATGTGGATCTTGTCCCACAAGAATTATAGCTAGTTTGTATGAATCAAGTAAATGTGGTTTGACCACATCCATAACTCGATTCTATAAAATTCCTATAATTCAGTGGGAGCATCATTTGATTAAAGGCCTAATTAAATGATAAAAGGAATATGATATTAATTCTCTGCATTGTATGTTGTAGATTACTATGTCAAACAACACGAACACTCTCTCTCTCGCGTCGTCCTTGAGAAGGACAAGCTCAATGGAGCAAATTTCCGGATGCACAGAACTCGAGAATTGTTCTCACCCAAGAAAGGAAGTTGTACGTCCCGAGCCATTCCGAGAGGCACCTCCCGCCATCGCCAAGAATGGACAAAGATGCTTACAAGAAGCATCAAGATGATGCATTAGATGTGTCATGTCTAATGCTCGCACCATGAACTCGAGCTTAGCAACACGAGTTCATGAATGCTTATGATATGGTTGGACATCTTCACAACTATATCAAGGACAAGCTAGGCATGAGAGATATGAAGTCTCTAAAGCACTATTTGGGTCTAAAATGCAAGAAGGGACTCTGAGGTTCATATGTACTCAAGATGATTGGGTACGAGAAACCTACAAAGGATTGGGATTCCCACTTGGCCAAGAGTCGCACACCGACCTAATCTTGCAATCTTGCCAAGAGCTACAATCAATTTGTCATGAATTATAACATGAATGAAATTGATAAGCCATGCGAAATGCTCAAAGATGTTGAGAATCACGAGCTTAACCTTAAGAAGGGTAAAATCTGACACCATTTTGATGGTGCAAAAGAAGACAGGCAAGGGCAAGCCTAAAGGTAAGGGAAAGTCCCAAGCCAAGGCCAAAGGCAAAGAACATAAACCCCAAGGAGGGGTAGCCAAGGTAGGGGCTTGCTTCTTACCGCAAGGAAGCTGGACATTGGAAGCGTGAATCGCAAGGCATACCGAAGATCTTAAGAAGAAGAGAAGTGAGACTTCTACTGTATAAATGTTATATAAGTCAATCTATCTATTTCTTCATCATGGGTATTAGATACCGGATGTGCATCTCACATTTGTACCAATGTGCAGGCGCTGAGAAATAGCAGGGCATTGACAAAAGGCGAGGTGGGCCTACGAGTAGCCAATGGAGCAAGGGTTCTTCGCTCTTTGTAGGAACTTATGATCTATCTCTGCCCTCTGGGCTTGTACTAGAATTAGATGAATGTTGTTATGTGCCTGCCTTAACTAAGAACATCATTTCGGTTTCTTGTTTGGAAAAGAAAGGATTTACATTTATAATAAAGAACAAATGTTGTTTAGTTTATTTAAATGATATGTTCTATTGTAGTGCACCTCTAATGAACGGACTCTACTTTCTAGACTTAGAGAGCCCTATCTATAACATAAGTACCAAGAGGTTCAAGTCAAATGAGTTGAACCAAACCTATCTCGCATTGTCGCTAGGTCATATAAATGAGAGTCGCTATCTCACGGCTCCATAAGGATGGGTCATTAGACTCATTTGATTTTGAATCATATGAGACATGCGAGTCTTGCCTTTAGGCAAGATGACCAAGACTCCCTTTAGTGGACATAGCGAAAGAGCAACAGCAGATTTGTTAGGACTTATACATAGTGATGTATGTGGTCCTTTCAATATTGTCGCTAGAGGTGGTTACAGTACTTCATTACATTTATCGATGACTTCGAGATATGGTTATGTGTATCTTATGACACATAAATCGAATCCTTTGAAAAGTTCAAAGAATTCAAGAATGAAGTACAAAACCACTGCAAGAGTATTAAGATACTTGATCGATCGAGGTGGTGAATACCTTAGCCATGAGTTTCGTGACTATCTAGCCGAGTGTGGATTCTATCCCAACTCACTCTCCCGGAACACCACAAAGGAATGGGTGTATCCGAAAGGAGGAATCGCACTTATTAGATATGGTACGATCTATGATGAGTCACACGATCTTCCTATATCCTTTGGGGATATGCTCTAGACACAAGAGCCTTTTACCCTTAACCGTAGTACCATCCAAGGATGTGGTAAAGACACCATATACGATATGGACAGGGAAAAATCCCAAGATGTCTTTTATGAGGATTTGGGGTTGTGAGGCTTACGCTCGACGCCAAGTCTCGCATAAATCGGGACCCAAATCCGATAGGTGCTATTTTGTTGGATATCCCAAGTCTACAAAGGGATATTACTTCTACATTCCCAGTCAGCACAAAGTGTTTGTGGCAAAGACTGGGGTTTTTCTAGAAAGGGATTTTGTTTCTAGAAAAGCTAGTGGGAGTACCTTCTGATCTTGAAGAAATTCAAGATAAGGACCATAGCACTCGAGGCCTTGATGGAGGTTGAACAGAACCACAAAGTGTTGTGGGTGATGAGGTTGTTGCACAAAGAGTTGTGGAACAACCACTGCTCGTAGACCTACCTCTTCGCAGTCCGATAGGGTACGCCGTCACCGAGAGATACTCATTTCTCTTGTCCGACCATGATGACGTTATGCTCATTGAGAATGAGCCTACCTCCTATCGTAGGCGCGATGAGCCCAGACTCGAGAAATGGCTAGAAGCCATGAGATCCGAGATGGAATCCATGTACACCAACCAAGTATGGACTTTGGTTGATCCACCTGAAGGGGTCAAACCCATTGGGTGTAAGTGGGTCTTTAGGAGAAAGACTGACATGGATGGACTTACGCATACCTATAAGGGTCGATTGGTGGCTAAAGGTTTCAAGCAAATTCATGGTATTAACTATGATGAAACTTTTTCTCCAGTGGCGATGTTTAAGTCCATTCGGATCTTGCTTGCTATTGCAACATACCACGATTATGAGATCTGGCAGATGGATGTCAAAACCGCGTTACTAAATGGAAACTTACTCGAGGATGTGTATATGACACAACCCGAGGGTTTTGTAGATCCACAAAGATAATCGGAAGGTATGCCGCAAAGGTCCATTTATGGGCTAAAGCAAGCTTCGAGCCGGAATCTTCGATTCGATGATGCGATCAAACAGTTTGGTTTCATCAAGAATGAAGATGAACCTGTGGTCTACAAGAGGGTTAATGGGAACACAGCTTGTCTTCCTTGTATTGTATGTGGATGACATACTACTCATTGGGAATGACATCCCTTCGCTACACCTGAAGACTTGGGACGTGCTTCAATGAAGGACTTAGGTGAAGCAACGTATTCTAGGCATCAAGATCTATAGAGATAGATCTAAGAGATTGCTTTGGCCTAAGTCAGTACATACATTGACACGGTATTACTACGGTTTGCCATGTAATTCCAAGAAGGACTTCGTCGATGTCACATGGTGTGAGTCTTTCAAGACTCAAAGTCCTTCTTCTAGAGAGGAGAGAGACCGCATGGATAAGATCCCTTACGATCCGCTATAGGATCTATCATGTACGCTATGTTGTACTACTCCCGATGTCTCGATGCTTTGAGCATGAGTAGTAGATACTACTGATCCAGTGAGCGCCATCGATAGTACCAAGAATATTCTTAAGTACTTGAGAAGGACTAAAGAATATTTCTTGATATTCGAGGCGATGAGGAGCTAGTCAGAAGGGTTACAAATGATGTCACTTCCAAACCCACTGTGATGATTATAGATCGCAATGTGGTTCGTGGTTTTGTTGAATGGTGGCGCCTGTGAGTCGGAAGAGTTCAAGGCAGACACGCTTGCCGATTCTACAATGTAGCGAGTATATCGCTGCATCTGAGGCAGTAAAGGAGGCAGTTTGGATCCGCAAGTTCATTACTGAGCTTGGGGTGGTTCCTAGCATGCAGATCCTATAGAGCTCTATTGTGACAACAATGGAGCGATTGCACAGGCTAAGGAACCTCGCTCACATCAGCGGACCAAACACATACTACGGCACTTCTATCTCATTCGAGAGATTATCATAGAGGAGATGTAAGACGGCAAGAGTACCCCACAGAGGCTAACATCGCAGATCCCTTGACCAAGGTTTTGGCCGCGAAAAAGCATGATGGTCACACTAGGTCATTGGGTATTAGATACTACGGTGATTGGCACTAGTGCTAGTGGGAGATTGTTAGTGAAAGCCCTAGAGCCAATCATATGATGATTGTTGTATGGACTTTATTGTATCATATTCCTATTTATAAAGGCATGGTTATTATATTTACTTGTATTGGTGCCAAATAACTAAATATAATAATGTCCTTGGGTAGTAGGTTCTTATCTATGTCAATCGATTGGATGAATCGATAATGAGATGATATAGAGAACACTACTCTTAATCATTCCTAGTCGAGTATTAACATTCAGGGACAATGTTAATGCGTAGAGACTAGCATGTAGGTCAACAAGATGACTTGATCTCACAAGTCATGGATATGAGATATCAAGTTGACACATGGGTATGCATTGGAGAATGTATACTGAATGACCCGCCATGAGAAAGTATCATGGATCGTTATATGAGTGTCATATACTTTCTCATGTGGCTATTAGTATGACTATTAGTCCTTAGACACAGAAGTCACCATGGTTCCCTACATAAGGAGTTGCATACTTTGGCCGTAAACGTCACCCATAAATGGGTGGACTATAAAGCGATTCTTGGGTATGTAACGATTATGCGGAGGGATGTGAGTGATGTAGATGGGATCTATCCCTCCTATATGACGGGGTGACATCGATATTCTTGATAGAGTGAGACCACGAAGTGCATGGCCATGCCCAAATGAGTCAATATGAGATATTGAGCTCATTTGATTAGAGTGAGTCTACTTGGAGTTCAAGATTTAGATTGTAGAGGATGACACGGTCTATGCCTCGATTGGTCAATCTAGATGTCAAGGATAGAGGACATTGTCACATATTGTGAGAGTCACAATTAGTAGTCACAAAGGTGATGTTGGAGCTCAACATTCTTGTAACTTGGGTAGCAATGATGTGTTGCTAGATACCGCTCATTGCTTATGTTCCTAAATCGGTTTAGGGACATTGCCAACGTTACAAGAACCTATAGGGTCACACACATGAGAGCAATTAGATTAGGTTCATATGATGAACCATGAGGATTAGGTTCATGGGATGAACCAAATTGGATTAAGAGTAATCCAAATTAGACTAATTGAGTTAGACTCAAGTTGATTCAAGTGTTGAATGAGTCTAATTGAGATTTAATTCATCAAATCAATTTAAATTAATGAATAGAGATTCATTATATTAAATTGACTTGAGTCAAGTGGTTAGATTTGATCAACCATGGGAGATTAGAGGTCAAGTTTGACTTGACTTGAGAGGAAGTTGAAGGTCAAGTTTGACTTGACCAAATGCCATGTCATGATGATGACTAGGCATGGCGGCCAATGATGATGCTCCACATCATCATTGACTTGTCAATTAGTGCCACATCATGAGGAGACCACGGGTCATGGGAGTTACATGCATGCATGTAACTCCCCCTCCATGAAGTGGCCGGCCACCATTTGGGGGTTATGTGAGTGAAAATTCATTTGGTGAGTAATCACTCATTACTTCATCTTCTTCCTTGGGAATTTTCCTCTCAAGCTCTCCCTCTCCTTCCTCTCTTTGGCCGAACCAACCAAGGAGTGCTAGCACACTCAAGGTTGAGTTTTCTTCCACCTATTGCTTGTGTGGATACCATAGAGGAGTGTGCACTTGACACTCTCGAGTTCCGGCGGACTTTGGACGAGCGGGATTTGCGAAGGGCATCGCATCAAGGGTAACATCCTTATCTCTTAGTTCTAAGGTAGATCTAGAGGATTTTGTAAGCACATACATGTAATTAGTTTTAATACTTCTTCGCACGGATCCGTGGCCGGGACTTCCGGGGTTTCCGCAACGCAAAAAGCGGTTTTTGCGGCCCGGAAAAGCCCAACATCATGCTGATCAAGTTATGCAATATCATGAGCGAGATTTTCAAATGTGGTTTAGGGATAAAATTATAGCGCTAAAATATTTTACAAATTCAGAGATCACAGATGAGTTGTATTATTTAGCAATGGGACCTGATGCTGAAGTTCAACTGTATGATGCATGCATTGTAAATAGGATTCAATATCATACGAGGTCCCGTGATTCACGCAGAACTACCCAGAATAGTGGGGTCAGTATACCATCCTCTGATGATGGGGACAATTTGAATTTTTTTGGTGAGTTGAAGGATGTGGTTCAAATATTTTACTCTTTTAGGTATAAAGTCCAATTATTTTGGTGCGAATGTTTCCAATGTAATCCAAAAAAAATCTTTGGTGGAAGAGTATAATCCCATTCATTTTGTCAAACCAAACAAATCAAGTGTATTATTTGAATGATATCAAATGTGGAGGTCATTGGAAGGTCATGCAAAGGGTTCACCATGGAGAAATATACGAAGTAACTGAAGTTGATGAAGTATCTGATGATTTTGAGGGTGATAATATCTTGAATATGGAGCCAAATCAAGAGATTTCATCTAATGATTCAACTTCAGTAGTCGGTGAAGACATAGCAATAACTCAATTATGTCTATTAGATGTTGAACATCAACAAATAAATATGGCAAATGCACAAGTGGATCTAGATATGAGTGCTCAAAGTAATCATATTGCTGAGGGCGAAGATAGTGAAATTGATAGTGAGACAGATGATTATTTATCCTTTTTAGATGATGATAGCGATTAGATGTATTTACATGGTATTTATATTGTTCTTCATTTATAATTCATGTATTTAATATAATCTTTCATTATACGTCGATCTGTATATAATGTTTATGTAACAACTATGCTGCCTAAGAGAATTGAGCGCCCCCCAATTTTGGCTATGCCTGACGATGATAGTTCTCCTACTCCTACTGGTTAGTTATGTGATTTTATATATGTATATTTTGTTTGCTAATTATTTAACTTGTTAATTGTTAACATTCTTTGATTTACAGTTCATCCAACACGTAGAGAGACACGAGGCACACACTCCAATCAGCTTCGATGGTAAATCGAGGAATGGGGTAGATTGTAGCTTTTGAAGCCACAAAGGAGCCAGTCTGGATCAAGAAGTTCATTACTAAACTTGGAGTAGTTTTGAGCAATGTTGAAGCATTACCAATTACTACGACAACAATGGCACCATTGTACAGGCGAAGGAACCACGGTCTCATTAGCGATCCAAGCACGTAATACGTCGTTACCATCTGATAAAAGAGATCATAGGTAGAAGAGATGTACAAATAGAGAAAGTTCTCACTGATAGAA
Source organism: Wurfbainia villosa (assembly GCA_025175895.1). NCBI lineage: Eukaryota > Viridiplantae > Streptophyta > Magnoliopsida > Zingiberales > Zingiberaceae > Wurfbainia > Wurfbainia villosa. Next base: position 77,918,002 of record CM046001.1, on the reverse strand, counting down.
ATCTAGCAGATCCCTTGACAAAGGCTCTTCCCCAAGAAAAGTTTGAGAGGTATATAGTGGCCTATGGTATTGGATACCAAGGTGATTGGTTGTAGGCCAAGTGGGAGTTTGATGTAATTGATGTTAGGAGTATGGGAAATACAATCAAAGTCCCACATTGGTAAGACATGAAAAAGATCATGTGCTTATAAGATAAAAAAATATCTCCATTGGAATGAGGCCTTTTGGGTAAAGCCTAAAAAGAAAACCATGAGGGCTTAGGCCCAAAGTGGACAATATCATACCATTGTGGAGATATATGAATCTTATAGGTACTAACAATTGGTATCAGAGTCATAGTCCATGTCAAGCCATGAACCTCAAATGAAGGAAGTGGAGCTCCCATGTCTAGATCAAGAGAACCAGACACTAAATAGGAAGTCCAATTGGGTCAGAAGGATCGAACATTTGGCAGTAAGTCCATCTAGGTCAGGAGAACATTACAGTTGGCAGGAAGTCCTAGTGGGTTGAGGATCGGACATCAAGAAGACGAAGTCCTTCGAGGATGGATAGGCTTGAGGGGGGCACAATATGGTCCTTCATTTGAGGGGGGGGGTGTTGGGAGTATGGGGAATACAATCAAAGTCCCACATTGGTAAGACATGGAAAAGATTGTTGGTGCAATCGACGTAGGTCACGATTGACCAGACTCGAGTTTGACTCGAGTAGTGGTTTGATGTTTGTGTTTTGATGTTTGACGATGAGTTGACCATTGTTTGATAATGGGTGGACTATATGGTTGATATGGGATTGACCATATGATGGAGAAGTCCAAGTGGGACACTTGGCAATGGGAAAGTCCAAGCTCGAGTCTTGGCAATTGGAAAGTCCAACATAGAGTTAGCATGGAAAGTCCAAGCATGGGTCTTGGCAAGGGAAAGTCCAAGTCAATGGTACTTGGCATTTGGGAAGTCCAAGGATTAATATTGGCAGCGTAAAGTCCAAGGGTGGAGTCTTAGCAGCATAAGTTCAATGGTTGATGGCATAAAGTCCAAGCGTATGTCTTGGCAGCGTAAGCCCAATGTGCCTTGGCGGTGTAGACCAGTTTAGCATGACAATAGATGATGGAAGCATCTAAAGGATAGTGTATGGATGAACAAGTCATGGATGACTTGGAGGGATCTGATAGACATGAGGCTGATGGAGGTGGCTAGAAGGCTTAGGTCTAGGCTAAGGGTGGTTTAGCAAGTATGAGGGCATCAAACTTGGGGTAAACCTCATGGTTGAGGTGTAGCAGTAGATCGAGGTTATGGACCAGTCGACTGGTCAAGTGTTTGACACTTGGCAGCAAAGTTGACACTGAGCAGTCAACTGGAATTATGATCAGTCGATTGTCATGAGTCTACTGGTGTTCGACTATAGGCAAATGGCTTTGGCAGTCGACTGCCAACATTGAAAAATCGACTGGCCTTGAGCAGTCGACTGCCATGGAGGGCAGTCGACTGCTACTAGGTTTGGTCACGAGGCAGAATGCTCAGTAGCTGACTGAGCAATCGGCTATGGGTATAAATAGTTGACTGCCAGTTGATGCACGTGAATGCGACCTTAAATCTCGCGACAGAGACCATCGAGGACTCGAAGCACGCGCTCGCACTCAATGCCCGCAAGTGCACGAATGTCATCAAGTAATAAAAAGATTATTGATCTCATAGGGACTGAGATTCGAGTAGCAATTTTTTAAGAATATGTTATTGTTCAGAATTCAATTCTAATAGTTGTGATTGCGAGGGGTGTTGGCGGTCCTAACTCAATACGGTGTCACATGGAATAAGAAAAGGCTTGCTGCTAGTCTTTGGAAGGAATTCTAGGATTTCGGTTTCGCTTGTGTGTCGCAAAACATGTTATCAATTGGGTGTTGTCTAAATGTCTAACTATGGCCTTGTGGAAGGGACATCATACACTCCCCCAATGAGCCTTTGCATCTATCAGGAGCAATCTCTGCCTTACCAGGTCGACCCCTATCGTTAGGACGGGATAGGCGGTACGAGGATGCCAAATCAATCCCTACGACGAATCATTTCCAATTCTATCGTACCCTTCTATCCACAGTTACAGGAGATGAGGCCAACCCATAGGTTCGTACTTAATTCTCCTAAATCTTAGATACGAAGGTTGTCACCCCTTGTATCGGCTAGCACAGTAGATAGAAAACCAAAACACATAGATATTGATCTAAACTAATACTAGTTGCAAATACAAACTCAAGAACAGAATTTAATTTGGAATAACAAGTTGTATGCACACAAACTACTCCCTAATCCTAAAATCGAAGAATCTACTCCATAAATATGAGAGGAGAAACACAAAGCACGATCATAATCGTATAAACAATGGATATTATGCAAAGAACAGAAATTACAATGCAATGTGGCTCTTCTCTCCGGTGTTAAAGTGCAAAACTTGGATCTCCGGGGACTTTCTTCCTCCCCATTGCGAGTTCCCAAAGATTTTTAGGGCCTCGGAGTGCCATCCCAGCCATCGTGCCTCCCCCCTAGGGTTTGGGCATATCCTCCTTTATATAGACATCAGCTTGGATCTCCCCGAAACCTAGAAAATAACTGACTCGCATCGAAATCACACAGCGTCACACGACCGTGTGGATCCACATGACTAGGTTGTGTGTGGCGCTGTGGCACAGGATGTGTGTTTTCAAAGGGTCAGGGTGTGTGTCATTCTGTTCTAGCTGCCAAATGTCTTCTTTTCACTCCAAAAGTTCGCAATTTTCTCGGTATAATGTTGTCCTGCACACAAAAGTACAACGAGTAGATCTCCGAACCAGAAAATAGGAAATGCATGCAAAATAAAGTAAAATATGCATGAAACAAACATAAAACAAAATGAGATGTGAGCAAAAACTACTCCAAAAACCCTATATATTTTTCTCACATCACCAGTATATCTGTTGGCTGGAATGTCGACGTGGATTAAGTCGTTATGATGTTAGGGCAATCTCTTGCCGTAATATGGTGTTGATGGTGTGGCAAAGGGTTTAAGTTAGTTTGATATGTTGATTTGATATGTGCGTTGAAGTCGTGTAGGACTTAGTAATTCACACATAGAGTCGTGGCGAGTTTCACATCTCATGACTCGTGCCTTGAGTCGGTGAAGGATAGCTTTGCGGAAGCCGTGCGCTTGGAGCATCCGAGGGACCACCGGACGAGAAGCTTGGAGTGAAGCCGGAGGAAGTAGACTTCGAGGCAAGAGACGCGAAGGAGCATTCGCAGGCCGTCGCTGATCTTGCTTAGGGGATGTGGCGAGCGAAGAGAACCGGCGAGGACTCAGAAATGAGAGTGAGCGATTGTAACCCGGGGAAGGGTAGCTCTTAGGTGAAACTTGGCCACTTGGCCAAGTGTCGGATGGGTTTTCCCGACACGGATCAGCCATGTCATGGCGGTCATTGCCCGAGTCGAGTGAGTTCGACCGTATCGATCGATCGATTAGAGCGTGATCGCATACGTGAGCAATGATCGACAAGACCATCACGATCGGCGGCGCGGCAAGATCAATGGGGTTTCGGCCATTAGAACCGCTCGTAGCCGATCGCGCCGACTACGGAGGCGTGATCGGATGAGGTCCATCAGTCGACTGCCAAGAGCTCCGTTGGACTACAACGGTCGGGATCCGACGTGTTCGGAGGCCGTTGTAGTAATGACGATCGCCAAGGGCGGCAATGATCGTGATGGCGGCAACGGAAGAAATCATCCTCTCTATAAAGAGAGGTGTAAGCCTTTGAGAGGCTAATGCTTATGCTCAAGTGATCTTCCTAGTGCCCCACAAGCTCTAAACTCTTCTTACTCACTTTACTCCATTCTATTTGTAAGAAGAGTGATCTTGATTGTAAAGGTTACCTCCACCTAGCTTGGTGCAAAGGAGAGACCATTTAGTGGATTGGTTTAGCGGAGTGATTCAGGGGCGAATCGGGGACCGTGGATTAAGCGGCGTAGCCGTGAACCACGTTACATTCTTTGTTAGCGTTTGTTTTCGTATTCTATTTGCTTATCTTTATTAGTCTTAAAGCTTGCAGCTAATTGGATTTTGTAGGCGAGCAAATACAGGCATCAAGCGTAAGGGCTATTCACCCTCTGGCCGGCCGTATCGATCACCTCTGAAGTGGTATCAGGCCAAGAAAGCTTGTCGAGGACTAACCGCCACAACAAGCAACATTCAAAATGGCCGGCTCCAACATCCATCCTCCGAAGTTTGAAGGAGAATTCTCTTGGTGGAAAAAGAGAATGGAGGTATTTTTCGAAACGGATTTTGATATAATGATTACAATGGAATCCGGTTTCGTTTTGCCTAGGGATGAAGAAGGGAAGCCAATAGAGAAATCTAGGTGGACCAAAAGGCAAAGGGAAGAGCACCTTGCAAACTCAAAGGCAAAACATCATCTTTTCAATGTGCTCCCCCAACAAGAGATTAACCGGATCGGAGAATGTGCTAGCGCCAAAGAGATGTGGGAGAAGCTTATAGAACTCCATGAAGGCACATCCGAGGCCAAGCTAGCAAGGAGAGACCTCCTCCGCTCCCAACTATCCAATATAAAACTAGAAAAGGGAGAAAAGGTAACCTCACTACACTCTAGGTTTAAAGAAATTTTAATTGGGCTAACAAGTGTAGGTGAGAAGCTATCAAACCGGGATATGGTAATGAAGGTCATAGATGCCTTTCCCCGGTCCTCAAAATGGAGCTCCATGGTGGACTCATTCTATATCTCAAAGAATTTAGAAGTGAGCACCTTGGAGGAGTTCTTCTCAACAATGGAGCTCCACGAAACTAGGCTTGAGGGAATACAAGAGGAGCCTAGAATTCAACCTTCAAGGGGAGTAGCATTGTTGGCAAATAAGGGGAAGAAGAAGATGGAAATCCCCTCCTCCTCCGATGACGAAGCGTCCTCCTCCTCCTCCATGGATAGCACCGAAGAAGCCTATATGGTAAGGAGGGTAAGACGTGCATTTAAGAATTTTAGATTTGATAAATCTAATGATAGGAATAGAAGACCAAGGGGGAAGGTCATATGCTACAATTGCCAAGGAGAAGGGCGCATAAGGGACAATTGTCCTCTCTTAAACAAGAGCAAGGAAGAGAGGAAAAAGAAAGAAGAAAAGAAGAAGAAAAAGGGGAGCAAGAAAAAGAAGGAAGAGGAGAAGAAGACAAAGGAAAAGGGAAAGGCTAAAGCTCTCAAGGCAAGGACTTGGGATGATCCATCCTCATCCTCCTCCTCATCATCGGATGAGGAGAATGCCTTTGTCACCAATTTGGCCTTGATGGCCTTTGATGACTCGGATTGCTCTTCATCCGAAAATGAAGGTTCAAGCTCAAGAGGAGAGAGCTCAAATGAAGGGGGAGCTTCTACATCATCCTCATCATCCGAAGAAGAAGAGGACATGGAAACTATGGTAACGAAAGCTTCTCCTAAGAAAATAGTTTCCATAATTTCTAGTTTAACTAAGGACTTATTTGGAATGAAAAAGAAAAATAAAAGCATGCTTAATCAAATTAAGGCTTTGGAATATAAGCTAGAAAATGCATGTCTAAATAATAATGATACCTCTTCTTGCCATGATAATGCATGCTCACATGATTATATGCCTTTGGATGTTAATGATGCATGCATAGAGGAAAATAGGGCATTAAGGGAAAAGGTAGATTACTTAACCAAAGCCCTAGAGAAATTCACAATTGGCTCCAACACCTTAAATATGATCTTAGGGAGCCAAAGAGCTAGTTTCAACAAGAAAGGCCTAGGATACAAAGAAAAGAAAAATGAAAAGGCCTATAAATGCCTAATAGCTAGGGGACAAGATAAAAAGAAAGTAATTGCTAGAAATGGATCCCAAGGAGTATTTAGTGAACCCAATAGGAAAGAATTTATTTTGGGTTCCAAAATCCATCCTTAAGGGTTAGAAAACCCCTAGGGTAGTCAACCACATGGACCTAACGTATATCATATTTTGGTTGACTTAGGATGACGGGACAACATTTTTTTTAGATAGTGTTGGGTGATGATAACGTACCCATAAATAGGTAATAATGCTTAAATCATGATGATTAATGTAATTGCTATGTATGTTTTAAATCATGATTTATGTTTTTGAAATTTGGCACGTTATCATGAGAAATAGGTTTGAATCATGCTTTAGGTAATACTTTATTTAGCATCACATATTACCTAATGCATGGTTATAAATTGATGAAAACATGCATTTCATGATCATAATGTACAATTCATTCATATATGTCATTATGATCATGTTAATTGTTAGGATGATACTTAACCATGATAGAATTGCATGAATATATTGGTTAAGTATATACAAATACCCCCTAGGATGCATTTCACACTCACCATAGGCTACCTTGATTGAAAACTTAGCATGAGTGAGATGTTAGGATGATACAAATGTCCACTAATGCCTATGGCATTTAGATAGTCATTTAAAGTATCAAAATAGCAATAATAGACCAATCATGGGGAAGGCTTATGTTTAATTCATAGACATATTGCCCAAAGATCATGGTTGGATATTTCATATGTTTTCAAAACAATTTCTTAATCTAAAATCTATGTATTCATGTTTTGGAACAATTCAAAGCAAGACTAGATGTTAAAATGGATACTAACATGCTCAAAAACTAGTGGTTTTTCAAGTGTTTGGATTTTTGGCAAAAACAAAAAAATATAATGAGTTTTCATGAAAAACTATTTTTCATTGATAGATATACTTAAAAGAAATATGTTCCCCAAATTTCATGATTTTTCAAATTTTCTGGAATTTATAATGCATTTCTGAAATTCGTCCAGAAAATCAGAAATTCGGATTCCTTTGTGCCAATCGCCATACGATAGCAATGATGGTGGCCTGTAAATCAGAACATTGAAGGCCGATTTCAGTTTGTAAACCAACAAGTGGTACCCAATTTTAAATCAACTTGTCATATTTTCCCTCCATTATACTTGATGTCATGAGCTTATGACTTAGTGTTATTCTTTTTGATGGTGTCAAAGGGGGAGAAATAATTTATGTTTAAGTTAATCATTTTAGGGGGAAGAAATATATTTTAGGGGGAGAAATATATGATAGGGGGAGAAAATTTGCATAGAGAGTTTCATGGATTAAGGGGGAGTTGCATGTTGCTATATCATGTTTATCTTTACATGCTTTCTTACCTTAGAATTTATATCAAATGTTTTTACCTAGCAAGCGGATTGCCACACATCAAAAAGGGGGAGATTGTTAGGGCAATCTCTTGCCGTAATATGGTTTTGATGGTGTGGCAAAGGGTTTAAGTTAGTTTGATATGTTGATTTGATATGTGCGTTGAAGTCGTGCAGGACTTAGTAATTCGCACATAGAGTCGTGGCGAGTTTCACATCTCATGACTCGTGCCTTGAGTCGGTGAAGGATAACTTTGCGGAAGCCGTGCGCTTGGAGCATCCGAGGGACCGCCGGACGAGAAGCTTGGAGTGAAGCCGGAGGAAGTAGACTTCGAGGCAAGAGACGCGAAGGAGCATTGCAGAGCCGTGCACCTGATGCTGCCGAGGGACGTGGCCGAGAACGAAGAGAACTTCGAAGGCGAGGTGTTAGGGCAATCTCTTGCCGTGATATGGTTTTGATGGTGTGGCAATGGGTTTAAGTTAGTTTGATATGTTGATGTGATATGTGCGTTGAAGTCATGCAGGACTTAGTAATTCACACATGGAGCCGTGGCGAGTTTCACATCTCATGACTCGTGCCTTGAGTCGGTGAAGGATAGCTTTGCGGAAGCCGTGCGCTTGGAGCATCCGAGGGACCGCCGGACGAGAAGCTTGGAGTGAAGCCGGAGGAAGTAGACTTCGAGGCAAGAGACGCGAAGGAGCATTGCAGAGTGCGCTGATCTTTGCCGAGGGCGTGGTGAAACGAAGAGAACTTCGGCGAGGACTCAGAAATGAGTGGCGATTGTAACCCGGGAAGGGTAGCTCTTAGGTGAAACTTGGCCATTTGGCCAAGTGTCGGATGGGTTTTCGACACGGATCATTGCCATGTCATGGCGATCGCTCAATCGAGTGAGTTCGATCGTATCGTCGACCGGATTGTGGCGCGTGATCGGTTATCGCGGGCGATCATGCCAAGACCGATCGGCTTAAGCGGCGATCGATCGGAAGATAAGGGTTCGGCCACAGAACCGTTCGTAGCCGACTGGGCAGTCGACTACGGAGGCAGCAGTCGACTGATGAGGTCCATCAGTCGACTGCCAAGAGTTCCGTTGGACTACAACGGTCGGGATCCGACATGTTCGGAGGCCGTTGTAGTAGCCCTCTCTATAAAAAGAGAGTGTGTAAGCCTTTGAGAGGCTAATGCTCATACTCCAAACAATCTTCCTAGTGCCCCACAAGCTCTAAACTCTTCTTACTTGTCTTTACTTCAATCCTATTGTAAGAAGAGTGATCTTGGTTGTAAAGGTTACCTCCACCTAGCTTTGTGCAAAGGAGAGACCGATAGTGATTGGTTTTGGCGGAGTAATTCACCGTGGACGAATCGGACCGTGGATTAGCGGCGTAGCCGTGAACCACGTTATATCTCGGTGTTTGTATTGCTTGTTTATATTTTGCTTGTCTTTACTTATAGTTGTATATTCCGCTTGCGCTAACATTTTGTAGACGAGCAATTTACGACATCCAACGTACGAGGGCTATTCACCCCCCTCTAGCCGGCCATATCGATCCCTTACACGAGGGACTCCGAGAAATGAGAGTGAGCGATTGTAACCCGGGGAAGGGTAGCTCTTAGGTGAAACTTGGCCACTTGGCCAAGTGTCGGATGGGTTTTTCGACACGACGGTCATTGCCATGTCATGGCGATCCAACCGCTCAGTTGAGTGAGTTCGAGTATATCGATCGGATTGTGGCCAGTGATCATTGCCATCGTGGCTTGATCGGCCGACAAGACCATCGATCGGCATTGAAGCGGCCGATCGGTGATCAATGGGGTTTCGACCGCAGAACCGATTCGTAGTCGGTGGCGGTCGATTGGGCGGCCGATCGGCCCGATGAGGTCCATCGATCATTGCCAAACTCCGTTGGACTACAACGGTCGGGATCCGGCGTGTTCGGAGGCCGTTGTAGTGATCATTGCCAAGCGGCGGTCGGATGGCGGGGAAGAAATCAACCCTCTCTATAAAAAGAGAGGGTGTAAGCCTTTGAGAGGCTAATGCTTATGCTCCAAGTGATCTTCCTAGTGCCCCACAAGCTCTAAACTCTTCTTACTCACTTTTACTCCATTCTATTTGTAAGAAGAGTGATCTTGATTGTAAAGGTTACCTCCACCTAGCTTGGTGCAAAGGAGAGACCATTTAGTGGATTGGTTTAGCGGAGTGATTCACCGAGGACGAATCGGGGACCGTGGATTAGCGGCGTAGCCGTGAACCACGTTACATTCTTTGTTAGTGTTTGTTTTCTCGTATTTCTATTTGCTTATCTTTATTAGTCTTCCGCTTGCGCTAATTAGTTTTGTAGACGAGCAAATACCGGCATCCAAACGTAAAGGGCTATTCACCCCCCTCTAGCCGGCCAATCGATCACCTACATATGAGACAACGACACTATTGGTAGTCGATTGGGGTCTTATGGCAGTTGACTGCTAGGCGGAAATCAGCCCGAGTTGTAGCTTTAAAAGGAGCATGAAGGGGATGTAGGAGATCGATACGCCGGCTAGAGGGGGTGAATAGCCCTTTTCGTTTGGATGCCAGTATTTGCTCGTCTACAAAACTAATTAGCGCAAGTGAAAGACTAATAAAGACAAGCAAATAGAAATACGAGAAAACAAACGCTAACAATGAATGTAACGTGGTTCACGGCTACGCCGCTAATCCACGATCCCTGATTCGTCCTCGGTGAATCACTCCGCTAAACCAATCCACTAAATGGTCTCTCCTTTGCACCAAGCTAGGCGGAGGTAACCTTTACAATCAAGATCACTCTTCTTACAAATAGAATGGAGTAAAAGCAAGTAAGAAGAGTTTAGAGCTTGTGGGGCACTAGGAAGATCACTTGGAGCATAAGCGTTAGCCTTTCAAAGGCTCACACCCTCTCTTTTTATAGAGAGGGCTGATTTCTTCCCGTTGGCCGCCACTACCGATCCTTGCCGCGTCGGCGATCATTGCTCAACGGCCTCCGAACACGTCGGATCCCGACCGTTGTAGTCGAACGGAACTCTTGGCAGTCGATTGATGGACCTCATCCGATCGGCCGCTCCTCAGTCGATCGGCTGCCCGATCGGCTACGGCGGTTCGTGCAAAACCCTATTGACTAGTCAGCTCTTGGTCTTGGCGATCGGCGCCACGCCGCGACGGCTGCTTCCGCTCACAATCCATCGATCGGATACGGTCGAACTTCATTCGACTCGGAAGCGATCGGCCGCGACATGGCGATCGGCGTGTCGAGAAAACCCATCGACACTTGCCAAAGCCCGGGCAAGTTTCACCTAAGAGCTACCCCTTCCCGGGTTACATTCGCTCACTCTCATCTCTCGGAGTCCCTCGCCTTCGAAGTTCTCTTCGTTCTTGGCCACGTCCCTCGGCAGCATCAGGCGCACGGCTCTGCAATGCTCCTTCGCGTCTCTTGCCTCGAAGTCTACTTCCTCCGGCTTCACTCCAAGCTTCTCGTCCGGCGGTCCCTCAGATGCTCCAAGCGCACGGCTTCCGCCAAGCTATCCTTCACCGACTCAAGGCACGAGTCATGAGATGTGAAACTCGCCACGGCTCCATGTGCGAATTACTAAGTCCTGCACGACTTCAACGCACATATCAAATCAACATATCAAACTAACTTAAACCCTTTGCCACACCATCAAAACCATATTACGGCAAGAGATTGCCCTAACAATCTCCCCCTTTTTGATGTGTGGCAATCCGTTTAAGTTAGGTAAAAACATTTGATATAAATTCTAAGGTAAGAAATCATGTAAAGATAAACATGATATAACAACATGCAACTCCCCCTTAATCCATGAAACTCTCTATACAAATTTTCTCCCCCTATCATATATTTCTCCCCCTAAAATAATTAACTTAAACATAATTATTTCTCCCCCTTTGACACCATCAAAAAGATTAACACTAAGTTAAAGGCACATGGCATCAAGTATAAAGAGAAACATACATTAAAATCAGTCAAAACCTGATAAAATCATGTTACTGTACTTGTTCACGATCCCAATTAAAGGAATCCGAATTTCTGATTTTCTGGATGAATTTCAGAAATGCATTATTAATTCCAAAAAATTCAAAAAATCATGAAATTTGGGGAACATATTTCTTTTAAGTATATCTATCATTGAAAAATAGGTTTTCATGAAAAACCATTATATTTCTACATATTTGTCAAAAATCCAAAAGCTTTAAAAACTACTAGGTTTTTGATCATAAGAGTATCCATTTTAACACCTAGTCTTGCATCCAATTGTTTCAAAACATGAATACATAGATTTTAGATTAAGAAATTGTTTTGAAAACATATGAAATATCCAACCATGATCTTTGGGCAATATGTCTATGAATTAAACATAAGTCTTCCCCATGATTGGTCTATTATTGCTATGTTGATACTTTAAATGACCATCTAAATGCCATAGGCATTAGTGGACATTTGTATCATCCTAACATCTCACCCATGCTAAGTTTGCAATCAAGTTAGCCTATAGTGAGTGTGAGATGCATCCTAGGGGGTATGTGTATACTTAACCAATATATTCATGCAATTCTATTAAGGTTAAGTATCAACCTAATAATCCTCATGATCATAAAGGCATATATGAATGAATTCTACATTATGATCATGAAACTCATGTATTCATCAAATAATAGTCATGCATTAGGTATTATAAGATGATAATAAACAAAGTTTCACCTAAAGCATGATTCAACCCTATTTCCCATGATTATGTGCCAAATATCAATAACATAAATCATGATTGCTAACATACATAGCAATTACATTAATCATCATGATTTAAGCATTATTATCTATTTATGGGCACATTATCATCACCCAACACTATTCTAAAAATGTTGTCCCACCATCCTAAGTCAACCAAAATATGATATAGGTCAATTCCATATGGTTGACTACCCTAGGGTTTTCTAACCCTTAAGGATGGATTTTGGAACCCAAAATAGATTCTTTCCTATTGGGTTCACTAAGTACTCCTTGGGGATCCATTTTCTAGCTATTATCTTCTTCTTATCTTGTCCCCTAACAATTAGGCATTTGTAGGCCTTTTCATTTTTCTTTTCCTTATATCCTAGGCCTTTCTTATTGAAACTTGCCCTTTGGCTCCCTAAGATCATGTTCAATGTGTTGGAGCCAATTGTGAATTTCTCTAGGGCTTTGGTTAAATAATCTACCTTTTCCCTTAATGCCCTATTTTCATTTATACATGCATCACTAACATCTAATGGCACATAAAGGTCATGTGAGCATGCATCATCATGGCAAGAAGAAACATTATCATTATTATTTAAGCATGCATTTTCTAGCTTATTTTCTAATGCCTTAATTTGATTAAGCATGCTTTTATTTTTCTTTTTCATGCCAAATAACTCCTTAGTTAAACTAGAAATTATGGAAACTATTTTCTTAGGAGAAGCATTCGTTACCATAGTTTCCATGTCTTCTTCTTCTTCTTCGGATGATGAGGATGTAGAAGCTCCCCCTTCATTTGAGCTCTCCCCACTTGAGCTTGATCCTTCATTTTCAGTGGAGGAGGAGCAATCCGAGTCATGAAGAGCCATTAGTGCTAGGTTGGAGTAGACATGCTCTTCTTCTTCGGATGAGGATGAAGAGGCAAGATCATCCCATGTCTTGGCTTTGAGTGTCATGGCCTTCCCTTTTCCTTTTGCCTTCTTCTCCTCTTCCTTCTTTTTACTTCCCTTCTTCTTCTTCTTTTCTTCTTTCTTCTTCCTTTCTTCCTTGCTCTTGTTTAGGAGGGGATAATTATCCCTTATATGTCCCTCTCCTTGGCAATTATAACATATGACCTTCCCCCTTGGTCTTCTATTTCTGTCATGAGATTTATCAAATCTAAAATTCTTAAATGCACGCCTTACCTTCCTTACCATGTAGGCTTCTTCCGTGCTATCCATGGAGGAGGTAGAGGCTTCATCGGATGAGGAGGAGGGGACTTCCATCTTCTTCTTCCCCTTATTTTCCAACAAGGCTACTCCCCTTGAATTTTGGACTCTAGGCTCTTCTTGTATACCTTCAAGCCTTGTCTCATGAAGCTCCATTGTTGAGAAGAATTCCTCCAAGGTGCTTACTTCTAAGTTCTTGGAGATATAAAATGAGTCCACCATGGAGCTCCATCTTGAGGACCGGGGAAAGGCATCTATGGCCTTCATTACCATATCCCGGTTTGATAGCTTCTCACCTACACTTATTAAACCGATTAGAATTTCCTTAAATCTAGAGTGTAGGGATTTTACCTTCTCTCCCTTTTCAAGTTTGATATTGGACAATTGGGAGCGAAGAACGTCTCTCCTTGCTAGCTTTGCCTCGTATGTGCCTTCATGGATTTCTATTAGTTTCTCCCACATTTCCTTGGCGCTAGCACACTCTCCTATCCTATTGACTTCTTGTTGAGGGAGGACATTGTATAGGTGGTGCTTGGCCTTTGAATTTGCCAAGTATTCTTCTCTTTGTCTTTTGCTCCATCTCGATTTCTCCAATGGCTCCCCATCCTCGTTCCTAGGCAACTCGAAACCGTTTTCCATTATTAATAGAATTTCAAAGTCGGTTTCGAAGAATACCTCCATTCGCTTCTTCCACCAAGAGAATTCGCCGTCGAACTTTGGTGGATGGATGTTTGAGCCGGCCATTTTGAAAATTTGCTTGTTGTGGCGGTTAGTCCTCGACAAGCTTTCCTTGGCTCTGATACCACTTGTAGGAGATCGATACGCCGGCTAGAGGGGGTGAATAGCCCTTTTCGTTTGGATGCCGGTATTTGCTCGTCTACAAAACTAATTAGCGCAAGCGGAAGACTAATAAAGACAAGCAAATAGAAATACGAGAAAACAAATGCTAACAAAGAATGTAATGTGGTTCACGACTACGCCGCTAATCCACGATCCCCGATTCGTCCTCGGTGAATCACTCCGCTAAACCAATCCACTAAATGGTCTCTCCTTTGCACCAAGCTAGGCGGAGGTAACCTTTACAATCAAGATCACTCTTCTTACAAATAGAATGGAGTAAAAGCAAGTAAGAAGAGTTTAGAGCTTGTGGGGCACTAGGAAGATCACTTGGAGCATAAGCATTAGCCTCTCAAAGGCTCACACCCTCTCTTTTTATAGAGAGGGCTGATTTCTTCCCGTTGGTCGCCACCAATCGACTGCCGCCCTTGGCAGTCGACTGCTGTCACTTCAACGGCCTCCGAACACGTTGGATCCCGACCGTTGTAGTCCAACGGAACTCTTGGCAGTCGACTGATGGACCTCATCAATCGACTGCTGCCTCCGTAGTCGACTGCCCAGTCGGCTACGAACGGTTCTGTGGCCAAAACCCTATTGACCAATCGATCGCCGCCTAGCCGATCAAATCTTGGCGGTCTTCACGTATCGCACACCAACTCGCCACAATCCGGTCGATCGGATACTCGAACTTCATTCGATTCAAGCGATCGCCGATCGCCATGACATGGCAATGATCGTGTCGAAACTCATCCGACACTTGGCCAAATGGCCAAGTTTCACCTAAGAGCTACCCCTTCCCGGGTTACATTCGCTCACTCTCATCTCCTGAGTCCTCGCCTTGAAGTTCTCTTCGTTCTCACCACGCCCTCGAAAGATCAGCGACGGCTCTGCAATGCTCCTTCGCGTCTCTTGCCTCGAAGTCTACTTCCTCCGGCTTCACTCCAAGCTTCTCGTCCGGCGGTCCCTCGGATGCTCCAAGCGCACGGCTTCCGTAAAGCTATCCTTCACCGACTCAAGGCACGAGTCATGAGATGTGAAACTCGCCACGGCTCCATGTGCGAATTACTAAGTCCTGCACGACTTCAACGCACATATCAAATCAACATATCAAACTAACTTAAACCCTTTGCCACACCATCAAAACCATATTACGGCAAGAGATTGCCCTAACATGGGAGGAATTTTGTAGCAATTTCTTGGGTGATTTGAGGCGATTTACTGGTGCAAGTTAGGGTCTTCAAGTGCGGCTCAAGCGATCAACCAAGCAAGCATTCAAAGCCATTGTTGTAAAGTTTTCTTTACTTGCATTTCATTATTGTCTTTGTATTTGTTTGTAATTCATTGTATTACTTTTGTAATCGCTTGTAAGAGTTTCTCCACCTCCGGTGTGTCACCGAAAAGGAGTACTTGATTAGTGATGATATTTGCATTGCTAGAGCTCATTTGAGCTTAATCCGTGGAGTAGGAACCCTAAGGTTCCGAACCACGTTATATTTGTGTGTTGTGATTGTGTTTGTCTATTTTGTTATTGTCATTATTATTTCCTCTATGTATAAGTATTGTAAGAAAACACGATCGAATTTCAAAAAACGACGAATGCGCCATTCACCCCCCCCCCCCCCCCGCTCTAGTGCTCACCGAAGTTCCAACAAGTGGTATTAGAGCCCGGGGCTCTTCTACGGATTAACAACAGGGAACAAAAGTGCTAGAGGATGGAGTTGCCAAAAGATGGACTTGGATGGGACATCAACACTTCAACCCTATACACCCTCTATGGACGAGAAGGTTTCAATCAATGGAAGGGAAGGATTGAAGAATTCATAATGATGAGGGACTTCGAAGATTGGGCCATCTTGATGGACGGATTTGAATATCCAAGGGGACCAAAGGAAGGATTCCTCAAAATAAAGAAGTGGACTTAAGAAAAACTCAAAGAATTCGAGAAAAATAAAAAGGTAATAAAATTCTTGGTTGATTTAACTCCTAATGATATTGTGTGTAGTTTAGCTGATTACATGAATGCCAAGGAGCTATAGAGAAAATTGGCAAGATTCCATGAGGAGTCCACACCGGTCCAAGAAGATAAGGAAGAGGAGTGCTAATCCTCTCAAGCTCAAGAAGAAGAGACCACATCATCTTCATCGCAAGAGCATGAGGAATCGGAGGTTGAAAGGCCATCAACATCCAAGGAAGAGGAAGAATTGGAGGAAGCCTCCACCTCTAGGATTGAGGGTGAGGAGAGGACTTCCACATCGGAACAAACTCAAGAAGAACCATCTACCTCCGGTTAAGAAGATGAAGAAGCTCAAAATTCCACCACCACCCTAGGTAACTCAAGCAATTTAGTTAAAAATAAAGATCATATAATTTTCTTTGAGTTTAGGTTGAAAAGGCATTACAAGAGCAAATGCCCAAAATGGGCCAAGGAGAAAGCACCGACACCAAAAGTCAACAAAAATTCAAAGGATGTGTTGGGATGTATACTGAAAAGTCTATCTTTTGTATGAACATCTTTATTTTGAAATAAGAATCACATGATCATTGTTTGCATATTTTTATGGTTATGCATATTGTCTAATACATTACATTGTAGATAACATGGTGTGTGGTGTCACACAGAAGATCATGTTATCGGCTCCTTGTAAAGTATAAGTGTAGGCTCACAACCAAGATGGCTTTGGACAAACCAATGGTATGGTTGTGGTGTGATTTGGTATTGGTTTGTCTTGACCATAGAATCACACTAGTACACTTTGTGTGTATTGAGCAGGACCGACTTAGAGGTGATTCGATTTATTGCTGACTACATAATCGAATCGGACCTCAAATATTATATTATACATACTCTTAATCCCGATATAATAACGGGCACATATACTTAGTATTCATTTCTTTGATTTACTAATGGGAGAGATTTATAGATTAAATCGATAGGCTCGGTAAGTTGGGAAATGATATTATTTATATGGTGTGTCGTTGATTATAGGAGGAAACCGTATCCTATATATTAGGATGATGATGTCCCCTTGAGGAGCTCATAAGTTTCATCATGTAAACTCTGCAGGTGGACTTGGTCCGGCATGATGAAAAGGTTGAGGGGTATTAATCATGGAGTTAGATGTTGATTAATTAATGGTCAGTAAATTAATTAATCAATGGACATTCGAGATCTTAAACACGGGAAGAAAATGTACATATAATATATGGAGCCCATATTACCTTATGGGGGTTGGTGAGGTAGATCAATGATAATCCTTTAGTGGATTGGATTATCATTAATGGATCGGACTTTATGTGGGCTTAATCCATTGGATGGCGAAGATCCAACTCCTCCTCATGGTCCCTATTGTATCCTATTAATACCTCATGAAGCCTAGATCCAATGGATGGAAACAAAACTCTGGATCCAAAGGTAGAGATTAAATCTCTAGATCCGATGGTTGAGATTAAATCTCTAGATCTGACGGTTGAGATTAAATCCCTAGAACAAATGGTGGAGATTAAAACAAGGCTTATCCCTAACTCTATAAAAGGAGGCTTTAGGGTTGGCGTGGAGAGCAATTTTGGAAGCAAGGGAGTTTGGAGTTGGCGGCAAGAGGCTTGGAGTAAGGGTTTGGAGCTTGGCAGCACCAAATAAGGAAATTATTTCCTTGTCTTTTTCTTCTCCATTGGTGGTTGGCGTCCATACAGCTCCTCTTTCCCCTTGGCCGGCGTCCAAACCCAGCTCTCCTCTTCTCCTTGGCCGGTGGAACCAAAGCTTAAGGTCTTCCCTTGGAGCTTTTGGCCGGTATTCATCTTTCTCACCCTTTTCCTTGTTGGCCGGTGGCAAGCAACTTGCTTGTTGCTTGTTGGTTGACTAAAGGAAAGAGAAGGGTCTTGTTTCTATTATTCCTCTTGCTTGGAACGAGCAAGGAAGGAAGATTGGTGATCTAGGAGCTTCGACTTTTGGTAGATCGTCGCCCACACAATGTCCAAAAGGAGGAAGGACATACGATAGAAGATCGAGAGGTATAACACTTATCTATCTTCATATGCAACATGTTTGTAATTGTTTTCAATTATATATGCATGATATATTCTGTTTTGTGGCTAAATATACTTGGATCCCGAACATAAACACAAAAGTCGGCGATCCGTACATCGTCTATTCCGTGACTATTCGCAGAATAGAGGTTGGTCGCTTGAACAACACGTTTGTTCAAGTGACTACTCTAATCGAATAGCACGATGATGACAAGGTTTTTTTTAAATATTTTGACAAAACCGTTGTCTTTGAGCGCCCATATAACACAAAAGACAACGGTTTTACAGTATATGTTGTCGTTGAGCATATTTTTTTTAAAATCAACAACACATTTTACAATGGTTTTCCCGAACTGTTGTCTTTAAGGTTTTTTTTTTATCTTAACAACAGTTGGGACAACGGTGCAATCAACTGTTGTCAATGAGAATTTTTTTGTTGTCGTTGTGATAATATTACAACGGTTTTAAACCGTTGTCAATGAAATTTTAAAAGTTTATAATACTATTTTTTTAATTATTTTTACTATTTTTTAAAAATTATTGGAAATAATACAACGGTGATTTTTTTTAATACTATTAATACTATTTTTTTTTATTATAATACAACAGTGAAATTATTTTTTTAATTATTAATACTATTTTTTTTAATTATTGGAAATAAGTTTTTTTTTAAAAAAAAATATAAATATATACGTTTACAACAATATATTTAAAAATTTATATATATTTTTTAAACAATATATTACAACAATAATTTTTTTAAAAGTTTATATATATTTAAAAATTTGTTAGGTTAAATAATGCTTCCCTAAACTTCTCTTCCTACTTCAAAACCTCTCCGCTCCTACTTCCCAAAGAACCTCCGCTGCTCGCTAGGTTGCGCGCCCATCCCTTCTTCTTCCGCGCCTTCCGCTGCTCGCCTGCTCTTTCCTTTTCCCGGCCATCCGCCACCGCTCGCGGGGAGTTGTTGCCCTTCTTCTCATCGCCACACCTCACCCGTGACGCGCCACTGCATCGCCAGATTCTCTTCCACCACTTCCACCGGTGGTCGTTGCTCCATTGTCGCCCTCTTCGCACGAGCAAAGGATTCGATCGCCGGGTGGTGTCGCCGATTCGATTTCCATTGTCGGTAATCCTTCCTAGCTCTTTATCGTGAGGGTAGATTCACCATCGCCAATTTTTCCTCCATCCGTCAGATCATCGGACCACCGCAGTTGAGCTTGGTTTCACCATCACCGCATTGTGGCGCGGTCTGACAGAGTCTTCAATACACGATGTCACTAATTGTTGATGGTGTCTTGATTCGATTGCGGCTGAGAAGTGGGTAAGCCATATGCAACAATAAAGCGAGTGAGTGCCTCAAGAAGCCTGCTTTGCATGAGACAATGGTCATGGTGTTTCTCTTATGCAGATCTTTGATATCTATTCAAATTGAGAAGAAAATTCTTTTAGCAAAACTGGTTTGCTAAAACTCTTTGTATTTACTCGTTGCATTTCAATTTTATTATATTAACTTTTGTCTCTTTGTAGAATTTGATGCAGTAGGATGTCTTCGTGCCACCATAGTAATTCCTTAATGTGTGCAATATGTCTAGACTTGAAAGTTTTGTTTGAATTTCACCTACATGTTGAATTTTCCGAAGTTCCCTTTAGTAATAGACTTACATGATCTATCATTTTAGCAATTTGTTTCATTTGAAACTCTAGTGCGGGTAAAAGTTGCTAACAAGTTATTAGCACTTCATAACACTTTTTTCTGTTCTTATAATTTTACCATTGAGGATTTAAAACTTAAATATAAGGCTACTTATCTTGAGAAATACTTTAAAAGAACTTTTGTCAATTATTTGGAAGGTTTCTGTAGGATCCTTTTCTTACATTTGGGATTACAGGAGTATATTTGTTGAAATATTCAGCACACTCATAGTCATAACCATTAACTGAAAATTTGGCAGTTGTATTTGATCAAATTCTTACCATGATTTTAACTGCAGTGTTAATTTAGTGACACCTTTTTGTCATGTAAAGTTGGACATTTTTAAAATCGACCAATATGTTCTATATCTAGAGGAGCTTAATTGATTAGAGTATAAGCTTTAATAGGTACAAGGTAATCAAAGAAATTTAGGGAATGTAATTAATATAATTTAATTGATTTGAATATTAGTAGTGATATAGTCTTACATAGAGCTCATTGGAGGAATAAAATATCCAGTAGTGACTTCAAATACTTGGGACAAATATGACTTGATGTGTTTGCTGACTTTAGCTGAAGCCAAATTGAGTATGCTTCTCAAAACACTGCTTGATATAAGAAGTCAATGCTAAGCAAACATTTGGAAAGAGTTGACATCCTACACCTTATCCGATCAGTATACTTGTATAAAAACTTAAAAAACCTAAATTAACTTTGCAAATTTTCTTTTGTCTATTAAATGGATTTTCTTTGCAATACTCTAAGTTATTCCACCTTTATAATGCAGGTTACCGAAGCTCTTTCAAATGCTGGTCTTGAATCTTCGAATCTGATAGTTGGTATTGATTTTACAAAGAGCAATGAGTGGACAGGTTTGTTTGTATTCTTAAATAACTTGACCATTCTTGTTGGTTTGATACATAGTTTAGAAATGCCACTAATTTTGTGAAGAAGTAAGTTTCCAAATAATTATCTCTCCTAAAAAAATTGGTTGCAAACAAGGAATTATATAGCCTGAATCAATTACTTGGAATTTAGTAGCTTGAAGAAATTTCACACTGTGATCTTATATTAAATATTGCACTTTTTATTCTTGTAATGTTGTGTGAACAATTAACTGCTTTTATGATGCTATTGCTAATCCGGTCTTTGGGTGGCTATCCGAGTTGCAAGGTCCAGATTTCTGGTTGTGCAAGCATACTAAGAAGTATATAAGATATGGTCATATTTAAATCCTCATGAACTTTAGCATGAATTAGCAAGCAAACTTAATGAAGCACAACCATCTTTCGAATCCTGAATTACAAGAACAAATCTGGTCTATATTCAGAAAGTGAGTATTATACTTGTTTTTACCTATTTTCCTTAGTTACGTATAATAATTTATTATGTCTATATTTTTGTATGTTCGTTTCATAGTCATAGTGGGAAATGTTTTTGTGCATTCTGGCAGATATGAAAGTTATATTGATGTTGAAATCTAGCAAAGATCCGTTAAATATTTTGTACTTTGTAGGAAATGAGAAGCTTTGTGAAAATCTCTGCATAACTGCTATAATTTTTTTCATCACAGGTTCCTTTTCAACCGGATAGAGTTAAATGCGGTTATTTTGTTTTATGATATATGAGAGAGATAATTGAAGGCGTCGCATCCTTTGACAAGTCTTCCCTACGATCAATAGTAATATTAGATATATATTCAATTTTTCTTATTGATACCATAGTGTTTAATTACATTTTCATTCATTTATTCACATGCAGTTCGCAAAATCTGTGATAGCGGCAAAGGAAATTGATGAAGTACGTTCGGAGTGGGCTGAATGCATACAAGATCACATATCATATGATTAGGAGAGATTTAAGTGTACTTACCTCTTTTGGTTACATGTGGTAATCTATATGTGTTTTGCATATTATGCATAATACTTTTGGTGCATATGATGTGTAGTTGTTTTGCCACAGTACTTTTTAATATATATCGGTAAGAGTGATCATTTAAAATGTGATGTGACCTTGTACTTTACATTGCTACAAGTGCGCGTGTATATATGTGTTTTCTATAATTCTTTTTGATGTCGTATGATTTATATTAAAAACGCAACACTATAAATCTACAACGGTTTATTGTGTTCTAGAGTAACCGTTGAGAAATGACAACGGTGAAAAACCGTTGTCTATGAGAAAAAAAAATCCATGGTAAATCGGTGGTCGGTCAAAGACAACGGTGAAAGACCGTTGTAGATTTAAGGAAAGATAACGTGAAAATGTTGTCTATTAGCAAATATCTGGTAAATTGATCGAGAAAGTGGTTCACCAAACACAACGGGTAAAAACCGTTGTCTTATCCTTGAAACGACAACGGTTTTTTACCGTTGTCTTTGCCCGAACCACTTTTCACAACGGGTCGATTTACCACGGATTTTTTTGCTAATAGACAACGGTTTTTCACCGTTGTCTATTCGATTTTTTGTTGTAGTGAGTGGGAGATTGTTGGGATGTATACTAAAAAGTCTATCTTTTGTATGACCATCTTTATTTTGAAATAAGAATCACATGATCATTGTTTGCATATTTTTATGGTTATGCATATTGTCTAATACATTACATTGTAGATAACATGGTGTGTGGTGTCACACGGGAGATCATGTTATCGGCTCCTTGTAAAGTATAAGTGTAGGCTCACAACCAAGATGGATTTGGACAAACCATTGGTATGGTTGTAGTGTGATTTGGTATTGGTTTGTCTTGACCATAGAATCACACTAGTACACTTTGTGTGTATTGAGCAGGACCGACTTAGAGGTGATTCGATTTATTGCTGACTACATAATTGAATCGGACCTCAGATATTATATTGTACATACTCTTAATCTCGATATAATAACGGGCACATATATTTGGTATTCATTTCTTTGATTTACCAATGGGCGAGATTTATAGATTAAATCGATAGGCTTGGTAAGTTGGGAAATGATATTATTTATATGGTGTGTCGTTAATTATAGGAGGAAATCGTATCCTATATATTAGGATGATGATGTCCCCTTGAGGAGCTCATAAGGTTCATCATGTAAACCCTGCAGGTGGACTTGGTCCGGCATGATGAAAAGGTTGAGCGGTACTACTCATGGAGTTAGATGTTGATTAATTAATGGTCAGTAAATTAATTAATCGACGGACATTCGAGATCTTAAACATAGGGAGAAAATGTACATATAATATATGGAGCCCATATTAACTTATGGGGGTTGGTGAGGTAGATCAATGATAATCCTTTAGTGGATTGGATTATCATTAACGGAACGGACTTTATGTGGGCTTGATCCATTGGGTGGCCAAGATCCAACTCCTCCTCATGGTCCCTATTGTAGCCTATTAATACCTCATGAAGCCTAGATCCAATGGATGGAAACAAAACTCTAGATCCAAAGGTAGAGATTAAATCTCTAGATCCGACGTTTGAGATTAAATCTCTAGATCCGACGATTGAGATTAAATCCCTCATCCGATGGGGAGGAAGGCACTCAGAGCCGACACGCAAGTTTGCTTGCATCACATGTCAAATCGTAATGGAGGCCATGGGAATTTATAAAAATATCCCTCTCCCACTTAGTAATTTAAAATTGAGGAATTTTCTAGCCTACGATATGCATATCAAACAATAAGAAATAAATATGAAAAATAAATTATTTTCCAACTATTATGGCTTTTGTCTTCAATATGTCTCCCGTCGCATCGTCATCTCGTCCGCTCCACCTACGCCATGTATGAGCCATCCAGAGATCCGAGCCGAGACTAAAAACTATTTTAATTTACATCCATCGATCCTATACTCCACGAGGGAGTGTACATGAAATCTAGATCGAAAGTAAACTAAAATAAAAAGAGTGGCTAAACAATGTCGTATCTAATTTACAAAAAATTAAATACTAGCCTTGTCAACCCCGAGGATTCAACAAAATATACACATACAATCCCTAAACACACAAAACCGGAAACCTTGGCTATGATACCAATTGTTGGGTTTGATCCGTGAGGGGAAACTTCGCTTCCCACTTCAACTCGGTCGCTTGTTCATGGCGATCCCATCGATGTCCCCGGATTAAAAAAATTTAATACTAGACAAAAGGGATTGCCCAAGCAACCATGTCATCGTCGTGCTATTCATTTAGAGTAGTCACTCGAACAAACTTGTTGTTCAAGCGACCAACCTCTTTTCCACAAATAGCCGCGGAATAGACGATGTACGGATCGCCGGTTTTTGTGTTTATGTTCGGGGTCCAAGTATATTTAGCCACATACATAAAGTAAACATCCATATACAACATGCATATAATTGAAAAACAATTATAGACATTATACAAAATAACACTAATCAAAATAAACAAGATTATACCTCTTGTTATACCTCTTGATCTTCTATTGTATGTCCTTCCTCTTTTTGGACATCGTGTGGGCGACGATCTTCCAAAAGTCGAAGCCTCTTAGACCACCAATCTTCCTTTCCTTGTTCGCTCCAAACAAAGGAAGATCATAAAACAAAAATCTTCTTCCTATCCAGAACCGGCCACCAAGTCAATAGACTCGATGTTGCCGCCGGCCAAGGAAGAGAACATGGAGTATAGGAACCGGCCAAAGGAGAATCAATGAGGGCATGGGCGCCGGCCAACACTTGGAGAAGAGAAAGGAAAGCAATCCTTCTCCTTGTTGCCGCCCAAACCCTAAACCTAACTCTCCTAATTTTCGGCCAAGGATGAAGGGAAGAAGAATAGGTTGAGCTCCGGCCAAGGTAGAGCGAAGAAGGATAGGTTCCGGCCAAATCTTAGGAAGAAGAAGAAGAGACTTCCTCCACCTGTTGCCGCCCACTCCTAATCCTAACCCTAATGGGATTGCTTGCCGCCCAAGGGAAGCAAACCCTAATGCCATCCATTAAGTTTCCGCCCAAGCCATCATCCCATATTTATAGAGTTAGGTTCATCCCTCCTTTTAATCTCCACCATTGGTTCTAGGGATTTAATCTCAACCGTCGGATCTAGAGATTTAATCTCAACCATCGGATCTAGAGATTTAATCTCTACCATTGGATCTAGAGTTTTGTTTTCATCCATTGGATCTAAGCTTCATGAGGTATTAATAGGCTACAATAGGGACCATGAGGAGGAGTTGGATCTTGGCCACCCAATGGATCAAGCCCACATAAAGTCCGATCCATTAATGATTATCCATTCCACTAGAGGATTTTCATTGATCTACCTCACCAACCCCCATAAGTTAATATGGGATCCATATATTATTTGTACATTTTCTCTCCGTGTTTAAGATCTCGAATGTCCATCGATTAATTAATTTACTGACCATTAATTAATCGACATCTAACTCCATGAGTAGTACCACTCAACCTTTTCATCATGCCGGACCAAGTACACCTGCAGGGTTTACATGATGAACCTTATGAGCTCCTCAAGGGGACATCATCATCCTAATATATAGGACACGGCTTCCTCCTATAATCAACGACACACCATATAAATAATATCATCTCCCAACTTACCGAGCCTATCGATTTAATCTATAAATCTCGCCCATTGGTAAATCAAAGAGATGAATACTAAGTATATGTGCCCGTTATTATATCGGGATTAAGAGTATGTACAATATAATATCTGAGGTCTGAATCGATTATGTAGTCAGCAATAAATCGAATCACCTCTAAGTCGGTCCTGCTCAATACACACAAAGTGCACTAGTGTGATTCTATTGTCAAGACAAATCAATCCCAAATCACACTACAACCATTCCAATGGTTTGTCCAAAACCATCTTGGTTGTGAGCCTTACTTATACTTTACAAGGAACTGATAACATGATCTCCCGTGTGACACCACACACCATGTTATCTACAATGTAATGTATTAGATAATATGCATAGCCATAAAAATATGCAAAAAAATGATCATGTGATTCTTATTTCAAAATAAAGATGTTCATACAAAAGATAAACTTTTCAGTATACATCCCAACACTTCTTAGGTACTTCAAAATATGCTTTACCATAGTCCAATGTCCATGTCCTAGATTACTTTGATTCTGCTAACTATGTCCACGACAAAGCAAATATCCGGCCTCGTACATAACATAGCATACATGAGGCTTCCTACCACCGAAGCATAAGGAATCGCCTTCATCTCCTCTATCTCCTTTGATGTTCTAGGACACATCTCTTTAGATAAAGGTACTCCATGCCTAAAAGGTAGAAAACCTTTCTTGGAGTTCTGCATGCTAAAACGGGCCAAAATAGTATCTATGTGTGAAGCTTGAGATAAGCACAACATCCTTTTCTTACAATCCCTTATAACTTTGATCCCAAGGATGTGTCTCACTTATCCCAAGTCCTTCATATCAAACTATTTGGACAACCATACCCTTACATCTGACAACACCTTGACATTATTGCCAATGAGAAAAATGTCATCTATGTATAGTACAAGAAATACCACTACATTTCCGTCACATCTCTTGTATACATAAGACTCATCCGGACTTTGAATAAATCCATATGACTAGATTACCTCATCAAAGTGGATGTTCCAAGATCTCGAAGTTTGCTTTAATCCATCAATGGACTGATTAAGCCTGCACACAAGATGCTCTTTTCCCTTTGCAAAGAATCCCTTTGGTTGCTCCATATAGATGTTTTCTTCAAGACTTCCATTAAAGAAAGTTGTCTTGACATCCATCTGCCAAACCTCATAATCCATATGAGCAGCAATAGATAAGAGAATCTGGATAGACTTAAGCATGGCTACTGGTGAAAATGTCTCCTCATAATCGATACTCTCTTTCTGAGTATACCCTTTCGCAACAAGCCTTGCTTTGAAGGTCTCAACCTTCCCGTCTATTCCTCTCTTTCTTTTGTAGATCCACTTGCATCCAATGGCTTTTACACCATTGAGTGGTTCTACTATCTCCTAGACCTGATTTAAATCCATAGATTCTATCTCAGAATTCGTTGCCCTTTGCCAAGATACCACATCTTTATCTTGGATTGCCTTGTCATATGTCCAAGGGTCATATTCATGTTCGCCAGGGACCAAATCAGAAGATTATCCCAAGAACATAAATCTATCAGGTTGTCTAATAACTCTCCCACTACGATGAGGTATCACCTATGTATCCTTTGTGACATGCGATGCAGTCACTTGTGGTATGTCCTCTTGTACTGTTGGTACTGAAGTGGTGACTTCCCCTCTCAATTCCTCTAGAACAATCTTGCTCATGGGCTTGTGGTATATAATCTTCCTCTAAAAATCGGGCATTCATGCTAACGATCACCCTCTAATCTCTAGGACTATAGAACAAACCACCTTTCGTTCCTCTAGGATAGCCTACGAACAAGCGCACTTCTATACGAGGTTCTACCTTAAGGGTTTTGCTTATCGAGTCCGTGAGGGGAAACTTCGCTCCCCACTTCACCTCGGTCGTTTGTTCATGGCGATCCCCTCGATGTCCCGGATTAAAAAAAATTTAATCCTAGACAAAAGAGATTGCCCAAACAACCAAGTCATCGTCGTGCTATTCGTTTAGAGAGGTCACTTGAACAAACTCGTTGTTCAAGCGACCATCCTCTATTCTACGAGTAGCCACGGAATAGACGATGTCCAGATCGCCGGTTTTTGTGTTTATGTTCGGGATCCAAGTATTATTTAGCCATATACAGATTTATATCATGCTCATAGTTGAAAAACAAAAACAAGCAAGTAACAAAAGAGAATAGAGAATAGATATACCTCTCGATCTTCTAATGTATGACCTTCCTCCTTTCGGACATCGTGTGGGCGACGATCTACCAAAAGTCGAAGCTCCAAGATTGCAAATCTTCCTTCCTTACTCTTCCAAAGCAAGAGGAAGAATAGAAACAAGGTTCTTCTCCTTCCTAAAACCAACCAACAAGGAACAAAGAAAATCCTTGCCGCCGGCCAACAAGGAGAAGGAGATGATGATGGAAGCCAACCAAGACACCAAAGGAAACCCCTAAGTCTTATTTCCACCACTCAAGGAAAAGGAGAAGAGAGGTTTGGACGTCGGACAATGGCTAGAAAAGGCTGGGAATGTAGGGATGTATACTGAAAAGTCTATCTTTTGTATGAACATCTTTATTTTGAAATAATAATCACATGATCATTGTTTGCATATTATTATGGTTATGCATATTGTCTAATACTTTACATTGTAGATAACATGGTGTGTGGTGTCATACGGGAGATCATGTTATCGGCTCCTTGAAAAGTATAAGTAAAGGCTCACAACCGAGATGGCTTTGGACAAACCATCGGAATGGTTGTAGTGTGATTTGGTATTGGTTTGTCTTGACCATAGAATCACACTAGTGCACTTTGTGTGTATTGAGCAGGATCGACTTAGAGGTGATACGATTTATTGTTGACTACATAATCAAATCGGACCTCAGATATTATTTAGTACATGCTCTTAATCCCGATATAATAACGGACACATATACTTAGTATTCATCTCTTTGATTTACCAATGGGCGAGATTTATAGATTAAATTGATAGGCTCGGTAAGTTGGGAGATGATATTATTTATATGGTGTGCCGTTGATTATAGGAGGAAACCGTGTCCTATATATTAGGATGATGATGTCCCCTTGAGGAGCTCATAAGGTTCATCATGTAAACCCTGCAGGTGTACTTGGTCCGGCATGATGAAAAGGTTGAGTGGTACTACTCATGGAGTTAGATGTTGATTAATTAATGGTCAGTAAATTAATTAATCGACAGACATTCGAGATCTTAAACACGGGGAGAAAATGTACAAATAATATATGGAGCCCATATTATCATATGGGGTTGGTGAGGTAGATCGATGATGATCCTTTAGTGGATTGGATTATCATTAGTGGATTGGACTTTATGTGGGCTTGATCCATGGGTGGCCAAGATCCAACTCCTCCTCATGGTCCCTAATGTAGCCTATTAACACCTCATGAAGCTTAGATCCAATGGATAGAAACAAAACTCTACATCCATAGGTAGAGATTAAATCTCTAAGATCTGACGGTTGAGATTAAATCTCTAGATCCGACGGTTGAGATTAAATCCCTAGAACCAATGGTAGAGATTAAAAGGAGGCTTATCCCTAACTCTATAAAAGGAGCTTGATGGGTTGGCGTGGAGATTAATCCAAGGAGAGCTAGGGTTTTGGGCGGCAAGAGAGGAATCCAAGTTGAGATAGGATTAGGGTTTGGAGGCTTAGGGTTTTGGAGGCTTGGGCGGCACCAAATAAGGAAGTTGTTCCTTTTCTTCTTCTTCTTTCAACTTGGCCGGCGTCCAGCAGCCTCTCAAGCTCTTTTCCATCCCTTGGTTGGCACCCAAAAGACTCTCCTCTCTTCTCCTTGAGTGGTGGAAACAAGACTTAGGGGGCTCCCTTGGTGTCTTGGTCAGTTTCCATCATCATCTCCTCCTCCTAGTTGGCCGGTGGCAAGGATTCCTTTTGTTCCTTGTTGGTTGGTTTTAGGGAGGAGAAGAACCTTGTTTCTATTCTTCCTTTTGCTTTGGATATCAAGGAAGGAATATTTGTCATCTAGGAGCTTCGACTTTTGGTAGATCATCGCCCACACGACGTCCGAAAGGAGGAAGGTCATACATTAGAAGATCGAGAGGTATATCAATTCTCTAATTTTTATATGTTACATGTTTGTATTTGTTTTTCAATTATAAGCATGATATAAATCTGTATATGGCTAAATAATACTTGGATCCCGAACATAAACACAAAAGTCGGCGATCCGGACATCGTCTATTCTGCGGCTACTCGTAGAATAGAGGATGGTCGCTTGAACAACGAGTTTGTTCAAGTGACCTCTCTAAATGAATAGCATGATGATGACTTGGTTGTTTGGGCAATACCTTTTGTCTAGGATTAATTTTTTTTAATCCGGGGACATCGAGGGGATCGCCATGAACAAACGACCGAGGTGAAGTGGGAAGCGAAGTTTCCCCTCACGGACTCGATAAGCAAAACCCTTCAATTGGTATCAGAGCTTCCGGGCAAAACCTACAATTGGTATCAGAGCCAAGGTTTCCGGTTTTGTGTGTTTAGGATTCGCTTAATTTTTTATGCACTTTTCATATATTATATGTGCCGGATAATAGTAGGATATGCGTAGTTTAACTCTTTGGTTGCAGGCATAAGATCCGACTATTATGGCCATATGTGTGTATGTGATTGTATGTGTCTATTTTGTTGAATCCTCGGGGTTGACGAGGCTAGTATTTTATTTTTTGTAAATTATATACGGCATTGTTTAGCCACTCTTTATTTTATTTTACTTTCGATCTAGATTTCATGTACACTCCCTCATGGAGTATAGGATCGATGGATGTAAATTAAAATAGGTTTT
Source organism: Wurfbainia villosa (assembly GCA_025175895.1). Classification (NCBI taxonomy): domain Eukaryota; kingdom Viridiplantae; phylum Streptophyta; class Magnoliopsida; order Zingiberales; family Zingiberaceae; genus Wurfbainia; species Wurfbainia villosa. The sequence goes on along the minus strand of CM046001.1, from coordinate 77,887,880 downwards.
AGTCTCGACTCGGATCTCCGGATGGCTTGTACATGGCGTAGGAGGAGCGGACGAGATGGCGATGTGACGAGAGACATATTGAAGACATAAGCCATAATAGTTGGAAAATAATTTATTTTTCATATTTATTGCTTTTTGTTTGATATGCATGTCGTAGGCTAGGAAAATTCCTCAATATCAAATTACTAAGTGGGAGAGGGATTTTTTTTTTAAATTCCCACGGCCTCCATTATGATTTGACAAGTGATGCAAACAAACTTGCGCGTCGGCTCTGAGTGCCTTCCTCCCCATCGGATGAGTTTGTTTGCGGATCACAAGGTCAAATATGGTTATAGGGAATTATCAAGGAGCGTGTGTACTTCCCCATCGGAAGGCACATAACCCGAGATAATTACCTTGGTACCGAGTAATGGTGAACACTTAGATACAAATATAAGTATCCTCCCCATCGGAGTCACTGCTTTTATTTGTAAGGCCAAAGAGGAACCAACTATTAATTTTACTTGTCAAAAAGTTAGGTTGACAAGATAGTAAAATTAATCGGTAAAACCTCCTCTTACAAATGTAGAATTCGTATACGTCCACACTATCGTGGCATACGATATTCTCGGTGTTTTGAGGTGTTGGTTGATTTTAAAATTTTATTGTTTGAGGAATCAATAATTTTTTGAAATATAAAGTAATGATCTATGTGATCCTTAGGATTTTCATAAATGACTTTCAGTCCACTTGTTGTGATACTAAAGGAAAATAAGTTTACTGTACCCAAATTATGTTGATTGGAAAAGAATCTAGATATTATCTTAACTGCTGAGGAGTACAAATTTGTACTTTTCGAAGAGTATCCTCCTAAGCCCGCGAATAAGCTGGAAGTCCTTGGAGCTGAGATTGATGGGGAAACTCAGGTCGATATCATTCTCCAGTCGACAGAAAGGCTTGCTCAGGCTAAGGCCATGGTTGCTCAAAAGGTTTCTACTTCTAAGCCGAAAGTCAAGAAGAAGAAGAAATAAGCTGGAGAAAAGGTGGTGGGAGGATCTCAGGGAGGAGTGAAGAAGCCGAAATGCAAGTGCTTCACTTGTAAGCAGGATGGACATTGGAAGAAGGACTGTCCCAATCCAAAACAGAACAAAGGTATATCCTTTGGTCTAGTCATTGAAACATGGTTAGCAGTGTGATCTACCAGCACTTGGTGTGTAGATACTGGAGCCTCTAATCATGTCTGCAATACTTTGCAGGGGTTCTAGGAAACCCGACGACGAGCTAAGGGAGAGATTACCGTTTACTTGGGCAATTCCATGAAGGTGGCGGCTATTGCAGTGGGAGATGTTTTATTTATCTTTTGAGGAAAATAAAACTTTGGTTCTAGAAAATTCCCTTTATGTACCTTTATTTAGAAAGAATTTATTTTCAGTTTCTAAATTGTTTATGAATGGATATTCTATTTCTTTTAATGATAGGGTTGTTATAAAAAGGAATAGGGAGAATATCTGTTCAGGTCCATTGATAGGAAATTTGTATATACTCGAACCAAAAGCTCCCACGATGCAAATAGAAGTTAATAACTCATCTTCTAATTCTAATAAGAGAAAAGAACCTTCGAAGATGAACCAAACATATCTTTGGCATCTTAGGCTTGGTCATAATAACCTAAGCAGAATTCAAAGGTTGATAGCTGATGGACCTTTGGGTTCATTAGTGGTGGAAGATTTCCCAACCTGCGAATCTTGCTTGGAGGGTAAGATGACCAAGAGGCCTTTTAAGGCCAAGGAGTATAGAGCTAAAGATGTGTTAGAATTGGTTCATTCTGATGGTCCTATGTCTATCCAAGCAAGAGGTAGTTTTGAATATTTCATCTTTTTCATAGATGATTATTCAAGATATGGATGACACTATGATCTGATCGTGGTAGTAAGTACCTCTTGGGATAGTCTAGGAATTACTTATCAGACGCTGGGATTCAATCCCAATTGTCTACACCTGACACACCCCAGCAGAATGGTGTAGCAGAGCGAAGGAATAGGACTCTTATGGAGATGGTTAGATCGATGATGAGTTATTCTGAGTTTCTAGATTCGTTCTGAGGATATGCTCTAGATACGGCGGTGTACATTTTGAACTTGGTTCCATCTAAATCAGTGCCTTCTACTCCCATAGAGTTGTGGACTGGGCGAAAGCCTAGTCTAAGACATATTTGGATATGGGGGAGTCCAGCACATGTGCTGAAGGCAGATGCTGGTAAGTTGGAACCTCGTACAGAAGTATGCATGTTCGTTGGCTATCCTAGAGGAACGAAGGGTGGTTTGTTTTATAGTCCTAGAGATCAGAGGGTGATCGTTAGCATGAACATCATATTTCTAGAGGAAGACTATGTTATGAACCACAAGCCCAAGAGTAAAATAGTTCTGGAGGAATTAAAAGGGGAAGTCACTTCTTCAATACCACCGGAACAAGAGGATATACCACATGTCACTGCACCGCGTGTCACAGAGGATACACAGGTGATACCTCATCGTAGTGGGAGGGTTGTGAGACAGCCTGATAGATTCATGTTCTTGGGAGAATCTTCTGATTTGGTCCCTGGCTAACATGAACCTGATCCCTGGACATATGACGAGGCAATCCAAGATAAATATGCGGTATCTTGGCAAAGTGCAATGAATGCTGAGATTGAATCTATGGATTCAAATCAGGTTTGGGAGCTAGTAGAACCACCCGATGGTGTAAAAACCATTGGATGCAAGTGGATCTACAAGAGAAAGAGAGGAATAGATGGGAAGGTTGAGACCTTCAAAGCGAGGCTTGTTGCGAAGGGGTATACTCAGAAAGAGGGTATCGATTATGAGGAGACCTTTTCGCCGGTAGCCATGCTTAAGTCTATCCGGATTCTCTCATGCATAGTAGCTCATATGGATTATAAGGTGTGGCAGATGGATGTCAAGACAGCTTTCCTTAATGGAAGTCTTGAGGAAAATATCTACATGAAGCAACCAGAGGGATTCATTGCTAAAGGCAAAGAGCATCTTGTGTGTAAGCTTAATCGGTCCATTTATGGATTGAAGCAAGTTTTGAGGTCTTGGAACATCTGCTTTGATGAGGTAATCCAGTCTTATGGATTTATTCAAAGTTCGGATGAGTCTTGTGTATACAAGAGATGTGACGGAAACGTAGTGGTATTTCTTGTACTATACGTAGATGACATTTTGATGATTGGCAATAATATCAAGGTGTTATCGGACGTAAGGGTATAGTTGTCCAAACAATTTGATATGAAGGACTTGGGAGAGGTGGGACACATCCTTGGGATCAAGGTTATAAGGGATCGCAGGAAAAGGATGTTGTGCTTATCCCAAGCTTCATACATAGACACGATTATGGATCGTTTTAGCATGCAGAACTCCTAGAAGGGTTTTCTACCTTTCAGGCATGGAATTCCTTTATCTAAGGAGATGTGTCCTAGATCATCTGAGGAGATAGAGGAAATGAAGGCAGTTCCTTATGCTTCGGGAGTAGGAAGCCTCATGTATGCGATGCTATGTACGAGACCAGATATCTACTATGCCGTGGGCATAGACAGTAGATATCAGAGTAATCCAGGACAGGGACATTGGACTACGGTAAAGCATATATTCAAGTGCTTGAGAAGGACTAGGGATTATATGCTAGTTTACCAGACAGACCAATTACTCCCTGTGGGTTACACGGATTCCGACTTCCAATCTGATAGGGATAACAGTAAGTCTACCTCAGTTTTTGTGTTTACTTTGGGAGGTGGAGCCATTGTATGGAGGAGTGTCAAGAAGAAATGCGTGGCGGACTCCACCATGGAAGCTGAGTATGAGGCAGCCTCTGAGGCGGCCAAAGAAGTTGTGTGGCTCAGGAACTTCATGATGGACTTGGATGTGATTCCTGGTTTTCCAAGAACTATCATAATTTATTGTGATAATAGTGGTGCAGTTGCAAACTCGAAGGAACCACGAGCCCATAAGGCTAGTAAACACATAGAGCGCAAGTACTACCTGATATGAGAAATCGTAAAAAAGGTAGAAGTTGTTGTCGCCTAGATTGCATCAGAGGATGACCTGGTAGACCCTTTTTCACTAAGGTCCTTTTAGCGAGAGCTTTGATAGGCATGTGGAGGGAAGGGGAATCAGATGTATGGCAGTATGAGGACAGCATAGTCTTTTAGTATAAGTGGGAGATTGTAGGGATATATACTGAAAAGTCTATCTTTTGTATGAACATCTTTATTTTGAAATAAGAATCACATGATCATTATTTGCATATTATTATGGTTATGCATATTGTCTAATACTTTACATTGTAGATAACATGGTGTGTGGTGTCACACGGGAGATCGTGTTATCGGCTCCTTGAAAAGTATAAGTAAAGGCTCACAACTGAGATGACTTTGGACAAACCATCGGAATGGTTGTAGTGTGATTTGGTATTGGTTTGTCTTGACCATAGAATCACACTAGTGCACTTTGTGTGTATTGAGCAGGACCGACTTAGAGGTGATTCGATTTATTGCTGACTACATAATCGAATCGGACCTCAAATATTATTTAGTACATGCTCTTAATCCCGATATAATAACGGGCACATATACTTAGTATTCATCTCTTTGATTTACCAATGGGCGAGATTTATAGATTAAATCGATAGGCTCAGTAAGTTGGGAGATGATATTATTTATATGGTGTGTCGTTGATTATAGGAGAAAACTGTGTCCTGTATATTAGGATGATGATGTCCCCTTGAGGAGCTCATAAGGTTCATCTGTTGGTGCAACAATGCCCCAAGCATTCATGTGTTTTGATGTTTGGATAATCATCTAAGTTAGGCAATGCTTTGTGATCTAATTGTGAACATGTTTAAGTGACAAGAAAATCCAAGGATGAAGACTTGGTGAAAGAAAAGTCCAAGTATGATCTTGGCAAGGAAAGTCCAAGGGACGGACTTGGCAGCATAAGACCAAGCTTGTAGTCTTAGCAGCATAAAGTCCAAGTGAACCTTAGCAAAGGAAGTCCAAGGGATAGACTTGGCAGCGTAAGACCAAGCTTGTAGTCTTGGCAGCGTAAAGTCCAAGTGAACCTTGGCAAAAGAAGTCCAAAGTAAAGTCTTGGCAGCATAAGTCCAAGCCTGTAGTCTTGGCGGCATAAAGTCCAAGATTTTGGCAACCCAAGACATGACGAGGCTGAAGGAAACTCTTGAAGGCGAGTGCAAGGCTGAAGAAAGAGTTAGAAGGTCAAGTCTAGGTCTAGGGAGTCAATTCAAGTATGAATTATTCATACTTAACTAGTATCAGTCGACTGATACTACGTAGCAGTCGACTGATAAGGTGCTCGACTGAGTCAGGCTAAAAACTGGACTATCAATCGGTGACAAAAAGGCGATCGGTGATGAGGCAATCGATCATTGCCAATCCATCGATCGGTGAAAATGGGCACATAATGGAGTCTCACTCGACTCCTCGATCACTGATCGATCGTTTCGCTTCATCAGTCGACTGATGAAGTGATCAGTCGACTGATAGGCCTCCCGTTGGAAATGGTGGCTGCGAATCCCCGTGGATCTGCTCTGTCAGAAGCCGTTAGCTTCGACGGCAGTTGACTGATGGTGAGCATCAGTCGATTGATCAAAGCTCAATGGGAAAAATAACCCTTCTTCTATAAGAAGAGGCCTTGGGGAGCTTGGTGAAACTAGTGCTCTCATTCCTAGCTACACCCTTGTGCTCACCAAGTTTTCTCCAAGTATTTTTGTGATTCTAAACCTCCTCTTCTCTAGTCTTCATCTTCCATCATTGTAAAGAAGAGGAGTGCATTGTAAGACAAGATTTCTCCACCTTGGTTCATCCAAAGGAGTATTTAGTGAAGCTTGGTTGGGGCTAATCCACCTTACGGATTACCGTAGAGTAGGAGCGTCATCTCCGAACCATGTACATCGGGTGTTAGCATTGTTTTCTTGTTTCTCATTCTTATTTGTATTTGTATTGCTTCCGCTAATGTACTTATAGAAACAAAGAAAGGCTAATCACCCCCCTCTAGCCATTACAAAGATCCAACAAGTGGTATCAGAGCCCGGATAGCTTGGAAGATTTCACCATCAACCAAGGCATCAATGGCTCTTCAAGAGGGATATAGCACCGCCAAGCCACCGCTCTTCGATGGGAGTCACTTTGCGTATTGGAAAGGTAGGATGAAGTATTATCTAATGAGTAATATTGAGATTTGGCATAGCATTGTAGATGGCTTTGAGGAACCGGTGGATGAACATGGAAACCCTATTCCAAGCAAGGATTGGACAAGGGAAATGAATAGGAGGTTCGAATCAAATGCAAAGGCGGTACTCACCATCCAATGCGGTATTACAATGGAGCAACTCAACAAGGTGGGGCCTTTCGAATCCGCCAAGGAGTTATGGGAAAAGCTCATTGAGCTAAATGAAGGATCCAAGGAGTCGAAGAGGGCCAAGAAGGACTTGCTAATTGGACAACTTCAAGCCTTCCAAATGAAGATGCATGAAACCGTAAGCCAAATGCATGGAAGGTTTAAGGAGATTGTGAATGGACTCCACATCATAGGTGAGCGAGTTGACAACCGGGATTTGGTAAGGTACATTCTTCAAGCATTTCCTAGAACTTCTCTATGGACTTCTATAGTTGATGCTATTAAGGTAACTAGGGATCTTTCTCAAATTAAAATTGATGAATTATTTTGTGAGTTTGAATTGCATGAGCAAACTAACATGTCCCCTAAGGAAAAGGGTTTAGCTCTATTTGTTGAAAAGAAGGAAAAGAAGAAGAAAGAAAGGAAAGAAGTGTCATCATCATCCGAGTCGGAGCATGATTCAAGTAGTGATGGAGACTCGTCTAGTGAGATGGCCCACTTTGTCAAGAAGCTCTATAGAAAATCAAAGGAGTTCAAGAATAGAGAAGCAAGGAAGGGGTCCCATTCTTCAAGAGGTAAGTTTAGTGGTAATTCAAATTTTAACAATAATGTGATTTGCCATGCTTGCAATAAGAAGGGGCACATAAAGCCAAATTGCCCGGAGCTAAAGAAGAAGGAAGAAAAAGAAAAGAAAAAGAAGGAGAAGAAGAAGAAGGAGGCCATGATGGCTCAAAACACATGGGACACACCAAGTGTTGAAGATTCCTCCTCCGTTGATGAGTTTTGCCATGTCACACGCCATGTGTCACTCATGGCCCAAGGAGATGACTCCGGTACATCAAGCCAAGAAGAAGACTCTTCAAGTGATGAATCGTCATCTAGTGACGATGAGGTAATGAACTCTCCTTAAGTTAAGCTTCTTTATAAATCAATTGCTTATCTTAAAGAGGCTCTAGATAAGTCTAAATCTAAGGTTAGAAACATGAAGGTAGAACTAAAGGTCATTAGGAATGAAAAACCTTCACATGGTGATTCTTGCATACTTAAGGAAGAGAATGACAAACTTAAGGATGAGGTTAGTGACTTAAAGGAATGCTTAGAGAAATTTACGAATGGCTCAAAATATCTTGACATGATCCTTAGCTGACAAAGAGTCGTTTACAACAAGGCCGGTGTAGGATATAAGCAAAAAGAAAAAGAAGTTGCTTATATCTCATTGATTAATAGAAAAGCAACCATTAAGGGTAAGGTTAAGAAAGCATGGGTACCTAAGAAGCTTTTACTTAATGTTACCGGTCCTAATGTTTGGGTACCAAAAAATTGTGTTTTTCATGTTATTTAGGTAGGAGAGCAAGGTATGTGGATTGTGGATAGCGGTTGCTCAACACACATGACCGGGGATGTGAGCAAGTTCTCCACAATTAAGTATGTGAAGAAGGGAGCGGTGTCTTTTGGAAATAGTGGAAAACTCAAGATATTTGGTAGAGGTACAATTGAGGTATCCCCCAAAATCGTCATTCACAAAGTTTTATTAGTTGAAAATATGAAATTCAATTTATTAAGTGTTAGTCAACTTTGTGATGCAAGCTACCATGTTTTTTTTTAATCTTCTAAATGCATGATTAGACACAAGGAATTAAATGATTGTATGTTAGTTGGATATAGGAAATCAAATATTTATTATGTTGATCTTTCATATGCTTCTAACATTTCTACTAAGTGTCTTGTTGCAAAAGAAGAAGAAAGTTGGCTATGGCATAAGAGATTGGAGCACATCAACATGAAAAACATAGCCAAGGTAGCCAAGTTGGAGTTGGTCAAAGGGCTACCAAAGATCAAGTATGTCAAGAACAAAATGTGTGATGCATGCCAAGAAGGAAAACAAACAAAGACATCACACAAAGGTAAAACCTTAACTAATACCTCTTTACCGTTAGAACTATTGCATCTTGACTTATTTGATTGCCATAGTACTCCTTCTTTAAATGGTAGCAAATATTGTTTAGTTATAGTAGATGATTTTTCTAGGTATACTTGAGTCTATTTTATGAAACATAAGGATGATACTTTAAAAATAATCATAGGATTTAGTAAAAGGGTTGAAAATGAAAAGAGTCTCAAAATCAACCGGATCCATAGTGATCATGGCGGTGAATTTGAGAATTCTAAATTTTCACAATTTTGTTTAGAGCAAGGGTACAAGCATGAGTTCTCTTGTCCTAGAACACCCCAACAAAATGGGGTGGTGGAAAGGAGAAATCGTGCCCTACAAGAGGCGGCTAGGACTATGCTTAATGCATATTCTCTACCTAGCTACTTGTGGGCGGAAGCGGTTAATACCGCTTGCTATATCCAAAATAGGGTTCACATCCATAGGTTTTTAGGAAAGACACCATTTGAATTATGGAATGGGACTATTCCCACAATTCATTATTTCAAAGTCTTTGGATGTAAAGTTTATATTTTAAACACCAAAGATAACTTAGGAAAATTTGAATCCAAAGCAGATGAGGGAATCCTAGTTGGATACTCATCTACGAGTAGAGGATATAGAGTCTACAATAAGAGAACCCAAGGGATTGAGGAGTCCTCCAATGTTCAATTTGATGAAACCACTAGTACCTACCCTAGAAAGTCCTCCATTGATAAGGATATTAATGACAATAATCAAGACATTACCCAAAAGCTTCAAAATTTGACCATAAGGGGTAATGATCAAGGGGGAGGAAGAGGAGATTCCGAGGATGAAAGGAGGGTAGAAGATAACAATGATCAATTTGAAATCCCTTCTTGAACCCTAAGAACTCATCAAGATCATCCACTTGACCAAATAGTAGGAGATCTATCTCAAGGAGTAAGAACTAGGTCATTTCATAGAGCTCCTACTAGTCAAGTAGCTCTTATTTCACAAATTGAGCCAAAATCGATCAATGATGCATTACATGATCCGGATTAGATTTTGGCAATGCAAGATGAATTGGCTCAATTTGAGAGGAGTCAAGTATGGGAGTTAGTACCTAGACCCAATGATAGCACCATAATTACTACAAGATGGGTCTTTAGGAATAAGCTAGATGACCAAGGAAATATCACTAGAAATAAGGCTAGGTTGGTTGCTAGGGGATTCAATCAAGTTGAGGGGCTTGACTATGATGAGACTTATGCCCCGGTTGCTAGGTTAGAATCTATTAGAATTCTCTTAGGGTATGCTTCCTATATGGGATTTAAACTTTATCAAATGGATGTTAAATCAGCATTCCTAAATGGTTATATTAAGGAAGAAGTATATGTAGAACAACCACCCGGGTTTGAAAACATAGATTATCCAAACCACGTATATAAGCTTAGGAAAGCGTTATATGGGTTAAAACAAGCTCCCCGGGCATGGTATGAAAGATTGTCATCCTTCTTAATTTCTAAGGATTTTAGAAGAGGCCAAGTAGATCAAACCTTGTTCATAAAGTCAACATTAAAGGATATCTTCATAGCCCAAGTATATGTTGATGACATTATTTTTGGGTCAACAAATGATGATCTTCTTCAAGACTTTATAAAAAATATGGAGAATGAATTTGAAATGAGTTTAGTTGGAGAGATTCATTTTTTCCTAGGGTTACAAGTCAAGCAAACCAATGAAGGGATTCATATTTATCAAACCAAATATGCAAATGAAATAATCAAGAAATTTGGTTTGGAAAATGCCAAAATTGTAACCACTCCTATGGCCACTGGCACTAGAATAGATAGTGATCATGATGGTAAATCAATTGATCTTAAACTTTATAGGAGTATGATTGGTAGCCTACTATACCTAACCGCTAGTAGACCCGATATCTTATTTGCGGTAGGTATGTGTGCAAGATACCAATCTTGTGCCAAAGAATCACATTTAGTAGCCGTTAAGAGAATTTTAAGATATATTAAAGGCACCATAAATGTAGGACTTTGGTATCCTAGGACTAGGTCTTTTGAGTTGCTTGGCTATACCGATTCCGATTATGCCGGTTGCAAATTGGATAGGAAGAGTACTAGTGGTGGATGTCAATTTCTTGGGTCCTCCCTGTTAGTAATATATGAGAGATGACCTAAGGCAATCGCCTTATATATGAACCATTTATATGATAAATGAAGATTCACTATTTGAGTATACATGTTTAATGTATTTGATTGGATCTTAAACTCATTTACTGAATGTCCACGATACGATTCACAGCATGAGAGAATTTGTGATTGGATCACAACTAGTGAGTATCTCTACATGTGTAATTGTGATGTATCGGAATTATCCTAGTCGATGAATTGATGGATTTGGACACCATCAGATTACATCGAGACTAGCACGAGTATACTCCTTGGTGTATCCAAGCGGTGATTCTCACTTGGTGAGACATTGTGATGTCGGAGTTAATCGTGGATGCTAGTTATGGTAACTAGTTCATTGGAGTGACAGTAGTAAGACTTCATATGGTTCTCTGCATATATAGATATGTCGATGAAGTTCTTCTTGTGGCTTAAGTCGATGTTCCTTTGACTTGCGGTATTCAAGTCATCTTGATCATGGAGACTTATGCTTTGACATCTTAAGCAAACATCTCAGGAGATGTGGACCGAGATGATTGGGTATAAGTGAAGTGATCGAAGGTGTTTGAATAGCCTATAAAGATTCACCACTCCTTGCGAGGAGATGTATACCCATGGCCTCTCGTCGGATTGTTACTAAAGTCTTTGGCCAAAGCATTACATGTTTAGAGTAAGTACTCTTGATACATGTGGAGTAACTAGAATCCGTGGGGCGAGGAAATGATACTTGGGCTAGGTGTGGCGTAGTCGGCCTAGTGAGGGTGACACAATAGACCATGTCACAGAACCAAGTGGGTATAAGATGAGTGAAGGAATGGGGCGCGATTCATTCGAGCTCTTTGAAGGGTTTGAAATAGTTAGATCAACAGTTGATCTTTTCGGTTAATTGGGGATCATGATGTACTACTAGGTGCCACTCATGATCGTTCTATAATTAATGGTTAATTATAGTCGGCCAACATAAACCGAGAACCTATTTGGTCACACGCACAACGAGTGTAATCCAAAGGATTTAAAACGAGCTTGAGAATGGGATTCTCAGACCGAGAGAAACTATGTTTGGTTGGACCAAACATAAAGCGAGCATGAAATTGTTTCAGTAGCAATGGAAGCGTGGATGGGCAGTGTCTTATGAAGACATAATGGATGGATCAAAATGGTTTGGTTCTAATCCAATGGATAAGAATAAACCAAAGGGTTTGGTTTATTTTAAACGAATGAACCAAAAGTTGGTTCGGTTTGTTTTAACTTAAAATAAACCATCTTGGTTTGGTTTATTTTAACTTATCTTAATGGAGCGGGTTAACGGGCCTAATGGTTATGATTTAATAACCATTAAGAGAATTGGTTCTCTATAAAATAGGGCTTTAGGGTTTTTGTAAAAACCTAATTTTTGAGGCAACCCTAATTGGCCGCCCACCCCTCTCTCCCTCTTGTTGTTGGCGTCAACAACAAGAGCAGCCGCCCAACCTCATTGAGCTGCTGCCATCTCTTTGCCGGCGTCCAAGCTTCGGCCGGTGGACCTCCGGTGATCTCCCTTGGGTTCGGTGTAAAGGTGAGCCTCCATCTCCTCTTTAGCCGGCGCCTATATCCTCCACCAAGCTGTCCAGTTTTCTGGACAGCTTCTTCTCCTCTCGTCGGAGCGTTGTTTGGACGACGGTTAGTGCTCCGACAGCGGCTAACATACCGGGGATTTGATCTCCGGTAATCCTCTGAGGTGGAGGACGAAGGATTCGTCAATCGGTTGACGAATACCTCTCCGGAGAAGCAAGTCTTGAGGACTTGTTTTTAGGTCCGAATTTGGATTCGGATTGTGATCATCTCTCGATCACGTCGTCTTCAACACGAGGCTAGTAACCCGTACGAAGACGAAGCTCGTGACTTAGCGAAGTCATCCCGAGGAGCTCGGCGTGGATACGGATAGAGACGATTCTTACGAGGATCGTTCCGGTTGATGCCGTTCCCGCTACACGTCATACGGAAGGTATAACGTAGTTTAATTTCCTTATATTGCAAATTTTAATTTACGGTTATGTCTACACTTGTTGTAATAGCATGCGTGTGTTGTGTGTGTTGTAATAAATATAGATTTATTATTTTTAATTGCTTCCGCTGTGCTCATGTTTACGAAACATGATCGAACACACACACGCCGCGGTGCCGGAAACCCACCAGTGGTATCAGAGCCCAGGTTGTGTTTCGACATAATCGTAAAATTGGTTTTGCGATAGTCATAATGTATTTCTGGAAATTTTCTAAATTTTGGAAATTTAGAAGTATTTATGGAAATTTTTCAATTTTGGAAAGTCTAGAAGTATTTATGGAAATCTTCCACTTTTGGAAAGTTGGAAGTATTTATGGAAATTGATATTTTCCATAAATAAAATATTTGATTAGATTCTGGAAATTTGTTTCCTAATTTAATCTTGATTTGATTTGGGAAATCAAATCTTAAAATATTTTATTTCCATAAGTAGTTTTGAAGATTTAGGAAATTGGTTTCCTAAATAGATTTTCCTTAATCAAATAATTCCATGAATAAAATATGTGATTAGATTTGGAAATTTGTTTCCTAATTTAATTATGATTTGATTTGGAGAATCAAATCTTAAACATATTTTATTTCCATAAATAGTTATGACATATAAGGAAATATTGTACATGACATAATTGTATGACATGTAATTGCATTAGATGCATAACATTATGTCATGCGTGTCGTGACATGTAGATGTATGCCATGTATGCCATGCCATGTAGATAATAGTTATTTGCATGCAAAGAGGATGAGACATAAAAACCCTTAAACAATATTAAAGCCTACACCTTCCATTAATATGGTTAGAACCAGAGTTCCGTTTCTTGTTTGGGTTGTTGGACTCTCTCCAAGCCCGGCTCGAACCCGAACATGTTCAAACCATGGAATAGTTTAATACTACTATGGTAAGAGTCAGAGGTCAATCGTTAGCTTTGGTTGTTGGACTCTCTCCAAGCTGGGCTAATTGGTTGAATGCGCTCTAACCATATTAAAACTATTCTTGATTAATGGGTTGGCTTTAACCTGGAGCATCGGCTTGTTGGACTCTCTCCAAGGTCGATGTTAAGGGAGGTGAAGTTGGGTGCTATGCATGATGCATACTTGTTAATGTGTTAACAACCCAATGTATGTGAACATTCAATTAGTTGATAGCACATTGTGATAGTTGCATATCGTGATATGCAATCGGTATAGATGATACCTACCGTCGTAGTTATGAATGGCTTGTTGGACTCTCTCAAGGTTGTTCATAACTATGATGGATATCAACCCGATTCGGAGATGGACCTACGATCTCGAAGTGATTTTGGGGTTTTGAAATTCGAAAAATGAATGGGATTTATAAATGTATATTGATGCATTTTAAAATCATTTTCTCATATATGCTCGTTTTGTATTTCTAGGTCAATAAATTGATCATGAGCGTCTTTGAATTTGCACTATTTTGGATTGAACAAAGTGGGCCTAACTTCTGGGTGGCTTTAGAAACACGAGAATTGTTCTCAAGCGGAAAAGCTTGCATATGTCCTTGAAGAGCCTCTTCGCCATCTAGGGCGATGCAACTCGGACCAAATGTTGGTCTATCGAAAGCATGTGGATTACGGTGGCGAGTTGCATCATGCTAGCGGCGATGGTACGAGCTCGAGCGGCATGAGCATATGGATGCTAACACTATGGTCTTCCATCTTCATGAGTTGTTCGATGAGCAAGCGAGATCGAAAGGTTCGAGGTCTCTAGGCTCCTCTTCACCACGAAGATGCAAGAAGGTTCGTCTGTGCGGTTTGTGCTAAAGATGAGCGGGTACATCAATGACTAGCTACCCTCGGTTTTGTGATGGATCATGAGTTAAGTATTGACTTAATTGCATTGTTTGCCCAAGAGTTTCTCAATTTGTGATGAACTATCGGATGAACAAATTGGAATCCACCATTCGAGCTCCTCAATATCTGAAGGCATGTGGAGCCTTGAAGCATGAGGAGAAGGCGGTTACATTAGTTGATTCCTCAAAGAAAGGTTCTAAGAGGAAGGCAAAAGAGCGAGAAGAAAGGAAAGAAAAAGGCAAAGAAGGCGGAACCCAGTATAAAGGGCACTTGCCATCCTGTGGCAAGGAAGGCCAGAAAAGCGCAAGATTTATCTTGAGTCCATGAAGAAGAAGAAGGCATCCGATGCCCCATCCTCTTCGTATCTTCGTTATTGATTGTCATTCTATTTCCTTAGACACTTGGGTATTGGATCTTTGGGTGTAGCTCACATATATGTAATGACATACATGGGCTAAGGAATAGAAGAAGACTTGTCGAGGAGAGTCAAATTTGCGAGTTGGAATGGAGCAAAGGTTCTTTGCATCGCCATCGGAACTTATTCTTTGAAGCTCCTAGTGGACTAGTCTTGGGCTGGACAATTGCTATTATGTTCCTTCTCTAATAAAGAACATTGTGTTCTATTTCTGTTTAAATAGAAATGGTTTCCATTTAACGTTTAGTAACAATTGTTGTTATATAACTTTGAATGGCGTACTTTATGGGGAACTTTGAGTAATGGCATTTATCGTTGGGCGTATCCGGTGACATTTTCAATATCGAAGCGAGCAACAGCGTGCTCGAAAGGATAATCACATAGACTCCTATATGTGGCATTGTCGTCTTGGCCATATAAGCAAAAGCGCGTATCCGAATTACACCGATGTGGAATTGAATCGTTGAATTGGATTCATACGATACATGCGAATCATGCTTAAAAGGCAAGATGACTAAGTTACCTTTTCTTTGGAAAAGGTGAGCAGTGGGAGAGTTACTAGGTCTATACATCTTGATGTATGTGGACCTATGTCAACTCAAGCATTAGGAGGCTATAGCTACTTCATTACCTTCACCGATGATCACTCACGGTTTGGGTATGTGTTCTTGATGAAACACAAGTCTGAAGCCTTTGAAAGGTTCAAAGAATTCAGAAATGATGTAGAGAAACAACATGACAAGAGTATTAAAATACTTCGATCGGATCGAGGTGGTGAATACTTAAGTCAAGAGTTTCTTGATTATCTACGAGACAATGGCATATTGTCTCAATGGACTCCGCCCTATACACCACAGCATAATGGTGTATCTGAGAGGCGTAACCGGACCTTGTTGGACATGGTCAGGTCAATGATGAATCATGCGACTCTTCCCAAGTCCTTTTGGGGTTATGCACTTCAGACAGCTGTTTACTTGTTAAACAGAATGCCTACCAAGGTAGTCTCAACTACTCCATATGAGATATGGAATGGTAAGAAACCTCATGTATCTTACTTGAAGATATGGGGTTGTCACCTTATGTGAAGCGGTATGTATCGGACAAATTGGATGCTAAGTCGATAAATGTCTATTTATTGGATACCCTAAGGAAACAAGGGGTTACCAATTCTATCATCTGTGGAACAAAAGGTGTTTGTTTGAGGCATGTTGTGTTTCTAGAGAAAGAGTTTCTCTTGCAAGAAAGCTGGGAGTGTCGTCGAGCTTGAGGAGGCTCGAGACTCAAATAGACATTGATGAGATACAGTGAAGCACAGACGGTAGCAACTCATAGTGATGAGCAATCATTTGGACCTATTAACACCACATCTTCGTAGATGCAGGTAGAACACACGCATATTCTGAGAGATATGGATTTCTCGTAAGTGAATCGAGCGACGTGTTACTCATTGATGATGAGAGCCTACAGTTATGAAGAAGTCTTGACAAGTTGAGAAAGGGATAAGTGGCTTGGTGCCATGAAGTCGAAATGGATTCCATGTAGAAAACCAAGTTTGGAACTTGGTTGACCCACTGAAGGCATAAAGCCTATAGGGTGCAAGTGGGTTTTCAAGAAGAAAACCGACATGGATGGTAATGTGATTACCTATAAGGCTAGATTGGTGGCGAAAGGATATCGTCAAAACAAGGTGTTGATTATGGCGAAACCTATTACTTTGTAGCTATGCTTAAATCCATTCGGATGCTCTGGCCATAGCGGCTCATTATGATTATGAGATATGGCGGATGGATGTAAGCGGCTTTCCTTAATGGAAACCTGCTCGAGGACGTGTATATGATACAGCCTGAGGGTTTCACATCGGTTGATAAAACCAAGGTATGCAAATTGCGATGATCCATTTATGGATTGAAGCAAGCATCCAGGAGCTGGAATATCCGTTTTGATGAGACAATCAAAAAGTTTGATTTCTCACAAAATCGAGACGAACCTTGTGTGTACAAGAAGGTTAGTAGAATGCGATGCGTGTTCCTAGTATTGTATCGATGACATATTACTTATAGGAAGCGATGTTTCAATCTTCTACGTCATTGAAGGTTTGAAGACATTCTCCATGAAAGACTCGGGAGAAGCAACCTACATCCTTGGGATTAAGATCTATAGAGATAGATCAAACGGTTGCTTGGTCTTTCGCAGCTACATATATAGACCGAAAGCAAAGAGGTTTAGCATGAATCCAAGAAAGGTTATCACCCATCGTGCATGGGGTACACCTTTGGCGATCTATGTGAACCATGTTAATATATACTAAGGGACATGGTGATGGACAGATTATGCGAGATTCATGATTCTATGCGCATATGAATACGCAGATGAGTTGGAAAAGTTCCAAACAGAAGAGCGGATTCTACCAAGGTAGAATATATTGCAGCCAAGCAGAAAGGAAGCGGTTTGGATCAAGAAGTTCGTTCTCATGAACTTGGTGTGATTCCCCATTGTTGAAGCAATACGGTCTGCGACAACAATGGAGCAATTGCACGAAAGAGCCAAGGTCTCATCAACGATCCAAACATGTTTGGCTATCATCTTATCGGAGAGATCATAGGGAACGAAATACAAATCGAGAAAATTCCCACCGAAAGGAACTTAGCGGATCCTTGACTAAAGCATTACCTCAAAGCAAGTTTGAGGGTCATGTTAGAGCTTATGGTATTGATACCGTAGCGATTGGCATTAGGCCAAGTGGAGTCCGTTAGTAATATATGAGAGATGTCCTAAGGCAATCGCTTTATGTATGAACCATTTATATGATAAATGAAGATTCACTATTCGAGTATACATGTTTAATGTATTTGATTGGATCTTAAACTCATTTATCAATGTCCACGATACGATTCACAGCATGAGAGAATTTGTGATTGGATCACAACTAGTGAGTATCTCTACATGTGTAATTGTGATGTATCAGAATTATCCCTAGTCAATGAATTGATGGATTTGGACACCATCAATTCTGTAGAGACTAGCACGAGGTATACTCCTTGGTGTATCCAAGCAGCTGATTCTCACTGGCTGGAGACATAGTGATGTCCGGAGTTAATCGTGGATGCTAGTTATGGTAACTAGTTCATTGGAGTGACCAGCCGTAAGACTTCATATGGTTCTCTCGCATATATAGATATGTCAATGAAGTTCTTACTGTGGGCTTAGTGCGATGTTCCTTTGACTTGCGTATTCAAGTCATCTTGATCATGGAGACTTATGCTTTGACATCTTAAGCAAACATCTCTAAGGAGATGTGGACCCGGGATGATTGGGTATAAGTCGAAGTGATCGAAGGTGTTTGAATAGCCTATAAAGGATTCACCACTCCTTGCGAGGAGAAGTATACCCATGGCCTCTCGTCGGATTGTTACTAAAGTCTTTGGCCAAAGCATTACATGTTTAGAGTAAGGTACTCTTCGATACATGTGGAGTAACTAGAATCCGTAGGACGAGGAAATGATACTTGGGCTAGGTGTGACGAGTCACCTAGTGGGACCGGACACAATAGACCATGTCCTCAACCAAGTGGGTATAAGATGAGTGAAGGGAATGGGGCACGATTCATTCGAGCCATCAAGGGTTTCTGTAAATAGTTCGATCAACCGCTGATCTTTTCTGCTAATTGGGGATCATGATGTACTACTAGGTGCCACTCATGATCGCTCTATAATTAATGGTTAATTATAGACGGCCAACATAAACCGAGAACCTATTTGGTCACACGCACAACGAGTGTAATCCAAAGGATTTAAAACGAGCTTGAGAATGGGATTCTCAGACCGAGAGAAACTATGTTTGGTTGGACCAAACATAAAGCGAGCTTGAAATTGTTTCAGTCACAATGGAAGCGTGGATGGGCGGTCTTATGAAGACATAATGGATGGACCAAAATGGTTTGGTTCTAATCCAATGGATAAGAATAAACCAAAGGGTTTGGTTTATTTTAAACGAATGAACCAAAAGTTGGTTCGGTTCGTTTTAACTTAAAATAAACCATCTTTTGGTTTATTTTAACTTATCTTAATGGAGCGGTTAACGGGCCTAATGGTTATGATTTAATAACCATTAAGAGAATTAGTTCTCTATAAAATAGGGCTTAAGGGTTTTTGTAAAAACCTAATTTTTGAGGCAACCCTAATTGGCGCCCACCCTCTCCCTCTTGTTGTTGGCGTCAACAAAGAGCAGCCGCCAACCTCATTGAGCTGCTGCCATCTCTTTGCCGGCGTCAAGCTTCGGCCGGTGGACCTCGGCGACCCTCCGGTGATCTCCCTTGGGTTCGGTAAAGGTGAGCCTCCATCTCCTCTTTAGCCGGCGCCTATATCCTCCACCAAGCTGTCCAGTTTTCTGGACAGCTTCTTCTCCTCTCGTCGGAGCGTCGTTTGGACGACGGTTAGTGCTCCGACAGCGGCTAACATACCGGGGATTTGATCTCCGGTAATCCTCTGAGGTGGAGGACGAAGGATTCGTCAATCGGTTGACGAATACCTCTCCGGAGAAGCAAGTCTTGAGGACTTGTTTTTAGGTCCGAATTTGGATTCGGATTGTGATCATCTCTCGATCACGTCGTCTTCAACACGAGGCTAGTAACCCGTACGAAGACGAAGCTCGTGACTTAGCGAAGTCATCCCGAGGAGCTCGGCGTGGATACGGATAGAGACGATTCTTACGATGATCGTTCCGGTTGATGCCGTTCCCGCTACACGTCATACGGAAGGTATAACGTAGTTTAATTTCCTTATATTGCAAATTTTAATTTACGGTTATGTCTACACTTGTTGTAATAGCATGCGTGTGTTGTGTGTGTTGTAATAAATATAGATTTATTATTTTTAATTGCTTCCGCTGTGCTCATGTTTACGAAACATGATCGAACACACACACGCCGCGGTGCCGGAAACCCAACACTCCCTAGTTAGTTGGAGTAGTAGGAAGCAACATTGTGTTGCTTTATCAACCACCGAAGCCGAATATGTGGCTATGGGTGATTGTGTAGCTTAATTACTTTGGATGAGACATACTCTTGAAGACTATGAGCTACACTACTCTAACATTAAAGTTTATTGTGATAATGTGAGTACCATCAACTTGACCAAAAATCCAGTACATCACTCTAGAACCAAGCACATTGAAGTGAAACATCACTTCATAAGAGATCATGTGACAAGAGGGGACATTGAACTTAATTATGTAGAATCTAAGTCCAACCTTGCCGATATCTTCACCAAAGCTCTTCCCGAAACCGAATTTTCATCATTAAGAAGGGAGCTTGGTATGTGCTTTGTAGAGTAATATTCTAGGTTTGCATGATCCCATATTCATAATGTTTAGCCTTATACCTTTATGCATCTCACAAAAAGCCTTTAGACACCTTGATTTTTGTATTGAGACACTTAGGAACATGTGAGATGATAGGGAAGGTGTACTTGGCTCATCATGCTTGTTATGGGGGGCATTATGAGAGCCAATGACACACCTAGAGACATGAATACTTCATGGACCAATCATTGGGAAGGCTTGTATTCAAGTAATGAATACATAGCTCTAAGAACATGGTTGGAAATTCCAAATCATATACATTTTAAACTATGTTCATCATATTTTGAAAAACAGTTTTCAAGTGAAAGACAAAAGTGATACAAAGTTTGTAAAATTATTAGAACTTTTGTTAGCTTCCAAGTTTGTATCAATCTTGAAATCTAGAAAACATAAATTTTTCAAATTATTTTTCCTTGATAGATAATTATTCCAGAAATGTGTACGCCAAATTTCGTGATTTTTCGTGATTTTTAGAATTTCTAACTCATTTGTTGGTCAAAAATTGAAATTAGATTAGTAATGATCGGTTCGAAACCAATGATCGATACACTGTGTTTTCTGATAAATAGCTCCATTTTCTGATATTTAGTGTATCTTTGATGTCCTAAAACTATAGCATGATAATATTGGGTATAAATAAATTTTTAGGACTGGTTAATGCAGTGTTTTAGGGGGAGTTTCATAATATATATCTTTTCATCCCCAAACTTACATTGTTGGTGCAAAGTTAGGACTTAACTTTCGAACTTTTGTTATGCTTTGTTTCAAACATTATTCACACATCATGAAGCATATCTTGGATTAAGGGGGAGCTTAATATCAATCTTATACCTTGGTCCAAGATACAACAACCTTAATTCTTTCATGAAATTTATGAATCCTTCTCTTTTTGATGTATGTCAAAGGGGGAGAAGAAATGGTTAAGTTAAAATTCATATTAAAAATATGATTATATGCATATGGTAAAGACCTAACTTAAATGATTGTCAAACATCAAAAAGGGAGAGATTGTTGGTGCAACAATGCCCCAAGCATTCATGTGTTTTGATGTTTGGATAATCATCTAAGTTAGGCAATGCTTTGTGATCTAATTGTGAACATGTTTAAGTGACAGGGAAATCCAAGGATGAAGACTTGGTAAAAGAAAAGTCCAAGTATGATCTTGGCAAGGAAAGTCCAAGGGACGGACTTGGCAGCATAAGACCAAGCTTGTAGTCTTGGCAGCATAAAGTCCAAGTGAACCTTGGCAAAGGAAGTCCAAGGGATGGACTTGGCAGCGTAAGACCAAGCTTGTAGTCTTGGCAGCGTAAAGTCCAAGTGAACCTTGGCAAAAGAAGTCCAAAGTAAAGTCTTGGCAGCATAAGTCCAAGCTTGTAGTCTTGGCGGCATAAAGTCCAAGTTTTTGGCAACCCAAGACATGACGAGGCCGAAGGAAACTCTTGAAGGCGAGCGCAAGGCTGAAGTAAGAGTTAGAAGGTCAAGTCTAGGTCTAGGGAGTCAATTCAAGTATGAATTATGTTGGGGATCGAAACGGCCGGCTAGAGGGGGGTGAATAGCCCTCAATCGTTGGATGTCTGTATTTGCTCGTCTACAAAACTAATTAGCGCAACGGAAACAATAAAGACAAGCAAATACAAATACAAGAAAACAAATGCTAACACAATAGTATAACGTGGTTCACGGCTATGCCGCTAATCCACGATCCCGATTCGTCCGAGGTGAATCACTCCTCCAAAGCCAATCACTATTGGTCTCTCCTTTGCACCAAGCTAGGTGGAGGTAACCTTTACAATCAAGATCACTCTTCTTACAATAAGAATGGAGTAAAAGCAAGTAAGAAGAGTTTAAAGCTTGTGGTGCACTTGGAAGATCACTTAGAGCATAAGCATTAGCCCCCCAAAGCTCCACACCCTCTCTTTTTATAGAGAGGAGACTTTTCTTCCCGTTGGCAGCCACCAGTCGACTGCTGCCCTTGGCAGTCGACTATCGCCACTACAACGGTCTCCGAACACGTCGGATCCCGACCGTTGTAGTCCAACGGAACACTTGGCAGTCGACTGATGGACCTCATCAGTCGATTGCTGCCTCCATAGTCGACTGCCCAATCGGCTACGAGCGGTTCTGTACAAACCTCGATACCGATCACGCCCAAAGAATGGATCGATGATCGCGATCGCCCACATGGCAATGACCGTTGGTCAAAACACTCATCGAATACCGGTTGAATCACGCGACAGAGCAATGATCGCCATTCCATGGCAAATCGGTGTCGAAATCCCATCCGACACTTAGCCAAATGGCTAAGTTTCACCTAAGAGCTACCCCTTCCCAAGTTACATTCGCTCACTCTCATCTCTCGGAGTCCCTCGCCTTCGAAGTTCTCTTCGTTCGTGGCCACGTCCCTCGGCAGCATCAGGCGCACGACTCTGCAATGCTCCTTCGCGTATCTTGCCTCGAAGTCTACTTCCTCCGACTTCACTCCAAGCTTCTCGTCCGGCGGTCCCTCGGATGCTCCAAGCGCACGACTTCTGCAAAGCAATCCTTCACCGCCTCAAGGACCGAGTCATGAGATGTGAAACTTGCCACGGCTCCATGTGCGAATTACTAAGTCCTGCACGACTTCAATGCACATATCAAATCAACATAACAAACTAACTTAAACCCTTTGCCACACACATCAAAACCTAATCATGGCAAGAGATTGCCCTAATAATCTCCCCCTTTTTGATGTGTGGCAATCCGTTTAAGTTAGGTAAAAACTTTTGATAAAAATTTCTAAGGTAAGAAAGCATGTAAACATAAACATGATATAACAACATGCAACTCCCCCTTAATCCATGAAACTCTCTCTCCCTCTATCATAATTTACTTAAACATAATCATTTCTCCCCCTTGACACCATCAAAAAGATTAACACTAAGTTATAAACTCATGGCATCAAGTATAATAGAATGAAAATACCAAAAACATGTTTAAAATTTGAATTCAGAAAATGTTGGACTATTTTTCAGGTGAGCAGTCGACTGCTATCAGTATGGCAATCGACTGACATAATGAATTCCGAAATTCTGATTTTCTGGGCGAAATTTAGAAATGCATTAAAAATTCTAGAAAATTCAAAAAATCAAGAGATTTGGGGAACATATTTCTTGTAAGATTCTTTATCAGTGAAAAATAGTTTTTCATGAAAAATCATTATATTTTCACGTATTTGCCAAAAATCCAAAAACTTTAAAAACCATTAGGTTTTTGATCATTCTAGTATCAAGTTTAACACCTAGTTTTGCATCCAATTGTTTCAAAACATGAATACATGTATTTTAAGGTAAGAAATTGTTTTGAAAACATATGAAATATCCAACCATGATCTTTGGGCAATATGTCTATGAATTAAACATAAGTCTTCCCCATGATTGGTCTATTATTGCTATTTTGACACTTTAAATGACCATCTAAATGCCATAGGCATTAGTGGATATTTGTATCATCCTAACATCTCACCCATGCTAAGTTTTCAATCATGGCAGCCTATAGTGAGTGTGAGATGTATCCTAGTGGTATTTGTATATACTTAACCATTATATTCATGCAATTCTATCAAGGTTAAGTATCACCCTAACAGTCCACATGATCATAATGACATATATGAATGAATTACACATTATGATCATGAAACACATGTATTCATTGAATTGTTATCATGCATTAGGTATTATATCATGATAATAAGCAAAATATCACCTAAGGCATGATTTGAATCCTATTTCTCATGATTATGTGCCAAATATCAAAATCATAAATCATAATTGCAAACATACATAGCAATTACATTAATCATCATGATTTAAGCATTATTAACTATTTATAGGCACGTTATCATCACCTAACACTATTTCAAAATGTTGTCCCGCCATCCTAAGTCAACTAAAATATGATATAGGTCAATTGCATATGGTTGACTACCTTAGGGGTTTTCTAACCCTTAAGGATGGATTTTGGAACCCAAAATAAGTTCTTGCCTATGGGGTTCACTAGATACTCCTTAGGAATCCATTTCCTAGCTATTACTTTCTTCTTATCTTGTCCCCTAGCAATTAGGCATTTGTAGGCTTTTTCATTTTTCTTTTCTTTATAACCTAGGCCCTTTTTGTTGAAGATAGCTCTTTGGCTCCCTATGATCATGTTCAAGGTGTTGGAGCCTATAGTGAATTTTTCTAGGGCTTTTGTCAAGTAATCTACCTTTTCCCTTAGAGCCCTATTTTCATCCATACATGCATCACTAACATTAAATGGCATATATTCATGTGAGCATGCATCATCATGGCAAGAAGAAATATTTTCATTTTGATTTAAGCATGCTTTTTCTAGTTTATTTTCTAAGTCCTTAATTTGATCTAGCATGCTCTTATTTTTCTTCTTTGCTCTAAATAAATCCCTAGTTAAGCTAGAAACTATGGAAACTATTTTCTTAGGAGAGACATTCATTACCATAGTTTCCATGTCTTCTTCTTCTGATGAGGAGGATGAGCAAGCTCCCCCTTCACTTGAGCTCTCTCCACTTGAGCTTGATCCTTCATTTTCGGAGGAGGAGCAATCTAAGCCGTCGAAGGCCATCAATGCAAGGTTGGAATAGACTTGTTCCTCTTCTTCAGATGAGGATGAGGAGGAAAGATCATCCCATGTCTTGGCTTTGAATGCTTTGGCCTTCCCCTTTTCCTTTGCCTTCTTCTCCTCTTTCTTCTTGCTCCCCTTTTTCTTCTTCTTTTCTTCTTTCTTCTTCCTCTCTTCTTTGCTCTTGTTTAGGAGAGGACAATTGTCCCTTATCTGCCCCTCTCCTTGGCAATTGTAGCATATGACCTTCCCCCTTGGTCTTCTATTCCTATCATTAGACTTATTAAATCTAAAACCTTATAATGCACGCCTTACCCTCCTTACCATATACGCTTCTTCCGTGCTATCCATGGAGGAGGAGGAAGAGGCTTCATCATCGGAGGAGGAGGGGATCTCTATCTTCTTCTTCCCCTTGTTTGCCATCAAAGCTACTCCTCTTGAAGGTTGGATTCTTGGCTCTTCTTGTATTCCTTCAAGCCTCGTTTCGTGGAGCTCCATTGTTGAGAAAAACTCCTCCAAGGTACTTACTTCCAAGTTCTTGGAGATGTAAAATGAATCCACCATGGAGCTCCATCTCGAGGACCGGGGAAAGGTATCTATGGCCTTCATTACCATATCCCGGTTGGAGAGCTTTTCTCCTACACTTGTTAGCCCGGTTAGAATTTCCTTAAATCTAGAGTGTAGGGATTTACCTTCTCCCCCTTTTCGAGTTTGATATTGGACAATTGGGAGCGAAGGACATCTCTTTTTGCTAGCTTCGCCTCAGATGTGCCTTCATGAATCTCTATTAATTTGTCCCACATTTCCTTGGCGCTAGCACACTCTCCTATCCGGTTGACTTCTTGTTGGGGGAGGACATTGTATAGGTGATGCTTGGCCTTTGAATTTGCCAAGTATTCTTCTCTTTGCCTCTTGCTCCACCTTGATTTCTCCAATGGCTCCCCATTTTCGTTCCTAGGCAACTTGAAACCGTTTTCCATAATTAAGAGAATTTCAAAGTCGGTTTCGAAGAATACCTCCATTCGCTTCTTCCACCAAGCGAATTCCCCTTCGAACTTCGGCGGATGAATGTTCGAGTCGGCCATCTTTTGATGAAGAGCTTGTTGCGGCGGTTAGTCCGGTGAAAAGCAACCTCGCTCTGATACCACTAGTTGGGGATCGAAATGGCCGGCTAGAGGGGGGTGAATAGCCCTCAATCGTTGGATGTCGGTATTTGCTCGTCTACAAAACTAATTAGCGCAACGGAAACAATAAAGACAAGCAAATACAAATACAAGAAAACAAATGCTAACACAATAGTATAACGTGGTTCACGGCTACGCCGCTAATCCACGATCCCGATTCGTCCGAGGTGAATCACTCCTCCAAAGCCAATCACTATTGGTCTCTCCTTTGCACCAAGTTAGGTGGAGGTAACCTTTACAATCAAGATCACTCTTCTTACAATAAGAATGGAGTAAAAGCAAGTAAGAAGAGTTCAAAGCTTGTGGGGCACTTGGAAGATCACTTAGAGCATAAGCATTAGCCCCCCAAAGCTCCACACCCTCTCTTTTTATAGAGAGGAGACTTTTCTTCCTGTCCGCCACTACATCACGCTCTTGGCTGATCTCCACTACAACGGTCTCCGAACACATCGAATCCCGACCGTTGTAGTCCAACGGAACACTTGGCGCGATCGATGGACCTCATCACGATCCCGCTCCGTAGTCGATCGCTACGGCCACGAGCGATTTTGTGGCTAAACCTTTCGACTACCGATCGCGCCTTCAAGAATGATCGATGGTCTTGGCAATGATCGACCCACATATGGCAATGATCGCTGGCCTCAAAACACTCATCGAATACCACCGAATCACGTTTGACTGGGAGCGCCGATCGCCATTCCATGGCAATGATCCGGGTGTCGGGAAATCCCATTCGACACTTAGCCAAATGGCCAAGTTTCACCTAAGAGCTACCCCTTCCCGGGTTACATTCGCTCACTCTCATCTCTCGGAGTCCCTCGCCTTCGAAGTTCTCTTCGTTCGCGGCCACGTCCCTCAGCAGCATCAGGCGCACGACTCTGCAATGCTCCTTCACGTCTCTTGCCTCGAAGTCTACTTCCTCCGGCTTCACTCCAAGCTTCTCGTCCGGCGGTCCCTCGGATGCTCCAAACGCACGGCTTCTGCAAAGCAATCCTTCACCGACTCAAGGACCGAGTCATGAGATGTGAAACTCGCCACGACTCCATATGCGAATTACTAACTCTTGCATGACTTCAACGCACATATCAAATCATAATAACAAACTAACTTAAACC
The DNA here is from genome assembly GCA_025175895.1 of Wurfbainia villosa. Lineage (NCBI taxonomy): Eukaryota > Viridiplantae > Streptophyta > Magnoliopsida > Zingiberales > Zingiberaceae > Wurfbainia > Wurfbainia villosa. The sequence goes on along the minus strand of CM046001.1, from coordinate 77,860,870 downwards.
CATTGCCACACACATCAAAACCTAATCATGGCAAGAGATTGCCCTAAAAATTTATTCATACTTAACTAGTATCAGTCGACTGATACTATGTAGTAGTCGACTGATAAGGTGCTCGACTGAGTCGCTAAAGCGAACCATCACCGATCGATGTGGTTGGCAATGATCGATGATGAGGCAAACCGATCGCCAATCCATCAGTCGACTGATCAAATCGAAAATGGGCACAGAATGGAGTCTCACTCGACTCCTCGTGGCGATCACTCGACTGATCGCTTCATCAGTCGACTGATGAAGTGATCAGTCGACTGATAAGCCTCCCGTTGGAAATGGCGGCTGTGAATCCACGTGGATCCGCTCTGTCAGAAGCCGTTAGCTTCGACGACAGTCGACTGATGGTGAGCATCAGTCGACTGATCAAAGCTCAATGGGAAAAACATCCCTTCTTCTATAAGAAGAGGCCTTGGGGAGCTTAGTGAAACTAGTGCTCTCATTCCTAGCTACACCCTTGTGCTCACCAAGTTTTCTCCAAGTATTTTTGTGATTCTAAACCTCATCTTCTCTAGTCTTCATCTTCCATCATTGTAAAGAAGAGGAGTGCATTGTAAGACAAGGTTTCTCCACCTTGGTTCATCCAAAGGAGTATTTAGTGAAGCTTGTCTAGGGCTAATCCACCTTACGGATTACCGTGGAGTAGGGGCATCATCTCCGAACCACGTACATCGGGTGTTAGAATTATTTTCTTTTTTCTCATTCTTATTTGTATTTGTATTTGTATTGCTTCCGCTAACGTACTTGTAGAAACTAAGAAAGGCTAATCACCCCCCCCCCCTCTAGCCATTACAAAGATCCAACATCATCATGTAAACCCTGCAGGTGGACTTGGTCCGGCATGATGAAAAGGTTGAGTGGTATTACTTATGGAGTTAGATGTTGATTAATTAATTGTCAGTAAATTAATTAATGGCATGATGAAAAGGTTGAGTGGTACTACTCATGGAGTTAGATGTTGATTAATTAATGATCAGTAAATTAATTAATCGACGGACATTCGAGATCTTAAACACGGGGAGAAAATGTACAAATAATATATGGAGCCCATATTATCATATGGGGGTTGGTGAGGTAGATCGATGATGATCCTTTAGTGGATTGGATTATCATTAGTGGATCAGACTTTATGTGGGATTGATCCATGGGTGGCCAAGATCCAACTCCTCCTCATGGTCTCTAATGTAGCCTATTAACACCTCATGAAGCTTAGATCCAATGGATAGAAACAAAACTCTAGATCCATAGGTAGAGATTAAATCTCTAAGATCTGACGGTTGAGATTAAATCTCTAGATCCGACGGTTGAGATTAAATCCCTAGAACCAATGGTAGAGATTAAAAGGAAGCTTATCCCTAACTCTATAAAAGGAGCTTGATGGGTTGACATGGAGATTAATCCAAGGAGAGCTAGGGTTTTGGGCGACAAGAGAGGAATCCTAGTTGAGATAGGATTAGGGTTTGGAGGCTTAGGGTTTTGGAGGCTTCGGGCGGCACCAAATAAGGAAGTTGTTCCTTTTCTTCTTCTTCCTTCAACTTGGCCGGCGTCCAGCAGCCTCTCAAGCTCTTTTCCAGCCCTTGGTTGGCACCCAAAAGACTCTCCTCTCTTCTCCTTGAGTGGTGGAAACAAGACTTAGGGGTCTCCCTTGGTGTCTTGGTCGGTTTCCATCATCATCTCCTCCTCCTAGTTGGCTGGCGGCAAGGATTCCTTTTGTTCCTTGTTGGTTGGTTTTAGGGAGGAGAAGAACCTTGTTTCTATTCTTTCTTTTGCTTTGGAAGAGCAAGGAAGGAAGATTTGTGATCTAGGAGCTTCGACTTTTGGTAGATCGTCGCCCACACGACGTCCGAAAGGAGGAAGGTCATACATTAGAAGATCGAGAGGTATATCGATTCTCTAATTTTTATATGATACATGTTTGTATTTTGTTTTCAATTATGAGCATGATATAAATCTGTATATGGCTAAATAATACTTGGATCCCGAATATAAACACAAAAGCCGGCGATCCAGACATCGTCTATTCCGCGGCTACTCGTAGAATAGAGGATGGTCGCTTGAACAACGAGTTTGTTCAAGTGACCTCTCTAAATGAATAGCATGACAATGACTTGGTTGTTTGGGCAATCTCTTTTGTCTAGGATTAAATTTTTTTTAATCCGGGGACATCGAGGGGATCGCCATGAACAAACGACCGAGGTGAAGTGGGAAGCGAAGTTTCCCCTCACAGACTCGATAAGCAAAATCCTTCAATTGGTATCAGAGCTTTCGGGCAAAACCTACAGGGAAAACAAGCTGGACGTCGGCCACCTTGAAGGAAGAAGAAGAAAGGAATTACCTTCCTTATTTAGTGCTGCCCAAGCCTCCAAAACCCTAACCCTAGCTTTGCCGGCAACTCCAAAACCTTAGCCTCTCTTGATGATCTTTTCGCGCCAACCCCTCAAGCTCCTTTTATAGAGTTAGGGATAAGCCTCATTTTAATCTCTACCATTGGATCTAGGGATTTAATCTCAACCGTCGAATCTAGAGATTTAATCTCAACCATCGGATCTTAGAGATTTAATCTCAACCGTCGGATCTTAGAGATTTAATCTCTACCTATGGATCTAGAGTTTTGTTTCTATCCATTGGATCTAAGCTTCATGAGGTGTTAATAGGCTACATTAGGGACCATGAGGAGGAGTTGGATCTTGGCCACCCATCGATCAAGCCCACATAAAGTCTGATCCACTAATGATAATCCAATCCACTAAAGGATCGTCATCGATCTACCTCACCAACCCCCATATGATAATATGGGCTCCATATATTATTTGTACATTTTCTCCCCGTGTTTAAGATCTCGAATGTCCATCGATTAATTAATTTACTGACCATTAATTAATCAACATCTAACTCCATGAGTAGTACCACTCAACCTTTTCATCATGCCGGACCAAGTCCACCTGCAGGGTTTACATGATGAACCTTATGAGCTCCTCAAGGGGACATCATCATCCTAATATATAGGACACGGTTTTCTCCTATAATCAACGGCACACCATATAAATAATATCATCTCCCAACTTACCGAGCCTATCGATTTAATCTATAAATCTCACCCATTGGTAAATCAAAGAGATGAATACTAAGTATATGTGCCCGTTATTATATCGAGATTAAGAGCATGTACATAATAATATCTGAGGTCCGATTCGATTATGTAGTCAGCAATAAATCGAATCACCTCTAAGTCGGTCCTGCTCAATACACATAAAGTACACTAGTGTGATTCTATGGTCAAGACAAACCAATACCAAATCACACTACAACCATTCCGATGGTTTGTCCAAAGTCATCTCGGTTGTGAGCCTTTACTTATACTTTTCAAGGAGCCGATAACATGATCTCCCATGTGACACCACACACCATGTTATCTACAATGTAAAGTATTAGACAATATGCATAACCATAATAATATGCAAACAATGATCATGTGATTCTTATTTCAAAATAAAGATGTTCATACAAAAGATAGACTTTTCAGTATACATCCCTAGACCAACTTACCAGCATCTACCTTCAGCACATGTCCTAGACTCCCCCAAATCTAAATATGTCTCAGACTAGGCTTTCGCCCAGTCCACAATTCTATGGGAGTTGAAGGTACTGATTTAGATGGTACCAAGTTCAGAATATAAACTACCGTATCCAGAGCATACCCCCAGAATGAATCTGGTAAATCAGAATAACTCATCATCGATCTAACCATCTCCATAAGAGTCCTATTCCTTCGCTCTGCCACACCATTTTGCTAGGGTGTGCTAGGTGCAGATAGTTAAGATTGAATCCCAACCTCTGATAAGTAACTCCTAAACTCTCCTAAGAGGTACTCACCACCACAATCAGATTGTAGTGTATTGATACTTTTACCTTTACGTTTCTCCACATCAACCTTGAATTCTTTGAACCTGTCAAAGCATTCAGACTTGCGGTGCATCAAGTAAATGTATCCATATCTTGAATAATCGTTTATAAAAGAGACGAAGTATTCAAAACCACCTCTAGCCTGGATAGACATAGGACCACACAAATCAGAATGAACCAATTCCAACACATCTTTGGCTCTATACCCCTTGGCCTTAAAAGGCCTCTTGGTCATTTTACCTTCCAAGCAAGATTCACAGGTTGGGAAATCTTCCACCACTAATGAACCCAAAGGTTCATCAGCTATCAACCTTTGAATTCTACTCAGGTTAATATGACCTAACCTTAGATGCCAAAGATATGTTTGGTTCATTTTCAAAGGTTATTTTCTCTTATTAGATTTAGAAGATGTGTTATTTATTTCTATTTGCATCGTGGGAGCTTTCAGTTCAAGAGTGTATAAATTTCTACCAATGCACCAGAACAGATAATCTCTCTATTCCTTTTTATAACAACTCTGTCATTAAAAGAAATAGAATATCCATCCAAAAACAATTTAGAAACTGAAATCAAATTCTCTCTAAATGAAGGTACATAAAGGCAATTTCTCATAACCAAAGTTTTATTCCTATCAAAAGATAAATAAACATCTCCCACTATAATAGCCGCCACCTTCATAGCATTGCCCATGTAGATGGTAATCTCCCCCTCAGCTAGTCATCTGGTTTCCTAGAACCCCTACAAAGAGTTACAGACATGATCAGTGGTTCCCGTATCTACACACCTGGTGCCGATAGATAACACCGCTAAACATGTTTCAACAACTGGACCAAAAGATATACCTTTGTTCTGCTTTCGGTTGGGGCAGTTAGCCTTCCAATGTCCGGTCTGCTTGCAAGTAAAGCACTTGCCTTTCGGGCTTCTTCACTCCTCCCTGAGATCCTCCCACCACCTTTGTCGCGCCTTGTTTCTTCTTCTTCTTGCCTTTCAGCTTAGAAGTAGAAACCTTCTAGGCAACCAAAACCTGAGAACTCTAACGAAAAAGCCCCTTTGCCTCTTGGAGTTATGTCAAAAGTTGTGCCAACAAATACAACCTCTTATTCATGTTGTAGTTCAGGCGAAACTACTCAAAAATCCTAGGTAGAGATTGGAGAATGATATCGACCTAGGTTTCCCCATCGATCTCATCTCCAAGGACTTCCAGCTCATTCAAATGAGCCATCATCTTGAGAACATGATCCCTCATGGGTGTTCCCTCAACCATGGTGGTCATCATCAAGTTTCTCATGGCTTCCTACCTTGCAACCCGATTCTGGTGTCCGAAAAGTTCCTTGAGATTGAGCATCATGTCATAGGTAGTGGTCATGGCCTGATGCTGATGTTGCAATACATTTGACATAGAAGCCAAAATGTAACACCACGCCATCTCATTAGCCTTGATCCACTTCTTATAACTCTCTCTCTTTTTCCCTAGAATCATCCGTAGGCTTAGGAGGACACTCCTCGAGAAGTACATACTTGTACTCGTCAGCAGTCAAGACTATGTCTAGATTCCTTTTCCATTTCACATAGTTAGGTCCAGTAAGTTTATTTTCTTTCAGAATCACAGCAAGTGGGTTGAAAGTCATTTTGAAAAACCTAAGAATCACATAAATCACATCATTAGATTTCAAAATTTATTGATTCCTCAAACAATAAAATTTTAAAATCAACTAACACCTTAAAACACCGAGAATATCGTATGCCACGATAGTGTGGACGTATACGAATTCTTCATTTATAAGAGGAGATTTTACCCTTTAATTTTATTATCCTGTCAACCTTACTTTTTGACAAATAAAATTAATAGTTGGTTCCTCTTCGGCCCTACTAATAAAAGCAGTGACTTCGATGGGGAGGATACTTTTATTTGCATCTAAGTGTTCACCATTACCCGATACTAAGGCAATTACCTCGGATTATGTGCCTTTCGATGGGGAAGTACACACACTCCTAAATAATTTCCTATAATCATATTTGACCTAGTGATCTGCAAAACAAACTCATCCGATATGGAGGAAGGTACTCAGAGCTAACGCGCAAGTTTGTTCGCATCACATGTCAAATTTTAATGGAGGCTGCGGGAATTTAAAAAAAAATATCCCTCTCCCACTTAGTAATTTAAAATTGAGGAATTTTAACTATGCAACCACAACAAGAATATAAATCAAAAGCAATAAATATGAAAAATAACAAATTTTCCAACTATTATGGCTTTTGTTCTCCAATTGCCTCCAGTCGTGTTGGCACCTCGTCCGCTCCTCCCTACACCATGTACAAGCCATCCGGAGATCCGAGCCGAGAAAAATTATTTTAATTTACATCCATCGATCATATACTCCACAAAGGAGTGTACATGAAGTCTAGATCGAAAGTAAACTAAAATAAAAGAGTGGTTAAACAATGTCGTACTTAATTATAAAAATTAAATACTAGCCTCATCAACCCCGAGGATTCAAATAATATTACGATTACACACATACAATCACATACACACACATATGGCCATAATAGTTGGATCTTATGCCTACAACCAAAAATTTAGCCTATACACATCCTACTATTATCTGGCACACATAATATATGATAAGTGCATAAAAGTAATCGAATCCTAAACACACAAAACCGAAAATCATGGCTCTGATACCACTTGAAGGGTTGAAGCTTCGCTTCTCGCTTTGCTTCAGTCGCTTGTACATGGTGATCCTATCAAACATCCCCAGATAAAAATAATAATCCGGAAGAAGATGGATTACCCAAGCAATCGATCCATCATCATGCTATTCGATTTGAGTGGTCGTATGAACAAACTTGTTGTTCAAGCAACCTAACTCTTTTCCTTGATTAGCCGCAGAATAGATGATGTACGGATCGCCGGTCTTTGTCTTTATCATCGAGGTCCATGATCATACAATTGTAAATAATTACATGGAACAAAAGGAAACCAAAACAAGAATTATACCTCTTGTTTACCTCTTGATCTTCTATCGTATGACCTATCCTCTTCTTGGACATTGTGTGGGCGACGATCCTCCAAGAATCGAAGCCTCCTAGATCTCGTATCTTCCCTTTCTTGTTCGTTCCGAACAAGGGAAGATGACTGAACTCTTCTTCTCCTATCTAGTGCTGACCACCAAGCCTCCTTGCTTGGTTGTTGTCGCTGGCCAAGGAGAGGGAGAAGTAATTGGCGCCGACCCTTTCCAATGGAGAAGGAACCGCTGACCTTGTTGTCGTCGGCCCTAGGAGGAGCAAACCCTAGCAACCAATGTTTGCCGTCCCAAACCCTAGCACAACTCCAAAAACCCTAGAAGCTGTCCCCGTTTGCTGCCCAAGCCTTGGATCCTTATTTATAGATCTCGCCCAAGCCTCCTTTTAATCATGTTCGTTAGATCTAAGCTTCATAAGGGTTTTAATAGGCTACAATATGGACTATGAGGAGGAGTTGTATCTTGGCCACCCAATGAATCCGAACCCGATCCATTAATGATGATCCATTCCACTGAAGCGATCATCATTGATCTACCTCACCAACCCCATAATTATATATGGGTTCCACATATTAATTGTACAAATATCTCCCCATGTTTAAGATATCGAATGTCCGTTAATTAATTAATTTACTGGAAATTAATTAATTAACATCTAACTCCATGAGTAGTACCACTCAACCTTATCATCATGCTAGACCAAGTCCACTTGCAGGATTTACATGATGATCTTATGAGCTCCTCAAGGGGACATCATCATCCTAATAAATAGGACACGGTTTCCTCCTATAATCAATAGTACACCATGTAAATAATATTATTTTCCAACTTACCGGGCCTATCGATTTAACCCATAAATCTCACCCATTGGTAAATCAAAAAAATAAATATTAAGTACATGTACCTATTATTATATTAGGATTAAGAGCATGTACTCTATAATATCCGAGGTCTGATTCAATAATGTAGTCAGCAATAAATTGAATCACCTATAAATCGGTCATGCTCAATACACACAAAGTGTACTAGTATAATTCTATGGTCAAGATAAACCAATACCAAATTACACTACAACCATGCTAATGGTTTGTCCAAAACTATTTTGGTTGTGACCCTCTACTTATACTCTACAAGGAACTGATAATATGATCTTCTGTGTGACACTACACACCATGTTATCTACAATGTAAAGTATTAGACAATATGCATAACTATAAATATGCAAACAATGATCATATGATTCTTATTTCAAAATGAAGATGTCCATACAAAGACTAGGCTTTCAATATACATTCCAACACAAGGTGCATAGTGTTGGTGTAGTAGGCACCAGATAATCGAATCTAGGTTTTGATTATGGCAAAGACCCAAAGCTACGGTCATATTATTGTCTAACGAGCTGATCCAAGTGTGCAGGAATGGTTAAGCTGAGCTGAAGGTCGGCAACACCCGGAGAATCCAGAGTCGGGAAATCGTGGTGGTCGGGCGACACCGGGAGAACTTCGGATGGAGCCGAAGAACCCAAGTGGAGATCTGAAGCAAAGCTACGAGTCACAAAAGGACCTAAGGTAAGCTCGTGTGTGAGTGAATGTAAGGTCGGGTCCTCTGTATGGGGGCATCCTTAGGCGGCGATCTGACTAAGACTTCCCATGGAAGGTTTAAGTCGAGATCAGACGGTAAGTGGTTGTCGAATTCACTTATATTTCGAGCTAACTCTTTAGTGCAGTCGAGAACCCTTGCCACCAATCGACTACTGGCTTGTAGCAGTCGACTGCTGGGCATCAGTCGAACTGATAAGGGCAACAGTTGACTTCCATTTGAATTTTTAACCTCAAGGAGAGTCAAGATAAGCTCCACTTATCTTGGGGGGATGAGGTTCTTTGACCATGAGCTAGAACTGAATGTTGGGGAGCTTCCAAGGCTATAAAAGAAGAGGGGTTTCACCCCTTTAGGTCATCAAAAGTGTTTACAAAGTGATCCCACAACGCCACTTCTCTACGACTACGCTACTATGCCGAAATGCTACTGGAACGTCGATGACACGCCCTTGACTTCAAGATCAGATCATCGTCAGTATAAGTTTTTGTAGAGTTCATTTCAATTACTTGTATTCCATCTTTTATCGAGCTTTTGATCATAATGAGGAGAGGTGGGATTGTCCCTCTACCTCATTCTTTTTGTTTTGTAATCGTTGTCTCCTACCCCCAATGAGGAGGAGACTCTTTAGTGCTTTGCCCTCCGCACGCGGTCTAGGATCGCATGTGCCTTGGATTAGCAACCGTTAGGTTGTGAACCAAGTAAAAATAAATGTGTGTTTATTTACTTTTTCCGCTGTAATACTTTACTCTTGTTTTAATCGAACGAACGAAAAGAAAACAATTTGTCGAGCGTTATTCACCCCCCCCCCTCTAGCGCTTTTCGATCCAACAATTGGTATCAGAGAGGGGGCACTACGATTTGGTGCAACCACCAATCTAGCATTTGTTTTAAGTTTCTTTTCATTTTTGGTTTTGCGATTCGTAAGTTTTAAGCATTTTTTGTTTCGTTAAATTCTTTCTCCTGCACTACTAATCCAAGATGAAAGTCTTGGCAACCTTTTTGTTGTTTTTGTTTTTGCGAGATCTTTTCTTCTAAATGGCCCATCTCAAAAGATTTAGCACCGCCCGACCCCCCATTTTACAATGGAGACGACTTCCATTACTAGAAGATCGGATGGAGTGCTATTTAAAAACACAAGTAGAGATGTGGATCGTGATTCAAACTGGATTCACATTTCCAACAAATGGAAATGGTGAATCGTTGGATTGCGATCAATGGACAAATGCCATGGAATGCCAAGTGGAAGCTGATGCCAAGGCTATGTAAATCCTACAGTGTGACTGGTCCAAAGAAGAGCTCAACTGCATCGGTCCCTTTATCAGTGCAAAGGACTTGTGGAATAAGCTCATCGAGCTTCACGAAGAGACCACGGACACTAAGGTATGTAAGAGGGATTTGATATTGTTTAACTTAAAGATGCAGGAACACGAGTTGGCCACTTAGCTCCATGCCTGAATCCAAGATATTATGAATGGGCTAAATTCGATCGGACAGAAGGTCAAAAATTTGTTGGATCGATGTGGTTCGCTAGAGGGGGGGGTGAATAGCGAAAAACCTTTTCTTTTTCTTTCGTTAAAACTCGAGAGATAATTAGTTAATTGCAGCGGAAATGTAAAAATAAAAAAAACAATCGACACAAGGGTTTTACTTGGTTCGTAGCCGAAGGCTACTACTCCAAGGCCCTAGTGGTCCTTGACCACGTACGGAGGGCAAAAGCACTAAAGGAACTCCTCCTCGTTAGAGGTAGGAGTTAATCGATACAAGAAGGAACCACAAAAACTTGAGGTAGAGGGACACTCCCCCTCTCCTCGTATACGATAAAAGCTCCGAAAATGTAAATGACAAGAAAAACTAATACCGACATACAAGAATAATAAGAGTTAAACCTAGACGTCGGAATGGAAGGACTTCGTTGTCGGAGAGTTGCAGCGTAACGGAGACTTTTTGGAGGCTTAGAATTGTTGTTAAAACCCTAGGTTTGGCCCTCCTTTTATAGCCTTTGAGCCCCTTTTTGAGTGGGTCTTCAACCAATCACAAATGGACACCAAACCGCTTTGAGGTGGAGTGATAAGCCTTGACTCCTCGAATCTGATCATTGACCATCAGTCGACTGATGGCCATCATCGATCGGTGATGGCGACATCGATCGATTGATGACTTCCGGCGATCGGCGATACCGGCGGTCGGCCCGATGCTTGCTGCAAGTCAAAGTTAGCTCAACAAAAACATACTTCCGACGGTCTTGGCCGCGATCTCGACCTAGACCACCTATGAGATGTCTTGGGTCGGATCTACGCTAAGATCATCCCGTAAAGAGGATACGACCTCACATACGCTCGCAAACACGATCTAACCTCGATACTTACGTGTTGCTTTTGCTTAGGCCTTCCACTCGATTCCACGGCTCCTCCGAAATCACTCGAGTGTCGCCCCACCATCGCGGCTTCCTCCGGTGTCGCTAGCCTTCGACTCGGCTATAGCAATCTTCTACACACTTGATTCAGCTCGTGAGATAACGACATGAGCTTAACTTTGTATCGTTTGCTATTATCAAAACTAAGGTTCGACTTAGGTGCCTCTTTGCACCAACAATCTCCCCTTTTGATTTATGGCAAACCCACATACAAAGTTAAGTAAATAGCAAGCATAAAGAATAATGTGCATTAGAAACAAAGCGAAGATTAAGTTGGAGTAGTAAAGATTTTCTTCAAGTACTCCCCATTTTCTTCAAGTACTCCCCTTGAGGAAACCTCCCTTGACCGAGGGTGAGTACTTGAAAAGACTTTTAGTTCTCCAAACACAAAGGTAATGAGTTAAGTAAATGGCATTACTTAACTCCAAACACAAAAGATAACGAGTTAAGTAAATGGCATTACTTAACTTAGGCCTTTAAAGTTTTCAATTCAAGAGTTGAAACCTAAACCTTACTCCCCTTAACTTAGGCGAATCAAAGTTAAAATTTGAAATTGAACCTTAACTTTGGCCCTTAACTTTGGCTCTTTCTCCCCCTTTTGACATAAATCAGGAAAAAGTGGGGGGGTTTTAAGAAAACCTTAAGTCCAAGCATTATTTTTTTGAAAATATTATGTGAAAAAAATTCATATAAATTTTAAAATATATTTTGACTTTATTGAAATGATATTATCAACAAGTCCTGATTAGAGTTGGTTAATATTAGTTGCATATTTATACTCCGAGGTTCATATTGACGCACTTGATCTACATCTTGGAACCTGGAGTAGGGTCCTAACATCTCACGCCATCTACGTGGCTAAGTACACAAACACATTAGTCCTATGTGTTGTGAGATGTACTGGCTCCTTAAATCTATAGGTGCATGATATCTAAGGTATGTCCTATGCTAGTTCCATCAAAATGAAAAATAAGAAATAGTAGTAAGAAAATATAGTTTGCAAGTTCTTATTCTATTACGCACATGCCCAATTTTCGTCTTAATAGACTAAATTCGGCTTTGGGTAGGGGTTTAGTAAATAGGTCTGCTAGGTTAGATTATGATTCGACGTACTCGAGTTGTATGGCTCCGTTGGCCACATGTTCTCGAATGAAATGGTGTTTGACTTCTATATGTTTGGTCTTAGAGTGACATATTGGATTCTTGGTAAGATTAATTGAACTAATGTTATCTACGTGAAGTTTAGTATTTGTAAAGTCTAACTTAAAGTCGCGGAGAGTGTGCTTCATCCAAAGAAGTTGAGTGACACACTCACCCATCGCGATGTATTCGGCCGGTGGTAGATAAGGCAACACAATGTTGCTTCCCTGCACACCAACTCACTAGACTCGTAGTAGTTGACAACAACCACTCGTGCTTTTCTATCGAGTTTACTCTGCGCATAATCCGAATCGAGTAGCCAATTAGTTCAACTCGGTAGATCTAGGATACCAAATACCGACATTAAGTGTACCCTTTAGATATCTAAGGATACGCTTAACTAGGGTTAGGTGAGACTCCTTAGCACAGGTTTGAAACGCGCACATACTTCATCAGAATAGGATGTCGTGAGATTAAGTATAGAAGACTTCCTATTGCGCTCCTATAGTACTTTAAGTCAATGGACTTACTTTCTAGGTCTTCTCCTATGTTAACATTTATCGCCATTGGGGTGTTTATTACCTTAGCGTCTTGCATTCCAAATCTTTTAATTAACTCCTCAGTGTATTTTTGTTGATATAGGTATATACCATCCTTAGTTTGTTTAATTTGTAGACCTAAAAAGAAACTTAACTTGCCTACCAAGTTCATTTCGAACTCACTTTCCATGAGCGAAATGAACTCGTTTAGTAAGGCTGAGTTAGAGGTTCCAAAAATTATATCATCTACGTAAATTTGAGCTATGAATATTTCTTTACCTAAGGTTTTTACAAAGAGAGTTGGGTCAACTAAGCCTTGGTTAAACCCTTTTGACTTAAGATGGATTAAAAGTCTCTCGTACCAAGCTCGAGGAGTTTGTTTAAGTCCATAGAGAGCTTTCTTAAGTTTTAGAACATGGTCGGGTTTATCTAGACTTTCGAATCCGGGGGGTTGGCTAACATAAACTTCTTTTTTAATGTATCCATTTAGGAATGCCGACTTAACATCCATTTGAAATAGCTTAAATCCTCGATGTGCGGCATAAGCTAGCAACATTCGAATGGATTCGAGTCTAGCTACTGGGGCATAGGTTTCGTCGTAATCTAAGCCTTCGACTTGGCTAAATCCTTTGGCGACTAACCGAGCCTTGTTTCTAACTACTTCACCTTTATCATCAAGCTTATTTCGAAACACCCACCTTATTCCAATTATCGTTTTGTCTTTAGGTGGTGGTACTAATTCCCACACTTCGTTCCTAGTAAATTGAGCTAGCTCTTCTTGCATTGCAATAATCCAATCGGGATCAAGAAGAGCTTGTTCAATTGATTTGGGTTCTATCTTTGAAATTAAGGAAATTTGACTAAGGTTCCTATAGGATGCTCTAGTTCGAACTCCTAGATTAGGATCTCCTATCACTTGATCGATAGGGTGGTTAGTCAGAGTCCTAGATTGGGTTGGGTTTGTGTCACCTAATGCTTGATCAATGGGGTGACTTGGTTGAACACTAGTTTGGTTGGAGTCATCTATCACTTGATCAATAGAGTGACTAGGTTGACTTAGGTTAGGATTAACACTAGACCTGATCTCCGGATCAGAGTAAGGTCTAGTATGAATCGGCTCGCTAATTGGGGTTGTCGGGGGTTTTGTAGGTTCATGTCCTTCATCGAATACTACATTGATAGTCTCCTCGACTCTAAGGGTGTCGTGGTTATATACTCTATAAGCTCTACTTGTAGTCGAGTATCCTAGAAAGATTCCGGTCGTGGTTTTGGATGTAAATTTCCCTAGGTAATCCTTAGTGTTTAGGATATGTACCTTACACCCAAATACCCTAAAGTACTTGATGTTAGGTATTTTATCGTGATAAATCTCGTACGAGGTCTTAAGGTGCCTCTTTACCATAAGGATCCTATTTTGGACATAGCAAGCCGTGCTAACGGCTTCTGCCCAAAACCTATCGGGTAGGTCGTATTCGTTCAACATGGTCCTAGCAGCTTCTTGTAGAGTTCGGTTTTTTACGTGTTCTAAGTGAGTTCACGAAAAAAAAACAAAAAAAATCTAAGCATGCAATTTCTAAGTTAAAACACAAACATGTTTTGTACTGGCTCCCCCTAGACCGTTGAATCGGTTCGGTCTATCCACATAGTGGATTTGGTCCTTGGGAACCCAGTACGAGTTGGATCCTAGAGTTGAAATCAAAGTGGTCTTAGGGACCCATGCTTGGACACATTTTTTATGTCTACTTACGATTGACATATACGACTTATTGGTCATGTTTGAGCTAAACCCTAGTCCGGCCTTGTTGTACATGGCCCTTTGCGATCCAAGTAGGAGGTCAAGTCCTTTGGATCCCAAAGTAAACCTTTCCAACGTATTCCTAAGATCTTCGACTTGACTTTTCAAGAGTGAGTTCTCAACTTCGAGTTTTTCAACCCGAGTTGAGTCCTTCTCTTGAACTCGACTAGTCGAAGAGGTTAGGGAGACCTCGTGTTTGAGGAGTTTAACTTCCTCAACCAGGGTCTCGACCTTGGACTCGGACTTAGCTAACTTCCTAGACAAAAACCTAACCGTATTATGTAAAGTATTAAATAAGGTTCGACTCACCTTAAGGGTATCTTTTGAACCGGATGCGTATCCGTGGCTTAACTTGAAGGTAGCTTCGTAGTCTGAGTCATCCTCAGGTTCTGACTCAAGTTCGGTCTCCGTGTCTGACTCAATTGATTTCGCCATGAAGACGTGATCTTCGTCTTCTTCGGATGACGCTTCTTCCCATGTCGCGTTGAGGGCCTTCTTATGCTTAGGTGCTTGGTGGTTGAGCTTGGGGCACTCGGACTTGATATGTCCAAACCTGTTGCACTCATAACACCTAATGTTAGAACTTTTAGGTTTACCTTGGTTGGGTCGAGTCGTAGTTCGTCCCTTGGCTATCCTTCGAGCTAGGTTCATTAGTTCGGCAGTCAACTCCGGGTCAACTTCTTCTTCGGACTCATCTTCCTCCTCGGGTGGTGGTGGCTTGCTTGCGATTTTCTTCTTCTTTGAACCTGCAAACAAGGCTATACCCCTCTCGGGTTCCGAGTTGGATTGTTCATGTAATTCGAAATCCGAAAAGAGTTCGTCTAACCTAATTTTAGAAAGGTCCTTGGAGACCTTATAGGCATCAACCATGGATGCCCATAAGGTAGTCCTCGGAAAAGAGTTTAGGACATACCTAATAAGGTCGCGGTTTTCGACCTTTTGCCCGATTGCGTGTAGGTTGTTGACTATGTCTTGGACACGGGCGTGGAGTTGCGTCGCGGACTCGTGTTCCTGCATTTTTAGTGTGTACAATTTATTGAATAACAAATCACGTTTGCAAACCTTAGCTTGATCCGATCCTTCATGTAACTCGATTAGTTTTGTCCAAAGATCCTTTGCACTTATGAAGGGGCCGACGCGATTTAGCTCCTCCTTGGACAAGCCGCATTGGAGGATTTGTGTTGCCTTGGCATCGGCTTCGACTTGTCGTTTTGTTGCAACGGTCCATTGATCATAATCCAAGGAGTCACCCACTTCATTAGTCGGAAGTGTGAAACCCGTTTGGATTATGATCCACATCTCGATTTGGGTTTTGAGAAAGCATTCCATCCGACCTTTCCAATAACGGAAATCATCTCCGTTGTAAAATGGAGGTCGGACGGTGCTAAAACCCTCGAGATGGGCCATTAGAACAAAAAAAACAAGGAGACTAAAGAGAAGACCTAGCAATGAAAAAAAAACACACGAAAGTACCAAGACTTGCGTCTTGGATTAGTAGTGTGGGAAATAAAAAGAAACAAACGAAAAATAGAAAGTTAAGCAAAGAAATGAGAAACTAAATAAAAAGTAAGTACTCACAACCTTCGATGTCCCCGAAAGGCTACTAAACGTCGATTTTTGAGGACGAAAACAACTTGTTACGGAGGTAAACCCCAGTAAGAAGTGTAGATCTCTGCGAGGGCTTCGATTTGGTAGGTAGACCGTGTCGTGGGTAAACTTGTACAAAAAGTTATGCCCGTTTGACCGTCGGCTACTCCAAAAGCGAATGCTTGCAAAACAAAATCAAACGAAGAGTACCAAGACTTCGTCTTGGATTAGTAGTGCGGGAGAAAAATTTAAATGAACGAAAAACAAATCTGTAAAAAAAATGTTAGATTGGTGGTTTCACCAAATCTAAGCGCCCCCGGCTCTGATACCAATTGTTGGATCGATGTGAATAGCGAAAAACCTTTTCTTTTTCTTTCGTTAAAACTCGAGAGATAATTAGTTAATTGCAGCGAAAATGTAAAAATAAAAAAAACAATCGACACAAGGGTTTTACTTGGTTCGTAGCCGAAGGCTACTACTCCAAGGCCCTAGTGGTCCTTGACCACATACGGAGGGCAAAAGCACTAAAGGAACTCCTCCTCGTTAGAGGTAGGAGTTAATCGATACAAGAAGGAACCACAAAAACTTGAGGTAGAGGGACACTCCCCCTCTCCTCGTATACGATAAAAGCTCCGGAAATGTAAATGACAAGAAAAACTAATACCAACGTACAAGAATAATAAGAGTTAAACCTAGACGTCGGAATGGAAGGACTTCGTTGTCGGAGAGTTGCGTAATGAGACTTTTTGGAGGCTTAGAATTGTTGTTAAAACCCTAGGTTTGGCCCTCCTTTTATAGCCTTTGAGCCCCTTTTCGAGTGGGTCTTCAACCAATCACAAATGGACACCAAACCGCTTTGAGGTGGAGTGATAAGCCTTGACTCCTCGAATCTGATCATTGACCATCACGACCGATGGCGATCGATCGATTGATGACCTTCGGCGATCGATACACACGTCAAGTCCTCCGCCGGCAGTCGACTGATGCTTGCTGCAAGTCAAAGTTAGCTCAACAAAAACATACTTCCGACGGTCTTCGACCGTCCGATCTCGACCTAGACCACCTATGAGATGTCTTGGGTCGGATCTACGCTTAAGATCATCCCCGTAAAGAGGATACGACCTCACTTACGCTCACACACACGAGCTTACCTCGATACTTACGTGTTGCTTTTGCTTCCGGCCTTCCACTCGATTCCATCGGCTCCCTCCGAAATCACTCGAGTGTCGCCCGACCACCGCGGCTTCCTCCGGGTGTCGCTAGCCTTCAGCTCCAACTATAGCAATCTTCTGCACACTTGATTCAGCTCGTGAGATAACGACATGAGCTTAACTTTGTATCGTTTGCTATAATCAAAACTCAGGTTCGACTTAGGTGCCTGCTGCACCAACATCTCCTTCCTCCCTTTTTCATCCCAAGCTCTAGGGCTTCTTGTGTAGGGATTCTCATGAGGGTTTTTCCAAGAGGAGTTCCTCACAAGTCTTAGTATTGCTAGAAGATCCAACTCCACCGAAATTTTCCCTCCTCCTTCCTCCTTCTTCACCGAGACCCTAATGCCCTTGTTTTGGTGTTCTCAAGGGGGTTTTAAGAGGATACAAAGGCTTAGTATGTGCTAGAGGACCACTCCTAAGGCTAAGGAACAAGGGAAGATCTTCATCTCATAAAAACCCTAGCAGTATACTTGTACAATAGCGAGAGGATGTAAGTATCTCTCACCTGCAGTATAAGTAGTTCTTCGATTGTTTTATATAACTTCTTTTCCTATGTTTTGATAGATTATATGTTTGGATCAGATGATATATGTGTGTGTTCAGATTCATTGTCGAGGTATAGGTCTTTTTAAGCAAGATCTAAGATCACCAAGATGTTATTTCTCACCTATAGCATAAGTAACTCTTTGATTTGCCCATCTAGGTTATATTATCATGTTTTATTCGGATTTATATGTTCTGTCTAGATTATGTTTTTTTGGACTTTTAGGTATTTTAAGTATATTTCATTGGAAGCAAGATGTAAAGATCACAAGATGCTTCCCCTACGAGTTTTGGGGACAAAGAGCATGATCGAATGTTTTGAAAGGCTTCCTATATGGGTTTTTGAGTATGATCATGTAAAATACTTGTTAAATGACAAAAATATGTTTTGATCAGATTATATGGGTGTGTTTAGACTTATAGGTAAGGTATATTTTGTTTTAAGCAAGACATAAGATCACTAGGATGTTATCTCTCACATATAGCATAAGAAACTCTTTGATTTGCACATCTAGTTTCTAGTATCATGTTTTATTTGTTGGACTTTTCGAGCTGCAAAAACCGCTTTTTGCATTGCGAAAACCTCGGAAGCCCGACCACGGATCCGTGCGAAGTATAACAAAAATTACATGTATGTGTTTAAAACCTTAGATCTACCTTAGATCTACATAGCATTACCCTTGATGCGACGCCCTTCGTTTATCCCGCTCGTCCAAATGGATTGCCAGAACTCGAGAGTGTCAAGTGTACACTCCTCTATTGGTATCCACACAAGCAATAGGTAGAGAAAAGACAATCTTGAGTGTGCTAGCACTCCTTGATAGTCTCAGCAATGGAGGATTGGGAGAGAGCAAGAAGGAGAGCAAGGAAGAAGATAATGAAGTTACACACACACAAAAATAAATTCACACCATCATTCCTCCTAAAGTGGCCGGCCACTTCTTTGGGGGGTTACATGCATGCATGTAACTCCAAGAGCCAATGGCTCTTGGTCTCCCTCATTAGGTGGCACCCCATGATAAGTCCATGATGATGTGGAACATCATCATTGGCCGGCCCCCATGCCAAGTCACCATGACATGACAATTGGTCAAGTCAAAATTGACCATTCATCTTCCCTCTCAAGTCAAGTCAAACTTGACCTATTATCTCCCATGGTTGATCAAATCTAACCACTTGATTCAAGTCAATTTGATTTAATGAATCTCTATTCATTAATTTAAATTGACTCAACGAATCAAATCTAAATTAGACTCATTCAACACTTGAATCAAATTGAGTCTAACTCAATTAGTCTAATTTGGATTACTCTTAATCCAATTTGTTTCATCCCATGAACCTAATCCTCATGGTTCATAATATGAACCTAATCTCCATCTAATTGCCCTTTGTGTGTGACCCTATAGGTTCTTGTAACGTTGGCAATGCTCCTAAACTAATTTAGGAATATAAGCAATGCGCGGTATCTAGTAACACATCATTGCTACCCAAGTTACAAGAATGTTGAGATCCAACATCACCTTTGTGACTATTAATCGTGACTCTAACAATATGTGATAATGTCCCTCTATCCTTGACATCTAGATTGACCAATTGAGACATAGACCGTGTCATCCTCGGTACAATCTATATCTTGAACTCCAAGTAGACTCACTCTAATCAAATGAGCTCAATATCTCATATTGACTCATTTGGGCATGGTCATGTACTTCGTGGTCTCACTCTATCAAGAATAACGACATCACTCCCGTCATATAGGAGGGATAGATCTCATCTACATCACTCATATCCCTCCGCATAATTTGTTACATACCCAGTAATCGCCTTTATAGTCCACCCATTTACGGGTGACGTTTGACGAAGTCAAAGTATGCAACTCCTTATGTAGGGAACCATGGTGACTTCAAGTTCAAGGACTAATAGTCATACTAATAGTCACATGAGAAAGTATATGACACTCATATAACGATCCATGATACTTTCTCATAGCGGGTCATTCAGTATACATTCTCCAATGCATACCCATGTGTCAACTTGATATCTCATATCCATGACTTGTGAGATCAAGTCATCGAGTTGACCTACATGCTAGTCTCTACATATTAACATTGTCCCTAAATATTAATACTTGACTAGGAATGATTAAGAGTAGTGTTCTCTATATCATCTCATTATCGATTCAACCAATCGATTGATATAGATAAGAACCTTCTACTCAAGGACGTTATTATACTTAGTTATTTGGCACCAATACAAGTAAATATAATAACCATGCCTTTACAAATAGGAATATGATAATATAAAGTCTATACAACAATCATCACATGATTGGCTCTAGGGCTTTCACTAACAATCTCCCACTAGCACTAGTGTCAATCACCGTAGTATCTAATACCCAATGACCTACTGTGACCATCATGCTTTTTCGGTGTCAAAGCCTTGGTCAAGGGATCTGCGACGTTAGCCTCTATGGGTACTCTACAAATCTTCACATCTCCTCTATCGATAATCTCTCGAATGAGATGGAAGCATCGTAGTATGTGTTTGGTCCGCTGGTATGAGCTGTAACATCCCAAATTTTAGTTACTATATTTTTATTTAAAGGATATATATATATATAGATATATATATATATATATATATATATATATATATATATCTATATAGAAATAAGAATAAAAAAATTGAATAAATAGTTCATAGTCGAGGCTTGAACCATGAACCGTTGATTTGGGGGAATAGGCTTCCCACCACTAAGTCATAAGATTACCAATGAGTAAGATATAACAGAATATATCTATTGGTAAAAAAAAAAAGAAGTTGATTAATCTAGCTGATCATTTAAAGGGATAATTAAGTTAAGAAAAAATCCTAATTTATATATTCTCTTTTTATTCCTTTTTCCCTAAATTCCCACGCCGCCTCTCTCTCTCCCTCCTCTCTCCAATCCCGACGCCCACTCTCTCTACCTCTCTCTCTCTCTCTCTCTCTCTCTCTCTCTCGCTCATTTTTCTCCAGCCGCCGAGAACTCCAACGCCGATGCCCACTCTCTCTACCTCTCTCTCTCTCTCTCTCGCTCGTTTTTCTCCAGCCGCCGAGAAAAAAAAAGAGCCTCTATAATTTCTCCATCGTGGGATAATTCAAGAGGAGATTTTTTAGAGGGATCTCCTCAAGAACTTGATAGAGGATCATGCTAAAGCCAAGGAACACATAGGAGGTTTTCTCTTTACGAAATCTAGCGGTATAAATTGGTGAAAAGCATAGGAAGTAAGTATCCCCTCACATGCAGTATAAGTGCTTACGATGTAATGTTGTATGCTTTATTTTGAACAAAAGAATCTAGAACTATGTGTAGAAGGTTCGGCTAATAGGATTAGAGAAATTATTCTTGTTGAAATTCTTCCACGTTATGCATGTTAGATGATGATTTCTATTTATGTTAGCTTAATTTTCCTTATGTCACTACCTTATGCCATGTTAAATTGTACTCATGCCGATTTATGCTATGCTACATGCTTATGTTTTCACCCATGTTAGGCATGACTCACATATATGAAATGTCTAAGAAATATTTCCCTAAGAGTGGGGACAAGAACACTCTTTAGGATAAAGAACATGTATGTTATTTTACTTTATGCATGGCTTGTACCAGACCCTAACAAGGTCCACGGGATGGGCTCCAAGGTTTCCCCTAGGTCGACGGACATAGTACGGACCTAGTAACCTAGTAGGTTCGGGATTAGCTACCTCGGATCTATTTAGGATGCGCGCGAATGATGTATGTGGTACAATGTCGGGCCCAATATGTTGAGATTATGTTTAAGTATATAAACTATATATTTTCAAAGAGCATCCTACATATACCATTTTATGTTCATCGAATTATCATGTTTAGAGACAATGTACTGTTGCAATGAAAATGCTAAGTTTATGTTCTTTTCCTAAATTGATCATGTCTCTACTTTAAATAAATGTTGTGCTCATATGTTGTTTAAACGAACATGTCATTACTTTACGTTTAATTCATGATGCATGTTTTTGTGAGTAGGAAAGGACCTTACTAAGCCTATGTGCTTACAGTTTACTTTTCTTGTACTGTAGAAAAGGGCAAGGAATGGATAAATTAAAGGGAGCAGCAGGAGGGGCAAAGATGTGTGTGGCAGTGGCATGGTGGACGAGATCATTTTTCATATACGGACTTATGCATGATTTTCAATTTATGTGTAAACTGTTAGGAGACGTTAATGTTTTCTATGGTTGTTACTCATGTTTATTTTTATGAACCTTGAAATGGTTAATACATGTTTAGTTAAATAAATCGCTAAGACCTTTTGCCATGATTAAATTGTTAGGTTGATTGGGTTAATGTAAT
Source organism: Wurfbainia villosa (assembly GCA_025175895.1). Taxonomy (NCBI): domain Eukaryota; kingdom Viridiplantae; phylum Streptophyta; class Magnoliopsida; order Zingiberales; family Zingiberaceae; genus Wurfbainia; species Wurfbainia villosa. Next base: position 77,838,694 of record CM046001.1, on the reverse strand, counting down.
TAGAGTTAAAAGTTGTAAAGTTTTTAAATGCTTCCGCTGTTATATGCATGAATGTATGATCGCGTAGCGCCACTGCCCGTCTATAGGATGTGTGTTAGGAGGACGAGAAGGGCGGGCGTTACAGGTGGTATCAGAGCTCAGTTCTGCCTTTCCACTACGCACACATCAAGCTTCCATCATGCCGCTCCAAGTAAGACATTCTATGTCTACTCTATTTATTTCATGTATGATATATATACGCTAAAAAATGTTTTTAGTTGGGTATGCATGAATATAAGTAAGGATGATAAACTTATGTTGGCATTTTTTTATCATTTATGAAGATAAGAATGGCCAGAAGACGCTGTAATGGAGTTAGTGAGACAAAATCTTCACCGGATCTTATGCAGGTGGTTACTGAACTCCAGCGTCAAGTCGCTGAACAACAGAAAGTGATAAATGCCTTAATGACTCAGCAGGGAAACCCTAGTGGACCACCAGGGGACCAGCAGGTGCATCCAGATAGGCCTGCAGCTACACCAGTACCACCAGGAGGCTCTGGCCCGATAGTTCGACCAGAAGCTTACCTGAACCAGTGGCAAAGGCTAAAACCGAAGAATTTCTTGGGTAATTGTGAACCATGGGATGCCCAGTCCTGGTTCAAAATGGTGGAAATCATAGTGGAGCTGCTGGATTGGCCTGAACATGAAAAGATTAAGTGCGCATCCTTTTGCCTTTCTGGAGATGCTCGAATGTGGTGGGAAAGAATTAAAGCAAAGAGGCAAGTAAACCAAATGAGATGGACGGACTTCGAAGCTGAATTTTTCGAAGAATTCTTCCATATGCGAGTGACCAACAAGCACTATGATGATTTCACCGGTTTCAGGCAAGGTGACCTATCAGTTAACGAAGCGGTGAAAAGATTCAACCGACTCGCACGCCTATGCCCAGAGTTAGTCAGCATAGAAAAAGAAAGGGTCAGACTTATGCTGAAGATGCTCCGACCTGAGATAGCTCTGAACATGGCCGGCGGAGTGAATAGACCGCAGACCGCAGAGGAGCTGTTCAGTAGTGCCCTAATCACCGAGCACTACCTGAACAATATTAACCAAGACAAGTGTTGGAAGATTGTTGGTGCAATCGTCCCAGGTAGACTCCCGATGGTATTTTGATGATAGACAAAACTCTTGACATGGTAAATCCAAGCATGGAGCTTGGTGTGGGAAAGTCCAAAGCATTGCGAAGCCGTGCGCTTGGTGCTTGGCATGGAAAATCCAAGCATGGAGCTTGGTGTGGGAAAGTCCAACATGGGGTTGGCATGGGAAGTCCAAAGCATTGCGGAGCCGTGCGCTCGGTGCTTGGCATGGGAAATCCAAAGCATTGCGGAGCCGTGCGCTCGGTGCTTGGTGAGAAAAGCATTGCGGAGCCGTGCGCTCAGTGCTTGGTGAGAAATGCATTGCGAAGCCGTGCGCTTGGTGCATTTGGGAAGTCTTGAGGACTTGGTAAGTTCACTAGGCTCGGGGTCCTTGAGTCGGTGAAGGATGGCATTGCGAAGCCGTGCGCTTGGTGCATCCGAGGGACCGCCGGACGGAGCGGCGAAGGAGTGAGCCCAAAGGAAGCATACTTCTAGGGCATGAGACGCGAAGGATGGCGTTGCGAAGCCGTGCGCTTGGCGCATCCGAGGGACGTAGGCCGAGGGAAGAGAGCTTCGGTGGGGAACTCCGTGTGGACTTGGCCAAGTGGCTAAGACTGAATGTCGGAGGCTCAACCATGGTAATGTTTGAGGTTTTAGCTGACATCGGATCGTAGCATGCCCGATCGCTCTAGGTCGAATAGGTTCGACCAGTGTTCGACCAACCGGATCGGGTGATCGGTCGACGCCGAGAGGAGGGCATCGATGATGGGATGATCGGCCGACCGCCAAGGACGGCACGATCGATGACACCGCACGCACGCACGAGTCGAGCTTCGCCGACTCGATCGATGGATGATCGGTCGATCGATGGGTGCCATCGGACGATCGATGTGTGATCCGTTGGAACTTAACCAGCGTGGATCCGCCGTTGAGACAACGAGCTACGATACTGATCGGATGATGGTCACGATCAATCGGATGCGAAAAAATTTGATGCAGGTTATAAATGGAGCTCGAGTTGGAGGATTTCGCTATGGTTTTTGTGGAGCTATTGGAGGGGAATTGTCACGATTCCACCTTCAAGAGCCAAACAAAGCAAGCAACAAACAAGTGATCAAAAGCACGGTGAAAAGTGTTTCTTTTGTATTGTATTTGTATTCTTGTTTGTATTTGTATATTATCGTTGTAATTGCTTGTGAGAGGTTTCTCCACCTCACGTGTAGTCGATAAGGAGTTTGAGTATTGCCGCGTGTGCATCTCTAGAGCTCGAGGAGCACGCCCGTGGAGTAGGAACCATTAGGTTCAGAACCACGTATATGATTGCGTATTTGGTGTGCTTGTATTGTTGTTAGTATTATTGTTATTTCTATTGTTATTCCGCTGCGTATATTAACGACAATTGTAGACGAGCACACGAGAACGAACGAAATACGACATCCAACGAACGAGGGCTATTCACCCCCTCTAGCCGGCCAACCGATCCCCCAACAAGTGGTATCAGAGCCGAGGTCGCTCTTCAAGGACTAACCGCCGCGAGAGCATTACAAATGGCCGGCTTCATCCATCCACCAAAATTCGATGGAGATTTTTCTTGGTGGAGGAAACGGATGGAGGTATATCTCGAAACCAATTTTGATTATATGATTATTGTAGAAAATGGTTTTGAGATGCCTAGGGATAAAAACAACAAGCAAATTGAGAAGTCAAGGTGGACCCAAGACCAAATTAAGGACTTCAAGACAAATCTTGAGGTAATAAAATTACTTAGTGATTTATTACCTAACTCTATTTGGTCTAGATTGGGTGATTATAGGAATGCAAGGGAATTATGGAATAAGGTAATGAAATTCCAAGAAAATTCCCAATCGGCACAAGTAGAGGAAAATGCCGAGGAAAAAGCACCCACAACATTTGAAGATGTTGATGACTTGGTGGAGACCTCCACCTCTAGCTTTGAGGGGGAGGAAAGGCAATCTTCCATCCCGAGCAAGAACAAGAAGCATCTACATCCGGAGAAGTGAAGATCAAGAAGAGGCCTCCACCACCTCCTAGGTAACTCAAGTGTTATCATTTTGAATAAAAATCACATAATATGCTTTGAGTGTAGGGAGAAAGGGCATTACAAAAGCAAATGCCCTAAATTGGCTAAGAAGAAGGCATCGACACCAAAAGTCAATCCAAAGTCAAAGGATGCGGTGTTCCTCAACTAGAAGCAAAGAGCACATTGTGTGCTTCAAATGCAATCAAAATGGACACTACCAAGCCAATGCCTAGGGGAGGAAGAAAGGGCAAGAAGGTGCAACTCATGTAGGGAGCTCCTAAAGCTAACCCTAAGGTACATTTATTTAATGCACCTTTAATTCCTAAAGTCAAAAAGCATGCCAAAAGGAATTATTTTAGCTCTCTTGCTATGATTAATGAAAAGCATGCTAGTAGGAATAAACATGTTTGTTTAAGTGCTAAGCATGTTAGTTTCTCTAAGAACAAACCTAGGACTCACAATTCTAGATCAATTTTACCTAAAGAGTCAATTAGGAGAGTTGAAGAAAACTTGGGTATTAATCCCAAGAAATCTAGGCACATGCCTAAAAGGAAAATATTTCCCTAAATCTAATGAAAATTCAAAATTGAGGAAGTTGGAGTTAGAAAACCAAGCCTTAAGGTCAAGGCTTGAAAAATTGAGAAGACCCTAGCATTAATATCAAATTCGGTTAAAGGGCCTAACATACAAAAATCAAAACCTAGAAAACAAGAAATGTCTAAGGGCAAGAAGGGTTTGGGTCACAAACCTATGTCCTACCATAATGTTCCATTTGATTATGGAACTATTTCTAGGTCTAGACAAACCAAGGCTAATAGGAAGTTATCCTAAGTCTAGCCATGGTATGTGTTTAGTGGCCAAGGACTTAAGAAAAACCAAGAAAGCCACTAAGAAGGTCAATGGAGGAGTCACCTCTAGAGTTGACCCAAGTAAGACTCATTTGACTAAGGCTTCAAAGCCTAAAAGGGTCATTAGGAAGGTATCTAGGGAAGTTATCCCTAGGGAATACCTTGTTAACCCAAGGAGCTCCAATAGGTATTGGGTTCCTAAAAGCGTGATCGATTCACGCTAAATTGGATTAAGTGTGTCAACCCTAGGTGGATGGGTAGTTAACCTAACCATATTAGAGTTGACACATTAGGGTGTGCCAATATGCTTGAGAAGTTTAAAATGATTTAAATTGGCACAATTAGGTCTTAGAGGTATTGGTGTGCCATTTTGGGTCTTTGGCACACTAGGGAGATGAATGGCTTTAAGGCAAATTGATTTAATCCTAGAAATGGCAAATTGATTTTAACACTTAGGTATTCTAGACCTTAGTATATTTTTCTTGCCATGCTTTATTTGCCTTGCCATGTCATGACATCATTCTCATTTTTATTTATAAAAATGTCATGATCATGTTTAATGTTATTTTTAGATGTCATGTATGCTTAAGTTTCATTTACATGCCATGACATCATGATATTGGCATATGTTTTTATCTAAATCATATCTATGCCATAATCATCATGCATAATAAAATGAATTCAAGGACTATGGCACAATTTGATGGGAATCAAATAAATATTGCCTAGATATATGCATGAGACCAAGAAAAGAACAAAACCCACATCTCACTATGTTAATTGCCTTGAATGTGTTTTACAAATCTAGATATTAGTGAGATGTTTAGGAAAATGAAATTAAAGGTTTTGAAAACATTTTGAAAACATTTTGCAAAACCTTGGTGAAGACTATCTTGTGATAGCTATCACCATTGAATGGGATGATACAAAGAGGGCTCTTTATTGAAGCTTTTCTAAACTTTTGAACTTTGTATCAATCTCCTAATTTAATGGGTAAAATAATTTTCCAATAATTTTCACCCATAATGATTGTAATAAGTATTATGCATACCAAATTTCAAGATTTATCTATGTATGTATATTTACTTATGGATTTGAAATTCATTTCGAAATCGAAAAACTGATAAAATGGGTTATCGTCATTTGCCGAATAATTAGGCCCATGTTCAGCTAGGTTAAGGTCCCCTAACCACTCCTAACCTAGGATATGCTGGGGATAGCATTAGAGAGGGTGGAAATCCATTGGATATGGATTAGGAGTTGGGTTGAGGGTGAGTATCAATTTTAAGGTGGAAGAAAGTTCATTGTTGAACTTTTGCCTTAATAAATGTTCCTATTGGCGTAGGGACTCTCCAAGGACATTGTTGGTGCAATGGTCAAGGGGGAGCAAGCCTCTAGGGGGAGGAATCCATCATGGGAGGATGGATTTGTATTTCCTCATGGGAGGAAATTGGGGTGCCTCTCTTTAAGTGATATGGGATCACTTGGAAGATTGTAGGCATGTGTTCCTCAAGGAGAGATTGTAAGATCTCATTGGGATATGAGACATTCATACCCTTAGGGAGGACCTTTTGATGTAATGTCAAAGGGGAGAAGTTACCAAGTTACCAATTAGGGTTCGTTGGAATTCTCATTGGGATATGAGAATTGCCAATATGGGAGAATTGGTAGACTTGAGATGGTAGTTTTGTCAATCATCAAAAAGGGGGAGATTGTTGGAAGATTGTTGGTGCAATCGTCCCAGGTAGACTCCCGATGGTATTTTGATGATAGACAAAACTCTTGACATGGTAAATCCAAGCATGGAGCTTGGTGTGGGAAAGTCCAGCATTGCGGCCGTGCGGCGTGTGGCATGGAAAATCCAAGCATGGAGCTTGGTGTGGGAAAGTCCAACATGGGGTTGGCATGGGAAGTCCAAAGCATTGCGGAGCCGTGCGCTCGGTGCTTGGCATGGGAAATCCAAAGCATTGCGGAGCCGTGCGCTCGGTGCTTGGTGAGAAAAGCATTGCGGAGCCGTGCGCTCGGTGCTTGGTGAGAAATGCATTGCGAAGCCGTGCGCTTGGTGCATTTGGGAAGTCTTGAGGACTTGGTAAGTTCACTAGGCTCGGGGTCCTTGAGTCGGTGAAGGATGGCATTGCTTGGCCGTGCGCTTGGTGCATCAGAGGACCGCCGGACGGGAAGCGAATGGAGTGAGCCAAAGGAAGCATACTTCTAGGGCATGAGGCGAAGGATGGCGTTGCGGCCGTGCGCTTGGCGTCAGGGCGTAGGCGAGGAAGAGCCGGTGGGGAACTCACCGTGTGGACTTGGCCAAGTGGAAGTGCTGCAAGGCGAATGTCGGAGGCTCAACCATGGTAATGTTTGAGGTTTTAGTGACATCGGTCGGGTAGCATAGGTGCGATCGGTGCTCTAGGTCGAATAGGTTCGACCCGGTGTTAAGCTAGTTGTGATCGATCGTGCCAGAGAGGCGATCGGGATGGGATGACGATCATTGCCCGAGACGGCGGTCGGTGATGACAATGTCTGCAGACGCACGAATGGAGTCGAGCTTCGCCCGATCGGTGATGGATGATCGGATCGGTGATGGGTCATCGATCGGCCCGATGTGTGATCCGTTGGAACTTAACCAGCGTGGATCCGTGGTTGTGAGACAAGCGACTACGATACCGATCGTGATGGTCACGATCGGTCATTGATGGGCACCAACTTGATGCAGTTATAAATGGAGCTCGAGTTGGAGGATTTGCTATGGTTTTTGTGGAGCTATTGGAGGAATTCTTCTGCATTCGGTCCTTCAAAGCCAAACAAAGCAAGCAACAAACAAGTGATCAAAAGCAATCGGTGAAAAGTGTTTCTTTTGTATTGTATTTGTATTCTTGTTTGTATTTGTATATTACTGTTGTAATTGCTTGTGAGAGGTTTCTCCACCTCCGACGTGTAGTCGATAAGGAGTTTGAGTATTGCCGTGTGCATCTCTAGAGCTCGAGGAGCTCGCCCGTGGAGTAGGAACCATTCGGTTCCGAACCACGTATATGCTTGCGTATTTGGTGTGCTTGTATTGTTGTTAGTATTATTGTTATTTCTATTGTTATTCCGCTGCGTATATTAACGACAATTGTAGACGAGCACACGAGAACGAACAAAATACGACATCCAACGAACGAGGGCTATTCACCCCCCTCTAGCCGGTCAACCGATCCCCCCAACAACAAGAAGGCGCTGAGTGAAGGCAAGAGTCAAGGCCAGCCAGGAGGTCAGAAAGCACAGGGTAACTGGAAAGGAAACCACAGTGGCAAGAGGAAACAATGGAACGACTCTAAAGGTGGTCTAGCGAACAAACAAGACAAGATTCCCCAATGTACTACATGTGGGAAACCACATACCGGGGTGTGCTACAAGGGCACGAATAGATGATACCGCTGTAGACTGGAAGGACACAGAGTCAAGGACTGTCCTACCCAGGTTCAGGCACCTCCTCAGCAGTATGCCCAGTACAGGGGTGCTCCTTCACAGCTACACCGGATGCAAGCTGCAATAGAAGGTACCCGAATAAGCCAAGGGAGATTGGAAGCCCCGCCAGTTGCGACGAATGCCAGGGTTTTCTCTCTCACCAAGGGAAGACGTGGCGAACGATTCTATTGTTGTCATAGGTCAGATAATTATTTTCTGTCAGCATGCTACTGTATTATTTGATACTGGTGCAACACACTCGTTTGTCTCTGTCTTTCACAAAGAAGATTGACATACCCCCACAAGTTTTGGATTGTGAGTTCTTAACGACCCTGCCCTTGGGAGAAGTGATGTCTTCTACTCATATGTTGCGAGCCGCACCCATCAGAATTGCAGACAGAGAACTCTACTATGATCTGATAGTGCTCGGCATGCAGGATTATGATGTCATATTGGGCATGGATTTCTTAAGCAAGTACGGTGCTTCGATCGAGTGTCGTAAGAGAAAAGTGGTCTTTCAGCCTGAGGCAGAACCTATGTTTGAATTCATTGGAGAGCCAAGGAACAGAACCTATAAATTCTTATCAGCTCTAAAGGCACGCAAGATGTTAGACAGGGGATGCACTGGGTTTCTAGCACATGTGGTTGATACAAGTCAAGCCGAGGACCAGAAGCTAGAAGATGTCAGAGTGGTATGCCACTACCCAGAGGTATTTCCTGATGAACTACCAGGGTTAGCCCCTGATAGGGAAATTGAATTTGAGATCAAATTAATTCCTGGTACTCACCCGATCTCTAAAGCACCTTACCGGATGGCGCCGACCGAATTGAAGGAACTTCAGGGACAGCTATAGGAGTTACTTGACAAGGGTTTTATTCGCCCTAGTCACTCTCCATGGGGAGCTCCGGTACTGTTCATAAAGAAGAAGGATGGGACTATGCGCCTGTACATAGACTACCGAGCACTAAAAATATGACGATCAAGAATAGGTACCCTTTACCACGGATTGACGATCTGTTCAACCAGTTAAAAAGTTCCACCATCTTTTCAAAGATTGACCTCAGATCTGGCTATCATCAAGTGAAAGTGAAACCAGATGATATACCGAAGACAGCTTTCCGAACAAGATATGGACATTATGAGTTCGTAGTCATGCCTTTCGGAGTGACGAATGCTCTTGCTATGTTCATGGACCTGATGAATCGGGTATTCTTGGCATTTCTTGACAAGTTCGTGATCGTCTTCATTGACGATATCCTCGTCTATTCGAGAAATCAAGAAGAGAATGTCGAACACCTGAAGATGGTATTACAGATGAGAAAAGCAACTATATGCCAAGTTCTCCAAATGTGAATTCTGGCTCGATCAAGTATCTTTTCTGGGTCATATTATATCCAAAGACGGAATTATGGTAGACCCAAGAAAGATTGAAGCTGTGAGTAACTGGAGCAGGCCAAAGAATGCTAGCGAAGTGAGGAGTTTTTTCGGATTAGCGAGCCATTATCGAAAATTCGTAGAAGACTTCGCCAGAATAACAGCACCTATGACAGTTCTCACCCGGAAGAACAAGAAGTATGTATGGACGAGGAATGTGAGAAGAGTTTCTTGGAGCTGAAAAGGAGACTTACAAGTGCTCCAATCCTTACTCTCCCAGAGAATGACAAGAGCTTCGACATGTACAGCAATGCCTTCGGATTGGGACTCAGAGCTGTACTTATGCATAGGGGTAAAGTTATTGCCTATGCCTCTAGGCAACTCAAGGAACATGAAAAAAACTATCCCACTCACGATTTAGAGCTAGCAGCTGTGGTCTTCGCTCTCAAGGTATGGAGGCACTATCTGTATGGAGCACAGTGCAAGATTTATACGGATCACCAGAGTCTGCGATATTTCTTCACTCAAAAGGACCTCAATATGAGACAACGCAGATGGCTGGAGCTCGTGAAGGACTATGACTGCGAGATCTTTTACCATCCTGGCAAGGTAAACAAAGTGGCCGATGCACTCAGTTGGAAGTCCAGTGCCACCCTGATGTCCTTATCGGTATTGTCTCGACCGCTGGAGAAGGAAATTATGCGCTATGGAATCGAGGTTATTTTCGGGCAGCTTTCGACCATGGCAATAATACCAGCACTATTCAATGACATATTAGCAAAACAAAGTGATGATCCAAGTCTCCAGAGGATCAAGCAGGAGATCCTAGAAGGAAAAGGTGAGGGTTTCCGTATCGCCAATAGCGGAGTATTATACCTTAGGGATTGGTTATGTATCCCTAACGATCTGGAACTACGCAAAAAGATATTAGAGGAGGCTCACGGAACCCCCTATTCTATTCATCCGGGATCCACCAAAATGTATCAAGACACGAAGAGAAGTTACGTGTCCGGTATGAAGAGGGACATAGCTCAAGACGCGTCGATTACACGACTTGCAGTTAAAGCGAGAACACGGAGGCACGGGCGAGTTCTGCAACCGATCCAAATTCCGGAGTGGAAATGGGAAGACATCTCTATGGATTTCATTTCAGGTCTTCCCAAGACTACGAACATATATGACGTTATATGGGTTATCGTTGACAGATTGACAAAGTCAGCTCATTTCCTAGCGATCAAGATGACATATTCGATTGAGCAACTGGCTCAATTATATGCTGAGGAAATCATCAAACTGCATGGTATTCCCAAGACCATCATTTCAGATAGGTATGGTCGCTTCACTTCACAATTTTGGGGATGCATTCATAAGGCACTTGGCACGAAGTTGCGTTTCAGTACCGCCTTTTATCCTCAGACAGATGGGCAAACAGAAAGGGTGAACCAAGTACTGGAAGACATGTTATGAGCTTGTGCCTTGGATTTCAAAGGGAGTTGGTGCTGCTACTTATGTTTAGCGGAATTCGCTTAAAATAATAGCTACCAAGCTACCATCAGAATGGCACCTTATGAAGCATTATATGGGAGGATATGTAGGTCTCCGATCTATTGGTACGAAGGTGGTGAGAAGAAAGAGATGGGACTTCAGACGGATTTCATCGACGACACCACCCGAGCGATACAGAATATCCGCCAAAGAATAGAGACTGCTCAGAGCCGGCAGAAGAACTATGCGGATCGACGCGAGACCTTTGGAATTCAATGTCGGAGATTTGGTATTTCTCCGGGTAGCTCCTATGAAAGGAATAATGAGATTCGGGAAGAAAGGAAAGCTAAGTCCGCGATATGTAGGACCGTACAAGATCCTGAAAAGAGTTGGCAAGGTAGCTTACGAGCTAGGACTACCTCAGGAGATGTCTGCTATTCACAACGTGTTCCATGTCTCGATGTTTAAGAAGTGCATTTCCAGTACCGACCAAGTGGTCGAGCCACAGACAGTGCAAATTCAAGAGGACCTGAGCTATGAAAGTCGACCTATCCGGATACTAGACCGAGAAGTCAAAAGACTAAGGAATAAAGAAGTACCCTTAGTGAAGGTCCTATGGCAAAGTCAACGATACGAAGAAGCCACCTGGGAACGTGAGGATGACATGAAGCAAAAGTACCCCGAGTTGTTCTAAGTTTCGAGGACGAAACTTTTATAAGGTATAAGGGATTGTAACATCCCAAATTTTAGTTACTATATTTTTATTTAAAGGAAATATATATATATATATAGAGAGAGAGAGAGAAATAAGAATAAAAAAATGAATAAATAGTTCGTAGTCGAGGCTTGAACCATGAACCATTGATTTGGGGGAATAGGCTTCCCACCACTAAGTCATAAGATTACCAATGAGTAGGATATAACAGAATATATCTATTGGTAGAAAAAAAGAAAGAAGTTGATTAATCTAGTTGATCATTTAAAGGGATAATTAGATTAAGAAAAAATCCTAATTTATATATTCTCTTTTTATTCCTTTTTCTTTAAATTCCCACGCCGTCTCTCTCTCTCTCCCTCCTCTCTCCAACGTCGACGCCCACTCTCTCTACCTCTCTCTCTCTCTCTCGCGCTCGTTTTTCTCCAACCGCCGAGAACTCCAACACCGACGCCCACTCTCTCTACCTCTCTCTCTCTCTCTCTCTCGCTCATTTTTCTCCAGTCGTCGAGAAAACAAGAGAGGAAAAAAAAAGAGCCTCTATAATTTCTCCATCGTGGGATAATTCAAGAGGAGATTTTTTAGAGGGATCTCCTCAAGAACTTGATAGAGGATCACGCTAAAGCCAAGAAACACATAGGAGGTTTTCTCTTTACGAAATCTAGCGGTATAAATTGGTGAAAAGAGTAGGAAGTAAGTATCCCCTCACATGCAGTATAAGTGCTTACGATGTAATGTTGTATGCTTGATTTTGAATGAAAGAATCTAGAACTATGTGTAGAAGGTTCGGCTAATAGGATTAGAGAAATTATTCTTGTTGAAATTCTTCCACGTTATGCATGTTAGATGATGATTTCTATTTATGTTAGCTTAATTTTCCTTATGTCACTACCTTATGCCATGTTAAATTGTACTCATGCCGATTTATGCTATGCTACATGCTTATGTTTTCACCCATGTTAGGCATGACTCACGTATATGAAATGTCTAAGAAATATTTCCCTAAGAGTGGGGACAAGAACACTCTTTAGGACAAAGAACATGTATGTTATTTTACTTTATGCATGGCTTGTACCGAACCCTAACAAGGTCCATGGGATGGGCTCCAAGGTTGCCCCTAGGTCAACGGACATAGTACGGACCTAGTAACCTAGTAGGTTCGGGATTAGCTACCTCGGATCTATTTAGGATGCGCGCGAATGATGTATGTGGTACAATGTCGGGCCCAATATGTTGAGATTATGTTTAAGTATATAAACTATATGTTTTCAAAGAGCATCCTACATATACCATTTTATGTTCATCGAATTATCATGTTTAGAGACAATGTACTATTGCGATGAAAATGCTAAGTTTATGTTCTTTTCCTAAATTGATCATGTCTCTACTTTAAATAAATGTTGTGCTCATATGTTGTTTAAACAAACATGTCATTACTTTACGTTTAATTCATGATGCATGTTTTTGTGAGTAGGAAAGGACCTTACTAAGCCTATGTGCTTACAGTTTACTTTTCTTGTACTGTAGAAAAGGGCAAGGAATGGATAAATTAAAGGGAGCAGCAGGAGGGGCAAAGATGTGTGTGGCAGTGGCATGGTGGATGAGATCATTTTTCATATACGGACTTATGCATGATTTTCAATTTATGTGTAAACTGTTAGGAGATGTTAATGCTTTCTATGGTTGTTACTCATGTTTATTTTTATGAACCTTGAAATGGTTAATACATGTTTGGTTAAATAAATTGCTAAGACCTTTTGCCATGATTAAATTGTTAGGTTGATTGGGTTAATGTAATTAGAGTTAAAAGTTGTAAAGTTTTTAAATGCTTCCGCTGTAATATGCATGAATGTATGATCGCGTAGCGCCGCCGCCCGTCTATAGGATGTGTGTTAGGAGGATGAGAAGGGTGGGCGTTACATGAGCAAGGTTTCTTAGCCTGCGGAATCGCTCCATTGTTGTCACAATAGAGCTATATAGGATCTGCTATGCTAGGAACCACCCCAAGCTCAGTAATGAACTTATGGATCCAAACTGCCTCCTTTGCTGCCTCTGATGCAGCGATATACTCGGCCTCTGATGTAGAATCAGCAACTGTGTCCTGTTTCGAACACTTCAAGCTCACAGTACCACCATTCAAGCAAAACACGAACCCTGACTATGATCTATAATCATCCTGGTCAGTTTGGAAGCTGGCATCGCTGTAACCCTTTACAGCTAGCTCCTCATCGCCTCCAAATATCAAGAAATATTCTTTAGTCCTTCTCAAGTACTTAAAAATATTCTTGACTACTATCCAGTGACGCTCATCTGGATCTGACTGGTATCTACTCGTCATGCTCAAAGAATATGAGACATCAGGACGAGTACATAGCATGGCGTACATATTAGATCTTATAGCAGATGCATAAGGGATCTTATCCATGCGGTCTCTCTCCTCTCTAGAAGAGGGACTTTGAGTCTTCGAAAGACTCACACCATGTGACATCGACAGAAGTCCCTTCTTGGAATTCTGCATGGCAAACCATAGTAATACCGTGTCAATATATGTACTCTGACTTAGGCCAAGCAATCTCTTAGATCTATCTCTATAGATCTTGATGCCTAGAATACAGGCTGCTTCACCTAAGTCCTTCATTGAGAAGCACGTCCCCAGCCAAGTCTTCACAGACTGTAGCGAAGGGATGTCATTCCCAATAAGTAGTATGTCATCCACATACAATACAAGGAAGACAATTGTGTTCCCATTAACTCTCTTGTAGACACAGGGTTCATCTTCATTCTTGATGAAACCAAACTGTTTGATTGCATCATCGAATCGAAGATTCCAGCTCTGAGAAGCTTGCTTTAGCCCATAAATGGACCTTTGCAGCTTGCATACTTTCCCAGTATGCTGTGGATCCACAAAACCCTCAGGCTGTGTCATGTACACATCCTCGAGCAAGTTTCCATTCAGAAATGTAGTTTTGACATTCATCTGACATATCTCATAATCGTGGTATGCTGCAATAGCAAGCATGATCCGAATGGACTTAAACATCGTCATTGGAGAAAAGGTTTCATCATAGTCAATATCATGAATTTGCTTGAAACCTTTAGCCACCAATCGGGCCTTATAGGTATGTGTAAGTCCATCCATGTCAATCTTTCTCTTAAAGACCCACTTACACCCAATGGGTTTGACGCCTTCAGGTGGATCAACCAAAGTCCATACTTGGTTGGTGTACATGGATTCCATCTTGGATTTCATGGCCTCTAGCCATTTCTCAGAATTTGGGCTCATCACAGCTTCCTGATAGGAGGTAGGCTCATTCTCAATGAGCATAACGTCATCATGGTCAGACAAGAGAAATGAGTATCTCTCAGACTGACGACGTGCCCTATCAGACTTGCGAAGAGGTAGGTCTACTCGAACAGGTGGTTGTTCCACAACTCTTTGTGCAACAAACTCATCACCCACAACACTTTGTGGTTCCTGTTCAACCTCCATCAAGGCCTCAGTGCTATGGTCCTTATCTTGAATTTCTTCAAGATTGAACGTACTCTCACTAGTTTTTCTAGAAACAAAATCTCTTTCTAGAAAAACCTCAGTCTTTGCCACAAACACTTTGTGCTGACTGGGAATGTAGAAGTAATATCCCTTCGTCTCCTCGTGCTGACTGGGATGCCCGTGACTAGGAATGGTGTATCGAATTTGGGTCCCAATTTGTTTGAGACTTGACGTCGAATGTAAGCGTCACAACCCCAAATCCTCATGAAAGACATCTTGGGATTTCTCCTTGTCCATATCGTATATGGTGTCTTTATCATAGCCTTGGATGGTACACGGTTAAGTGTGAAGGTTGCTGTGTCTAGAGCATATCCTCAAAAGGATATAGGAAGATCTGTGTGACTCATCATAGATCGTATCATATCTAGTAGGGTACGATTCCTTCTTTCGGATACACCATTCCACTGTGGTGTTCCAGGAGGAGTGAGTTGGGATAAAATCTTACACTCAGCTAGATAGTCACGAAACTCATGACTAAGGTATTCACCACCTTGATCTGATCGAAGTATCTTAATACTCTTGCCAAGTTGGTTTTATACTTCATTCTTGAATTCTTTGAACTTTTCAAAGGATTCTGATTTATGTGTCATCAGATACACATAACCATATCTACTGAAGTCATCAGTAAATGTAATGAAGTACCTGTAACCATCTCTAGTAGCAACATTGAAAGGGCCACATACATCACTATGTATAAGTCCTAACAAGTCTGTTGCTCTTTCGCTGTGTCCACTAAAGGGAGTCTTGGTCATCTTGCCTAGAAGGCAAGACTCGCTTATCTCATATGATTCAAAATCAAATGAGTCCAGCAACCCATCCCTATGGAGCTGGGATAAGCGACTCTCATTTATGTGACCTAAGCGACAATGCCAGAGATAAGTTTGGTTCAACTCATTTGACTTGAACCTTTTGGTACTTATGTTATTGATGAGGCTCTCTAAGTCTAGAATGTAGAGTCCGTTCATTAGAGGTGTACTACAATAGAACATATCATTTAAATAAACTGAACAACATTTGTTCTTTATTATAAATGAAAAGCCATTCTTGTCCAAACAAGAAACCGAAATTATGTTCTTAGTTAAAGCAGGCACATAACAACATTCATCTAGTTCTAGTACAAGCCCAGAGGGCAGAGATAGATCATAAGTTCCTACAGCAACAGCAGCAACCCTTGCTCCTTTGCCTACTCGTAGGTCCACCTCGCCCTTCGTCAATGCCCTGCTATTTCTCAGCACCTGCACATTGGTACAAATGTAAGATACACATCTAGTATCTAATACCCATGATGAAGAAATAGATAGATTGACTTCTATAACATTTATACCTGAAGTAGAAGTCTCACTTCTCTTCTTCTTAAGATATTCCAGGTATGCTTTGCAGTTACGCTTCCAGTGTCCAGCTTCCTTACAGTGGAAGCAAGTCCCTTCTTTGGCCACCCCTCCTTTCGGTTTCAGTTTTTTGCCTTTGCCCTTGGCTTGGGACTTTCCCTTACCTTTAAGCTTGCCGTTGCCTTTCTTCTTTTACACCATCAAAATGGAGTCATATTTTCTCTTCTTAAGGTTGAGCTCAGCAGTTCTCAACATGCTGAGCATCTGAGGCAGTGTCTTATCAATTTCATTCATGTTGTAATTTTTAGTAATATATGAGAGATGTCCTAAGGCAATCGCCTTATGTTTGAACCATTTATATGATAAATGAAGATTCACTATTTGAGTATACAGGTTTTCATGTATTTGATTAGATCTTAAACTCATTTACTGAATGTCCACGATACGATTCACAGCATGAGATAATTTGTGATTAGATCACAACTAGTGAGTATCTCTACATGTGTAATTGTGATGTATCGGAATTATCCCTAGTCGATGAATTGATGGATTTGGACACCATCAATTCTGTCGAGACTAGCATGAGGTATACTTCTTGGTGTATCCAAGCAGTTGATTCTCACTGGCTGGAGACATTGTGATGTCCGGAGTTAATCGTGGATGCTAGTTATGGTAACTAGTGTTGGATCAATGCGGTTCGCTAGAGGGGGGGGTGAATAGCGAAAGAAAAAAACTTTTTCGAATTCGTTTCAAGACAAATATACGCAGCGGAAAGATAAGCAAAACAAAAAGTAAAGGAGACAATAGAAACAAGATATTTACTTGGTTCGTAGCCGAAGGCTACTACTCCAAGGCCCTAGTGGTCCTTGACCACGCACGGAGGGCAAATCACTAAACAAACTCCTCCTCGTTGGAGGTAGGAGTTAATCGATACAAAAAAAACTTGAGGTAGAGGGACACTCCCCCTCTCCTCGTTATGATAGAAAAATAGCTTCGAAGAATGTAAATGAGCAACGACACTAAAATTAAAACCGACGTACAAAAATAAAGGAAATGAAACCTAGACGTCGGAGAAGAAGAAGCACGTTGTTGTCGGTAGCTTTGCGGAGACTTTTTAGAAGCTTAGAATTGTTGTTAAAACCCTAGGTTTGGCCCTCCTTTTATAGCCTTTGAGCCCCTTTACGAGTGGGTCTTCAACCAATCACAAATGGACACCAAACCGCTTTGAGGTGGAGTGATAAGCCTTGACTCCTCGAATCTGATCATTGACCATCAGTCGACTGATGGCCATCATCAGTCGACTGATGGCAACATCAGTCGATTGATGACCTTCAGCGATCGGCCCGATACAGCGGTCGAGTCCTCAGTAGCGTCGTGATGTTTCTTTGCAAGTCAAAGTTAGCTCAATAAAAACATAATTTCGATGGTCGTCGACCATCCGATCTCGACCTAGACCATCTATAAGATGTCTTTGGTCGGATCTACGCTTAAGATCATCCCGTAAGAGGATCGACCTTACTTACTCGCACACACGAGCTTACCTCGATACTTACGTGTCGCTTTGCTTCCGCCTTCCACTCGATTCCTTGGCTCCTCAAGTAACTCGAGTATCGCCCGACCACCGCGGCTTCCTCCGGGTGTCGCTAGCCTTCAGCTCCAGCTATATCAATCTTCTGCACACTCGATTCAGCTCGTGAGAAAACAAAATAGACTTAACTTTTGTGTCTTTGCTATAATCAAAACACAGATTCGATTTCGGTGCCTCACTGCACCAACAACTAGTTCATTGGAGTGACCAGCCATAAAACTTCATATGGTTCTCTGCATATATAGATATGTGAATGAAGTTCTTACTACAGCTTAAGTGCGATGTTCCTTTGACTTGAGGTATTCAAGTCATCTTGATCATGAAGACTTATGCTTTGACATCTTAAGCAAGCATCTCTGAGGAGATATAGACCCGGGATGATTGGGTATAAGTCGAAGTGATCGAAGGTGTTTGAATAGCCTATAAAGGATTCACCACTCCTTGCGAGGAGATGTATACCCATGGCCTCTCGTCGGATTGTTACTAAAGTCTTTGGCTAAAGCATTACATGTTTAGAGTAAGGTACTCTTCGATACATGTGCAGTAACTAGAATCCGTAGGACGAGGAAATGATACTTGGGCTAGGTGTGACATAGTCAATCTAGTGTGGACTGACACTATAGACCATGTCCTGAACCAAGTGGGTATAAGATGAGTGAAAGGAATGGGGCACGAATCATTCTAGCTGCATAAGGGTTTCAAAAATAGTTCTGAATCAACCGTTGATCTTTTCGGTTAATTGGGGATCATGTTGTACTACTTGTTAGTGATATATGAGAGATGTCCTAAGGCAATCGTCTTATGTTTGAATCATTTATATGATAAATGAAGATTCACTATTTGAGTATATATGTTTTCATGTATTTGATTAGATCTTAAACTCATTTACTGAATGTCCACGATACGATTCACAGCATGAGAGAATTTGTGATTAGATCACAACTAGTGAGTATCTCTACATGTGTAATTGTGATGTATCAGAATTATCCCTAGTCGATGAATTGATGGATTTGGACACCATTGATTCTGTCGAGACTAGCACGAGGTATACTCCTTGGTGTATCCAAGCAGCTGATTCTCACTGGCTGGAGACATTGTGATGTCCGGAGTTAATCGTGGATGCTAGTTATGGTAACTAGTTCATTGGAGTGACCAGCCGTAAGACTTCATATGGTTCTCTGCATATATAGATATGTCAATGAAGTTCTTACTGTAGCTTAAGTGTGATGTTCCTTTGACTTGAGGTATTCAAGTCATCTTGATCATAAAGACTTATGCTTTAACATCTTAAGTAAGCATATCTGAGGAGATGTGGACCCGGGATGATTGGGTATAAGTCGAAGTGATCGAAGGTGTTTGAATAGCCTATAAAGGATTCACCACTCCTTGCGAGGAGATGTATACCCATAGCCTCTCGTCGGATTGTTACTAAAGTCTTTGGCCAAGGCATTACATGTTTAGAGTAAGGTACTCTTCGATACATGTGCAGTAACTAGAATCCGTAGGACGAGGAAATGATACTTGGGCTAGGTGTGACGTAGTCAGCCTAGTGGGGATTGACACTATAGACCATGTCCTGAACCAAGTGGGTATAAGATGAGTGAAGGGAATGGGGAACGATTCATTCGAGCTGCTGAAGGGTTTCAGAAATCGTTCTGGATCAACCGTTGATCTTTTCGGTTAATTGGGGATCATGATGTACTACTAGGTGCCACTCATGATCGTTCTATAATTAATGGTTAATTATAGACGGCCAACATAAACCGAGAACCTATTTGGTCACACGCACAACAAGCGTAATCCGAATGATTTAAAACGAGCTTGAGAATGAGATTCTCAGACCGAGAGAAACTAGGTTTGGTTGGACCAAACATGAAGCGAGCATGAAATCGTTTCAGTCGCAATGGAAGCGTGGATGGGCCGTGTCTTATGAAGACATGATGGATGAATCAAATTGGTTTGGTTCTAATCCAACGAAGGAGAATAAACCAAAGGGTTTGGTTTGTTTTAAACGAATGAACCAAAGTTGGTTCGGTTCATTTTAACTTAAAATAAACCATCATGGTTTGGTTTATTTTAACTTAAATTAATGGAGCGGGTTAACGGGCCTTATGGTTATGATCCGATAACCATTAAGAGAATTTATTCTCTATAAAATAGGGCTTAAGGGTTTTTGTTAAACCCTAATTGAGGCAACCCTAATTGTTTGGCCGCCCACCCTCTCCCTCTTCTCCAAGTGGTCGGCGCCAACCTCCTTGCCGCCGCCCAACTCCTTCAATCGGCATCCAGCTGCTGCCAACCAGCCCTCTTGCTAGTGTCGAGCTGCTGCCGGAGGAGCTCCGGTGATCTTCCTTGGCTCCGGCGACAAGGTGAGCACATTGCTTTCCTTATTTGGCCGGCGTAAGGTCTCCACCAAAGCTGTCCAGTTTTCTGGACAGCTTGTTTCCTTCTTGTCGGAGCGTCGTTTGGACGATGTTTGGAGCTCCGACAGTGCCTTCCTTACCGGGGATTCAATCTCCGGTAATCCTCATAGGTGGAGGACGAAGGCTTCGTCAAACGGTTGACAAATACCTCTCCGGAGAAGCGAGTTTTTGAGGACTCGTTTTGGATCTGAATTTTGATTCGGATCGTGATCTTCTCTCGATCACATCGTCTTCAACACGAGGCAAGTAACCCGTACGAAGATGAGGCTCGTGACTTTGTGAAGTCATCCCGAAGATACTCGGCGTGGATACGGATAGAGACGATTCTAGCGAGGATCGTTCCGGTTGATGTCTTTTCCGCTACACGTGATACGTAAGGTATACGTAGGATAAATTTCCTTTTATTGCAAAATTTGAATTTGCGGTTATGTCTACACATGTTGTACTATGCATGCGTATGATGTGTGTGTTGTAATAAATTAGATTTATTATTTTATTCCTTCCGCTGTGCACATGTTTACGAAACATGTTCGAACACACACTCGCCGTGGTGCCGGAAACCCAACAGTGGTATCAAAGCCCAGGTTGTGTTTCAACATAATCGTAAAATTGTTTTGCGATAGTCATAATGATATTTCTGGAAATTTTTTACTTTTGGAAAGTTAGAAGTATTTATGAAAATTTTTCAATTTTGGAAAGTCTTGAAGTATTTATGGAAATCTTCTACTTTTGGAAAGTTGGAAGTATTTATGGAAATTGATATTTACCATAAATAAAATATTTGATTAGATTTTGGAAATTTGTTTCCTAATTTAATCATGATTTGATTTGGGAAATCAAATCTTTAAATATTATATTTCCATAAGTAGTTTTGATGATTTAGGAAATTGGTTTCCTAAATTGACTTTCCTTAATCAACTATTTTCACAAATAAAATATGTGATTAGATTTGGAAATTTATTTCCTAATTTAATCATGATTTAATTTGGAGAATCAAATCTTAAACATATTTTATTTCCATAAATAGTTATGACATATAAGGAAATTTTGAACATGACATAATTGTATGTCATGTAATTGCATTAGATGCATATCATTATGCCATGCGTGTCGTGACATGTAGATGTATGTCATGTATGTCATGTCATATAGATAATAGTTATTTGCATGCAAAGAGGATGAGACATAAAAACCCTAACTCTATATTAAAGCCCACACCTTCCATTAATATGGTTAGAACCAGAGTTTCATTTCTTGTTCGGGTTGTTGGACTCTCTCCAAGCCCGGCTCGAACCCGAACATGTTCAAACCATGGAATAGTTTAATACTAATATGGTAAGAGTCAGAGGTCAATCGTTAGCTTTGGTTGTTGGACTCTCTCCAAGACGGCCTAATTGGTTGAATGTACTCTAACCATATTAAAACTATTTCTCGATTAATGGGTTGGCTTTAACCTGGAGCATCGGCTTGTTGGACTCTCTCCAAGGTCGATGTAAAGGGAGGTGAAGTTGGGTGCTATGCATATGATGCATATTTGTTAATGTGTTAACAACCCGATGTATGTGTGAACATTCAATTAGTTGATAGCACATTGTAATAGTTGCATATACGTGATATGCAATCAGTATATTTGATACCTACCATCGTAGTTATGAATGGTTTGTTGGACTCTCTCCAAGGTTGTTCATATCTATGATGGATATCAGCCCATTCGGAGATGGACCTATGATCTCCCGAAGTGATTTTGGGATTTTTGAAATTCGAAAAATGAATGGGATTTATAAATGTATGTTGATGCATTTTAAAATCATTTTCTCATATATGCTTGTTTTGTATTTCTAGGTTAATCAATTGATCATGACGTCTTTGAATTTGTGCACTATTTTGGATTCAAACAAATTGACTGGGCCTAACTTCCTGGACTGGCTTAGAAACCTGAGAATTGTTCTCAAGGTGAAAAAGCTAGCATATGTCCTCGAAGAGCCTCTTCCCACCCGTCCTAGTGATAATGCAACTCTAGACCAATTGTTGGCTTATCAGAAACATGTGAGTGATTCTGAACAAGTGAGTTGCATCATGCTAGCCACGATGGAACCCAAGCTGCACAAGCAACATGAGCATATGGATGCTCATATCATAGTCTTTCATCTTTATGAGTTGGTTGATGAGCAAGTGAGATTCGAAAGGTTCGAAGTCTCCAAGCTCCTCTTCACCTCTGAGATGCAAGAAGGTTCATCTATGGTATTGCTCAACATCTTTGAAGCATGGAGTCTTACTGAAGCATGGCGAGGGGGGTTAGTTGATTCCTCGAAGAAAGGTTCTAAGAGGAAGTCAAAGGAATAGCAGAAGGGGATGAAAATGGCTAAAGAGGCAGAACCAACTCAAAAGGGCACTTGCCATCATTATGGCAAGGAGGGCCATTGGCGAAGAAATTGCAAGATTTATCTTGAGTTCGTGAAGAAGAATAAGGCATTGGATGCCCCATCTTCTTCAGATATCTTCGTTATTGATTGTCATTCTATTTCCTCAAACACTTGGGTATTGGATACTAGGTGTGGCTCACATATATGTAATGACATACATGGGCTAAGGAATAGAAGAAGACTCGTCAAGGGAGAGTCAAATTTACGTGTTGGGAATGGAGCAAAGGTTGCTGCACTCGCCATCGGAACATATTTGTTGAAACTCCCTGCAGGACTTGTCTTAGAACTGGACAATTGCTTTTATGTTCCTTCATTGATAAAGAACATCATTTCTATTTCTTGTTTAAATAGAAATGGGTACCATTTGAATTTTAGTAACAATTGTTGTTACATAACTTTGAATGGAGTTCTTTATGGGACTGGAACTTCAAGCAATGGCATTTATACGTTGAACGTATCCAATGACATTTTTAATATCGAAGCGAGTAACAAGCGTGCTCGAAAAGATAATCAATTAGACTCCTACATGTGACATTGTCATCTTGGCCATGCAAGCAAGAAATGCATGTCCGAATTACACCGATGTGGAATTCTAGAATCGTTTGAATTGGATTCATACGATACATGCGAATCATGCTTAAAAAGGCAAGATGACTAAGTTACCTTTTACAGGAAAAGGTGAACGAGTGGGAGAGTTGCTAGGTCTAATACATACTGATGTATGTGGACCTATGTCAACTCAAGCTTTAGGAGGCTATAGCTACTTCATTACCTTCACCGATGATCACTCACGGTTTGGGTATGTGTTCTTGATGAAACACAAGTCTGAAGCCTTTGAAAGGTTCAGAGAATTCAGAAATAAAGTAGAGAAACAACATGACAAGAGTATTAAAATACTTCGATCGGATCGAGGTGGTGAATACTTAAGTCAAGAGTTTCTTGATTATCTAAGAGACAATGGTATATTGTCTCAATGGACTCCGCCATATACACCACAGCATAATGGTGTATCTGAGAGGCGTAACCGAACCTTGTTGGACATGGTCAGGTCAATGATGAATCATGCGAATCTTCCCAAGTCCTTTTGGGGCTATGCACTTCAAATAGCTATTTACTTCTTAAATAGAATGCCCACCAAGGTAGTCTCTACTACTCCATATGAGATATGGAATAGTAAGAAACCTCATGTATCTTACTTGAAGATATGGGGTTGTCCTGCTTATGTGAATCGGAATGTATCAGACAAATTGGATGCTAAGTCTGATAAATGTCTATTTATTGGATACCCTAAGGAAACAAGGGGTTACCAATTCTATCATCCTATGGAACAAAAGGTGTTTGTTTCAAGGCATGTTGTGTTTCTAGAGAAAGAGTTTCTCTTGCAAGAAAATAGTGTGAGTGTCGTCGAGCTTGAGGAGGCTCGAGAGACTCAAATAGACATTGATGAGATACCTGGTGAAGCACAACAGTCGATAACTCATAGTGATGAGCAACCGGCTGGACCTATTGAAACACCACATCTTCGTAGATCTGGTAGAACACGCAACATTCTTGAGAGATATGGATTTCTCGTAAGTGAATCGAACGACGTGTTACTCATTGATGATGAGGAGCCTACCAGTTATGAAGAAGTGCTGACAAGTTCAGAAAGGGATAAGTGGCTTGATGTCATAAAGTCAGAAATGGATTCCATGTATGAAAACCAAGTTTGGAACTTAGTTGATCCACCTGAAGGCATTAAGCCTATAGGGTGCAAGTGGGTTTTCAAGAAGAAAACCGACATGGATGGTAATGTGATTACCTATAAGGCTAGATTAGTGGCGAAAGAATATCGTCAAAAATAAGGTGTTGATTATGACGAAACCTATTCGCCTGTAGCTATGCTTAAATCCATTCGGATGCTCCTGGCCATAGCGGCTCATTATGATTATGAGATATGGCAGATGGATGTGAAAACAGCTTTCCTTAATGGAAACCTGCTCGAGGACGTGTATATGATACAGCCTGAGGGTTTCACATCGGTTGATAAAACCAAGGTATGCAAATTGCGACGGTCCATATATGGATTGAAGCAAGCATCCAGGAGCTGGAATATCCATTTTGATGAGACAATCAAAAAGTTTAATTTCTCACAATGTAACGCCCGTGAAATTCTAGCAATTTTACGAGAATTTTTGGCTTTATGATGATAGGCTTTATGTAGGCCTTTTTGGAGAAATAAAAGAAAATAAGCCAAAAAGAGATGCAAAGCCTAAGAATTGAACCCCCACCTCTAGAGATAGCTGTGCCTTATAGATGCACCCACTAACCATGAGCCCAATAGAATCATATCATTAGAGGAAAAGGGGAACCTATAGATAAATGGGAGGAGGGTAAATGAAGAGGCTTGACAAAGAGAAGAGAAACTTCTCTTCCTCCCCTTTATAAAGAAGAGAGAAGTTCCACTTGGCCACTTCTTCTTTCCTTCTTCCTCTTCTCTTCATTCTCACCGAAACCTAAGCCCTTCTTCTTCTTCCTTTGGCCGAGAGCCCCTTGCAAGCTAGGAGAGAGCTAGGTGACTTCCATTAGGTCATCTCCTCAAGCAAAGCGAAGGAAGTAAGTTTTCCCCTCACCTGCAGTGTATTAGTTTGATAGGTTAGGTTGCTTGAAAGAAATATGAAATTGTAGCCTTATAAGTTTCGGCCAACTAAGTTGGTGGGCTAGGATTCATGAAAATGCTACTAAGGGAGGTTTGTATGGGTGGTATGTTTCAAGTAGATACCTTTAGGAGTCCAAAGTCCAAAGGGGATGACCCTATATGGTTCGGCCAACCCCAAGATTTTAGGGTTAGGGTTGCATGAACTTGATTCTAAAGTTATGTTCTTAGATGGTATGTTTCAAGTAAGACCTTTAAGTAACCACCATCCAAGATGATGCCCTTATAGGTTTCGGCCACCCTAGGTAACTAGGGTTAGGGTTGCATGAAAATATCCCTAATGATGCTATGCTAGGTTATAATGCTCATGAATGAAGGTTAGGTGACAAGAACCCTAGTTGAGCCCTTATAGGTTTCGGCCACCCTAGGTAACTAGGGTTAGGGTTGCATGAAAATATCCCTAATGGTGCTATGCTAGGTTATAATGCTCATGAATGAAGGTTAGGTGACAAGAACCCTAGTTGAGCCCTTATAGGTTTCGGCTACCCTAGGTAACTAGGGTTAGGGTTGCATGAAAATATCCCTAAAGATGCTATGCTAGGGTGTAGTGCTCATGAATGAATATTAGGTGACAAGAACCCTAGTTGAGCCCTTATAGGTTTCGGCCACCCTAGGTAACTAGGGTTAGGGTTGCATGAAAATATCCCTAATGAGGCTATGCTAGGTTATAATGCTTTATGAATGAATTTTAGGGGACAAAACCTAAGCTTGAGCCCCTTACAAGATTCGGCCAACCAATGATTTTAGGGTTAGGGTTTCATGAAAACACCCCTATATGTAGTTGTGCTATGGGTATGTTTTTTTTTAATATGACATGAACTATGCTTGTGTGATGAATATGTTATGATTCAATGCAACATGAAATTAGGCTATGTGATGAACATGTTTGATGATTTAATATGCCTTGAATAGGCCTAGGAAATAAGCTTCATGTTATGATGTAATGTGCCATGAAATATGCTTAGGTGATGAACATGTTGTGTGAATTAATATGCCATGTATATGTTTAGGGAATATGCTTCAAGTTTATGAATTAGTATGCCATGAAATTAGGCCATGTGATGAACATGTTTTATGATTCAATATGCCATGAATATGCCTAGGAAATGTGCTACATGTTTATGATGTAATGTGCCATGAATATTGTGATTTGCCTAGGTGAAGAACATGTTTTGTGATTTAATATGTCATGAATATGCTTAGGAAATATGCTTCATGTTTACGATGCAATGAAACATGCTTAGGTGATGAACACGTTTATGCTTTAGGACCCGTTAGGGTACTCTTACGTTATGAATGCATGTGTCCTTATGATAAGATAAGATGGAGATGCTTCCCTTTCAAGTAGGGATCAAGAGCTCTCCTTATGACAAGATAAGATGGAGATGCTTCCCTTTCAAGTAGGGATCAAGAGCTCTCCTTATGATATGATAAGATGGAGATGCTTCCCTTTCAAGTAGGGATCAAGAGCTCTCTTTATGACAAGATAAAATCAAGATGCTTCCCTTTTTGTGTTGGGGATCAAGAGCATTCTTTATATTATGACAATAAAAAAGGAAAGAATTAAGTATTTTACTTTGCAAGAGGTTAAGTACCCGACCCGTCAGGTGGTCGTTAATCAAATCCATAGGGACACAAGAAGACGTAAGAGGTCTTGCCCTGTAAGACGTAAGAGGTCTTGCTCTAGTAGGACTGGTGGCTCGCTACCCTGACCTATTAGGGAACGCACATTATGTGGTACTTAACACAGGGCCCCCAAACAAGTTATGATGATATTGAAGTATTTATAAGTATATGTTTTGAAAGAAAAGACTTTTATGATATTGTGTATGCTTATGTTAAATGCTCAATGCTTACGAACTAGGTTCTTATGCATGCTAGATGTTATGAAGTTATGATGATATTGAAGTATTTATAAGTATATGTTTTGAAAAGAAAAGACTTTTATGATATTGTGTATGCTTATGTTAAATGCTCAATGCTTACGAACTAGGTTCTTTATGCATGCTAGATGTTATGAAGTTATGATGATATTGAAGTATTTATAAGTATATGTTTTGAAAAGAAAAGACTTTTATGATATTGTGTATGCTTATGTTAAATGCTCAATGCTTACGAACTAGGTTCTTTATGCATGCTAGATGTTATGAAGTTATGATGATATTGAAGTATTTATAAGTGTATGTTTTGAAAAGAAAAGACTTTTATGATATTGTGTATGCTTATGTTAAAGGCCACAGAATGCTTTGAACTAGGTTCTTTATGCATGCTAGATGTTATGAAGTTATGATGATATTGAAGTATTTATAAGTATATGTTTTGAAAAGAAAAGACTTTTATGATATTGTGTATGCTTATGTTAAATGCCCTGAATGCTTACGAACTAGGTTCTTTATGCATGCTAGATGTTATGAAGTTATGATGTTTAGAGTTAAGTCTAAGTATGTGGTGACTATGTACTTTATGCTAGTTTAGGATTTATGATGTGGTGAAGGTTAAGGGTAAGGTTAAGAATACTTGCGACTATGTTCCTTCTGCATGATTAGGGTTTATGTTATTACAAATGTTTGTGTTCAAGTTAACCAAATGCTTATGATTACGTTCTTTCATGCATGCTTAGTTTATGCAGTTATAACGCTCATGTTCAAAGTATGCCCTGCTTAGATTAATTATGCTTAACCTGCTTATGAACAATTCTATGCCATGCTTAGTTCTTTTGTACTATTAGATATGTTGTTGATTAGTGTTGCTATGAAATGCTTAGGTCATTTTCTATGCGGCATGCTCATGTTCTAATAGTTTGATGAAATCGTGGCTTTTGTGAGTAGGCAAGGATCTTACTAAGCTATATGCTTATAGTTTATGTTGTCCATATCTTAGATAAAGGAAGTGCACTAGAGGAAGTGGCAGGAGGGGCCATGTGCGTGTGTGATAGTGGCATGGTGGAAGAAGACCCTTCACTATCTGCTTATATTTATATGCTCTAAGAACAATTTAAGACATTGCTTCCGCTTATAAGACTTGTGTTTAATGAGTATCCCTTTATTTAAGAGGTTCGATATGTTAGAACTCATGAACGAATCCTTTCGTTATGCATGTTATGAAATGAGATAAGATATGTGGTCATGCTAATGATGAATAAGATAGGTGATGCATGTGCCAAAGAAGGTTTCAGTTATGATAACCTGTTTAAGCATGTAGACTTTGAACGGATCCATATGTAGTATGCTAATAAAAAAAAATATATATAGACCCAAGTAGCGCCGCCCTGAGAGCAGATAAGGGCGGGCTCTACACACAAAATCCAGATGAACCTTGTGTGTACAAGAAGGTTAGTGGGAGTGCAGTCGTATTCCTAGTATTGTATGTCGATGACATATTACTTATAGGAGATGATGTTTTAATCTTACAGTCAGTGAAGATTTGGTTATCCAAGACATTCTCCATGAAAGACCTGGGAGAAGCAACCTACATCCTCGGGATTAAGATCTATAGAGATAGATCGAAACGGTTGCTTGGTCTTTCACAGTCTACATATATAGACCGAGTGCTAAAGAGGTTTAGCATGTCGGAATCCAAGAAAGGTTTCCTACCCATCAGGCATGGGGTACACCTTTCGAAGTCTGTGTCCGCGCACAGAAGATGAGAGGATTTACATGAGTAAGATTCCCTATACATCCGCAATAGGATCTATCATGTATGTTATGTTATGTATGAGGCCCGATGTATCGTATGCTCTGAGTGTCACGAGTAGATACCAGTCTGATCCAAGAATGGATTATTTGGTGATTGTTAAGACGATCCTTAAGTACTTAAGAAGAACTAAGGATGTGTTCCTAATATATGGAGAAGGGGACATGGTGATACGCAGGTATACGGATGCCAGCTTCCAGACAGACAAGGATGATTCCAGGTCTCAGTCTGGATACGTGTTCACTTTGAATGGGGGCGCAGTGAGTTGGAAAAGTTCTAAACAAGACACTGTAGCGGATTCTACCACTGAGGCAGAATACATTGCAGCTTCGGAAGCAGCAAAGGAAGCGGTTTGGATCAAGAAGTTCATTTATGAACTTGGTGTGATTCCAGCCATTGTTGAAGCAATACCGGTCTACTACGACAACAATAGAGCAATTGCACAGGCGAAAGAGCCAAGGTCTCATCAACGATCCAAACATGTGCTTCGCCGCTATCATCTTATCAGAGAGATCATCAGTAGGAAAGAAATACAAATCGAGAAAATCCCCACTGAAAGGAACTTAGCGGATCCTTTGACTAAAGCATTACCTCAAAGTAAGTTTGAGGGTCATGTTAGAGCCTATGGTATAGGATACAATAGCGATTGGCATTAGGCCAAGTGGTAGTTTGTTAGTGATATATGAGAGATGTCCTAAGGCAATCGCCTTATGTTTGAACCATTTATATGATAAATGAAGATTCACTATTTGAGTATACATGTTTTCATGTATTTGATTAGATCTTAAACTCATTTACTGAATGTCCACGATACGATTCACAGCATGAGAGAATTTGTGATTAGATCACAACTAGTGAGTATCTCTTCATGTGTAATTGTGATGTATCGGAATTATCCCTAGTCTATGAATTGATGGATTTGGACACCATCGATTCTGTCGAGACTAGCACGAGGTATACTCTTTGGTGTATCCAAGCAGCTGATTCTCACTGGCTGGAGACATTGTGATGTTCGGAGTTAATCGTGGATGCTAGTTATGATAACTAGTTCATTGGAGTGACCAGCCGTATGACTTCATATGGTTCTCTGCATATATAGATATGTCAATGAAGTTCTTACTGTAGATTAAGTGTGATGTTCCTTTGACTTGCGGTATTCAAGTCATCTTGATCATGAAGACTTATGCTTTGATATCTTAAGCAAGCATCTCTGAGGAGATGTAGACCCAGGATAATTGGGTATAAGTCGAAGTGATCGAAGGTGTTTGAATAGCCTATAAAGGATTCACCACTCCTTGCGAGGAGATGTATACCCATGGCCTCTCATCGGATTGTTACTAAAGTCTTTGGCCAAAGCATTACATGTTTAGAGTAAGGTACTCTTCGATACATGTGCAGTAACTAGAATCCGTAGGACGAGGAAATGATACTTGGGCAAGGTGTGACGTAGTCAGCCTAGTGGGGACTGACATTATAGACCATGTCCTGAACCAAGTGGGTATAAGATGAGTGAAGGGAATGGGGCACGATTCATTCGAGCTGCTGAAGGGTTTCAGAAATCGTTCTGGATCAACCGTTGATCTTTTTGGTTAATTGGGGATCATGATGTACCACTAGGTGCCACTCATGATCATTCTATAATTAATGGTTAATTATAGATGGCCAACATAAACCTAGAACCTATTTGGTCACACGCACAACGAGCGTAATCCGAAGGATTTAAAACGAGCTTGAGAATGAGATTCTCAGACCGAGAGAAACTAGGTTTGGTTGGACCAAACATGAAGCGAGCATGAAATCGTTTCAGTCGCAATGGAAGCGTGGATGGGTCGTGTCTTATGAAGACATGATGGATGAATCAAATTGGTTTGGTTCTAATCCAACGGAGGAGAATAAACCAAAGGGTTTGGTTTGTTTTAAACGAATGAACCAAAGTTGGTTCGGTTCGTTTTAACTTAAAATAAACCATCATGGTTTGGTTTATTTTAATTTAAATTAATGGAGCCGGTTAACGGGCCTTATGGTTATGATCCGATAACCATTAAGAGAATTTGTTCTCTATAAAATAGGGCTTAAGGGTTTTTGTTAAACCCTAATTGAGGCAACCCTAATTGTTTGGCCGCCCACCCTCTCCCTCTTCTCCAAGTGGTCGGCGCCAACCTCCTTGCCGCCGCCTAGCTCCTTCAACCGGCGTCCAGCTGCTGCCGACCAGCCCTCTTGCCGATGTCGAGCTGCTGCCGGAGGAGCTCCGGTGATCTTCCTTGGCTCCGGCGACAAGGTGAGCACATTGCTTTCCTTATTTGGCCGACGCAAGGTCTCCACCAAAGCTGTCCAGTTTTCTGGACAGCTTGTTTCCTTCTTGTCGGAGCATCGTTTGGACGACATTTGGAGCTCCGACAGTGCCTTCCTTACCGGGGATTCGATCTCCGGTAATCCTCATAGGTGGAGAACGAAGGATTCGTCAAACGGTTGACGAATACCTCTCCGGAGAAGCGAGTTTTTGAGGACTCGTTTTGGATCCGAATTTTGATTCGGATCGTGATCTTCTCTCGATCACATCGTCTTCAACACGAGGCTAGTAACCCGTACGAAGACGAGGCTCGTGACTTTGTGAAGTCATCCCGAAGATACTCGGCGTGGATACGGATAGAGACGATTCTAGCGAGGATCGTTCCGGTTGATGTCTTTCCCGCTACACGTGATACGTAAGGTATACGTAGTATAAATTTCCTTTTATTGCAAAATTTGAATTTACGGTTATGTCTACATATGTTGTAATATGCATGCATGTGATGTGTGTGTTGTAATAAATTAGATTTATTATTTTATTCCTTCCGCTGTGCACATGTTTACGAAACATGTTTGAACACACACTCGCCGCGGTGCCGGAAACCCAACACTACTAGGTGCCACTCATGATTATTCTATAATTAATGGTTAATTATAGATGGCCAACATAAACTAAGAACCTATTTGGTCACACGCACAATGAGCGTAATCCGAAGGATTTAAAATGATCTTGAGAATGAGATTCTCAGACCGAGAGAAACTAGGTTTGGTTGAACCAAACAAGGATCGAGCATAAAATCATTTCAGTCACAATGGAAGCGTGGATGGGTCATGTCTTATGAAGACATGATGGATGAACCAAATTAGTTTGGTTCTAATCCAATGGTGGAGAATAAACCAAAGGGGTTTGGTTTATTTTAAACGAATGAACCAAAGTTGGTTCGGTTCATTTTAAATTAAAATAGACCAAATCGGTTTGGTTTATTTTAACTTAAATTAATGGAGAGGGTTAACGGATTTTTGGTTATGAACCAATAACCATTAGGAGAATTTGTTCTCTATAAAATAGGGCTTAAGGGTTTTGAGAAAGCCCTAACCCAAAAGTTGCCGCCCCCTCTCCCTCTTCTCCTCTTGTAGTCGGCGCCCAAGCCCTAGTCGCCGCCCACCCCTTGTGTCACCGTCCAAATTGTTGCCGGCATCCAAGCTTCTGTCGGTGACCCTCCAGTGATCTTCCTTGGCTCCGGCGACAAGGTGAGCATCTAGCTTTCCTTATTTGGCCGGCGCAACATCCTCCACCAAAGCTGTCCAGTTTTCTGGACAGCTTGTTTCCTTCTTGTCAGAGCATCGTTTAGACGACGTTTGGAGCTCTGACAGTGGCTTCCTTGCTGGGGATTTGATCTCCGGTAATCCTCATAGGTGGAGGACGAAGGATTCGTCAAATGGTTGACGAATAGCTCTCCGGAGAAGCGAGTTTTGGGGACTCGGTTTTGAATCCGAATTTTGATTCGGATTGTGATCTTCTCTCGATCACATCGTCTTCGACACGAGGCTAGTGACTCGTACGAAGACAAGGCTCGTGACTTTGTGAAGTCATCCCGAAGATACTCAGCGTGGATACAGATAGAGGCGATTCTAGCGAGGGTCACTCCGGTTGATGCCTTTCCCGCTACACGTGATACGTCAGGTATACGTAGAATAATTTCCTTTTATTGCAAAATTTGAATTTACGGTTATGTCTACACATGTTGTACTATGCATGAATGTGGTGTGTGTGATGTAATAAATTAGATTTATTACTTTTTATTTATTCCACTGCACACATGTTTGCGAAATATGTTCGAACACACACTCGCCGCGGTGTCGAAAACCCAACAGTAATTCATGACAAATTGATTGTAGCTTTGTGGCAAAGATTGCAAGATCAAGTCTGTGGCCAGCTATTAGCCAAGTGAGAATCCCAACCTCTGTAGGTTTTCTATGTACCCAATCATCTTGAGTACATATGGACCTACGGGAGTCTCATCTTGCATCTTGGACTGAAACAATGCCTTAGAGATCTCATATCTCTCGTGACTTGCTTGTCCTTGATATAGTTGACGAAGATGTTCAACCATATCATAAGCATTCATGAACTCGTGTTGCTTCTGAAGCTCATAGTTCATGGTCGCGAGCATGAGACATGACACATCTAATGCATCATCTTGATGCTTCTTGTAAGCATCTTTGTCAGTTCGCGAGGCAGTGGCAGGAGGTGCCTCCGGAATGGGCTGCGCCAGGACGTACAGTTTCCTTTCTTGGGTGAGAACAATTCTCAGGTTTCTGTACCAGTCCAAGAAATTTGCTCCATTGACCTTTTCCTTCTCAAGGACAGAACGCAGGGAGAGAGTGTTCGTGTTTGTCGACATGGTAATCTACAACATACACAATGCAGAAAATTAATATTATATTCTATTTATCATTTAATTAGGCCTTTAATCAAATGATGCTCCCATTGAATTATAGGATTTTTGTAGAATCGAGTCATCGATGTGGTCAAACCACATTACTAGATTCATACAAACATATTATAATTCTTGCGGGACAAGATCCACATCATACTAGGCCTTGAGTTAGCTTTGGCTAAATCGCCCAAGACTTAGTATGATCGATGGGTAACACATTACCGATTACATCTCTATGAAACTCTTGTTTATAGGATCAAGACCCACATTTACAAAAGACCTTGAGTTAGCTTTGGCTAAATCGCCCAAGATTTAGTGTAAATGCGATCTTATCCTATCTTTCCAACAGTTGGAATATGCCTATAGTTCTACTCGATCCAATTGAGTTAACTAGTTTTACTCAATCTAATTGAGCTTACTCTAACCCAAGCCATGATAGGCGGGACCAAGATTGTCCCTCCGCACCCTACCAAGATAATATGCGTTGCTCTGCTTTGGCAGATTCAACAACTACAAATGATCGAGGTAGTGATGGGTATCAAGACTTGGTAGGCATTTTCGAGTTGATTCGATTAGGATCTAATCTAATCGTGAATGTGTATCATATACGCATCAAGGCCTTTATCACCCTACACTAGCATGCATCACATACATACAAGCATTATACTAGCATGCATCATATACATACAAGCAAAATATTCTAGCATGCATCATATACATACAAGCAAAATTTACTAGCATACATCACATACATACAAGCAAAACAAATATATATATATATATATATATATATAAATTAATTGTGATGTGGTCATGGCCCTACTACGATCTTCTCAAGCCTATGAGAAGATCGGATGATCAACCTAGGGTTAGCGGCTTCTCCAAGTACCTCCTTTGATCGCCATCTGTCGTCGGCACCCTCCTCGTAACTCCGTTTACTAGTGGACCTTCCACAGCTCTATTTTTGTACATTACAAACATGAAACTCGAGTTACATTCGAGTCTAAAACTATTTACAACTGGAATTTTAAAAGAAGAGGTACGATGCACAGGTCGCATACCCTATACAACATGCACAACAACAAAAATGGCGCGCAAGCCGTATTATGAATTACAACACATTTATCATCCAATCATATTGGGGTTCTTGGGCCATGACCATCACAGAATTATACATAATTCTAAATTATGTATTTTACATAAATTTTTATAATTTTTCCTATTTTTTTCAATTTTATGAGTCACCTCTCCGTAACAGTCCCGCTAAGCGGTTTCCGGGCACGATCACGGGATAATGCCCCTTTTGGGGTTAGGGGCAGCGCCCCTACTCGCAAAATAAACTTTGCGAGTGTCCCATCTAGATCTTACAGCGACTTAAGTCGCTGTCTCAAAAACCTAAAGCGAGATTTCGTCGTTCCGGAGAGTTTTTCTCGGTGGTTGAAGCATACAAGTGTCCCAACACTTGTTGCTTCGACTCTTCGAGAAAAATACCCAAAATATCTATAAAAATTGGAAATTTATAGAAACTTAAAAATCTGTAATTTTTATATCTAATACAAAAACTACAAATTTAAAACACACGTGGCTCTGATACCACTATTGGACTTTTCGAGCCGTAAAAACCGTTTTTTGCGTTGCGAAAACCTCGGAAGCCCGTCCGCGGATCCGTGCGAAGTATAACAAAAATTATATGTATGTGTTTAAAACCTTAGATCTACCTATGATCTACATGAGAAGAGCATTACCCTTGATGCAATGCCCTTCGCTTATCCCGCTCGTCCAAATGGATTGCCGAAACTCGAGAGTGTCAAGTGTATACTTCTCTATTGGTATCCACACAAGCAATAGGTGGAGAAAAGACAATCTTGAGTGTGCTAGCAGTCCTTGATAGTCTCGACAATGGAGGATTGGGAGAGAGCAAGAAGGAGAGCAAGGAAGAAGATAATGAAGTTACACACACACAAAAATAAATTCACACCATCATTCCTCCTAAAGTGGTCGACCACCTCTTTGGGGGGTTACATGCATGCATGTAACTCCAAAAGCCAATGGCTCTTGGTCTCCCTCATGAGGTGGCACCCCATGATAAGTCCATGATGATATGAAACATCATCATTGGTTGTCCCCCATGCCAAGTCACCATGACATGGTAATTAGTCAAGTCAAAATTGACCATTCATCTTCCCTCTTAAGTCAAGTCAAACTTGACCTATTATCTCCCATGGTTGATCAAATCTAACCACTTGATTCAAGTCAATTTGATTTAATGAATCTCTATTCATTA
The DNA here is from genome assembly GCA_025175895.1 of Wurfbainia villosa. Taxonomy (NCBI): domain Eukaryota; kingdom Viridiplantae; phylum Streptophyta; class Magnoliopsida; order Zingiberales; family Zingiberaceae; genus Wurfbainia; species Wurfbainia villosa. Next base: position 77,802,955 of record CM046001.1, on the reverse strand, counting down.
ATTTAAATTGACTCAATGAATTAAATCTAAATTAGACTCATTCAATACTTGAATCAAATTGAGTCTAACTCAATTAGTCTAATTTGGATCACTCTTAATCCAATTTGGTTCATCCCATGAACCTAATCCTCATGGTTCATCATATGAACCTAATCTCCATCTAATTGCCCTTTGTGTGTGACCCTATAGGTTCTTGTAACGTTGGAAATGCTCCTAAATCGATTTAGGAATATAATCAATGAGCGGTATCTAGCAACACATCATTGCTACCCAAGTTACAAGAATGTTGGGATCCAACGTCACCTTTGTGACTACTAATTGTGACTCTCACAATATGTGACAATGTCCCTCTATCCTTGACATCTAGATTGACCAATTGAGGCATAGACTGTGTCATCCTCGGTACAATCTATATCTTGAACTCCAAGTGGACTCACTCTAATCAAATGAGCTCAATATCTCATATTGACTCATTTGGGCATGGTCATGTACTTCGTGGTCTCACTCTATCAAGAATAATGATGTCACTCCAGTCATATAGGAGGGATAGATCTCATCTGTATCACTCACATCCCTCCGCATAATTTGTTACATACCCAGTAATCGCCTTTATAGTCCACCCATTTACGGGTGACGTTTGACGAAGCCAAAGTATGCAACTCCTTATGTAGGAAACCATGGTGACTTCAGGTTCAAGGACTAATAGTCATACTAATAGTCACATGAGAAAGTATATGACACTCATATAATGATCCATGATACTTTCTCATAGTGGGTCATTCAGTATACATTCTTCAATGCATACTCATGTGTCAACTTGATATCTCATATCCATGACTTGTGAGATCAAGTCATCGAGTTAACCTACATGCTAGTCTCTACGCATTAATATTGTCCCTGAATGTTAATACTTAACTAGGAATGATTAAGAGTAGTGTTCTTTATATCATCTCATTATCGATTCAACCGATCGATTGATATAGATAAGAACCTTCTACTCAAGAACATTATTATACTTAATTATTTGACACCAATACAAGTAAATATAATAATCATGTCTTTATAAATAGGAATATGATACAATAAAGTCTATACAATAATCATCACATGATTGACTCTAGGACTTTCACTAACATTATTCATATTTATAGGTTTTGTCTAGATTATGTTTGGTTGGATTTTTAGGTATTTTAGGTATATTTCTCGTGGGGCAAGATGTAGAGATTTCAAAGATGCCTCCCCTATGAGTTTTGGGGACAACGAGCATGATTAAATGTCTTGAAAGGCTCCCTATATGAGTTTTAGGAGTATGAGCATGTTACATGTTGGTTAAATGACAAAATCAGTATGTCATATATATTTATAGGTATATTTCATGTTGAAGCAAGACATAAGATCGCAAAGATGCTTCCCCTATAAGTTTTGGGGACAAAGAGCATGATCGCATGTCTTGAAAGACTTTCTATATGAGTGTTGGGAGTATGATCATGTTAAATATTTGATAAATGACAAAGATCAGTAAGTCATATATAAAGGAAGTATTTTACTTTGAATATTTCATTGGAAGCAAGATGTAAAGATCATAAGATGCTTCCCCTACGAGTTTTGGGGACCAAGAGCATGATCAAATGTCTTGAAAGGCTTTCTATATGGGTTTTTGATTATGATAATGTAAAATACTTGTTAAATGATAAAAATAAGTAAGTCATATATAAAGGAAGTATTTTACTTTGAAGTGGCATGTACCAGGCCCTTAGATCGCCCACGGGCCCCTAGACCGCCCTTAGTAAGTTAAGTTGCCCTAATAAGTTCGGTGGCTAGCTACCCCGAATTCTATTAGGGTTGTGTGCAAAATGGTACAATGTCAGGCTGCCCAAACAAGGAGGATTAGTATTTTAAAGTATATATGTACATATGGTTTCCTAAAGTTAACTAAAGCACAATGGTTAGAAGTTTAAGTATATCTCATGTACATGTTTCTACAAACGAAGCATATTTAAGGATTATGTATTGCAAGTTGTGTATTTCAAGTTCATGCATTTCAAGTTGAATCCTTGTGTTATTTACAAGTGTTTCTAAATGTTTAATATAGAAAGTTCATGCATTTCAAGTTGAACCATTGTGTGATGTACAAGTGTTTCTAAATGGTTAATGCAGAATTTTCTTAATGGCAAGTATGAGCATATGTTGCATGCAAGCATTCTAATAGCATGTTTTCCTAATGCGATGTTTTGTGAGAATAGGAGGTACTTACTAAGCTTCATTGCTTATAGTTTGCATTCCTTATACTGCAGATAAGGGCAAAGCAAGGCTTGAGTGAGAGGGGGCAGCGGATGAAGTGCTTTGGTGTGTGTGATGGCGGAACCGTGGATTATGATCGTGATCTTGCTAGTATTTTGTTATGTGTTAAGACCTTCGAACTTGTTCGTGTGCTAGTGTTCATGCTTATGTGTTTGATCATGCTGTGACTAAGAATGTTGAACTTGCTAGTGTACTAGTGTTCATGTTGTGTATTAGTGTTTATGTTAGGTGCTAGTGTTGATGTTAGGTATTGTTATTTACGTTGATGTTCATGTCAAGGATGCATATATTGCTATCACCATGCATGAGGTTGAGTTACTTAAGAATATTTTATATTAGAACCCAAGTGAATGTGCATGCTTAGATAGGTTAAGAACTTGCATAATCTCCCTATGTCAACATGCCAATGTAGTTGATCTATGTCTTTAGCTTCCGCTGTTTCAAGTTAAGAGTTTGAATTATGATACTTGGTTAGAAACCATGGTTAGATCTTGTTATGAGTCGTTGACACTATTCTGTTCGTAATCAGGTATTAGTGAATTCATAAATAGTGTATGTGAGTTATGTTTTACCTGATCACGCAAAGAGTAAGATAAAGAATGGTAAAGTAACACCTCCCTTACTAGAGTAGAGATGAGAGAGAGAGGGGGGGTGCTACAAATTGAGAGATATTTTAAGGCAATCGTCTTAGGACATCTCTCAATTACATCAATATTATCCTACACAACTTATCTGTGAACACCTGTGCATAGCTTCATTATTCACAGTCCGATGTGCACGCCCCATGCACGACCCATTGTCAGCAGTCTGATCTATGAGATTGCACAATAACAAGGAATGCACAATGCTTCCTTTGCATGTCGTTGGAGCGCTTGCAAGCATCATCGGAGGAATTAGCATTATAGGCTAGCCCATGAACCTATCTAGATCGTCTTCGTCCTCCGTCTGGCCAAATCACGATGAGATTTTAGTCAGATTATGGTCAGAATCAAGCCACTTGGCAACGATGTCGAGCATCACGGGGAGAGGCATTCTGTAACACCCCAAAAATTTTCTTCAAAATTTTTGTATAGAATTTAATTTCATGTCTAGTAGATTATATATAGAATCCTGGAAAATGATGATAAAAGAATAAAAGTGGAGAGGTGAGGTTTGAACCTTAAACCTCTTGGTGAGAGTTAACTCTTACCATGCATGTGATGACCAAGTGCTCAGCAGTAGCTTACTGTTGGAGAAAGAGGAGAAATTTTAGATGAGTGTGAGGAGGGTAAATGAAGAGGCATGAAAAGAGAAGAGACACTTCTCTTCCTCCCTTTATAAATAAGAGTGAAGGTTTCATTTGACAACTTCTTCTTCCTTCTTCCTCCTTCCACCGAAACCCTAGGGTTCCTTTTTTTGAGTTTCGGCCAAAGCAAACTAGGGTTCCACCCTAGTGAGTTAAGCAAAGAGAAGGGTTCATCTAAGGGGCTAATCTTCATCTAAGGGTCAAGAGCACCAAGAAGGGTTCTAGGGAAAGATTATTTTTTTAGTCTCCTCTCCAATCAAGGTCTCTCTTATTAAGGGGTAACCAATTATAAGTGGTACGATTCCCTCACCTGCAATATATTTGCTCTTGTAGGACATGATATATGAAAGAAATGTGAGGCTTTATACCATACAAGTTTCGGCCAACTAGGGTTTTAGGGCTAGGGTAGCATGAAAACACTTCTTATGAAATTATGATATGTTGTATGTCTTCATGTATAAATTTTATGTGACAAAAATAAATTTTTGTGCCCCTAATGTTTCGGCCAACTAGGGTTTTAGGGCTAGGGTTGCATGAAAACACTCCTTATGAAATTATGATATGTTGTATGTCTTCATGTATAAATTTTATGTGACAAAAATAAATTTTCTTATGCCCTAATGTTTCGCCCAACTAGGGTGTTAGGGCTAGGGTGGGGTCTAAGTACCCAACTTCATGTGCAAATACTCCCCCTAAGTTTATGATATGTTATGTGACACTTATGTAAGCTTCATGTGCAAAAAAAAAAAAAAATGTATGAACCCCTCCCTAGTGATTTCGGCCACTTAGGGTACCTAAGCTAGGGTTAAGATTATGTGCTTAAATTGGTGTACAAGGATTCCCTTAGAATTCATGATATGTTGCATGATTGTATGTATGCCTATGTGATGAACATGGTTATTATTTATTATGCCATGAAATATGCCTATGTGATGAACATGTTTATGATTTAATATGCCATGAAACATGCTTATGTGATGAACATGTTTATGATTTAATATGCCATGAAATATGCCTATGTGGTGAGTATGTTTATGCTTGATATGCCATGAAATATGCTTATGTGATGAACATGTTTATGCTTTAAGACCCCTTTAGGGTATTCTTATGTTATGAATGCATATATGCTATGAAATGTCTAAGAAGATGCTTCCCCTTTTTATGTTGGGATTAAGAGCTCTCTTTATGATAAGATAAGACGGAGATGCTTCCCTTTTTATGTTGGGGATTAAGAGCATTCTTTATGATATGATAAGAAAGAAAAGAAAGAAAATTAAGTATTTTACTTTGTAAGAGGTTAAGTACCCAACCCGTTAGGTGGTCGTTAATCAAATCCAAGGGACATAAGAAGACGTAAGAGGTCTTGCCCTAGTAAGACGTAAGAGGTCTTGCTCTAGTAGGTCTGGTGGCTAGCTACCCCAGCCTATTAGGGAACGCGCTTTATGTGGTACTTAGCCTGGCCCCCCCCCCTTCATGTTATGATTATATTGAAGTATCTATATGTATATGTTTTGAAAAGAAAGGACTTGTATGAAATTGTGAATGCTTATGTTTAAGTTTAAGAATGCTTATGATTATGTCCTTTATGCATGTTTAGGATTGATGATGTCATGAATGCTTATGGTTAAATTTAAGAATGCTTATGATTATGTCCTTTATGCATGTTTAGGATTGATGATGGCATGAATGCTTATGGTTAAGTTTAAGAATGCTTATGATTATGTCCTTTATGCATATTTAGGATTGATGATGTCATGAATGCTTATGTTTAATTATGTTTAGCATGCTTATGTAAATTTTATGTCATGCTTATGTTTCATTACGTTAGTATGCTGAGGTTTAGTGTTGTTATGCAATACTTATGTTATTTATGCTAGTATGCTCATGTTTTCTAATTATTTGATGTAATTTGTGGCTTTTGTGAGTAGGCAAGAATCTTACTAAGCTATATGCTTATAGTTTATGTTGTCCATATACTGCAGCTAAAGGAAACATGAACTAGAGGAAGTAGCAGGAGGGGCAAAGTGTGTGTGATAGTGGCATGGTGGAAAAAGACCCTATTACTCTCTGCTTTTATTTATATGCTCAATGAACAACTTAAGACATTTGTTTCCGCTTTTATGACTTGTGATTTATTAGTACCATGTTGGATGTTGCTTAGTTTATGTTACTGTTCACCTTACTTATGAAAGTTTGATATGTTAGAACTCATGAATGGATCGTGTTAATAATAGTTACATTCTCTAATCTTTATGTTATGCATGTTATAAAAGAAGTTATGATATGTTAACATGCTAATTATGATTATGATATGTGATGCACGTTATAAAGAAGATATGATATGTTAACATGCTAATTAGGTCTATGATATGTGATGCATGTTATAAAAGAAAATTTATGTCATGATAACATGTTTGATTATGTAGATTGTGAAATGATCCATATATGTTATGTTATAAAAAAAAAAAAGTAGCGCCGCCCTGAGAGCAGATAAGGGCGGGCGTTACAGGTTGGTATCAGAGCAGGTTCACCTTTCCACTATCAGATATCAAGCCTCCATCCTGCTGTTTCCAAGTAAGTAACTTTATGCATACCTAAATTTTTTTTATAATGAAGAATGTCTTCTATCTAAATAGAAATAATACCTCATCATGTTTTAGTAGAATGGAACCATACTTGTGACTTAGATAGTAATGATACCTTACCATGCTTTATATGATGGAAACATGTTTCTAACCTAGAAATACAACTAGAAAGGATACCTTACCTTGTTTATGATAAGGAATGTTTAGATGCATGTATATGAGTAGAAATTATAATAATACCTTAATTATTTATTTATCACTTAGATAACATGGCTGGGAGACGTAGTAATAGAGGGAATGAATCAGCACCCCCACCAGATTTGATGCATGTGGTTACCGAGCTACAGCGTCAGGTCGCAGAACAACAGCTGGTTATCAATGCTCTCATGAATCAACAAGGGAACCCTATCACCACACCAGAGACGCAGAACGTGACGCCAAACACGACCACTATGGTGCAAGCACCACTAGTCAATGCTGCCACCGGGGTCCGACCCGAAGCTTATCTGATTCAGTGGCAGAGGCTGAAACCAGAAAATTTCTCAGGTGCCTGCGAACCATGGGATGCCCAAGCCTGGTTCAAAACAGTTGAGAGCATCGTGGAGCTGCTGGATTGGCCCGAGCACGAAAAGATAAAATGTGCCTCATTCTGTCTTTCTGGAGATGCAAGGATGTGGTGGGAGAGAGTCAAAGCAAAGAGACAAGTAAATCAAATGAGGTGGACAGACTTTGAATCTGAGTTCTTCGAGGAGTTCTTTCAGAGACGGATCACAAATAAGCACTACGATGAGTTCCTCGAGTTCCGACAAGGCGATCTATCAGTCAGTGAAGCTATGAAAAGGTTCAACCGACTGGCACGTCTCTGCCCAGAATTAGTCAGTACAGAAAGGGAGAGGATCAGACTCATGCTGAAAATGTTACGACCGGAGATAGCCCTGAATGTGGCCGGCGGAGTCAATCGACCCCAGACCGCCGAAGAGCTGTTCAGTAGTGCCCTGATCACCGAGCACTACCTGAACAACATCACCAGAGAAGGCAAGGCGACCGGAGGTCAGAAATCTCATATTACTAGCTGGAAGAGGGACCACAGTGGCAAGAAGAAACAGTGGAATGGCCCAAAAGGGGGCCCAGGAAACAACCAAACTATGTATCCTGACTGTCCTACATGTGGGAAGAAGCATCCGGGGGAATGTCGTCAGGGCACGAGGAAGTGTTACAGTTGTGGACTGGAGGGGCACATAGCCTAGAATCGCCTACCCGAGTTCAGCACCTCCTCGCAGGTATGTCGATGCAAGACTGGTGCTCCTCCACAGCTTCACCAGATGCAGGCTACGATAGAGGGTCCTCAGATAAGCCAAGGGAGACTGGAAGCCCCACCCGTGGTGACAAATGCCAGGGTGTTCTCCCTCACCAGAGAAGATGTAGCGAGTGCCTCGACGGTTGTCACAGGTCAGATATTTATTTTCAGTCAGTATGCTACTGTATTGTTTGACACTGGGGCAACCCATTCGTTCATCTCTACGCCTTTCACAAGAAAGATAGATAGGCATCCCCAAGTTTTGGACTATAAATTCTTAACAACGTTACCTTCGGGAGAAGTGATGCCATCCACCCATATTCTGCGCGCCGCACCAATTAGACTCGCAGACAGGGAGCTCTATTGTGACCTGATAGTTCTGGATATGCGGGACTATGATGTTATATTGGGCATGGATTTTCTGCACAAGTACGGCGCTTCAATTGAGTGTCGTAAACGGAAGGTGATCTTCCGACCCGAAGCAGAGGTTTCATTTGAGTTTATCGGGGAGCCAAAGAAAGGAACAAGGAAATTCTTATCAGCGCTGAAAGCCCGAAAAATGTTAGAAAATGGATGCACCGGATTTCTAGCACACGTGGTTGATACCGTATCAGCAAAGAACCAGAAGCTAGAAGATGTCAGAGTGGTATGCGACCATCCGGAGGTATTCCCTGATGACCTACCTGGATTACCACCTGATAGAGAAATTGAGTTCGAGATCGAATTGATTCCCGAAACTAACCCGATCTCCAAGGCACCTTACCGTATGGCGCCGACTGAGTTGAAAGAACTTCAGAAACAGCTACAAGAGTTACTTGACCAGGGATTTATCCGCCCTAGTCACTCACCATGGGGAGCTCCAGTGCTGTTCATAAAGAAAAAAGATGGGTCTATGCGAATGTGTATAGACTACCGGGCACTGAACAACGTGACCATCAAGAATAGGTAAGAACGTAATAGTAAAGTGAATTACTAGAGTTCGACATCTAAATCGTACAGGAACAATGTCAGGTACCCCCTTCCCAGGATCGAAGACCTGTTCGACCAACTGAAGGGAGCTACTGTCTTTTCAAAGATCGATCTCAAGTCTGGCTATCATCAAGTAAAAGTAAAGTCAGGCGATATTCCGAAGACGGCCTTCCGGACGAGATACGGACATTATGAGTTCGTAGTTATGCCCTTCAGAGTAACCAATGCTCCTGCGATGTTCATGGACCTGATGAATCGAGTATTCTCGGCCTTCCGCGACAAATTTGTAATCGTTTTCATCGACGATATATTGGGAAAGCAAGATGGTGATTCAGACATCCAGAAGATCAAACAGGAAGTCCAATAAGGAAGGGATAATGGATTCCACATTTCCGACAGCGGATTATTATACCTCCGGGACCGACTATGTATTCTGGACGATCCGAAATTACGGAAGAAGATACTCGAGGAATCCCATGGAACACCTTATACCATGCATCCTGGATCTACAAAAATGTATCAGGACTTAAGAGATAGATTTTGGTGGTCCGACATGAAAAGGGATGTGGCTCGACGTCAAGACTGTCTCGACTGCCGAGGGTTAAGGAGAACACCGTAAACACGGAGGATTACCGCGATACTGATTCGAATGGAAATAGGAAGAAATTTCTATGGATTTCATCTCGGAATTACCCAGAACAACAAATGGTTATGATGCTATATGGGTAATCATAGACTGGTTGACAAAGTCTGCCCATTTCCTGGCAATTAAGATGACCTATTCGGTTGAGCAGCTAGCTCAATTATATGCCAAGGAAATTATCAAATTGCATGGAGTGCCTAAGGCTATTATTTCTGATCGTGATGGCCATTTTACCTCCCATTTCTGGGAATGTGTTCAGAAGGCTCTTGGCACTAAGTTGAGATTCAGCACTACGTTTCATCCTCAGACCGACGGTCAGACAGAAAGAGTGAACCAGGTGCTGGAAGATATGTTGCGGGCTTGTGCTCTAGACTTTAAGGGGAGTTGGTGTCAATATTTGTGCTTGGCAGAATTTGCTTACAACAACAGTTACCAGGCTACTATTGGAATGGCACCATATGAGGCTCTATACGGGAGAAGATGCAGGTCTCCTATCTGTTGGTATGAGGGTGGTGAAAGGAGGGAAATGGGTCTTCAGGTCGATATTATTGACGATACCACCCGAGCTATACAGACTATCCGTCAGAGGATAGAGACTGCTCAGAGCCGGCAAAAGAGTTATGCGGATAAGAGACGCCGACCATTGGAATTCGAAGTTGGGGATTTTGTGTTCCTCAAGGTCGCCCCTATGAAAGGAGTAATGAGATTTGGAAGAAAGGGAAAGATGAGTCCGCGTTATGTAGGACCGTATTAGATCCTGAAAAGAATCGACAAGGTGGCCTATGAGCTGGAGCTACCTCAGGAGATGTCGATTATCCACAATGTCTTCCATGTATCAATACTCAAGAGATGCGTTCCCAATGCAGACCAGGTGATCGAACCAATGGCAGTACAAATTCAAGGGGACCTAAGTTATGAAAGCCGAATTGCTCGTATAATGTGATCGAGGTTAAGAAGCTAAGGAGCAAAGAGGTACCCTTAGTGAAGGTCCTATGGCAAAGTCAAGGGTTCGAAGAGTTCACGTGGGAACGAGAAGAGCACCAAGAAGGGTTCTAGGGAAAGATTATTTTTTTAGTCTCCTCTCCAATCAAGGTCTCTCTTATTAAGGGGTAACCAATTATAAGTGGTACGATTCCCTCACTTGCAATATATTTGCTCTTGTAGGACATGATATATGAAAGAAATGTGAGGCTTTATACCATACAAGTTTCGGCCAACTAGGGTTTTAGGGCTAGGGTTGCATGAAAACACTCCTTATGAAATTATGATATGTTGTATGTCTTCATGTATAAATTTTATGTGACAAAAATAAATTTTCTTGTGCCCTAATGTTTCGGTCAACTAGGGTGTTAGGGCTAGGGTGGGGTCTAAGTACCCAACTTCATGTGCAAATACTCCCCCTAAGTTTATGATATGTTATGTGACACTTATGTAAGCTTCATGTGCAAAAAAAAAAAAATGTATGAACCCCTCCCTAGTGATTTCGGCCACTTAGGGTACCTAAGCTAGGGTTAAGATTATATGCTTAAATTGGTGTACAAGGATTCCCTTAGAATTCATGATATGTTGCATGATTGTATGTATGTCTATGTGCAAAAAAAAAAAAATGTATGAACCCCTCCCTAGTGATTTCGGCCACTTAGGGTACCTAAGCTAGGGTTAAGATTATATGCTTAAATTGGTGTACAAGGATTCCCTTAGAATTCATGATATGTTGCATGATTGTATGTATGTCTATGTGAAGAACATGTTTATGATTTAATATGCCATGAAACATGCCTATGTGATGAACATGTTTATGATTTAATATGCCATGAAATATGCCTATGTGGTGAGCATGTTTATGTTTGATATGCCATGAAATATGCTTATGTGATGAACATGTTTATGCTTTAAGACCCCTTTAGGGTATTCTTATGTTATGAATGCATATATGCTATGAAATGTCTAAGAAGATGCTTCCCCTTTTTATGTTGGGATTAAGAGCTCTCTTTATGATAAGATAAGACGGAGATGCTTCCCTTTTCATGTTAGGGATTAAGAGCATTCTTTATGATATGATAAGAAAGAAAAGAAAGAAAATTAAGTATTTTACTTTGTAAGAGGTTAAGTACTCGACCCGTTAGGTGGTCGTTAATCAAATCCAAGGGACATAAGAAGACGTAAGAGGTCTTGCCCTGGTAAGACGTAAGAGGTCTTGCTCTAGTAGGTCTGGTGGCTAGCTACCCCAGCCTATTAGGGAACGCGCTTTATGTGGTACTTAGCCTGGGCCCCCCCCCCTTCATGTTATGATTATGTTGAAGTATCTATATGTATATGTTTTGAAAAGAAAGGACTTGTATGAAATTGTGAATGCTTATGCTTAAGTTTAAGAATGCTAATGATTGTGTCCTTTATGCATGTTTAGGATTGATGATGTCATGAATGCTTATGGTTAAGTTTAAGAATGCTTATGATTATGTCCTTTATGCATGTTTAGGATTGATGATGTCATGAATGCTTATGGTTAAGTTTAAGAATACTTATGATTATGTCCTTTATGCATGTTTAGGATTGATGATGTCATGAATGCTTATGTGTTGGGTTTCCGGCACCGCGGCGTGTGTGTGTTCGATCATGTTTCGTAAACATAAGCACAGCGGAAGCAATTAAAAATAATAAATCTATATTTATTACAACACACACAACACACGCATGCTATTACAACAAGTGTAGACATAACCGTAAATTAAAATTTGCAATAAAAGAAATTATCTATGTTATACCTTTCGAATGACGTGTAGCGGGAATGGCATCAACCGGAACGATCCTCGTAAGAATCGTCTCTATCCGTATCTACGCCGAGCTCCTCGGGATGACTTCGCTAAGTCACGAGCTTCGTCTTCGTACGGGTTACTAGCCTCGTGTTGAAGACGACGTGATCGAGAGATGATCACGATCCGAATCCAAATTCGGATCCTAAAACGAGTTCTCAAAACTCGCTTCTCCGGAGAGGTATTCACAACCGCTTGACGAATCCTTCGCCCCCACCTCAGAGGATTACCGGAGATCAAATCCCGTAAGTTAGCCGCTGTCGGAGCACTAACCGTCCGCCCAAACGACGCCCGACGAGGAGGAGAAGCTGTCCAGAAAACTGACAGCTTGGTGGAGGATATAGGCTCCGGCCAACCAAGGAAAGAAAAGGCTCACCTTGATGCCAAACCTATAGGAGATCACCGGAGGGTCGCCGGAGGTTCACCGGCTGAAGCTTGGTCGCCGGCAACAAGTTTGACGGCGGCACAAGAGGTTGGGCAGCGGCACTCTAGGGTTGGCGCCGAAAACCTTCTTCAAGGGTGGGCAACTCAAGGGCTAGGGTTTGGATTAGGCTTAATTATCCATTAAGCCCTCTTTATAGAGAACTAATTCTCTTAATGGTTAATGGATCATATCCATAAAGCCCGTTAACCCGCTCCATTAAGATAAGTTAAAATAAACCAAACCATGATGGTTTATTTTAAGTTAAAACGAACCGAACCAACTTTTGGTTCATTCGTTTAAAATAAACCAAACCCTTTGGCTTATTCTCATCCATTGGATTAGAACCAAACCATTTTGGTCCATCCATTATGTCTTCATAAGACACGACCCATCCACGCTTCCATTGCGACTGAAACAATTTCATGCTCGCTTTATGTTTGGTCCAACCAAACATAGTTTCTCCTTGGCCGAGAATCCCATTCTCAAGCTCGCTTTAAATCCTTTGGATTACACTCACAGCGTGGTGACCAAATAGGTTCTCGGTTTATGCTAGCCGTCTATAATTAACCATTAATTATAGAACGATCATGAGTGGCACCTAGTAGTACATCATGATCCCCAATTAACCGAAAAGATCAACCCGCTGATCCGTAACTATTTCTCAAACCCTTCAAGAGCTCGAATGAATCGCTGCCCCATTCCCTTCACTCATCTTATACCCACTTAGTTCAGTGACATGGTCTATTGTGTCACCCTCACTAGGTCGACTTCACGCCACACCTAGCCCAAGTATCATTTCCTCATCCTACGGATTCTAGTTACTCCACATGTATCGAAGAGTACCTTACTCTAAACATGTAATGCTTTGGCCAAAGACTTTAGTAACAATCCGACGAGAGGCCATGGGTATACATCTCCTCGCAAGGAGTGGTGAATCCTTTATAGGCTATTCAAACACCTTCGATCACTTCGACTTATACCCAATCATCCCTGGTCCACATCTCCTTAGAGATGTTTGCTTAAGATGTCAAAGCATAAGTCTCCATGATCAAGATGACTTGAATACCGCAAGTCAAAGGAACATCGCACTTAAGCCACAGTAAGAACTTCATTGACATATCTATATATGCAGAGAACCATATGAAGTCTTACTACCGGTCACTCCAATGAACTAGTTACCATAACTAGCATCCACGATTAACTCCGACATCACTATGTCTCCACCAAAGGAGAATCACCGCTTGGATACACCAAGGAGTATACTGCGGTTAGTCTCGGCATGTAATCGATGGTGTCCAAATCCATCAATTCATCGACTAGGATAATTCCGATACATCACAATTACACATGTAGAGATACTCACTAGTTGTGATCCAATCACAAATTCTCTCATGCCGTGTGAATCGTATCGTGACATTCAAGAAATGAGTTTAAGATCCAATCAAATACATAAAACATGTATACTCAAATAGTGAATCTTCATTTATCATATAAATGGTTCATACATAAGGCGCATTGCCTTAGGACATCTCTCATATATTACTAATGACCCACTTGGCCTAATGCCAATCGCAGATCCAATACCATAAGCTCTAACATGACCCTCAAACTTACTTTGAGGTAATGCTTTAGTCAAAGGATCCGCTAAGTTCCTTTCAAAGGGGAATTTTCGATTTGTATTTCGCTCCTACTTATGATCTCTCCGATAAGATGATAGCGCGGCTACACATGTTTGATCGCTGATGAGACCTTGGCTCTTTCGTCGCGGTAATTGCTCCATTGTTGTCGCAGAGACCCAGATTGCTTCAACAATGGCCGGAATCACACCAAGTTCATGAACGAACTTCGATCCAAACCGCCTTTCACCGCTCGGCCGCAATATATTCTCGCCAAAGGTAGAATCCGCCATGCCTCTTGTTTGGAACTTTTCCAACTCATCGCGCTTCATTCAAGGTGAACACGATCCGCATCGAGACTGAATCATCCTTGTCCGTCTCGAAGCCGCATCCGTGATACCCGCGTATCACCATGTCCCTTCTCCATATATTAGGAACACATCCTTAGTTCTTCTCAAGTACTTAAGGATCGCCTTAACACCACCCAATGATCCATTCTCGATCGGATCGTATCCGCCGTGACACTCAGAGCATACGATACATCGGGCCTCGTGACATAACATAGCATACATGATAGATCCTATCGGATGCATAGGAATCTTACTCATGCAAATCCTCTCGCCTTCGTGGCGCGACACATAGACTTCAAAGGTGTACCCCATGCACGATGGGTAAGAAACCTTTCTTGGATTCCGACATGCTAAACCTCTTTGCTTTTCGGTCTATATATATGAAGCGAAAGACCAAGCAACCGTTTCGATCTATCTCTATAGATCTTAATCCCAGGATGTAGGTTGCTTCTCCCGTATTTCATGGAGAATGTCTTGGATAACCAAACCTTAAGATGTAAGATTGACACATCGTTTCCTATAAGTAATATGTCATCGACATACAATACTAGGAACACATTTGCCTCCCACTAACCTTCTTGTACACACAAGGTTAAATGCGGATTTTGTGAAATCAAACTTTTTGATCGTCTCATCAAAGCGGATATTCCGACTCTGGATGCTTGCTTCAATCCATAAATGGACCGTCGTGATTTGCATACCTTGGTTTTATCAGATGTGAAACCCTCGGTGTATCATATACACGTCCTCGGCGAGTTTCCATTAAGGAAAGCGTTTTCACATCATCTGCCATATCTCATAATCATAATGAGCCGCTATGGCCAGGAGCATCCGAATGGATTTAAGCATAGCTACAGGCGAATAGGTTTCATCATAATCAACACCTTGTTTTTGACGATATCCTTTCGTCACCAATCTAGCCTTATAGGTAATCACATTACCATCCATGTCGGTTTTCTTCTTGAAAACCCACTTGCACCCTATAGGCTTAATCCCTTCAGGTGGGTCAACCAAGTTCCAAACTTGGTTTTCATACATGGAATCCATTTCCGACTTCATGGCACCAAGCCACTTATCCCTTTCTGAACTTGTCAGCACTTCTTCATAACTGGTAGGCTCCTCATCATCAATGAGTAACACGTCGTTCGATTCACTTACGAAATCCATATCTCTCGGGAATATTGCGTGTTCTACGGATCTACGAAGATGTGGTGTTACAATAGGTCAGTAGATTGCTCATCACTATAAGTTGTCGGTGTTGTGCTTCACCGGTATCTCATCAATGTCTATTTGAGTCTCTCGAGCCTCCTCAAGCTCGGCGACACTCCCTTTATTTTCTTGCAAGAGAAACTCTTTCTCTAGAAACACGGCATGCCTTGAAACAAACACCTTTTGTTCCACGGGATGATAGAATTAGTAACCTTGTTTCCTTAGGGTATCCAATAAATAGACATTTATCGGACTTAGCATCGGTTTATACGTCTGATCCAGCTTCACATAAGCGGGACAACCCCATATCTTCAAGTAAGATACATGAGGTTTCTTACCATTCCATATCTCATATGGAGTAGTTGAGACTACCTTGGTAGGCATTACATTTAACAAAGTAAGCGGTATGCAAGTGCATAACCCCAAAGGACTTGGGAAGAGTTGCATGATTCATCATTGACTGACCATGTCCAACAAGGTCGATTCGCCTCTCGGATACACCATTATCTTTGTGGTGTATAGGCGGAGTCCATTGAGACAATATACCATTGTCTCTTAGGTAATCAAGAAACTCGACTCAAGTATTCACCACCTCGATCCGATCAGTATTTTAATACTTTTGTCATGTTGTTTCTCTACTTCATTTCTGAATTCTTTGAACCTTTCAAAGGCTTCAGACTTGTGTTTCATCAAGAACACATACCCAAACCGTGAGTGATCATCGGTGAAGGTAATGAAGTAGCTATAGCCTCCCAATGCTTGAGTTGACATAGGTCCACATACATCAGTATGTACTAGACCTAGTAACTCTCCCACTCGTTCACCTTTTCGATAAAGGTAACTTAGTCATCTTGCCTTTTAAGCATGATTCGCATGTATCGTATGAATCCAATTCAAGCGATTCGAATTCCACATCGGTGTAATTAGGACATGCGTTTCTTGCTTATGGCCAACGACAATGCCACATATAAGTCTATGTGATTATCCTTTCGAGCCAGCGTGTTGCTCGCCCGATATTGAAAATGTCCTTTGGATATCGTCCAAGCGTATAAATGTCATTACTCGAAGTTCGGTTCCATAAAATGCGCCATTCAAAGTTATATAACAACAATTGTTACTAAGCGTTAAATGGAAACCATTTCTATTTAAGCGAGAAATAGAAACAATGTTCTTTATTAGAGAAGGAACATAATAGCAATTGTCCGGTTCAAGACTAGTCCACTAGGAGCTTGACAAATAAGTTAGATGGCGGCCTGACAACCTTTGCTCCATTGCCAACTCATGAAATTTGACTCCCCTCGACAAGTCTTCTTCTATTCCTTAGCCCTGTATGTCATTACATATATGTGAGCTACACCCAGTATCCAATACCCAAGTGTCTAAGGAAATAGAATGACAATCAATAACGAAGATACCTGAAGAGGATGGGGCATCGGATGCCTTCTTCTTCTTCATGGACTCAAGATAAATCTTGCGATTTCTTCGCGGTGGCCTTCCTTGCCAGTGATGGCAAGTGCCCTTTTCTTATTTGGTTCGCCTTCTTTGCCTTTTTCTTTCCTTTCTTCTGTTCTTTTGCCTTCCTCTTAGAACCTTTCTTTGAGGAATCAACCAACAGAACCGCCTTCTCCTCATGCTTCACAGAAGACTCCATAGTCTTCAGCATATTGAGGAGCTCGGGAATGGTGGATTCCAATTTGTTCATCCGATAGTTCATCACAAATTACGAGAAACTCTTGGGCAAACAATGCAGAATTAAGTCAATACTTAACTCATGATCCATCACAAAACCGAGGGTAGCTAGCCGCTCGATGTACCCGTTCATCTTTAGCACAAAGCGCACTCTGAGGCGAACCTTCTTGCATCTTCGTGGTGAAGAGGAGCCTAGAGACCTCGAACCTTTCGGATCTCGCTTGCTCATCGAACAACTCATGAAGATGGAAGACCATAGTGTTAGCATCCATATGCTCGTCATCTTCTGCGGCTCGGTACCATCGCCGCTAGCATGATGCAACTTCGCCCATTTCGAGAATCGCCACATGTTTACGATAGACCAACATTTGGTATGCAGGTTGCATCGTCCTTAGGGCGATCGGGAAGAAGGCTCTTCAAGGACATATGCAAGCTTTTCCGCCTTGAGAACAATTCTCGAGTTTCTAAGCGATCCGAAGTTAGGCCCGGTCGGTTTGTTGAATCAAAATAGTGCGCCAAATTCAAAGGCGTCATGATCGATTTATTGACCTAGAAATACAAAGCGAGCATATATGAAAATGATTTTAAAATGCATCAATATACATTTATAAATCCCATTCATTTTTTGAATTTCAAAAACCCCAAAATCACTTGGAGATTGTAGGTCCATCTCGAATGGTGATATCCATCGTAGTTATGAACAACCTTGGAGAGTCAACAAGCCATTCATAACTGACGGTAGGTATCATCTATACGATTGCATATCAGTATATGCAACTATCACAATGTGCTATCAACTAATTGAATGTTCACACATACATCGGGTTGTTAACACATTAACAAGTATGCATCATATGCATAGCACCCAACTTCACCTCCCTTTACATCGACCTTGGAGAGAGTCCAACAAGCCGATGCTCGAGTTAAAGCCAACCCATTAATCGGGACATAGTTTTAATATGGTTAGGCGCATTCAACCAATTAGCCCGACTTGGAGAGTCCAACAACCAAAGCTAACGATTGACCTCGACTCTTACCATATTAGTATTAAACTATTCCATGGTTTGAACATGTTCGGGTTCGTAGGGCTTGGAAGAGTCCAACAACCCAAACAAGAAACAGAACTCTGGTTCTAACCATATTAATGGAAGGTGTAGGCTTTAATATTGATTAAGGGTTTTATGTCTCATCCTCTTTGCATGCAAATAACTATTATCTACATGGCATGGCATACATGGCATACATCTACATGTCACGACCAGCATGGCATAATGTTATGCATCTAATGCAATTACATGGCATACAATTATGTCATGTATATAATTTCCTTATATGTCATAACTATTTATGGAAATAAAATATGTTTAAGATTTGATTCTCCAAATCAAATCATAATTAAATTAGGAAACAAATTTCCAAATCTAATCACATATTTTATTCATGGAATTATTTGATTAAGGAAAATCTATTTAGAAACCAATTTCCTAAATCATTAAAACTACTTATGGAAATAAAATATTTTAAGATTTGATTTCCCAAATCAAATCATGATTAAATTAGGAAACAAATTTCCAGAATCTAATCAAATATTTTATTTATGGAAAATATCAATTTCCATAAATACTTCCAACTTTCCAAAAGTGGAAGATTTCCATAAATACTTCTAGACTTTCCAAAATTGAAAAATTTCCATAAATACTTCCTAAATTTAAAATTTAGAAAATTTCCAGAAATACATTATGACTATCGCAAAACCATTTTTACGATTATGTGAAACACAACCCTGGGCTCGATACCCTTTGTTGGGTTTACCGCATGGCGTGTGTGTGTTCGATCATGTTTCATAAACATGAGCACAGCGGAAACAATTAAAAATAATAAATCTATATTTATTACAACACACGCATGCTATTACAACAAGTGTAGACATAACCGTAAATTAAAATTTACAATAAAAGAAATTATCTACGTTATACCTTTCGTATGACGTGTAGCGGGAACGGCATCAACCGGAACGATCCTCGTAAGAATCGTCTCTATCCGTATCCACGCCGAGCTCCTCGGGATGACTTCGCTAAGTCACGAGCTTCGTCTTCGTACGGGTTACTAGCCTCGTGTTGAAGATGACGTGATCGAGAGATGATCACGATCCGAATCCAAATTCGGATCCTAAAACGAGTTCTCAAAACTCGCTTCTCCGGAGAGGTATTCGTCAACCGTTTGACGAATCATTCGTCCTCCACCTCAGAGGATTACCGGAGATCAAATCCCCGGTAAGTTAGCCGCTGTCGGAGCACTAACCGTCGTCCAAACGATGCTCCGACGAGAGGAGAAGCTGTCCAGAAAACTGGACAGCTTGGTGGAGGATATAGGCGCCGGCCAACCAAGGAAAGAAAAGGCTCACCTTGATGCCAAACCTATAGGAGATCACCGGAGGGTCGCCGGAGGTTCACCGGCTGAAGCTTGGTCGCCGGCAACAAGTTGGACGGCGGCACAAGAGGTTGGGCGGCGGCACTCTAGGGTTGGCGCCGAAAACCTTCTTCAAGGGGTGGGCGGCAACTCCAAGGGCTAGGGTTTGGATTAGGGCTTAATTATCCATTAAGCCCTCTTTTATAGAGAACTAATTCTCTTAATGGTTAATGGATCATATCCATAAAGCCCGTTAACCCGCTCCATTAAGATAAGTTAAAATAAACCAAACCATGATGGTTTATTTTAAGTTAAAACAAACCGAACCAACTTTTGGTTCATTCGTTTAAAATAAACCAAACCCTTTGGCTTATTCTCATCCATTGGATTAGAACCAAACCATTTTGGTCCATCCATTATGTCTTCATAAGACACGGCCCATCCACGCTTCCATTGCGACTGAAACAATTTCATGCTCGCTTTATGTTTGGTCCAACCAAACATAGTTTCTCTCGGTCTGAGAATCCCATTCTCAAGCTTGTTTTAAATCCTTTGGATTACACTCGTTGTGCGTGTGACCAAATAGGTTCTCGGTTTATGTTGGCCGTCTATAATTAACCATTAATTATAGAACGATCATGAGTGGCACCTAGTAGTACATCATGATCCCCAATTAACCGAAAAGATCAACGGTTGATCCAGAACTATTTCTGAAACCCTTCAGCTGCTCGAATGATTCATGCCCCCATTCCCTTCACTTATCTTATACCCACTTGGTTCAGGACATGGTCTATAGTGTCAGTCCCGACTAGGCTGACTACGTCACACCTAGCCCAAGTATCATTTTCTCGTCCTACGGATTCTAGTTACTCCACATGTATCGAAGAGTACCTTACTCTAAACATGTAATGCTTTGGCCAAAGACTTTAGTAACAATCCGACGAGAGGCCATGGGTATACATCTCCTCGCAAGGAGTGGTGAATCCTTTATAGGCTATTCAAACACCTTCGATCACTTCGACTTATACCCAATCATCCCGGGTCCACATCTCCTTAGAGATGTTTGTTTAAGATGTCAAAGCATAAGTCTCCATGATCAAGATGACTTGAATACCGCAAGTCAAAGGAACATCGCACTTAAGCCACAGTAAGAACTTCATTGACATATCTATATATGCAAATAACCATATGAAGTCTTACGGCTGGTCACTCCAATGAACTAGTTACCATAACTAGCATCCACGATTAACTCCGGACATCACTATGTCTCCAGCCAGTGAGAATCAGCTGCTTGGATACACCAAGGAGTATACCTCGTGCTAGTCTCGACAGAATTGATGGTGTCCAAATCCATCAATTCATCGACTAGGGATAATTCCGATAAATCACAATTACACATGTATAGATACTCACTAGTTGTGATCCAATCACAAATTCTCTCATGCTGTGAATCGTATCGTGGACATTCAGTAAATGAGTTTAAGATCCAATCAAATACATAAAACATGTATACTCAAATAGTGAATCTTCATTTATCATATAAATGGTTCATACATAAGGCAATTGCCTTAGGACATCTCTCATATATTACTAACATTATGTTTAATTTATGTCATGCTTAGGTTTAATTATGTTTAGCATGCTTATGTAAATTTTATGCCATGCTTATGTTTCATTACGTTAGTATGCTGAGGTTTAGTGTTGTTATGCAATACTTATGTTATTTATGCTAGTATGCTCATGTTTTCTAATTATTTGATGTAATTTGTGGCTTTTGTGAGTAGGCAAGAATCTTACTAAGCTATATGCTTATAGTTTATGTTGTCCATATACTGCAGCTAAAGGAAACATGAACTAGAGGAAGTAGCAGGAGGGGCAAAGTGTGTGTGATAGTGGCATGGTGGAAAAAGACCCTATTACTCTCTGCTTTTATTTATATGCTCAATGAACAACTTAAGACATTTGTTTCCGCTTTTATGACTTGTGATTTATTAGTACCATGTTGGATGTTGCTTAGTTTATGTTACTGTTCACCTTACTTATGAAAGTTTGATATGTTAGAACTCATGAATGGATCGTGTTAATAATAGTTACATTCTCTAATCTTTATGTTATGCATGTTATAAAAGAAGTTATGATATGTTAACATGCTAATTATGATTATGATATGTGATGCACGTTATAAAGAAGATATGATATGTTAACATGCTAATTAGGTCTATGATATGCGATGCATGTTATAAAAGAAAATTTATGTCATGATAACATGTTTGATTATGTAGATTGTGAAATGATCCATATATGTTATGTTATAAAAAAAAAAATAGCGCTGCCCTGAGAGCAGATAAGGGCGGGCGTTACACATTCTGGCGGGGTTACTGTGCATTCTTCGTTATTGTGCTCGCTTGCATATAGATGCGCAAATATCCATCGTGGAGGATATCATATAGGTTTGATATGATGCACGATGTGTGCCTGACGAGATCTTGATCGTTCGTCGCTTGGAGATACACAGTAAATGGGGAAATGCCTGACGAGATCTTGACCGTTCTCGATGATCTTGGGGAAAATTATTCGTCGTCGATGACCATTAGCACTATAACCCAACCCCTAAACCAGTTGGCATCACTATCACCGTTTGACTGACTGAACTGCGATCGCCATTGCGATTTCGATCGGAATCCGACTGTGGTTTGGCAGACATTAGAGTCTAACTGAATCATGATCGAAAACAATCGTGATTGCGGTGGGCAGTGGTTGCGACGTTGGAGGTCACAATTGAGGGCGATTTCGACTGAGATTCGACCAGAGTTTGATCGCGATTCAGTTGGAATCCAATTGTAATTTGGTTAGAATTGGTTGTGATCCAGTCGAACTCTGGTGTTGTCCGGATTGTGATCGAATTTTGATCAGATCTGATCGGATCATGGCAGGAATCGGACTGCTTGGCGGTGACGCCGAGCAACGAATGCTCCGACCGAGTGAAACACTGTGCATTCCCCATTACTGTACTTGCTTGGGGCGCTCATGGGCGCTTATATATGAGGTGTGTAGGATAATATTTCTCTCTTTATATATATAAAAATATTATGGTCAATGTCTCATGGTGTGTGACTCGTGTGCGATAATGGAGAATGTATAGTAGCTCCATCACCTGACCACCCTTCCCACGCCCGATGCCCCGAGCACCTACTGTCGCTTAGCATTGCCACCGAGCGGGCAGATTCTGACCTTAATCCGGTAGGAATCTAACCATAAATCCGACTATCGTTTGGTCGGTATCCCTCGAATTGCGACCGCCAATGCCGCGGGGCGCTAGAGGCTGCAATTCAACCGGATTTCGACTGCGATCCGACCAGACTTTGAGCTCGATCGGATGGGAGGGGTGGAATTGTGCTATAATTCGGTCGAAATCTGATGCGATTGCGGGTGCAGCGCTGGTGGCTGCAGTGTTGACAGCTGTAATTCGATCGGATTTCGACTGCAATCTGATCAAAATATGATGCGATTGCGGCTGCCAGTGGCCACAACCCTAGCAGCCACAATTCACTCGAATTCTGCCCGTAATTCAATCGAAAATTCAACCGCGACGGTGATTCTGATGAGTTTAAGGACTTGATTATAATACCCATTGAAGAAGATGATCATGGACAATAAATATACTATGCAATTTCATCCGGCGACATAAACAAATATTCGTGCACGTGCACACATATTCATAGTTAAAACATTTACCCACCGGCGCTCCAAATGGGCGGAAGCGAGGCCCTTAGCCTGGCAGGTAGCACACACCTCCCGTGAGAGAAGGCAGAAAGCGAGAGGCAAACTATGGATGAAACCCGCAGCCGCAGCAAACGAAGGAGACACTCTTCTCCACCTCCTTTAGATGTCGCCTCCTTCGATCGCAACGTCTTCCCTCTTCTCCTCGCCGCTGCATCCTCCAGAACCAGCCCACACCAGCATTCCCGTTCCGTCCTCCGGCGCTTCCTCCGCGCACGTGTTGCCCTCATCTCGGCTCACCCTTCTTCTTGTACTGCCCCTCAGTCTCTGCTTCCCGACGGCCTCATCGCCCTTCTTCCTGTCCTCCTCACTTCTAGGTTATTTTCTCACCTTCTCAATAACGCTACTCATATCAGTGCACCCATCAGAATCGTTTTTTCAGCTAGTCACGTGGGTGATTCAGGTGGCCATCAGTGGTTAGATTGAGTGCAGATGTTGTCAGAAGCGCGGCCCTGTACTCTATAGAGATGAACAGGGTATTGGCTCTGAATGGTGGAATCGTGAAAGGATTAGTTCTTGCCTTGGGTAATGGAAGTCGTCGGGTGGCCAAGACAGTCTGTAATGCTGTGTTGGACCTGTCAATTTCTCAGGTCGGCAGAGAGCAGCTTTGTAAAGCCTTGTCAATGGAGAGATTATTGTGAGTTCTCCTTTCTCGAAGAACAATCTTTGTGAATTGTTCATGATCCTTTTCCCTAAAAATTGGTTCTATTTAATTCTTGAACAAATTTAGTTGGTTTTAGGATGTCTTTTTCAGTTAAGAGAAATATGTTAAAATGTTTTGTTGACATATTCATACACAATAGTAGATGGAAACAATGGCATTAAGAAGTCCTATTGAAACTAGCAAACATATGTTTGTTTGTCATCTGCAACATAATATATGGAATCCTAGTGATATAATCTTGCATAGAGTTTAATTGATGGATAATATCATTTCTTTTTGCATTCTTGTGATCTTTTAGCGTTCTTGTGATCTTTTAGCAAATGATAAATTATATTCATTTGAATGAATGGACTATGCTTGAAGTACCCCATTCGAATAATCTAATATTACGTGCAAAGTGAAAACACAGAAAGCAAAATAACTGGCATTTCATAGCATCTACCCATCCCACAAAACATACTTAATAGCTCGTGAGTAAACAAACCTGAAAAAATAAGTATGCAAAGAAATCTAAAATATGAGTTTGCTTCCAGTAACATCCACCTCATCCATATTGTATAACATGTTGAGGAATGTCTGGTTATTCCTATGCATGTAAGAAATGACATGAACCCTTTTCTTTTCCTTTCTTCAGACAATCCCTCTCCCTACCACCTACATTTTAGTTTTCCCCTTAAGCTCCATGTTTCACATCAGCCTGTTTACCATCCACAATCAAACCAGCTTTAACCATCTACAATTAAACCAGCTTTAATGAATATATGTTTCTTTTCCACAGAATGCTACCTATATTCAAAATTTCCCCCTCAAACTTTTTGTTTGAAATCATCCACACTCATTTAGAATATTGTTGGGGCTAGTGTGACCAATGGTCAAATGAGCTAGAGGGGTGCATAGTAATTGTACTTGCAATTACAAATTTAAATATGATCACTAATAAGGCATTAATGAAGTTTGAAACCTTTCTTCCTACTCCACAACCTATGATTAGTTAGTGAGTCACGCATTAAAAGTCTATTATCTTTCTACTTCATGCGTAACCTCGTAAGGTGGAAAAATTTATTACAACATCAACAATACAAGTAGCTTGAGAGGAAGACTAAAGAGTATAATGAAAACTCAATAAAATCTAACCAATCTCTATTTTGCCATACTTAAAATGTCCACATTGCTCCTCTTTATATAGCCTCCGTCTCTTCAATTTTCACTTGCTATTTAGCTAATCTATTATCAATTAGTCAACTGCATCTATCATTGGTTGACTAGATACATCATTAGTCTATTGGTTTCTCGATTGTTTCAGCCTGTATCTGCCAACAATTATATGAGTCGATTCGGTTCCACCATTAATCCACTGCATCATTATAGCTCTTAAGTTATCCGATAGTTGTAGCGTTGCTTTGTCAGATCAATGGCCATTATCTATAATTGACTGCTATCTATAGTAGCTTCTGGAAACAATTGTTATAATGAATAATTGTTATGTTATAATTGATTAACCATCCAATTGTTGATCCAAGAATCCATTAGTTAACTACCTAACAGTATAATTGTTTCTATTACCATGACTAATTGTTGTAATTCTAGTTGACTTAAGAACCACAAGTCGATTGTTGAACAAAGATGATGAAAATAGTAGCTTTTTGTTCCCTTAGATAAGTTGACTATTTAGTTGACTTCTTAGTTGATCGACACATACTATTAGTTAATAATTAGTTGAGTAGCACATTGGTAAATTGAAGGTCTTAGTTATCTACTGAGCCAACTTGACTATCAATCAACAAAGTTTGAAGTTTTAAATAAGTCATTTCTAAGGCTTTTGTTTGAGCCTAATTCAGCCTCTAATTTCCCAATTTTTCTTGTGCACTCATATTCATCATTGCACAAATGAAATCTGTCAAATCACTAGAGAATATCCCTCTCAATGACCTTTATTTGAGGTCTTCTTTGTCTTTTCAAGCGTTTGATAAACTTTGACTTGCTGAGAGTTTGACTTGCTAGACATCTGATCATTCTTAATTTGTGGGGGCTTCCTTGTGTCAGACACTTGCTTACTCTTGATCTGTCATGACTTGTCCCAGATATTTGATCAACTTTGATCTATTAAGACTTCTTATCATCGTGTGCATACACTCGTCACAACTCATCAAATACATATTCTAATTTAACCTTTGTTGGACATCAAAATTGATCGCACTAACATTTTTTATAACCCTCCAAGGGACCATGGATAACTCTGATAATTGCTTTGCATTAATGAAAGTTAATTCACTTAAGTCACTAGTTGGCTAAAACTTAAACCATAAGATCTTTATCTACTAGTTTAGCTGACTCATCGACAATCTAATTGCTTGAATCCATCTAATTGACTTAAATTTCGTCAATCGATTAAACTGGACAAGATTTTTAAATGTTCTTATTTTCATTTTCAATTGAGAATTCAATCAACTATTTAATCAATCTAATGCTCAACAGTTGGTTGAAAAGTTGATCTAGCTACTAATAGATACATTTGTGTTTGTGAACAATTTTGCCCAAGTCAACTCCTGATTGACTACAACCCAAAAACATGTTGAGCCTTATGCCTAAGTAAGCATTTACTTCAATTCCAAAGTTCCAAAATACACCTGACTTTCACAACTCATATGGGGCAGATATTTGCAGTGTGACTTTAGCATCGAAGCCATCTCCCATTAAGCATTAAGTTCATTAGATGCATCAAGCCTTGAACTTGTTTCGCATGTTACCCTCCACTCTTTTTATATGTAGTTCGCTTCCTTTTCACTATCGTCAATGCTACCA
Source organism: Wurfbainia villosa (assembly GCA_025175895.1). Classification (NCBI taxonomy): domain Eukaryota; kingdom Viridiplantae; phylum Streptophyta; class Magnoliopsida; order Zingiberales; family Zingiberaceae; genus Wurfbainia; species Wurfbainia villosa. The sequence continues at coordinate 77,776,119 of CM046001.1, read as the reverse complement.
CCTCGATGCTTCTCATCCTGTGATCCCTCGAATGTCTCTTTCCATTCTTTGATCCCTAATAGCCCTCGAGCCATTGATCCGACCAAGCTCTTAAACACTTCTTCATACGCATGCAAGTTTATATGAACAAAGTTAACTTAAACCCTTTGCTAAACATATCAAAACAATATGGTTGGACACGATCATGTAGAGCATGACTACATGAATAATCTTCTTTTTTAGAAAAAAATAAAAATGATGAACCAAAAATAGATTCCCCTACACTTAAGCTTTCATTAAATTAGGAATTTAAAGAATAAGGAAATAAGGTTAACTTAAGCCTCATCTTTTTCCTACCTTTTGTCACATTAAAAATATTGATAAAGCATGATAGAAGATATGTACTTGATCTAAATATGAAAATTTAGAAGAGAGATCTTAACATGTCCAAGGAAGTCTAAAATATAGATTAAAATCTTATTTCTAGACGTTTTGTTAAACATCAATCAACTCACTCTCACTATTTAGACCAGTTGACTATACCTGAAAGCATTAGGGTACCCAACATAGGTTAGTAGTATTGGATATATGCCTCAAATATAGTATTAATAGAAGGAAAATATATACGACTTCTAGAATTAAGTGGTGGAAGTTAAAGGATGGGAAACAAATCATATTTAAGGAGAAAATAGGAGTATAAGTATTAGATGAAATATATAGTGACCCTAATACGATATGGGATAAGATGGTATCAAAGTTCAAAATAATAGCCAAGAGTGTACTCGGTGAGTCAAAGGGGCATGCACCACTAAGTAAGGAATCTTGGTGGTGGAATAAGAAAGTACAAGAGAAAGTGAAGGAAAAACGAACAACCTATAAGGAATTATATATTTGTAAGAACGAGAAAAACTTGAAAAAATATACAATAGCCAAGAAAAAGGCTAAAAAAGTAGTGAATGAAGCTAAGAATGAAACTTTTGACCGGTTATATCGAAAATTAGATACAAAAGAAGGTGAAAGAGACATTTATAGAATAACTAAAGTGAGAGAGAGGAAGTCAAAAAATCTTAATCAAATAAGATGTATTAAAGATGAATGTAATAAGGTACTAGTTAATGATGAAGAAATAAAAGAGCAGTGGAAGAGATATTTTTATCAATTTTTTAATTAAGGTTTAGATGACCAACTTAATTTAGGTAATATAAGTAGGTCAAATGAGTATAGAAATTTAAATTTTTATCGTATAATTCAAATTTCAGAAGTAAAATAAGCTTTAAATGGAATAAAAAATGGAAAAGTCATTTGATCAGATGATATTCCGATAGAGATATGGAAGTGCTTAGGGAAACAAGGTATTGAATGACTTACAAAAATATTTAACATGATATTGAAAACAAAAAAGATGTCTGATCAATGGAGGATAAATACTTTAATTCCCTTATATAAGAATAAGGGAGACATACAAATTTGTGCAAACTATAAGGATATTAAACTAATGAGTCATACCATAAACTTTGGGAAAGAGTAATAGAAAAAGGATTAAGGAGACCACGATTCTTGAAAATCAATTTGGGTTCATGCTAAGGAGGTCGACAATAAAAGTTATAAATCTTCTCAGACAACTAATTGAAAAGTATCAGGAGCAAAAATAGGATATACACATGGTATTCATTGACTTATAAAAAAACTTATGATAGAGTTTTCAAGAGAAATTATATACAGAATTCTAGAAAAGAGAGATGTTAGCATAACATATATTGAACTAATTAAGAATATGTATGAGGAAGTAACGATCAGAGTGAAGACTTCAGGCGGATTAACTGAAGCATTTCCAATAAAGATAGAGCTACATCAAGGATTAACTCTAAGTCCCTATCTTTTTATACAAATCATGGACAAATTCACTGGACACATTCAAAACATAGTACCGTGGTGCATGTTGTTTGCATATGATATTGTTTTGGTAGATGAGACATGTGAAAGAGTAAATGCTAAACTAGAATCTTGATGGGAAACACTAGAAGTGAAAAGTTTTAGGCTTATTAGAGTAAAGACAAAATATATAGAATTTAAGTTTAGCAATATTAGATGTAATGAGACAAGTGTTAAGATAGGAGATAACGAGTTGCCTAAAATTGAGAGTTTTAAATATTTAGGATCATTTTTGTAAGATGATGAAGCGATTGAGAGAGATGTCTTACATAGAATACAATCAAGATGGTTGAAATGGAGGAAAACGTCAGCTGTTTTATGTGATTGTAAAGTACTTCTAAAATTGAAAAGGAAGTTCTACAAAACGGCGACTAGACTTGTTATATTATATAACGCTGAATGTTGGGCTATGACTCGAACATATAAATAAAAAATGAGAGTTGCAAAGATGAAGATGTTAAGTTAGATGTGCGGACATACGAGAATGGATAAAATAAGAAATGAAAGCATTAGAAAGAAAATCGGAGTTGCATCTATTGAAGGAAAACTCCGAGAGACATGTTTAAGGTGGCACAAACATGTACTTAGACGACCAATAAATGCTCCAGTTAAGCGATGTGAAATAATGACAAATATATATATCAAACTAGGAAGAAAAAGCCAAAAAAGACTTGGTTAACAACAATAAAAGAAGATAAAATTTATTTAAGTATAGATGATAATATAGTAGGGGATAAAGTCTAATGGCGTAAAAGGATCCATATAGTTGACCCCAACTAATAGGATAAAGCTTGATTGCTGTTGTACTATCCTGAAAGTACTCTCACTATTTGGAACAATTGACTCGTACATGAAAGCATGTCAATTTTTTAAAATCTTTTCAAAAAAACATAGAAATTTCTAAAATATTTTAAAATTTGAATGACACATATCATAAAATCTAACAAAAGGAATTTTTTTAAGGAAAATAATTATATTTTGCTAATTGATATAAAGTTTCCAAAATAGACTAATCATTGAGAAGTCTACAAAATTCTTCAGTTTTGTATTTCAAAATTTTTCATGAATAGAAGTAGGAAACAATATAAAAATGATACAACTAGATAAATTATTTTTGTATTCAAAATTTCTAACATTATTTTATGAGCCAAATATATGCTTGTCAATATATTTGGCTTTCTCATGATTAACCAAAATGATTAGTTTGCATCTTGATGATATTGAGTCACTTGATACGTCATAATAAGCATTATCAACCAAAATCTAAATCCTAATCATTTTACTTGAGTTTCTATAGTTCTCAATAAAAAAACAAGGTAATTCTTAAATTTTTTAATGAGATGTAAAGAGCAAATGAATAAGCAAATAAAAGTGTGCTTATTGATCAAATTTTGATCAAATTTTCCTTATGGTTAGCTTTTCAAGAAAGTTTTGGAAATTAAAGAAAGATTGGGCCACCAATAAAGCTTAGGCCCAATTGGATTTACTAGAATACTTTTTGGAATCCATTTTTTGTTTTATACTTCATTTTAAACCTAAGCAATGATACAATGGTATACTCTTTCTTTGACCATCTCTTTATGGTCTAAACCATTTCTGTAATAATTTAAATTTTGACTCCCAATAATCATATTGATTGATTTGGAACAAATGATAAACTGCTCAAGGATTTTTCTTGAAGTGTTATTTCCATTTTGAAGACCCTTGATTTTTATATCCTTCTCATAAGAAAACCATTATTCTTCAAAATATTGTCAAGATTTTTCAAATGGATATTTATTTCAATTTTTTCAAAGATGTTGTTAGTGAATAAATTGCATCTAATAATTGCACAACCAAAATATTGCTAACCTTAATTACCGAGTTAATGTCATAAAATTTCACTCTCCTTTGGCTCAAGCTTGCTTCTAAGCATGAGATAGCCATAATTCTATCATTTTGTATTGTGAGAGCAAAATTCTTTTCCTCAGATGAAGTGACCTCCCATGTTGCCTTTAATGCTTTCTTTTTGTTCTTTTCAATGTTTTCCCTTCATTAATTTTGAACAGCGATCTAATATGCGTGGGTTTTTGGCAGTTTAAGCATTAGACTTTCCTTTTATTCCCTTTTCTCCTCAAGAACATTTTCACATCATTCCTACTACGATTCAAATTATGAAAATCTTTACCTACTTGTCTTACCATGTATGTTTCTTCATTGCTATTTGTTGAAAATGGTCATCAAAATTTTGAAGGTTCGGAGGGGCAAGGACTTTCTTGTCTCCTTGTTTGCTATAAGTGTCATTCTTGTTCTAATCTTTTTTTCTTCCAAAATTTCACAGTAATTGACTCATGCAATTCTATCGTAGAAGAAAGATCTTTTAGTGTGCATAGTTTGAGGTTTTTGCATCATGTTCCATAGTAAAAGAATGATCTAGTGTCCATATATCGAGGTTTATAGAAAGGCATTGGTCATTTGATCGTTACAATTTGGTTTTGTAAGTTCGATGATTACTCTTTTGTTGTCTTCCTGAATCATCAATTGATTACAGTTAATCAAAACAAAAACATTCTATTCGTGGGCTACCAAGCTTGAGTTGTAGTTAACTTAACTCATTAGTTGACTCGATTCCAACATTGGTCAATTGAATTCAATTAGTAGGCTCCGAATAGAAACATTCTGTTTTTGAGCTAGCAACCTTAAGTTGACTCCTTAATTGACTAGGAACACCTTGCAATACTCTATAGTTGATTGGAGTATTGACTACAATTATCTTAACAATTGAGTCTTTGTCTAAGTTGAGGCCTCCTCTCTCCTAAAGTTACTAGTCTTTCAACCCCTTACACAAGAGCTTACTTAGGTAGCTTGAATTCACCACCAAGGCCGTCTCTAGCTAGGTTACTCAACAATTCATCCTTCATGTTTCTCCTACATAGTTTGCCTTCTTTTAGCTACTGTCAATGTTTCACTTTGACGCTCCTTGTTCTATAGTCCATCAGATGTCTTGTACAATCTTTTTTTAATCTCCAGCAAACCTTGAGCCATTGAGTCAACTGACTTAGTCAAGTTAGGTCAAGCTCAAGGGGCTACTTCAACACCACTTTAATGCTTTTCATTTTCGGTCACTTGGATCCTTCATTCAATTTTCTACTAACCTTATTAGAGTTTCAAGCCATTATCAACACTTAACCTCGTCGAGTCATGAGCTTTATGAGCTTCATGTGTACCCTACTAAGTACTTGTTTAACACGCATATCTCACATATATGTAAGACTTAACTTAAACCCTTTATTCAAACATCAAAATCCTAGGTTGAATTTAATTATTTAGGGCATGGTTGTGCCAACAATCTCCCATTCTTAATATTTGACAACTCATTTAAGTTAGGTTTAAGTTAGGAAAATAAAAAAAGAAATGTGACCTAAACATAAGTTCCCCCTACACCTAAGTTCCCCATAGACTATGAATTTTTTAAATTTCTACTAGAGGAGAATAAGATTTCTAATCGAATTTTTTTCTTCCATTCTATGACATACATAAAAAAGAAGCTCCGATAATTCTCCTTTATGATTTAATGCATCTAAAATGCTCATTAACATGTGTATTCAAAATCACCATATGAATTCTAACATGAATACTCATGTTATCATGCGTAAAACATTCAAAATGATCCATTTCTAAAAATTTTGAACAACTACAGTTGATTGAACCGAGTGTTAGTTTATTAATAACTGATGCAGTTGACTCGGCTCTTGATTTGCACAAATGTGTCAAATTTTGAAATGCTTTAAAATTTTTTTATAAACCTCCAAAATTTTTAAAATTTTATAGAGACGATTATTTCAACTGTATCTAGTTAAAAAAATAGCTTTTTTTAAACTAAAAATCAACACTTTTTCCAAGCTTGGTATTTTCTCAAAACTAGCTAATGGTATCAATTTCCCATCTCAAAATTTGTCCCCATTTAGTTGTATATGTCAATTAGATCCAGTAAGCACATTTCATGCATTTTCTAATGTTCCCTTTATGAAACTCCCCCAAGGAGTCAATATCTAAGATTAAGTTTGTCACTCATTTCCAAAACCATTGACATTTCCTAGAACCCTTTCGTATGCCAAGCAAACAAATTTTTGGGATCGAACACCTATTGGTCTTAACTACTGTGTTTACAAAATACTTACTAAAGATAACCTCTCTAGTCAACCTCCTAAGTTTGAATGCCTTCTCAGATTTTCCAAACATAAATGGTTCACATAGCCATAATCAAATGCTACCAGTCCATATGTACCATAATCAAATGCTACCCCATCATACGATAGTACATTAGGCACCTAGATGATGATGGTTTGTACACGAAGCTAGACTTATGCTACCCTTTATGAAGAGGCTCTACCCTCTAGGATAAACAAAATCAAAGCAAACTTTATTAATCAAAAACCACCTTGACTTATGTTTATATAGACTATGAAAGGAAAAAAGTTCAAAATAAAATAAGAAAAATTCAAAGCAAATAAGGAATAAAAAAACCTTAATTACTGTGTTGTGGCGGCGACGCACCATGGCCTGACCATGTTAGGGGACACGACTGTGTCAGGGAACACGACCAGACCATGTTCCTTGCTAGAACCCTCGGTTTGGTTCCAGAATGGAACACACCTGTGCCAAGAGGCACAGGCAGGCCATGTTGGCTGCTGGAGGGCCCGAATTCATCTTTCCAAGGCTCGTAATAAAGTATACTTACGCTTGGAGTCAATGGGGATGTCGAAATCCTTATTGGTGGCCTCAATTGTCTTTCATCATGACTTAGGAGAAGATAGGATCTCCTCATAAGATACGAATGACTTGAATTGATGGATGCTCCTATATCAGTCGCTCCGGGTTGAAAAGAACTCATCCTTGATGGATCGAGAGAATCGCTAGAGAGGGGGGGGGTTAATAGCGATCGTAAAAATTTCTTTTCGTTTCGTCGAAAGCACGAGTAGCACAGCGGAATGTAAAATAATGAAAGTAAAGGGACACTTTGTTTATACTTGGCTCACAACCGAAAGGTTGCTACTCTAAGGCCCCGCGATCCTAGACCGCGTACGAAAGGACAATCCACTATTAGTCTCCTCCTTGTTGGAGGCAGGAGACAACAATTACAAGGAAAACACAAAAGCTTGAGGATAAGACAACAAGCCTACCTCACCTCGTTACGATGAAAACTTCGAGTACAAGAAAATAAACAAGTTAAAGAAAAAATTAAGCTACCGACGAGGAGGAGTTGGAATCTCGGCATGTCGTCGGCGTTATGGCGTTGTGGAGTTGTTGTTGATGGTGCGACATTGTTGGAGCACTTTGAGAGCAAGATTGATGATCCAAAGAGGTGAAATGACTCTTCTTTTATAGCCCTCCAAACCCTAGCTCGTTGAGATCTAGATCTGGGTCAAAGGGACACCTCCCCCCAAGATAAGGGGATCTTATCTTGACCTTTATCGAGCTGGCCAGTTTGAATAGTAGTCGATTGATTACCCTCAGCAGTTGATTGATGCTAGTAGCAGTCGACTGCCAATAACTGTCAGTCGACTGTTGGACTGGTTACTCTCCTGCAGCAAAGAGTTAGCACAGAACTAACAAGTATTGGATAATACGACGGCTACTTATCGTCCGATCTTGACCTAGACTTTCCACTGGAAGTCTTAGTCAGATCGTTGCCTAAGTTCGTCCTCGTACAGAGGACACGACCTCACCATTACTCTTCACTCAGTGCTTACCTCTGGTCTTTCTGACTTGTCGCTTAGCTTCCGGTCTCCACCGAAGTTCCTCGACTCCACGAGGTTCTCCTGGTGTCGCCTGACCATCACGGTTTCTCGACTCGAGATTCTCCGGGTGTCGCTTGATCTTGGGCTTAACTTAAACACTTCCTGCACACTTAACACAACTCATGAGATAACAATAACAACTTAGCTTAGAACTTTTGCCATAATCAAAATCTAAGTTCGATTATCTGGTGCCCCTGCACCAACAGTCCTCGAGTTTGACTTGATGATATTATCCATGCATGTACTCTGACTTTTTTGTTGGGGTGTTAGTACAATCTTCTTCATGTAATTGAGAGGTGTCCTAAGGCAATCACCTTAGAATTTATTAATAAAATTTACTATTTGAGTATACATTATCTATGTATTTGATTGAATCTTAAACTCATGTACTGAAGTCCACAATACAATGCATAACATGAGGGAAATTGTGATTGGATCACAATTAGTGGGTATCTCATCATGTGTAAATATGCAAGTATTGAAACTATCCCTAGTCGATGAATTTATGAGATTAGACATCATTAATTCTGTGAGAATAGCGCATGTTATGCTCCTTGGTTTATCCAAGCATTCGGTACTCACTGAATGGAAGCATAGGGATGCTGAGAGTGAACATATGAATGCTAGTTATGGTAACTAGTTCATTGGAGTGGTCTGCTATGAGACTTCATATGGTTCTATATGTCGTTGAAGATCTCATTGCAGCTTGAGTGCGAGCTTCCTTAGACTTGAGGTATTCAAGTCATCTTAATCATGGTGCCTTGTACTTTGACTTCTTCGCAGCTATCTACATAGTAGGTATAACTCTGGGATGATTGAGTATAAGCCAAAGTGATCGAAGGTGTTTGAATAACCCATAGAGGATTCACCATTCCTGATAAAGGAGATGTATACCCAAGGCCTTTTGTCAGGATTGTTACTTAGAAGTCTCTGGCCAGAGCAAACATGTTAAGAAGATAGTCTTCTTGAGAACATATAGGAGTAACTTGAATCCACAGGACAAGAAAAATAACTCAAAAACATAGAGTCACTAGTAGGACGAACAGACTACGCCCAAAGTGGGTATAGGATTAGTGAAAGGAATAAGACACGAATAACTGAAGCTGCTGAAGGGTTCAGAAAATGTTCTGAAGTCGATTTAGACTTTTCGGTCAATTGGGGGTCATGATGTAGTGCTAGATGTCACTCATGATCTATTCATAATTAAGACGTTAATTATGAATGACCAATATAATTGGGAACCTATTGGGTCACACGCACTACTGGTGATCTCGAGATATAAAACAAGTCTAAGAATGAGATTTTCGTTGAGAGAGGATATATCTGGTTGGACCAGACCAAGGGGGTGCGAAACGGAGGCTATGGAACCTCCTATGGCCTTGTCGGATTTAGCATAGTTTTATCGCACTTAAACAAAGTCAAACGAACCATACAGAGCCTTACACGACTGTGCCTAACTTGGCACGGGCCGTTCCTGGCTCTGGTCGCAAATTGGCAAAGTCTGGGTTGTGCCCAGAGAGACACATGACCAGGCTATTTGAATCCACACGGTCGTGTCGCGTCTCCGTTGATTTTGGAGATTTTCGCTTATGAAAATTTTCTGGGTTGTTCTTACCTTAATTATGGCATAATTATGGTAAGATATGTTTTGTTTAAGCCTCATAAGATGACCTAATCAAGAGATCTGTAAAAGGATCCCTTGATAATCTTTGGCTAAGGTTTTTCGTTTTAGGTTTCTCCCTTGGTAGCTGCTTTTGCTCCTTCCTCTCTCTTCTTCTATTGTCTCCGCCGGTTGGCTAGCACCAATCGGAGACAAAGACTTGTTGCTCTAGGAGTTGGCTTAGGTGATCCCGGCGTGGATATTGATAGAGGCAAGGCCTGTTGGTCTTGTTTGTGGTTTCGACGGATTCAAAATAATTCCGAAGGTATAACTTCTTTTTCTCCTTGTGTGTTTTTTATGCGATTATGCCAAAGCAAGTTTTCCTGACTCCCAGGGGATGTTTGGGACGTAATAAAAATTGTTTTTATTCGTTTTATTCTGCTGTGCATGATCTCGGAATCTTCAACAAGTGGTATCAGAGCCACCTTGTTCGTTTGACATAAATTGCATATTGTAGGAGAATATTTAAAGTATGTTTGATGTTTTAATATACCTGTGCCATGTTTATCTACATGATAGATTAGAGTATGCTTGTTTTACATATAGGATATGTTTGTAACCTAAAAAGGAAATACCGAGGATGCGCCTGGAAACACCGAAGGTGTTGGCCGCATCGTTAGAGCCTAAGCATAGACTCACGTTCACATTGGAAAATTTGTTTCCTAATGTGACTTTGGTTTTTCCATATTTAGGTTTATTTTCCTTTTAGATGAGACCCATAATAATCTGAAATCCCTCGTGCAAATATTAGGGCTAACACCTTCTATTAATATGGTTGAACCAGAGTTCTTTTTCGTGTTTGGGTTGTTGGACTCTCTTCAAGCTTGGCATGACATCGAGCATGTTCAATTCATATGAGATTCGATGTTTATTTAAATGGTAAGGACCATAGGTCAATTTCAAGTTTGGGTTGTTGGACTCTTTCCAAGTCTGGCTTGTAAATTGGATGCGTTCAAATTATTTAAATTCAATCTCACGATTAATGGGTCGACCCTAACTGAAAGCATTGATTTGTTAGATTCTCTTCAAGGTCAATGTGGACAGAGGTGCAATTAGGTGATATGCATTGGATGTATATATGTTAATGAGTTAACAACCTAATGTATATGTGAATATTCAATTAGTTGGTAGCATAAAGTGATAGTTATATATTTGATATATAATGGGTACTGTTGATGCCTAACATTATGACTATGAATGACTTGTTGGACTTTCTCCAAGGTTGTTCTTAGTCATAATGGATATCAACCCACTAAGAGATCACCTACCATCTCTCGAATTCAAAGTGAGGGCTATTAAATTTGATAAAATAGTGGGAGTTTCTTATTAATGTAAATTGTTTACATTACTAAAAATTCATCTCTCTTATACACCTCTTTTTGTATGTCTAGGTACTAATTAGAACAACATGTCAACCTCCATTAATTTACGTTCGATTTTGGACAACAACAAATTGACTGGGCTAAACTTCTTGGACTGACTTTGCAACCTGAGAATTGTTCTCAAGGCTGAAAAACTAGCTTATGTTCTTGAAGAGGTTCTTCCCAAATCTCCTGTAGATAATGCATCTGGTGATCAAAAGTTGGCTTACCAGAAACATGTTGACTCTGAGATGACGAGTTGCATTATGCTAGCGTCGATGTCTCCTGAATTACAGAAGCAAAATGAACATATGGATAGACATTGGAAGAGAAACTGCAAGCAGTATCTAGAGTCACTGAAGCAGAAAAAGGCATCTGATGCCCAATCTACTTCAGGTATATTTGTTATTGAATATCATACTGTTTCTTCTAGCACTTGGATATTGAATACCAGGTGTGACTCACATATATGTAATGACATATATGAGCTTAGGAACAGAAGAAAACTAGTTAAGGGAGAAGCAGATCTAAGGGTTGGCAATGGAGCAAAAGTTGCTGCAGTAGCCAAGGGTACTTATATGTTGCGACTTCCTACGTGACTAGTTTTAGAGTTGGATGATTGTTTTTATATTCCTGCATTAATAAAGAACATTATTTCTATTTCATGTTTGAATATGAAAGGTTATCATTTGATGTTTAGTAATAATTGTTGTTACATTACGTTGAATGATGTTCTTTATGCTACTGGGATATTAAATAATGGAATCTACATGTTAGATACATCCAACGAGATATTCAATATTGAATCAAATAGCAAATGCGCTAAGTTAGATAATCAATCACATAAGCAATGAACGCATGTCCAAACTGCAGAGGCTTGGCATTTTGGAGTCTTATGAATCAAATTCATTAGACACATGTGTTTCATGCTTAAAAGGAAAGATGACTAAACTACCTTTCAGAGGAAAGGGTAAACGAGTAGTTGAGGTATTAGGCCTTATACATATCGATGTATGCAGACCAATGTCAACTCATGCCATAGGAGGTTATAGCTACTTCGTTACCTTTATTGATGATTATTCACGATATGGGTATTTGTATCTGTTAAGATACAAGTCTGAAGTCTTTGAAAGATTTAAAGATTTTAGAAAGGAAGTAGAGAAACAACTTGGGAAAAGTATTAAAGTACTTCGATCGGATCGAGACGGTGAATACTTAAGCCAAGAGTTTCAAGATTATCTAAGAGACAATGACATTTTGTCCCAAAGGACTTCACCTTACACGCCACAACATAATGGTATGGCTGAAAGGCGAAACCGAACCTTGTTGGACATAGTTAGGTCATTGATGCAGCATGCAAGTCTTCCAAAAACCTTTTGGAGTTACACACTTGAGACCGCTGTTTACTTGTTAAATAGAGTCCCGACTAAGGCAATCTCTACTACTCCAAATGATATGTGGAAAAGTAGAAAATCTCATTTATCTTATTTGAAGATATGGGGTTGTCCTGCTTATGTGAAGAGGACAGTATCAGACAAGCTGGAGGCTAAGTCTGATAAGTGTCTATTTATTGATTACCCTAAGGAAACGAGGGGTTACCAATTCTATCATCCCTTGGAACAAAAGGTATTTGTTTCAAGAGATGCTGTATTCCTAGAGAACGAGTTTCTCTTATAGGAAAACAGTGGGAGTGAGGTTGAACTAAGTGTGGTTTAAGAGGCTCCGATAGACACAGAAGAGATGCCTAGTCAAGAACCACAGCTGATTACTCATTTGGATGAGGTAATAGCTGAACCTAATAATACATCACCTCCTTGTAGATCTAGTAGGACACGTAGGGTTCCTGAGAGATATAGATTTCTCATAAGTGAATTTAATAACGTGTTGCTCATAGATGATGAGGAACCTACTAGTTACGAAGAGGCACTGAATAGTTCAGACAGGGATAGATGGCTAATAACCATGAAATCAGAAATATATCAATGTATGAAAATCAGGTTTGGAACTCGGTAGACCCACCCGAAGGCATAACACCTATAGGGTGCAAGTGGGTTTTCAAGAAGAAAACCGACATGAATGGTAATATTATTACCTGTAAAGCTATATTAGTGGCAAAAGGCTATTGTTAAAGACAAGGTGTTGACTATTATGAAATCTTTTCACTAGTAGCTATGTTTAAATCTATTCGGATACTCCTAGTCATGGCGGCTCATTTTGATTATGAGATATGACAGATGGATGTGAAAACAACTTTTCTTAACGGAAACCTGCCTAAGGATGTATATATGATACAACCTGAGGGTTTCACATCCATTGACAAGAACAAAGTATGCAAGCTTCAACGTTCCATTTATGGATTAAAACAAGCATACAAGAGTTGGAATATCCGTTTTGATGAGGCAATTAAACAGTTTGATTTCTCACAAAATTCTGAGGAGCCCTGTGTGTATAAGAAGGTTAGTGGGAGTGTAGTCGTGTTCCTAGTATTATATGTCGATGACATATTAATTATAGGAAACGATATTCCTGTTTTGCAAACAGTCAAGGTCTAGTTGTCCAAAATGTTCTCCATAAAAGACATGGGAGAAGCAACCTATATTTTAGAGATTAAGATCTATAGAAATAGATCGAATCGGTTGCTTGATCTTTCACAGTCTACATACATAGACAAAGTGCTAAAACGGTTTAGCATGGAAGAATCCAAGAAAGATTTTATTCCCATGAGACATGAGATTCACCTTTCGAAGTCTATGTATCTGCGCACTGAAGATGAGAGGATTCGCATGAGTTAGATCCTATATGCGTTAGCTATAGGATCAATCATGTATGCTATGTTATGTACGAGGCCCGATGTATCGTACACTTTGAGCTTTACGAGTAGATACCAGTCGGATTCTGGTATGGACCATTGGGTGGCTGTGAAGACAATTCTTAAGTACTTGAGAAGGACTAAGGATTTGTTCTTGGTATATGGAGGAGGTGATATGGTAGTAAGCGGGTATACTGATGTTAGCTTTCAGACAGATAAGGATGATTCCAAATCTCAGTCTGGATACATATTCATCTTGAATGGAGGCGCAGTGAGTTGGAAAAGTTTCAAACAAGATATCGTTGCTAATTCTACTACGGAGGCCGAGTACATTGCAGCTTCTGAAGCAGCAAAGGAGGTGGTTTGGATCAAGAAGTTCATTACTGAACTTGGAGTAGTTCCGAGCATTGTTGAAGCATTACCAGTTTATTGCGACAACAATGACGCCATTGCACAGGCGAAGGAACCACAGTCTCATCAGCAATCCAAACACGTACTACGTTGTTACCATCTGATTAGAGAGATCATAGGTAGAAGAGACGAACAAATAGAGAAAATTTCCACTGATAGGAATCTAACAGATCTCTTGACAAAGCCTCTTCCCCAATAAAAGTTCAAGAGACATATAGAGGCCTATGGTATTAGATACCAAGGTGATTGACTGTAGGCCAAGTGGGAGTTTGATGTAATTGAGAGGTGTCCTAAGGCAATCGCCTTAGAAGTTATTAATAAAATTCACTATTTGAATATACATTATCTATGTATTTGATTGGATCTTAAACTCATGTACTGAAGTTCACAATACGATACATAGCATGAGAGAAATTGTGATTGGATCACAATTAGTGGATATCTCATCATGTGTAAATATACAAGTATTGAAACTATTTTTAGTCGATGAATTGATGAGATTGAACATCATCAATTCTGTGAGACTAACGCATGTTATGCTCGTTGGTTTATCCAAGCATTCGGTACTCGCTGAATGGAAGCATAGAGATGTTGAGAGTGAACATGTGGATGCTAGTTATGATAACTAGTTCATTGGAGTGGAGTCCAATGAAACTTCATATGGTTTTATATGTCGTTGAAGATCTCATTGCAGCTTAAGTGCGAGCTTCCTTAGACTTGAGGTATTCAAGTCACCTTGATCATGATGCCTTGTACTTTGACTTCTTCGTAGCTTTCTACATAGTAGGTGTAACTCTGGGATGATTGGGTATAAGTCAAAGTGATCGAAGGTGTTTGAATAGCCCATAGAGGATTCACCACTCCTGATAAAGAAGATGTATACCCTAGGCCTCTTGTTAGGATTGTTAATCAGTCTCGGCGGAGAAGATGGTCTTCTTGGGAACATGTAGAGTAACTTGAATCCACGGAGACAAGAAAAATAACTCAAGAGTGTGGCGTAGTTAGTCTAGTGGGGACGAGCAGGATTAGTGAAAGGAACAAGACACGAATAACTGAAGCTGCTGAAGGGTTCAGAAAATGTTCTGAAGTCAATTTAGACTTTCCGATCAATTGGGAGTTATGATGTACTGTTAGGTGTCACTCATGATATATTCATAATTAAGGCATTAATTATGAATGACCAATATAACCGGGAATCTATTGGGTCACATGCATTACTGGTGATCTCGAGATGTAAAATAAGTCTGAGAATGAGATTTTTGTTGAGAGAGGATATGTTTGGTTGGACCAAACCAAGGGGGTGCGAAACGAAGGCTATGAAACCTCCTATGGCTTTGTCGGACTTAGCACGGCTATATCGCACTTAAATGAAGTCAAACGAACCATACAGAGCCTCACACGGCCGTGCCTAACTTGGCACGGGCCGTTCCTGGCTCTGGTCGCAAATTGACAAAGTCTGGGCTGTGCCTAGAGAGACACACGACCAGGCCATGTGAATTCACACGGCCGTGTCGTGTCTCTGCCGATTTTGGAGATTTTCTCTTATGGAAGTTTCCTGGGTTGTTCTTACCTTAATTATGAGATAATTATGGTAATATATGTTCCGTTTAAGCCTCATAAGATGACCTAATCAAGAGATCTATAAAAGGATCCCTTGATAATCTTTGGCTAAGGTTTTTCGTTTTAGGTTTCTCCCTTGGTAGCCGCTTTTGCTCCTTCCTCTCTTCTCTTCTATTGTCTTCGCCGATTGGCTAGCACCAATTGGAGACAAAGATTTACTGCTCTAGGAGTTGTCTCAGGTGATCCCGGCGTGAATATTGATAGAGGCAAGGTCTGTTGGTCTTGCTTGTGGTTTCGACGGATTCAAAAGAATCCCTAAGTATAACTTCTCCTTCTCCTTGTGTGTTTTTCATGCGATTATGTCAAAGTAAGTTTT
Organism: Wurfbainia villosa; assembly: GCA_025175895.1. NCBI lineage: Eukaryota > Viridiplantae > Streptophyta > Magnoliopsida > Zingiberales > Zingiberaceae > Wurfbainia > Wurfbainia villosa. The sequence goes on along the minus strand of CM046001.1, from coordinate 77,760,251 downwards.
CCTGCCCCTAGGGGATGTCTGGGATGTAATAAAAATTGTTTTTATTCGTTTTATTCCGCTGTGCATGATCCCGGAATCTCTAACACTTCTTCCCTTGAGACGAAAGGTATATGTGTTTTTTCGCCTATCATGGACAACTCTGTGACATACTGCCAAGGTCGCTCTAATAATATGTGGTATGCATCTATCATTACAACATCACACCAAGCTTGATTATGGTACCTGTGGCTAACATAAAAAGAAATGAGACATTTTTGTTCCACAGTTACCTCGCTTTCCTTGTTTAACTCAGATAACTTGTATGACCTCGGATGATGATCGATTTTTAATTGTAACTTCTGCATGACACCTTTAAAAACAATATTTTCACCACTTTTACTGTTGATAATCATCTTGCATACCTTGTTCGTAATGGTGCAGGTTGTGTGAAAGATGTTTGTCCTTAGCCAAACATCCTTTGTCTCTTCCATCGGGTGAGAAGACTCCTGCGAACAATCAATGTCTCTTGACCATCTCTATATAGTACTTCGTCGACGTTGTCTTCTTCGTCGGCGGGATCTTCCACATCTTCTTCAACCAATAAGTTTTTGCCCTTCTGATTGTTGAATTTTTTGCACTTGCTGGCCTTGTGCCCTGGCTCGCCACATCGAAAATATTTAAGAGCAGATTTAGGAAAACCCTGGGGTGTCATTTGATCGCTCAGAATTTTTAGTTCCCAACTTTGTTGCTTCTCAACTATCAAAGCACGTTGATAAGCCTTTGAAATAGTCTAAAGAGAATGCAAATTAAGAATATCTTGAAAGGATTATCGCAAACCTGTCAAATACCGGGTTATCCGCTGCTCCTCTGTCTCATATAAATCGTTGCGAGTGACTAACTGATAAAATTCTTCGGTATACTCATCGACCGAGTGGGTGCCCTGTCTTAAAGTATGTAAACGATGAAATAATGATCGAGAATATCCGAATGGAAGGAATTGACCTTTCATCTTTTTCTTTATCTTTTCCCAATCAACAATTTTAGCCTTGCCCTGCTTCTTGCGTGTGCGTCGTAATTGTTCTCACCAAGCGGATGCTTAACCCTGAAACTTAATGACGACCAATTTCACTTTTGCACGATCGGGAACCTCTTTGAAGTTGAAAATCCTCTCAACTTCATTAAACCAATCAATGAAATTTTTTGCGTATAATGTATCACAAAACTCGAGAAGCTTGACACGAAAACCAAGGTCTTTATAGCGTTCTTTGCGACCATGGTGGTCTCAATGATATGGATTTTCAAAAATCGAGTTAGAGTGATGATCTATTATCTTACGGTCTTCTAAATCTCACATAGCTAGCTGTTGATTTAGCTCTGCGACTTGTCTTCGTAGTATTCGATGGTTTCTTAGGGATTTTGATCTTGAGGTGCGACTTTCTCAGTCAGCACCTGCCTGTCACTACCACGACTACGACTATGTCCTCGTCGACCCTCCATAGATCTAGTGCTCTGATACTAACTAACACAGGGGGATAGTCGGTGAGTGCTAAAATCTTCCATGGGCAGCGTTAAGAGAGAGATGGGGGGAGAGAATCAAAGGAGGAGGGAACTTCACAAATGAAGAGGTTCCACCTTTAGGATAAACAAAACTAAAGCAAACTTTATTAATCAAAACCAAATTCAATGCTTACAAGAGTCTTGACTCATGTTTATATAGATTAGGAAAGGAGAAAAGTTTGAAATAAAATAAAAAAAATTCAAAGCAAACTTGGAATAAAAAAAATCCTAATTACAGTATTGTGGTGGTGCCACATCATGACCGGCACGACTGTGTCAGGGGACACGATCGTGTCAGGGAACACATCCAGCTAGAACCCTTGGTTAGATTCTAAAATGGGACACACCCATGCCAAGGGGCATAGGCAAGCCGTGTTGGCTACTGGAGAGCTCGAATTCATCTTTCCAAGGCTTGTAATGAAGTATGCTCTCACGTTTGAAGCCCATGAGGATGTTGAAATCTTTATTGGTGACCTTAATTGTCCTTCGTCATGACTTAGGAGAAGACGAGATCTCATTATAAAATATGAATGACTTGAATTGTTGGATTCTCCTACATTAATGATGATTTGTACCCCAAACTACACTCATCATGTTTATCACTTTGCTTTCCTAGCATTATGTTCAAGCTCTTAGATTCATTTATAAATCTTTCAAAGTCTTTTTTAAGTAATCAAGCCTTGATCTTAAAATTGGATTTTCTAATTCTAGGCTCCTTAGTCAAGAATTTTCATGCTTCTCTTTCATGTTTCTAGATTAGACGTGTATACCTTTCTTAGGTTATTTTCCTACGTTTCTGTGCTCTTTTCTAAGTTAGGTAAAATGACATCATTGTGAAATTAAAACCAAGAATTATCATCGCATTTAAAAATAAAATTATGCATAGGTAACTTGTAATTTAAATTTAATTAAAATATTTTCTTTTTTATCTTTGGAGTTTGCCCTTGATTTGAGCTTCCAACTTGTCTATATTCTCTCTTGGATTTTTTTCCTCTTCGCTCCCTCCTATGTTAGACACTCTATGGTAATATCTCTTAAACTTTGTCTTTTTCTTCCTCCGATTTGGATTAGTAAAATTATCGAAGCTGTGGTTGGTCCTAAGTTCGGATGAGAAAGGGGAGGGTTGTGTTTGGTTGTTAGCCAACGTTGAACTTCTGCAAATCTCAATGAATGGATCCATCAATATATTATGATAATGATAGGTTGCTCCCCGAAAGGAACGCGTTGTAGGGTCTGATTGTAACGTTTCAGTAAGGACCACTACATCTCTATGAAAACTTGGGTATAATGTTAAATATGCAAGAGTTCTCATATTATAGGTTGGATAAAAATAAATATTATAGGAAAACTAATTGTTTTGATTTGGAACATTGAATATAGGAATGCTTAGTGGTAAAACAATGGAAGTAGTAGATATAATGATTAGAAGAAGCATTAATATTTTGTGTTTACAAGAGAGAAAGTGGGTAGGAGAGAAGATAAAGATGATTGAGAACTTGGGTTTTAGGTTATGATATACAGGAAAGTATAGAACATGAAATGGAGTAGTTATTATTGTAGATGATTCATTAAATGATGAGTAGTATAAGTAATTAGAAAAGACAATAGAATTATCTCTCTCAAGATGATGATAGCGAAAGAAAATATATATATATATATATATTGGGAAGATTTAGATGAGGTATTATAAAAAGTTTAGTCAAATGAAATGATTTGAATAGGAGATCTAAATGGGTACGTAAGAGTAAAAAATGTGGAATATAATAGGGTACATAGAGGTTATGGATTTGGAACAGATAATGAAAAAGGAAAAACTATATTAGATTTTGCAATGACATTTGAATACTAGTTAATACGTTTTTAAAGAAAAGATAAAAATGTTTGATCATGTTTAAAAGTGAGAATAATAAGTCGTAAATTGACTATTTTATGGTGAGAAAGAAGGATAGAAAGATCGGTAAAGATTGTAAAACTATTTCTAGAGAAAACTTAACTATCTAACATAGGTTAGTAGTGTTGGATATGAGTCTTAAATATAATTTTCATAAAAGAAAAATACGTATGACTTCTAGGATTAAATGGTGGAAGTTAAAAGATAAAAAAATAAAATATATTTAAAGATAGAGTAGAAGTACAAGTTAAAAGAGATGCATAATGACTCAAATACAATATAGGATGAGATGACATTAAAGTTACAAATGATAGCAAAATGTCTATTAGGTGAGTCAAAAGGATGTGCACCATCAAGTAAAGAATTTTAATGGTGGAATGAGAAAGCACAAGAGAAAGTGAAAAAAAGAAAAGCTTATAAGGTATTATACATTTGTAAGAACGAGAAAAACTTAAAAAAATATGCCAAAAGGTCAAAAAAAAAAAAAGTAAGTGAGGCTAAGAATGAAATTTTTGAATGCTTGTATCGACAACTAGATATAAAAGAAGGCGAAAAATATATTTATAGAATAGTTAAAATTAGAAAAAGAAAGACTAGAGATCTTGTCCAATTAAGATGCATTAAAGATGAATACAATAGAGTACTAGTGGATAATGAAAAAAATAAAAGAGTGATAGAAGAGATATTTGCATCAACTTTTCGATGAAGGTTTAGGTGATCAAATTAACTTAGGTAATTTAAGTAGGTAAAATGAGTTTAGAAATTTAAATTTTTATCGTATAATTCAACCTTCAGAAGTAGATCGAGCTTTAAATGTGATGCAAAATAAAAAAACAATTGGACCAGTTGATATTCCAATAGAGGTATGGAAGTGTATAGGTAAGCAAGATATTGAATGATTTACAAAGTTATTCAACTTGATATTGAAAACGAAAAAAATATCTGATCAGTGGAGATAAATTCTTTAGTTCTTTTATATAAAAACAAAGAAAATATATAAAATTGTGCAAATTATAGAGACATTAAACTAATGATTCATACTATAAAATTATGGAAAAACGTAATAGAAAAAAGATTAAAGAAAACATATAAAATTGTGCAAATTATAGAGACATTAAACTAATGAGTCATGCTATAAAATTATGGAAAAACATAATAGAAAAAAGATTAAGGAAGATGACCACGGTGATCGAAAATCAATTTTGATTTATGCTGAGAAGATCGACAATAGAAGTTATACATCTTCTTAGATAACTAATTGAAAAGTATCAAAAATGAAAATAAAATTTACACGTATTTATTATCTTGAAAAAGTATATGATAAAGTTTTAAGGAAAAATATCTAGAAAATTCTAGAAAAAAGGGTTAGTGTAGTATATATTGAAATAATTAAGGAGATGTATGAGGAGATAATCATAAGAGTGAAAATGGCAGGAGGATTAACCGAATCATTTCCTTCTTATATTTTTACATTAGTCATGAATGAACTCACTACATAAATCCAAGACATGGTACCATGTTGTTTGATATTTGCAGATATTATTTTAGTAGATGAGACATGTGAAAGGGTAAATGCTAAACTTGAATTTTGAAAGGAAATATTAGAAGTGAAAGGTTTTACACTTAATAGAGTAAAGAAATAATATATGAAATTTAAATTTAACAATGTTAGATATAATGAAACAATTGTTACATTAGGAGATAATAAATTGTCTGTAATCGAAAGTTTTAAATATTTAGGATCAATTTTGCAAAAGGATAGAGGGGTTAGAAGAGATGTCTTATATAGAATACAAATAGGATGATTGAAATAGAAGAGATTATCAAGTATTCTTTGTGAAGGTAAGGTACCTTTAAAATTTAAATGAAAATTTTACGAAACGATAGTTAGACTTGCTATGTTATATGAAGTTGAATGTTGGACTATGACTTGAGCACATGAGTAGAAAATGAGAGTTGTAGAAATGATGATGTAAAAATAAATGTATATACACGGATGGATAAAATAAGAAATGAGAACATTAGAGCGTTAAGGTTACACCTATTGAGGAAAAACTTTGGGAGACATGTTTAAAATGATACAGATATGTATTTGGACGACTGATAGATGCTTTAGTTAGACGATGTGAAATTATTACAAATATACAAATCAAACGAGAAAGGGGAAGACTAAAGAAGATTTATTTAGTAATAATAAAACAAGACAAAATTTATTTAAATATAAATAATGATATAATAGGGACAAGAGTCCAATGGCGTAGGACAATCTATATAGTCGATCCCATTTAGTGGGATAAATTTGATTATTGTTTTGTATCTCCTTTCTTGCATGTGAACTTTTGTTCTTGTAGTGTTTCTTCTCGTTGCATCCAAAACAAATAATGTGCTCTTTTATTGATTTACTTTCAAGATCTCTTCCTTGATGGACTTGGATTCATCCTTCTTCTAGATGGTTCTCCACTTGACTCATTCGATAAATAGGGTCTTATATACTCATTCATTCCCTCAATAATTGGAACTTAAATCTCTTTTTCTTCCTTTTGAATTTTATCTTGTACTTAAGCTCCCTCTTCATGTACAGCTTTCTCATGATGATGAACGATCTCATTCTAAAGCTTCTTAGCATTTTTGCATTTTTCCAATCTCATCCAAGATATTCTTGGGCACAACCGAATGCATTGAGACTATTGCCTGTGTGTTTCTTTCATAGATTTTGACTTGTAGCTTTGTCCATTTTCTTCTCTTAATTCTTTTTCCGTCTCCTCCTGTTGACATTTTATACCCCCATAATATCCTATAATTTGACAAGAAATCTTCCAAAATTAGTTTTAAAACTGTTATTCCATGTTTTTCCATATGCTGAAATTTTCTCCAGTTGGTGGAATTTCAAAAGTAATCTCTCTATGTCTTGATTTCCAACAACGATTTAACTTGACATAATAATGCACTTGATCCCTATGTAACTCGTTGCTCTTGTGACGATTAATCATTGAAGAGTACCCTCACTCTCATACCACTTGTTAGCATGGAAATGCAACACTTCTCACTCAAATTTAATTGCATGGTCGATACTTAAACCTTTTGGGCAGACATATTCTAGTACTACTTCTAAGGACCATGAGGATTCTGCTAGGTGGATCGGTGAATTTTTGGTGCAATTGTATATTATCAAGACTGATCATGGTTTTGATAGTCAAAGGGTTTAAGTTTGGCTCTATTTTGTGTTTTGATATATGTGTAAAGTTGTATATAGGACTTGAGCAAAACACATGGAGACTTAGGCATGTCTAATGTGGATGCTTGATGGCTTAATAGGTCAAGGTTTCTAGAATGGACATTCGAGGGTTCGCAAGATGAGGAGTATTGGAGCATTACTGAGTCAAGGAGGTCAACCATGTAAGTGAACAAGTGAAGGATAGTGTGTGGAGCAAGCTGAAGGGTTTGGTGCATTTGGAGTTGCTTGACAAAAGAAGGCTTCAAGGCATGGTAAAACTCCATGGGAGTTGAGTGAACTTGTACATATGGGGCGAGAGTAGCACTCAACTTGCAGATTCAACCTTATAGTGGGATTGTGTAGTTGACTTTGCCTTGTTGGCAATCAAATAAAATTATTCATTTTGGGAGAATAGTCAGTTGATTTTAGACTAGTCCATCGATGGCTATTCTAGTCGATTAATGCTATAGAGATCGAGTCAAATGAAGTTGTAGATGGAAGTAGTATTTGTATATTAATGGTGCAACTAGTTGACTGGTGAGTGCTAGAATATATAAATGACCCTAACAATTGAAAACTGGGATGGGAAGAGTATATATAAGGGATTCTACGAATTCAACATCTAATCAAGGGCTATTTAATGGCAATACTCAAGTATTTTGCTAAGTTTTTTTAATCATTTTATTCTCATATTGTAGAGGGGAGCCTTGGCGCAACGGTAAAGTTGTTGTTTTGTGACCAAGAGGTCACGGGTTCAAATCCTGGAAATAGTCTCTTGCAAAAAGTAAGGTAAGACTGCGTACAATGAATCCTTCTCCGGGACCACAACTTTTTGTAAAAAGCAAGGTAAAACTGCGTACAATGAATCCTTCTCCGGGACCCCACATGGTGGGAACTTCGTGTATCGGGTTGCTTTTTATTCTCATATTGTAGCTTCTTGTGTAATTATTGAAAGAGTTGTATAAGGGTTCTCCACCTTCTATGTTGCCAAAAAGGAGAAAGATAGTAGATGTTTAAAAGTGATCCACCATACAATAGGTCGTGGACTAAGAGCCTTAGGAGGCAACTGAACCATATTAAATATTGGAGCAACACTGTCTTGTCTTACTTTAATTTATTTTCTATTGCATATTTTGTTTAGTTTGCAAACTCGCAACTTGTAGGACAAAGTGATATTCATGCCTTATCACTTCGGTCATCAATCACACACATACTAACACGAATAACAATTGACTTGCAAATTACAAGCTTCTCCTCTTCCTTATGTCTCATCAAAGCTCTCACACATTGATTATACAATAGGAATACAAACATAAAGAGTTCAATACATTTCGCATGCCAATGGACATGACAATTTAATGTGGTTCACAATTTCCCAAAGTTGTTATGTCCATAGTCCTGTGTATACAAAGTACTAATTTCTCTCCTCTTCAGTAATATGCTGAAGGTGAAGAAATTTCTTACAATTAGCAAGTAGAAGTAACAACAATAAGGTTAAAGAGGAGAATGTAATTTAAATGCTCTGTTCGTGTGTGTTGTAAGTCTTCTTCGAGCCTCTGTTTTTTTTTATTGACTCCTTTCACGAGATGCTTCTTTATATGTTGCAGCTGATGTAACAATCTTTTGATCGACCGTATAGGGTGGGCTATTCTGTCAGCTTCATCCACGAAACCTCGTTTACTCGGTATTGCTAACTTGGCTCTTTCTAGTCAACTGAACACCCTTTTCGGTCAACTAAAGAACTAGTCAATCCGGATCTCTAATCGCCCCTCCTGCATTTGATCTAGGTTATGCGGCCAACTGAGCTGACACCTTTCTGATTGACTGACAGCCTTTTTGGGTCAGTCAATCCTTTCATCTTGCCTGAATCTGATTTGGATTACACTTGGTTCCGATCACTAGAAAAACATCATCGGTCTATTGAATAATCCTTTTTGTTGCCCATAACTAACTTTATTCTACTAAGCTCTAGCCCACCTAAGTGGAGTTCTATCCTTCACCCAATTATAGGTTCACTCAATTCATTTCACAATAGTTTGTGCAGATTTCCTCTTGGTTTCTAGTCCCTTGGATGTACCAAGCTCATCCAACTCACTCCTCGTGCTTCCTTTTCTCTCTACCGATGTATTGTTTTGTCAAGCTTCTTGTCCCTTAGATATACCGAGCTTATCATCTCCCTTCTGTGCCATCCTTTTCGCATGCTTAGGATGGCTTGCTCTTCTGCTCCAGGTGTCATTGTCTCCAATACTCTTTGTCCTTCGATCCTTTAGATGTCCCATACCACTCTTCTCCTACTTTCACGGATCCTGAATCAAGTGTTCCTGTGTTTATTCCTAAGTCTTTGGACATTTAAATATACATATTAAATTACAAGGTCAATAACTTAAGCCCTGCCCAAATATCAAAATCATGATCAAACCACTTTGAATTCCAACCACTTAGGGTTCCAACAATCTTCCTGTCAACCATTTAGGAATACTAATACCAAGAAGATGAAACTAATAAGTACAAGGCAAAGGCTTAAAAAAGAAGAGAGAATCTAAATTTCCTAGCCTTTAAATGCTTCTTATGATTCTCCTTTTTTTAGCCTTTAACCTTCTTCAGTTTCACTTACTGTTCTCTTATTTTATTTCCAATTAGTCAATTGGAGTTACTATCACTTGATTGATTTCATGATCACTTTAGCCTGCAATCTACCAGCTACTATTTTATTTGATTGACTTTCACCATCAATGAATGATTTCCCATAGACTCTAGGTTATGCAACCGTTACAACTCATCTTTGTTGAATCAATGACTACTCTTTTCTTGAGTCATCAATGGACTAGTTTCCATCATTAGTTTGCTAAACTCAATTAGTTAATTGCCCAATTCACTAGGCTCCTTATAGGAACATTTTGCTCACAAGCTATCAAACTTGAGTTGACTCCTTAGTTGACTCAACTCATCAGTTGACTTGATTCCGACATTACTCAATTAAACTTAATTCAACTGATGAATTGATTATACTTCGAATAGAAATATTCTATTTGTGAGCTATCAAACTTGAGATGACTCTTTAATCGATTGATCACATTAGTTGATTGGGAACACCTTGTAGTACTTTATAGTCAATTGGAGCTTTTGATTGCAATCATTCTAGTTTTCTCCTAAGTTAGGATCTATCCTCTTAGTAGGATATTAGTTTGTCAATTCTCATAGCTTACATAATAATTTAACTTCTGCAGCTTGACCTAGCCACCAAGGTTGTCTCCTATTACCTGTCCCTTGGATGTATTAACCTCTCGGTTCACTTCATATATCACCCTTCATGCTTCACCTATGTATTTCAACTTTTTCTCAACTACTATTAATGTCGTGCTTCAATACTCCTCATCCTACACTTCCTTAGATATCTCGTATCATCCTTCTCAGATCTTCAGCAAACTTCGAGCCATTGAGTTAACCAACTTAGTTGCGCCAAGTCAAGCTCCATATGATACTCTAACACCACCACAACTCTTCTCATCTTATGGTCCTTTGATGCCTCATGCAATCCTTTTCAAACTTTATTTGACCTTTAAGGCATTGTGCTTATGTTGCAAAGTCATCATCAACACTCAATCTTATCTAGTCATGAGCTCCGCGAGCTCCATGTGTCTCTTGTTAAGTTCCTACACAATTTAACACATATATCAACCACATATACATATGTAAGAGTTAACTTAAACCCTTTTCTCAAACTTCAAACTCAAGTTGAACCCGACCATTGATCACTTAGGTCACGATTGCACTAATAATCTCTTAGTTGGATAAAGTTTATTCGATGCCGATTAGGTCATTTATGAACTCCTTTTATTTAGAGTGCATTTGTGCCAAGATTCTCCATCCAATATGTTAAACGTAGTAGTTCTTGCTTGGTCAATTTTGTTTATGTGGGGTTTTCATGCAAATTTACTAATTTCTCCTATAGATCCTTGGCACACGTGTAAGTTTTGATTCTATTTATCTCTTGTATAGGAGATGTTCAACTTTCCTATTTGCGATGAACTTATCCTTTTAGTGTTTTTTTCAGCAATTCACCTGTAGTTCCCTATGAGTCTCAAAGTCATACATCATAGATAAGGCAATATCAAAAATCTATTTTAAAAATACCTTCTTTCCTTTTGTAGAAGGGGAGCTTTGGTGCAACGATAAAATTGCTATCGTATAACCTAGAGGTCATGGATTCAAGTCCTAAAAATAATCTCTTGTAAAGGAGGGTAAGACTGCATATATTAGATCTTTTCTTGGGATCCCTTATTGGTGGGAGCTTCGTGCATTGGGCTACCCTTCATTCCTTTTGTTTTTTTTTCATTTTTCAAAGTCTCCCTCAAACTCTGGTGATGCAAATTGAATTTTGGTCATTGTTCCATTGACGGTTAGTCCTTTGAAGATTCCCTTGCTATGATACACTTGTTAGGATTTATGTGATCAGATGGCTAAAAGTGGGTGAATAAATTGAAAATAGAAATTCTTTTTATTGCATATCCAAATATAAAGATAAATGCAATGGATATAAATAAGATAAACATAGTATGAGAAAATCCATATGTAACAAATAATTTACGTGGTTCAAAATCATTGGTTCCCACACGACTTGTGAACTTTGAAAAGTCAACTAATTGTTCCTAATCAAAGGTAGAGAAACCTTATACAAAAGATTAAAACAGAAAAACCAACAATTATGGATAAAAGGATCAAGAACTTAAAAGTTATAAATTTAAAGTCTTAAACATGAAAAACTATATAAAATAAAACAAGGCTTTGTGGAGCTATGGCATGACCTAAGAAATATAACTTTGTTGTTGTCATTTGAGCTTCCCTTGCCTATTTTTTTAACCCTCCTAATGGCGATGAATAAGATGTGATAGTTGATCTACATTAGTACCAATTGACTCATTTAAGCCACTAGTTGACTGAATTGTTCTGCATTAATACCAATTGACTCATTTAAGCTACTAGTCGACTGAAACTTAAATCACCGTATCCTTATCTACCAATTATTGTCTTCAGCTCACTTATCGACAATTCAATTGATTGAAATCCTTCTAGTCGATTCAAGTCTAGTCAATTGACTAAACTAGATAAGATCTTCAAGCGGTCTTATTTTCAATTTCAATCAATAATCTAGTCAATTGCTTAATTAACTCAATTTTGTATAGTTGATTGAAATCTATTACAGTCGATTCAGTTGCACAAGCAATTCAACCTGTGTTGATTCCTTAATCAACTCAACACTCCACTCGACTATGATAAACCTTCAACCAACTACATTGATTACAACTCGAAAACTCCTATATCTTGGTCGAGTCTTACACCTAACTAAGAATCTACTTAAACAAGTACAAGTCACCTAGACTCACAATTCATATAGGAGGTTATATTCGTAGTTTGACTTTGCCACTAAAGCTATCTCCCATCTAATCTTATGTTTTTTGAATGCATTAAGCCCTGACTTTGTTCCACATGTCATCTTTCCCTTTGTAGATTGCCTTCTTCTAACCATCGCAATGTTGACACCTTGATGCTTCTTGTCCTATTGTCCATTGTATGTCTCATTTCATTCTTCTCTTCTTTGATCTTCATCCACATAGAAGTTATATGAATAAACCTAACTTAAACCTTTTGTCAAACACATCAAAACAATATGGTATAATACGACCACGTATGACATGATTGCATTAATAGACTAATAGGACCAATATTGACTGATTTATTGTAAGAGAAAATAAATGTGTCTAATTAGGTGTGGTCTAAAATTAACCTCATAGCATGTCTTCTTCGAGGTAACAATAGCTTTTTAGAACTAAAAAGTATGTGCCCCACACTCTGGTCTCATAAAATATCCAAAAGTATACATCCAACGCTTGGATTCTTGGTCTCATGAAAATCAGTGCATCGTGCTAACAATGAACTTACTGATTTATACCGTTGAAGATAGTTAACCTGTTCAATTAATTGGTTTGGGATGCTCTTGATTTCTATTATTGCTGATTTGATTTACACACGATAAGGTATGACCACTATTAGTTTTTTAGAGGCCAGACTGAAATCTAATTGGTACTGGTAAAACCTCCTTGTCCAGTCTGATTTTCAAATTGTTACCCAGGTATTTTTTTCATTGGTATATAACAAATCATGTAATTACTGCTAATCTTGGTCATGTCAGTATGTGCAACTGTGTAATGATAACTGAGTGAATTGAATGTTAAATCATTTTCTTTAACATCATCTTATAAACACATTGCCGAATGACTTCTAGCAGATCTTTGTTTTATCAGGAAGTTCAGGTTAATTGTGTATTGGCTGTTCATCAAGGTATGAGAAAAGTAGCTGTTGAATGTTCAAAAGGAAGGCCTATGAATGAAAGCTTTGTGGCATTAGTCCTTTCTGCAGCTGTAACTCTCATAAATAGTTCTACTGAGGATTTCTTGGATAGAATTCCTAGTGTGCTAATAAAAAGATGCTTGCCTTTGTTGCAAGAAATTTGGAAGAAAAGTCAATGTCCATCATTACATAGTAATGGACAAATATGCGGGCGCATAATGAAAAATGATCTTGCCACAACTATTTTTAAACTTTCTATGAACCAAAACCTTGTAACCTGGAATTTTGACATGATCAGGGTAACCATGTTTGGTGATGCAGGTTCTGAATTTGTTACTTTTGTATCTAAATATTGGGAGAAGTCACCAGTTCTACTTAGTGAGGTGACAAAGGTTCTGGAAAACGAAAATGGTCTTTTTAGATGTTTGGTCAATGCTTTTAATCATCAATCAACTAATGATATCCTTGATTCAGTGTTGATGGGACTAGTTTCCTGCCAGTCTCTTTCTTCAGATGAACTAGACATAAATTGTTTCTTAAATGAGAACAGCTCCTTGGGTTCCCCACTCATATATGGATTAGATATTCGGGTTGTGAAAGCGCAACAAGTATCATCAGAATCCTTCAAAAAGAAAGAAGTGCACTTTTTTGACAGTAGTTCAGGCGCATTATTTAGCGAAGGTGATTATGCAACCAACTGTAAAAGGGCATTTCAAGATGGTTTTACAATTGCATTTCGAGGAATGGAATTTCGATTTGCTGAAATTGCTTCTATTACTAGAGGGTTAGCAGATTTATTTGGTCAACCATCAGTAGGGGCAAACTTGTACATCACACCACCAGGATCTCAGGGTTTAAGTTTTCACTATGATGATCATTGTGTATTTGTGTGGCAACTCTTTGGTCAAAAGTGCTGGTTCGTTTCATCTTCTCCAACATCTATTTTACCCAGGTTATATGAACCTATTAGCAGTTTGCCTAGCATAGAGAGTGCAGAAGAGGGAGGCTTACAGATGTTTCTCAACGAGGGTGATATTTTATACATCCCGAGAGGTTGTCCTCATGAGGGTCATACAAAATATGATGCCTTTAAATCTGAGCAAGAATTGTGTTCTGGCCTTTCCTTGCATCTTACACTTTCTATGGAGGTCGAGCCACCTTTTGCGTAAGTAATTTATTATTGCTGATTTGCTACATGCATGATATTGAACACATTATTCTACCTGCAGGGTATAGTTGTTTCTTCACATACTAGTATTCTTTTTTATTTTTTATTCTTTTGTGTTCTGTTGCTATCAGTACTTGAGCTTTACTAGTTAGCTGGATAAAATTATGGTTGCCAAATAATTGTTTAAGTTTCGGCTATTGACTTCATACAAGTATTGGATGATGCTTCCAATTTTTATGAGTTATAGGTATTCAGGACTTCTGGATTCTCTTAAGTTATATCGTGTGTCTCTGACACAATATTCACCGTACTGTTGCTTCTTCTTCTTCTTTTAAATTTAAAAATTTAATTTTAATTTTAATTTTAAGTTTTTGCCTTTGGTAATTAGCAGTGTAGGGAACTAAAGGGCTTCTATGTGAAAGTGGATTGTTAGATACACTTTGATTTTTGTAGAAGCACTGTTTTTTTTTTAATCTATGGAACAACATCCGATACACGTATTTTCCCAAAACAAGAAAACCTTGGTTACGGGTGATGTAAAGCATTATTGTGGCATTCATAAAAATTGGAGATGGGGACTTTCTTGGACTATTTTATGTTTCTTAGTATCAATTTAGGCCATATGATCCTGATTAGTTATGTCCCAGGTGGGAAGGTTTTGCTCATGTTGCTCTTCATTGTTGGCATGAGAAGCAGAAAGAAGTATCAGACTGCATCCCGAACATGGAAGCAAGGAGAAGAACAGTCTTTTCTGTATTTCTTCTGCATGTTGCAATCAAGCTTATAGCTGATGATGTTTCTATTTTCAGGAAAGCTTGCTTGATTGCAGCCAAATTTGTAGAGCATCATGCTGATACCCTTAGGTTAAATCAGAAAGCTAACTTTTTAAATATAATTAATGTAATCGACGTTAGCTCCAATTTCATGGAAACATTTGAGAAAACAGTTGTCCAAGAAGCAAACGACAATTTCTTGGAATGGATGAGGTGGCTCCGTCATTTGCCTCAGAGAGGAAATGAGGATGAAAAAATAGACTTCGATGATCCTTCGAGAATGCGGAGGGAACTCGTTGAACTATCTAGCAAAGGGGATGGAGAAATGAAGGCTGAATTCTTTGACACTAAATCGAGATTTTGCAGGTCTCTTGTTTACGAAGAAGCATGTAGAATGTTCCGGCTAATGTTGGAGAAGTATAGAAGAACAAGGAATCAGTATATGAGTGGGATGTTGGCCCTTCATACTGCTTAGTATTTGAAAATTTTATGTATTTATCCGGAATATTATCAATTTAGTTGAATTCTTGTTCCTGTTGTGTAAAGGGTAGGGTCATCAATATTATCGATGTAAACTTTTATTACATTAGCAAACTAATATGCTGAGAATTATCTTTAATCCACCGAATAGTATTTGATTAAATGTGAGTGACGTTTATCATTTTAATGCCTATATATTTCTTCAAGATCTCATTTTCAATGAAGAAATCCTAATTCTGGGGCATGAATGTTTTATATGGCTAACTCGGTTGTTGCCATGAAGTAGCGATTGGAGATTTTTGATCAAGAGCACTTGCATGTTTTTATTAGGGAGGAAAATTTTGATGGAATTAAGTGGCGGTAAAACTTTTTCATAGATATGTTTCTTCCTTTCCTTTGGAAAAAGGCGAAAATGAAGAAAAAGAAACGAAAATTTGTAACTATTTTTTTTCTAGATTGCTTCGATATTATTTGAATGACAGTAAAACTTTTTGCGAGTACACTTTAAATATTTTAAATTATTTCTAAAAGTCTCTAATTTTTTTTAACAATAAGTTTTCATTTTTTACTTTTTTCCTCCCATCTTTTCTTTTGCTTTAAAGAACTGACGGGATGAAAATATTTCACAACTTTCGTTTCCATACTTTTCATATACCTATTTCTTTCTTCATAGAAAATTGAGAAACATTCTACATCAATACTCGTAAATAAAAGTATTATAAATTCATTAAGATGTAATTTTTAATAATTGATGCTGGTTAGGTCAGAACCAAAAATATATAAATAAAATATTTACACTGCTAAATAATTAACAAACGAAACAGACTAATCGAAAAAGCAAACAAAATGGCATTACATCCAAAATTTGGCATTTACATACAGGCACGCCATAGATTACTAAAAGATACAATGTTGACATTTGTAAAGACCTCTACGATTAACTAAACTCCCTTAAAAATAAATTTTGATGACCATCACGAATATAATATAATAGAAGTCTTATATTATCATTTTAGCAATGGAAAACCATTAAATCATTTTTGAAAACATACATAGTTTTAATTGCTGAAATAAAAAAAAAAGCATGAGCACAATCTTAGAAATATTGTAAACCCAATGACGGTCTCATATTTTTATTTTGACGAGAAGATCTTAATGATCTTTCCATGTAAAAAAATTATGAATATATTTCTAGGAATATTACAATGCAATTTTAGTTTTGATAGTTTATCGAACCATATAGCTAAGTTTCTAGAATATCCTATCTACGAGCCCCCAGGGCTAACTTAGTTGGTAAGTACAAAGGGGTTTGTCCGTAGTGGGAATGAATCAATTCCCGGGGAATTCATTACCTTATGCTATTGATCGACCCCTTTCTTTGCACTTACCAACTAGGATCCTGATTTACCTCTTCCATCGATATGGACAGCTGAAGGGGATTGCTAATGTGACAGTTCCATATTTTAGAATATCCTATCTATGTACACAATTTTCATATTTACAAAAACATATAATTATTTCCCATTATATTCCTTCTTTATCAACAATCGACTGCTCTTTTACTAGCAATCGATTGCTTCTTTATCAATAGTCATTTGCTATGTGGATAGTCGACTGCACCAGTCGATTCTTGAATTTACTGTGCCTATTTGTGGATGCCAATTGACTATGTCACTTGACTAATAAACTTCTTGTCTAGTTTATCACAAACCTAGACTAGTGGTCGACTAATCCTAATGCATGGTTACTCTAAGGAGGATGCAAGGAGTGTAATGAACTTGATTTGAAGTATTACTGAGGTACCTAAGTGTTAGGGATCTTGCTAAGGCTGGGGGAATAACATTTCTTCGAACTTTCTACAAACTTGTTAGCGGAAGAAAATACAAATTAAAAGATAGAATGAAGAACAATGCAAACCAATGCTAACACGAGCGATGTAATGTGGTTCGGAGATTCACTCATACTCCACAACAATCCTTAAGGAGGATTATTTCTCTTGCAAGCTTTCACTATTTTTCCTTCGGACGAACACCAAGGTGGAGAAATCTTTTTTACAACAATGATGATTTCTTCTTCTTACAGAAATTTAATGAATGCACTTGGCAGAAGAGATTGAGATGGAAAACCCTAGAAATCACTTGGAGAATGCTTGGAGAGCTTTTAGGATCTTTTTTTTTTCACAAAAAAATGTTGTCTTCTCCAAGAAGAAGAACACGAACAAACCACCCCCAAGGAAGAGGATGAGTACTGCACGAGTCAGAGGTAGATCCCGAAATGGAAACTGAACTAGTAAATCTAGTTTGGAAGATGATCAAGAGCCAGAAATGACCCGTCAATCAAGGTAAAACTAAATCTAAGTCTAATTTGAATTTGAGATGTTTTGAATGTAATAAGTTAAGAATCCGACCGAGCCCGAACAAGACTCCGAACTCGAGGAAGAGTCCAAGTCCGAATCCGACGGCGAGTCGCTATTCAAGACAAGCCACGGATACACATTCGGTTCAAAAGAGTCACTTAAGGTAAGTCGATCCTTGCTTAGCACTTTATACAATGATATTAAATTCTTAACTAGAAAGTTAGCTAAGTCTGAGTCCAAGGTCGAGACCTTAGTTGAGGAGGTTAAACTCCTTAAAAATAAGGTCTCCCTAATCCCTTCGACTAGTCATGTTCAAGAGGAGGGCTCAACTTGAGTTGAAAAGCTCGAAGTTAAGAACTCACTTTTGAAAAGTCAAGTTGAAGACCTTAGGAATACGTTGGAAAGGTTCACTTTGGGATTCAAGGGACTTGACCTTTTACTTGGATCGCAAAGGGTCGTGTACAACAAGGCCGGACTTGGGTTTAGCTCAAATACGACTAACAAGTCGTATATGTCAATTGTAAGTAGAAATAAAAAACATATCCAAGCATGGGCCCCTAAGACCACTTTGATTTCTCAATTAGGATATAACAAGTACTGGGCTTCCAAGGACCAAATCTACTACGTGGAAAGACCGAACCGATTCAATGGTCCAGTGGGAGCTAGTACAAAATTTGTTTGTGATATTACTTAGAATTTGCATGCTTAGGTCTTTTCCTTTTTTTTTTTAGAATGGTTAGATAGGAACTATAACTTGTCAATTCTTGACAACATAGTACTAGGACGCGGTGAGATAATAGTACGCTAGAAAAGTGAAGTCTTGTGTGTCCGAGTTAGATAAGGCATATCTAGCTCGGTGCACTCGACTAAGTCGAACTAGCTGAAGCTACCTCGCCGTATCCTTAACTAGTTAGACCAGGAAGTGATCTTAGGTGAATCAAGTTACTATTTTCTTGAACTTGGCTTTGTCTAAGGAAGTGGTCGTTGTTCCGATTAAAGAAGGCCTCTGTGCCTTGCCACGACCTGGAAGCCAATTTCTTGAAAAGGTGACTTGATGAGCTTAGGGTTAAATCTGAATCTAACCCAAGGTTGACTAGTTTCAATTCATTAAAATTAATCAAGTAAAATTGAAGTCATCTCACAAGAACACATAAGGATAACGTGTTTGATCATGTAGAAATGGGTGAGATGAACTAGGACTAATAATTTTCAACCAACCCTTAAATTCCAATATCCGATCCAACTACCTTGTGTGTAGGATCAAATGGATGTTGGACAGTGGGTGCTCCCGACATATGACCGGAGACCAACTTAAATTTTTGAAACTTAGATTCAAACGACAAGGATCGGTAGCTTTCAAAAACAACGACAAGCTCAAAATCATCGGATCAGGTGATATTGAGCTAAATTCTAATTTCACAATTCATATTGTTTTATTAGTCGAAGATTTTTAATATAATTTACTTAGTGTAAGCCAATTGTGTGATAACAACTATAAGGTTATATTCTTAGAAAATGAATGTTTAATTAAAACAAATGAAACCTCTAAAACAATACTTAAAGGAACTAGGAATAACAACATCTGTTGGAAATTTGACGCCCGCTAGAGGGGGGGGTGAATAGCGTAGATGACCGAAGATGGAAATCGATCGCGTTCGTGTCTACAATTACGTTAGTGCGCAGCGGAATATATATAATAAAAGCAATAACGAAAAGCAATCACACGAACACAAACATATAACGTGGTTCGGAACCGAATGGTTCCTACTCCACGGGTCGAGCTCTAAAGAGCCCTAGTGATGCACACGCACTCACTAATCACAAATACTCCTTCTCGACACAAGTCGGAGGTGGAGAAACCTCGTACAAAAGATTACAACAATAATCTACAAGATGCAAGCAAATACAAGTAAGAAATACAATGCAAGTAAAGGAAAAACAACTTTACAAGAACTTTGGATTGCTTGATCTTGAACTAGCTTTGAAGGACTGGAAAGCACCAACTTCCCTTCAATTTCCCAAGAAAATCGCTGCTAAATCCTCCTTCCAGCTTTTATAACTGCGGCCGGATTTTCGCCCATCGATCCGATTGCCATAAGTCGATTCGTGATGCCACTGTTGTCATGAGACAACGGATCGAACCACGGAAAAAACTCCAACGCGGATCTCTTGCGGTCGGCGCCAACATTGCGATCGATCGCCAATGCCCGTAATCAGCGCCCGATCGGCTCACGGAGCGTTCGCTCGCGGCTAAGCGGCGATCGGCTATCCATGGCCGATCGGCGCCAATCGATCAGCTTCTCCGGTGGCGATCGACCGCGAGCATCCCAGCTCTAACCTGGCAGTCGAACTCAAGTCGACTCACGGCAGTCGAACCGGCCATAATGCCAGTCGACTGCCAACCTCCAGAATGAGGTTTTAACCCAAATATGGTGTCCCCATACTTGCTAGACCACCCTTAGCCTAGACCTAAGCCTTCTAGCAACCTCCATCAGCCTCACGCCTCTCGGATCCCTCCAAGTCATCCATGACTTGTTCATCCATCGCGCTAGCTTCGCTTCCATCGGCTCTCACATGCTAATCTGGTGTGTTCACCGCCAAGGCACATTGGACTTACGCTGCCAAGACTCCGCTTGGACTTTACGCCGCCAATATCAATCCCCTTGGACTTCAAGTGCCAAGACTCAAGCTTGGACTTTCCCTTGCCAACACATGTTGGACTTCTCAATTGCCAAGACCCATGCTTGGACTTTCCCTTGCCAACTCATGTTGGACTTTTCCAAATGCCAAGTGTCCCACTTTGGACTTTCAATGCCAAGTACCCATGACTGGACTTTCCATTGCCAAGTACCCATGACTTGGACTTTCAATGCCAAGTACCCATGACTTGGACTTTCCATTGCCAAGTACCCATGCTTGGACTTTCCCATAATCACATGGTCAACCTTGGTCAACCATCAAGTCAATTATAACCTGGGTCGATTGTATAAACAATCTCCCCAACATATTAACCGACATTAATGTCAAACATCAATGTCAAACCTATGTCTAACATACTTTGTCAAACATACTTTGTCAAACATACTTTGTCAAACATCAAAACATCACTCGAGTCAAACTCGAGTCCTGGTCAATCGTGACCTGGGCCGATTGCACCAACAATCTCCCCCTTTTTGATGTTTGACAAAAACCAAATAAAACCATGAGTTAGAACACTAACTCAAATCCCTTACCAATTATCCCAAATTGGTAAACACTCACACAATGTTCTCCCCCAAACATTTAAGTGAAAAGTAAATCAAATGTTCTCCCCCAAACATTCTCCCCCTTTTTGACTAACATCAAAAAGGTTTTCTCTCCAAGGAGGTCAATGTCTCATGTCCCAATGAGATCTTACAATCTCCCCCTTGATCAAAAATACCTAGGATGCCTACCATCTTCCTAGTGATAAGTCCCATATCACTCAAGAGAGGCACTCCTATCTCACTCTCCCAATTTCCAAATTGGGTATCAAACACCCATCAATTTTCAATTGATAACATTCTCCCCATACAAAAAAACATCCATCATCCCAAGATGGATACCTCCCCCTAAAGGCTTGCTCCCCCTTGACCATTGCACCAACAATGTCCTTGGGAAGTCCCTAAGCCAATAGGAACTCTAAACCATCAAAATTAAGGTTCTAAGTTCAACATAGAACTCTTACTCACCCTAAATTTGATACTTTGACCTAACACAACTCCTAATCCATATCCAATGGATTTTCACCCTTCATAATGCTTCCCAAAGCATATCCTAGGGTTAGGAGTGGTTAGGAACCTTTGTCATAGCTGAACACGGGCTAAACAAACCTTGTTAACCCGAAATCGACATGGCGATCGACTCTGACAAGAATCACCGATTGCCACTCTCATCACCGACCGCCACCAAGTGGCGCCGATCGCAGCCAAATTCCAATTTCAAATTTATCGATCAATTTTGAAAATGCATAAGTAATTCTACGTATTTTGAAAATTCATGAAACTTAATACATACATTACTTATAAGAAATACAATAGGTGAAAAATATTTTAAAATTATTTTACCCATAAAATAGTGAGTTTGATACAAAACTCAAAACCATTGAAATTTTCAATGTTTTGGCCCTATTTTGTATCAACTTCATCAATAGTGATTGCTATCAAAAGATAGACTTCACCAAGGTTTTTCAAAATGAATTTAAAATATTTTTGAAAACCTATTTTGGATCACATTCCTTGGGCTCTATGTACATGACTTGTACACAAGCTTTCCCAATGATCCACCAATAAAATTAGATGAGTTTTAGTTCATCTAGATGCAAAAACTATGCACCTTGAACTCAACTCATATCCTAGCATCTCACATGTATCTAGGGTGTATAAATACACATACATGTCAATTGGATGTGAGATGTGGGTTTTGTTCTCCCTAAACTAGGGTTTCATGCATTTTTCTAAGGCAACTCTACTTGATTCCCTTATAAATGGGACTCCAAGTCATGCCATAGTCCTTAAATCAATTTTAATCAATTTAGATGCATGAAGATGATCATGGCATAATGATAGCAAAGTAAATCATGGCCAATGATCATGATGTCATGGCATATGATAAAATTTAAAAACACATGACATTTTAAAACTTAATCCTAAGCATGATCATGACATTTAGATGATAAAAGTAAACATGATGTCATGTCATGGCATATGGCAAACAAATCATGGCATATAAAATATATAGGTATAATAATACCTAAATTTTAATATTAATTGCCATTTGTTGAGACTTGTTGAGATTTAAACATATTTTGCCATATTAACCTAATCTCCCTAGTGTGCCAAAAACCCAAAATGGCACACCAACCTCTAAACCTAAATTGTGCCAAAATGATCATTTTATCAAACTTCATAATTAATATTGGCACATCCTAAAATCTTTTAGGATTAAAGACTCAAATGTATTTTCAAGATAACCATAACCTTGAAAATAACCTAAAGTGTCACCTTTGTTATGGTTGAGTTAACTACCCATCCAATTAAGGTTGACACACCCTAACCCATCTTAGCGTGAATCAATCACGCTCTTAGGAACCCAAAACGATTTGAACTCCTAGGGTTACTTAGGTATTCCTTAGGGATAACTTCCCTAGATACCTTCCTAATGACCCTCCTAGGCTTGTTAGCCTTGGTCATTTGGGTCTTACCTAGGTTGACTCTAGGGGTGACTCCCCTTGCAACCTTCTTAGTGGCCACCCTAGGTTTCCTAGAAACCCTAGCCACTAGGCATACCCTTTGGTCAACTCTAGGGATGACTTCCCTAGTAACCTTGGTCTTCCTAGACCTAGTTAGTGTTCCATAATCAAATGGAACACTATGATAAGCCACCTTAGGCTTAGGTTTGTGACCCAAGCCTTGCTTGCCCTTAGTTGACTTTTGACTCTTAGGTCTTAAGTATTGATTTTGACTTTTTGACCTAGGAGTTTGACCATTAGACCCTTGAACTTGATTTTGTATATTTCTAAGGGTCTTTTCTAATTTCAAGCCTTGACCTCAAGGCTTGGTTTTCTAATTCCAATTGCCCAATTGATTTTTGATTGAGTTCTTGGGCATGGGACCTTTTAGGCATATGCCTAGTCCATTTGGGATTAAGACCTAGGTGCTCTTGCACCTTTCTAATGGTCTCACTAGGTAAAGTTTTTCTAGAGTTATTTGACCTAGGTTTGTCCTTAGATAAGTTATTTTTAGGACATTAGTCCCAAATTTCTCCTATTATCTAAGTAAACATTTTTAGCTCCTAAGCAAAAATACTTATTCCTATTAGCATGCTTTTATAAATTGCAAGTGAATTGAAATCCCTAGCATGCTTTTGCTTGTAAATTGAAGAGGAGCAAAATTAGAAGTTACCCTAGGGTTTGCCTTAGCTCCCTACATATGATGCTCCATTTTGAGTCTTCTTGTCCCCTTTCTTGCATTGACTCGGTAGTGTCGGTTGTCGGCACTTGAAGCATATGATATGCTCCTTGCTCTTGATATTTGGGGAACCGGCATCCTTAACTTTTGGAACCGGTGGAGCTTTCCTAGTCTTCTTTGGGCACTTGCTCTTATAGTGCCCGGTTTCCCTACACTCAAAACATATTATATGCATTTTATTATTAACACATATGTTTGAGTTACCTAGGTTAATGGAGACCGGAATTGGACTTTGGGCTTCTTCATCTTGACCGGATGTCGGGCTTCTTCTTGATGTTCGGTATGGAAGTTCTCTCCTCCCCTCAATCCTTGAAGTGGATGCTTCTTCCACTTCCATCACATCTTCCGATCCGAATGTTGATTCCTATCAACCTCAATCCTCACTTCCTTGTGAGGATGATCTCTCTTCTTCACCCTCCTTATCTTCTTGAATTGATGGTGAACTTTCTTGAGCTTGAGAGGGTGTGCACTCTTCTTCTTCTTCTTCTTCTTGTTGGATTGATGATGAGTTTTCATGGAGCTTTGCCACTTGGCTCCATAGCTCCTTGGCATCTATATAATTACCTAACATACACAAGATATTGTTAGGTATTAACTCAACCAAAAACTTTATTACCTTGGTGTTTTTCTCGAAGGCTTGGACTTGCTCTTCGGTCCATCTCTTCTTTTTGAGGAAACCACCTTTTGGTCCTCTTGGCAATTCAAAGCCTTCCATTAAGATAGCCCATTCCTCAATGTCCCTCATCATTAGGAAGTCTTCAATTCTTGACTTCCATTGTTTAAACCCTTCTTGTCCATAGAAGGTATAGGGGATAGGTGTGTTGATATCCCATCCAAGCTTGTCTTGGAGTTCCATCTTTCCTCTAGCCTTTTAGCTCCCGGCGGTTAGTCCGTAGAAGAGCCCCGGGCTCTGATACCACTTGTTGGGGATTTGACGCCGCTAGAGGGGGGTGAATAGCGTAGATGACCGAAGATGGAAATCGATCGCGTTCGTGTCTACAATTACGTTAGTGCGCAGCGGAATATATATAATAAAAGCAATAACGAAAAGCAATCACACGAACACAAACATATAACGTGGTTCGAACCGAATGGTTCCTACTCCAGCAGTCGAGCTCTAAAGAGCCCTAGTGATGCACACGCACTCACTAATCACAAATACTCCTTCTCGACACAAGTCGGAGGTGGAGAAACCTCGCATAAAGATTACAACAATAATCTACAAGATGCAAGCAAATACAAGAAATACAATGCAAGTAAAGGAAAAACAACTTTACAAGAACTTTGGATTGCTTGATCTTTGATTGCCTTGAACTAGCTTTGAAGGACTGGAAAGCACCAACTTCCCCCTTCAATTTCGCCCAAGAAAATCGCTGCTAAATCCCTCCTTCCGAGCTGCTTTTATAACCTGCGTCGGGCTGGATTTTCGCCCATCAGTCGACTGCCATAAGTCCCAGTTCGACTGATGCCACTGTTGTCATGAGACAACGGGTCGATCCACGGAAAAACTCAACGGATCTCTTGGCGATCGCCAACATTGGCGATCGGCCGCGCCGTAATCGCCTTGATCGGCTACGGAGCGCTGCTTTCGCGACAGGCGGCGATCGGCGCCATCCATGGCGATCCGATCGCCATCACCAATCGCTACTCCGGTGAGCGATCGCGAGCATCCGGCTCTAACTGGCAGTCGAACTCAAGTCGACTCACGGCAGTCGAACCGGCCATAATGCCAGTCGACTGCCAACCTCCAGAATGAGGTTTTAACCCAAATATGGTGTCCCCATACTTGCTAGACCACCCTTAGCCTAGACCTAAGCCTTCTAGCAACCTCCATCAGCCTCACGCCTCTCGGATCCCTCCAAGTCATCCATGACTTGTTCATCCATCGCGCTAGCCTTCAGGTGCTTCCGTCGGCTATGTCAAGCTAACGGTGTCTACACCGCCAATGCACATTGGACTTACGCCGCCAAGACTCCGCTTGGACTTTACGCCGCCAATATCAATCCTTGGACTTCAAGTGCCAAGACTCAAGCTTGGACTTTCCCTTGCCAACACATGTTGGACTTCTCATTGCCAAGACCCATGCTTGGACTTTCCCTTGCCAACTCATGTTGGACTTTTCCAAATGCCAAGTGTCCCACTTTGGACTTTCAATGCCAAGTACCCATGACTTGGACTTTCCATTGCCAAGTACCCATGACTTGGACTTTCAATGCCAAGTACCCATGACTTGGACTTTCCATTGCCAAGTACCCATGCTTGGACTTTCCCATAATCACATGGTCAACCTTGGTCAACCATCAAGTCAATTATAACCTGGGTCGATTGTATAAACAATCTCCCCAACATATTAACCGACATTAATGTCAAACATCAATGTCAAACCTATGTCTAACATACTTTGTCAAACATACTTTGTCAAACATACTTTGTCAAACATCAAAACATCACTCGAGTCAAACTCGAGTCCTGGTCAATCGTGACCTGGGCCGATTGCACCAACAATCTCCCCCTTTTTGATGTTTGACAAAAACCAAATAAAACCATGAGTTAGAACACTAACTCAAATCCCTTACCAATTATCCCAAATTGGTAAACACTCACAAAATGTTCTCCCCCAAACATTTAAGTGAAAAAGTAAATCAAATGTTCTCCCCCAAACATTCTCCCCCTTTTTGACTAACATCAAAAAGGTTTTCTCTCCAAGGAGGTCAATGTCTCATGTCCCAATGAGATCTTACAATCTCCCCCTTGATCAAAAATACCTAGGATGCCTACCATCTTCCTAGTGATAAGTCCCATATCACTCAAGAGAGGCACTCCTATCTCACTCTCCCAATTTCCAAATTGGGTATCAAACACCCATCAATTTTCAATTGATAAGATTCTCCCCACACAAAAAAAAAACATCCATCATCCCACGATGGATACCTCCCCCTAAAGGCTTGCTCCCCCTTGACCATTGCACCAACAATGTCCTTGGAAAGCCCCTAAGCCAATAGGAACTCTAAACCATCAAAATTAAGGTTCTAAGTTCAACATAGAACTCTTACTCACCCTAAATTTGATACTTTGACCTAACACAACTCCTAATCCATATCCAATGGATTTTCACCCTTCATAATGCTTCCCAAAGCATATCCTAGGGTTAGGAGTGGTTAGGAACCTTTGTCATAGCTGAACACGGGCTAAACAAACCTTGTTAACCCGAATCGACATGGGTGACTCGACAAAGAATCACCGACACACTCATCACCGATTGCCACTAGTGGCCGATCGCAATCAAATTCAATTTCAGCTATCAGATCGAATTTTGAAAATGCATAAGTAATTCTACGTATTTTGAAAATTCATGAAACTTAATACATACATTACTTATAAGAAATACAATAGGTGAAAAATATTTTAAAATTATTTTACCCATAAAATAGTGAGTTTGATACAAAACTCAAAACCATTGAAATTTTCAATGTTTTGGCCCTATTTTGTATCAACTTCATCAATAGTGATTGCTATCAAAAGATAGACTTCACCAATCTGATACCATTTGATGGAAATCAATGGCCCGGTTAGAAGGGGGGTTGAATAGCCTAGTTGATGTTCGATGGAACTTGTTCGTTCTTGATGTCTAGATGATTGTTAGCACAACAGAATAATGATAAAATAAAGACAATTAAAGCTAAACAAAAGTAAAGAGAAAGAGCAATGCAAACACAACGATGTAACGTAGTTTACGACCCTTGCCGCTAATCCATGGATAATCCATTAGGCGAATCACTCCCTCAACCAATCCACTAAAACTTCTCTTTTAGCTCAGACAAGGTGGAGAAAAACCTCTTTACACCAACTCCTCTTCTCACAAGATAATTAGAGTAGAAATAGGGAAGAAGGGAGTAGAAACACTTGGAAGATGTGGGAGCACATAGAGTATGAATAGGAGTGTAAGCATTAACCGCTCCAAGGCTCCCAAGCCTGCATTTTATAGAGAAGAGGGCTTTCTTCCTGTTGGGCATGCAGCAGTCGACTGTTGCATGCCATCAGTTGACTGCCACTGTAACAGACCGCCTCCAATGACTTCTGATCAAGCTTGATTCACGGTTGTCATCATCCAACGACACACTGGGTAGTCGATTGCCACAATCGACAGTCGATTGGTGCCTGCGTAGCCGACTGATTAGTTGGCTACGAGAGTTTTGCCTCCACTCATAGCGATCATTGCCATTCCTTGGCGATCGGTCGATGGTGAACCGTGTTACCAACCCTTGGAAGTCAACCGATGGGTCCTACAGTGAGTCGAACACCGATCGAACTAATAGTCGACTTGGACACGTGATATCTATATCCATTGATCGATAAAACCTCAAATAACAAGTTATTTGAGCATCCAACCATCGGGTAAAATCTCAAACACCATATTTGAGCATCCGACACTTGATCTTAGACATTTGACCAAGTTCACCTAACTTGAGCTACCCTGTCCCGGGTTACAATCGCTCAACTCTCATCTCTCATGGAGTCCCTTACCGAAGCTCTCTTCCTCCGGCCTACGTCCCTCGGATGCACTAAGCTCGCGACTTTTCCCATCCCATCCTTCACATATTGCTCTGAAGTCTGCTTCCTTTGGCTTCACTCCATTTTCTCCTTGTCCGACGGTCCCTCGGATGCACCAAGCTCATGACTTTTCTCCATGCCATCCTTCACTGACTCAAGGACCTGAGCCATGAGATGATGAACTTGCCAATGCTTCATCAAGCAACTCATATGTGATTCACTAATTCCTGCACAACTTAAACACACACATCAAAATCATAACATCCTAACTTAAACTATTTGACACACACATCAAAACCAAGATCATACTTGGATTGGTTGCCCTAACACTTGGCACGAAAAGTCCAAGCGGATCTTGGCAAAGGTGGAACCCAAAGCATGACCAAACTGAAGGAAGCTTTTGAAGGCAAGTACAAGGATGAAGGAGTCGCAGACTCAGAGAGATCCTATAGGCACAAGACTGATGGAAAAGCTAGAAGTAGTTTAGGCTTAGGGTGTGTTCTCAAGTATGAATTAATCATACTTGAGGTGTACCAGTCGACTGTGTTGGTGCAGTAGGCACCTGAATCGAACTTGAGTTTTGATTATAACAAATACACAAAGTTAAGTTTACTTTGTTATCTCACGAGCTGAATCAAGTGTGCATAATTGCTAAGCTAAGCCGAAGGTCAGCGACACCTGGAGGAACCGTGGTGGTCGGGTGACACCCGGAGGACTTCGGAGGGAGCCGAAGAACTCGGGTGAAGACCGGAAGCGAAGCTTCAAAGGTAAAGGTTGAGGTAAGCTCATGTGAATGAGTGTAAGTAAGGTCGTGTCTTTTATACGGGGACATCCTTAGGCATCGATCCGACCAAGACTTCCAATGGAAGGTCTAAGTCAAGATCGAATGGTAAATGACCATCGAGCTTACTTATATTAATTGCATTTTCGAGCTAACTCTTCATTCCAGTTGGAAACCCTGCCATCAGTCAACTAATGGCTTGTATCATTCGATTGATGTCTCCAGCAGTCGACTGATAGGGTTGATTAGTCGACTGCTAGTCAAGGATCAGCCTCGAGGAGAGTCAAAGCTTATCACCATTTCTCAAGGACTAGGTGGCATCACCTCATGAAACCTCATCTCAATGATTAGGGTTTCACAAGGCTATAAAAGTAGGGGTTCTCCACTCATTTTCCATCATTCTAAGTGCTCCAAAGTGATCTTGCTACGCTACTCTTCTACGACAATCTTACGACGACGAAGTGCTACCGCATCTCCGACGATAAGAGCTCAAGTCCTATTTTTCAATAGTCCTTGGTATATTTTTATAAATTATCATCTTTAAATCTTGTTCACATCTTTCTTTATCGTGCTTTAATCGCAACAAGGAGAGGGGGAGTGTCCCTCTACCTTGATTTTTTCGTGTTGATTGTACTAGCTTACTCCTACCTCTAATGAGGAGGAGTGTTTTTAGTGCTTTTCCCTCCGTACGCGGTCTAGGACTATTAGGGCCTTGGATTAGCAGCCGAAGGTTGTGAACCAAGTAAAAACAAATTTGTTATATTTACTTTCCGCTTCACTTTACTCTTTTACTTATGTTTTAAACGAACATTATCGAAAAGTTTTCTCGCGCGCTATTCACCCCCCCTCTAGTGCTCAAATCGATCCAACAATTGGTATCAGAGTCGGGGGCACTATGATTTGGTGAAACCACCAATCTAGTAATTTTTACAGATTTTTTTACTGTTTATTTTTGTTTTATGAGTTTTCTTTTCATTTAAATCTATTCTTCCACACTACTAATCCAAGACAAAAGTCTTAGTACATTTCGATTGTTTTTGTTTTGTGAGGTACTTGTTTTCTTTCTTTTGTCTAAATGGCCCATCTCGAAGGGTTTAACACCGTTCGACCTCCATTTTACAACGGAGACGACTTCCGTTATTGGAAGGGTTGGATGGAGTGCTTCCTAAAAGCCCAAATCGAGATGTGGATCATAATCCAAACCGGATTCACGCTTCCTACTAATGAAGTGGATGAATCGTTGGATTATGATCAATGGACTAATGCCATGAAAAGACAAGTGGAAGCCGATGCTAAGGCGACTCAAATCCTTCAATTTGGCTTGTCCAAAGAGGAGTTAAACCACGTCGGCCGCTTCATTAGCGCGAAAGATCTATGGACTAAACTCGTAGAGCTACATGAAGGAATCAACGACACGAAGGTATGTAAATGTGACTTGCTTTTCAATAAGTTGTATAACCTTAAGATGCAGGAACACGAGACGGTGACACAATTGCATGCTCGTATTCAAGACATCGTCAATAGCTTGCACGCCATCGGACAAAAGGTCGAAAATTGAGCCCTCATAAGGTATGCCTTAAACTCTTTTCCTAGGACCACCTTGTGGGCATCCATGGTCGATACCTACAAGGTTTCTAAGGATCTTTCTAAACTTAGATTAGATGAGTTATTTTCTGAGTTTGAACTTCATGAACAAACTAACATGGTCCGAACCGAGAAAGGTATTGCCTTAATTGCAGGTTCGAAGAAGAAGAACACGAACAAACCACCCCCCAAGGAAGAGGATGAGTACGAGTACGAGTCAGAGGTAGATCCCGAAATGGAAACTGAACTAGTAAATCTAGTTTGGAAGATGATCAAGAGCCAGAAATGACCCGTCAATCAAGGTAAAACTAAATCTAAGTCTAATTTGAATTTGAGATGTTTTGAATGTAATAAGTTAAGAATCCGACCGAGCCCGAACAAGACTCCGAACTCGAGGAAGAGTCCAAGTCCGAATCCGACGGCGAGTCGCTATTCAAGACAAGCCACGGATACACATTCGGTTCAAAAGAGTCACTTAAGGTAAGTCGATCCTTGCTTAGCACTTTATACAATGATATTAAATTCTTAACTAGAAAGTTAGCTAAGTCTGAGTCCAAGGTCGAGACCTTAGTTGAGGAGGTTAAACTCCTTAAAAATAAGGTCTCCCTAATCCCTTCGACTAGTCATGTTCAAGAGGAGGGCTCAACTTGAGTTGAAAAGCTCGAAGTTAAGAACTCACTTTTGAAAAGTCAAGTTGAAGACCTTAGGAATACGTTGGAAAGGTTCACTTTGGGATTCAAGGGACTTGACCTTTTACTTGGATCGCAAAGGGTCGTGTACAACAAGGCCGGACTTGGGTTTAGCTCAAATACGACTAACAAGTCGTATATGTCAATTGTAAGTAGAAATAAAAAACATATCCAAGCATGGGCCCCTAAGACCACTTTGATTTCTCAATTAGGATATAACAAGTACTGGGCTTCCAAGGACCAAATCTACTACGTGGAAAGACCGAACCGATTCAATGGTCCAGTGGGAGCTAGTACAAAATTTGTTTGTGATATTACTTAGAATTTGCATGCTTAGGTCTTTTCCTTTTTTTTTTTAGAATGGTTAGATAGGAACTATAACTTGTCAATTCTTGACAACATAGTACTAGGACGCGGTGAGATAATAGTACGCTAGAAAAGTGAAGTCTTGTGTGTCCGAGTTAGATAAGGCATATCTAGCTCGGTGCACTCGACTAAGTCGAACTAGCTGAAGCTACCTCGCCGTATCCTTAACTAGTTAGACCAGGAAGTGATCTTAGGTGAATCAAGTTACTATTTTCTTGAACTTGGCTTTGTCTAAGGAAGTGGTCGTTGTTCCGATTAAAGAAGGCCTCTGTGCCTTGCCACGACCTGGAAGCCAATTTCTTGAAAAGGTGACTTGATGAGCTTAGGGTTAAATCTGAATCTAACCCAAGGTTGACTAGTTTCAATTCATTAAAATTAATCAAGTAAAATTGAAGTCATCTCACAAGAACACATAAGGATAACGTGTTTGATCATGTAGAAATGGGTGAGATGAACTAGGACTAATAATTTTCAACCAACCCTTAAATTCCAATATCCGATCCAACTACCTTGTGTGTAGGATCAAATGGATGTTGGACAGTGGGTGCTCCCGACATATGACCGGAGACCAACTTAAATTTTTGAAACTTAGATTCAAACGACAAGGATCGGTAGCTTTCAAAAACAACGACAAGCTCAAAATCATCGGATCAGGTGATATTGAGCTAAATTCTAATTTCACAATTCATATTGTTTTATTAGTCGAAGATTTTTAATATAATTTACTTAGTGTAAGCCAATTGTGTGATAACAACTATAAGGTTATATTCTTAGAAAATGAATGTTTAATTAAAACAAATGAAACCTCTAAAACAATACTTAAAGGAACTAGGAATAACAACATCTACACAATTAATTTATCCAACTCCTCAACCAAGTGTCTTATGGCACAACAAGAGGAATCCTGGTTGTGGCACCGACGACTCGGTCACTCGCACCTAAGACTCGTTCACAGGATGAGTTAGAGTGGCTTAGTCAGAGGTTTGCCCAACCTCAACAACTTAGACAATAAAATTTGTAATGCTTGTCAACAAGGTAAACAATCTAGGACACAACATCAACTAACTAACCAAGAACGAACCAAAAGTGTGCTTGAGCTCATTCATTTGGATCTATTCGATTCTCATGGAGCCAAGTCACTTAATGGGAGTCAATTTTGCTTAATCATAATTGATGACTATTCTAGGTTTACCTGGGTTAGATTCCTTAAACACAAAAGTGATATCTTAGACCAACTCATCAACTTGTTTAAATTAATCGAAAACCAAAAGAGCCTTAAAATTAAAAGACTTAGAAGCGATCATGGTGGTGAATTCGAAAATCACAGGTTCACAGATTTCTGTAACCTAAATGGATACCACCATGAATTCTCATGTCTTAGAACCCCATAACAAAATAGCCTAGTCGAGCGAAAAAATAGAACCCTACAAGAAGCTACTAGGACCATGTTGAACGAATACAACCTACCCAATAGGTTTTGGGCAGAAGCTATTAGTACGACTTGTTATGTCCAAAATAGAATTCTTATGGTAAAGAGGCACCTTAAGACCTCATACGAAATCTACCATGACAAAGTACCTAACATTAAATACTTTAGAGTATTTGGATGTAAGGTACATATCATAAACACTAAGGATTACCTAGGAAAGTTCACATCCAAAACCTCCACCGGTATCTTCCTAGGATACTCAACTACAAGTAAAGCCAATAGGGTATATAACAATGACACCCTTAGAATTGAGGAAACCATTAATGTAGTATTCGACGAAGGACATGAACCCACAAAACCCTTAGTAAAACCAACTAACAAACCAATTCATACCGGACTCGACTCTGACCTTGAAATCGAGTCTACTATTAATCCTAATCCGAGCCAGTCTAGGATTCAATCAAGTCCTCCTATCAATCAAGTGATAGGTGACCCTAACCCAAGTCATTCTAGGATTCAATCGAATAATCCTATCGACCAAGTGATAGGTGATCCTAGCCTAGGGGTTCGAACTAGATCATCATATAAAAATCTGTGAATAGCCCTTTCGCGATGGAATTTGCTCGTCTATAAAACTAATTAGCGCAAGCGGAATACTAATAAAGACAAGCAAATAGAAATACGAGAAAAAACAAACGCTAACAAAGAATATAACGTGGTTCACGGCTACGCCGCTAATCCACGATCCCGATTCGTCCGAGGTGAATCACTCCTTCAAAGCCAATCCAATATTGGTCTCTCCTTTGCACCAAGCTAGGTGGAGGTAACCTTTACAATCAAGATCACTCTTCTTACAAATAGAATGGAGTAAAAACGAGTAAGAAGAGTTTAGAGCTTGTGGGGCACTAGGAAGATCACTTGGAGCATAAACATTAGCCTCTCAAAGGCTTACACCCTCTCTTTTTATAGAAACTTCCCATTGGCGCCATCGGTAGTCGGTTACTACAACG
This sequence comes from Wurfbainia villosa, assembly GCA_025175895.1. NCBI lineage: Eukaryota > Viridiplantae > Streptophyta > Magnoliopsida > Zingiberales > Zingiberaceae > Wurfbainia > Wurfbainia villosa. The sequence goes on along the minus strand of CM046001.1, from coordinate 77,726,088 downwards.
GCCTCCGAACACGCGGATCCCGGTAGTCCAACGGAACTCTTGGCAGTCGACTGATGGACCTCATCGGCCGCCTCGTAGTCGATCGCCCCGCCATCGGCTCTGCCCATGGCGAAACCCTATTGACGGCCCGATCATGCCGCCTTGGCATCGAGATTCACGATCGGCCGCACGTATGGCGATCGGCCGATCACGCAATCCGGCGATCATTATACTCGAACTACATCGACCAGAGGCGATCCGCCGCGACATGGCGATCGGCCCGGTGTCGAAAACCCATCCGACACTTGGCCAAATGGCCAAGTTTCACCTAAGAGCTACCCTTCCCGGGTTACAATCACTCACTCTCATCATCTCTGAGTCCTCGCCGGTTCTCTTCGTTCTCGGCCACGCCCTCGCAAAGATTAGGCGCACGGCTCTGCAATGCTCCTTCGCGTCTCTTGCCTCGAAGTCTACTTCCTCCGGCTTCACTCCAAGCTTCTCGTCCGGCGGTACCTCAGATGCTCCAAGCGCACGGCTTCCGCAAAGCTATCCTTCACCGACTCAAGGCACGAGTCATGAGATGTGAAACTCGCCACGGCTCTATGTGCGAATTACTAAGTCCTGCACGACTTCAACGCACATATCACATCAACATATCAAACTAACTTAAACCCTTTGCCACACCATCAAAACCATATTACGGCAAGAGATTGCCCTAACAATCTCCCCCTTTTTGATGTGTGGCAATTCGTTTAAGTTAGGTAAAAACATTTGATATAAATTCTAAGGTAAGAAAACATGTAAAGATAAACATGATATAGCAACATGCAACTCCCCCTTAATCCATGAAACTCTCTATGCAAATTTTCTCCCCCTATCATATATTTCTCCCCCTAAAATATATTTCTCCCCCTAAAATAATTAACTTAAACATAATTATTTCTCCCCCTTTGACACCATCAAAAAGATTAACACTAAGTTATAAGCTCATGACATCAAGTATAATGGAGGGAAAATACCAAAAACATGATTAAAATCTGAAATCAGAAAATTGCAGGCTGATTTTGTGAGCAATGATCACTATCGAAGATGGCAATGACCGGCACAATTGATTCAAATTGATTTTCTCATGAAATTTCAGAAATGCATTAAAAATTCCAGAAAATTCGAAAAATCATGAAATTTGAGGATCATATTTCTATTAAGTATATCTATCAAGGAAAAATAGTTTTTCATGAAAAATCATTATATTTTCCGAGATTTGTCAAAAATCCAAACACTTGAAAAACCACTAGTTTTTGAGCATGTTAGTATCCATTTTAACACCTAGTCTTGCTTTGAATTGTTCCAAAACATGAATACATAGATTTTAGATTAAGAAATTGTTTTGAAAACATATGAAATATCCAACCATGATCTTTGGGCAATATGTCTATGAATTAAACATAAGCCTTCCCCATGATTGGTCTATTATTGCTATGTTGATACTTTAAAATACCATCTAAATGCCATAAGCATTAGTGGACATTTGTATTATCCTAACATCTCACCCATGCTAAGTTTGCAATCAAGTTAGCCTATAGTGAGTGTGAGATGCATCCTAGGGGGTATTTGTATATACTTAACCAATATATTCATGCAATTCTATCATGGTTAAGTATCAACCTAACAACCTACATGATCATAATGACATATATGAATGAGTTCTACATTATGATCATGAAATACATGTTTTCATCAATTTATAACCATGCATTAGGTATTATATGATGATAATAACCAAAGTGTCACCTAAAGCATGATTCAAACCTATTTCTTATGATAACGTGCCAAATTTCAAAAACATAAATCATGATTGTAAATATACATAGGAATTACATCAATCATTATGATTTAAGCATTATTATCTATTTATGGGTACGTTATCATCACCCAACACTATCTAAAAAATATTGTCCCGTCATCCTAAGTCAACCAAAATATGATATAGGTTAGGACCATGTGGTTGACTACCCTAGGGTTATTCTAACCCTTAAGGATGGATTTTGGAACCCAAAATAAGTTCTTTCCTATTGGGTTCACTAGATATTCCTTGGGGATCCATTTCCTAGCTATTACCTTCTTTTTATCTTGTCCCCTAGCTATTAGGCATTTGTAGGCCTTTTCATTTTTCTTTTCCTTGTAGCCTAGGCCCTTTTTGTTGAAGCTAGCTCTTTGGCTCCCTAAGATCATGTTCAATGTGTTGGAGCCAATTGTGAATTTCTCTAGGGCTTTGGTTAAATAATCTACCTTTTCCCTTAATGCCCTATTTTCCTCTATGCATGCATCATTAACATCCAAAGGCATATAATCATGTGAGCATGCATCATCTAAGCTAGAAGACATATTATCATTTAAGCATTCATTTTCTAGCTTATTTTCCAATGCCTTAATTTTATCTAGCATGCTCTTATTTTTCTTTTTCATGCCAAATAAGTCCTTAGTTAAACTAGAAATTATGGAAACTATTTTCTTAGGAGAAGCTTTCGTTACCATAGTTTCCATATCCTCTTCTTCTTCTTCGGATGAGGAGGATGTAGAAGCTCCCCCTTCACTTGAGCTCTCCCCACTTGAGCTTGATCTTTCATTTTCGGATGAAGAGCAATCCAAGTCATCAAAGGCCATCAAGGCCAAATTGGTGACAAAGGCATTCTCCTCATCCGATGATGATGAGGAGGATGAGGATGGGTCATCCCAAGTCCTTGCCTTGAGAGCTTTGGCCTTTCCTTTTTCCTTTGTCTTCTTCTCCTCTTCCTTTTTCTTCTTGCTCCCCTTTTTCTTCTTCCTCTTCTCTTCTTTCTTTTTCTTCTCTTCTTTGCTTTTGTTTAGGAGGGGACAATTGTCCCTTATGTGTCCCTCTCCTTGGCAATTGTAGCATATGACCTTCCCCCTTGGTCTTCTATTCCTATCATTAGATTTATCAAATCTAAAATTCTTAAATACATGCCTCACCTTCCTTACCATGTAGGCTTCTTCGGTGCTATCCATGGAGGAGGAGGAGGCTTCATCGGATGAGGAGGAGGGGACTTCTATCTTCTTCTTCCCCTTGTTTGCCATCAAGGCTACTCCTCTTGAGGGTTGAATTCTAGGCTCCTCTTGTATTCCTTCAAGCCTAGTTTCATGAAGCTCCATTGTCGAGAAGAATTCCTCCAAGGTGCTAACTTCTAAGTTCTTGGAGATATAAAATGAGTCCACCATGGAGCTCCATCTTGAGGACCGGGGAAAGGCATCTATGACCTTCATTACCATATCCCGGTTTGATAGCTTCTCACCTACACTTGTTAGTCTGGTTAGTATTTCCTTAAATCTAAAGTGTAGGGATTTTACCTTTTCTCCCTTTTCAAGTTTGATATTGGACAATTGGGAGCGAAAAACGTCTCTCCTTGCTAGCTTTGCTTCGGATGTGCCTTCATGGATTTCTATTAGTTTCTCCCACATTTCCTTGGCGCTAGCACACTCTCCTATCCTATTGACTTCTTGTTGAGGGAGGACATTGTATAGGTGGTGCTTGGCCTTTGAATTTGCCAAGTATTCTTCTCTTTGCCTCTTGCTCCACCTAGATTTCTCCAATGGCTCCCCATTTTCATTCCTAGGCAACTCGAAACCGTTCTCCATTATTAAAAGGATTTCAAAGTCGGTTTCGAAGAATACCTCCATTCTCTTTTTCCACCAAGAGAATTCGCCGTCGAACTTCGGTGGATGAATGTTGGAGCCGGCCATTTTGAAAGATGCTTGTTGTGGCGGTTAGTCCTCGACAAGCTTTCCTTGGCTCTGATACCACTTGTAGGGGATCGGTACGGTCGGCTAGAGGGGGGTGAATAGCCCTTTTCGTTTGGATGCCGGTATTTGCTCGTCTACAAAACTAATTAGCGCAAGCGGAAGACTAATAAAGACAAGCAAATAGAAATACGAGAAAAAACAAACGCTAACAAAGAATATAACGTGGTTCACGGCTACGCCGCTAATCCACGATCCCGATTCGTCCGAGGTGAATCACTCCTTCAAAGCTAATCCAATATTGGTCTCTCCTTTGCACCAAGCTAGGTGGAGGTAACCTTTACAATCAAGATCACTCTTCTTACAAATAGAATGGAGTAAAAATGAGTAAGAAGAGTTTAGAGCTTGTGGGGCACTAGGAAGATCACTTGGAGCATAAGCATTAGCCTCTCAAAGGCTTACACCCTCTCTTTTTATAGAGAGGGCTATTTTCTTCCCGTTGGCCGCCATCACCGATCACGCCTCTGGCGATCATTACCACTACAACAGCCTCCCGAACACGCCGGATCCCGACCGCTGTAGTCCAATCGGAACTCTTGGCGATCGATGGACCTCATCACGATTGGCCTCCGTAGTCGATCGCCTACCGGCCACGAATCGCTCGTGGTCGAAACCCTATTGACTACCGATCGCCGCTTCAGAATGATCGATGGTCTTGGCAATGACCGCCCACGATGGACGCCGATCACGCCACAATCCGGTCGTCGTATACGGTCGAACTACACTCGATTGAGAGCCGATCGCCATGACATGGCAATGACCGTGTCGAAAACCCATCCGACACTTGGCCAAATGGCCAAGTTTCACCTAAGAGCTACCCTTCCCCGGGTTACAATCGCTCACTCTCATCTCTCGGAGTCCCTCGCCTTCGAAGTTCTCTTCGTTCTCGGCCACGTCCCTCGGCAGCATCAGGCGCACGGCTCTGCAATGCTCCTTCGCGTCTCTTGCCTCGAAGTCTACTTCCTCCGGCTTCACTCCAAGCTTCTCGTCCGGCGGTCCCTCGGATGCTCCAAGCGCACGGCTTCCGCAAAGCTATCCTTCACCGACTTAAGGCACGAGTCATGAGATGTGAAACTCGCCACGGCTCTATGTGCGAATTACTAAGTCCTGCACGACTTCAACGCACATATCACATCAACATATCAAACTAACTTAAACCCTTTGCCACACCATCAAAACCATATTACGGCAAGAGATTGCCCTAACAATCTCCTTGATTTTGAAAATCGAACCTAAGACCATTGAACAAGCTCTTCTTGATCCCGATTGGATTATTGCAATGCAAGAAGAGCTAGCTCAATTTACTAGGAACAAAGTTTGGGAATTAGTACCACCACCGCAAGATAAATCAATTATTGGAACAAGGTGGGTCTTTCGAAACAAACTTGATGACAAAGGTGAAGTAGTTAGAAACAAAGCAAGATTGGTTGCGAAAGGGTTTAGTCAAGTAGAAGGGTTAGATTACGATGAAACCTATGCCCCCGTAGCTAGATTAGAATCTATCCGAATTTTGTTGGCATACGTTGTACATTGAGGATTTAAATTGTTTCAAATGGATGTCAAGTCAACATTTTTGAATGGACTTATTAAGGAAGAAGTGTACATTAGTCAACCCCCAGAATTCAAAAGCTTAGATAAACCCGACCATGTATTTAAACTCAAGGAAGCCTTATATGGACTGAAACAAGCTCCTAGAGCTTGGTACGAGAGGCTTTCTATATATCTTAAGTCCAAAGGGTTTAGCCAAGGCTTAGTCGACCCAACCCTTTTCATGAAAATGGTAGGCAAAGAAATTTTTATAGCTCAAATCTACGTAGATGACATCATTTTTTGAACCACTAATTCAATCCTACTAAACGAATTCATTTTACTCATGGAAAGTGAATTTGAAATGAACTTAGTAGGAGAATTAAATTTCTGTCGAGGATTACAAATTAAACAAACTAAGGAAGGAATTTATTTACATCAACAAAAATATGCTAAGGAATTAATTAACCGATTCGGAATGCAAAATGCTAAAATCTTTAATACACCCATGGCAACAAATGTTAATATAGGAGATGTAGACGGAAAGCCTATTGACATAAAATACTATAGGAGTGCCATAAAATACTATAGGAGTGCCATAGGGAGTGTTCTTTACTTAACTGCGAGTCGACCCGACATACTATTCGCAGTAAGTATGTGCGCAAGGTTCCAAACTTGTACCAAGGAGTCTTACCTAACTTTAGTTAAGCGTATCCTTAGGTATCTAAAGGGTACGCTAAGCGTAGGTATTTGGTACCCTAGATCTACCAAGTTTGACCTAACATCTACTCCGACTCGGACTATGCCAATAGTAAAATCGATAGAAAGAGCACGAGTGGTTGTTGTCAACTTCTCGGCTCAAGTCTAGTGAGTTGGTGCAGTATGAAGTAATATTGTGTTGCCTTATCTATCACCGAAGCTGAATACGTCGCAATGGGTGAGTGCGTGGCTCAGCTTCTTTAGATGAAGCACACTCTCCAAGACTTTAACTTAAACTTCAACAATATTAAAACTCACATAGATAATATTAGCTCAATCAACTTAACCAAAAATCCTATATGCCACTCTAGGACTAAACATATAGAGGTCAAACGCCACTTTATTCGAGAACATGTAGCTAATGGAACCATACAACTTGAATACGTGGAATCCAAGTCAAACCTAGTCGATCTTTCTACCAAGCCGCTACCCGAAGTCGAATTTAGTCTACTAAGACGAAAATTGGACATGTGCGTAATAGAGTAGGATTTACATTCGTTTTATATATACTCTATTATTTACTTTTCTTTTCATGTTAATGGAACTAGCTTAGGGTTTACCCTAGATATCATGTACCTATAGATTTAAGGAGCCAATACATCTCACAACACATAGGACTAATGTGTTTGTGTACTTAGCCACGTAGATGGACGTGAGATGTTAGGACCTTACTCCTGGTTTCAGATGTAGACTTAGTGCATCGACATGAACCACGAAGTATAATTACATAAATTAACCAACTCTAATCAGGGCTTGTTGATCATTTCATATCAACCGAGTCAAATAGAGTTGAACATTTAAATAGATGAGCTTATGTTTAAATTACTATTTTCAAAATTTATTTGGAACATGCTTGGACTTAATACTTATTTTCCGACTTATGTTTTTCCAAAACCCCCGTTCTTTTTTGATTTATGGTAAAAGGGGGAGAAAAGGCCAATGTTAAGGGATCAATTTTTCCCAAAGTTAAGGGATCAATTTTTCTTTTTTGATAACTTAACTTAATACACATATTTTATATCATTCTAATAGTCCAAGTTAAGTAAATGTTTACTTAATTTTTAGAAACTTAACTTTCTTAATGGAGAAAAGGCCAAAGTTAAGGGATCAATTTTTTGTAAATATTGACTTAACTTAATTTTTTAGAAATATTGACTTAACTTAATTTTTAGAAACTTAACTTTCTTAATTGAGAAAGGCCAAGGTTAAGGAATCAAGTTTTGATCTATTAACTTAAACTCATTTTAAACACTAAGGCCAATATTAGTAGCACCCATCAAGGGGGAGGATTAAGATCCTTTCTCAAGTACTCACCCTCGGTCAAGGGGGAGGACTTGAAAAAGGTTTTTCATACTCCTAATTAACTTACTAAACTAAGTATACTCATTTCTTCATATTCATGTTTTATGCCCTTAATTTATTTACTTAACTTTGTGTTGGTTTGCCATAGATCAAAAAGGGGGAGATTGTAGGTGCAGTAGGCACATGAATCGAACCTGAGTTTTGATTATAGCAAATACACAAAGTTAAGTTTACTTTGTTATCTCACGAGCTGAATCAAGTGTGTAGAATTGCTAAGCTAAGCCGAAGGTCAGCGACACCCGGAGGAACCGTGGTGGTCGAGTGGCACCCGGAGGACTTCGGAGGGAGCCGAAGAACTCGGGTGAAGACCGGAAGCGAAGCTTCAAAGGTAAAGGTTGAGGTAAGCTCGTGTGAGTGAGTGTAAGTAAGGTCGTGTCCTCCGTACGGGGACGTCCTTAGGCGTCGATCCGACCAAGACTTCCCATGGAAGGTATAAGTCGAGATCAGATGGTAAATGACCATCGAGCTTACTTATATTAACTGCATTTTCGAGCTAACTCTTCATTGCAGCTGGAAACCCTGCCATCAGTCGATTGATGCCTCCAACAGTTGACTGATAGGGTTGATTAGTCGACTGATAGGGTTGATCAGTCGACTGCTGGTCAAGGATCAACCTCGAGGAGAGTCAAATCTTATCACCATTTCTCAAGGGTTAGGTGGTATCACCTCATTGAACCTCATCTCAACGATTAGGGTTTCACAAGGCTATAAAAGTAGGGGTTCTCCACCCATTTTCCTGTTGGGTTTCCGGCACCGCGGCGTGTGTGTGTTCGATCATGTTTCGTAAACATGAGCACAGCGGAAGCAATTAAAAATAATAAATCTATATTTATTACAACACACACAACACACGCATGCATATTACAACAAGTGTAGACATAATCGTAAATTAAAATTTGCAATAAAAGAAATTTATCTACGTTATACCTTTCGTATGACGTGTAGCGGGAACGGCATCAACCGGAACGATCCTTGTAAGAATCGTCTCTATCCGTATCCACGCCGAGCTTCTCGGGATGACTTCGCTAAGTCACGAGCTTTGACTTCGTACGGGTTACTAGCCTCGTGTTGAAGACGACGTGATCGAGAGATGATCACGATCCGAATCCAAATTCGGATCCTAAAACGAGTTCTCAAAACTCGCTTCTCCGGAGAGGTATTCGTCAACCGTTTGACGACTCCTTCGTCCTCCACCTCAGAGGATTACCGGCGATCAAATCTCGTAAGTTAGCCGCTGTCGAGCACTAACCGTCGCCCAAACGATGCCCGACAACAAAGAAACAAGCTGTCCAGAAAAACTGGACAGCTTTTGGTGGAGGAATAGAGGCCGCTAAGGAAAGATGGAAGCTCACCTTATCACCAACCCAAAGGTGATCGCCGAGGGTCGCCGAGGTTCTCCGGCTGAAGCTTGACGCCGCAACAAGTTGGACGGCGCACAAGAGGTTGGGCGGCGGCACACTAGGGTTGGCGCCAAAACCTCCTTCAAGGTGGGCGGCAACTCCAAGGGCTAGGGTTTTGATTAGGCTTAATTATCCATTAAGCCCTCTTTATAGAGAACTAATTAATGGTTAATGGATCATATCCATAAAGCCCGTTAACCCGCTCCATTAAGATAAGTTAAAATAAACCAAACCATGATGGTTTATTTTAAGTTAAAACGAACCGAACCAACTTTTGGTTCATTCGTTTAAAATAAACCAAACCCTTTGGTTTATTCTCATCCATTGGATTAGAACCAAACCATTTTGGTCCATCCATTATGTCTACATAAGACACGGCCCATCCACGCTTCCATTGCGACTGAAACAATTTCATGCTCGCTTTATGTTTGGTCCAACCAAACATAGTTTCTCTCGGTCTGAGAATCCCATTCTCAAGCTCGTTTTAAATCCTTTGGATTACACTCGTTGTGCGTGTGACCAAATAGGTTCTCGGTTTATGTTGGCCGCCTATAATTAACCATTAATTATAGAACGATCATGAGTGGCACCTAGTAGTACATCATGATCCCCAATTAACCAAAAGATCAACGCTGATCCAACTATTTCAAACCCTTCAAGAGCTCGAATGAATCGTGGCCCCATTCCTTCACTCATCTTATACCCACTTGGTTCTGTGACATGGTCTATTGTGTCGGTCCCCTCACTAGGTCGACTACGCCACACCTAGCCCAAGTGTCATTTCTCCCCACGGATTCTAGTTACTCCACATGTATCAAGAGTACCTTACTCTAAATATGTAATGCTTTGGCCAAAGACTTTAGTAACAATCCGACGAGAGGCCATGGGTATACATCTCCTCGCAAGGAGTGGTGAATCTTTATAGGCTATTCAAACACCTTCGATCACTTGACTTATACCCAATCATCTCGGGTCCACATCTCCTTAGAGATGTTTGCTTAAGATGTCAAAGCATAAGTCTCCATGATCAAGATGACTTGAATACCGCAAGTCAAAGGAACATCGCACTTAAGCCACAAAGAAGAACTTCATTGACATATCTATATATGCAGAGAACCATATGAAGTCTTACTACCGGTCACTCCAATGAACTAGTTACCATAACTAGCATCCACGATCAACTCCGACATCACTATGTCTCCACCAAAGGAGAATCACCGCTTGGATACACCAAGGAGTATACTCGTATAGCTCATGTAATCGATGGTGTCCAAATCCATCAATTCATCGACTAGGGATAATTCTGATACATCACAATTACACATGTAGAGATACTCACTAGTTGTGATCCAATCACAAATTCTCACATGCTGTGAATCGTATCGTGGACATTCAGTAAATGAGTTTAAGATCCAATCAAATACATAAAACATGTATACTCAAATAGTGAATCTTCATTTATCATATAAATGGTTCATACATAAGGCGATTGCCTTAGAACATCTCTCATATATTACTAACAGACTCCCACTTGGCCTAATGCCAATCGCTACGGTATCCAATACCATAAGCTCTAACATGACCCTCAAACTTACTTTGAGGTAATGCTTTAGTCAAAGGATCCGCTAAGTTCCTTTCAGTGGGAATTTTCTCGATTTGTATTTCGTTCCTACTGATGATCTCTCTGATAAGATGATAGCGGCGAAGTACATGTTTGGATCGTTGATGAGACCTTGGCTCTTTCGCCTGTGCAATTGCTCCATTGTTGTCGCAGTAGACCGGTATTGCTTCAACAATGGCCGGAATCACACCAAGTTCATGAATAAACTTCTTGATCCAAACCGCTTCCTTTGCTGCTTTCGAAGCTGCAATATATTCTGCCTCAGTGGTAGAATCTGCTACAGTCTCTTGTTTGGAACTTTTCCAACTCATCGCGCTTCATTCAAGGTGAACACGATCCGCATCGAGACCGAATCATCCTTGTCCGTCCGAAGTCGCATCCGTGATACCCGCGTATCACCATGTCCCCTTCTCCATATATTAGGAACACATCCTTAGTTCTCAAGTACTTAAGGATCGCCTTAATACCACCCAATGATCCATTCCTCGATCGGATGGTATCCGCCGTGACACTCGTGAGCGCATACGATACATCGGGCCTCGTGACATATAACATAGCATACATGATAAATCCTATATGATGCATAGGGAATCTTACTCATGCAAATCCTCTCGCCTTCGCATACGGACACATAGACTTCGAAGGTGTACCCCATGCCCGATGGGTAGAAACCTTTCTTGGATTCCGACATGCTAAACCTCTTTAGCACTCGGCCTATATATGTAGACCGCGAAGACAAAGCAACCGCTTCGATCTATCTCTATAGATCTTAATCCCAAGGATGTAGGTTGCTTCTCCTGTGTCTTTCATGGAGAATGTCTTGGATAACCAAACCTTAACTGACTGTAAGATTGAAACATCGTTTCCTATAAGTAATATGTCATCAACATATAATACTAGGAACACGACTGCACTCCCACTAACCTTCTTGTACACACAAGGTTCGTCTGGATTTTGTGAGAAATCAAACTTTTGATTGTCTCATCAAACGGATATTCCAGCTCTGGATGCTTGCTTCAATCCATAAATGGACCATCGCACAATTTGCATACCTTGGTTTTATCAACCGATGTGAAACCCTCAGTCAGATCATATACACGCCTCGAGGTTTCCATTAAGGAAAATGTTTTCACATCCATCTGCCATATCTCATAATCATAATGAGCCGCTATGGCCAGAGCATCCGAATGGATTTAAGATAGCTACAGCAATAGGTTTCCTCATAATCAACACCTTGCTTTTGACGATATCCTTTCGCCACCAATCTAGCCTTATAGGTAATCACATTACCATCCATGTCGATTTTCTTCTTGAAAACCCACTTGCACCCTATAGGCTTTATGCCTTCAGGTGGGTCAACCAAGTTCCAAACTTGGTTTTCATACATGGAATCCATTTTAGACTTCATTGCATCAATCCACGTATCCCTTTCTGAACTTGTCAAGACTTCTTCATAACTAGTAGGCTCTCATCATCAATGAGTAACACGCCGCTCGATTCACTTACGAGAAATCCATATCTCTCAGAATATTGCGGTTCTACTAGATCTACGAAGATGTGGTGTTACAATAGGTCCAACCGATGGCTCATCACTATGAGTCATCTCGCCGAGGTGCTTCACTGTATCTCATCAATGTCTATTTGAGTCTCTTGAATCTCCTCAAGTTCAACGACACTCCCACTTTTCTTGCAAGAGAAACTCTTCTCTAGAAACACATCATTCCTCAAACAAACACCTTTGTTCCACAGATGATAGAATTGGTAACCCTCGCTTTCCTTAGGGTATCCAATAAATAGACATTTATCGACTTAGCATCCAATTTGTCTGCATACCGCTTCACATAAGGTGACAACCCCATATCTTCAAGTAAGATAAATGAGGTTTCTTACTAGCCCATATCTCATATGGAGTAGTAGAGACTACCTTGGTAGGCATTCTGCTTAACAAGTAAACCGTCTCATGCATAACCCCAAAAGGACTTGGGAAGAGTCGATGATTCATCATTGACCGACCATGTCCAACAAGGTCCGTTACGCCTTAGATACACCATTATGTTGGTGTATACGGAGTCCATTGAGACAATATACCATTGTCTTAGATAATCTAGAAACTCTGACTCAAGTATTCACCACCTCGATCCGATCGAAGTATTTTAATACTCTTGCCAAGTTGTTTCTCTACTTCATTTCTGAATTCTTTGAACCTTTCAAAGGCTTCAGACTTGTGTTTCATCAAGAACACATACCCAAACCGTGAGTGATCATCGGTGAAGGTAATGAAGTAGCTATAGCCTCCTAAAGCTTGAGTTGACATGGGTCCACATACATCAAGATGTATTAGACCTAGCAACTCTTCCACTGCTCACCTTTCCATTAAAAGGTAACTTAGTCATCTTGCCTTTTAAGCATGATTCGCATGTATCGTATGAATCCAATTCAAACGATTCCAAAATTCCACATCGGTGTAATTCGGACATGCGTTTCTTACTTGCATGGCCAAGACGACAATGCCACATATAGGAGTCTAATTGATTATCTTTTCGAGCATGCTTGTTGCTCGCTTTGATATTGAAAATGTCACTGGATACGTCCAACGTATAAATATCATTGCTTAAAGTTCAAGTCCCATAAAGAACTCCATTCAAAGTTATGTAACAACAATTGTTACTAAAAGTCAAATGGTACCCATTTCTATTTAAACAAGAAATAGAAATGATGTTCTTTATCAACGAAGGAACATAAAAGCAATTGTCTAGTTCTAAGACAAGTCCTGTAGGGAGTCTCAACAAATACGTTCCGATGGCGAGTGCAAAGAACCTTTGCTCCATTCCCAACACGTAAATTTGACTCTCCTCGACGAGTCTTCTTATTTCCTTAGCCCATGTATGTCATTACATATATGTGAGCCACACCCAAAGATCCAATATCCAAGTGTTTGAGGAAATAGAATGACAATCAATAACGAAGATATCTGAAGAAGATGGGACATCCGATGCCTTATTCTTCTTCACTGACTCAAGATAAATCTTGCACTTTCTTCGCAAATGGGTCTCCTTGCCATAATGATGGCAAGTTTCCTTTTGTGCTAGTTCTACCTTCTTAGCCTTTCTCTTCTTTCCCTTCTGCTGTTCCTTTGACTTCCTCTTAGAACCTTTCTTCGAGGAATCAACTAATAGCACCGTCCCCCTCGCCATGCTTTTCGTAAGGCTCCACCTTTCAAAGATGTCGAGCAAGACTACAGATGAACCTTCTTGCATCTCAGAGGTGAAGAGAAGCTTGGAGACTTCGAACCTTTCGAATCTCACTTGCTCATCAAACAACTCATAAAGATGAAGGACTATGGTATGAGCATCCATATGCTCATGCTGCTTTCGCAGCTCGGGTACCATCGCCCCTAGCATGATGTAACTCACTTGCTCAGAATCACTCACATATTTCTGATGGGCCAACAATTGGTCCGGTGTTGCATCATCACTAGGACGGGGGAAGAGGCGCTCGAGGACATACTCAAGCTTTTCACCTTGAGAACAATTCTCAAGTTTCTAAGCCTACCCAAGAAGTTCGCCTACCAATTTATTTGAATTCAAAATAGAGCGCAAATTCAAAGACATCATGATCAAGAGATTAACCTAGAAATACAAAACGAGCATATATGAGAAAGATGATTTAAAATGCATCTACATACATTTACAAAATCTCATTCATTTTTCGAATTCAAAAACCCTTAAAATCACTTCGGGAGATTGTAGGTCCATCTCCGAATGGGCTGATATCCATCATAGATAAGAACAACCTTGGAGTGAGTCCAACAAGCCATTCTTAGCTATGATGGTGGGTATCAAGTATACCGATTACATATCATGTATATGTAACTATCACAATGTGCTATCAACTAATTGAATGTTTACACATACATTGGATTGTTAACACATTAACAAGTATGCATCATATGCATAGCACCCAACTTCACCTCTCTTCACATCGACCTTGGAGTGAGTCCAACAAATCGATGCTCCAAGTTAAAGCCGACCCATTAATCGCGAAATAGTTTTAATATGGTTAGAGCGCATTCAACCAATTAGCCAGGCTTGGAGTGAGTCCAACAACCCAAACTAACGATTGACCTCTGACTCTTACCATATTAGAGGTAAACTATTCCAATGATTTGAACATGTTCAGGTTCGAGCCGGGCTTGGAGTGAGTCCAACAACCCAAACAAGAAACAGAACTCTGGTTCTAACCATATTAATGGAAGGTGTAGGCTTTAATATTGAGTTAGGGTTTTATGTCTCATCCTCTTTGCATGCAAATAACTATTATCTACATGGCATGGCATACATGGCATACATCTACATGTCACGACACGCATGACATAATGTTATGCATCTAATGCAATTACATGGCATACAATTATGTCATGTATATAATTTCCTTATTTGTCATAACTATTTATGGAAATAAAATATGTTTAAGATTTGATTCTCCAAATCAAATCATAATTAAATTAGGAAACAAATTTCCAAATCTAATCACATATTTTATTCATAGAATTATTTGATTAAGGAAAATCTATTTAGGAAACCAATTTCCTAAATCTTTAAAACTACTTATGGAAATAAAATATTTTAAGATTTGATTTCCCAAATCAAATCATGATTAAATTAGGAAACAAATTTCTAGAATCTAATCAAATATTTTATTTATGGAAAATATCAATTTCCATAAATACTTCCAACTTTCCAAAAGTGGAAGATTTCCATAAATACTTCTAGACTTTCCAAAATTGAAAAATTTCATAAATACTTCTAAATTTCCAAAATTTAGAAAATTTCCAGAAATACATTATGACTATCGCAAAACCATTTTACGATTATGTCGAAACACAACCTGGGCTCTGATACCACTGTTGGGTTTCCGGCACCGCGGCGTGTGTGTGTTCGATCATGTTTCGCAAACATGAGCACAGCGGAAGCAATTAAAAATAATAAATCTATATTTATTACAACACACACAACACACGCATGCATATTACAACAAGTTTAGACATAATCGTAAATTAAAATTTGCAATAAAAGAAATTTATCTACATTATACCTTTTGTATGACGTGTAGCAGGAACGGCATCAACCGGAACGATCCTCGTAAGAATCGTCTCTATCCGTATCCACGCCGAGCTCCTCGGGATGACTTCGCTAAGTCACGAGCTTCGTCTTCGTACGGGTTACTAGCCTCGTGTTGAAGACGACGTGATCGAGAGATGATCACGATCCGAATCCAAATTCGATCCTAAAACGAAGTTCCTCAAAACTCGCTTCTCCGAGAGGTATTCACAACCGCTTGACGAATCCTTCGCCCTCCACTCAGAGGATTACCGGAGATCAAATCCTCGTAAGTTAGCCGCTGTCGAGCACTAACCGTCGCCCAAACGACGCCCGACGAGAAACAAGCTGTCCAAAAAACTGGACAGCTTTGGTGGAGGAATAGAGGCCGCTAAGGAAAGATGGAAGCTCACCTTATCACCGAACCCAAAGGTGATCGCCGAGGGTCGCCGGAGGTTCTCCGCTGAAGCTTGACGCCGCAACAAGTTGACGGCGGCACAAGAGGTTGGGCGGCAAGACTAGGTTGGCGCCAAAACCTCCTTCAAGGGGGTGGGCGGCAACTCCAAGGGCTAGGTTTTGATTAGGCTTAATTATCCATTAAGCCCTCTTTATAGAGAACTAATTCTCTTAATGGTTAATGGATCATATCCATAAAGCCCGCTAACCCGCCTCCATTAAGATAAGTTAAAATAAACCAAACCATGATGGTTTATTTTAAGTTAAAACGAATCAACCAACCTTTGGTTCATTCTTAAATATAAACCAAACCCTTTGGTTTATTCTCATCCATTGGATTAGAACCAAACCATTTTGGTCCATCCATTATGTCTTCATAAGACACGCCCATCCACGCCCATCATGATCAAACAATTTCATGTTTCGCTTATGTTTGGTCCAACCAAACATAGTTTCTCCTCCGAGAATCCCATTCTCAAGCTCGCTTTAAATCCTTTGGATTACACTGACAGCGTGGTGACCAAATAGGTTCTCGCTTTATGTTGGCCGCATCTATAATTAACCATTAATTATAGAACGATCATGAGTGGCACCTAGTAGTACATCATGATCCCCAATTAACCAAAAGATCAACTGCTGATCCGTAACTATTTCAAACCCTTCAAGAGCTCGAATGAATCGCGGCCCCATTCCTTCACTCATCTTATACCCACTTGGTTCAGACATGGTCTATTGTGTCACCTCACTAGGTCGACTACGCCACACCTAGCCTAAGTATCATTTCCTCGCCCTACGGATTCTAGTTACTCCACATGTATCAAGAGTACCTTACTCTAAACATGTAATGCTTTGGCCAAAGACTTTAGTAACAATCCGACGAGAGGCCATGGGTATACATCTCCTCGCAAGGAGTGGTGAACTTTATAGGCTATTCAAACACCTTCGATCACTCGACTTATACCCAATCATCCCGGGTCCACATCTCCTTAGAGATGTTTGCTTAAGATGTCAAAGCATAAGTCTCCATGATCAAGATGACTTGAATACCGCAAGTCAAAGGAACATCGTGACTTAAGCCACAGTAAGAACTTCATTGACATATCTATATATGCAGAGAACCATATGAAGTCTTACGGCTGGTCACTCCAATGAACTAGTTACCATAACTAGCATCCACGATCAACTCCGGACATCACTATGTCTCCAGCCAGTGAGAATCAGCTGCTTGGATACATCAAGGAGTATACCTCGTGCTAGCCTCGACAGAATTGATGGTGTCCAAATCCATCAATTCATCGACTAGGGATAATTCCGATACATCACAATTACACATGTAGAGATACTCACTAGTTGTGATCCAATCACAAATTCTCTCATGTTGTGAATCGTATCGTGGACATTCAGTAAATGAGTTTAAGATCCAATCAAATACATAAAACATGTATACTCAAATAGTGAATCTTCATTTATCATATAAATGGTTCATACATAAGGCGATTGCCTTAGGACATCTCTCATATATTACTAACATTTCCATCATTCTAAGTGCTCCAAAGTGATCTTGCTATGCTACTCTTCTACGACAATCTTACGACGACGAAGTGCTACTGCATCTCTGACGACAAGAGCTCAAGTCCTATTTTTCAATATTCGTTGGTATATTTTTATAAATTGTCATCTTTAAATCTTGTTCACATCTTTCTTTATCGTGCTTTAATCGCAACAAGGAGAGGGGGAGTGTCCCTCTACCTTGATATTTTTGTGTTGATTGTACTCGCTTACTCCTACCTCTAACGAGGAGGAGTATTTTTAGTGCTTTGCCCTCCGTACACAGTCTAGGACCGTTAGAGCCTTTGATTAGCAGCCGAAGGCTATGATCCAAGTAAAAACAAATTTGTTATATTTACTTTCCACTACACTTTACACTTTTACTTATGTTTTAAATGAACGTTATCGAAAAGTTTTCTCGCGCGCTATTCACCCCCCCTCTAGCGCTCAAATCGATCCAATAGACTGGTATCTTGAACAAGTCAACTGATCTCGAGTGTTTGGCACTCGAGAACTCATGTTGAATCGGGGTAGTCGATTGGGGTTATAATTAACCAGTCGACTGATCTAGTAGTTGACTGATGGTTAGGCTATCAACTGTGCCTTGGCAGTCGACTGGTGGCTTTGCACCAGTCGATTGGTCCACATCAATCGACTGCTAGGGTTTGACAGTTGATTGGTCCACATCAATCGACTACTAGGGTTTGACAGTCGATTGGAATTAAGTAGACAGGGAACAGAATGTTTGGTAGTCAATTAGGCTTGAGTAGTCGACTTATCAAGTGTCCGTTGAGTGGTGACGATCGTGATTAGGCTTCATTAGAAGCCGTTGGATTTGGTCAACAGTGGCATTAGTCGACTGCTGATATGCAGCAGTTGACTGAAGTCGGGCTCAATGGGAAAAAAATAGTCCAACTCTCTAAAGAGAGGCTCGAGGATCTTGGAGAGGGCTAGTGCTCTAATTCTAAACGTTCATATTAAGCTCACCAAGCCTTCCTTCAAGATTTTCAAGTTCTTTAACCTCTTCTTCTCTAGCTTAACTAATCATCTTGTAAGAAGAAGAGCGTTCATTGTAAGAAGGCTTCTCCACCTTGGTGTGTTCATCAAAAGGAGACTTTAGTGAAAGCTTGCTAGGAGTGATCCACCTTACGGATTGTTGTGGAGTAGAAGCATCATCTCCAAACCACGTTACATTGACTTTGTTAGCATTGTCTTCTTTTATTTTGGTGTTATTTATTGTGTTCATTGTATTGCTTCCTCTAACAAACTTAAGTGAGGTTTAAGTTAGGTAAACCTTCACTATGCTTTGGCATTGAAGAGTTAAGTTTGAGCTTATTGGTTAGCCTAACTTAAAGGTGTTGTCAAACATCAAAAAGGGGGAGATTGTTGGTGCAATCACCCCAGATCACGATTGACCAGGCTCGAGCAGGACTCGAGTAGTGTTTTGATGTTTGAAAATGGTTTGACCATTGTTTTATAATGGGTTGATCATATGGTTGACATGGGTTTGACCATATGAGGAGATTGTTGAAACAATCTGTAGGGGATCTCGTGACCGCTAGAGGGGGGGGTGAATAGCGTCGTTTCTTACGTTGATGGATTACGATCGTGTTCGTCTCTACAAAGCTTGTTAGCGTAGCGGAAATATGAAATGCAATAATAAAAGATGACAAACACAATCCACAATACAAAATATAACGTGGTTCGGAACCGAATGGTTCATACTCCATGGATCAAGCTCAAACAAGCTCTAACGATGCGTACAACACCACTAATCAAATAAACTCCTCGGAATAATCCGGAGGTGGAGAAACCTTGTACAAGTGATTACAAAAGTAATACAATAAGAATACAAGAAAATACAATAATGAATTGCAATACAAGTAAAGAAAACAACTTTACAAGAGATTTTGATTGCTTGCTTTTGGTTGCTTGAAGAGTAGTCTTGGAGACCCTGAATTACACCATCAATTTGCCCCAAAAACTCCCAAAGAACTATACCAAATCCTCCCTCCACAAGCTCCCTTTAAAGCTACTCCTTGGGCTATATTTCTCCTGGCAGTCGACTGATCAGGACCATCAGTCGATTGCCCCTGTAGCCGTTGTCTCACAACGACATGAAACACGTCGGATAAGTCCAACGGATACCCCATCAGTCGACTGATGGCTCAATCAGTCGAGTGGTCGGGCCGATCACTCGACTGGAGAACCTTCTGTGCCCGAGATCTCGGCCATCAGTCGACTGATCATATATCACCGATCGCTTAGGCGTGATCGACTACTAAGCTCGACGGTCGAGTCAGGGGCACTTCTCATAAACCCTAGTTGACTCCCACCAGTCGACTGACCTATGGTCCTAATCGACTGATACACCTCAAACATGAGATTTTAACCTCAAAAATAAGGTTTTAACCCAAATATGGTGCCCCCATACTTGCTAGACCACCCTTAGCCTAAACCTAAGCCTTCTAGCCACCTCCGTCAGCCTTGCGCCTATCGGATCCCTCCAAGTCATCCATACGCTAGCCTTCAGGTGCTTCCATCGGCTATCGTCATGCTAACGGTTTCTACACCGCCAAGGCACATTGAACTTACGCTGCCAAGACTCCCGCTTGGACTTTACGCTGCCAACCATTGGACTTATGCCGCAAAGGCTCCCTCTTGGACTTTACGCCGCCAATATTCCCCTTGGACTTTCCAATGCCAAGACTCATGCTTGGACTTTACATGCCAAGTACCCATGACTTGGACTTTACCATGACAATCACATTGTCATATGTTTTTGTCGAACATCAAAACATTGCTCGAGTCAAATTCGAGTCCGATCAATCGTGACCTGGGCCGATTGCACCAACAATCTCCCCATTTTTGATGTTTGACAAAACCACATACCTTTGATTTAGAACACTAACTCAAATCTTCTACCAATTATCCCAAATTGGTAATCCCATAATTTTTCTCATAAATTCTCCCCCTTTTTGACTAACATAAAAAAAGTTCTCTCCAAGGAGATCAATGTCTCATATTCCAATGAGATCTTACAATCTCCCCCTTGGACCAAAAATATCTAGGATGCCTACAATCTTCCTAGTGATAAGTCCCATATCACTCAAGAGAGGCAATCCTACAAACTCTCCCAATTTCCAAATTGGATATCTCAAAATCCCATTTCTCCTCCTCATGAGGAAAAATAACATCCATCATCCCATGATTGATATCTCCCCCTAAAGGTTTGTTCCCCCTTGACCATTGCACCAACAATGTCCTTGGAAAGTCCTTAAGCCAATAGGAACTCTAAACCATCAAAAATAAGGTCTAAAGTTTAACATTGAACTTTCCCATACCTTAAATTTGATACATCATCCTAACAACTCTTCTAATCCATATCTAATGGTTTTTCACCCTTTATAATGCTTCCCAAAGCATATCCTAGGGTTAGGAGTGGTTAGGGAACCTTACCATAGCTGAAAATGGGCTAAACATACCTTGTTTTCTCGAAATCAGCCTGGCAGTCGACTCTATTAGTCAATCAGTCGACTGCTATTCACATCAGTCGACTGCCAACAAGGGCAGTCAATTGATAACTGAAAAATCCATTTTTTAGTTATTAGAATCGAATTTTGGAAATTCATAAATAATTATACGTAATTTAAAAAATCATGAAACTTCATACAAATAATACTTATGACCAATACAATGGGTGAAAAATGTTTGAAAAATATTTTACCCATAAAATAGTGAAATTGACACAAAGTTCAAAAGTGAAGAAAAACTTCAATGTTTTAGTTCACTTTGTATCAACTTTATCAATGGTGATTGCTATAAAAAGATAGACTCCACCAAGGTTTTTCAAAATGATTTTAAAATAGTTTTAAAATCTTATATTAGATAATATTCTTTGGGTTCAATGTACATAACTTGAACATAAGCTTTCCCAATGATCCAACAATAGTATAAGATGAGTTATAGTTCATCCAGATGTAAAAACTATGCACCTTGAACTCAACTCATATCCTAGCATCTTACATATGTCTAAAGTGTATGAAAACACATACAAGTCAAAGTGATGTGAGATGTGAGTTTTGTTCTCATAAACTAGGATTTCATGTATTTTCTAGGTCAACCCTACTTGATTCCCTTATACATGGGACTTCAAGTCATGCCATAGTCCTTAAATCAATTTTAATCAAATTAAATGCATGAATGATCATGGCATAAATGATAACATTAATTAAGTATGACCAATGATCATGATGTCATGGAATATGATATAAAACTAAAAACACTTGACATAAAATAGTCCTAAGTATAATCATGACATTTTAAATGATTAAAAGTAGATATGATGTCATGACATGTTATATGGCAAACAAAGCATGACAAATAAAATATAAGTTATATAATACCTAAATTTTAGTATTAATTACCATTTGATATTATTTTATCTATTTTTCCATATTATTACTTATCTCCCAAAGTGTGCCAAAAGCCCAAAATGACACACTAAGACCTCTAAATCTAAATTGTGCCAATTTGATTGATTTTTCATAATTCCAAAAATATATTGGTACATCCTAAAATCTTTTAGGATATAAGATCAAACTTATTTCCAAGATACCCATAAACTTGGAAATGACCTAAAGTGCCACCTTTACCATGATTAGGTTAACTACCCATCCATTTAAAGTTGGTACACCTAAACCCATTTAGCGTGAATCGATCATGCTCTTAGAAACCCAAAACCTATTTGTGCTCCTTGGATTAATTAGATATTTCTTAGGGATAACCTCCCTAGATACCCTCCTAATGACCCTTCTAGGCTTGTTAGCCTTGGTCATTGTGGTCTTACTATGGTCAACTCTAAAGGTAACTCCCCCTTTGACCTTCTTAATGGCTTCCCTAGGTTTCTTCGAAACCCTAGCCACTAGACACCTACCTTGGTCAATCTTAGGGATGACTTCCCTATTAACCTTGGCTTTCCTAGACCTAATTTGAGTTCCATAATCAAATGGAACATTGTGATAGGTCATTTTGGGCTTAAGCTTGCCCTTGGATGGTTTTTGATTTCTAAGTCTTTGACTTTGACTCCTAGACCTTAGGCTTTGACTATTTGACCCTTTAATTGAATTTTGTATTTTCTTAAGGGTCTTTCTCAAGTTTTTCAAGCCTTGATCTCAAGGCTTGATTTTCTAACTCTAATTGTCCAATTTTTGATTTTTCATCTCTTCTTTGGACATTATTTTTCTTAGGCATATGCCTAGTCCATTTAGGGTTAAGACCTAGGTGGTTTTAAATTTTTTTAATAGATTCCCTAGGTAAGGTTTTTCTAGGGACATTAGTCCCAAATTTCTCCTTATTGCTAAAATGGACACTCTTAGCTCCTAAACAATAAAATTTATTATTCCTAGCATGTTTTTCATGAGTAATATCAACATTATTAACATAGCTCCTAGCATGCTTTTGATTTTTAAACTTAGAAGGTGCATTATTGAAATATACTTTAGGGTTAGCCTTAGCTCCCCCTACTTGTGATGCTCCTTTTTGGGTCTTTTTCTTCCCCTTTTGACATTGACTCCGGTAATATCTTTTTTGATGGCATTTGAAGCACACCACGTGCTCCTTGCTCTTCTTGGTGGGGACTCGTGCTTCATTTGACTTTTCTTGACTTTTAGGCGCTGGTGGAGTCTTCTTAAGTTTTTTTGGACACTTGCTTTTATAGTGCCCATTTTCTCTACACTCAAAACATATTATATGCATTTTATTATTAACACATATGTTTGAGTTACCTAGGTCCGTGGTGGAAGCTTCTTGAGCTTGTTCATCTTCTTGACCGGAGGTTGATGGTTTTTCTTGAGTAGACTCCGATATTGAAGATGGCCTAGTCTCCTCCCCCTCAATCCTAGAGGTGGAGGCTTCTTCTACTTCTACCTCTTCCACCGATTCTGATCCGGATGTTGATTCCCTATCAACCTCCGAATCCTCAAGCTCTTGGGATGAAGATGTGCTTGCTTCTTCTTGAGCTTGAGAGGATGATGATGATTCCTCCTCTTTCGAGTTTTCTTGGACCGGTTTGGGATTGTCATGAAGCTTGGCCAATTCGCTCTAAAGCTCCTTGACATCTATGTAATTACCTAACATACACACAATGTCGTTAGGAATCAAATCAACCAAGAATTTAATTACCTTTGTGTTTTTCTCGAATCTTTGGAGTTGTTCCTCACTCCATCTCTTTCTCTTGAGGAATCCTCCCTTTGGTCCTCTTGGATATTCAAATCCTTCCATCAAAATAGACCATTCTTCAAAATCCCTCATCATGATGAAGTCTTTAATTCTTTTCTTCCATAAATTGAAGCCTTCTCGTCCATAGAGGGTATATGGGACCGGTGTGTTGATGTCCCATCCTAGTTGTTCTTCAAACTCCATCTCTTCACCCTCTAGCATCTCCCTTAGTTGTTGAACTTGAAGAGCGGCCCCAATTACATACCACTTGTAGGTGATCGCTAGCTAGAGGGTCCTAGGTACTAGCTCCATCCTCAAGCGGCTCTCGTAGCGTGAGAAGCAATCCAACTTCCTTTCCGTATGCTTTTGATGGTCTTGAACAAGGCCGAAATGAGCAATACGTAAACTGAACGAAAAAATATAACGTGGATCGGAACCAAATGGTTCCTACTTCACGAATCGAGCTCAAACGAGCTCTAGTGATGCGTACAACATCACTAATCAAATAAAATCCTTCTCGGAACAATCCAGAGATGGAGAAACCTCGTACAATTTATTACAAAAATAATACAATAAGAATACAAGCAAATACAATAATGAATTGCAATACAAGTAAAGAAAACAACTTTACAAGAGCTTTTGATTGCTTGCTTTTAGTTGCTTGAAGAGTAGCCTTGGAGACCCTGAATTACACCAGCAATTCACCCCAAAAACTCCCAAGAACCATACCAAATCCTCCCTCCATGAGCTCCCTTTAAAACTGCTCCTTGGGCTGGATTTTGCCTGATAATCGACTGATCGAGACCATCAGTCGACTGCCCCTGTAGCTATTGTCTCACAACGACATGAAACACGTCAAATAAGTCCAACGGATACCCCATCAGTCAATTGATCATACCCATCAGTCGACTGATGGCTCAATTAGTCGAGTGGTCGGGTCGATCACTCGACTGGAGAACCTTCTATGCCCGAGATCCCAACCATCAGTCGATTGATCACCATATCGCCGATCGCCGTGACAATAAACTACTAAGCTCGCAGCTTGATCGCCAGTGGCACTTCCTACCAAACCCTAGTTGACTCCCACCAGTTGACTGACCCATGGTCCCAGTGACTGAAACACCTCAAACATGAGGTTTTAACCCAAGTATGGTGCCCCTATACTTGCTAGACCACCCTTAGCCTAGACCTAAGCCTTCTAGCCACCTCCATCAGCCTCGCGCCTATCGGATCCCTCCAAGTCATCTATGACTTGTTCATCCATATGCTAGCCTTCAGGTGCTTCCATCAGCTATTGTCATGCTAACGGTGTCTACACCGCCAAGGCACATTGGACTTACACTGCCAAGACTCCCGCTTGGACTTTACGCCACTAACCATTGGACTTATGCTGCCAAGCCTCCAGTTGGACTTTACGCCACCAATATTCCCCTTGGACTTTCCAATGCCAAGACTCATGCTTGGACTTTACAAGCCAAGCACCCATGACTTGGACTTTACCATGACAATCACATTGTCATATGTTTTTATCGAACATCAAAACATTGCTCGAGTCAAACTCGAGTCCGGTCAATCATGACCTGGGCCAATTGAACCAACACAATCGATCTCAGGTCAAGGTTGCCCTAGCTCGAGTGGGACTCGAGAGAAGTCCAAGTCTTGGGTACTTGGCATGAAAAGTCCAAGTATGAGTCTTGGTAATGGTGAAGTTCAAGTTATGGGTACTTGGCAATGGTAAAGTTCAAGTCATGGGCACTTGGCATATGAAAGTCCAAGTTATGGGTACTTGGCAAGGAAAGTCCAGAGGTATAATCTTGGCGACATAAGTCTAAGTGTGTAGTCTTGGCAGCGTAAAATCCAAGTGAACTTTGATGGTGAAAGTTCAAGTATGGATTGTTAAATACGGAAAATTTAAATACTAAATTTAATGGCCAAAAATTTAAGAAAATAATCCTGGATATTTTTCGAGATTTTTAGGGAATTTTAGGAATTTTTTCGAAATTTTTTTGGATTTAAACGGGGCCTGTACGAGATAATTACGGGGATAAGACAAACAGGCTTTTTAAGGGCCTCTTTAGGTTATTTAATGGGTTTAATTAACCTAGGTTTTTTCTATTCCTATTTCCCCATCTCTCACGCCGTTAACTGCCGAGCACCTCTTCTTCCTCGCGCCCGTAGCCATCAAACCGCCGCTTCTTTCTTCTCCCCGCGCCTCGCCCTCTTTCTTTTCCTCAACCGCGTCGCAGCAAGCGTCCGCCACAGCCATCGCCTTTCCCTTCTCCTTCGTCGCGATCGCCGATCGTTCCTTTGCCGCAGCGAGTCGCTCTTCCCTTTGCCGTCCGACCTCGAGGTTGCACCGTCGCCGCCGCTCGCAGTCGCCGACGCCGACATCGAGCCTTGCGGTCGCCTCTTCTCCCCCAAGCGTCGACGCTCCCTTCCCGGTGCCTAGGCCACCGCGAGTGGCACTCTCTCCGTCACTGCTCGTTCAAGTCACATGCGGCGAGCATTCGAGAGCCTCTTCTTCCCCAGCGCCTGCAGCCACAGGACTGTCGCTGGTGAGAGTGGAGCTTTCGGTAAATACCTAGCTTCCTCTTGTTTCCTTTCTGTGTAGGTTATGTTGCTGTAGTGAATCTGTGATTTTGGGCAGTGATCGGTGAGTGTTGATGGTACCGGTGAATAGGGCAGTAGGGAAGGAATTGGGGCCGGCTGAGAAGGGCTGTGAGGGTTTTATTTGGGGGTGTCGTGTTGGTGGGCCGGAGTTGTGGTCATTTTGGGCTGATTTTCATGTAAGGTTGGCTGTGGGGTTTAGTTATGAGTTCGTTATGAGTTTTGCACGGCTGTGAGTGTGAGGAGGAAACTTGTATGGGTTGTAAATGGTGGTGGCGACAGTGTGAATTAGAGGGGTTGTGAATGGAGGGTTCTGTCGATGGAATTGTCGACTGTGAACGACTGTGAAGGCTGTGCAGGGCTGTTTGTGATCTGTACGGGGGCTGGTAATAGGTTGGAGCAGCTCGATCTCGGTTGTGATGGGCTGTTTAAGGCTGTGAATGAGCTTGTAGGAGCTGGAGTTGATTTGGAATGGAAAGGTCTTTGGGTTGGATTTGTTTGGAGGGTATATCGAGGTGTTGTACTCGTATTCAGTAGATTAAGTGAATACAGAGTCGATGTAGAATTTAGTTAGCATGTTGTCGTGTGCTTGAAATTAATCATAATTGATGATGTTTGCAGGTTTCGGTCACGTGACAAGTCCACGGGCGTTAAGACAATTGGTATTCTTCATAGAAGGCGGGTATTTTGACTTATCTTTTAGATATAGTCATGTTGATATGCTAGATAGTATAGCTTGCAATAATTTTCATGTTTATCTGCTTGCATGTTTTTGTGCCTACTTGATACATGCATTTGATCGGTTTATGATTATACTTTCCCTGTTTTACTCGAATCATGGATATGCACTTATTGGTTGTGCATATTATTCGGTTATGCATTTTTAGTTGGATTTACATGCTTTAGTATCATGCACCATCTTGCATGATTGCATGCTAGCTGGACGGGGTTCCTTTATAGTTGAGCCCGCAGCCAGTTACATGGCCTGCACACGCTGCCACTCATGGGTTAGTGGTACATCAGGAGGGTGTGTGCAGTTGCTCTGTCAGGCTCCGCTGGTCCGCTCATGGGTAGCGATGAGGCAACGTGGTAGCGGGCAGGGATCCCTCCTCTGGTCTATGACACCGAGAGATGAGAGCTTAGCTCCCCCACTCTGTTTGGGGTAGGAGGATAGGTGTACTCCGACAGCATCCTGTCCACTCGGTCACTCAGAAGCAGTGATGGCAGAGTGCACAGTTATAATAGCCCTACCCACTCGGCTTCACCATCGCGTGTGAAGCGGTTGACTGGCGTCAGGGGTAACCATGTCATTTACACGACATGCATTTTGCATGGATAGCATTTGTATTGTGTTTGCTGCATTTTTATTACTGCCTTGGATGTTGCATATGATTGTCATGCATACAGGATACATATTTGTATATGGTTCGGCGACTTTATTTCATCTAGTATGGCACATGCTCCTATATCACGATAGGAGATTCAGGTAAGTACAGTCCTTTTGTATTTCTTTCTTGCATACCCTATATATGAGAATGTACTGGCATGATTGTTATAGTTAGCTATATCTTACTTTGCATATCGACTATATCCGTTGAGTTCTTTGAACTCATCCCGTGGTTTTATATTTATTTCAGGATGATGCTGTCAGGAGAGTCCAGTTGCCATACTCCCCCCCCCCCCCCCCCCCCGTCGTGATAGTTTATTAGTTATTTGAGTTATGATTTTGGATTTTGTATAGGAGATATGTTTGGGTCCTAATGCTTTGGTTATGTACTTGTGGAAGTTTGGAGATATTTGTTGTGTCCTTATGGACTATTCGATTGGTTGGTTGTATGTTCCTGCTCAGATGGCAGAAGGGGTAGGTCTCGATGTTTTTTAGATCTTTTATTTATTTTGGTTGATGGCCTGAGGCCGCATATTATGTATAGTGTGTTGTGGTATGTTCTGGTCGTGTTGACCGATGTATAGTGGCCGTGTAGGCCTTGTATGTAAGATTGGTATTGTCACCCGTACAGGGGAGATGTTGCCGGATTTTCGTCTGGCGGGGACTCCCCCGGGGCATGACAATTTATTTGGTATTAGAGCGTAGGTTTCCGAGTTTCTTAGGGTCTTTGGGTTTTCGAAGAGTTTGTCTCGTTTGGCAGGTTAACTGGGGTATTTTCGGAGTTGTACGGATTTCCGATGATTTTTATGTTTCTGAAATTCGAGGTATTATTGACGAGGTCAATTTGGGGATTTGGCGGTGATAGGACATCTCCAGACGGATAACAGGTAAATAAATTCTAGAAAATTTTCTAGATTGAGTGCATATTTGTATTGGTTATATTAGTTATGCGGTGGTATCATGTTTGTCTAGTATTGTTTTAACCTTATATCTGTTAGACTGTTAGATTTTTAGGTTGCTGGTTTATCGTTAGCATATGGTTATAAATTGCTATTACTGCTATAGGTAGCTAGTTATCATTGTGATATAAATGATTAGATATTATTGGTAGATGTTTACCTTTTACTATTTGGACTAGTATTAGGATTGGACTGGTATTAAGATTAGACTAGTTGAATAATATGACGATGGATAAATTCGTAGAAGGCATGATTACATTGCTTATGTAGTTTAGGGTATATATAGGCATCTGATGCTTTATTTAGTATTGCCTTGACTTTGTTCTAGCATGACCCTTTAGTTATACCCTAATTAATTTCAGTCATTGATTGCCATTAGTATGACTATGCTGTCGTTTATTAGACAGTGTGTTATGTGTTTATATGGTTATGTGTTATTGCGGTGGATATCATGATGAAGACTAGTAGAGATAGAATAACTCAGATGAGGTTATTCTGTGGGAGCGAATCTCAGGAATGAAACCACATTAGTGGAACCCTAGGCGTAATGACCCGGATGTGCATATTGGTATATGTTTATCCTTTTACTATTTCAGTGATATGGTGATCGGACCAGTAGAGTTTGTATGATTAGTATGCGATTAATCCTTCGAGGGTATATAACGTTGTGCATATCTATCGGCTGCCAACTATATCACCCATTCGTGGTTGAGAAAAAGTTTACAGTAGTGTTTCTCTATAGGTGCTTTGTATATTGTGGTCAATCATGCCTCCCAATCATGGTTGAGATGATCTACTGTAAGGTTATATTTTTGCATTATTCGTTCAGAGTTGGTGATAATCGGATTCGTATGACACTTGTAGCTAGATAGCTACTTTACATCTTAAGTACCCATGAGATTTATTCGTGGTAGCATGTTGTAGCATGCATGATTGAACTGGTAGAATGGTATAATTTAGGCTTAACCCTCTTGAAGGGCTTGATAGTAGATTTGTGGTCCTTATTGGTCTTGATAGACGTTTCCTGTTAGCTGGGACGAAACCCTATGATTAATCATCTCGATGTGTTTATGAGTGGACTGAACTTATGATTTTTATTGACCTTAATAACCGTTCATGTTAGAAGGGTTGGAGCCCTAGACTTAACCATCTCGAGGTATTTATTTATAAGTCGATGATCTTTACTGACTTTGGTAAATATTTCGTATTAGAGGTGTTGAAACCCTCGCTTGATCGCCTCAATGGGCTTAATTGTAGATCGATGATCCTTATCGATTTTGATAGATGTTCTATGTTAGATGTATTGGATAACCCTAGGCTTAACAACCTAGGATAATCGACTGCTCACGCGACCTATTGGTGGTAGTACGCTAGTGCGTGCAACCAATAATTAGATATTTATATACTGTTTGTCTATCCACGAGTCTCATTCGTGGTAGCATATAGTTGCGTGTAGACCGTGCTATTGATTGTCGGCCCATGGGTTACGTTCGCGGTAGCTCATAGATAGTTCCCTTTTTGTGCGAGAGACATGAGGCTTTGTCGTGGTATCCGGATGTGCACTGCTTGTTGCAGTGGTTGTGTATGTTGCGGGTATATTAGTTATACTGCTGATCAGGATAGTTGCAGACTGATATTGGTACTCTGAGGGTTGGGTTACTTTAGCTTGTTCTCTGTGACTTCCATTATGTGCATTATGATTATGCACTATTGTCTATACATCCACAGAGTGGTTGTACTCACCCCCTCCTCACTTATCCTCTAGGTTAACTGATGGAGGACGTGTCCGGTTAACCTACCTTCGTGTCGCTCAAAGAGTCTTTTGCCGTGCTTGTCCCACTGTATCGTCGAGATGCCACTTTATTTACTTTATCGGTATTGCATTTTATTTATGCACTTTAGATTTTTTGTCGCAATTTGATTTGGTGTCACAAAACTGTTTTACTTTAAGTGATATATGTTTAGTCGTGCATGTATGCAGTTAATAAAATACTTGTATTTCTATTTTTATTTTGAGGTTTTTACTTGATCTGGTCCATGTATTTTGGAATATTGTCATTAAGGGGCTCCTCCGTCATTTGGATGACGGATATGCCCCCAGGACATGACAATTTTATTGGTTTCCGATTTTGGTTTGTGGGTTTTGTGTTTCGAGGATTTTCTTTTCCTTGGATTTTTGGTAGTTCACGTGTTTTGGGATCAGGCAAGCTGAAGGATATCTCTAAGCTATAGGAAAAGTATTGTCTTTAGTGGTTACTGTACTTTAGTGGTTAGGAAAAGTATTGACTTAGTGAAATTGCCCTTTCTCCTGGTCGGGGACGAGGTCGATGATGTATTGACCTTGCGGAACCTAACGATGATTTCAGAAGTACAGACTCTTTAGAGGTGGTGACTAATGTCGAATTAGGAGGCTAGAGATTTGGCCTGCTAGTCACCAATTGGAAGGACAAGGAGTAAACCCTAAGAGAATATCAGTTTCTACTATTATTGATTTGGTTATAAATAAGGCGTGTATGCCTACACTGGTCAAGACGATGAAAGATCATTTTACCTTATTATAGGAGGTGTTGGATGGGATATTTATTTGTCCCAGAATTTCTTCCAGAAAAGATCCGAAACTCTTTGTTAAAAGAGAGATGGACCTTTGATATTATGCATCGATTATCGATGATAGAATGCGGTAGTTGTAGAAGAAAATGAATATCCTTCATAGTGGATAGAGGATCTATTTAGATCAGCTATAGGACACCTGTGTATACTTTAGGATTGATTTATGACTGGTGTGTTGATATTATAGTGACATGGTGTCATACAATTATCATTGTCGTTGTGAGGATTGTTATATCATCAGCCTAGAGTAAAGAGAATGCAGGTGTGTAGCGACTACAATCTCATACTTGGTATGAATTGTATGAGTTTATGATTATCTTATTAGACTTATTGACGACTTAGTCATCTAGGGATTTGGGAAGTCGTATATTTTGGATCAAATGTGGTTGTTAGAGTTGCGTAACTTGGCCACTGTTGATGGTGGTAATTGGAGTTGCGCACTCGGCCACCGTAGATGGTGGTTTTCTGGTATTGATTTGATTATTACCATAGATATGGATAGGATGCTCTAGTGGTACTACATCACTGACTGGTTGGACCAGGAAGGTGATGGAATTTACTTAGTCTGAAGCTTGTGAAACTAGTTTCAGGGCTCAGATGATGGTTGACTTTTGCATCAGTGTTAGTTAATCATTCTGGTGTGGATGGAAGGGTAGTGTACATGGATGCATCATTTCGGGGATCGGAGCGATTCCGATGTTATTGAATAAGACGTGTCCTAACCTTACGGCAGTTAAAGAACTGCGAGATAAGCCATCATATATATGATGTGGACTTAGCAGTTATTATGTTATTTTTTAGCGGTGAGGAGCAGAAATGCTCATGGAGTTTTGGCTAGCTACTGGATAGCTACTATAGAGTAGCTGGAACACGAACGGTTGTAACAAGGATGTTTGGTCGCAATAGCCTCCCATGCACTTACAGAGTGTGTGGTGGAGTGGATTTTGGACGGTAGATGGACTACCATCTCTGACTCCGAGGAGGATAATGGTTTCCGGAGTTGCTAAGGAACAGATGCTTCAGAAAATTCCTATTCCGGAATAGAAGTGGAATCATATTACTATAGATTTTGTGGTGGGTTTGCCTAGGACACGTCAAAGCCATGATGCGATTTGGGTAGTCGTTGACCGACTAACCAAATCCGCGCACTTCTTAGCGATTCGGAAGACTGACTCTTTGGATCATTTGACAGAGTTATATTGTCGGGATATCATCAGATCGCATGGTGTTCTTTTGAGCATTATATCAGATAAAGATTCCCGGTTCACGTCTCGGTTCTGGCAGAGTCTGCAGCAGGCCTTAGGCACACAACTTCATTTTAATACTGCATTCTATCCGCAGACAGGTGGACAGTTTGAGCAGACCATTCAAACTCTAGAGGATTTGCTGAGGTCCTGTGTTATAGTTTTCGGTGGCAATTGGGAGGACCACTTGCCATTAGTGGAATTCGCCTACAACAACAGCCATCATTTGGCTATCCAAATGACACTGTTTGAAGTATGGTATGGTAGTTAATATCGAATACCCACCCTCTGGGAGGAGGTTGGGGAGGCCCAGTTGCTAGGACCCCAGAGAGCTCAGCTTGAGGCAGAGTTGGTCCGTACTATCAGACGTAAGATGGCAGAGGCGCAGGATCGCCAGAAGAGTTATGCAGATCGAAGACGGAGACCTCTAGAGTTCTCTATTGGTGATCATGTATTTCTGCGAGTCTCACCCTCGAAAAGGGTGAAGAGATTTGGCCTCCGTGGTAAGCTAGCTCCTAGATACATTGGTCCGTTTGAGATTTTGGAGAGGATCGGAGCAGTCGCTTACCGTCTAGCGCTACCACCATCTTTGATGAGTATTCATGATGTGTTCCATGTGTCCATGCTGAGGAAGTATGTGCCAGACTCTACACATATTCTGTCAGATGTGTCAGGTTCCGTTCAACCTGATGCTACTTACGCAGAGGTTTCGGTACGGATTTTGGATCACAAGGAACGACAGTTGCGGAATAAGATTGTGCAACTTGTCAAGGTCGAGTGGAGTCACCACACCAATGAGGAGGCTACTTGGGAGCTTGAAGAAAAGATCAGAGCTCAATACCCCCACCTGTTTACTTAAGGTACGTGAAATATATTTTCAGTACTTGTGGTATTTCTTACTCATTATGCATATGAGTAGGAAATTTGGGGACCAAATTTTTATTAGTGGGGGAGAATGTTAAATACAAAAAATTTAAATACTAAATTTAATGGCAAAAAATTTAAGAAAATAATCCTGGATATTTTTTGGGATTTTTAGGGAATTGTAGGAATTTTTTTGGAATTTTTCTGGATTTAAACGGGGCATGTACGAGATAATTACGGGGATAAGATAAATAGGCTTTTTAAGGGTCTGTTTAGTTATTTAATGGGTTTAATTAACCTAGGTTTTTTCTATTCCTATTTCCCCATCTCTCACGTCGTTAACTGCCGAGCACCTCTTCTTCCTCGCGCCCGTAGCCATCAAACCGCCACTTCTTTCTTCTCCCCGTGCCTCGCCCTCTTTCTTTTCCTCCACCGCGCCGCAGTAAGCGTCCGCCACACCCATCGTCTTTCCCTTCTCCTTTGTCGCGATCGCCGATCGTTCCTTTGCAGTGGCGAGTCGCTCTTCCCTTTGTCGTCTGACCTCGAGGTTGCTCCGTCGTCGCCGCTCGCAGTCGCCGATGCCGAGCCTTGCGGTTGCCTCTTCTCCCCCAAGCATCGACACTCGCCTTCCCAGTGCCCAGGGCGCCGTAAGTGGCGCTCTCTCCGCCGTTGCTCGTTCGAGTCGCACGCGGCGAGCATCCGAGAGCCTCTTCTTCCCCAGCGCCTGCAGCCACAGGACTGTCACCGATGAGAGTGGAGCTTCCGGTAAATACCTAGCTTCCTCTTGTTTCCTGTCTGTGCAGGTTATGTTGCTGTAGTGAATTTGTGATTTTGGGCAGTGATCGGTGAGTGTTGATGGTGCCGGTGAAAAGGGCAGTAGGGAAGGAATTGGGGCCGGCTGAGAGGGGCTATGAGGGTTTTATTTGGGGGTGTCGTGCTGGTGGGTCGGAGTTGTGGTCGTTTGGGTTGATTTTCGTGTAAGGTTGGCTGTGGGGTTTAGTTATGAGTTCGTTATGAGTTTTGCACGGCTGTGAGTGTGAGGAGGAAACTTGTATGGGCTGTAAATGGTGGCGGCGGCAGTGTGAATTAGAGAAGTTGTGAATGGAGGGTTCTGTCGATGGAATTGTCGACTGTGAACGATTGTGAAGGCTGTGCAAGTGTTAGTAATATATGAGAGATGTTCTAAGGCAATCGCCTTATGTATGAACCATTTATACGATAAATGAAGATTCACTATTTGAGTATACATGTCTTCATGTATTTGATTGGATCTTAAACTCATTTACTGAATGTCCACGATATGATTCACAGCATGAGAGAATTTGTGATTGGATCACAACTAGTGAGTATCTCTACATGTGTAATTGTGATGTATCAGAATTATCCCTAGTCGATGAATTGATGGATTTGGACACCATCAATTCTGTTGAGACTAGCACGAGGTATACTCCTTGGTGTATCCAAGCAGCTGATTCTCACTGGCTGGAGACATTATGATGTCCGGAGTTAATCGTGGATGCTAGTTATGGTAACTAGTTCATTGGAGTGACCAGCCGTAAGACTTCATATGGTTCTTTGCATATATAGATATGTCAATGAAGTTCTTACTGTAGCTTAAGTGCGATGTTCCTTTGACTTGCGGTATTCAAGTCATCTTGATCATAAAGACTTATGCTTTGACATCTTAAGCAAGCATCTCTGTGGAGATGTGGACCCGGGATGATTGGGTATAAGTCGAAGTGATCGAAGGTGTTTGAATAGCCTATAAAGGATTCAACACTCCTTGCGAGGAGATGTATACCCATGGCCTCTCGTCGGATTGTTACTAAAGTCTTTGGCCAAAGCATTACATGTTTAGAGTAAGGTACTCTTCGATACATGTGCAGTAACTAGAATCCGTAGGACGATGGAATGATACTTGGGCTAAGTGTGACGTAGTCAGCCTAGTGGGGACTGACACTATAGACCATGTCCTGAACCAAGTGGGTATAAGATGAGTGAAGGGAATGGGGCACGATTCATTCGAGCTGCTGAAGGGTTTCAGAAATAGTTCTGGATCAACCGTTGATCTTTTCGGTTAATTGGGGATCATGATGTACTACTAGGTGCCACTCAGGATCGTTCTATAATTAATGGTTAATTATAGATGGTCAACATAAACCGAGAATCTATTTGGTCACACGCACAACGAGCGTAATCCGAAGGATTTAAAACGAGCTTGAGAATGAGATTCTCAGACCGAGAGAAACTAAGTTTGGTTGGACCAAACAAGATGCGAGCATGAAATCGTTTCAGTCGTAATGGAAGCGTGGATGGGCCGTGTCTTATGAAGACATAATGGATGAACCAAAATGGTTTGGTTCTAATCCAATGGAGGAGAATAAACCAAAGGGTTTGGTTTATTTTAAACGAATGAACCAAAAGTTGGTTCGGTTCGTTTTAACTTAAAATAAACCATCATGGTTTGGTTTATTTTAACTTAAGTTAATGGAGCGGGTTAACGGGCCTTATGGTTATGATCCAATAACCATTAAGAGAATTAGTTCTCTATAAAAGAGGGCTTAAGGGATTGTTAAGCCCTAATCCAATTCCCTCTTCCTTGAGTTGTCGCCCCCTCCTCCCTTGAAGTGGTCGGCGCCCATACCCTAGCCGCCGCCCATCTCCTCCAACCGGCGTCTAGAAGGAGCCTTCCTTCCCCCTCGCCGGCATCGAGCTGCTGCCGGTTGGTGCTCCGGTGATCTCCCTTGGGTGTGGCGATAAGGTGAGCACTTGGCTTCCCTTGGTTGGCCGGCGCCTACTCCTCCACCAAAGCTGTCCAGTTTTCTGGACAGCTTGTTTCCCTCTCGTCGGAGCATCGTTTGGACGACGGTTAGAGCTCCGACAGTGCCTAACTTACCGGGGATTCGATCTCCGGTAATCCTCAGAGGTGGAGAATGAAGGATTCGTCAAACGGTTGACGAATACCTCTCCGGAGAAGCGAGTCTTGAGGACTTGTTTTTGGATCCGAATTTGGATTCGGATCGTGATCATCTCTCGATCACATCATCTTCAACACGAGGCTAGTAACCCGTACGAAGACGAGGCTCGTGACTTAGCGAAGTCATCCCGAGGATACTCGGCGTAGATACGGATAGAGACGATTCTAGCGAGGATCGTTCCGGTTGATGTCATTCCCGCTACACGTGATACGAAAGGTATACGTAGTTAAATTTCCTTTATTGCAAAATTTAAATTTACGGTTATGTCTACACATGTTGTACTATGCATGCGTGTGTTGTGTGTGTTATAATAAATATAGATTTATTATTTTTATTTCTTCCGCTGTGCACATGTTTATGAAACATGTACGAACACACACTCGCCGCGGTGCCGGAAACCCAACAGCAAGGTTGTTTGTGATCTGTACGGGGGCTGGTAATAGGTTGGAGTAGCTCGATCTCGGTTGTGATGGACTATTTAAGGCTGTGAATGAGCTTGTAGGAGCTGGAGTTGATTTGGAATGGAAAGGTCTTTGGGTTGGATGTGTTTGGAGGGTGTATCGAGGTGTTGTACTCATATTCAGTAGATTAAGTGAATACAGAGTCGATGTAGAATTTAGTTAGCATGTTGTCGTGTGCTTGAAATTAATCATAATTGATGATGTTTGCAGGTTTCGGTCACGTGACAAGTTCACGGGCGTTAAGACAATTGGTATTCTTCATAGCAGGCGGGTATTTTGACTTGTCTTTTAGATATAGTCATGTTGATATGCTAGATAGTATAGCTTGCAATAATTTTCATGTTTATCTTCTTGCATGTTTTTGTGCCTACTTGATACATGCATTTGATCGGTTTATGGTTATACTTTCCCTATTTTACTCGGATCATGGATATGCACTTATTGGTTGTGCATATTATTTGGTTATGCATTTTTAGTTGGATTTACATGCTTTAGTATCATGCACCATCTTGCATGATTGCATGCTGGCTGGACGGGGTTCCTTTATAGTTGAGCCCGCAGCCAGTTACATGGCCTGCACACGCTGCCACTCATGGGTTAGTGGTACATCAAGAGGGTGTGTGCAGTTGCTCTGTCAGGCTCCGCTGGTCCGCTCATGGGTAGCGATGAGGCAGCGTGGTAGCGGACAGAGATCCCTCCTCTGGTCTGTGACACCGAGAGATGAGAGCTTAGCTCCCCCACTCTGTTTGGGGCAGGAGGATAGGTGTACCGACAAAGATCCTCGCCCACTCTGGCCACTCGAGCAAAGTGATGACAGAGTGTACAGTTGTCATAGCCCTACCCACTCGGCTTCACCATCGCGTGTGAAGCGGCTGACTGGCGTCAGGGGTAACCATGTCATTTGCACGACATGCATTTTGCATGGATAGCATTTGTATTGTGTTTGCTGCATTTTTATTGCTGCCTTGGATGTTGCATATGATTGTCATGCATACAGGATACATATTTGTATATGGTTCGGCGACTTTATTTCATCTAGTATGCCACATGCTCCTATATCAGGATAGGAGATTCAGGTAAGTACAATCCTTTTGTATTTCTTTCTTGCATACCCTATATATGAGACTGTACTGGCATGATTGTTATAGTTAGCTATATCTTACTTGCATATCCACTATATCCGCTGAGTTCTTTGAACTTACCTCGTGGTTTTATATTTATTTCAGGATGAAGCTGTCAGGAGAGTCCAGTTGCCATACTCCCCCCTCGTCGTGATAGTTTATTAGTTATTTGAGTTATGATTTTGGATTTTGTATAGGAGATATGTTTGGGTCCTAATGTTTTGGTTATGTACTTGTGGAAGTTTGGAGATATTTGTTGTGTCCTTATGGACTATTCGATTGGTTTGGTTGTATGTTCCTGCTCAGATAGAAGAACGGGTAGGTCTCGATGTTTTTTAGATCTTTTATTTATTTTGGTTGATGGCCTGAGGCCGCATATTATGTATAGTGTGTTGTGGTATGTTCCGGTCGTGTTGACCGATGTATAGTGGTCGTGTAAGCCTTTTATGTAAGATTGGTATTTTCCCCCATATAGGGGAGATGCTGCCGGATTTTTGTCTGGCGGGGACTCCCCCGGGGCTTGACATGGATGCTTGACAATTGAGAAGTCCAAGGGTGTGATATTGGTGGCGTAAAGTCTAAGCATGTAGTCTTCGCAGCATAAGTCAAATGTTTGGCAACGTAAAGTCCAAGCTTGGAGTCTTGGCAGCATAAGTTAAAATGTACCTTGGCAAAGGACCCGGTTAGCATGACAATAGCCGATGGAAGCACTTGAAGGCTAGCGCGAAGGATGAATGAGTCCTGGAGCACTCAGAGGGATTTGAGAGGCATAAGACTGATGGAGGTGGCTAGAAGACTTAGGTCTAAGCTATGGGTGTGTATCAAGTATGAGGGGATCATACTTGGGTTAAACCTCATGTTTGAGTCTTACCAGTCGACTGATGACTTTGACAAGTTGACTGGTCAAGTGTTTAACACTTGGAACCCTAGTTGACTCGGGGCAGTCGACTGGTCAAGTAGTCAACTGAGGCTTGACTGCTGATCAGTGGCTCTGATAGTCGATTTCTTGGGTTGAGCAATGGACTAGTCCACAGTAGTCGACTGGAATTAAGTGGCCAGGGCATAGAATATTGAGCAGTCGACTGCTAGCCCATGGCAGTCAATTGATGACTATGGCGTCGACTGATAGGTCAGGGCAGTCAACTGATGAGAAACTTTCTGACATGGATTAAGCCGTTGTGAGGTAACAACTTAGTATCTAGTCGACATCTAGGTAAGAGTAGTTGACTGGAAGGAAGAGAATCAGCATGAGCTAAATTATAAAAGGAGCTCGATGGGAGGATTTGGAGCAGCCAGTTCTTGAGCTTTTGGGAGAGGTTTTGCAGCTGCATTCCTAATCTTCTAAGGCGTTCAAAGCAACCAACAAACAAGTGATTAAAAGCAAGCTTCTTGTAAAGTGTTCTGTGCATTTCTTGTATTTTCTTTTGTATATTGTTGTATTTGGTTGTTTTCTTATTTATTATTGTAAAGATTTATATTGTACGAGGTTTCTCCACCTCCGGATTGTATTCTGAGAAGGAGACGAGGTTTAGTGGAGTAAACACTAAAGCCTGGTCGTAGAGTAGGAATCATAGGTTCTAAACCACACAAAATATTTTGTGTTGTAGTTGTGTTATTGTTTTCATTTATTATTTGTATTTTTATTTCTATTCCGCTGCGCTAATAAAAGTTGTAGATAAGAACGCAATCGAAAGCAAAGAAATAACAAAAAATGCTATTCACCCTACTCTAGCACGACCACATCAGTCCTTACAATTGGTATCAGAGCTTGGATGCTCCTTAAGGATTAACAACTGAGGGAGCATCGCTTGAGGGCAAGATGGAGCCAAGTATTAGACTAGGCGATGACATCATGGTTCCACCTACCTTCGACCGCAAAAATTTCACGTATTGGAAAGATAGAATGATGTATTTTCTTATGTGTGATTTTGGTAATTGGATTAGCGTTATGGTAGGGTTCGATGCTCCTGTTAGTGAAAACCCTAGAGTTGATCATGTGATGATTGTTGTATCATATTCCTATATATATATTTATAAAGAAATTTCTTTATGGTTATTATACTTACTTGTATTGGTGCCAAATAACAAAGTATAATAGCATCCTTGAGTAGAAGGTTCTTATCTATATCAATCGATTGGTTGAATTGATAATGAGATGATATAGAGAATACTACTCTTAATCATTCCTAGTGAAGTATTAATATTTAGGGACAATGTTAATGCGAAGAGACTAGCATGTAGGTCAACTCGATGACTTGATCTCACAAGTTAAGGATATGAGATATCAAGTTGACACATGGTTATGCATTGAAGAATGTATACTGAATGACCCGCCATGAGAAAGTATCATGGATCGTTATATGAGTGTCATATACTTTCTCATGTAACTATTAGTATGACTATTAGTTCTTGGACCTGAAGTCACCATGGTTCCCTATATAAGGAGTTGTATACTTTGGCTTCGTCAAACATCATCCGTAAATGGGTGGACTATAAAGGCGATTACTAGGTATGTAACAAATTATGCGGAGGGATGTGAGTGTTGTAGATGGGTTCTATCCCTCCTATATGACAGGAGTGATATCATGATTCTTGATAGAGTGAGACCACTAAGTGCATGACCATGCCCAAATGAGTCAATATGAGATATTGAACTCATTTGATTAGAGTGCGTCTACTTGGAGTTCAAGATATAGATTGTATAGAGAATGACACGGTCTATGCCTCAATTGATCAATCTAGATATCAAGGATAGAGGGACATTGTCACATATTGTAAGAGTCACAATTAGTAGTCATAATGGTGATGTTGGATCTCAAAATTCTTATAACTTGGGTAGCAATGATGTGTTGCTAGATACCGCTAATTGCTTATATTTCTAAATAAGTTTAGGAGCATTACCAACGTTACAAGAACCTATAGGGTCACACACAAAGGGCAATTAGATGGAGATTAGGTTCATATGATGGACCAAGAGGATTAGGTTCATGTGATGAACCAAATTGGATTAAGATTAATCCAAATTATACAAATTGATTCAAGTGTTGAATGAGTCTAATTTAGATTTGATTCATTAAGTCAATTTAAACTAATGAATAGAGATTCATTAAATTAAATTGACTTGAATCAAAGGTTAGATTTGATCAACCATGGGAGATAAGAGGTCAAGTTTGACTTGACTTGAGAGGGAAGATGAAGGGTCAAGTTTGACTTGACCAAATGCCACTTCATGGTGACTTGGCATAGGGCTGGCCAATGATGATGTTCCACATCATCATGGACGAATCATGGTGTGTCACCTCATGAGGAAGACCAAGAGCCATGGCTCTTGGTATTACATGGATGTTTTTAACCCTCCTTAAGTGGTCGACCAAAAATATAAGTGAGGCTAATTGAATTCTTCTTCTTCCTTCTCCTTTCTTCTTCTCTCCCTCTCCTCCATTGCCGAGATCTCCCAAGAGTGCTAGCACACTCTAAGTGGTTCTCTCCACCTTTTGTCCGTGTGGATATATGTAGAGGAGTGTACACTTGACACTCTACGAGATCCGGTAACCTTTTGGACGAGCGGGATAAGCGAAGGGCATCGCTACAAGGGTAACATTCTTCCCATGTAGATCTAAGGTAGATCTAGTGTAGATAAACATGTACATGAATTTTATTTATCTTCGCACGGATCCGTGGCTAGCTTCCGAGGTTTCCGCAATGCAAAAAGCAGTTTTTGCGGCTCGGAGAGTCTAACAGCTCTAAAGGATGAGAAGGGGAGAATACTCAAGAAGAAGAAGTGGACCATGTTGGGATCTTTTGCGAAAAGCAATCGCATAACACAACAGAAATTGGACCCCTCCAGAGATCTATGTGTATACATAGTATCGTGATCATTCTTACAACTATATCTAGTTGAGAGATTACCCTTGATGTGTAGTCTTTCGCAATCCCAACAACAACCTTTTACAATGGATCTCAGTGCGATCAGGATGGTTGTGCCTCTATGGTATCCACATGAACACTCTTTTAGAAAATCAAAGTCTTTTGTTTTGCTAGCAACCACCTAAAAGACTTTCAGCTAAAAGTGGGAGGAATAGAGATGTTCGGTCAAGAAAATGAGAAGAAGAAGAAGTCTCTCTCTCAAGAAGATGAGAAGAAAACCTTTTAAAGATGTTTCTTCCATCCTTTGGTTTTCCCACTTCAATGCATGATTAATTCACATTAATCATGCATGATAAGAGATTTCTTCCAACCTTTGGTTTTCCCTCTTCAATGCATGATTAATTCATATTAATCATGCATGATGAATCCATATCATTCATCTTCTTCAAATTAATTTGAGTCCAACTCAAATTCAACCAATTTAAGTCTAACTCAAATTCGTCCAACTTATTTTAGTCTAACTCAAATCCATCCCTTTCAATGAGTATAACTTAATGATTACAATTCAATAGCTTAATGGTTCAGTTAGTCAAACTAAAATGAATCCATCTCCAAAACAATATGTTCTTTGTGTGTGACCCAATAGGCTCTCATAACATTGCCAATGTCTCTAAAACCCCTTTTAGAAACATAAACAATGAGTGACATCTATCAATGCATCATTACTACCCAAGTGATGAGAATATCGATATTCGACATAATCTGTCTGTGACTATTGTCTTGTATGACTCAATTCTTCAATCCTAGATATCTAGATTGATCAATGAGGCATAGACCGTGTTATCCTCTTATCAATCTTTTTGTTTCTTGTTCTCCAAGTAGGCTACCCCAATTAAATGAGCTCAATATGTCATATTGACTTATTTGAGCATGCCCATGCATTTTAGTAGTCATACTTTATCAAGGGGCCCACAGATATCACTTCCGTCATATGGAAGAGATAGATCTCATCTACATCACTCACATCCCTCCGCATAAATCATTGCATACCCAATGATCGACTTTATAGTCTACCTTGTTACAGGTGACGTTTGTCCATACCAAAGTATACAACTCTTTATGCAGGGAACTGTAGTGATTTTAGGTCTAAAGACTATTCATATCAATAACCACTATGAGAATGTTTATGACACTCATATGACAATCTATGAAACATTCTCATAGTGGGTCTGTTCAGTACATATTCTCTAATATATACCCAACTGTCAACTTAATATCCTACATCCATGACTTGTGAGATTAATCCATCAGTTGACCTACATGCTAGTCCATTACAAAAATAAGCAAATTTGGCGATGAATATTGCAAGAAATTTTGGAAAAAAAATTCATTGCAAAAATTTTTTGCAACGAAAAAAATTTCATTGCAAATAATTCGCCGCCAAATTCTGCAATGAAAAATAAAAATTCGTCGCCAAATTGCAATGAATAATATTTTTATTGCAAAATTCGTCACCAAATTTGGCGATGAATTTATTTTTTCATCGCCAAATTGACAACAAAAAAAAAATTCGTTGTCAAATTTGTGATGAAAAATAAATTCGTTGCCAAAGTCTAATAAACGTATTTCCATGAATAAAATTAAATTTGGCGACAAATATTTTTTCGTCGCCAAATCGGCAACGGAAAACAATTCATTGCAAAATTTTCAAGATCAGTTGACTGACGGATACAATCAGTCGACTGAATATACAACCAGTTCGACTGATCGGTCGGCTACAAAAGGTTTTGTATTGTGTTACAGTAATGATAGTCAACTGGTCATTTTCATCAGTCGACTGCCAAGTGAGGAGTCGACTGCCCAGTCGGCTACGAAACACTTTGAAAGGTGCTACAGTACCATCAGTCGACTGATGTTGAAAATCTATTTTGTCGCCGCATTTTTTCATGTATCAGTCGACTGATGGTTTACATCAGTCGACTGATACATCTATTTTTGCAACAAAAATAGTATTTTCGTTATAAATTTGGAAAAATAAAAAAAATATTTTTTTAGATTATACTTTTTTCCCTATTTTACAATAAATACACACAACAATATAAATAAATTTAGACATCAAACTTTAGTACGGAATTAATATATATATAACAAACCTAAACAAACTTACAAATACATAGATATCGTTTGTCAAAAGTCAAGTAACATTTAAATACAACAAATAAATTCAAAGGTAACCACCATCATCATCAAAAAATACATCATCATTGTCATTATGACAGGGATCAGGAGGAGGAGCAGATCCAAAAAGAGGAAGTTGACTTGAACTAGACGTTAATTGAAGATGTTGCATAATGAATATTTGTTGCCTTTGAAATTTGTTCATCTTTTCATTTAAGTCTTTTACTTTTTGAGCGTTTTCTCTCGATTCAGCTTCCTTCTGCGCTAGTAACTCCCTCAAATGATTAACCTCTTTGGTTAATTGAATTACTTGTGCTTTTGATGTCGGGGAGGATGAAGAAGAAG
This sequence comes from Wurfbainia villosa, assembly GCA_025175895.1. Lineage (NCBI taxonomy): Eukaryota > Viridiplantae > Streptophyta > Magnoliopsida > Zingiberales > Zingiberaceae > Wurfbainia > Wurfbainia villosa. The sequence continues at coordinate 77,681,681 of CM046001.1, read as the reverse complement.
CACCAAGAACTCTATAGGATCGACTCAAAGAACCGAGTCTAATTAGTCTTCCACTTTTCGGCCCTCGAGTTGCTTCGAGCCATAAATTTATATTGCTAACAGAAGGCTCAGATTCGACTGTATCATCGCTTGCACTCCAATTTCTCTGTAAAAGTTCATCATATTTCTCCTGTCATGAAAGAAAAAAATTAAATACTAACATAAGAATTTAAATTTTTAAAATTACAAACCTTCATTGTTCTAGCTCTTTCCCCACTCTACGTCTTATCTTTCTTTCGGAATGTATGGGTGAAAGTGTCTATAAATAATGGCTCAGTCCCCGTCTCCTGGGCCTAAATAAATAGTTAAAATTTATAAATTATTGAGTATTAGATTACAAAATTATAATTTGAGAACACTCACCAATCGATGTCTATGCTCATCGATATTTATTGATCCTCTTGCATACGTGGCAGACATAACGTCAGAATTCCAATGCTGATTTTGCTTATTCTGCTCACTCCTCCGTTTGCTATCTTCAGATCTCCAATGTGCAATAATTTTATTTCAATTCTCCTCGATTATACAGTGTGATTTTTTTTCTAGTTTTCGCATGATTGAGTATGTTTCTCATATGATCGCCACACTTTTTTCTTAAAAATCCTCCTAATCTCTAGTGTTTGACTCTCCTTCCAAGTAAATACCCACTTCTGTAGAGAAAAATTAAATTGATTATATTAACTGCAATTTTATATGCAAAATGATTTAAATAAGTTACCTTGAACTCATTCCACCACAGAATTTTTATTTCTTCCGATGTGCTCGTATAAGTCATAGAAGCTCCACCCCAATGGTTATTTATTATTTTATTCACCTCGTTAATAACATGTACAGAATTTATAAATCTAACATAAAATAAAAACAAACCTCGTTAGATACTTGTAAAAATATATATCGTATTAAAAAATAAACATAGATAATCTAAAACTCGAATACTTACAATTCTCCACGCTGAGATATCAACTCTCTTGTATCTTCCCTCTCCACGAGTGATTATTGTACTGAGGAAGATACATTAGCAGGTATCTATTGAGAACCAGAAGATCCTGCAACTGGAGAAGAGGTGGAGGGCACATTTTCTGCAAGAGCATCATAATGTGCAGGGGCTGAAGCAGAGGAAGACTGTGATCTTCCATCACTACTCCATCTATGACCGCCACATCGAAACTAACAATCATAATTATTAGAAGAATATGACAGTAAAAAATATATATTTGCATATAGAATTTATAATATGAACAATATGAAAAAATTATCATATTTATAGCAACTGGATGACCTAAAAAAATAGTTCATTAGTATATCAAATATATGAAATTTTGAATTAGACAGTAAATTAAAACATAATTGGTACTCAATAAAAAGTTACCCACAATTAGAAATCGAAGTCCGCATTACAATTTTCATCCTGGTCATGTGTCTATTCATCATCGTCATCGTCATCGTCATCGTTATCCTCATCCTCATCAACACCCTCATCCTCATAATTAAAATCTTCATCTTCATCCTCATTCAGTTCACTTGCATCAACGGCTACTACTACGCCGCTGGGATCTTGTAACATTGAAATATTATATTCTTCGATATGAAATGTATTGACAACTTCATCTTGTTGATATGCTATGTCTTCCCAATGTTCCTCAATTTTATTACGTGCTTTTGTTTTACAAACAACCCACCAATCACTTTTGTCTCGTCTCAGACTAGGATATGAAGCATAAAATACTTGAATCGCTTGTTGTGCTAACACAAATGGTTCATACCTCTTGCATATTTTTTTGTAATTAATTTCAACCATATTAAACTGTGGATGCACCCTCATGCCTTTGATAGGGTCAAACCAATGACACATAAATAAAATAACTCGCAAATCTGAGCCTGGGTACGCTACCTCTAAAATTTCATCTAGCAAGCCGTAAAATTCATTCCTTGCACCTCCATCATTAGATGACTGAACACAAACTCCACTATTCATTGTAGTTTACCCAGTTCTATAATTTTGAGTATGAAAATTATATCAATTTATGAAATATGCTGGCCAAGTTTTCACCATTGAGTTTGAACCCCATGATAGATGTTTTATTAGGTCTTGCTCAATGTGAGAATGATTATCAAGAATCTAAAGTCAAATAAATATGTGCTAAAGTCAAGATTTATCAAATTTATTATCATAGACTACTTACATATTTTTTGAACCATTATGCAAATTCTTCATCGCAGAAACGATTAAACTCATGCTCCGGAAGCTCAGAATATAGAGTTTGGAAAATCCTACCATAAAATTAAATATAACATGAACAATAATTTACGATATATGAAATATATAATATAACATTTATATACTCACTCAAAATACAATGTTACTTTTGGATAGTTCAATAAAATATATGTGTGGAATGCTCGTCAATCCCGACCAGTTAAGTATCTACTTGTACAAGATCCACTTGGTCGACTAAGGTGGTTAAAAATTGAGAATGCCTTCAAATTTGGATCAATGGGACCCTCATCATTTCTTCCTGCTTTTCGACTCTTGCATTGAATGTGAGGTTCAAAATAATATGATGCAAAAGTCATAACTTCCTCCACAATATATGCATTAACAATAGAAGCTTCAACATGAGCCTTATTTTTCACCTTTTTTTTTCAAGTGATAGAGGAATCTAAGATTAATACAATAAAATTTATTAGAAAATAAATTATACTAAATTTTATCAAATGAAATAACAATGATAAAAAAATATCAATAAATTCACCTTTTAAATAGATACATCCATCGAAATTGAACAGGACCTCTAACTTTAGCCTCATATGGCAAGTGAACCAAAAGATGTTCCATGGAATCAAAAAATACTGGTTGGTAACAGTTCCTTCAAAGCAATAGGAATTAGTCTTTCCATGAATATATGACAGTCATGACTTTTCAAACCAATCAATTTGCATTCTTTCAAATCAACGCATCTGCCAAGATTAGAGACATAACCATCAGGAAATCTCAATGATTTCAACCATTCACAAACAATCCGTCTCTGATCCTTATTCAATGTATAAACTGCTTTCGGTTTTGGTCCCCTACTATTTTCATCAACATCAAGGGTGGGTCATTTACAGATGAGACACAAATCTTTTCTTGCATTCAGATTGTCTTTTATTTTTTCGATAATATCCATCACCGTATTTATCATATTATTAAAAACATTCTTCTCAATATGCATTAAATCAAGATTGTGATGAATCAAATTACTCTTTCAATACGGTAAATCTCAAAATATACTCAATTTAGTCCATTTATGCGTAATTCCATAGTCATATGTTGTAACATTTGATTCTTCAATAACAGATGGAAAGTTAAGCACTCTTTGCTATAAAATTTGACCGGTGAATCTCAATGGTGGAGGTGTTCTTTCAATTCTATTCTTAGTGAATTCTTCTTTATTTCTTCTGAATTTATGATTTGGCGGTAAAAATTGTCTATGACAATCAAAATAACTTGGTTTCTTTCCGTGTTTCAATCTGAATATCTTTGATCTCTCTATACATATTGGACATCCTAAAATCCCCGCGGTACTCTAGCCCGATAACATCCCATAAGCAGGAAAATCATTTATGGTCCAAAGAAGTGAAACTCTCATTGTGAACATCTGATTAGGATGGGCATCATATGTGGAAACACCCTCGTCCCATAGTTGGATCAACTCGACAATCAACGATTGCATGTAAACATCTATTAATTTATTTGGATTATGAGGGTCAGGCAATCAATGTTAAAAACATATAAGGTATTTTCATACACATACCGGGTGGAATATTATACGGACTTACGATAATTGGTGAGGGTGTTATCGTAATAAGTTTTTGCTTATATGCCAAATAGAGAAAATCCATCAACACATAAACCCAACCTGATGTTTCAAGTCTCATTCGCAAACTTAGGATATATTCTACCAAAATTTTTTCACGCCTCTGCATCTGATAGATGACACATTAGCCCATCCTCTGTTTCATGATTTGCATGTCAAGTCATATGTTCAACAGTGACCTTTGATGCATAAAGCCTTTGCAATCTAGGAGTTAAAGGCAAATAGAACATTTGTCTGAATGATTTTAATCACTTATTACGATTTGATCTCGTGGTACTCTTGTACCTGCATTGACAATAGAATTTACAAGTCTCTAAATCTGAATTATCTCCCCAATATAGCATACAACCATCTCTGTAAACATCAATTCTTTGCACCAGAAGACCTAAATATTTCATAAGTTTTTTCATACTGTAAAAATCGTTCGACATTATGTGATCATGCGATAATACTTTTCCAATAACTTGAACAAAATCATTAAAATAATCTTCGGACACATTATGCTCAGCTTTAACATTCAACAATCTTGCAGTGAGAGATAATTTAGTGTGACTGTCACAACCAAACCACATGAGTTCATTTGTAGCTCTCAACACTTCTTGAAATTTGACATATGACTCATTGTACACATTTTCATGAACACTAGTTACTTCTACCTCCTCCAACGGCGTTGAATAACTAGTATACATGTGTTCAAATGTTTGAGGATAATTAGAACTTCAGCATTTGGTTCGTTATTCAAATTATGACCAACTGCATCAACTATCATCCTCTGGTATGGATTGAATTGATCATAATATATTTTCTCTCCACTAACTGTCCTTTGTATGTTTCGTCCAACCTCTTCATCAGATATAAATGGTTCACCATGACAAGTCCAATTATAATAATTTGGTGTAAAACCAAATCTACAAAGATGTTCTCGAACTTTATCACACTAAAAAAATTTACCATTATAACATTTTTTGCACGGAGACCTTAATTTATTCCCATCCATAAACTCAACATTGCTATTAGCAAATGTCAAAAATTGTTCCAACCCAATAATAAATTCATCGGTTAAACCACGACGTTCTGGTAAATTCTTTTTATACATCCAACTTCGTTCTCTCTCCATTTATCCTATTTTCAAAATTATATCAAGGATTAATTTTAATTTTTTCCCAAATTTCATCCATATATATCAATCTAACAATAAATTTATACTCAAAATAAATTTTTCTAGTACTAAATATGATTTTGTGTGATATTTAATTGCAAACTATAATATCATTTCGAACAAATATTATATATTTACAGTAATAGAATTACTTAAAATCAAACATTAATTATATAGAATATAAAATAATAATACTACAATTTTATAAATATACAATATTTATACGTACCTATCCTGATGGAAACAATGGATGAGCTCATAGCTAGCTAAAGACTTCACGAACACACCGAACACCTTAATGACGAAGTACAACAAACCTAAGAAAAATAAAATATTAATTTTGTATTTAGATTACACATTATACTAATTTATATAATTTGAATAACATTTTAACTCTATTGTTACGATGATAAACGACCCCATTTGATTGTGCATACGTCGTCTAGAACAAATGCTCCAGTTGGGACGACGATTAACCACCCAAACCATGCCCCATGGTAGGCGCCACCGCCCACAAAGAAGGCCACCTCGCGAGAGCGTAAATTCACGAGAGCTACGCAAGAATCGGCCGCGCGAGGGCACGCGCAATCGCTGCGGTGGTGTGGCTCGCAACAGCACTGGAGGTGTGGCTGGCCGCAATAGCTATCGCGGCATGGCGGTCGGCCAATACCGCAAGGTGTGGCCGCTCGTGGTAGTTGTCGTGTGGCAATGCGGTAACTGCCACATGGCGTGGCCTGGCGATAGCAGCCGTGTAAAATACAAAAAAAAAAATTATATATGGATTAAACCCTTTAATTAATCTGGATTTAAATAGTGGGTTAATTGGGTTTAATTAGCAGACTAATGGGGTTAATTATCTTGTTGGGCTGAAATTGGGCTTGGGCTGAAATTGGGCTTGACTTGGGTTAAGGGTTGAACCAAATGACTTGAGCCCAAAATCGCCGAACCACCTTCATAATCTCCCCAATCACGATTTCCACTCCTCACCATCGTCGCGCGATTCTTCCCTGCTTCGTCGCCGCGGCCGATCTCCTCCGACGCCGACCTGATTGGCAGTCGCCTTGGATCTCGAAGCTCGGTTCGTCGGCGTCTCTTCTTCCTTGTCCTTTCATCGCCATTTTATATCGTATCGAGCAGAGCTCCAGTTGACTTTGTTGTCTCTCGTCGGTCGACACTGCAGCTGCCCGAGTTGGTGATATCAAGAGAGGCTGGTGGCTTAGGGTTCTCGATGATGACCCGATCCGCCGGCGAGAGGGACTCCAGTCAAACTCCGTCGGGTGAGAGACCTCGCTGGGAGCTGGGATCGGCGGCAGTTTTCATCGAGTCTTCGATCTAAGCTAGGGCAGTGATTGGAGCAGTTTTCGTGGGTGAACAGGGGAGAAACGGTGCTAGTGGAGATCCATGATCATGTTCGGTTGATCGGGCCGGCGACTACGATTGGTATAGAAGGTATGTCGGTGTATGATTTTCGGTTACAGTGATTGAGATGTTGTTATGTGGTAAGATTTTTTTATTTATCTGGGTGATTGTTTGGGCAGAGGGTTGAGGGAGGAAATAGATGGTGGCTGTAGAGCAACTATGGTGATCGGAGTTGAGCTGGGAAGCTAGATTTGAATTGGCAAGGTAAGGTAAGTTTTTATTAGTATATTTACGATTAATATGGTGGATCGATAAGTTTGGTTTGCTTTATGAATTGGCTGTAGATTATGTGTATTCGTGATGTGTCGATAGCTTCACAGCAACCTCCAGCATCATCCATACAGTTGTTGCGATTCCCCTATTTTTGTGAGCTTAATCAGGTTGTGACAGTGGGATTGCTTGTTTCTAATCTCGCCAATTAACCAAGTGTCGTGGTTCATATGGTTGTGAGGATTAAAAGAATTGAGTTTCTTGTAAATCCAGTTGGTGATGGATTGGGAAGGAAGGTAATATAAGTAATGATCCGGATCTGGTGTCTTAACTTGTGATTTTAGGTGATGAAGATGATATGAGTAGGGCTTTCCTTATTGGAATTGATTATGCAGATTGATACCCTAAGCTATGATCAAGATGTTGTTCAGTGGAAGCTAAACTTGGTGGATTTTGGATTTGGAATACTTTAGGAAGGTATACTATATATGTAGATGATGTTGTAGTTAATTGTTGATTATTAGTTGTGAACGTAGTAGATGTATGTACTTGCTAATTAAATTGGTGGGTATGTTCATGATGTTAAGGTGTATCAGATTGGGATAATCGAGTTTCTAACTTGTATTCGAGGAAAGAATGTGGATATAGAAATGTAGTAGTTAACCTGTATATTTGTTAGGTGTTAGAACTTAACTGTAGTTGCCATTATATGTAGGTTTGGGATACGAAGCAGGTCCACGACCGGGAGGATTATTCGAGCTTCGTATCAGGTGGGTAATATCTACCTGGTCCGGTAGTTTTGATCAATTACAGTGCATGATCTTGGATATATATGTTTATATTTATTTACCTTAAATCCACTCATGTTAATCATATGCTTGTACTGCCTTGACCTTTGAGATATAAACTCTGGTACTTCATTGATTATCTAGCTCGGATAGGAACTATAAACCCTATTATGTATATAGATGTTCAGTAAGTACATGTGGTTAGGGTTATCTTTGTGACTTCAGATTGGTTTACTGTATTACATCACTAGGGTTAGGTGATGGTTTGGATTATGGAGTCGATTGTTATATCATATCCGTATTAGTGGTGCATTTATGATTGATCTAGTTGTATGTGCATAGATAATTGTATGGTTGCCCGTATGTGACCAGGGACTAGAAGTCCTAGTGTGATGGTATATCCATTAGGGATTGTATGCCTGTGTATGGTTATATGGATGGTCGATTGTATATCGCTACTGACTAGAGGTCTTAGCGTGGTTGTCTGTCAGATGAGTATGACTCTTTATGCGATAGAGAGAGTCTTATGGATTGTAGTCCTTGCATAGTTGACTTTTAGTTGACCAGGACTCCCAGTGGGATAGGGAGTGTCGCGAGGATACATGTATGGAGCTATGCATCATCACATTGCATGCATGCTGTTGACTGGGTCTCCCTTGTGGATTGAGACAAGTCATCAGTCATCCTGCCTCCCCGGCCACTCGGGGTAGTGGTAGCAGGGTTGAGGGCAGAGCATTGGATGTCGCTGCGACCACTAGGGATGGTGGTAGCTGGAGATGCGCACTTTGCCACTGTGCAGAGTGGTGTTAGCACTCGCCCACTATAGACGGTGGTTGTGTGAGGTGCTGTTGTCCTGTGTGCGGCGTTTGTCTACTCATGGGTAGGGACAGCGTGGCTTGCAGCAGGGGCCCCTAGGAGTAGTTAGCTTTTTACGCTTATACACTACTCAGTCATACTACCCAACTCGGCCACTCGAGAGTGGTGGCAATGAGTCGGGCTAGTTGTCATTTGTCGTGCCACCGCCACTCGGGGTCGTGGTTGGGACGGTCCGCAGATGATGACCATGCATATGCATTGCTGATATATATGTATGCATGTATTTGATATATGTTTTACATATGCCTGTGAGATGCTGCATTTGATTGAGCTATGATTGTTGTACATGCTTGTACATCATGATACATGCCATTTGCATTTTATTTACTGCTATGTGTTGAGCATGATACATGCGTTGATTCAGACTGTTATATGCATTTGATTAGCATCATGTCATTGTGTGGTACGATGGGTTATTATACAGTGATCATATATCTGTTCATATGTCAGTATTGTATCGGTATGGGATTGACCTAGTACATTATATGGGTTATGTTATTGTATATCTGTCAGGATGATATAGCTTATGGTGTTACAGACCGTCAGGTACGTTGGTACATTACTTTATGTTCAGTTGAGCAGTTTAGTATATACATTGCGTATGACTTTCATTTGTAGTTACTTGTTATTAGAGTTGATAGGATCGTATGTCTATTGGACTCATCTATACCTATAGATCTTCACATGTATACTTGTAGATTTCTTTACCCTATATGTTCATGCACTTTCTATATATTACCCCACGAGTTTATACTCACCACCCCTGACCTCTGGGTTTTCGTCGCCAGATAATGTTAGAAGATTTCTTGACGTTGAGCTCACCGGTGATACCATCTCACACGGACGAATGGACCTGTTTCGTATTGTTGTATTACTATGGATTGTCGTTTGTGGTTTTAACTGTATTGTTTCCAGATCTGTGATATACGGACGTATTGTATATATTTGGCTTTCGCTGTTGCTTCTATTATGTTTCTTGTTGTGTCAAGTCACTCCGGAGTGCACAGTTGGGTCATTGTATCTTGTTGATCTGTTTGTATTGTTTCCGCTGTGTTTATTATGTTTGAGGCGTGACAAGCCACTATGTGGTCGCCGCAGTTGCGCGAGGCCGCATGCGTTTGCAGGCGGTGAGATTAGCAGGCCCTTACAGCAGCAGCCGCGAGCTCGCGAGGTCGCGAGGGCATGCAGCAGCAGCTGTGAGCTCGCGGCACCTACCACACGAGCTCGCAGCGTGGCTGTCGTGAGCTCGCACGGCACCGCCGTCGCTGCTCCGGCGATAGCGATGGAACGCACCGAGAGAGGAAGCGGGGAGGAAGAGGAGTGTACCGACAAGATAGATCGGGGAAGAGGATGTCGTGAGATTCAATTGGGGAAAGGAAGGGGGAATAATTAGGGAGAAATTGGCGACGAATCCTATTTCGTTGCTAAATTTGTCGGAAAATTTGTGACGAATACTAGATTCGTTGCCAATTTGGCGACGAAATTTATTATTCGTCGCCAAATTGGCGATGAATTTATTTTTCGTCCCCAATTTTAATTGCCAATTTAGCGATTTATTATATTCGTCGCCAATTTATTTTTCATCGCCAATTTAGCGACGAATATTATATTCGTCGCAAAAATTATAATTGCATCCTGACAAAATAATCGAAATTTTCCGTCGCCAAATTTGATGGAAAATTTCCAGCGAATTCATGAATTTGTTGCTAATTTTGGCAATGAATTTTAGATTCATTGCTAATTTGCAACGAAAAAAATTTCGTTGCAAAATTTGCAATGAATTTATGAAATCGTTGGAAATTTTCCATCAAATTTGGCAAGGAAAAATTTGCAACGAATTTTGCGACGAATTTTGCAATGAAAATTAAATGTTAGAAATTTAAATAATTTTGCAACAAAAAAATTTTTGTTGGAAATTTCGTTACTAATTTACGATGAAATTTAAAATTCATCACAAATTTTGTTGCAGATTTGCAACAAATTTTTTTCATTGCCAAATTTCGTTGTCAATTTGATATTTTTTTGTAGTGGTCTCAATGTATTAATATTATCCTTGTATATTAATACTTGACTAGGAATAGTTACAAGTAGTGTTCTATGTATATCTATAGTATCCCACTATCAAGTCACCAACTTGATATACCATAGACTAGAACCAACTACCCTAGAATATTATTATATTTATTCAAATGACACATCAATAAAGTAAATACAATAACCATAAACTCTGCCTTTATTATGAAATTTGATACAAAAGTTCCCTTACCAATCATTTCATAATTGGCACTTAGGGCTAATACTAACAAACCAAGGAGCAAATCCGATATTTTGAAATTAATAATAAGGTAACAAAAATATTGGTTAATTTGTTATCTAACGATATTTTGGTGAAGTTAGATGAGTTTAAGGATGCTAAGGAATTATGGAGTAAGCTAGCCAAGCTCCATGAGAATCCATCACTGGCTCAAGAAGTAGAGGAGAAAGTCAGAAAAGAATTAAGGTGCTCATCCTCTCAAGCTCAAGAAGAAAGCTCATCATCATCCCAAGAGCTTGAGGATTCAGAAGTAAAGATGCTCAACATCCAGGTCGGTAGAGGAGGTTGAAAAAGTCTCCACCTCTAGGATTGAGGGGAAGGAGACTAGGTCTTCAATACCGGAGCAAGAGCAAGAGGGGTCATTTACCTCCGGGAGAAATGAAGAAGAGATTCAAAATTCTCCTACCATCCAATTGGGTAACTCAAATTCATGATTTAAAAATAAAAATCATATAACATGTTTTGAGAGTAGGGATCAAGGGCACTATAAGAGCAAGTGTCCTAGATTGAAGAAGAAGGCTCAACTGACGCCTAAAGTCAAGGACAAGTCAAAGGAGGCGGAGCCCCAATTACGAAGAGCAAGGAGCACATTGTATGCTTCAAATGTAAAAAAAAGGGACACTATATAAGTCAATGTCCTAGGGATAGTCATTGTACCAAGGACAAAAGGAAGATCTTAAATGTAGGGGGAGCTAAGGCAAACCCTAAGGTATATTTTAATAATGCTCTTTCTTTATGTAAGGATAAAAAGCATGCTAGGAATAATTTTAATGCACTTGCTATTGTTCATAATAAAAAGCATGCTAGTAGTAAGCCTAAGGATCAATTTAAAAATAAGCATTTTTGTTTAGGGGCTAAATCATATGAAATTAAGCCTAAGGATAATTCTAGGTCAATCCCACCTAAGGATAACAAGAACCTAGGCATAAATCCAAAAAAATCTAGACACATGCCTTGGAAGAAGAATATCTCAAGAAATAATAAAAATTCAAAAATTGAGATATTAGAAAAGGAAAACCGAGCCTTGAGATTAAGGCTTGAGAAATTGGAAAATACCCTTAATAATATGGCAAACTCAATTAAAGGGTATAATGGGCAAACCTTAGGTGTTAGAAGGTAAGAACTATCCAAGGATAGGAAAGACTTGGGTCACAAGCCTGTCCAAGGTAGTAATGCCAACCTACCATAGCATTCCATTTGACTATGGAACTTTTTCTAGGTCTAGGAAAACCAAGGTCACAAGGGAGGCTATCCCTAGAGTTGATCGCGGTAAGTGTCTAGTGGCCAAGGTTTCTAAGAAACCTATGAAGGTCACTAAGAAAGTTACAAGGGGAGTTACCCCTAAGGTTACCCTGATGTAATTGAGAGATGTCCTATGACAATAGCCTTAGAAGTTATTAATAAAATTCACTATTTGAGTATGCATTGGTTATGTATTTGATTGGATCTTAAACTCATCTACTGAAGTCCACAATACGATACATAGCATGAAATAAATTTTGATTGGATCATAATTAGTGGGTTTCTTATTATATGTAATTATGTAAGTATTGAAACTATCCCTAGTCGACGATTTCTAATCTTACCAATTCTGTGAGACTAGCACATGTTATGCTCCTTGGTTTATCCAAGCATTCGGTACTCATTGGATGGAAGCATATGGATGTTGAGAGTGAACATGTGGATGCTAGTTATGATAACTAGTTCATTGGAATGACCTTCTATGAGACTTTATATAGTTTTATATGTCGTTGAAGATCTCATTGCAACTCGAGTGTGAGATTCCTTAGACTTGAGGTATTCAAGTCATCTTGATAATGGCGCCTTATACTTTGACTTCTTCGTAGCCATCTCCATAAAAGGTGTAACTCTAGGTTGATTGGGTATAAGTCAAAATGATCGAAGGTGTTTGAATAGCCCACAGAGAATTCACCACTCCTTATGTAAAGAAAATGAATACCCTAGGTCTCTTGGCAGGATTATTACTCAGAAGTTTCTGGCCAGAGCAAGCATGATAAGAAGATAGTCTTCTTGAGAACATATAAGAGTAACTAGAATCCACAGGACAAGGAAACTAACTTGGGCTAGGTGTTGTTGGTGCAATTGGCCCAGGTCACGATTGACAAGATTCGAGTAGTATTTTGATGTTTGACAAAGGATTAATCATTGTTTAACAATGGTTTGGGGAGATGGTTGACAAGGGGTTGACCATAGCATGGAAAGTCCAAGTCATGGGTACTTGGCATGAGAAGTCCAAGTGGGACACTTGGCAATTGGAAAGTCCAAGCATGGGTCTTGGCAAATGGAAAGTCCAAGTCATGGGTACTTGGCATGGGAAGTCCAAGTCTTGGGTACTTGGCATGAGAAGTCCAAGTGGTACACTTGGCAATTGGAAAGTCCAAGCACGGGTCTTGGCAAATGGAAATCCAAGTTATGGGTACTCGGCATGGGAAGTCCAAGTCTTAGGTACTTGGCATGAGAAGTTCAAGTGGGACACTTGGCAATTGGAATGTCCAAGCATGGGTTTTGGCAAATGGAAAGTCCAAGTCATGGATACTTGGCATGAGAAGTCCAAGTCTTGAGTACTTGTCATGAGAAGTCCAAGTGGGACACTTGGAAATTGGAAAGTCCAAGCATGGGTCTTGGAAAATGAAAAGTCCAACATCGGTTGGCAAGAAAAGTCCAAGAGTGTGATATTAGCAGCGTAAAGTCTGAGCGATAGTCTTGGGAGCATAAGTCCAATGTTTGGTGGTGTAAAGTCCAAGCATGTGTCTTAGCAGCATAAGTCCAAATGTACCTTAGCAATGTAGACACCGTTAGTATGACAATAGCCGATAGAGGTACTTGAAGGCTAACGTATGGATAAACAAGTCATGGATGACTTTGAGGGATCTGATAGGCGTGAGACTGATGGAGGTGGATAGAAGGCTTAGGTTTAGGCTAAGAGTGGTCTAGCAAGTATGAGGGGATCATACTTGGGGTTAAACCTCATGTTTAAGGTTTGTCAGTTGATTGGGGTTATGGACCAATCGACTGGTCAAGTGTTTTGACAATTGATAGCCGAGTCGACTTTGGGCAGTCAACTGGGATTATGACCTGTCGACTGATTGGAGTTGACTGGTGATTGACTGTGACCGAGTGGCCTTAGCAGTCGATTGTAATGTTATAGCAGTAGACTTCCCTACATGGCAGTCGACTGTTGGTTTTGGTCACCGGCACAGAACCTTCGATAGACGGATTAGTTCGACTCACGGAAGCGACAATCGGCTAGTAAGGGCGATCATTCTCGGAAATATCCGTTAGAGTTTTTCCAGCATAGATCAAGTCGTTGTGAGACAACGACTATAGGAGCAGTCGACTGATGGGTACGAGTAGTCGACTGCTAGGTGGAAATCATCTCGAGTTGTAGTTTTATAAGGAGCATGAAGGGGAGGTTTTTGGCCATGGTTCTTGAGGCGATTTGAAGGGGAATTGCTGCTGCAATTCAGACCTTCAAGACACTTCGCAAGCAACCAAAGATCAAGCATTCAAAGCATTCTTATAAAGTGTTTTTCTTTACTTATATTTCCTTTTATCTTTGTAATCGCTTGTATCTTTCATATTACTGTTGTAATCTTTTGTACGATATTTCTCCACCTCCGGTGTGTCACCGAGAAGGAGATTTATTAGTGGTGTGTGCATCACTAGAGCTCATTGAGCTCGCCCCATGGAGTGGGAGCCCTAAGGTTCTGAACCACGTATATTCTTGTGTTTTGATTGTGCTTGTGGTTTTGTATTTGTATTGTATTTTCTATTTCCGCTATGTACTAACCCAATTGTAGCAAGCACGCAATCGAATTACGTCAAGTGATGATTCCGCTATTCACCCCCCCCCTCTAGCGACGTATGATCCCCTACAGATGTGATGTAGTCAGCCTAATGGGGACGAGCACATAGACCATGTACTGCACCAAGTGGGTATAGGATGAGTGAAAGGAACAAAGCACGAAAATAACTATAGCTGCTAAAGGGTTCAAAAATGTTCTGGAGTCGATTTAGACTTTCCGATCAATTGAGGGTCATGATGTATTGCTAGGTGTCACTCATGATCTATTCATAATTAAGGGGTTAATTATGAATGACCAACATAGCTAGAAATCTATTGTGTCACACGCACTACGGGAGATCTTGAGACATAAAACAAGCCTAAGAATGGGATTCTCAATGAGAGAGGATGTATCTGGTTGGACCAGGCCAAGAGGGTGTGAAACGGAGGCCATGGAACTTCCTATGACCTTGTTGGACTTAGCACGACCATATCACACCTAAACGAAGTCAAACGAATCATACAGAGCCTCAACGACCATATCTAATCAGGCACGGGTCGTGCCTAGCTCTTTCTAAAAATGACCAAAACTAGAGTTGTGCACAGCAAGACACCCGACTAGTCATGTGTCCTGGCATAACTGTGTCTTTTGACACGTTTGGCCTTGTGTAAAACACACAACCATGTCACAACTCTATCGATTTTGGATTTTTCTTATGTAAATTTCCTGGGTTATTTTTACCTTAATTATGAGATAATTATGGAATGAAAGGTTCCATTTAAGCCTCCTTAGATGCCCTAATCAAGAGATCTATAAATATATCCCTTGATATTCTTTGGAGGTAATTCTTGGTTTTCTTTCTTGGTAGCCATCTTTTCTCTCCCTTTCCTTGTCTTGTCTCTGTCAGTTGGCTAGCACTAATCGGAGACAAAGGCTTGCTACTCTATTTGTTGTCTCAAGTGATCCCAGCATGGATACTGATAGAGGTAAGGCTCGTTTGTCTTGTTCATGATTTCGACAAATTCGATAAGAATCTGGAAGGTATAACTTCTCTCCTTTTGTGTGTTTGCATGAGATTATGTTAATAGCAAGGATTCTTGGCCCCCAGGGGATGTCTGGGATGAAATAAAAATTATTTTATTTTCTTTATTCCACTATGCTTGATCCTGGAATCTCCAACAATTGGTATCAGAGCCACCTTGTTTGTTTGACATAGATTTCATGTTGTAGGAGAATATTTAAAGCATGTTTGATGTTTTAATATTTCTGTGGGATGTTTTTCTATATGATATATTAAAGTATGCATGATTCTACATATAGGAGATGTCTGTACCTGAAAAAAATACCGAGGATGCATCTAGAAGCACCGAAGGTGTTGGCCACATCATTAGAGCCTAAGCATAGACTAGCCATGCGTTTGGGAATAGATTGCGTGGTTCGCATATCTAATTCTTAAAATGACATGTGTGTCAATTGTTCGGCTAACATTCACATCGGGAAATTTATTTCCTAATATGACCTTGGTTTTTCCATATTTAGGTTTATTTTCTATTATATATGAGACCAAGAATAACCTAAAATCATTCGTGCAAATATTAGGGCTAACACCTTCCATTAATATGGTTGATGTTGGGAATCGGTACGTCGCTAGAGAGGGTGAATAGCCTGTCATTAATGAAGATGGAAATCGATCGCGTGCTTGCTACAAACGTTAGTTGATGTACACGAATGCGACCTCAAATCTCACGACGAGAACCGTCGAGGACTCGAAGCGCGCCCATGCGCTCAACGCCCGCAAGTTCATAGATGTCATCAAGTAATAAAAAGATTATCGATCCCATATAAATTGTAGATCTTTCAGAGAGCTTCGATTTGATAGGTAGATCATTTTGTGAGTCCACTTGTGCGAAAAGTTATGGTTGTTTTACTGTCAACTACTCCAAAAGAGAATACTTGCAAACACACAACCAAAAGAAAGGTACCAAGACTTCGTCTTGGATTAGTAGTGCGGGAAGAAAAAAAACCTAAAAAAACACGAATTGAAAAATACGAAAAGAAAACCAAAAAGTGCTAGATTGGTGGTTTCACCAAATCTTAGCGCCTCCGCTCTAATACCAATTGTTGGATCGAGAAGCATTGCTAGAAGGGGGGGTTAATAGCGAGCGTAAATCTTTTCTTTTCGTTCGTTCGATACACGAGCAAGCATAGTGGAAAAATAAAAAGACACTTTTATTTTTACTTGGTTCGCAACCCAGCGGTTGCTACTCCAAGGCTCTAATGGTCCTAGACCGCGTATGGAGGGCAAAGCACTATAAGGTCTCCTCGTTAGAGGTAGGAGACAATGATCACAAAACCGAAAGTACGAGGAAGAGGCAACAAGCCTACCTCACCTCGTTACGATTAAAACAAAGAATACAATAACAAAAACAATTACTTGCTGCTGCTGCCGACAAAGAAGATTAGAACTTGTTGTCGCGTCGGCGTTATGACGGTGTTGGAGCTTTGGCATTGTAGGAGCACTTGAGAATAATCTTGATGAATCTTTGGGTTGGAATCCTCCCCTCCTTTTATAGATTTTGACCTCAGAATAAGTCTCCTCATCTTTTGGAATAGATCACGAGGTGGTACCAAATTTTATCGCGAAGTGGCCGCGTCAAATGTTATCCATTTTAACCTAGCACAAAAGGTTGATTCGTCGCCATCACGGATCGTGATGCCTTCCATCGATCGATCGATGAGCATCATCGATCGGCCTAATGAACAACAATGATCGCCGGCCACTTCCCTGCAATAAGAGGTTAGCACGAAAAATGATAAATGCGATGGTTTCTGACCGTCCGATCTCGACCTAGACCTTCCACAGGAAGTCTTAGTCGGATCGCCGCCTACGGTCGTCCTCGTACAGAGGACACAACCTTACCATCTCTCACTCACACGAGCTCACCTCAGCATCTACCTTGTAGCTTCTGCTTCCGGTCTTTCACCTGATTCCTTCGGCTCCCTCCGAAGTCATCCTGGTGTCGCCCGACCACCACAGCTCCCTCTGGGTGTCGTTGACCTTCGGCTTAGCTTAGCCTTTCTGCACACTTGATTTAGCTCGTGAGACAACGATGTAAACTTAACTTTGTGTCTTTGCCATAATCAAAATATAGGTTCGATTATCTGGTGCCCCTGCACCAATAGTTCCTACTCCACAGATCGAGCTTTAAAGAGCTCTAGCGATGCCACAAACACACCACTATGCAATAGCTCCTTCTCGACACAAGTCGGAGGTGGAGAAACCCCTTACAAAATATTACAACAGTAATATAAGTAAATAACAAGCAATTACAAGTGAATACAACAAAAGAAAGCAAAGAAAACTTTACACAAATCTTTTGGAAGCTTGCTTGTTGATTGCCTTGGACCAACAGCTGAAGGCCCTGATTTGCAGCAGCAAATCGCTTCAAAAAGTCCAAGAAAACCGGTGGTGATTTCCTCCTCCACGAGCTTCATTTAAAGCTGTAACCTGGGCTGGAAATCGTCGATCAGTCGACTGCTCGAAACCATCAGTCGTCTGATGCCACTGTTGTCGTGAGACAATGGCTAGATCCACGCTGGAAAGATCCAACAGATCCATCATCAGTCGACTGATTATGACCATCGATCGGCATTCGAGCCTCCACTCATTGCTAATCCCGGCGATCGAGTCGGACTCTATTCGTGCACGAAAAAACCAGCACGGTCGGTGATCACATGATCGATCATTTGCTCGGCTGTCGATTATTGCCCACCTCTAGCGATCGTTGACTCATGCTAGTCGACTGCCACATGGCACCAGTCGACTGGCACACCTCAAACATGAGGTTTTAACCCAAGTATGGTTCCCCCATACTTGCTAGACCACCCTTAGCCTAGACCTAAGCCTTCTAGCCACCTTCGTCAGCCTCACGCCTCTCGAATCCCTCCAAGTATCCATGACTTGTTCATCCATTGCGCTAGCCTTCAGGTGCTTCCATCGGTTATGTCATGCTAACGGTGTCTACACCGCCAAGGCACATTGGACTTACGCCTCCAAGACTCCGCTTGGACTTTACGCCGCCAACCATTGGACTTATGCTACCAAGACTCCCGCTTGGACTTTACGCCGCCAATATCAAACCTCTTGGACTTCTCAAAAGCCAAGACTTAAGCTTGGGCTTTCCCTTGCCAACACATGTTGGACTTTCCATGCCAAGACCCATTCTTGGACTTTTCCTTACCAAACCATGTTGGACTTTACATGCCAAGTACTCAAGACTTGGACTTTCCCATGACAATCACATTGTCATATGTTTTTGTCGAACATCAAAACATCTCTCGAGTCAAGCTTGAGTCCTGGTCAATCGTGACCTGGGCCGATTGCACCAACAATCTCCCCTTTTTTGATGTTTGACAAAAAAACAAACAAATCATTGAGTTAGAATACTAACTCAAATCCCTTACCAATTATCCCAAATTGGTAATTTTACCTTCTCCCCCTTTTTGACATACATCAAAAAGGTTATCTCTCCAAGGAGGTCAATGTCTCATGTCTCAATGAAATCTTACAATCTCCCCCTTAGTCCAAAAATACCTAGGATGTCTACCATCTTCCTAATGATAAGTCTCATATCACTCAAGAGAGGCAATCCTATACACTCTCCCAATTTCCAAATTGGGTATCTCAAAATCCCATTTTTCCTCCTCATGAGGAAAAATATCATCCATCATCTCATGATGGATGCCTCCCCCTAAAGGCTTGCTCCCCCTTGACCATTGCACCAACAATGTCCTTGGGAAGTCCCTAAGCCAATAGGAACTCTAAACCATCAAAAATAAGGTTAAAAATTCAAACATGAACTCTCCACACCTTAAATTTGATACATTATCTTAACACCTCTCCTAATCCATATCCAATGGATTTTCACCCTTTATAATGCTTCCCAAAGCATATCCTAGGGTTAGGAGTGGTTAGGGATCTTTACCGTAGCTGAACATGGGCTAAACATACTTGTTTTCCCGAAATCAGCATAGGCAGTCGAGTCCATCAGAAATCAGTCGATTGGCACCAAGCAACGATCGATAATCGTGCGTGGCACTTCCGCCAGTGGCGATTTCGCTAAAGCGATTTCTCGCCAGTGTGCTGTCGCGGCGGGTGCTAGGCGCTTAGGGATTAGATACGCCAGGGCAATTTTGCCAAGGTGGTTTTGTCGCCAGGAAGGTTTCGTATGCGTCATCACCGATCGCTAAACAAGTAACTTTTAAAAAATCATAAGTAATTATACATAGCTTGAAAAATCATGAAATTTCATATGTATAATATTTATAACACATACAATTGTTGAAAAATATTGGAAAAATATTTTACCTATTAAAATAGGAGATTGATACAAAGTTTAAAACCTTTGAAATTTTCAATGTTTTGGCCCTACTTTGTATCAACTTCATCAATGGTGATTGCTATCAAAAGATAGACTTCACCAAGGTTTTCTAAAATGATTTTAAAATGTTTTTGAAAACCTATTTTGAACCATGGACTCTTGGCTAGATGTACATGACTTGTACATTAGCTTTCCTCATGATTCATATTGATGATTAAGATAAGTTTAAGTTCATCTAGATGCACTATCTATGCACCTTGAACTTAACTTATTTTCCTAACATCTCACATGTATCTAAGATGAATTAAGCACACACAAGTCAAAGTAATTGTGAGATGTGGGATTAGGGTTATTATAGCCTCATGCATTTTCTAGGCAACTCTATTTGACTTCCTTATAGATGGGACTTCAAATCATGTCATAATCCTTAACTCAATTTTAATTAATGCATGAATGATCATGACATAAATGATAGCAATAATTAAGCATGGCCAATGATCATGATGTCATGACATATGATATAATCTAAAAACACATGACATTAGTCCTTAATCCTAACCATAATCATGACATATTAATGATAAATATAAGTATGATGTCATGGCATGTCAAATTTGTATACATAAACACATTAACACACACATAATCAGACAAAAACATATAATTTTTTATAAACAAAATATTTCATTCAAATATAACTTTAGTTTTTACAAGAAAAATGGAAGTATGAAATTCTCAACCTCACTAAGAAACTAAAAACAGAATCCCTAAACATCCTCTAGCTGTCATCTCCTGTAGATGGTGGAGGCGGAGGAGGCTGCTGGCTCAGCGTCCAGGTCCTCATCATCTCATACATATCGATCTGGCGGTGCTCCATCCTGCTCTGGTGCTCTTCCATCTGACTAAGCTGCTGACTCATGGAGGACTGGCCCGATATGATCTCCATCAGTCGCAAGTCAACAGACTGCTGGTAATCCCTGAATCTGACCTCCAGCTGTGCAACACGATCTGAAAGACCTACTGCTGGTGCATCTGCTGGCATATGGTCATCCTCGTCAACAGCATCGGGCCCCTCATATTGTCCTGCAGGCTCTCCAGACACTAGAGGTGGCCCCCACGCGCCATGGGCTGAGGCCGAGGTATCAGCTCCATCTGTCCATCTCCAGTCTACAGCCCAGCCAAAGTGAAGTTATGCACTGAGATACAGTCGTATACTTCGGAAAGCGCCCTCAGCGATCCCCTGGATATGTTAATGCCTATGGACTCTAACCATGCAGTGATAATATGTCCAAAAGGCATATGAACTTTCCCTTGTACAGGGGATATGAAATGGACAATGCAATGAAACATGTTCAATGCAATGTTCACATCTAACCTATGGCGCATGGCATACATGAGGAAGAGATGAGGAGGCCGAATCTTGGCCAGGACCCAAGTCACAATAGAAAGGAAACACCCAACAATGACTTTGTAAAGCACATTGCCAGGTGCAGATAACTCACTAATGGGAAAGAGGTTCTGAGCTGGTGGGCGAGGATGGCGGAAGAGGTGCTCATGCATGGAATCTAATAAAATGTGATCAAAAGGAGCAGGAAGAGGTGCATCAAAGGTAGGATAAAAGATGAATGTATCATCCGACTCTAGGAACTCCTGCAAGATCGCAAGAGTGAACTCCAAGTCGCGTTTTGCAACGCGAGTGGTGTAGGTAGGACCATTGTCTACCTTCCTCAAGTTTTGGTAGAATTCCTTGAGGAGATCATCATTAATGGCATGAGTACATAAAGCGATCTTCATGAGCTGATAATGCAGTAGGATCTCAATGATATCGCTACAGTAGTGTCTAAAAAATTGGTTATCGATGTACCTAACCGCCATCGGTTGGTATAAACGTGATCCACCCTCATTTTGGTCATTCCTACGTTGTCTTCTACATGATTATATGATGAATGCAATGCAATGCAATGTAATGACACAAATACCATGATTAGATCAATAATGTGGTGTAAAAAAAATTAGGGTTTAAAAGGTATAGATCAATAATGTTGGTGTAATCGGCCCAAGTCACGATTGACCAGACTTGAGTAGTGTTTTGATGTTTGACATTGATGTCTGACATGTGTTGGGGAGATTGTTGATACAATCGACCCAGGTCATACTTGATGTTTAACGATGATTTGACCATTGTCATGGGAAAAAGTCCAAGTCTTGTGTACTTGGCAAGGAAAAGTCCAAACATGGGTCTTGGCATGGAAAGTCCAAGCATGAGTCTTGGCAAGGAAAAGTCCTAGCATGGGTCTTGGCAAAGAAAAGTCCAAGCATGGGTCTTGACATGGAAAGTCCAACATGGGTTGGTAAGGGAAAGTCCAAGCTTGAGTCTTGGAAATTGAGAAGTCCAAGGGGAATATTAGCGGCATAAAGTCCAAGGGTGGAGTCTTGGCATCATAAGTCCAATGGTTGGCGGCATAAAGTCCATGCGGAGTCTTGGCAGCGTAAGCCCAATGTGCCTTGGCGGTGTAGACCACATTAGCATGACAATAGCTAATGGAAGCTCCTGAAGGCTAGCATATGGACGAACAAGTCATGGATGACTTGGAGGGATCCGATAGGCATGAGGCTGACAGAGGTGACTAGAAGGCTTAGGTCTAGGCTAAGGGTGGTCTAGCAAGTATGGGGGCACCATACTTGGGTAAAAACCTCATGTTTAAGGTGTATCAGTCGACTGGGACTATGATCAGTCAACTGATGGGAGTCGACTAGAGTTCGACTGCTGGAATTGGCCTAGCGGTCGATTGCCAGAATTGGCAGTCGACTGATATGGAGATCAGTCGACTGCTGGTCAGGAATTTGGGCACAGTAAGCTCTCCAATCGAGTGATCAGCCTGAGCACTCGACTGATTGAGCCATCAGTCAACTGATGGGCATGATCAGTCTACTGATGCCCTATCCGTTGGAACTTATCCGACGTGGTTCATGCCGTTGTGAGACAACGGCTATAGGGGCAGTCAACTGATGGTCCCGATCAGTCAACTGCTAGGCGGAATCCAGCCCAAGGAGAAGCTTTAAAGGGAGCTCGTGGAGGATATTTTTGTCATCGATTCTTGGACGTCTTTGAGGCAATTTGCTGGTGCAAATCAGGGTCTTCAAGCGCGATTTAAGCAATCAACAAGCAAACATTCCAAATCAATAGTTGTAAAGTTTTCTTTACGTTGTTTTGTATATTCATCTTGTATTTTCTTGTTTTTCTTTGTATTACTTATTGTAATTCATTGTACAAGGTTTCTCCACCTCCGACTTGCTGTTGAGAAGGAGTTTATTGGATTAGTGGTGTGTGATTGCATCGCTAGGGCTCTTACGAGCCCAATCCATGGAGTAGGAACCATTCGGTTCTGAACCACATTATATCGCTTGCGTATTTGTCTTGTGATTGTAATTGTTGTGTTTATTCTTGTTATTATTATTTCCGTTGTGCTAATGATGATTGTAGAGACGCAAGCACGAACCATCAAATTTTATCAACGTCGAGACGCTATTCACCTTCCTCCAGCAGCGGAATCGAGGTCCTAACACAATAGTCTTGTTCATTAGCGCTCCTCCTACAGCGGAATCGAGGGACATCTTTGTGGCATACGTGATCCCATTATAGAAGATGTGGATCACTAGCCACCTTTCCAGTCCATGGTGGGGGCATTGGTAGAGTATCCCCTTGTAGTGATCCCAGGCTTCAAATAAAGACTCCCCCTCCTTCTAACAAAAGCTCATGATTAGGTGGCACATGTGAGCAGTCTTGCTTGGTGGAAAGAACTTATTCAAAAATTATTGCTCACACCACTCTCATGTAGTAATGCTTCCCGATGGCAGAGAGTGAAGCCATGCCTTAGCCTTATCCCGCAATGAGAGAGGGAATAGGCTTAGGCAGATCGTGTCGGTAAGTACTCCATTGATCTTCATTGTCGAGCAGATTTCTAAAATTGTCTCCAGGTGTCGGTTCGGGTCTTCAGTCGTAGCTCCCCCGAATTGACTTTGCTGGACCATATGTATAAGAGCAGGTTTCAATTCAAAGTTGTTTGCTAAAATGGACGGTCCAGCTATACTCGACCTAAATCCTCTGACACTAGGGGTTGTGTAATCCCGCAAGGGTCAGCTACCTACATTTCCCACTCATGTGTCTTGGTCCTCCATCCTCTTCTGTTCAGCTCTCCAGCGATGGTAGGTTCGTTCGATTTCTAGATCTATCGGAATCAGACCTTCCGATCCTAAGCGTTTATGCATATGAGGAACCGAGCCACTAAATTAGGAGTATATCTAGCTTACTAAATCAAATGAAGAAGAGCTAATTATATAAGAAAACGTAAAACTACTGCTAAAATAAAAACTAAATCTAGATATGGAAAATCTAAAACTGAAGTAAATAAAGTAAAATAAAAGTAAAAGTAAAACAAGTAAATAAATCTATCCTAAGTCTGATCCATTTATCCACTTCTTGATTCGATATCGAATCAATCAGTCTCTGGCAACGGCGCCAAAAACTTGATGCACACGAACTCAACCTCAAATCTCGCAATAGAGGCCTTCGAGGACTCGAAGCGCGTGCTCGCGCTCAATGCCCGTAAGTGCATGGATGTCGTCAAGTAATAAAAAGATCATCGATCCCACATGGACTGAGATTTGAGTATCGATTTGTTCAATAAACGTTATTGTTCAGAGTTTAGTTCTAATGGTTGTGATTAAGAGGGTTTGTCGGTGGTCCTAACTCTAGTAGGGTGTCACACGAAGGAAGAGAAGGATTGCTACGAGTCTTTTGAGGGAATTCTAGGATTTTGATTTCGCTTGTGCGTCGCAGAACATGCTACCAATTGAGTATTATCTAGATGTCTAACTACGACCTTATAGAAGGGACATCATACACTCCCTCGATGAGCTTTCACATATATCGGAAGCTACCTCTGCCATACTAGGTCGACCCTTGGTGTTAGGACGGGGTAGGTGGTACGAGGATGCCGAATCAATCCCTGCGGTGAGTCAAAACATATCTCATTTTTGACTCTATCGCATCTTTCTATCCACGATTACCAAAGATGAGACAACCCCTAGGCTCCTCTTTAATTCTCCTAAATCTTAGATACGAGGGTTGTCACCCCTCGTATCGGCTACGCACAATAGAGAGAAAACCAAAACACGTAACTATCAATCTAAACTAATACCAATTGCAAATATAAACTCAAGAATCAGAAATATATTTGGAATAACATGTTCTATGCACACAAACTACTCTCTAATCCTAGAATCGAAAAATCTACTCCATGAATATAAGAGGAGAAACACAAAACATGATCATGTTCAGATATACAATGGAAATTATGCACAAAAAGTAAATTACAATGCAATGTGGCTCTTCTCCCTGGCATTGAGGTGTAGAACTTAATCCTCGAGCGGCTTTCTTCCTCCCCGTTGCGAGTTCCCGAAGCTTTTTAGGGCGTCGGAGGGTCGTCCCGGCCGTCGTGCCTCCTCCCTAGGGTTTAGGCATAACTTCCTTTATATAGACATCATGCTAGATCTCTCCAAAACCTGGAAAATAACTGAATTGCGTCAAAATCGCTCAGTGTCACATGATCGTGTGTTTCCACACAGACAGGCCGTGTGTGGCACTGTGGTGGTCGATCTCGAGCCTCGGACATGATCGTGTGTAGCCACACGCCCTGCTCGTGTCCCCTTCTATGTCCAGCTGCCAAATGCCCTTCTTTTGCTTCGAAAGTGCACCGTTTTCCCCATGAAATGCTATTTTGCACACAAAAGTACAAAGAGCATATCTTCGAACCAGAAAATAGAAAATGCATGCAAAACAAAGTACGATATGCATGAAACAAATATAAAATACAATGGGATGTGAGCGAAAACTACTCCTAAAACCCTATATGTTTTTCTCACATCACATGTCAATCTCCATTAACTTATGTTCTATTTTGGATAATAAAAAATTGACTGGAAAAAACTTCTTGGACTGGCTTCGTAGCCTGAGAATTGTTCTCAAGGCTAAAAAGCTAGCTTATATCCTTGAAGAGGTTCTTCCCCAACCTCCTGCAGATAATGCATCTGGTGACCAAAAATTGGCTTACCCAAAATATGTTGCTGACTCTGAGATGGTGAATTGCATTATGCTCGCATCGATGTCTCCTAAGTTGCAAAAGCAACATGAGCATATGGATGCTAAGACAATTGTCTTCCATCTTCATGAGTTGTTTGATGAGCAGGCGGTGATGCTGGTTGACTCCTCAAAGAAAGGTTCTAAGAGGAAGTCAAAAACTGCAGCTAATGGGAAGAAAAAGGCAAAGAAGGAAGACTCAACTCCCAAGGGCACCTACCATCATTGTGGTGAGGATGTGCATTGGAAGAGAAACTGCAAGCAGTATCTAGAGTCACTAAAGCAGAAAAAGGCATCTGATGCCCTATCTACTTCAGGTATATATGTTTTTAAATGACATACTATTTCTTCTAAAACTTGGGTATTGGATACCGGGTGTGGCTCACATATATGTAATGACATACAAGGGCTCAGGAATAGAAGAAGACTGGTTAAGGGAGAAGCATATCTAAGGGTGACAATAGATCAAAAGTTACTGCTTTAGCCAAGGGAACTTATATGTTACAACTTCCTACGGGATTGGTTGAGAGTTGGATGATTGTTTTTATATTCCTGCATTAATAAAGAACATTGTTTCTATTTCATGTTTAAATAAGAAAGGTTTTCATTTAAAGTTCAGTAATAAATGTTGTTACATTACGTTAAGTGGTGTTCTTTATGCTACAGGAATGTTAAATAATGGAATCTACATGTTAGATACATCCTAGAAGATATTTAATATCAAATCAAATAGCAAATATGCTAAGTTAGATAATCAATTAACCTCGCAATTATGGCATTGTCGTCTTGGCCAGACAAGCAAAGAATGCATGTCCAAACTGCATAAGCTTGGCATTTTGAAGTCTTATGAATCAGATTCATTAGAAACATGTGCTTCATGCTTAAAAGAAAAGTGTTACGGCAATCAACCCAAGAATGATCTTGGTTTTGATGTGTGTGGCAAAGGGTTTAAGTTAGGATGTTATGTGTTTAAGTTGTGCAAGAATTAGTAAATCACACATGGTTTACTTGATGAAGCATTGGCAAGTTCATCATCTCACGGCTTGGGTTCTTGAGTCGGTGAAGGATGGCACGAGGAGAAGCCGTGATCTTGGTGCATCCGAGGGACCGCCAGACGAGGAGCAAATGGAGTGAAGTCAAAGGAAGCAGACTTTAGGGCAAGACATGAAGGATGGCACGGGAGAAACCACGGGCTTAGTGCATTCGAGCGACACAGGTCGGACGAAGAGAGCTTCGGTGAGGGACTCCATGGGAGATGAGAGATTGAGCGATTGTAACCTGGGATGGGGTAGCTCAAGTAGGTGAACTAGGCTAAGTGGCTAAGATCAAGTGTCGGAAGCTAAAAAATATTGTTTGAGGTTTTACCCGATGGTCGGATGCTCAAATAACTTGTTGTTTGAGGTTTTATCGATAAATAGTCGACATCGATATAGATATCACCAACTGTCCGAGTCCGAATGCTAGCTTGACGAATGCTACGTGACGGTACAACTAGGGTTTTATGTTCAATACCGATCGCCAAAGGTCGGGCATGGAAACGACCACGAAGCGACTACTAGGATTTGGTAGTCGACTGATTAGCTATTCGTTGGTTGGGATGCCAACGTGGATGAAGTCGTTGTGAGGCAATGACTACAACATCAGTCGACTGCAGGCATGCAGCTGTCAACTGCTGCATGTGATGCACACGAACGCGACCTCAAAACTCGCGATGGGAACCGTCGAGGACTCGAAGTGTGCGCTCACGCTCAACGCCCGTAAGTGCATGGATGTCGTCAAGTAATAAAGAATATTGATCCCACAGGGACTGAGATTTTGAGTATCGGTTTGTCCAGTGGACGTGTTGTTGTTTGGATTGGGAATCCTAGGGTTCACAAATGAGAGGTTGATGGTGGACTTAACTCAAGTACGGTGTCACACGGAGGAAGAGAAGGTTTGCTACGAGTCTTTGAATGGGATTCTAGGACTTCAATTTTGCCTGTGTGTCGCAAAACACACTATCAATTGAATGTCATCTAGATTTCTAACTACGGTTTTGTGGAAGGGACATCATACACTTCCCCGATGAGCTTTCGCATATATCGGGAACTACCTTGCCATACCAGGTTGACCCCTGGCTTTAGGATGGGGTAGGCGGTACAAGGATGTTGAATCAATCCCTATGATGAATCGGAACGTGTCTCGTTTCCGACTCTATCACACCCTTCTATCCGCGGTTATCGGAGAGAGGTCAACCCCTAGGCTCCTACTTAGTTCTCTTAAATCTTTGATACGAGGGTTGTCACCCCTTGTATCGGCTACACACAATAGATAGAAAGACAAAACGAATAACTATCGATCTAAACAAACATCAATTGCAAATATGAATTCAAGAATAGAAATATATTTGAAATAGCATGTTCTATGCACACAAACTACTTCATTATCCTAGAATTGGAGAATCTACTCCATGAATACGAGAAGAGAAACACAAAGCATAATCGAATTCATAGAATAATGTAAATTGCACATGGAACGTAAATTACAATGCAATATGGCTCTTCTCTCCAGCGTTGAAGTGCAGAAATTGATCCTCGAGCGACTTCCTTCCTCCCTGTTGTGAGTTTTCTATGCTTTTTAGGGCACCGATGTGTCGTCTCGACCATCGGACCTCCCCCCTAGGGTTTGGGCGTAGCTTCCTTTATATAGACATCAGGTCGGATCTCCCTGAAACCTAGAAAATAACTGAATCTCGTCGAAATTGCCAAACGCCACACGACCATGTGGATTCACACGGCTAGGTCGTGTGTGGTGTTGGGGCGCAAGCCATGTGGATTAACAGGGTCAGGGTGTATGTCCTTCTGTTCTAACTGCTAAATGCCTTCGTTTTGATCCAAAAGTGCACCATTTTCCCCGTAAAATGTTGTCCTGCACACAAGAGTACAAAGAGCGGATCTCTGAACCAGAAAATAGAAAATGCATACAAAATAAAGTGAAATATCCAAGAATTAAATATAAAATGTAATGGGATGTGAGCGAAAACTACTCCTAAAATCCTATATGTTTCACTCACATCAATTCTCCCAGACTTAAATCTTTGCTTGTCCTTAAGCAAACCTCAGTGCCATGAAATTTTAAAAAGCATTGTTCCATACTTAGCTTGTCAACTAGATTTATCAAGTAGTATTTGCAATCAAAGCAAAATAGATATGTTCTAAAAATTCACTAAGTTAGCTTCTCGTGCACGTGCTAAGCGAATCTTCTTAGAGGATACTCGTTCCATCGTAAGTTAAGTCGTCATCCTATAGCTTTCCTAAGGTCTCCGGCTCTTAGGAACTTACCTGCCCAAAGAGAGGGCCATTCTCTAGAGCTAGCACAAAATCTCAAAGGCATGTTTGGTATTGAGAGAAATTGGTAAGTATTTCCTCAGTAACCTAACTCGATCTCAAAGGGGCATCTAACTATTTCCACCCATGACAACTATTTTTTTTATCCCTCATAATCTTTCTTTCCAATTTTTCTCACTATCTTTTCCTTTCCCTCTCTTTTTTTTTTATTTTCTTATTCCATTTTTTTTCTTTTTCTTTTCTTTCTCTCTTGGGATTTTAATTTTTTTCAAATGGGCTTCCACGATCCGAGCATCTCCAGTAACTAAAATGCTAAATCTAGAGTCACCTATGGATTCCAAAGTA
Source organism: Wurfbainia villosa (assembly GCA_025175895.1). Taxonomy (NCBI): domain Eukaryota; kingdom Viridiplantae; phylum Streptophyta; class Magnoliopsida; order Zingiberales; family Zingiberaceae; genus Wurfbainia; species Wurfbainia villosa. The sequence continues at coordinate 77,652,022 of CM046001.1, read as the reverse complement.
CTTGACTACTAAGATGAATCATAACTAAGTACGTACTAGATTCTCCTTTTCAGAATGTTCGACATATGTAGGTTTAAAAATAAAAGCTAACTAGTGTAAGTCTAGAACATTCATTAGAGAAAATAAAATAAAATACCACAAGTTAAATGAAGTTAAGCAACCTATGGGAACAACTCATGAAAGTAACTTTAAAAATACTACTGAGGAAGTTTAAAGATAGCAAAAACTAAGTGCAGAAAGAAACTAAACACACTATGCATGAATAAATGAATGCTAACTAAAACTAAAATGAAAATATTAGGAAAAAAATTACTGTTAGAAACAAAATAAATCACAACTTGGGTTCCCCTCAGACTAAATCGAAGCATACCTATACTATGGTGGACAAGGTGGAAAGTCTGGTAGCCTCAGCATCTCGGGATCCTGGGAGAATCTGGTGTTGAGCTGTTGATGCCACATATACATGTGGTCGATCTGAGAGCTGGTGGATGCGGCGGTTGCTCTGTGCTCCTCCTCCCTATCCCACTGTGCCTATTGGGCACACATGTGCTGCCTGACCTCTTGATGGTAGGCAACCTCCTCCTAGAAGTATATACGGGCCTCGACGTACAACTCCTTGGCCCGCTGGAAGTGCTCCCATAAGCCATGAAACTTCGCCTGCATGTAAGAGTTGTGCTCCTCCCATCGCTGCCCCTGTGTTTGTGGCTCTATGTATATGTCGTCGAGGCACGATCGGAACTCTGAGAAGTCATAGGCGGCTGTATCTACATCCTACTCAAGAGTAGAAGAAAAATGGTGGTGTAGGGGCAAGCTCTCGTCGTGGACTAGGTGGGCTCAAAACGATTTTTGCTTCTTCCTAGCAAGTTCTTTCTAATCCTAAACTATTTGCAAAAACATAAGTGACCATAAATCAAAGTCTAAATTATACACATGAATGTAGAAAGATTAAAAACATGTAAAATTAAACTTGGGTTGCCTCCCAAGAAGCGCTTGTTTAAGGTCTTTAGCTCGACCGTACCCCTATATCTCAACTTGGCTCTAGTGGCCCAAGGAGATTTTTCTTCCTCTCCTTCTTGATGCGTTTGAATCTTGCTCATGGGGGAGCAAGATATTTGCTCACTTTATGCCTCATCCCTTGGGGTCCCTCATCACCATATCTCTTAAATCTGGCTCGTGGAGGAGCAAGATACTTACTCTCTTTATCCCTCCTACCTTGGAATCCTCCATCACCACATCTCTTAAATCTTTCTTGTGGAGGGATAAGATATTTACTAGTTACCTTCCTTGGTTCAAGATTGAACATGTTTATCTTCACAGAATTATCAGAAGTTTAATCATAGTATTTCATTTTGTCCAAATGCTGTAAATAACATAACTCACCACAGACATCCTCACCAAAAGATTGATTAGTAGACTCTATTAGGTCGAATGAAATTGTATCATCACAAATCACTAGATGAGTTTCGTTATTGGTAACTAAAGTTTCGGTAAGGGTTAAAGCAGGCTCTTCTGGGTCCTTGAGGTTAGGAGATGTTTTGATTGAAGCAATGCACTCCTTGATTAAAGTATCAATTATATAATCCTCAAGTTCTCCTTCAAATGGTGATCGAATGGATTGTCCTTCTTCACTTCCCATGTCATCTACGTCTTCCTCATCCATTCATTCAAAGTGAGTCTTCGCCATATTAGGTGTAATCCAATCATTAAAGCCACCTTCTCGTCGTTTGGTTTCTTTTCTTGCTAGATCTCGTTGCATATTCTCCAAAAATTGTCGGCTATGCTCCTCGCATTCCCGAGTAAAATTGGCTAGCAAGGCTTCTAAGCGGGGACTTGGTTCTGGAAAAAATTCACATGGTGATTCATAGCTCTCGTGCTCACATGGGAAATAATATTGAGGGTTCAAGTAGCCAGAGTCATAACTATATAAATAGGATTCATCTTGTGGCCACTGGTTATAATCATAGGTGACATCTTCTTGTTCAAATTTTAAAGGTTCAAATATATCCGGATAATTTTTAATGGTATGCCATGTTTCACCACAATGTTCACAATAAATGTTACCAAAACTCATAGCATTAACTTGACAATAATCATGAAAAAAAGCATGCATGTTTATCTACAAAAAAATATGAATAAGAAAAGGAACAATAGTGTCACAACAAGAGACTAAAGCTGCTAGAACTATGATTAACCTAAAAGAAAAAAAAATGAAAATAAAAACTGGTAGAAAATAACTAAAGCTAGAAAAAAACTGAAAACTAAACTTAGTACTAAATTAAACTGAAAATTAATAAAGACTAGGAAAATAACCCTAAACTAAATAGAGATAACTAAAATTTAAAACTATATAAACTAAAATAAAGTAAAACTAGAAAGTAAATCTACTCTAGGTCTGATCCAACTGTCCACTTTTAATTCGATATCGAATCAATCAGTCCCCGGCAACGATGCCAAAAACTTGATGCACGTGAACGCGACCTCAAATCTCGCGATGGAAACCGTCGAGGACTCCAAGAGCATGCTTACGCTCAATGCCCGCAAGTGTACAGATGTCGTCAAGTAATAAAGAATATCGATCCCACAGGGACTGAGATTTTGAGTATCAGTTTGTCCAGTGGGCGTGTTGTTGTTCGGATTGGGAATCCTAGGGTTCACGAATGAGAGGTTGATGGTGGACTTAACTCAAGTACGGTGTCACAAGGAGGAAGAGAAGGTTTACTACGAGTCTTTGAATGGGATTCTAGGACTTCTATTTTGCCTGTGTATCGCAGAACACACTATCAATTGAATGTCGTTTAGATTTCTAATTACGGTTTTGTGGAAGGGACATGATACACTTCCCCGATGAGCTTTCGCATCTATCGGGAACTACCTCTTCTATACCAGGTCGACCCCTGGCTTTAGGACGGGGTAGGCAGTACGAGAATGTCGATTCAATCCCTGTGATGAATCGAAACGTGTCTCATTTCTGACTCTATCACACCCTTCTATCCGCGGTTATCGGAGAGATGTCAACCCCTAGGCTCCTCTTTAGTTCTCCTAAATCTTTGATACGAGCGTTGTCACCCCTCGTATCGGCTACGCACAGTAGATAGAAAGCCAAAATGAATAACTATCGATCTAAACAAACATCAATTGCAAATATGAATTCAAGAATAGAAATATTTTTGAAATAGCATGTTCTACGCACACAAACTACTCCCTAATCCTAGAATTGGAGAATCTACTCCATGAATACGAGAAGAGAAACACAAAGCATAATCGAATTCATAGAATAATGTAAATTGCACAAGGAACGTGAATTAGAATGCAATGTGGCTCTTCTCTCCAGCGTTGAAGTGCAAAACTTGATCCTCGAGCGACTTCCTTCCTCCCCATTGTGAGTTTTTGGTGCTTTTTAGGGCATCGGTGTGCCATCTCAGTTGTCGAGCCTCCCCCCTAGGGTTTGGGCATAGCTTCTTTTATATAGACATCAGGCCGAATCTCCTCGAAACCTGAAAAATAACTGAATCGCGTCGAAATCACCCAACGCCACACGACCATGTGGATTCACACAGCGAGGCCATGTGTGGCACTGGGGCACGAGTCGTGTGGATTCACAGGGTAAGGGTGTGTGTCCTTCTGTTTTAGTTGCCAAATGCCTTCTTTTTGCTCCAAAAGTGCGCCATTTTCCTCGTAGAATGGTGTCCTGCACACAAGAGTACAAAGAGAAGATCTCTGAACCAGAAAATAGGAAATGCATGCAAAATAAAGTGAAATATGCAAGAATCAAATATAAAATGCAACGAGATGTGAGCAAAAACTATTCCTGAACCCCTATATATTTTGCTCACATCAGCATGCCCAATGGAAAGAAACCCTTCTTCTCTATAAAAAGAAGGGTTGGGTGCCTCTGATAGGTTAATGCTTCCACTCCTAAGTGCTCTCCAAGTGCCTTAAACGTTTTACTCTCTCCTTCCTTGTTTCTATCTGTATTTTATTGTAAGAGGGAGAGATTGTGTAAGAAGTTTTCTTCTCCACCCTGATTGAGCAAAGGAGAAGCTTAATGCATTGGTTAAGGGAGTGATTCGCTGAACGAATCATTCGTGGATTAGCGACAAGGGTCGTGAACCACGTTACATCATTTGTCTTAGTGTTTGCTCTTTCTCTTTACTTTTGTTTAGCTTAATTGTCTTAATTATCATATTCCGCTGCGCTAACAATATTGTAGACGATTAAGATGAATGAATTCCATCGAGCATGATCAAGGCTATTTAACCCCCCTTCTAGTCGGGCCACGATCCTCCAACAAGTAGTATTAGAGCCAAGTAGCTTGTCAACGAACTCACCTCCACAACAAACACAACAATAATGGCCGACATGAATATCCACCCACCGAAGTTTGAAGGCGACTTTTCTTAATGGAAGAAGAGGATGGAGGTATTCTTTGAAACCGACTTTGAAATTATGCTAATTATGAAAAATGATTTTGAGGTGCCTAGGGATGAAGAGAATAAGCCACTAGAGAAATCAAGATGGACTAAGAAGCAAAGGGAGGAGCACCTTGCAAATTCAAAAGAAAAGCACCATATCTTCAATGTGCTACCTCAACAAGAGATCAATCGGATTGGAGAGTGCTCAAGCGCCAAGGAGATGTGGAAGAAGCTAGTGGAGCTTCATGAAGGAACCTCTGAAGCCAAACTCGCAAGAAGGGACCTTCTCCGATCGCAATTAAATAATATCAAACTAGACAAAGGAGAAAAGATACTATCTTTGCATTCTAGGTTTAAGGAGATAATTAACGGTTTATCAAGTGTAGGGGAGAAGCTCTCGAATAGGGATATGATCATGAAATCCATTGACGCATTCCTTAGATCATTCAAATGGAGCTGAATGGTGGACACATTCTACATCTCGAGGAATCTAGAGGTTAGTACTCTAGAAGAATTTTTCTCTACTATGGAGCTTCACGAAACCCGTCTTGAAGGAGTAATAGAAGGAACCAAGCATAAAATCAAGGGGGGTAGCACTTGTAGCAATCAAGGGGAAGAAGAAGGAGACTACACCACCTTCATCAGATGACGAATCATCTTCCTCCATGAACACCAATGAAGAGGCCTACATGGTAAGAAGGGTAAGGCGTGCATTAAAAAGCTTTAAATTTAACAAATCTCATTATAGGAGAAGGGAAAGGAGGAGCATTTGCTATAATTACCAAGGAGAAGGGCACATGAGGGGTGAGTGTCCTCTCTTGAACAAGAAGGAAGAAAGGAAGAAGGATGACAAGAAAAAGAAAGGCAAAAAGAAAGAAGAGAAGAAGTCGAAGGAGGAGAAATCAAAACCCTAAAACCTAAAAGCTATGTGGGATGATTGATAGCTAACTCGTAACGTGTCGCACCGCTACAATGTATCAAAACAAAATTTATAAGTAAATCGAACCCCCTCTACACTAATATAGCATAGAGATGACTCGGGTCATCTCCCAACGAATGCAATCAATAGAATGGTTTACTTAGGATCATTTCCATTATTGCTTTGGGTTTTCTTAATATAACTGGGGGGTTTTGATGTGAGTTCTAACCTATGATTGCAAGGTAATTAAAATGATAATCTAACAATGCAAGTAATTAAAACATGCAACAAATAGAATAATGCATAAATTAAAGCAATAAAAACTAGAAGAGAAATTAAGACAAACACTTAATGTGCACAATTCAAAATTAAGATAAACAAAGTAAATCAAATGTAAGGGGTAAGTTAACAAACACTTGACATGTAGAAAATTAATCTAAACTAAACAAAAGAAAAATGATCAAATCAACCCAAGATAGGCTCGGTGTATGAACAAGTTCCTCCGGCTAAGTCCAACAGAGCTCGATCAAGACTCCGCAAACAGCGGTGGATGTGGGATGGCGCAAACTCCTGAATCCAGTAGCTTGATGGATGCTCTGAGCTCTTGCGGATCCGGTTGAGCTCGAAGAAGTGTCATCGGGGCGGAACTCCTCCTCAAATATGAAAAAGAAGGTGGATGAGCTATGGAGATAAAAGACGTCGCCGAAATCCCTACAATGTCGTTGCTACAGTACTTTTGCTACAGTAAAATCCCCAATTTTCACTTGACATCCCCTAAAAAAATAAAGTATACAACAATTAGTGCTAAGGATATCGAATTAGCATGTATTTGTATTAAAGCTCTAAAATGATCCATAGTCATAAAATATGATAAATATATCGAATTACGCATACGAATGGATCAAAACATCGAGGAATGAATATAAAATATCATGTCTAAATGTGAGTTATCAATTCCCCCACACTTATTCTTGCACATCTCGTGCAAGTAAACAAAACTAAGAAAATGACTAAAGATGCATTCCCTTAATAATTCTCAATCATACATAGAAAATCGTGAAAGAAAATTACCTAGGATCGTCAATTCTCAAAGACTCAAGCAATCATGGACTCAAATCTTACACAGGTTAACAAACAAAGTAATTTTAATCCATTATGAATAGACTGAGAATGACTAAGCCTCACAAGGTAAGTGGTGGTTACTCTCGCTCTCATAAGCATATAATAGTGGAGTTCACTCAAGCTACTCATGGTTTATGCACTACCATATGCTTGCTTCTCTTCTACTCTTCACCACTATTATATATATAAGAGTGCACAATCTTTGAAGGCTTATTAGAAATGTAAGGGAAACATGAAATAAAAGTAATGATAGTGTGTATGCAAGGAAAAGAAATGAAAGTGACAAAGTAAATAGTGGAAGATATGGAAATAATGGAATGCTACATAGATGAGTACAAGAAAGCATTGTCCTAAAATGTTTTTCTTCCAACCCAATAAACATGTAAACAACTCTTATCACATTTTCAATACAAATCCACTCATGATATACAATAAATCTCTCAATGGTTGCAATAAGGGATGTCAATAACAAAAATACTATCACACATAAATAAAAAATGACACAACATGTCAAAATTTTCACAATACTTTTTTTTTATTTCATGGGCACCCAAATATTTATTCTTTTTTTTAACTTCTTTTTTTCATCTTTTTTTTTCAAACTCTTTTTTTTTACATGTAGTGCACTTTCCTATGCTCCAACATCAAGCTTAGCTAAAAAGATAAAGAGCATGGCTAGCTCATGGTGATCAAGCATGACTTGCCTATGCTTACACTGAATTTCCCTGAGCTACTCCTCTCCCCCCACACTTAAACTTTTGTCCATCCTAGGCAAAACACTCATCATAAAACATCCAAGTATTCCACATCCAGAATTAGAAATAGAGAAAAAAGTAATGGAAGGAAATAAAAATAGAAATGATGAACGACTAGAATGTTATTCAATAAGCATGTGATGACAAAAGAAGTGAAGAAAAACAAATGAGATTGCCTTCATAATAATCATGCAAACTTATTGTTGTGTGGTCTCAAAAGAATCAAAGCAAGTTCTAGAATTATAGTAACCACAAGTGCACCACACACAAGCAATAAAAATAGGCTCAATCCTCACTAGGTAAACAAAAATAATCAACTCAATCTATCAACACAGAATCCATCACCAAGTAGTAACAACATGCAATCAAATAATCCATTCATGACAATAAATCTCAAAATTTGACAATCAAATTTAACTAACTTTCACGACTTCTAAGAAGATATAAAGGAATACATAGGGAATTTATCTCAAAACTCGATAAAATAAAAAATCAACAAACGAACATAACAACAAAAATAAAAAAAAACAAATGAAGTAAAAGAGACATATATACAAAGAAAAAGAAAAGAGATGAGATGGAGCAAACTCCCCTGAGGTCCTGGTGGTTGGAGAAGGTTTATTAAGAGAAGCCACTTAGGCAGTGGAGTGCTCCTAAAGAAATCCAATCTCGATGGTTGAAGAAGATTCAATGTAAGCATCCATGCCGAGAGTGGGATGGGCAGAATGGAGGTGAGTACCTTGATGGTGTGATCAGGATAGTACTGTGCTGCTCCCTCCAATATGATCGCCTCATCATATGTAATCTCGGGCGATCGGAGGCAATTCAGAAATAGTGTCCAACCTTGGGGCTGGATTATTGCATTTATTGTCAGGGCTTTCATCAACAGATTTATTGGAGACTCTGGCTGTGGTGGGAGTGTCCAGTCTGGGGGAAAAGTCCAGCTATCCATCACTCCTAGTTTGGGCTGGCAACTCTTAACATCATCCTCAACCCATTTTCAGACCCTGCTTCTTCTATAGATTTCTCAGTGTCAGTGGCAAAAATAGTATCACAAAGTAAATCCAAGCCACTAGTATCATCATCCACACTATCTTCCATGGCAGCAACTTCATCAATATCTGAAGCATCAACAACTACATCATCACGATACAAATCAGTAGAGGAGTCTTGTAGAGCCACAGAAGGAGAAACATATCTATCACTAGCTCTGCAATCCATCTCCTCAAGCACATCAATGCCATCAAAAATGATCTCTGAGGAAAACTTGAAGGAATCATGTGCTTGTGTCTGACTGATAGATGATGCAATTTGATCTAGCTAAATTTGCAAACTTTTTATCCTTTCTTGTTGTCGCTGATGATTATCACTGATTTGTTGTTGGTGTTGCTACAGCAATGATGCTAGCTGCAAAAGATTTTCCAGTGTCTGTTCTAAATTATTGAACTGAGGCTGAGGAATATTTTGTGGTGTGTTTCCATACTCGAGCCCTGAATGATCCATCCAACCAAAATTATAGGTATTTAAAAATGATTTATACCTATATTGTTGTTGAGGCTGGAAGTTGATGTGAGAAAAATATATAGGGTTTTAGGAGTAGTTTTCGCTCACATCTCATCTCATTTTATGTTGGTTTCATGCATATTTTACTTTTTTTTCCATGCATTTCCTATTTTCTGGTTCCAAGATATGCTCGATATACTTTTGTGTGCAGGATAGCATTTTGTGAGGATAACGGTGCACTTTCGGAGCAAAAAGAAGACATTTAGCAGCTCGACGCAGAAGGGAACACGACCAGGGCGTGTACCTACACACGGCCGTGTTCAGGGGGCGAAAACGACCGCCACAGCCTAACACATGGTCGTATAGCGGTCAAGCAATTTGACGCAACTAAGGTTTTTTTTTCAGATTTCGCAGCCATTCGGCGTGATGTCTATATAAGGAAAGCTATGCCTCAAACCCTAAGGGAGGCACACTAGACGGGACGACACTCCGAAGCCCTAAAAAGCTTCGGGAACTCGCATCGGAAAAGGAGAGAGCCGCTCGAGGATCAAGATCTGCACCACAACGCCAGAGGGAAGAGCTGCAATTACATTGTAATTCATATTTCTTACACGTTTATCATTATATTCATGAATTTCATAATGTATTGTGACTCTCTTATCGTATTCATGGAGTAGATTCTCCAATTCTAGGATGAGGGAGTAGTTTGTATTGAGTAGAACATTGCTATTTCAAATATGTTTCCATTCTTGAAATCGTATTTGCAGTTGAACGATTGTTTAGATCTATAGCTTTGTGTTTTGATTTTCTATCTTCTGTGAGTAGACGATACGAGGAGTGATAGTCCTCGTATCTAAGATTTAGGGAATATTAGGAGGAACCTAGAGGTTGGCCTCATTGCCTGCAATTGTGGATAGAAGGATGCGATAGAGTCGGTAATGTGTCTCATTTTTGGCTCGTCGCAGGGATCGATTCGGCATCCTCGTACCATAGTGTATGATGTCCTTTCCATAAAACCCTAGCTAGAAAATATGGATACATTCAATTGATAGCATGTTCTGCGATACACAAATGAAATTGAAGTCCTAGAATCCAATCCAAATCCTCGTAGCAACCTTTCTCTTCTTCCGTGTGACACCGTACTCAGTTCAGACCACCGACGACCTCTCATTCGTGAACCCTAGGATTACCAATCCGAACAACAACACATCCATTGGATAAACCGATACTCAAAATCTCGGTCCCTCTGGGATCGATATTCTTTATTACTTGACGACATCCGTGCACTTGCGGGCGTTGAGTACAAGTGCACACTTCGAGTACTCGACGGTCTCCATCACGAGATTTGGGGTCGCATTTGTGTGCATCAAGTTTTTAGCGCAGTTGTCGGGGATTGATTGATTCAATATCGAATCAAGTAGTGGATAGTTGGATTGAACTTAGGTTAGATTTATTTACTTGCTTATTTTTATTTTTATTTTTTATTTTATTTGAATTTTTATATTTTCCATTTCTAGATTTTGTTTTTATTTTATTTTAGCAGTGATTCTCTATTTATTATTGGCTCTTTATTAGTTAGTTAAATTAGTCTATTTCTTGTTTTTTTTTAGTGTTAGGTAATACTCCTAATTTTGTGGCTCTGTTCTTCGTATGCTTAGATGCCTAGGATTAGAAGGTCTAATTCCGATCTATTTAGAAATCGAACGAACCTATCATCGCCGGAGAACCGAACAGAAGAGGATGGAGGACCAAGCTGCATCTGAAGTGAATTTAGGTAGCCGACCCTTGTGGGATTACGTAGCTCCTAGTGCTAGAGGATTTAAGCCGAGTATAGCTGGACCATCTATTTCGACAAATAACTTTGAACTGAATCCAACACTCATACATATGGTACAGCAGAGTCAATTCGAGGGAGCTGTGACTGAAGACCCGAATCGACACCTGGAGACATTTTCAGAAATCTGCTCGACGATGAAGATAAATGGAGTCCTGGCGGACACGATCCGCCTGAGCCTATTCCCATTCTCATTACGGGATAAGGCTAAGGCATGCCTTCACTCCCTGCCTTCGGGAAGCATTACTACATGGGAGCAATGTGAGCAGCAGTTCTTGAACAAATACTTTCCACCAAGCAAAACTGCTCACATGAGCCATCTAATCACAAGCTTCTGTCAGAAGGAAGGGGAGTCCCTATTTGAAGCTTGGGATCACTACAAGGGGTTACTTTACCAATGCCCCCACCATAGACTGGAAAGGTGGCTGGTGATCCACATCTTTTACAATGGGATCACGTACGCCACAAAGATGTCCCTTGATTCTACCGCAGGAGGAGCACTTACGAATAAGACTATAGAGGAAGCGGAGGAACTAATAGAAGAGGTGGCCCAGAACCACCATCAATGGGCTTCCGAACGTAGTCACCTAGCTCTTGCAGCAGGATGATATGTCGTCAACTCCGTGGACCACCTAGCAGCGAGAATGGACATGCTTAGTAGATGATTTGACTCTTTAAATTCTGCATTTGCATGTGCAACCATTGACTTTAGGGAAGGAGCAGCAGCGTATCGAGAGGACAACTATGGAGGGCAGAGTGGCTTAGAAGAGCAGATTGAGCATGTTGTTGCAGTTGGGGACTATAATCAAAGGCCCAACAACCCATACTCTAGTACTTACAATCCCGTATGGAAGAACCACCCGAACTTTTCCTATCGGAATAACTCGGGGAACTTCCAACCATCAGGAGTGTATGGACAGTAGCAGGGCAATGGGGACCAACAACCACAGAAGTCTAGGTTAGAATTGATGATGGAAGACTTCATTGCTGCCCAAACAAAGACCAATGAAGAGTTCCACTGCCAACATCAGAAAATAGAGGAGTCACTCAGAGACTTATAGGCCACTGTTGACGGTCTTGCAAGTCACATAAGGATGTTAGAGACACAGGTGGCCCAGATAGCCCAAACCGTGTCGCAACCTATGGATAATTCTCCATCATTACCCAGGCTAAGTAAATTTAAGGAAGGAGTGTGCAGCGAGAAGGAGCACAGAGAAATAGATTCGCCAAGGGGTGTGCAGCTATGATTTCCACCCTACCAGACCAAGCTGAAATTGAAGATAAAATTCCACCCCAGCTTGAGGTCCCTAGTGAATTTGTTATCCCCTGCTCGATTTATAGGGAAAGCTTCGATGAAGCGTTGTGTGACTTAGGGTCATCAGTAAGTGTGATGCCCTACGCATACTATTTGAAGATGGGACTGAATGGGCTCTAACCAGCGAACCTTGGTATTCGTATGGGGGACGACTCAGTCAAGGAACCCGTCGGCATGCTAACACATGTGCTTGTGGTTGTCAAGAACTTCGTGATACATACAGATTTTATTATACCCGACACAGGACCAGACCCCAAGAATCCCATCATCTTGGAAAGGCCCTTTCTAGCAACTGCGGGGGCATGCATAGATGTAAAGGCACACCAGATCTCCTTAGAGGTAGATGGGGAGATCCTCCTCTTTAGCCTATCAGAGTGTAGAGCTCCCTACCTAGACGGCTTTACTTTCAGCAGGATAAAGCAAAGCCCGCCGGATGTAGACACCGAGACGGATGAATGGAGGTTCACATAACCTCCAGAGCCAAGTTGATAATGGAGTGTGGTTGAGCTAAACAACCTTAAACAAAGCGCTTCTTGGGAGGCAACCCAAGTTTAGTTTTTAGGTTTTCTTTTGATTGTATTGCATTCATTTGGTCAATTTGAACTTTGATTTCTATTTCGTTTAGCATTAGGAATAGAAAGAACTTGCTAGGTAAAAAATAAAATCAATTTTTAGCTTACACGGCGATGAGAAAATTCGTACTATTGTGCACAAAAGGAGATAAATAGGGGACACACGGCTTGGCCGTGTGTTTTCCCACGATCCTGCTCGACTAACCCAAGGTGCACACGGCCGTGTCGCGCAAGGTTAAAAAGGGCACGCCGTGCATTATCACCCTAAGTTCGCCGTGTGTTTCGATTTTTCTTGCCCTAGCCATGTGGATCCTTCGTCCCCACCACCTAGAAGCTTTTCCAACCTTCAAGGAAGTCAAAAGAAGCAAGGATGAGGAGGACCAAGCAAGTGGTATCTCGATCTAGTGCTTCAGAGCGACGGGCAAGGAGAACCGATGCCCTTTAAGCTCCGGAGGAGGATAACACTCTTCCAACCCTTTTTTTGCAACAATAAGCATAGGGATAGATATAACATGTTTTCTACTCGTAAAATCACTGCAACTAGGTATCTTGATGAAGATTTACTAGAGTCCTTAGGGTTGTTGGGTGACATTCAAGCCCTATTTGCAAAAATAGGGTGGGGAGAGATAATGGGGACAAGATACACAACCTATCCTAGGGTAGTTTTAGAGTTTTTAAGTTCTTTAGAAGCTGAAGTTTTAACGGGTAGAGAGAGCAAAGAGGGTAGGATTACCTGTAGGATATTTAACATTGAGCATGAATGGACACTTCACCAATGGAACTCATGCTTTAGCTTGCTAAGTGGGGGATAGAGAAGAACCCTTATTGGGTTCAACTCTTGAATCTTTTGGACTGAATTGACAGGAGAGCATGCTTACGACCCTTCTAGGGCCAAAGCATCACACCTCCAAAATCCCATTTTTCGATACCTCCACCGAATCATGGCAAGTATAATTTTTGGTCGTGGGGAGAGTAACGGTGTAGTGAGAGCTAGCGAGCTGCTTTGCCTATAGGACATGCTACAAGAAAGGAATAACATCGATGTATGGTCGCATTTCATTAGACACTTAATGAAAATGGGCAAAGTAGCGAGAGGAGAGATTAATGTGGGGGGTCTACTTACCCACATCTACCATAGGATGGGGTACGATTACACTACGCTAGATAGCATAGAGGGGAGCTCTAGGATCGACCTAGGATTGTGTATGGCCATGAAGATGATTGTAAGAGAGGGACACTCCTTATGCTTTGTAAGGAAAAACCTGACGGTCCTTAGGCTCCCTGACCTTGATCATACCACCATTACCACACGCGCCAACTGGCGCTTAGACCTGATAGTGGAGTCCCTGCCATATGAGGGACCATCCATGGCACCCATCTCTCCCCCTTTGCATCACGCTCCCTCCGGTCCATACATACATAGGTGCCCACCTAGTCCACATCGACATGAGCCTGCACCTGCACCACCACCTTTTTCTACTTTTGAGAAGGATGCAGGTACATCTGCCTATAATTTTTCAGAGTTCCGATCACGCCTCGACGACATATACGCCGAGCAGCAGACGCAGAGGCAGCGATGGGAGGAGCAGAGCGCCTATACGCAGGCAAAGTTTTAGGATTTCCGGGAGCACTTCCAACGCGCCGAGGAGTTCTACGGTGAGGCCCGCGTCTACTTCCAGGAGGAGGCTACCCGTTGCCAGGTGGAGGCCACCTACCACTAGGAGATGCGGCAGCATATGCGAGCCCAACAGGCACAGTGGGCTAGGGAGGAAGAGCATCGAGCAGCTGCTGCATCCACCAGCTCTCAGATCGACCACATGTATATGTGGCATCAGCGGCTCAACAGCAGATTCTCTTAGGATCCCAAGATGTCGAGGCTACCAGACTTTTCACCTCGTCCACTATACTAGAGGTATGCTTCACCTAAGTCTGGGGGGGGGTCCCGAGTTTTATTTTGTTTCTAGCAGTAGTTTCTTTCCTAATGTTTGCATTTTAGTTAGAATTCATTTATTCATGCATTAGTTGTTTTAGTTTCTTTCAGCACTTAGTTTTTGCTACCTATAAGCTGCCTCAGTAGTATTTTTACAAGTTTTCTTCATGAGTTATTTCCATGAGTAGTGTAACTTCATTTGCCTCATGGTATTTTATTTTATTGGCTCTGAATGAATGTTCTAGACTTACGCTGGTTAGCTTCTATTCTACACATACACATGACGAACTTTTTGAAAGGGAGAGTCTAGTACATACCTAGTTATGATTCATCTTAGTAGTCTAGTACTTTGGAATCCACAGGTGACCCTAAGGTTAGCATTTTAGTTACTAGAGATGCTCGGATTATGTAAGTTCATTCGAAAAAATCAAAATCCCAGTGAGCCGAAATAATCAAAGAAAGAGAAGAAAAAGAAAAAAAAAAGAGAGAAAAAAGGAAATGAAAAAGAAAAGAAAGAGGAAAAAGAGAGTATGAGGAATAAAAAAATAGTTGTCATGGGTGGAAATGGTTAGGTGCCCCTTTGAGACCGAGTTAGGTTACTGGGGAAACACCTACCAATTTCTCTCAATACCGAGCACGCCTTTGAGACTTTATGCTAGATCTAGGGAACGACTCTCGCTTTGGGAAGATAAGTGCCTAAGAGCCAGAGACCTTAGGAAAGCTATAGGATGACGACTTAACTTACCATGGAACAAGTATCCCCTAAGAAGATTCGCTTAGCAAGAGCACGAGGAGCTAACATAGTGAATTTCTAGAACATATCTATTTTGCTTTGATTGCAAATACCACTTGATAAATCTAGTTAACATGCTAAGTATGGAACAATACCTTTTTAAAAAATTTCATAGCACTGAGGTTTGCTTGAGGACAAGTAAAGATCTAAGTCTAGGGGAATTGATGTGAGCAAAATATATAGGATTTTAGGAGTAGTTTTCGCTCACATATCATCTCATTTTATGTTGGTTTCATGCATATTTTACTTTGTTTTCCATGCATTTCCTATTTTCTGGTTCGAATATCTGCTCTGTATACTTTTGTATGCAAGATAGCATTTCGTGGGGATAACGGTGCACTTTCGGAGCAAAAAGAAGACATTTGGCAGCTGGACGCAGAAGGGAACATGGCCAGGGCGTGCGCCTACACACGACCGTGTTCAGGGGGAGAAAACGGCCACCACAGCCTGACACATAGCTAGGTCATGTATTTTCACACAGTCATGTGACGGCCAAGCGATTTGACGCAACTAGGAGTTTTTTCAGATTTCGTAGCGATCCAACGTGATGTCTATATAAGGAAAGCTACGCCCCAAACCCTAAGGGAGGCACGCCGGTCGAGACGGCACTCCGAAGCCCTAAAAAGCTTCGGGAACTCGCATTGGGGAAGGAGAGAGCTGCTTGAGGATCAAGATCTGCACCACAACGCTAGAGGGAAGAGCTGCAATTACATTTTAATTCATATTTCTTACACATTTATCATTATATTCATGAATTCCATAATGTATTGTGACTCTCTTCTCGTATTCATGGAGTAGATTCTCCAATTCTAGGATTAAAGAGTAGTTTGTGTTGAGTAGAGCATTGCTATTTCAAATATGTTTCCGTTCTTGAAATCGTATTTGTAGTTGAATGATTGTTTAGATCTATAGCTTTGTGTTTTGGTTTTCTATCTTTTGTGCCTAAACGATACGAGGAGTGACAGTCTTCGTATCTAAGATTTAGGAGATATTAGGAGGAACCTAGAGGTTGGCCTCATCACTTGCAACTGTGGATAGAAGGATGCGATAGAGTCGGTAATGTGTCTCATTTTTGGCTCGTCGCAGGGATTGATTCGCCATCCTCGTACCATAGTGTATGATGTCTTTTCCACAAAACCCTAGCTAGAAAATTTGGATACATTCAATTGATAGCATGTTCTGCGACACACAAACAAAATCGAAGTCCTAGAATCCCATCCAAATCCTCGTAGCAACCTTTCTCTTCTTCCATGTGATACCGTACTGAGTTCGGACCACCGACGAGCTCTCATTCATGAACCCTAGGATTACCAATCCAAACAACAACACATCCACTGGATAAATTGATACTCGAAATCTCAGTCCCTGTGGGATCGATATTCTTTATTACTTGACGACATCCGTGCACTTGCGGGCGTTGAGCACGAGTGCGCACTTTGAGTCCTCGACGGTCTTCGTTGCGAGATTTGGGGTCGCATTTGCATGTATCAGAAGTACTCATGTTGCTCTGAAATTTGTTGGGACTGATAATACAGAATTGAAGGATCTCCCCAATCATAACTATAGGAACTAGGAGCTGGATCATATATGTCTTGATATTCTCGTGGGTAACTCTGAGGCTCAATAGGAAATACACTCTGTTGCTCACTTTGGTCTGAATAATAAGCCTGATTAAAGTCTCCAAATCGCTGATAATAAGGATTCATATTTAAAGAAATTTCCTATTCTTTTTTGAAATACTAACAAACAATATCAAAAGACACAGAAAGTATACATGATAAATACATGGATACAAGAAATAAAAGAATGAAGCCCTAAAAATTTTTTTTGGATTTTTTATTTTTTTTTTAGAAAAATGGATAAACAATCCCAAGTCTACCAAGTACCATTACATTCCCCGACAACGACGTCATTTTTTTGATAGCTAACTCGTAACGTGTCCCACCGCTACAATGTATCAAAATAAAATTTATAATTAAACCGAACCCCCTCTACACTAATGTAGCATAGAGATGACTCGAGTCGTCTCCCAACGAATGCAATCAGTAAAATGATTTACTTAGAATCGTTTCCATTATTGCTTTGGATTTTCTTAATATAACTGGGGGGTTTTGATGTGAGTTCTAACCTACGATTACAAGGTAATTAAAATGCTAATCTAACAATGCAAGTAATTAAAACATACAACAAATAGAACAATGCAGGGATTAAAGCAATAAAAACTAGAAGAGAAATTAAGACAAACACTTAATGTGCACCATTCAAAATTAAGATAAACAAAGTAAATCAAATGTAAGGGGTAAGTTAACAAACACTTGACATGTAGAAAATTAATCTAAACTAAAGAAAAGAAAATTGATCAAATCAACCCCAGATAGGTCCGGTGTATGAACAAGTTCCTCTGGCTAAGTCCAACGGAGCTCAATCGAGACTCCACAAATAGCGGTGGATGTGGGATGACGCAAACTCCTGAATCTAGTAGTTTGATGAATGCTCCGAGCTCTCGCGGATTCGATTGAGCTTGAAGAAGTGTCATCGGGGCGGAACTCCTCCTCGAATCTGAAAAAGAAGGTGGATGAGCTATGGAGATGGAAGATGTCGTCAAAATCCCTTGATGAAGCAGTTCCTCCTCAAATCCGTGGAAGAAAATGGATGGAAGGGAGGTGGAGGCGGTTGCTAGGGCTCAAGGGAAGAAGAGATGCCCTCCAAAACCCCTAAAAATCCATTTTATAGCTGCCCAAACGATGGGATTTCACCGCGACACGGTCGTGTCAAAAGACACGGCCAGGCCATGTGGCGTTCTGTGCAAGAAAATTTCTACTACTACAGTAACTTCACTGTAGCTACAATGATTTTATTGTAGCTACAATGATTTTACAGTAGCTACAGTACCATGCCGTGCCAAAAAGACATGGCCAGGCCATGCTTGATTTTGATCTTTGCCCATGCTGCTACAGTGATTTCACTGTAGCTACAATATTTTGCTACAGTCACTGCTACAGTATCTGCTATAGTGTCGCTGCTACAGTACTTTTGCTACAGTAAAAAATCCCTAATTTTCACTTGACATCCCCTACAAAAATAAAGTATACAACAATTAATTCTAAGGATATCGAATTAGCATGTATTTGCATTAAATCTCTAAAATGATCCATAGTCGTAAAATATGATAAATATATTGAATTACACATATGAATGGATCAAAATATCGAGGAATGAATATAAAATATCATGTCAAAATGTGAGTTATCAATGATCCATCTTCATCGGAGGAAGAGGAAATTGTCTCACATTTTGCACTAATGGGAATAGATGGCATTGCCTCCACCTCATCTGAACAAGAAGAAGGAAGTACAATTGAGGAGGAGAGCTCAAGTGTAAGGGGAGCATCTACCTCGGATTCGAAAAAAAGAAGATTGGGTAAGTGAGGTAAAGAAACTACCTCTCAAGATGTTATTTCTATGATTTCTAGCTTAACTAAGAACTTGTTTAGGACCAAAAAGAAAAATAAATGTATGCTAAATGAAATTAGAAATCTATAAGAAAAACTTGAAAAAGCATGTTCACATGATGATGTTGTTTCTTCTAGTTTAAATGATACATGTTTAGAAGAAATTAAGGTCTTAAGGGAAAAGGTACAATACCTCACTAAGGCCCTTGAAAAATTTACCATTGGCTCAAATACATTAAATATGACCATTGGGAGCCAAAGAGCAAGTTTCAACAAAAGGGGCTTAGGATACAAGGGATCTAGAAATGAAAAAGTCTATCATTGTCTAATTGCTAGGGGCAATCAAAGACTACAATGGTAGCTAGGAAATGGATCCCTAAGGAATACTTGGTGAATCTTATTGGAAAGAACTTATATTGTGTTCCCAAGTCAATCCTTAAAGGTTAGAATAATCTAGGATAGTCAACATATTTGAATTCATTTCATATTATATTATTTGGTTGACTTGTGATGAAAATGGGTGACACTTGACTTATGTTCATGATTGGGGATTTTTGATAATGATTAAACCTTGGGTAGAAATTGCATGGAATTTTGTGGTTAAGTACAAATACCTTGTCACATCTCACAACTCACCATAAGGCTAACTTGATTGAAAATATAGCAATGGGTGAGATGTTAGGTTGATACAAATGATTCACTAATGCTTATGACATTTAGATGAGTCATTAAGAATATCATGATATAGCAATCATAGACCAACTATGGGGAAAGTAAATATTTAATTCATGGTCATATTGCCCAAAGATCATAGTTGGATATTTTTAATGATTTAAAAATATTTTATGTTTTGAAAACTGGGGGGTTTATGTTTTGAAATGTTTTGAGGCAAAACTAGCTTTCAAAGGTGATACAAATTTGAGAACTTTTCAAACTTTTGAGTTTTTGCCTAGTTTTCAAAAATTGAATGAATTTTCATGAAAATTTATTTTTTCTTGATAGAGAAACTCATTATAAATGTGTTTCCAAAATTTTGTGTTTTTTCTTTTTTTTTCCTGATTTTTTAATGTATTTCTGAAGTTGACCTTTAAAAATCAGAAATCAGAGCTTTCAGGTGCCAGTCAACTAGTGCTCTGACCCAGTCGATTGATGGAACTGTGCACAGACACAGTAACTCAGTTTGGGCATTTTCAGTCTGATTTTGATAGTTTTCTTCCCTTAGATATTGATGTCATTCTGAATAACATATGTATGATGTTTTTGATGGTGTCAAAGGGAGAGAAGTGTTATAGTTTAAGTTAATCATGCTAGGGAGAATTAGCATGGGTTAAGGGGGAGTTTACATGTGTTAAGGGGGAGTCTTTGATATCCATGTTTGATTTACATGCTTACTTTCCTTTAAGTATTTTTGAATGTTTTACCTAACTTAAACATATTACCACACATCAAAAAGGGAGAGATTGTTAGGGCAATCAACCCAAGTATGATCTTGGTTTTGAGTTGTGTGGCAAAGGGTTTAAGTTAGGATGTTATGTGTTTTGCATGGATTTAAAAAAAAATTATGTTTTGAAAACTGGGGGTTTATGTTTTGAAATGTTTTGAGGCAAAACTAGCTTTCAAAGGTGACACAAATTTGAGAACTTTTCAAACTTTTGAGTTTTTGCCTAGTTTTCAAAAATTGAATGAATTTTCATGAAAATTTATTTTTTCTTGATAGAGAAACTCATTATAAATGTGTTTCCAAAATTTTGTGTTTTTTCTTTTTTTTCCTGATTTTTTAATGCATTTCTAAAGTTGACCTTTAAAAATCAGAAATCGGAGCTTTCTGGTGCCAGTCAACTAGTGCTTTGACCCAGTCGATTGATGGAAATATGCACAGACACAGTAGCTCAGTTTGGGCATTTTTAGTCTGATTTTGATAGTTTTCTTCCCTTAGATATTGATGTCATACTGAATAACATATGTATGATGTTTTTGATGGTGTCAAAGGGAGAGAAGTGTTATAGTTTAAGTTAATCATGCTAGGGAGAGTTAGCATGGGTTAAGGGGGAGTTTACATGTGTTAAGGGGGAGTCTTTGATATCCATGTTTGATTTACATGCTTACTTTCCTTTAAGTATTTTTGAATGTTTTACCTAACTTAAACATATTACCACACATCAAAAAGGGAGAGATTGTTAGGGCAATCAACCCAAGTATGATCTTGGTTTTGAGTTGTGTGGCAAAGGGTTTAAGTTAGGATGTTATGTGTTTTGATGTGTGTGTTTAAGTTGTGCAGGACTTAGTAAATCACACATGGTTTACTTGATGAAGCATTGACAAGTTCATCATCTTATGGCTCAAGTCCTTGAGTCGGTGAAGGATGGCATGGGGGAGAAGTCATGAGCTTGGTGCATCCGAGGGACCGTTGGACGAGGAGCAAATGGAGTGAAACCAAAGGAAGCAGACTTTAGGGCAAGACGCGAAGGATGGCACGGGAGAAGTCGCGGGCTTAGTGCATCCGAGGGATGCAGGCTCACGAAGAGAGCTTTGGTGAGGGACTTCATGGGAGATGAGAGATTGAGTGATTGTAACCCGGGAGGGGGTAGCTCAAGTAGGTGAACTTGGCCAAGTGGCTAAGATTAAGTGTTCGAAACTCAAACATGTTGTTTGAGGTTTTACCCAATGATCGAATGCTCAAACAACTTATTGTTTGAGGTTTTACCCGACAACAGTCGACTGATATAGATATCAGTTGACTGGTCTGAGTTGACTGCTAGTTGACCGGTGTTAACTAGGGTTTTATGGCTCAATAATCGACTGTCAAGGCCTGACAGTCGACTGCTACACCATCAGTCGACTTTTAAGGGGTGGCAGTCGACTGCTATAGGTGGAAATGACCACAGAAGCGAGGCATCTCGACTACATGGGCATCAGTCGACTGCTAGGGTTTAACAATCGACTAATTGGCTATCCGTTGGTTAGGATGCCAACGTGGATGAAGCCATTGTGAGACAATGACTACAACATCAGTCGACTGCTGCATGCCCAATGGGAAGAAACCCTTCTTCTTTATAAAAAGAAGGGTTGAGTGCCTTGGAGAGGTTAATGCTTCCACTCCTAAGTGCTCTCCAAGTGCCCTAAACATTTTACTCTTCTCTTCCTTGTTTCTATCTCTATTTTATTGTAAGAGGGTGAGATTGTGTAAGAAGGTTTCTTCTCCACCTTGATTAAGCAAAGGAGAAGCTTAGTGCATTGGTTTAGGGAGTGATTCGCCGAACGAATCATCCGTGGATTAGTGGCAAGGGTCATGAATCACGTTATATCATTTCTCTTAGCGTTTGCTCTTTCTCTTTACTTTTGTTTAGCTTAATTGCCTTAATTAGCATATTCCACTGTGCTAACGATATTGTAGATGATTAAGATGAACGAATTCCATCGAGCACGATCAAGGCTATTCAACCCCCTTCTAGTCGGGCCATGATCCTCCAATAGAAAGATGACTATGTTATCTTTTAGGGGGGAAAGATGAACGAACAGTTGAGGTATTGGGCCTTGTACATACTGATGTATGTGAGCTAATGTCAACTCATGCTATAGGAGATTATAGCTACTTCGTTACCTTTATTGATAATTATTCACAATATGGGTATTTGTATCTGTTAAGGTACAAATCTGAAGTCTTTGAAAGGTTTAAATATTTCAAAAACGAAGTAGAAAAATAACTTGGAAAAGCTATTAAAATACTTCAATCAAATCAATGTGTGGTTAGGTCAATGATGCAGCATGCAAGTCTTCCAAAAATCTTTTGGAGTTACACACTCGAGACTACTGTTTACTTGTTAAATAAAGTCCCGACTAAGACAGTCTCTACTACTCTATATGAGATGTGGAATAATAGAAAATCTCATTTATCTTATTTGAAGATATGAGGTTTTCCTTCTTATGTGAAAGATAAAAAGGAGGCTAAATTTGATAAGTGTCTATTTATTGGTTACCCTAAGAAAACAAGGGGTTACCAATTATATCATCCCTTGGAACAAAAGGTGTTTGTTTCAAGACATACTGTATTCCTAGAGAAGGAGTTTCTCTTATAGGAAAACAATGGGAGTGAGATTGAACTAAGTGTAGTTCAAGAGACTCCGGTAAACACAGAAGAGATGCCTAGTTAAGAACCACAGCTGATTACTCATTGGGATGAGATAATAGCTGAACCTGATGATACACCACCTCCTCGTAGATCTAGTAGGACACCTAAGATTCTAGAGATATATGGATTTCTCATAAGAAAATCTAATGACATGTTGCTCATAGCGGATGTGGAACCCACTAGTTATGAAGAGGCACTGAATAGTTCAGACAGGGATAGGTGGCTAATAGTCATGAAATCAAAAATGGATTTCGTGTATGAAAACAAAGTTTGGAACTTGGTAGACCCACCCGAAGGCATAACGCCTATAGGGTGCAAGTGGGTTTTCAAGAAGAAAATCAATATGGATGGTAATGTTATTACCTAGAAAGCTAGATTAGTAGCAAAAGGCTATCGTCAAAGACAAGGTGTTAACTATGATGAAACCTTTTCACCAGTAGCTATGCTTAAATTCATTCAGATACTCCTATCCATAGCGGTTCATTTTGATTATGAGATATGATAGATGGATGTGAAAATAGCTTTCCTTAACGGAAACCTGCCTGAGGATGTATATATGATACAACCTGAGAGTTTCACATCCATTTACAAGAACAAAGTATGCAAGCTTCATCATTCCATTTATGGATTGAAGCAAGCATCCAGGAGTTGGAATATCCATTTTGATGAGGCAATCAAATAGTTTGATTTCTCACAAAATCATAAGGAGCCCTATGTGTATAAGAATGTTAGTGGGAGTGCGATCGTATTCCTAGTATTGTATGTCGATGACATATTAATCATAGGAAACGATATTTCTATTTTGCAAACAGTCAAGGTCTAGTTGTCCAAAATATTCTCCATGAAAGACATGGAAGAAACAACCTATATTTTGGGGATTAAGATCTATAGAGATAGATCAAATCAGTTTCTTGGTCTTTCATAGTTCAGATACATAGACAAAGTGCTAAAACGGTTTAGCATGGAAGAATCCAAGATAGGTTTCATTCCCATAAGGCATGAGATTCACCTTTCAAAGTCTATGTTCTCGTGCACTAAAGATAAGAGGATTCACATGAGTCAGATCCCATATGCGTCAGCTATAGGATTGATCATGTATGATATGTTATGTACAAGACCTGATGTATCATACGTTTTGAGCATTACGAGTAGATATCAGTCAGATCCTGGTATGGACTATTGGGTGGTCGTCAAGATAATCTATAAGTACTTGAGAAAGACTAAGAATTTATTCTTGGTATATGGAGAAGGTGATATGGTAGTGAGTGGATATATAATGTTAGCTTCCAGACATATAAGGATGATTCCAAATCTCAGTCTGGATACATATTCATCTTGAATTGAGGTGTGGTGAGTTGGAAAGGTTCCAAATAAGACATCGTTGTTGATTCTACTACGGAGGCAGAGTACATTGTAGCTTCTACAGCAGCAAAGGAAGCGGTATGGATAAAAATGTTCAATACTGAAGTTGGAGTAGTTTCGAGCATTGTTGAAGCATTACTGGTTTACTGCGACAACAATGGTGCCATTGCATAAGCGAAGGAACTGCGATCTCATCAATGATCCAAGCATGTACTTCGTCGTTACCATCTGATCAGAGAGATCATAGATAGAAGAGACAGGCAAATAGAGAAAGTTTCCACAAATAAGAATCTAGCAGATCCCTTGACAAAGCCTCTTCTCTAAGAAAAGTTTGAAAGACATTTAGAGGCATATGATATTAGATACCAAGGCGATTAGCTACAGGCCAAGTGGGAGTTTGATGTAATTGAGAGATGTCCTAAGGCAATCGTCTTAGAAGTTATTAATAAAATTCACTATTTGAATATGCATTGGTTATGTTTTTGATTGGATCTTAAACTTATCTACTGAAGTCCACAATACGATACATAGCATGAAAGAAATTGTGATTAGATCATAATTAGTGGGTATCTTATTATATGTAATCATGTAAGTATTGAAATTATCCCTAGTCACTGAATTGATGAGATTGAACATCATTAATTCTATGAGACTAGTACATGTTATGCTCCTTGGTTTATCCAAGCATTCGATACTTACTGGATAGAAGCATAGGGATGTTGAGAGTGAACGTGTGGATGTTAATTATGGTAACTAGTTCATTGGAATGACATGCTATGAGACTTCATATGATTCTATATGTCGTTGAAGATCTCATTGTAGCTTGAGTATGAGATTCCTTAAACTTGAGGTATTTAAGTCATCTTGATTATGGCGCCTTATACTTTGATTTCTTTACAACCATCTCCATATGAGGTGTAACTCCAGGTTGATTGAGTATAAGTCAAAATCATCAAAGGTGTTTGAATAACCCATAGAGAATTCATCACTCCTTATGTAAAAGAGATGTATACCCTAGGCCTTTTGTCAGGATTGTAACTCAGAAGTCTCTGGCCAGAGCAAGCATGATAAGAAGACAGTCTTCTTGAGGACATGTATGAGTAACTTGAATCTACAGAATAAGGAAACTAACCTTGACTAGGTGTGACATACTCAACCTAGTGGGGACGGACACATAGATCATGCCCTGAACCAAGTGGGTATAAGATGAGTGAAAGAAACAAGACACGGAAATAATTGTAGCTACTGAAGGGTTTATAAATATTCTGGAGTCGATTTAGACTTTCCGATCAATTGAGGGTCATGATGTACTGCTAGGTGTCACTCATAATCTATTCTTAACTAATGAAGTTAATTATAAATGGCGAACATAGCTGGGAATCTATTGGGTCGTCATATGCACTATGGGTGATCTCGAGACGTAAAACAAGTCTGAGAATGAGATTCTCAATGAGAGAGAGGATGTATTTGGTTGGACCAGACCAAGAGGGTGCGAAACAGAGGCTATGGAAGTTCCTATGACATTGTCGGACTTAACACGACCATATCGAACCTAAACGAAGTCAAATGGATCATACAGATCCTCACACGGTTGTGCCTAATCAGGCACGGGGTCGTGCCTAATCAGACACAAGGTCATGCCTAGCTCTTGTCGAAAATGGCCAAACTCAGAGCTGTGCACAATAGGGCACATGACCAGCCTTGTGCCCTAGCATAACAGTATCTTTCGACATGGTCGGCATGTCTAAAACACACGACTGTGTCGCGGCTCCGTTGATTTTGAGATCTTTCTTATGAAAATTTCTTGGGTTCTTATTTTAATTATGAAATAATTATGGAAAGAAAGGTTCCATTTAAGCCTTCTTAAATGCCCTAATCAAGAGATCTATAAATATATCCCTTGATATTCTTTGGAGGCAACTCTTGGTTTTCTTTCTTGGTAGCCGCCTTTTCTCTCCCTTTCCTTCTCTTGTCTCTGCCGGTTGGCTAGCACCAATCGGAGACAAAGGCTTGCTACTCTAGGAGTCGTCTCAGTGATCTTAACGTGGATACTGATAGAGGCACCTGTTGGTCTTACTCGTGGTTTCAATAGATTTGATAAGAATCTTGAAGGCATAACTTCTCTCCTTTTGTGTGTTTGCATGAGATTATGTCAATTGCAAAGATTCCTGGCCCCAGGGGGATGTTTGAGATGAAATAAAAATTATTTTATTCCATTGTGCATGATCTCGGAATCTCCAAGACAACCTACATAAGACCACAATGACCAAGACTTCAAAGCCTAGGAGGGTCATTAGGAGGGTAGCTAGGGAAGTCATTCTTAGTGAATACCTAGTTAACTCAAGGAGTTCCAATAAATATTAGGTTCCTAAGAGCGTAATTCCCTCACACTAGATTGGTTAGGATGTGTCAACTTAAATTGGTAAGGTAGTTAACCTAACCATAGTAAAATTGACACCTTAGGTTATTTTCAAGGTTATGTGATACCTTGGAAATGAGATTAATAATTTAATTCTAAAGGTATTTAGGATGTTCCAGTAGAATTTATGAAGTTTGAAAAATCAAACAAAATTGATATAATTAGGGTTAGAGGTCATGGTGTGTCCTTTTGAATTTTTAGCACGCTTGGAGTTTGAGTTATTATGGCAAAATGAACATAATTCTAGAAAATAGAAAATTTGCTTTAAAACTTAGGTATTCTATACCTTTGTATTTTATATTTTTGCCATGCTTTGGTTGTCATGTGTCATGTCATGATATCATATTTTATTTGATCGTATAAAATGTCATAAAAGTTTTAAGATTATTGTGTAATGCTTGTACTTAGGTTTATACTATATCATGACATCATATATCATTGACATATGCTTTTAATTATGCTCTCATTTATGTTATGATCATATTTCATGTATTTAGGTTATTAAAATTAAATTAAAGACAATGACATGATTTGAAGTCATATAATAAGGAAATCAAATACAGTTGTCTAGATAAAATATATGAGACCCTAGTTAGGAAAAAACAAAATCTCACATCTCCACTACAACAAAAATGTTAAAAGACAACACTATATAGACAACGATTTTAGAAGAAACCGTTATGATTTTGATAAAACACAATAATTTTTAATAAAATCGTTGTCTTTAAATATCCATTTACCATAAAAGATAACAATTTTATGCTATTCGTTGTCGTTAAATACATTAAATTTTTTAATCAGCAATGTAATTTACAATAGTTTCCAAAACCATTGTCTTCAAGATTTTGTTTTTCCTTTCTTTTCCTTCGTCTCCGCACTCTCTCTCTCTCCATCTCTTCCCTTTTTATAAGTCGATGTGTATGAGACCATGAAAGAGCTAGTGATTACGCAGAAAGAAAGTTGTATAAATGAATGATCAATCCTCATAATAAAGCGAGTTTTGTCTCCAATGATGCTTTCTAGTCTTAAGGGTCAAAAATTCATCGTGATTTACCTTCCTTAATCCGAAAACGAAGTGATAAAGACAGCTAGATTGACATATATAAGTCGATGTGTATGCATCATCCTCTGCGCCTCTCTCTCCAAAGCCCTTTTTTCTTCGACGCCCTTTTCGCTTTCCCGTCATCGCCCTAATCGTAGGTACGTCGTATTAGTTTCGATCGCTTCCCTTTCTTGATCGCTGGTTGCGATCTGCGATCACGTTTCTTATCGAGTTTTGGGTGGAAGGTTTTGAGATATAGGGCGTGGTCTGGAACCGCGATGGTGGGGCACCGTTCTAGTCTCCCGCAACAGATCTTATCCGGCGAGAGGTCCCTCTCGGCGGTCCTTAAATTGGAGAGTGAGCCCGTGAGTTATCCCTAGACTGGACCTCCTGTTTCTGTTTTTGATTGTTACTTGCATGCTTATGTTATCGGCAACTTCCAGCCGTCGCCAACCTCAATCGGTAACTCCCAGCCGTCGCCAACCTCAATCGGTAACTCCCAGCCGTGGCCAACCTCAATTGGTAACTCCTAGCCGTCGCCAACCTCAATCGGTAACTCCTAGCCATCGCCAACCTCAATCGGTAACTTTTTTTTTAACCTAATTAGTACGCAGCAACCCCTCATCATCTATATGCGATTTTTCTTTTTTCGTTTCCCACCTATTTCATGTCATTGCAATTGGTTGTTTGATATTCTTTGTGGAACTTTGTTTTAAATAAACCATCAAAGATAACATGTTAAATACTGTCAGAGTACATTGCTTATAGAAGCCCTATTTTGCTTTTCCCTCAGAGGTATGCTACTTTTAAATCTTTGAATGAACTAAATTTTGTTTCTTAAATATTTGGTGGAACATGTACTATACTCCACAATTTACTGACTTAGAAAAATACATAGTTTTGTATATGTATTCCTTCGTGCATACAAGTCCAAAGTAGTATTTTTCTAAAACCATGAATTATTTTCTTCTGCTGAAACCAACCATGTTCATGTATTGGAATCATAATGAAGACATCAAAATCCAAGACTATAGTTACACATATGAATTACCTAATTTATCCTTCATTAATGTGATAGGCTTTGTCTTTCAATGCAGAAAACATTTGCATGTGATTTATGAAAGTTATCTTTTGCCGATGCTTTCAAATGTTATGGTTGCCTGAGCCACTAATAAAATGCTTGCACATTTATTATATTTTGTTTTTGTGTTGTTCATATCAATTTTGTTTTCCTCTGAAACATTCTTGGAACTGATTAACTTTCCAATGAGGAGGGTGATTTGGAGAAACTACAGAACGCCAAAATACGAGAAGAGATGTTTGATTGTGAAGCTTCACTAGAGCGGGCAAGAGTTGATGCATCTCTTGCCAGTGGTATCTCATGGGGTTTACAGGAGGATGCTATTGAAGTGGATATAGAGGTTGCCAATTTTCTTGAACCTTCTTTGCTTTAAAATGCCTCTGTTTTTATGTCATCATGCTTCCATTATGTTTACCATGAACTGCTTTGCTATTCTGATACTTTTGTGTATATTATAGAATGGTGCAGATGAAATAACATGGCAAACTTACAATGGACAGCTTACTGAGAGACAGGAAAAAACACGCAGCAAAATTATTAAAAGGATGGAGAAGGTAAATTCTCATGTCCCCACTACATCACTCTTGGTTGAACTTAATTGTTGGCTTGATAGTTGTTTTTGTAGATATCATTCTTTATGGAGTGCTTCAGTTTATGGTCCATTTATTTCAGTTTGTCTCTTTCAATTCTATGGCACAACTGACTTCTTATGGATAAGACTTTTTTTAGGAACCTTAACTGGTGTGGTTCTAAAAAAGAGTACTATATAAAAATGGGAAAATGGTTATTTTTTTCTCTATATTGATCAACTATAGCCTTTTTGTATAACTTTAGTTTTTGTCTTAAATAACGAAGAAAATTTAGCTAATTTTTCTGTTCCCCTTGTTAGATATAGTTATCAGGTAACTTTAACTATTTCATAAGGGAATTGAAGGTATACAACTTTATTTAGCATGGCATTTGGTTTAAATCCATGAAATGGTTTTCTTAAAGAATTGGACGGTTAATTTTTTGAAAAAATACAGATGCTAGAGAATAATTTATCTGATCAAGTTGCCTCCTTATTCTCTGTATCTGTTGCTCATTGGTCTTTGAGAGTTTCTATTCCGCCTTCATGAGATAATTGGAATCAGTAGTTGCCATGTCAAAAATTCTCTCTAATGTTCTTACAACTGAACCTCCAGATTAGCATGTAACTTTTATCTTGTATTGGCATCTTTGATCATGTCCCGAGACCACGACAATGGTCCATTATAGTCATGTAAAATTTTCTGTTAAGCATGCTGCTTGTCTAATGTTGTTGTCTACTATCCACTGAGTTGTGTATCTTCCTTGCACCTTCTTTTTCACTACTCTCATTGTAGCTGATCATACATGAAGAAAACCGTCATGCCATCATCCTAAAATGGGGTAATGCCATGTAGAATTTTACTCTATCACAATAGTTCCAGGTTATGATGGTTCAAATGTCGAATAGCTTTTTTGTAGTTTTAGATGCTTAAAAAAAAAAGTCACTAAATTTGGCATGTTCATAACAAAGTATACAACAACAGATAAACACAATGGGTGAAGGAAGTTTTACCAAGATGTGAGTCATTGCCTTATTTTGATCTTTAACTGTTTGGGTTGCAGGACAATGGAGCTTTCTAGATATAACAAATGGTTCTTCCAGGTTCTTAGATTTTGATAAATCTAGCGGTGTATCAGTTCTAGAGTTGGTGACTATTCAAACAAAGATTCGTAGAGTACACTATGTTCAGGAGTGACAGAAGTTCCTTCTTCTATAAACCTCTATAAATTCCAAATCTAGTGTCTTTTCTTAGATGATGAAGTTATTTTATTTATTTATTGTGCATTATCAACATTTTCAATCAAACATTCAAATCAAAGTACATTCATATGCATTTCTCAAGCATATATTACTTTTTGGTCGAATGTTGAGTGTTATTTCCTACATATGGCTCTTCTATTTGTCCAGTAGATTTATAGTTAACATTTTAACACAATGTATACATGAATTTATAGGATAATCTGAAATAATTTCTACTGTATATTACCTAGTTTGTTTTATTTTTAATAAAATAGTTTGCAGAATAGGGATGCATAGTGAAAGGAGCATGCTTGTGTTGGTTTTTTTTCAAAGAAGTGATTTTGATACAATGAATTGGAGTGCTTACCCTGGAGAATCAATTTATAGATATATGTGAGATATTTTTATTGTTGTTCAAAAAGAAAATGATAATCTACTTCCCATTTTAGTTTACTGTGCTTGGTGTGCAATTTATTAGCAGTTAAGAGTAGTTCTAATACATGATGAAATAGATAAAAGATGATATAATTATGTTGGCAGATAACACACTTCTTACGTTGAGCTCTTAGTTAAGCTGAGGAATTATTTCCGGTGTCATTGTTTTAGACCATAAGTCTTTAAGGCAGTTCAAACTTCAAACTAGTAGGTTGATCACTTGATGTTATTTGTTGATTTATTTCATACTTGTCAATTGTTGACATCTTAAATCTTATCAGGCATCCATTACTTTCCATGATGTTCTTGACAATGATCATGGATTCGCTCAGATGAGATTAGACGGAGTGTACATATGGCCTTTCCACAAACTTTGGATGATGGCAAACAGGTAACAGTTCTTATTAGCTCCCTTGTTTTATTCTTTATCCAAGCATTTTATATTTTAATGTCATGCAATGCATATTTTTATTTATGATGATATAAAATCTATATGTTATGTAAGAATTAGGAAGTTTTTTTGTTGGATCCTCTCTTTGTGATGAGACTTGGAAGAATGTTGTGAATATATAAATTTTATTAGGAAAATATTATGAATATTTATTATAATTTTTCCTTGTATGTCAGATGCACTAAAAGTGTATAATCTCTTATGACTATATGAAAAGCCTTGAAACTATTTAACACAGAGATTGGTCCGTATGGAAAGAAACAATCTATGTGGGAAATAATCAAGGATATTTTCTAGTAACTAAAAAATCTTGATATTATGCATTTCTTTTGCTTAGAAATATATTGTTCCAATTATGTTATTAATTTTGCTACTATCATTTTTTCATCACAGGCTTTCCTTCAATTGGATGGAGTCCAATGCGGTTATTTCATTTTGCAATATATTAGAGATATAATTGAAGGCACTACATCCATTCACAACGCTTCCCTATGACTAATAGTAATATAGACATATTTTCAAATTTTATTATTGAAACCTATTAGTAGTTTACATTTTCATTCATTTATCCATATGCAGTTCTCAAAAGCTATGATAGCTGCAAAAGAAATTGATGAAGTACATTATGAGTGGGCTTAATGCATACAAGATCACATATTCGATAAGTAGAAAATTTCGGTATTCATAACTCTTTTGGTTAGGTTTTGTAATCTATAAGTGTTTTGGTTATATATAATTCTTTTGGTGTAGTACGTACTAAACATATAGTGTGTACATCAAAAAGAATTGTAAAAAATATATATACAAATTTACTTATAGAAATATGAAGTACAAGCTCATATCATCCCATTTTAAATGATCACCCTTATATATATATATATATATATGATCATTTAAAATGGGATGATATGAGCTTGTACTTTATATATATATATATATATTTAAGGGTGATCATTTAAAATGAGATGATATGAGCTTGTACTTCATATTTCTATAAGTGCATTTGTATATATATTTTTTACAATTCTTTTTGATGTTGTATGATGTATATTAAAAATGCAACATTATAAATCGACAACAGTTTATTGTTCTCTAGTGTGTGTTGAGAAATGACAACTATTAAAATAACAATGACGATACAAATGACAACAATTAAAAATCGTTGTCTATGACTCAGAAAATCCATGCATTGAGAAAGATAGGACACTTAAAGATAACGGTTATAACTTGTTATAGTTTTATTTGAAATACAACGGTGAAAAATCGTTGTCTATGACTCAAAAAATTGTGATAAATTGGCACATTGAGAAAGATATGAGACTCAATGATAATGGTTAAAAACCATTGTCTTTTTCTTAAATCGACAATGTTTTTTCATCGTTGTCTTTGAGTCCCCTACCTTTCTCAACGCATCGATTTACCATGGATTTTTTGGGTCATAAATAATGATTTTTCACCATTGTCTTTTCGAATTTTTATTGTAGTGCTCATAAAATATTAAATTGATATATGTGTGTATTGATACACTCTAGACAGATGTGAGATGTTAGGAAAATGAGTTAAGTTCAAGGTGCATAGATGTTACATCTAGATGAATTCAAACTCAACTTATACCATGGAAGAATCAGGAGGAAAACTAATGTCATGTACATCTAGCTCATAGACCATGGGTCAAAATAAGATTTTAAAAACATTTCAAAATCATTTTGAAAAATCATAGTGAAGTTTATATTTTGATAGTTATCACCATTGATGAAGTTGATACAAAGTAGACTTAAAATATTGAAGTTATCAATGGTTTTGAACTTTGTATCAATCTCACAATTTAATGAGTATTTTAATTTAAAATTATTTTTCACCCATTGTATTCTTAATAAGTAATATACATATAAAATTTTATGATTTTCAAAATATGTATATTTACTTATGTATTTCGAAAAATCATTTCTGAAAATAGTTTTCTGTGTTTGCAAAAATCACCGATCGCCATCGAGGGTAATCGATGGTTAGTGTGACCGTAGTCAAACGGTCGATTGATGTGTTTGATATTGGCTGAACAAGGGATGTTTAGCCATGTATCAATTATGTTATGTTACTCTAACGTCTTCTAACCCTAGGATATGCTTTGGAAGGTATGGGAAGGATGAAATATCATTGAAAATGATTAGGAGAGGTGTTTAGGGTGGAATATCGAATTTTAAGGGATGTTAAAGTTCAAGTTTAAACTTTTACCCTTATTTTCGATGGTTTGAGTTTCCTATTGGCTTAGGAACTCTCCAAGGACATTGTTGGTGCAATGGTCAAGGGGGAGTAAGCTTTTAAGGGGAGGTTATCTATCAAGGGATGATAGATGAGTTTTTCTTCAAAGGGAGAGAAATGAAAGGTTTGTGTTAGGAAACCTTCATTGTGCTTACCAAAGGGGGAGAATTGGGGAAGTGAGGATTGTTTCTCATTTAGTGTTATGTGACTTATCACTATAAATAGTGAAGGCATCCTAGATGATTTTGGACAAGGGGGAGAATGTAAGATCTTGTTGGAATATGAGACATGGATACCCTTGGTAGTTTTTTTGATGTATGCCAAAGGGAGAGCAATGAGATTTAAGTTAGGTAAACCTTCACTATGCTTTGACATTGAAAGAGTTAAGTTTGAGCTTATTGGTTAGCCTAACTTAAAGGTTTTGTCAAATATCAAAAAAGGGAGATTGTTGGTACAATCGGCCCAGGTCACGATTGACCAAAAGGTTTAGGTCTAGGCTACGGGTGTGTATCAAGTATGAGGGGATCATACTTGGGTTAAACCTTATGTTTGAGGTTTACCAGTCGACTGATGACTTTGGCCAGTCGACTGGTCGTGTGTTTGACACTCGAAATCCGAGTTGACTCAGGGCAGTCAACTAG
This sequence comes from Wurfbainia villosa, assembly GCA_025175895.1. Lineage (NCBI taxonomy): Eukaryota > Viridiplantae > Streptophyta > Magnoliopsida > Zingiberales > Zingiberaceae > Wurfbainia > Wurfbainia villosa. The sequence goes on along the minus strand of CM046001.1, from coordinate 77,617,787 downwards.
GCTTATGTCCCAGTCAAGTAGTTAACTGAGGCTCGATTGTTGATCTATGACTATGATAATCGACTGCTAGAGTTGAGCAGTTGATTGGTCCACAATAGTCGACTGTTAGGATAGAGCAGTTGATTGAAATTAAGTGGCTAGAGCACAGAATATTAAGCAGTCGACTTCTAGCCCATGACAGTCGACTGGTGACTATGGTAGTCGACTGATAGGTTAGGGCAGTTGATTGATGGACAACTTTTTGACGTGGATTAAGCCATTGTGAGACAACGACTAAGTGTCCAGTCGACTGCTAGGTAAGAGCAGTCAACTGGAAGGCGGAGAATCAACCCGAGCTGAATTATAAAAGGAGCTCGATGGGAAGATTTGGAGCAGCCAGTTCTTGAGCTTTTGGGAGAGACTTTGCTGTTGCATTCCAGATCTTCCAAGGCGTTCAAAGCAACCAACAAACAAGTGATCAAAAGCAAACTTCTTATAAAGTGTTTTTTGCATTTCTTGTATTTGTTTTTGTATATTGTTGTATTGGTTGTTTCCCTATTTATTGTTGTAAACATTTATATTGTATGAGGCTTCTCCACCTCCAGATTGTATTTCGAGAAGGAGACGAGACTTAGTGGAGTAGACACTAAAGCGATCGTGGAGTAGGAATTGTAGGTTCTGAACCATGTAAAATCCTTCGTGTTGTGGTTGTGTTGTTGTTTTCATTTATTATTTGTATTCCATTGTGCTAACAACAATTGTAGACAAGCACACGATCAAAAGCAAAGAAATCATGAAAAATGCTATTCATCCCTTTCTAGCGCAACCACATCGGTCCCTACAGTCCCGACCACTGATAGTCGAGAGTTGGGGTCCTGGTTGAGAGCGTCTTGCTTCTGAGTGCGTGTTCCGACTTTTCTCAAGTACCAAGCACTTCCAATCGAGGTGCCGCCTCGACTTGGTAAGGTGTCTTGCTCGGGTCTTCCCGAGCACTACTCAAGACTTCTCGAGCACTACCAGTCGAAGCGTCGTCTCGATTGGTATACCTCAAAGTTGAGGTTTAATGTGTCAAGTATGATCCTCTCATACTTGACATTTATCCTTACCTTAGACTCAAGCCTTCAAGCTTCATCCATCAACCTCGCGCTTTCAGGATGCCTCCGAGTCCATGACTCCTCATCCTTGTACTTGCATTCAAATACTTCCTTCGATTTTGTCTTGCTATCATGTTTTCCTTTGCCAAGAGCCATGCTCCAGGACTTCCATTGGCAAATTCCACTTTGACTTACACAGCTAAGACTATATGGATGTCGCATGCCTTTATCTTTCGACTTTCCTTGCCAAGTCTCCATACTTAGACTTTCTTCATACCTGTCACTTAATATTCATGTTAAATCATCAACATTACCTAACTTAAACTTGATTGTCCAAACATCAAAAGTAATTAATGCTTGGGGGAGGATTGCACCAACAATATCTTCTTTTTGGTGTTTGACAAATATTTAAGTTAGGTTTTTAAATATGTAATAAGACATTATATGAAAAATACATATGTAAGCACAATATGTCTTTTTTCCTTATCATGAAAGTTCTAACTTAAATTCTTAGTTATCCCCCTTTGACATACATAAAAAAGAGAGAGAAATGACACTTAGTTACTAAACCAACATTTTTAACACTAACAACAAAAAAATATGTTAGAATACTAAGTTGACATAGTCTTGTAACAATAAAGATTGGTGAATTATGGTATAAAATACACTTAAGGCTCCTCTTAATCCAAGAGCCTTTCTAAAGTAAATCCTCATCATGATAGGGCAATGTATTGAACCATAAGATCATTCCCTAACTTTGCATCAATAAATAAAACATTCAAACTTATGTCTTGAGTTTATATATCTAAGTCTCCTTCTAAAAGTTTACTTTTCCTCAATCATTGCACTAATAATATTTTTGAAGAAATCCTCAACCTATAGGAGGCTCAAACTTTAAAAGAATAGGCAAAAATTCAACCTTGAATTTTAACATCTCTTAAACATTTGAATTTTACCCCCAATTGACTTTCCCATTCATGATTACTAAAAATCAATAATTTTTAATGCTTTTCAAGTAGTTAGACTACTTAGGATTGGATGTAGTTGCTAAACTGAACATATTTAATCAAAAACCATGCTAACAGTCATCTAGACATGCGACCAGTCAAGTGGGACTTTCTCTAGTCGAGGTGCCACCTCGGGATTCTAATTTTCTGGATAGAATTTTCAGATGTAATTCAAAAATACATAAATAATTCTGTGTTTTTCAAAAATTCATAAGAATTTACAAACATATTTATTAATCCATTCCCTATCAAGAAAAAAATAATTTGAAAAAATAAATATTTTTTAGATTTCTAGATTGACACAAACTTGGAAACCACCCAAAAATCTTACTGTTTTTCAAAACTTGGTATCACTCTTGCTTAACTAATAAAAACTATTTTTTCAAGTATACTAAATACATTTTGAAAAAATATTTTATTTGACATTTCCAATCATATTCTTAGAGCTATGTGCACATTAGTTATACACAAGCCTTCCCAATGATTAGTTCAATTAACGATTCATATCTCTAGATGTCATTTTGGCTTAAGGAGATGCATCATAACAAGTACGATGAACTCTTGATATATCTCAAGATCCTCTTGGTTGCTACTAAATGAGATTCTTTGGCACAATATTAGTATCTTGCACACATACCCACCACAAATAGTATATCTGGTCTACTAGTGGTTAGGTATAATAAACTACTAATCATACGCCTATAATGCTTTAAATCTATTGATTTGCCATCTAGATCACTATCTATCTTAGTATTGGTTTTTGATGGTGTTCTCTTCTTCAGCACACTTGGATTTCCTTCTCCTTTCTTAGAAATTCCTACTGGAACCTTGGATCTCCTGCTCGAATGCTAAATCTGTCACCAAAATGAACATTAGAGGTGGGTCGGCATTGTCGGTGTGGCCCCTCCGACGCTCAAGTAAATATTGGAAGAGTAAAGTAGTAGATTATCACGAAGAAGAAGAAATGAGAAGAGATCTTTGTGTACTGAATAGAGAAGAAAAAATATCCCCCTCTTCCTCCCATCTCTACCCCTTTTATAGAAGATTTGCATTGCCTTACTTCTAGCTGAATTTACTTTAATACCCTTGTCAGCTCGTTGGGATGTAACCGCTTTTCTCGCTTTCTTTTTAAAATGGTTCCCTTAATGTCCTCCACATGTCTCTTCTCCTTTATCATTAATTACCTAAAAATAAACCATACACATATTTCAAACAATTAAACAATAATAATAGAATATTCCTTTTCAACAATATTCCTTGTTCAAAAGATTACTTGCCATCTCATCTTACCGCACCCAAAAATACCCATATCCTTCATTCTTGCCCAACTCAGAAATATTCATAACACTCGGTCCTATAGAAAAACTCATGGTGCTTTGAAAGTACATATGATGCTCGAGAAATATATAGGGTGCTCAACACTAATACCTCACAAAACTGACCTCCAAATTCACTATACTATCCGTCCCTACTGTGCTCAGGAAATACATAAGGTGCTTGGGAAATACACATGGTGCTTTGGAAACATATAAGGTGCATAGTACAGACACTTTATAAAATTGAGCTCTGGATCAACTCTACTGCCCGTTCTTACTGTGCCCAGGAAATACACAGGGTGCATGGGAAACATATCAGGTGCTCAGTACAGACACTTTACAAAATTGAGCTCTGGATCAACTATACTATCTATCCCTACTGTGCTCGGAAAATACACAAGGTGCTCAAGAAATACACATGTTGCTCCGAAAACATATAAGGTGCACAATACAAACGCTTCACAAAACTAAGCTCTGGATCAACTATATTATTCGTACCTACTGTGCTCGAAAAATACACAAGGTACTCAGGAAATACAAGGTGATCTGGAAATACACAAGGTACTCAGGAAACACTAGGTGCTCTGAGAATACATAGAGTAATCAAGAAATATATATGATACTCGGGAAACATACACTGTGCTCAACCTAGATCGCAACACAAATTCTGATTTTCCTATACTGCTAAAACCTTCTGTGCTCAGGAAACACACTTGATGCTCAAGAAAGACAATAATGTTTAGCATACATAAGAACATAAGGATCTATCTCAATTATGATATTCAACCCTTCTATATTCTAAAAACACATACAATGCTCAGGAAAGGCATATGGTGCTTGATGTAAGCAAAATATATAGGATTTTAGGAGTGATTTTTGTTCATATCTCATCTCATTTTATGTTGGTTTCATGCATATTTTACTTTGTTTTCCATGCATTTCTTGTTTTCTGGTTCGGAGATCTGCTCTGTATATTTTTGTGTGCAGGATAGCGTTTTGTGGGGATAACGACGCACTTTCGGAGCAAAAAGAAGACATTTGGCAGCTGGACGCAGAAGGGACCACGACTAGGGCGTGTGCCTACACACGGCCGTGTTCAGAAGGTGAAAATGACCACCACAACCTGACACACGACCAGGCCGTGTGTTTTCACACGGCCGTGTGGCGGCTAAGCGATTTGACGCAACCAGGATTTTTTCTAGATTTCACAACGATCCGACGTGATGTTTATATAAGGAAAGCTATGCCCCAAACCTTAGGAGAGACACGCCGGCCGGAACGGCACTCCGAAGCCCTAAAAAGCTTCGGGAACTCGCATCGAGGAAGGAGAGAGCCGCTCGAGGATCAAGATCTGCACCACAATGCTAGAGGGAAGAGCTGCAATTACATTGTAATTCATATTTCTTGCACGTTTATCATTATACTCATGAATTCTATAATGTATTGTGACTCTCTTCTCGTATTCGTGGAGTAGATTCTCCAATTCTAAGATTAGGGAGTAGTTTGTGTTGAGTAGAACATTGCTATTTCAAATATGTTTCCGTTCTTGAAATCGTATTTGCAGTTGAATGATTGTTTAGATCTATAGTTTTGTGTTTTGGTTATCTATCTTCTGTGCGTAGACGATACGAGGAGTGACAGTCCTCGTATCTAAGATTTAGGGGATATTAGGAGGAACCTAGAGGTTAGCCTCATCGCCTGTAATTGTGGATAGAAGGATGTGATAGAGTTGGTAATGTGTATCGTTTTCGGCTCGTCGCAGAGATCGATTCGGCATCTTTGTACCATAGTGTATGATATCCTTTCCACAAAATTCTAGTTAGAAAATCTGGATACATTCAATTGATAGCATGTTCTGCGACACACAAACAAAATCGAAGTCTTAGAATCTCATTCAAATGCTCGTAGCAACCTTTTCTCTTCTTCCATGTGACACCATACTGAGTTTGGACCACCGACGACCTCTCATTCGTGAACCCTAGGATTACTAATCTGAACAACAACACATCCACTGGACAAACTGATACTTGAAATCTCAGTCCATGTGAGATCGATATTCTTTATTACTTGACGACATTCGTGTACTTGCAGGCGTTGAGTGCGAGCGTGCATTTTGAGTCCTCGACGGTCACCATCGCGAGATTTGAGGTCGCGTTTGCGTGCATCAAATTTTTAGCGCCGTTGCCGGGGACTGATTGATTCAATATCGAATCAATAAAGTGGATAGTTGGATCGGACTTAGATTAGATTTATTTACTTGCTTATTTTTATTTTTATTTGAATTTTTAGATTTTCCATATCTAGATTTAGTTTTTATTTTATTTTAGCAGTGATTCTCTATTTTTTATTTGCTCTTCGATTTGGTTAGCTAGATTACTTTATTTCCTGTTTCTAAACCTTAGGTAAATACTCCTAATTTTGTGGCTCGGTTCTTCGTATGCTTAGACGCTCAAGATCGGAAGGCCTGATTCCAATTGATTTAGAAATCGAATGAACCTATCATCGCCAAAAAGCCGAATAGAAGAGGATGGAGGACCAAGCTGCATCCGAAGTGAATATAGGTAGCCGACCCTTGCGGGATTATGTAGCCCCTAGCGCTAGAGGATTTAGGCCGAGTATATCTGGATCATCCATTTCGGCAAACAACTTTGAATTGAAGCCATCACTCATACATATGGTCCAGCAGAGTCAATTCGGGGGAGCTGTGATCGAAGACCCGAACCGGCATCTGGAGTCATTTTTGGAAATCTTCTTGATGATGAAGATAAATGGAGTCCCTGCAGACACGATCCACTTGAGCCTATTTTCGTTCTCATTACGGGATAAGGCTAAGACATGACTTCACTCCCTGCCTTCAGGAAGCATTACTACATGGGAGCAATGTGAACAGCAGTTCTTGAACAAATATTTCTCACCAAGCAAAACTGCTCACATGCGCCATCTGATCACAAGCTTCCGTCAGAATGAGGGGGAGTCCCTATTTGAAGCTTGGGATCGCTACAATGGGCTGCTTTACCAATGCCCCCACTAGGAACTAGAAAGGTGGTTGGTGATCCACATCTTCTACAATGAGATCACATACACCACAAAGATGTGCCTCGATTCTACCGTAGGAGGAGCACTCATGAATAAGACTATAGAGGAAGCAGAGGAGCTGATAGAAGAGGTGACCCAGAACCACCATCAATGGGCTTCCGAACGTTGTCACCCAGCTCCTGCAGCGGGACGGTATGTTGTCAACTCCGTGGACCACCTAGCAGTATGTTCATTTCCCGAGCCACTTATGGGTTTTGGGGGTTCTTTCTAATTATGACAAAATAAGGAGGAAAGGGTATACTAGAGTCTGGGAAGTGGTAGGAGGAGGTTGAAAGTGATTAGTTTAATATATTTAATCATTTATTTTCTGTATTTTGTTTAATTAATTCGTGGTAGGGAAGCATATGGTGTATAAGGCATTTGAAGCAGGAATTTTGAATTAAAGTGGGAAAAGCAATTTTTGAATTAAAGTGGGAAAAGCAATTACAATGGACAACTTGACAAAGGGCATTAAAGTAAATTCACTTTAAAGAGAAAGCGTGATGAACCATCTATAAAAGGGATAGAGGAGGAAAGGGTCTAGAATGACTATTTCTTCGCTATTCGGTACCTCAAAGATCTTCTTTTCACTTCTTCTTTTTCATTTTCTCTGCATTACTATTCTTCTTCATACTCTTACTAACTTGAGCATCGGAGTGGTCACGTCGGGAAGCCGACCCATCTCTAACACTCTTTCTCATAAAGTGGCAGATCTAGCTCCATTCGAAGGATTCGAGGTGAATCAAAAGGCAGATATCTCTTTATCTCATCTTTAACCTTCTCTGGTGACAGATCCAGCAATTCACAAGAAGGGGGAGAGAGATCTTGGCAGGCCGAAGAAGTGAACACTATCAAATTGACGCTGTTTGTGGGAACTCGAATAAAAAGTTGTGATGGTGAACACTAGAAGGACACTGAAGGACCTGGTGGAGGAGGAGAAATCTATCTCCAGTACTTCCAAGGGAGGCAACAGCAAAAGGCGTTGTGAACCCTTGTATAGGGAGGACCTTATGCAAATAATGGTCAAGATGATGTATCAAATGTCACAGAGGGTCACCCCAAAGAAGATTAAAGAGGATGATGTATCTGATGATCACTCTGAAGAAGAGGTAGTCAGAGTCTCTTGTCCAAAGAATGATTCCTCTTGCATATACAAACAAGAAAAGGGGAACAAAAAGAAGTGTGTAGCTCCTCTTGGGAATGCACAACTTGAGGGGGATGTACCTGTTGAAAGCACCATTGTGAGAATAGAAGAGTTAAGTCCCTTTACTGAGGATATATTGAACGAAGAATTGCCCCAGCATTTCTGAATGCCTTAGATGCCTGAATATACTGGTTCTTCTGATCTTAAGGATCATTTAAGTAGATTTGAAAATTCTGCTTTATTGTACCGCTATACTGATAGAGTTAAGTGTCGGTTGTTCCTTACTACATTAATCGGAGCGGCACAACAATGGTTTAGTGATTTGAAGCCACAGAGTATTGCGTCATTCAAGGATTTTTCAACATGATTTTTAAGGCATTTTTCTAGTTCTAAAAAATATTTGCCTCAATCGCTAAGTCTTTTTGATCTTAAACAGAGAGAACAAGAAAGTTTGTGATAATATGTGCAGAGATTTACATAGGCAGCACAGGAAATTCCCGCTATGGGATCTGGTATGATGGTAAAAGCCTTCACTCAGGGGCTTAGAGAGGGGGACTTGATAACTATCATTTTATCATATTATTTTGGTCCTTAATATTAATGTTTTTATCCTCTCGAGTGTTTTATGGTTGATTATTAACATATTTTATGAGTTTGGATTCATTTTAGACTTTATTATAAATTCTCCTAAAATTTAGACTTATATGTAAAATTTATCTTTGTTTGTAGGAGATCGAGATGAGTCAATGGACTAGACTCAAGTTGAATCAAATATGGATTCATCTAGGATCATAATGGGCATCTCAAGCTGATTTAATCTAAGTCCTTCATCAAGATCGAAGGTAATTCAATCAAGAGATTAGATCTCAGCGATATGGACCGTCCAATGAAAGAGGCTTGATTATGATCCATCTATCCAGATCTGGAGAGATCCAGTCTGTACATTTAGATCTGGATATCTTAGCCTTCATCCAGATTCGACTGATCATGATCGTCCCTTCAGATTGATTAGATTTGGCCATCCAAAGTTGGATCGATCACCGCCGTTGGATGGAGCAGTCTAATTAAGCAAATATTGATTCATCAAAACCTAATTTTAATGGAGGGCTGAGATTGAGGGGTGAGATGATCAGATGGTCACGGAAATTCATTTTAAAAATCCAACATTTCCTCCTTTTGCATTGAATCGCGCGACACAGAACGCCGTAGCGTTCTTCTTCCTCATGAGTGGGCGATCGACGACTCCACGAGTGGCGGAGACAGCTCGACAACCCACTTCCGACGACCTTCCCCCCATCTAGCCGGCGTTGATCCCCTCCCATCCGATCGACAAAGCAAGATGCGGTGGTTCTGCAGCTTGAATTGCAATGAGCGGAGGCAGGGATTCCGACAATCCATCTTCACCGGCAAATCCGCCTTCACCGGCGATCCTTCCCTTCCATCTTCCGGTGTTGATCCCTTCCCATTCCGCTGACAGATCGAAATGCGGTGGTTCGACAGTTTGGCCGATAGCGAGCAGATGCAAGGATTCCGGTTCCACTCCTTTCCGTGGCTATGGTTCGGTAGCTCCGCTTAGATTCCATCCATTAGCAGCTCCACCAACCATCGCCGGTGAAGAGCTTACGCCCCTCTGTTCTGGTTCCTTTCCTTCCTATGGTCGGGATTCGGTTGCTCCACCTTCGAGACCCATCCCTTGGTCGTCGGATTGGTAGCTGTACAATCCACCACGAGGAAAAGGCGCCACTTCGGGCCGATTCGACTTGCCGGAGGATCCTCCGGCAAGGAATCCATCCATTCCATCGTTAGAGGGGGGCTGTCGGGTTGTCGTCGTCGTCGGAGAGGGAGGTCCCTTCTACGGGTGTTGAGGATCGTTGGTTTATTATCTTTGGAATCTAATTGGATAGTTTGTTTACGTTATATTTGGATTAGTGAATTGAGTTTGTTATCATTGTTGGTGCAGTAAGTACCAAATAATCGAACCTAGGTTTTGATTATGGCAAAGATCCAAAGCTGAGGTCATATTGTTGTCTAACGAGCTGAATCAATTGTGCAGGAATGGTTAAGCTGAGCTGAAGGTCAGCGACACTCGGAGAATCCCGTGTCGGGAAACCGTGGTGGTCGGGCGACATCGGGAGAACTTCGGGGGGGAATTGAAGAACCCAGGTGGAGACATGAAGCAAAGCTGCAAGTCACAAAAGGACCTAAGATAAGCTCGTGTGTGAGTGAATGTAAGGTCAGGTCCTCCGTACGGGGACATCCTTAGGTGGCGATTCGACTAAGACTTCCCATGAAAGGTCTAGGTCGAGATCGGACGGTAAGTGACCATCGAATTCACCTATATTGTTTTCATTTCGAGCTAACGGCTATGCTAGCAATGATCACGCTATATCGCCGATCGACTGATGGAGGTCATCAGTCGACTACCATTCAAACTGTCCACCTCGAGGAATGTCAAGATAAGCTCCACTTATCTTGGGGAGATGAGGTTCTTTGACCATGAGCTGGAACTTAACGTTGGAGACCTTCCAAGGCTATAAAAGAAGGGGGGTTTCACCCCTTTAGGTCATCTAAAGTGCTTATAAAGTGATCCCACAATGTCGCTTCTCTACGACAACTCTACGATGTCGAAGCGCTGTCAGAATGCCGACGACACAACCTCAAGCTCAAGATTTATTTGTCGTCGGTATAAGTGATTAACATTTTCATTTCTATTCAGTGTATTACATTTGTTTTTATCGAGCTTTTTATCGTAAAGAGGAGAGGGGGAATTGTCCCTCTACCTCGATCTTTTCATTTTGTAATCATCGTCTTCTACCTCCAACGAGGAGGAGATGAGTTTAGTGAATTGCCCTCTGTACGAGATCGAGGATTGCAAGGACCTTGGATTAGCAACTGTTAGGTTGCGAACCAAGTAAAACCAACTTGTCTCATTTACTTTTCCGGTACTTAGCATTTGGAAAGTCCAAGGGGTTTGATATTGGCGGTGTAAAGTCCAAGCGACAGTCTTGGCGGCATAAGTCCAATGGTTGGTGGCGTAAAGTCCAAGTGGGAGTCTTGGCAGCGTAAGTCCAATGTGCCTTGGCGGTGTATATACCGTTAGCATGACAATAACCGATGGAAGCACCTGAAGGCTAGCATATGGATGAACAAGTCATGAATGACTTGGAGGGATCTGATAGGCGCGAGGCTGACGAAAGTGGCTAGAAGGCTTATATCTAGGCTACGGGTAATCTAACAAATATGGGGGTACCATACTTGGGTTAAAACCTCATATTTGAGATGTATCAGTCGACTGAGACCATGTGTCAGTTGACTGGTGTGAGTCAATGGGAGTTTGACTACTGGAATTGGCCTAGTAGTCGACTGCCAGCATTGGGAAGTCGAATGATCTAGAGATCAGTCGACTGCTCGTCGGGATGTCGAGCACAGAATGTTCTTCAGTCGAGTGATCTGCGCAAGCACTCGAGTGATTGAGCCATCAGTCGGCTGATGGGTATGATCAGTCGATTGATGGTGTATCCGTTGAACTTATCCGACGTGTTTCATGTCATTGTGAGACAACGACTACAGGAGCAGTCGACTGATGGTCCCGATCAGTCGATTGCTAGGCAAAATCTAGTCCGAATGTAGGTTATAAAGGCAGCTTGGAAGGAGGGATTTTGACATGATATTCTTGGGCGATTTGGAGGGATTTACTGGTACAAATCAAGGTTTTCAAGGCTAGTCTAAGGCGATCAACAAACGAGCTTCCAAAAGATCGTTGTAAAGTTTTTTTTGCATTTCTTTTGTTGTATTCACTTGTATTTGCTTGTTGTTTACTTGTATTACTGTTGTAATATCTTGTAAGAGGTTTCTCCACCTCCGGATTGTTCCGAGAAGGAGTTTATTGGATTAGTGGTGTGTGGTCGCATCACTAGAGCTCGTTTGAGTTCGATCCGTGGAGTAGGAATCATTCGGCTCCAAACCACGTTATATTATTATGTTTGCGTGTTTGTATTTTATTATTGCTTTATTATTTCCACTACGCACTAATCAATTTGTAGCAAGCACGCGATCGCGAAAGATTTCCTCCATCTATGTCATACGCGCTATTCACCCCTTCTCTAGCGGTCACGAGATCCTCTACAGATAATATGTGTTTTTATGATCATGATGGGTATTTTTGTATGATATATACTTAACCTTGGTAGAAATCGGCATAAAATTGATGGTTAAGTATAATACCTTAAGGTACATCTCACATTCACCATAAGGCTAACTTGATTGAAAACATAGCATGGGTGAGATGTTAGTTTCATACAAATGACTCATTTATGCATATGACATTTTTGATGGGTCATTAGGAGTATCATAACATATCAATCATATACCAACTATGGAAAAAATAAATGTTTAATCAATGAACATATTACCCATAGATTATAGTTGGATATTTTAAATGTTTTAAAACTATTTTATGTTTTACAAATAGTGAATTGATATTTTAAAACAACTCAAGGCAAAATTAGATCTTAAAGTTGTTACAAAAGTTAGACATTTTATAATTTTTTAGTTTTAATCTAATTTTCGAAAATAGAATGAATTTTCTTGAAAAAAAAATCATTTTTCATTGATAAAGGGACTCATAAGAAATGTGTTCCCCAAATTTTATGATTTTTTGAATTTTTTGGAATTTTTAGTACATTTCTGAAATCTGGTTCAGAAATCAGAAAAGGCTGAGATTTAAGTGTCAGTTGACTGTTTATCTGAACCAATCTATTGATGGAATTGTGCTCAACCTATTTTGGGTGTTTTCAGCACGTTTTGGTCTTTTTCTTCCATTAGACTTTGATACCTCGTTATATAACATGTGTGTAATATTTTAGATGGTGTCAAAGGGGGAGAAATAGTAGAGTTTAAGTTAATCATGCTAGGAGGAGAATTAACATGTGTTAATGGGGAGTTGCATGTATTAAGGGGGAGTGTTTTGATACTCATATTTGTTTTACACTCTTTTCTTCTTTATGTATTTTGGTTAATGTTTTACCTAACTTAAACGGATTGCCACACATCAAAAGGGAAAGATTATTAGAGCAATCAACCCATGTATGATGTAGTTTTGATTTGTGTGGCAAAGAGTTTAAGTTAGGTTGATTATGTTGATTTGATATGTGTGTTTAAGTTGTGCATGACTTAGTAAATCACACATGAGTTAGCTTGATGAAAGCATTGGTGGGTTCACTATCTCATACCTTGGGTCCTTGAGTCGGTGAAGGATGACATTGCGGAAGTCGTGCACTTGGTGCATCCGAGGGACCGCCGGACGAGGAGGATTGAAGTGAAGCCAAAGGAAGCAGATTTCAGGGTGAGACGTGAAGGATGGAATTGCGGAAGTCGTGCGCTTGGTGCATTCGAGGGAAGTGGCCGGACGAAGAGAGCTTCGGTGAGGGACTCGAAGGGAGATGAGAGATTGTATCGGTAGCTCATAGGTTAACTTAGCCGAATGACTAAGTCAAGAGTCGGATGCTCAAACTTAGGGTTGAGGTTTACCCGACGTTTGATTAAGTTGGATGCTCAAACAAATGGTTTGTTTGAGGTTTTACCCGACACTAGTCGATTGCTATAAATAGTAGTCGACTGCTCTGGGTCGATGACACTCGACTGGTGCTCGACCAATGTTTCACTGTTTGGTTTTTCTAGCCCAACAGTTGACTATTAGGGTTTAGTAGTCATTCTGCACCATCGATTACCAAGGGACGCAATGAGCGAAGATGGTCGCGGCACAAAACCTCTCGTAGCTAAGCGATCGATCGACTCACTACGACGATCGATGGGACCATCGATCATTGCTAGAAGTACTGCAGATTGGGCCGGTGACGATGACAAGTCAGAAGCGGTTGGAAGTCAGCCGTTAGAGGGGCAGTCGATTAATGACATGTATCGGTTGACTGCCGCTTGCCCAATGGGAAGAAACTCTTCTTCTCTATAAAAAGAAGGGTTGGAGGCTTTTGGGAGGCTAATGCTTCTATTCTAAAGTTCTCCCCAAGTGCTGTGAACATTTTCCACTCCTCTTCCTTGTATTTATTTCCATTCTATTGTAAGAGGGAGTGAGTTGTTGTAAAAAGGTTTACCTCCACCTTGCTTAGGTTAAAGGAGAAACTAGTGATTGGATTTAAGGGAGTGATTCGTCATAGGAATCGTCTATGGACTAGAGGTAAGAGCCGTGAACCACGTTACATCTTGGCGTTAGAGTTTGCTCTTCTTTACTTCTTTATATTGTTTTAATTGTCTTTGTTTTAGTATTTCCGCTGTGCTAATCACTTTGTAGATGATTAAGAACAATCAAATTCCATCTACGACAACGAGGGCTATGTTGGGAAATATTCCGGATCGTGATGTTCACAACATCGCGGGTGAATACTTCGCACAACCGCAGTGGAAACAATATATAAATTAGATCCCACCAGAGATCAATGCAAAACTATATAAGTTGTTTCGTATCCTACTTTTTCTAGATCTTATCTAGAAGGAAAAGTATACCTTTGATGCGTGTCCTTCGCAATCCTGCTTTTCCAAATATTGTCGGATCACAATATGGTAAAGATAATCGTATCTCTAAGATATCTACACTGACACTCAACCGTTTTGGAGTCACGTTGTGCTAGTAACCCTAGCAAAATGTCAAGACCACTTGGAAGAAGAAGAAGGAGAGGAAGAAGAGAACTCTTTCTCTTGGCTTTTTGGCTTGCACCTTGGAACACTTCACCACCCAAATTTTTTTTGCACGTTCAAAAAACAAAAGCCACAAAAACCTTACCTAGCTTTCACGTTGAAAGCATTTTATCCTCAAGCCATCAATTCCTCCTTAAAGTCTCTTCATTAAGAAGACTTTTAATCTCCTAATGAATATTATGACCTTTGGTATTATTTTTCATCATGAATATCAAGGCCCTTGGTATTTCCATGCATGATTAATCATATTAATCATGCATGATGATGATGAATCATCTTCCATAGTTCAACTTGAGTTTAACTCAAGTTTAATCAGTTTGAGTCTAACTCAAGTCTTAGTCATGTGCTCAATTGTTCTTTTAGTCCAACTAAAAGAAATCATCTCCAAAACAGAATATCATTTGTGTGTGATCCATTAGGCTCTTGTAACATTGACAATGTATCTAAAACCATTTTAGATACATAAGCAATGAGCGACATTTAACAATACATCATTGCCACCCAAACTATAAGATCGTCGAGATCCGACAACCTTTCTGTGACCATTATCATGTATGACAGTGTCCTTCTATCCTTAATATCTTAAATCGATCAATGAGACATAGATTATGTCATCCCCTTATCGATCTTTATGTTTCTTGATCCCCAAGTAGACTCACTCAAATAAATGAACTCAATATCTCATATTGACTTATTTGAGTATGACCATGCATTTCGTGGTCATACTCTATCAAGAGGTCAAATATATCACTCTCGTCATATGGGAGGGATATATCCCATCTACATCACTCACATCCCTTCGCATAATTCGTTACATATCCAGTGATCGCCGTTATAGTGCACCCTGCTACGGTGATGTTAGACGATACCAAAGTACATAACTCCTTATGTAGAGAACCGTAGTGACTTCAAGTCTAAGAACTATTTATACCAATAGTCACATGAGAAAGTATATGACACTCATATAACGATTCATGACATTTTCTCATGGCGAATCAATTCAGTACATATATTCTCCAATATATATACTCATGTGTCAATGTGATATCACATATCCATGACTTGTGAGATCAAGTCATCCATTGACCTACATGCTTAACTCAATGTATGAATATATCCCTTTGTATATTAATACAATACTTGACTTGAAATGTTTAAGAATAATGTTCTCTACAGCTTCTCATAATCAATTCTACCAATTGATATACTATAGATTAGAACCTACTATTCAAGGGCATTATTATATTTATTTACTGGCACACACATAAAGTAAATATAATAATCAATCTTTGTCTGTTATTAATGAAATATGATACATATAATCCCTAATCAATCATCTCATGATTGACACTAAAGACTGACACTAACAATCTTCCACTAACACTACTGTCAATCAGTGTAATCTCTAAGACCCAGTGACCTAGTATGACCATTATGCTTTCTATGTGCCAAAGCCTTGGTCAGGGGATCCACAATGTTAGCATCAGTATCTACTCTGCACATCCGCACATCTCCTCTATCGATGATCTCTCGAATGAGGTGATACCGCCGTAGTATATGTTTGGAACGCTGGTTAGAACGAGGTTCCTTAGCTTGTGCTATAGCCCTATTGTTGTCACAATAAAACTCTATAGGGCTCACGATGCTAGGAACCATATCAAGCTCAGAAACAAACTTCTTAATCCAAACATCCTCCTTTGCCGCATCAAAAGCAACAATATACTCGACCTCTATAGTAAAATCTGCGATTGTGTCTTGCTTTGAACTCTTCCAGCTCACAACACCACCATTCAAACAAAAGATATACCCTGACTGCGATCTATAATCGTCCTTGTCCGTTTGGAAGCTAGCATCGTTGTAACCCTTTACAGCGAGCTCCTCACCGCCTCCAAATATTAAGAAATATTCTTTAGTTCTTCTCAAGTACTTAAGAATATTCTTGATAGCTATCCAGTGACCATACCTGGATCTGACTGGTACCTACTCGTCATGCTTAAAGCATACGAGACATCAGGACGAGTGCATAGCATGCCGTACATAATAGATCTTATAGCAGATGCGTAAGGGATCTGATCAATGCGTTCTCTTTCTTCCTTAGAAGGACATTGAGCCTTCGAAAGGCTCACACCATGTGACATTGGTATAAATCCCTTCTTGGAATTCTGCATGGTAAAATGTTTAAACACCTTGTCAATGTATGCACTCTGACTTAGACCAAGTAATCTTTTAGATCTATCTCTATAGATTTTAATGTCTAAAATATAGGCTGCTTCACCTAAGTCCTTCATTGAGAAACAATTCCTAAGCCAAGTCTTTACAGATTGTAGCATAGGGATGTCGTTTCCAATGAGAAATATGTCATCAACATACAAGATAAGAAAGATAACTATGCTCCCACTAATCCTCTTGTAGACACATGGTTCATCTTTATTCTTGATGAAACCAAACTGTTTGATCGCATCATCGAATCGAAGATTTCATCTTCTAGATGTTTGCTTTAAACCATAAATGGACTTTTGCAGCTTGCATACCTTACCAGCATGCTTTGGATCTATAAAATCCTCAGGTTGTGTCATGTACATATCCTCGAGGAGGTTTGTAACGCCCGCCCTTATCTGCTCTCAGGGCGGCGCTACTTTTACCCCCTTTTTTTTTTTTCTTTTAAAACATAATACACATGGATCATTTCACCATTTACTTAAGCATGTTATCATGGCATAAACCTTCTTTTCTACATGCATCACCTATCTTATTCATAGTTAGCATGTTACCATATCTTATCTCATTTCATAACATGCCCATCATAAGGATCCATTCGTGAGTTCTATCATATCAATTTTCTTAAGTAATTGAACAATAACATAACTAAGCAATATCCAACATGGTACTAATAATTCACAAGTCTTATAAGCGGAAGCAAGGTCTTAAGTTGTTAATTGAGCATATAAATATAAGCAGATAGTAGTAGAGTCTTTCTCCACCATGCCACTATCACACACACTGGGCCCTTCCTGCTACCTCCTCTAGTTCAGGTTTCCTTGATCTGCAGTATATGGACAACATAAACTATAAGCATAAAGCTTAGTAAGATTCTTGCCTACTCACAAAAAACACGAACTTCATCAAGCAATTAGAAACATAAGCATGCTAGCATAAATGGCCTAAGTATTCCATAGTAACACTAATCAACAACATACCATGTAATGAAACCTAAGCATGGCATAGAGTTTACATCGACATGCTAAGCATAATTAACACCAAGCGGGGCATAATCTAAACATAAGCATTCATGATATAAATCTTAGACATGCAGAAGTACATAAACCCCAAATGTTCTTACTATAAGCATTATAACTTAGTAAAATCTAACATGCTTCAAGAATATAATCATAAGCATTTTTAACTTGAGCATAAACATTTATAATGACATAAATCCTAGACATGCATAAGACACAAAATCACAAGTATTCTTAAACTACGCAAGCATCATAACTTCATAGAGTCTAACATGCATAAAGGACATAATCATAAGCATTTTTAAAGCATAAATATTTATAATGATATAAATCCTAAACATGCATAAGGTACATAATCACAAGCATTCTTAAACTACTCAGTAAGCATCATAACTTCATAGCATCTAAAATGCATAAAGGACATACTCATAAGCATTTTTTTAACTCGAGCATAAACATTTATAATGATATAAATCCTAAACATGCATAAAGTACATAATCACAAGCATTCTTAAACTCAGTAAGCATCATAACTTCATAGCATCTAAAATGCATAAAGGACATACTCATAAGCATTTTTTAACTTGAGCATAAACATTTATAATGACATAAATCCTAAACATGCATAAGGTACATAATCACAAGCATTCTTAAACCATCGCAACATCATAACTTCCTAACATCTAAAATCCATAACCGACCAGTTCGTAAGCATTCATAAACTTTCACCTCAGCATAAACAGTTTCCTAAATGTCTTTTATTTTCAAATCATATACATATAGATACTTCAATATCATCATAACTTGTTTGGAGGCCCCAGTTAAGTACCACATAATGCGTTTCCCTAATAGGTCAGTAGCGAGCCACCGGACCTACGAGCAAGACCTCTTACGTCTTACGAGGCAAGACCTCTTACGTCTTCTTATGTCCCTATGGATTTGATTAACGACCACCGAGTCGGGTACTTAACCTCTTACAAAGTAAAATACTTAATTCCTTTCTTTTCTTGTCATAGTATAAAGAATGCTCTTGATCCCCAACATAAAAAGGGAAGCATCTTAATCTTATCTTGTCATAAGGAGAGCTCTTGATCCCTACTTGAAAGGGGAGCATCTCCACTTTATCTTATCTTAAGGAGAGCTCTTGATCCCTACTTGAAAGGGAAGCATCTCCATCTTATCATAAGGAGAGCTCTTGATCCCTACTTGAAAGGGAAGCATCTCCATCTTATCATAAGGACACATGCATTCATAACATAAGAGTACCCTAAAGGGGTCCTAAAGTATAAACATGTTCATCACACAAGCATATTGCGTGACACATTACACCATAAACATGTAGCATGTTTCTTAGGCATATTCAAGGCATATTAAATCATAAAAACATGTTCATCACCTAAGCATATTTCATGACACATTACATCATAACATGTAGCATGTTTCCTAGGCATATTCAAGGCATATTAAATCATAAAAAAACATGTTCATCACCTAAGCATATTTCACGGCACATTACATCATAACATGAAGCCTATTTCTTTGGCATATTCATGGCATATTAATCACAAAGCATGTTCATCACCTAAAACTCCTACATGAGGCATACAACATCCCCTAGTTCCCTTAGAAGCCTTTTTCTTGCAACCCTAACCCTAGTTTCCTTGGTTGGCCGAAACTTGTGAAGGGCTCAAGCTTGGGTTTGTCCCCTAAAACTCATTCATGAAGCCTTATAACCTATCATAGCACCATTAGAAATATTTTCATGCAACCCTAACCCTAATTTCATGGGTTGGCCGAAACTTGTGAGGGGCTCAAGCTTGGGTTTGTCCCCTAAAATTCATTCATGAAGCCTTATAACCTATCATAGTATCCTTAGAAATATTTTCATGCAACCCTAACCCTAATTTCATGGGTTGGCCGAAACTTGTGAGGGTCTCAAGCTTGGGTTTGTCCCATAAAATTCATTCATGAAGCCTTATAACCTATCATAGTATCCTTAGAAATATTTTCATGCAACCCTAACCCTGATTTCATGGTTTGGCCGAAACTTGTAGGGTTAAGATCTTTGGATTTTTATCACCTAAATCTATTCGTGTAGGCATATATCATAACCTAACTTCATAAGCGGAAGCTCTTCATGAAACCCTAACCCTAAACCCTTGGTGGCCGAAATATATAGGGTTAAAACCCTTGGACTTTTGTTACCTAAGGATCCCTACTTGGAGCATACAACATATAAAAGGTTTCCCTAATAGCATATTCCATGAATCCTAGCCCAAGACATTAGTTGGCCGAACATATGAAGCTCCAAACTCTTATTCTTTCATGTAATTCATCCTACAAAACTAATATACTGCAGGTGAGGAAATCTTACATCCTTCGCTTTGCTTTTTAGTTGGAAGATGACCTAATGGAAGCCAACCCTAGCCTTCTTCTTGCTTGGAGGGATTTCGACCAAAGGTGCAAATGGAGAGGGGGAGCAAGGTGGTTTCGGTGAGGATGAAGAGGAGAGGAAGAAGTGGTCAAATGGGAACTTCCTTCTTCTTTATAAAGGGAGAAGGGAAGTTCCTCTTTTCTTTTCCATGCCCCTTCATTTACCCTCATCACCCTTATCTATAATTCCCCTCTTCTCTTAATGATGTAATCCTATTGGGCTTATGGTTAGGGGGTGCATCTATAGGGCTTGGCTATCTCTAGAGGTTTGGGGTTCAATTCCTAGGCCTTGCATCTCTTTTTGGCTATTTCCTTTTATTTTCGAAAAACCCCCATAAAGCCCATTATCGTAAAGCCAAAAATCCTCGTAAAATTGCTGGAGACTTTTTACGGGCGTTACAAGGTTTTCATTCAGAAATGCAATTTTGACATCCATTTGCCAGATCTCATAATCGTGGTAAGCTGCAATAGCAAGCATGATCCGAATATACTTAAGCATCACAATTGGTGAAAAAGTTTCATCATAGTCAATACCATGAATCTGTTTGAAATCTTTAGCTACCAATCGCCCTTTATAGGTATGCATAAAACCATCCATGTCAGTCTTTCTCTTAAAGATCCACTTACACCCAATGGATTTGACCCCTTCAGGTGGATCAATCAAAGTCCATACTTGGTTAGTGTACATGGATTCCATTTCAGACCTCATGACCTCTAGTCATTTCTCAGAATCTGAGCTCATCACAGCTTCCTGATAGGATGTAGGCTCGTTTAAATCAACAAGCATAATGTTATCATTGTCAGACAAGAGAAATGAATCTCTCAGGCTGATGATGTATCCTATCAGACATGCGAAGAGGTTGGTCTACTTGAACAGGTTGTTGCTCCACAACTTCTTATGCAACAATCTCATCATCCACAACACTTTGTGGTGCCTGTTCAATTTTCATCTCAGTGCTATCTTTATCTTGAATTTCTTCAAGATGTACTTGACTCCCAATAGTTCTTCTAGAGATGAACTCTCTTTCTAGAAATACTCCATTTATAGTGACAAACACTTTACCTTGGGTGGGATTGTAGAAGTAATATTCTTTCGTTTCCTTAGGATATCCTACAAAGTAGCACTTGTTAGATTTGGGGCCTATTTTGTCGGAGATTTGACGTCGAACATAAGCCTCACATCCCCAAATCTTCATAAAAGACATCTTGGGACTCTTCCCAGTCCATATAGTATATGATGTCTTTATGACTGCCTTAGATAGGACACGGTTAAGTGTGAAAGCAGTCGTCTCTAAAGCGTATTCCCAGAAGAAAGAAGAAAGATTTATGTGATTCATCATTGATCGTACCATATCTAATAATGTACGATTTCTCCTTTCTGATACACCATTCTACTGTGGTGTTACAGGTGGAGTGAGTTGAGATCTAATTCCAAACTCAATGAGATAGTCACGAAAAGCTTGGCTAAGGTATTCTCCATCTCGATCTGATCGAAACACTTTAATACTTTTACCAAGTTGATTTTGTACTTCATTCTTGAATTCTTTGAACTTTTCAAAAGATTCAGATTTGTGTCTCATAGGATACACATATTCATATCTACTGAAATCATCAGTAAAAGTAATGAAGTACTGATAGTCTCCTCTAGCTGCTACATTGAAAGACTCACATACATCAGTATGTATGAGTTCTAACAAATCAGTAGCTCGTTCGCCGTGTCCACTAAATGGAGTCTTGGTCATTTTGCCTAGAAGGCAAGATTCGCATGTCTCATATGATTCAAAATCAAATGAGTCCAGTAATCCATTCTTATGGAGCTGGGATATGCGACTCTCATTTACGTGACCCAGGCGACAATGTCAGAGATATGTTTGGTTCAGATCATTAGATTTGAACCGTTTGGTATTTAAGTTATAGACTGGGGTTTCAAGATCTAGAAGATAGAGACCATTCATAAGATGTGCACTATAATAAAACATATCATGTAAATAAATGGAACAATACTCGTCCTTTATTACAAAAGAGAAACTTTTCTTGTCTAAACAAGAAACGGAGATAATATTTTTTGTCAAGGCAGACACATAATAACAGTCCTCTAGTTCTAAGATAAGTTTAGTGGGCAAAGATAAAGAATATGTCCCTACAGCGATAGCGGCAACCTTTGCTCCATTGCCTATTCGTAGGTCCACTTCTCCCTTCATCAATGATCTAGTCTTTCGAAGGCCCTACAAATTGGTACAAATATGAGAAGCACAACCAGTATCTAATACTCAAGAAGACGAGATAGATAAATTGACTTATATAACATGTATACCTGAGGGAGAAGTCTCACTTCTCTTCTTTTCACCTCTTCTAGGTATAGCTTGCAGTTTCTCTTCCAATGTCCGGTCTCACCGCAGTAGAAGCATTCCCCTTCCTTAGACACCCCTCCTTTGGGTTTCAATGTATTTGTTTTGACTTTGCCTTTGGCTTGAGTCTTACCCTTACCTTTAGGCTTCTGCTTTCCTTTGCCTTTGTTCTTGTTCACCATCAAAATGGTGCCAGGATTTGCCTTTTTAAGGTTGAGTTTGGCAGTTTGTAACATGCTCAACAGCTCAGGTAAAGGCTTGTCAATTTCATTCATGTTATAGTTCATAACAAATTGACTGTAGCCTTTTGGCAGTGACTGCAGAACAAGATCAGTGGCCAGCTCTTGGCCTAATGGAAATCCCAATCTCTGTAGGTTCTCAACGTACCCAATCATCTTGAGTACATGAGTGCCTACGGGAGTTTCCTCTTGCATCTTGCATTGAAACAAGGCCTTTGATACTTTGTATCGCTCGTGCCTTACTTGTCCCTGATATAGTTGTTTTAAATGCTCAACCATACCATAGGCATCCATGTTCTCGTATTGCTTCTAAAGCTCAAAGTTCATGGTGGCAAGTATAAGACATGACACATCTAATGCATCATCTTGATGCTTCTTATAAGCATCATTGTCAGCACGAGTGGTCGTAGGTGCAGGTGGTTCAGGAATGGACTGCTCTAGGACGTACAGTTTGCGTTCTTATTTGAGGACTATCCTCAAGTTCTTGTACTAGTCCAGGAAGTTAGCTCCAGTGAGCTTGTCCTTATCAAGGACAGATCACAAAGAGAGTGTGTTTGACGTATTTGATGACATGGTGATCTATAATATAGAAATACAGACATGTATCATATTTCAATCATTTAATTATGCATTTAATTGAATGATTTTTCCACTGGTCACAAAGTGGGACAAGATCCATATTATACCGAATCTTGAGTTAGCTTTGGCTAATCGCCCAAGATGCGTATAAGTTAGGTAGGTAACTCGTACCAATTACATCTAATGTAACTCTTGTATATCTATATGAACAATATTATTTGTTCATAGTGCCCATCGAATGAGATATCCTTCTAAATTACTACTCATCTTGAGTTAGCTTTGGCTAATTGCCCAAGATTTGTATAATGTAGGTAGATGTCTTGTATGAGCTATGCCTCTAAGTTCATCAATCTAATTGAGAGAGCTTAGTTAAGTCAAACCCAAAGTTTAATAGGTGAACATCACGATTGTCCTGTCGTACTTTACCGAGGTAAATCGAGTCACTTTGCTTTGGCAAATGCGCTACGATTGAACAAGGTAATAGTAAGTATTAAACTTTGGAAGGCATATGATAAGTTACTTAATTTTGTAACAACTAATTACTCATGCATCACATACACAAGCATCACATGCAAGCATAATATATATCAACATATAACTTTAAACGTGACATGATTATGACCCGAATCTATGATCTTCTCAAGCCAATGAGAAGAGTGAATGGATAACCTAGGGATGACATCTTCTCCAAGTGCTTCCTTCGGTCATCCTGTATTGTCGGCATCCTCCTTGTAACTTCAACCTTCAATGGACTTTTCATTTCTTTATTTTGTATATTACAAAATGAGAACACTTGAGTTATATTCGAATCTAAGTCTATTTTACAATCAGGAAAATAGAGATTAAGACATGACACAAGGTCGTATTATGAATTACAATATGCACATACAACACATAACCACAATCACATTGGGTCCTAGGCCATAACCATGCGCCATGCATCATATCATTCATAATGATGAAATTTTATAAACTTTATTATGAATACACACATGAATTTTAAGCCACTTCATCGATAAGCAAAATTTTATTTTTTCAATTCAACTCCTTAAATGAGTTGCTGCCCTTGGTCCATCAATATGAACCCTAGACCCTCATTTTCGGAGGATCCCGTATCCAAGACGGTCGAGTCGTGTCAAATGGAACAACCATTCTGGGGTGATCAGAGGCCCACACGGGCAGGCCGTGTCTTTCCACACGGTCGTGGGTCGCTCTTACAGAGCCGCCCACGGTCAGGCCGTGTTTTTTCAACACGGTCGTGGGGTTTAACACGGCCAAGCCGTGTTTTCCAACACGACCATGTGTCATCCTGTTCAACTCTGTTTTTGCCCCTTTATCAACATTCCAAGTCTAAAATTCGTGTATCCATAATTCATATGTTTTATATCTCATAGAAAACATGAAAATCTAAATTTATATCACATATAAATCATCATAACGAAATATAAGTTTTGCAAGTGTGATGCGCACGGTTGAAATCTTAAATCCCGCGACGAAGATCGTCGAAGACTCAAAGTACGTGCTCATGCTCAACGCCCGCAAATGCATGGATGTCGTCAAGTAATAATAGATTATCGATTCCACAAGGACTGAGATTCGAGTACCAATATGCTAAGTGGTTGCGATTATTCGAATGAAATCTCAGAGAGAGTCGGTTGGTGAGGACTATCGGAGGACCCTACTCAGTGTGGTGTCACACGGAGGAGGAAAAGAGTGCGCTGGAGTCTTGAAAAGGTGATTCTAGGACTTCGATTTTGCTTGTGTATCATATAACAATATTGTCAACTGACTTTGTTTAAACGTCTACCTACGATTTTGGGGAAGGGACATCATACACTTTCCCGCAGAGCCGCCACATTCACCGGGAGCTATCCTCGCCCAAAAGGATGGGATAGAGGGTACGAGGATGCCAAATCAATCCTTGCGGTGGACCGTTTCCGATTCCACCGCTCCCTTCTCCCTGCAGTTACGGGAGGTCAGGTTTACCCCTAGGTTCTTTGATCAAACCTTCTAAATATATATTGCGAGGGCTGTCACTACCTCGTATCGCCTAAGCATAGCGGAAAGAAAGCCAAATTCACGAAAGTATAATAGAGAACAACTACCAACTGTCAATATCAAACTTTTGGCCAGAATTTAATATGAATCAACATTTTATATGAACTCAAGTTACTCCCTAATCCTAGAATCAAAAGTACTACTCCATAAATACGAAGGAAGAATCACAAAACATGTTTAAGTTCGAATACAATAGAGATAAAGCACAGAAATAGAGATATACAATGCATTGTGATCTTCTCTTCGGCGTTGTATTGTAAGTTGTGGACCTCCGACGGCGTTCCTCCTCCCCGCTGTGAGTTACCGAATCTTTTTAGGGTTTCGGCGTGCCGTCCTAGCTGTCGTGTCTCCTCAGGATTTGCAAGCCCTAGGGCGGCTCCCTCGTGATCCCCCCACCTCTTGGATGAGTTTCCTATATATAGAGGCGGCTTCGGCGTTCCATAAATGCTTGAAAAACCCTATTTCTTTGAATTCGCGGCGCCGCCACACGACCGTGTGAATTTCACACGTCCTGACCGTGTGCAAGGCTGGAAAACAGGTGAAATCTCGGCTGGAAATTGAGCTGGAAAAAAGACACGACCATGTGTTTTCACACGACCTGACCGTGTGTTTTTCTGGAGCCTCCGTTTTGATCCGTTTCACTTCGGAAACATGCCCAAGTCTTGGGACATGGCCAGTGCATGTTCCCTAAGGTTCGTGCTCCAAAAATTACTCCATTTTTGCTCCAAAAATGCATCGTTTTCTCATGAAATGCTATCCTGCATACAAAAGCACAAAGAGGAGACCTCCGAACCAGAAAATAGGAAATGCATGCAAAATAGAGTGACATATGCATGAAACTAACATAAAATGTAATGAGATGTGAGCGAAAACTACTCCTAAAACCCTATATGTTTTGCTCACATCACTTCCCCAGACTTAAATCTTTACTTGTCCTCGAGCAAATCTCAGTGCCATAAAATTTTAAAAAGATATTGTTCCATAATTAGCATGCTAACTAAATTTATCAGGTGGTATTCACAATCAAAGCAAGACAGAATTCACTAAGTTAGCTCATCGTGCTCGTGCTAGGCGAAACATTCTTAGGGAATGTCTGTTCCATGGTGAGTTAAGTCGTCACCCCATAGCTTTCCTAAGGGTTCCAACTCTTAGGCACTTACTTGTCCAAAGCGAGGGTCGTTCCCTAGATCTAGCATAAAGTCTCAAAGGCGTGCTCAGTATTGAGAGAAATTGGTAGGTGTTTCCCTAGTAACCTAACTCGGTCTCAAAGGGGCACCTAGTCATTTCCACCCGCGACAACCATTTTTTTTATCCCTCATAATCTCTCTCTTTTTTTTCTTTTTTATTCTCTCTTTTCTTTTTTTTTTCTTTTTTTATTTATTTTTCAGCTCACAGGGATTTTGATTTTTCCGAATGAGCTTACACAATCCGAGCATCTCCAGTAACTAAAATGCTAAACCTAGAGTCACCTATTGATTCCAAAGTACTAGACTACTGAAGTAAATCATAACTAGATATGTACTAGATTCTCCCTTTCAGGATGTTCGACATGTGTAAATGCGAAAACAAAGCTAACCAGTATAAGTCTAGAACATTCAATAGAGCGAATAAAATAAAATACCACAAGATACCTATGGGAACAACTCATGCAAGCAACTTTCAAAAATACTACTGAGGTAGCTTTATAGACATCAAAAATTAAGTACTGAAAGAAACTCAACAACTCATGCATGCATGAACAAATGAATGAAAATACCAATAAAGAAACTACTGCTAGGAAACAAAACAAAATAAATCTTGGGGCCCCCCAGACTTGAATGAAAAATATACCTTTAATAGGGTGGACGAGGTGGAAAGTCTGGGAGCTTAGGCATCTCTGGATCCTGGGAGAACCTGTTGCTGAGCTGCTGATGCCACATATACAAGTGGTCGATCTGAGAGCTGGTGGATGCAGCAATTGCTCGGTGCTCCTCCTCCCTAGCTCACTGCGCCTGCTGGGTATGCATGTGTTGCCGTGATCTCTCGCGTAGGTCGCCTCATCCTCGGCGACGAACGACCTCTCCTCTCGAGTATATGCGGGCCTCATCAGAAACTCTTCACCCACCGAAAATTCTCCTAATCCTTGAACTCCGCCGCCAGGTGCTCTGCTCCTCCCATCGTTGCCTCTGCGTCTGCTGCTCAGTGTAAATATCATTGAGGCGCAATCGAAACTCCGAGAAATCATAGGTAGAAGTACCAGCATCCTGCTCAAAAGTAGAAAAAGAAAATGGTGTAGGTGTAGGCTTTTCACGTGGACTAGGGGGCACGACACGACCGTGTGAAATCACATGACCTGACCGTGTGCGCCTCTGGAAGTCAGGACACGACCGTGTGAAAACACACGGCTTGATCGTGTGCAACTCTGGAAGTCAGGGCCCGACCGTATGAAAACACACGGCCTGGTCGTGCGCCCTTTATTTCTTTTCTTGTGGTGCACAATGGTATGATTTCTCTCACTCACTTCACCGCATAAATTTAAAATGACTTTTGTTTTTACCTAGCAAGTTCTTTTCTTACCTACAAATGCTAAATACCATAAATCAAAGTTCGAATTAACTAAATGCATGCAATACAATCAAAGGGAAATCTAAAGACTAAACTTGGGTTGCCTCCCAAGAAGCGCTTTGTTTAAGGTCTTTTAGCTCGACCTTATTCCTACGTTTCATTTGAGGCATTTGAATCTTGCTCGTGGGGGAGCAAGATACTTGCTCACTTTATGCCTCTTGTCTGGTGGTCCTTCATCGCTATATCCCTTAAATCTTGCTC
Organism: Wurfbainia villosa; assembly: GCA_025175895.1. Taxonomy (NCBI): domain Eukaryota; kingdom Viridiplantae; phylum Streptophyta; class Magnoliopsida; order Zingiberales; family Zingiberaceae; genus Wurfbainia; species Wurfbainia villosa. The sequence goes on along the minus strand of CM046001.1, from coordinate 77,589,763 downwards.
GTGGAGGGGCCAAATACTTTCTCACCTTTCGTTTCTTGCCTTTTGGTTCTCCATTACTATATCTTTTAAATCTTCCTCGTGGAGGGGCAAGATACTTGTGTGCTACTTTCCTTGACTCGAGGTTTAACATGCTTAGTCTCAACGAATCATCAATAGTTTGATCATTATATTCTAAATGCTGTAAATAATTTAACTCACCATAGACATCCTCACCAAAAGATTGATTAGCAGAATCTATTATGTTGAATGGAATTTTATTATTACAAATCGCTAAATGGGCTTCGTTATTGGTAGCTAAAGTTTCAGTGAGGGTTATGGTAGACTCTTCTAGATCCTTGAGGTTAGGAGGTGTTTGGATTGAAGCAATGCTTTCCTCAATTAAAGTATCAATTATATAATCCTCAAGTTCTTCTTCCAATGGTGATTGAATTGATTGTCCTTCTTCACTTCCTATGTCATCTATGTCATTCTCATTCATTCGCTTAAAGTGAGTCTCCACCTTATTAGGTGCGATCCAGTCATTAAAACCACCTTCTAGTCGTTTGGTTTCTATCCTAGCTAGATCTCGTTCCATCAACTCTGCAAATTGTTGGCTATGCTCTTTGCATTCCCTAGTAAAATTATCTAGCGGGGCTTCTAAGTGGGGGCTTGGTTCTGGATAAAATTTGCATGGTGACTCATAGCTCTTGTTCTCATTTTGGAAACGATATTGGGTCTCTGTCTGCGAATGCCGCCGTCGGAATTCATCGTTCGCCCTTGTTCTGTTGAATGAAATCTTCCATTATCTGCTCAAGTCGGGATTTAGGCGGACAATATTGAGGGTTTAAGTACCCAGGGTCATAACTATATGAATAGAAATCATCTTGTGGCCACTGGTTGGAATTGTAAGTGACATCTTCTTGTTCAAATTGTGAAGGTTCGAATATATCCGGACAATCATTAATGGTATGCCATGTTTCACCACAATGTTCACAATAAATATTACCAAAACTTACAGCATTAAATTGACCATAAACATGAGTAAAAGCATGCATCGTTATATGCACAAAATTATAAATAAGGAAAGAGCAACTGAATAAACAAAACCGAAATAAAATAAAATAAAAAAAGAAAAGTAAATCTATCCTAAGCCCGATCCAATCTACCACTGTTCGATTTGATATCGAATTGACAATCCCCAGCAACGACGCCAAAAACTTGATGCGCACGGTCGCAACCTTAAATCCCGCGACGGAGACCATCGAAGACTCAAAGTACGCGCTCGTGCTCAATGCCTGCAAGTGCACGGATGTCATCAAGTAATAATAGATTATCAATCCCAAAGGGACTGTGATTCGAGTACCAATATGCTAAGTGGTTACGATTGTTCGGACGAAATCTCAGAGAGAGTCGGTTGGTGAGGACTATCAGAGGACCCTACTCAGTGCGGTGTCACACGGAGGAGGAAAAGAGTGCGTCGGGGTCTTGAAAAGGCGATTTTAGGACTTCGGTTTCGCTTGTGTACCATATAACAATGTTGTTAACTGACATCGTCTAAACGTCTACCTACGGTTTTGGGGAAGAGACATCATACACTCTCCCGCAAAGCCGCCGCATTCACCGGGAGCTATCCTCGCCCAAAAGGACGGGATAGAGGGTACGAGGATGCCAAATCAATCCTTGCGGTGGATCGTTTCCGATTCCACCGCTCCCTTCTCCTTGCAGTTACGGGAGGTCAGGTTTACCCTTAGGTTCCTTGATCAAACCTCCTAAATATAGATTGCGAGGGTTGTCATCACCTCGTATCGCCTAAGCACAGCGGAAAGAAAGCCAAATTCACGAAAGTATAATAGAGAACAACTACCAACTGTCAATATCAAACTTTTGGCTAGAATTTAATATGAACCAACATTTTATATGAACTCAAGCTATTCCCTAATCCTAGAATCAAAGGTACTACTCCATAAATACGAAGGAAGAATCATAAAATATGTTTAAGTTCGAATACAATAGAGATAAAGCACAGAAATAGAGATATACAATGCGTTGTGATCTTCTCTCCGGCGTTGTATTGCAAGTTGTGGACCTCCGGCGGCGTTCCTCCTCCCCGCTGCAAGTTACCGAAGCTTTTTAGGGCTTCGACGTGCCGTCCTAGCCATCGTGCCTCCTTAGGGTTTGCGAGTCCTAGGGCGGCTCTCTCGTGATCCCCCCACCTCTTGGATGAGTTTCCTATATATAGAGACAGCTCTGACATTCCATAAATGCTTGAAAAACCCTATTTCTTTGAATTCGCGGCGCCACCACACGACCATGTGAATTTCACACGGCTTGGTCGTGTGCAGAGCTGGAAAACAGGTGAAATCTCGGTTGGAAATTGAGTTGGAAAAAAGACACGGTCTTGTGTTTTCACACGGCCTGGCCGTGTGTTTTTTTGGAGCCTCCGTTTTGATCCGTTTTGCTTCGGAAACATGCCCAAGTCTTGGGACATGGCCAGTGCATGTTCCCTAAGGTCTGTGCACCACAAATTACTCCATTTTTGCTCCAAAAATGCATCATTTTCCCATGAAATGCTATAATGTATACAAAAGTACAAAGAACAGACATCCGAATCAGAAAATAAGAAATGCATGCAAAATGGAGTGACATATGCATGAAACTAACATAAAATGTAATTAGATGTGAGCGAAAATTACTTCTAAAATCCTATATGTTTTGCTCACATCAAAGTGGCTCTGATACCACTGTAGGGAAAAATTCCGGATCGTGATATTCACAATATCGCGGGCAAATACTTCGCCCAACCGCAGCGAAAACAATATATAAATCGGATCCCACCAGAGATCCATGTAAAACTATATAAGTTATTTTGTATCCTACTTTTTCTAGATCTTATCTAGAAGGAGAAGTATACTTTTGATATGTGTCCTTCGCAATCCCGCTTTTCCAAATGCTATCGAATCATAATACGGTAAGGATAACCGTATCTCTAAGGTATCCACACTGACACTCAGTCGTTTTGGAGTCACGTTGTGCTATCAACCCTAATAAAACGCCAAGACTACTTGGAAGAAGGAGAGGAAGAAGAAAATTCTTATTCTTGGCTTTTTGGCTTGCACCTTGGAACATTTTACCACCCAAATTTTTTTTGCACGTTCAAAAAACAAAAGCCACAAAAAAACTTACCTAGCTTTCACGTTGAAAGCATTTTATCCTCAAGCCATCAATTCCTCTTTAAAGTCTCTTCATTAATAAGACTTTTAATCTCCTAATGAATACTATGACCATTGGTATTCTTCTTCATCATGAATACCAAGGTCCTTGGTATTCCCATGCATGATGATGATGAATCATCTTTCATGGTTCAACTTGAGTGTAACTCAAGTTTAATCAGTTTGAGTCTAACTCAAGTCTTGGCCATATGCTCAATTGTTCTTTTAGTCCAACTAAAAAAAATCATCTCCAAAACAGAATGCATTTGTGTGTGTCCTTATAGGCTCTTGTAATATTGGCAATGTATCTAAAATCATTTTAGATACAAAAGGAATGAGCGACATCTAACAATACATCATTGCTACCCAAGCTACAAGATCGTCGAGATCCGACAACCTTTCAGTGACCATTATCATGTATGACGGTGTCCTTTTATCCTTGATATCTTAGATCGATCAATGAGGCATAGATTGTGTCATCTCTTTATCGATCTTTATGTTTCTTGATCCCCAAGTAAACTCACTCAAACAAATGAGCTCAATATCTCATATTGACTAATTTGAGCATGGTCATGCATTTCGTGGTCATACTCTATCAAGAGGTCAAAGATATCACTCCCGTCATATGGGAGGGATAGATCTCATCTATATCACTCACATCCCTCTGCATAATTCGTTACATACCTAGTGATCACCATTATAGTGCACCCTGTTACGGTGTGACGTTAGACGATACCAAAGTACATAACTCCTTATGTAGGGAACCATAGTGACTTCAGGTCTAAGGACTATTCATATCAATAGTCATATGAGAAAGTATATGACACTCATATAACGATCCATGACACTTTCTCATGGCAGGTCAATTCAGTATATATATTCTCCAATATATATACCTATGTGTCAATGTGATATCACATATCCATGACTTGTGAGATCAAGTCATCCATTGACCTACATGCTAATCTCAATGTATCAATATATCCCTTTGTCTATTAATACAATACTTGACTAGGAATGTTTAAGAATAATGTTCTCTACAACTTCTCATAATCAATTCTATCAATTGATATACTATAGATTAGAACTTACTATTCAAGGGCATTATTATATTTATTTACTGATTAATACATAAAGTAAATATAATAATCAATCTTTCTCTGTTGTTAATGAAATATGATACATATGATCCCTAATCAATTATCTCATGATTGACACTAAGGGCTGACACTAACAGGCTATTCAAGCCCCTTCTAGTCGGGCCACGATCCTCCAATAACATGAACCATAGAGTATAATTATCTAAATTAACCAACTCTAATCAGGACTTATTGATCAATCTATATCAATCAAGTCAAATAGAATTGAACATTCTATTAGTCGAGCTTATGTTTAAAGTATTATTTTCATAATCTAATAGGAACATGCTTGGACTTATAAAACATAATCACTATGTTTCGAAAAAGATTTTTCTATAAACTCTCACATATGAAGGGGGAGGGAGATCTTGGCCGTCCAAAGAAGTGAACGCCATTACATGTTTTAAAAATAAAAATCATATAACATATTTTGAGTGTAGGGAGTGTTAGAGATCGATTGGCGTTGCTAGAGGGGATGAATAGTGATTTCTCGTCGTTTGATTGATTCGACCACATTTGTGTTGTGCTCGTCTACAAAAGCGTTATACACAGTGAAATATACAATACAAAGTATAAATAAAAATACACAAACACAACAAGACGATATAATGAGGTTCAGAACATAGGGTTCCTACTCTACATGTCGAGCTCAAGTGAGCTCTAGTGATGCACACCACCACTAAACCTTCTCCTTCTCGACAACACGTTGGAGGTGGAGAAACCTTATACAAGTTATTACAACATTAATACAATAATAGAATACAAGCAAATACAAGTATACAAATGTAATACAAAGAAAAACTTTACAATAATGCTTTGATTGCTTGCTTGTTGCTTGCTTTGGATTGATCTTGAATGTCTGGAATGCAATAGCAATTCTCCTTCAAAATATCTCCAAAAACTGATATAAAATCCTCCATCTTGAGCTTCTTTTATAACATGCATCGAGCTAATTTTGCATCTAGCAGTCGATTGCCCAAAGACATCAGTCGACTGCCCATAGTGTCATTGTCTCACAACGTCTCAATCTACGCTGAAAAAACTCCAACGGATACACTAGCAGTCGACTGATGGGCCAACAGTTGACTGATCAATCGACTATCAAAGTTTCTGTGCTTATATCCACTTAAATTAGTCAACTTCACTTCATGGAAGTTGACTACTTTGTGGACCAGTCGACTGCTAAACCATAGTAGTTGACTATCAAGGTCACAAAACAGCAGACGAGCATCAGTCGACTCCCAACTAGTCGACTTGTCATAATCCCAGTCCACTGATCCAAATTGAATAGGTTGCCAAGTGTCAAATACTCGACTAGTCGACTGATCCATAACCCCGGTCAACTGATAAACCTCAAACATGAGATTTAACTCAAAGTATGATCCCTTCATACTTGATAGACCATCCTTAGCCAAGACCTATGCCTTTTAGCCACTTCTATCAGCCTCATGTCTATTGGATCCCTCCAAATCATCCATGACTTGTTCATCCATATGCTAGCCTTTAGATGCTTGCATCAGCTATTGTCATGCTAACCGGGTCTACGTTGCCAAGGTATATTTGGACTTTCTCTGCCAAGACAAACAATTGAATTTTACGCCGCCAATATCATACTCTTTGTCACGCCCGCCCTTTTCGGACCCAGAATCCGGAAGGGGCGGCGCGTGACGCGACCGTACATACATACATTACATACAGCGGAAGACTTTATACATACTTCTTAATTCATACAGCGGAAGACTTTAGACCTATTTTTTTTTCTTTTAAAACGTAAACATGCATTGACATATATATATACATATATATATATACTTCTTCTTTTTAACATAGAGTATGCTTCATAACACGTATAGATACTGTTAGTAATATATGAGAGATGTCCTAAGGCAATCGCCTTATGTATGAACCATTTATATGATAAATGAAGATTCACTATTTGAGTATACATGTTTTATGTATTTGATTGGATCTTAAACTCATTTACTGAATGTCCACGATATGATTCACAGCATGAGAGAATTTGTGATTGGATCACAACTAGTGAGTATCTCTACATGTGTAATTGTGATGTATCGGAATTATCCCTAGTCGATGAATTGATGGATTTGGACACCATCAATTATGTCGAGACTAGCACGAGTTATACTCCTTGGTGTATCCAAGCAGCTGATTCTCACTGGCTGGAGACATTGTGATGTCCGGAGTTAATCGTGGATGCTAGTTATGGTAACTAGTTCATTGGAGTGACCAGCCGTAAGACTTCATATGGTTCTCTGCATATATATAGATATGTCAATGAAGTTCTTACTGTGGCTTAAGTGCGATGTTCCTTTGACTTGCGGTATTCAAGTCATCTTGATCATGGAGACTTATGCTTTGACATCTTAAGCAAACATCTCTAATGAGATGTGGACCCGGGATGATTGGGTATAAGTCGAAGTGATCGAAGGTGTTTGAATAGCCTATAAAGGATTCACCACTCCTTGCGAGGAGATGTATACCCATGGCCTCTCGTCGGATTGTTACTAAAGTCTTTGGCCAAAGCATTACATGTTTAGAGTATGGTACTCTTCGATACATGTGGAGTAACTAGAATCCGTAGGACGAGGAAATGATACTTGGGCTAGGCGTGACGTAGTCAGCCTAGTGGGGACTGACACAATAGACCATGTCCTGAACCAAGTGGGTATAAGATGAGTGAAGGGAATGGGGCACGATTCATTCGAGCTACTGAAGGGTTTCAGAAATAGTTCTGGATCAACCGTTGATCTTTTTGGTTAATTGGGGATCATGATGTACTACTAGGTGCCACTCATGATCGATCTATAATTAATGGTTAATTATAGACGGCCAACATAAACCGAGAACCTATTTGGTCACACGCACAACGAGTGTAATCCAAAGGATTTAAAACGAGCTTGAGAATGGGATTCTCAGACCGAGAGAAACTATGTTTGGTTGGACCAAACATAAAGCGAGCATGAAATTGTTTCAGTCGCAATGGAAGCATGGATGGGCCGTGTCTTATGAAGACATAATGGATGAACCAAAATGGTTTGGTTCTAATCCAATGGATGAGAATAAACCAAAGGGTTTGGTTTATATTAAACGAATGAACCAAAGGTTGGTTCGGTTCGTTTTAACTTAAAATAAACCATCATGGTTTGGTTTATTTTAACTTATCTTAATGGAGCGGGTTAACGGGCTTTATGGATATGATCCATTAACCATTAAGAGAATTAGTTCTCTATAAAATATGACTTAAACCCTAATCAAGTTGTTGCCGCCCAACATAGAGTTGCCGCCCACCCCTTGTTGGTGAATTCGGCGCCCAACCCTAAGTGCCGCCGCCCAGCCTTTGTGCCGCCGTCCAAGTCATTGCCGGCGACCAAGCTTCAGCCGGTGAACACTCCTACGACCCTCCGATCCCCTATAGGTTTGGCATCAAGGTGAGGCTTTTCTTTCCTTGGTTGGCCGGCGCCTATATCCTCCACCAAGCTGTCCAGTTTTCTGGACAGCTTCTCCTCCTCTCGTCGGAGCGTCGTTTGGACGACGGTTAGTGCTCCGACAGCGGCTAACTTACCGGGGATTTGATCTCCGGTAATCCTCTAAGGTGGGGGATGAAGGATTCGTCAAGCGGTCGACGAATACCTCTCCGGAGAAGCGAGTTTTGAGAACTCGTTTTAGGATCCGAATTTGGATTCGGATCGTGATCATCTCTCGATCACGTTGTCTTCAACACGAGGCTAGTAACCCGTACGAAGACGAAGCTCGTGACTTAGCGAAGTCATCCCGAGGAGCTCGGCGTGGATACGGATAGAGACGATTCTTACGAGGATCATTCCGGTTGATGCCGTTCCCGCTACACGTCATACGGAAGGTATAACGTAGATAATTTTCTTTTATTGCAAATTTTAATTTACGGTTATGTCTACACTTGTTGTAATAGCATGCGTGTGTTGTGTGTGTTGTAATAAATATAGATTTATTATTTTTAATTGCTTCCGCTGTGCTCATGTTTACGAAACATGATCGAACACACACACGCCGCGGTGCCGGAAACCCAACAGATACTTCTTCTTTACTTCTTCTTATCAACATAGAGCATGCATCATATATATAGATACTTAGTGCTTAGTTCAGGTTCATAAACATCATCGTCATAAGGAGACATAAGTAAGGACATCCATAGACATCATCATCATAGGTAAACATAGATATATAGACCTAACGGATCCTCTCCACCATGCCACTACCACACACATTTGGCCCCTCCTGCTGCTCCCTTTAGTTTATCCATCCCTTACCCTTATCTGCAGTACGAGGGAAAGATAAACTATAAGCACATAGGCTTAGTAAGATCCTGTCCTACTCACAAAAACCATACATCGGCATTAATCATGTCATGTAACATTCATAACATATAAGCAATATAACATGTAACATACATGGCGTAATCAACTTAACATGTAGCATAAGTAACGTGAGTAAACTTAACATGTATCATCCATAACATGACAGCATAACATGTATCATCTATAACATAGCAGCATATCATGCAAATATATGACTTAATTAAACATAACATATAACATACGTAACATAGCAAATCATCATAACCTACAACATATATGTATAACATATCAAATATAATATACATCATATGTAACATAGTGACATAACATGACATATCAAACATAACATACATCATATGTAACATGGTGACATAAACATGACATATCAATCATAACCTACATCATATGTAACATAGTGACATAAACATGACATATCAAACATAACATACTTCATATGTAACATATCAACATAGCATGTAACATAACAATCTAATCATGTAACATATGCAAGATGCTTTTGAAAACATATATTATAGGTACGTAAACATAATTCTCAACATATTTGGGTTCGACATTGTACCACTTCTTCATTATCATAGCGCGCATCCCTAAATAGGCCCGAGGTAACAAGTCTCGAACCTAATAGGTTACTAGGCCTGATCTTAGTCCGTCGACCTAGGGCAATCGTCATAGCGTAGAAGCTCATCCTAGGCCCGAGTCTTACTCCATCGACCTAAGGCATCTTGGAGCCCATCCCGTACTAGGCCCGAGTCTTATTCCATCGACCTAGGGGCAATCATACATAGAGCCCGTCCTAGGCCCGAGTCTTATTCCATCGACCTAGGGCATCTTAGGAGCCCATCCCTTCTTGGACCTTGTTAAGGTCTTGGTACAAGCCATGCAGAAGGTAAAATACTTATATGCTTATTTTATAACATAACTTATTTCATTTTGCAAACATAGCATACTTCATTTCATAACACATCATGCTTCCCTTCATGAACATATCATCTTTCATTTCGTAAACATACCGTTCTTCATTTCATAACATATCATTCTTCATTTCATCATCATGTCATATTCATGTCGTGAACATATCGTTTTGTTTCATTTCATAATCTTATCTTCATTTCATAACATATTTTAAATATCGCATACACATAAACATGACATAAGGCATGACATCAAAAGTAAGCAAACACTAACCTAAGGCATGTTATCTTCATCTAGCATTATTTAATATCACAAGTCAACATGAATTCACCCAACATAAAACACATGTTAACCTATTCATTTAACTTAACAACAACTTCATATGCACATAAAACTTGAATTAAAACTTCGTTTAACCCCCAAAAATACATGATGGCCGAATGATCCATAGGGTTTTCTAGGGTTATCTTTTAACCTAATTCATTTAACATAACAACAACTTCATTTGCATATAGAACATGGATTAAAATTTCATTTAGTCACCCAAAACATAGGTTGGCCGAATGGTCCATGTAGGGTTTTTAGGGTTAACCTTTAACCTAATTCATTTAACATAACAACAACTTCATTTGCATATAGAACATGGATTAAAACTTCATTTAGTCACCCAAAACATAGGTTGGCCGAATGATCCATGTAGGGTTTTTAGGGTTAACCTTTAACCTAATTCATTTAACATAACAACAACTTCATTTGCATATAGAACATGGATTAAAACTTCATTTAGTCACCCAAAACATAGGTTGGCCGAATGGTCCATGTAGGGTTTTTAGGGTTAACCTTTAACCTAATTCATTTAACATAACAACAACCTCATAATCCTACAAAAATATGGATTAAACTTCATTGAATCATCAAGATCTAGGGGTGGCCGAATGGTCCATGTAGGTTTTTAGGGTTAACCTTTAACCTAATTCATTTAGCATAACAACAATATCATAATCCTACAAAAACATGGATTAAACTTCATTGAATCATCAAGATCTAGGGGTGGCCGAATGGTCCATGTAGGTCTTTAGGGTTAACCTTTAACCTAATCCATTTTAAATCCTAGCATCATCATATAGTTACAAAAAAAAACATAGCATGGAACTTCATTGAAACCTAAAATCATGGCTTGGCCGAATAGGCTTTAGTGGCTATTAGGGTTAGCTTTTAACCTAATCCCTTTTTCCATCTTAACATCATCATCTACTTCCTAAACATAGCATACAACTTCATTGATAAACCAAAACATAGCTTGGCCGGATATAACATATAGATTTCTTTTACAAACATCAATCGAAGCTACTCGTATGCAGGTGAGGGATACTTACATCCTTCGCTTTGCTTGTAGTGTGAAGATAGCCTAAGGAACACAAAACCTAGCCCTTGCTTCTTGCTTAGATGAGTTTCGGCCAAGGGGTGGAAATAGAGAGGGAGAGCTTTAGGATTTCGGTGAGAAGAAGAAGAGAAGAGGAGAAAGTGAAGTTGCTCACTCATGCCTTCTCACCCCCCCTATTTATTCACCTAAAGAGTCTCTTAATCTTTCTTACACTTAACCATAATTTTCCTTATTCCTCTAATGATATAATCCTATTGGGCTTCTGGTTAGTGGGTGCATCTATAGGGTTTGACTATCTCTAGAGGTTTGGGATTCAATTCCTAGGCTTTGCACCCCTTTTTGGCTTATTTTCTTTTATTTTTGAAAAGGCCCACATAAAACCCATTATCATCAAGCCAAAAATTCTTGTAAAATTGCTAGGAATTTTACGGGCGTTACAATCCTTCATACTTTTTAAAAGTTTCGTCCTCGAAACTTAGAACAATTGTGGGTACTTTTGCTTCATGTCCTCCTCGCGTTCCCAGGTAGCTTCCTCGTACCGTTGATTCTGCCACAGGACCTTTACTAAGGGCACCTCTTTGTTCCTTAGCCTCTTGATTTCTCGGTCTAGTATCTGGATAGGCCGACTTTCAATACTCGTCCTCTCAACTTGTACCGCTTTGTGGCTCGATCACTGGTCCGATCGAAATGCATTTCTTGAGCACAGAGACATGGAACACGTTGTGAATAGCCGACATCTCGAGGCACTCTAGCTTGTAAGCTACCTTGCCAATCCTCTCGCAATATCGGATACGGCCCCACGAGCGTGGACTCGGGCCTTTACCCTTCCTTCCGAATCTCATCACTCCCTTCATAGGAGCCACTTTGAGGAATACTAGGTCCCAACTTCAATTCTAACGGCTACGCCGCATATCCGCATAGCTCTTTTGTCGGCTTTGGCGCTTCAATTCTCCGATGATATTCCAGTATAGCTCGGGTGGTGTCGTCGATGAAATCCGTCTGGAGTCCCATCCTCTTCTTTTCACCACCCTCGTACCAGCATATGGGAGATCTACATTTCCTCCCGTATAGAGCATCGTAGGGTGCCATTCCAATAGTAGCTTGGTAGCTATTATTGTAGGCACTCGCCAAACATAAGTATTTGCACCACTACCTTTGAAATCCAGGCGCATGCTCGTAACATATCCTCCAAGATTTGATTTACTCTTTTCATCTCAGTAAAGTGCAGGGATGGAAGGCGATCTTGAACAATAACCGTGCCTAGGGCCTTCTGAACACATTCCCAGAAATGGGAAATAAAGCGACCATCTCTGTCAGAAATGATGGTCTTAGGAATTCCATGTAGTCTGATAATTTCCCTAGCATATAACTGAGCCAGTTGCTCCGTCGAATAGGTCATCTTGATTGCTAAGAAATGGGCGGACTTCGTCAATTTGTCCACAATTACCCATATAGAATCATAACCGTTTGTCGTCTTGGGCAATCCTGAGATGAAATCCATAGAAATGTCCTCCCATTTCCATTCTGGAATCTGGATCGGCTGCAGTGTTCCTCCAGGTCTCTGGTGTTCTGCCTTAACCCTCTGGCAGGTCAGGCAAGTACTGACATACTGAGCCACATCTCTTTTCATTCCGAACCACCAGAACTTTCGTTTTAGGTCTTGGTACATCTTGGTGGTTCCAGGATGCATCGCATAAGGAGTTCCGTGAGCTTCCTCAAATATCTCCTTCCGTAATTCTGGATCGTCGGGAATACACAAGCGATCCCTGAGGTAGAGTACTCCACTATCAGAGATCCGAAACCCGTCGTCCTTTCCTTCTAAGACCTCTTGCTTGATCCTCTGAAGGCTTGGGTCACGGGCTTGCTTTTCCAGTATATCATCGAACAGCGTCGGTGTTATCGTCATGGTCGAGAGCTGTCCGGAGATGATTTCAACCCCGTAACGCATAATCTCTCTTTCTAAGGGCCGAGATAACACTGATAGAGACATCAAGGTGGCGCAGGACTTCCTGCTGAGTGCATCAGCCACCTTGTTAGCTTTCCTGATGGTAGAGAATCTCGCAGCCATAATCTCGACGAGCTCGAGCCATCTGCTACCGCCTCATGTTCGGTAATGCCTTGTGAATCGTGGCACTATCAATACTCCTCTGCGTCTGCGGCTATGAGCTCACGCCACATTCTCGAGTTATTTCGGTGAGCATCTTAGCATGAGTCCGCCTTTCTCTTTCCGTACGACCAACTCGGGTATAAGCATGCGAGCCTACTAATCTCTTCACGGCCACGATCGATAGGTCACGATACTCGATTGACTCAATGTCAAATTGAATTGGGTTACAACATCAAGCGGCAACTTCGTTTCCACTCATCATTCGTATGTCCCCAATCTAATCAACTATACCACATACATCCCATGCAATGAACTAATCACTAATTTCAAAGGAAACGAGCTCATCATTTCTTATTCATACGTTCAAAAAAGAAAAAAGTTAATATATAACATTCCTTATTTCTAATCGGAACAAAACTACTTGAGAAGATAGTTTATTATTTAATTCCCACTAGGTCAAACCCTAGTGCAGTTGTAATTATTTTTAGTCCTATCTTCCTTGGCCTCATTAGGGTAGTCTCAGGCTGGCCAATAAGTTGACTGTTTGTAGAACTCTCTTCATTCTTTTCGAGGCTAGCTACCACAGGATTCTCTCTGACAGATTCTCTTGAACCTTGTGCTCCGAGTTCCCAAAGACAACTCAGCGTATGTTATCACCCTTCATACGCCCCATACGTGATGTGCAACTACCATGAAATCATTTGACAGAGAGCGTACCAAGGCCCATATCCGATAATTGTCCAGTAACGGAAACTCCTGCTGCTCGAGTCTCCTAAAAAGACCATCGAGCCTTCTCATGTGTCCGATGACCCCACCATCAGGTTTATAAACTATTTCTTCAATAGCTTCCCTCAATTGGTTTCGTAACACATCACGATGGGTCATCGTAGTGATTGTCCGTGCCATCTGAAATTGAAATAAATTAAGTCAATATAAAACCGACTAACCAGTACGAAACCGACTTAATTCAATTTATATGAGCATAGACCTTACTCAATTAATTACGAAAATCAATTCTTCGTAATTTTAGGAGTTTTTTTTTTTGGTTGATGAGTTCAACTGAACAATCGACTCCCCTAGTTTTTTTTTTATTCCGAATTCAAGTTGTACTAACAACTATTCGACACTTGGGTTATTATTTAAATTGACCATCGTCAAATTTCTTCACTGATCAATTTTGATTTACCTAATTTGTCTACCTTTAACCAAATCACAAGTATTTCTTGTGAAGCTAGTATAAGTTTTTTTTTTTTTTGGTTCGTTTCTCTACGCGTAATTAAACTAAAGCTAGCATAAAGCTATCATTTGTATATTCATGCATTACTTAAACTAAAGGCTAGGCTAGCATAAGATTATCATATATATATTCATGCATATTTAGACTAAAAACATTCCTTATCATACACTTATCTTATACATATATTCATGCATATTTAAACTAAAAACGTTCTTTATCATACACTTATCTTCATGTATTAAAGTAAAGCTAGTATAAGTTTTTCGTTCGTTCATCTACGCATAATTAGACTAAAGCTAGTATAAAGTTATCATTCATGTTTTCATGCATATTTAAGCTAAAGGCTTTTCATATCATACATGAACAAAATAAGCTAAGACATTTTATATCATACATGAACAAAATAAGCTAAGATATTTTATATCATACGTGAACAAAATAAGCTAAGACATTTCATATCATACACGAACAAAATTAGAGTAGACATAGAATTCTTACTTGGAGCGGCAGGATTTGGAGCTTGATGTGTGTGTAGTGGAAAGGCAGATCCGCTCTGATACCAACCTGTCACGCCCGCCCTTTTCGGACCCAGAATCCGGAAGGGGCGGCGCGTGACGCGACCGTACATACATACATTACATACAGCGGAAGACTTTATATATACTTCTTAATTCATACAGCGGAAGACTTTAGACATATTTTTTTTTTCTTTTAAAACGTAAACATGCATTGACATATATATATACATATATATATATATATATATATATATATATATATATATACTTCTTCTTTTTAACATAGAGTATGCTTCATAACATGTATAGATACTTCTTCTTTACTTCTTCTTATCAACATAGAGCATGCATCATATATATAGATACTTAGTGCTTAGTTCAGGTTCATAAACATCATCGTCATAAGGAGACATAAGTAAGGACATCCATAGACATCATCATCATAGGTAAACATATATATATAGACCTAACGGATCCTCTCCACCATGCCACTACCACAAACATTTGGCCCCTCCTACTGCTCTCTTTAGTTTATCCATCCCTTACCTTTATCTGCAGTACGAGGGAAAGATAAACTATAAGCACATAGACTTAGTAAGATCCTGTCCTACTCACAAAAACCATACATCGACATTAATCATGTCATGTAACATTCATAACATATAAGCAATATAACATGTAACATACATGGCGTAATCAACTTAACATGTAGCATAAGTAACGTGAGTAAACTTAACATGTATCATCCATAACATGGCAGCATAACATGTATCATCTATAACATAGCAGCATATCATGCAAATATATGACTTAATTAAACATAACATATAACATACGTAACATAGCAAATCATCATAACCTACAACATATATGTATGACATATCAAATATCACATACATCATATGTAACATAGTGGCATAACATGACATATCAAACATAACATACATCATATGTAACATGGTGGCATAAACATGGCATATCAATCATAACCTACATCATATGTAACATAGTGGCATAAACATGATATATCAAACATAACATACTTCATATGTAACATATCAACATAGCATGTAACATAACAATCTAATCATGTAACATATGCAAGATGCTTTTGAAAACATATATTATAGGTACGTAAACATAATTCTCAACATATTTGGGCCCGGCATTGTACCACTTCTTCATTATCATAGCGCGCATCCCTAAATAGGCCCGAGGTAGCAAGTCTCGAACCTAATAGGTTACTAGGCCTGATCTTAGTCCGTCGACCTAGAGCAATCGTCATAGCGTAGAAGCTCATCCTAGGCCCGAGTCTTACTCCATCGACCTAAGGCATCTTGGAGCCCATCCCGTACTAGGCCCGAGTCTTATTCCATCGACCTAGGGGCAATCATACATAGAGCCCGTCCTAGGCCCGAGTCTTATTCCATCAACCTAGGGCATCTTAGGAGCCCATCCCTTCTTGGACCTTGTTAAGGTCTTGGTACAAGCCATGCAGAAGGTAAAATACTTATATGCTTATTTTATAACATAGCTTATTTCATTTTGCAAACATAGCATACTTCATTTCATAACACATCATGCTTCCCTTCATGAACATATCATCTTTCATTTCGTAAACATACCGTTCTTCATTTCATAACATATCATTCTTCATTTCATCATCATGTCATATTCATGTCGTGAGCATATCGTTTTGTTTCATTTCATAATCTTATCTTCATTTCATAACATATTTTAAATATCGCATACACATAAACATGACATAAGGCATGACATCAAAAGTAAGCAAACACTAACCTAAGGCATGTTATCTTCATCTAGCATTATTTAATATCACAAGTCAACATGAATTCACCCAACATAAAACACATGTTAACCTATTCATTTAACTTAACAACAACTTCATATGCACATAAGACTTGAATTAAAACTTCGTTTAACCCCCAAAAATACATGATGGCCGAATGATCCATAGGGTTTTCTAGGGTTATCTTTTAACCTAATTCATTTAACATAACAACAACTTCATTTGCATATAGAACATGGATTAAAATTTCATTTAGTCACCCAAAACATAGGTTGGCCGAATGGTCCATGTAGGGTTTTTAGGGTTAACCTTTAACCTAATTCATTTAACATAACAACAACTTCATTTGCATATAGAACATGGATTAAAACTTCATTTAGTCACCCAAAACATAGGTTGGCCGAATGATCCATGTAGGGTTTTTAGGGTTAACCTTTAACCTAATTCATTTAACATAACAACAACTTCATTTGCATATAGAACATGGATTAAAACTTCATTTAGTCACCCAAAACATAGGTTGGCCGAATGGTCCATGTAGGGTTTTTAGGGTTAACCTTTAACCTAATTCATTTAACATAACAACAACCTCATAATCCTACAAAAATATGGATTAAACTTCATTGAATCATCAAGATCTAGGGGTGGCCGAATGGTCCATGTAGGTCTTTAGGGTTAACCTTTAACCTAATTCATTTAGCATAACAACAACATCATAATCCTACAAAAACATGGATTAAACTTCATTGAATCATCAAGATCTAGGGGTGGCCGAATGGTCCATGTAGGTCTTTAGGGTTAACCTTTAACCTAATCCATTTTAAATCCTAGCATCATCATATAGTTACAAAAAAAACATAGCATGGAACTTCATTGAAACCTAAAATCATGGCTTGGCCAAATAGGCTTTAGTGGCTATTAGGGTTAGCTTTTAACCTAATCCCTTTTTCCATCTTAACATCATCATCTACTTCCTAAACATAGCATACAACTTCATTGATAAACCAAAACATAGCTTGGCCGGATATAACATATAGATTTCTTTTACAAACATCAATCGAAGCTACTCGTATGCAGGTGAGGGATACTTACATCCTTCGCTTTGCTTGTAGTGTGAAGATAGCCTAAGGAACACAAAACCTAGCCCTTGCTTCTTGCTTAGATGAGTTTCGGCCAAGGGGTGGAAATAGAGAGGGAGAGGTTTAGGATTTCGGTGAGAAGAAGAAGAGAAAAGGAGAAAGTGAAGTTGCTCACTCATGCCTCCTCACCCCCCCTATTTATTCACCTAAAGAGTCCCTTAATCTCCCTTACACTTAACCATAATTTTTCTTATTTCTCTAATGATATAATCCTATTGGGCTTTTGGTTAGTGGGTGCATCTATAGGGTTTGACTATCTCTAGAGGTTTGAGGTTCAATTCCTAGGCCTTGCACCCCTTTTTGACTTATTTTCTTTTATTTTTGAAAAGGCCCACATAAAGTCCATTATCATCAAGCCAAAAATTCTTGTAAAATTGCTAGGAATTTTACGGGCGTTACACTCTTAGACTTCCCAAATGCCAAGTATCTATACTTGGACTTTCACCACCAAAGTTCACTTGGACTTTACGCCGCCAAGACTACAGCTTGGACTTATGCCACCAAGACTATACCTTTAGACTTTTCTTGCCAAGTATTCATGACTTGGACTTTACCATTGCCAAGACCCATGCTTGGACTTTCCATGCCAAGTACCGAAGACTTAGACTTTCCTTGTCAAGTACATAAGACTTTGACTTTCCATGTCAAGTACATAAAATTTTGACTTTCCATACCAAGTACACAATACTTGTTCTTTCCATGTCAAGTACACAAGACTTAGACTTCTCAAATGTCAAGACCATTCTTGGACTTCTCATGAAAATCACATTATCAATCGTTTTGTCGAACATCAAAATGCTACTCGAGTTAAACTCAAGTCAATCGTGACCTGACCCGATTGCACTAACAATCTCTCCATTTTTGATGTTTGACAAAACCATTGAGTTAAACTACCTAATTCAAGCCATCAATTCTCTCCCTTTTTGAAATACATCAAAAAGTCTCTCCCCAAGGGTATCATTATCTCATAGACCAATGAGATCTTACATTCTCTCCCTTGATCCAAAAATATTTAG
Source organism: Wurfbainia villosa (assembly GCA_025175895.1). Lineage (NCBI taxonomy): Eukaryota > Viridiplantae > Streptophyta > Magnoliopsida > Zingiberales > Zingiberaceae > Wurfbainia > Wurfbainia villosa. The sequence continues at coordinate 77,570,937 of CM046001.1, read as the reverse complement.
AACGTCTTCACTCTTTCTAGTGATAAATCGCATATCACTAAATGAGAGACAATCCTCACTATTCTCCAATTCTCCCCTTATAAGGAAAAATTCATCTATCATCCCTTGATGGATAATCACTCCTTAAAGGCTTGCTCTCTCTTGACCATTGCATTAACAATGTCCTTGGAGAGTTCCTAAGCCAATAGGAAACTTAAACTATTAAAATTAAGGGTAAAGCTTCAACATTGAATTTTCACCTCCCTTAAAATTTAATTTTCATCCTAAACATCTCTCTTAATTCATTTCCAATGAATTTTCACCTTTCTAATGTTTTCCAAAGCATATCTTAGGGTTAAGAGAAGTTAGGATATCTAGGGATGACTGAAAACAGGCTAAACAAATTTTGTTTATCCGAAATTAGCTCAGCAGTCGACTACTAGCAACATCAGTCGACTACCAGACTGAGGCAGTCGACTACTATTTGATTTTTAGAAATGAATTTTGAAAATGCATAAGTAAAAATACGTATTTTCAAAAATCTTAAAAATCTATAAGTACATTATTTACATGAAATACAATAGGTTAAAAATAATTTTAAATTAAAATACCTATTAAAATAAGAGATTGATATAAAGTTCAAAACTATTGAAACTTTCAATGTTTTGATTTACTTTGTATCAACTTATTTAATGATGATTGTCATCAAAAGATAGACTTCATCAGTGAAAGAGCTCTCAGTCAGTCATCCTTCTCCCTTCCAACTTAGAGAGAAAAGCTCGCTCTTCTCTCTAGCTCCCATTGAGAGTAGGTGGTTGGAAGTTGACTAGGGTGCGGACAACTCTCCTTAGGCTGTGGAGCTTCTCTCCAGCGTGCACACTATCAGAAAAGAGGGTTTTTACAGCTGTGGCGGCGATCCAACAAGGCTTTGGGCATGGGCTACGACGTGGTGTGGCAGGTGCTTACACAGGGTGTGCAGGGGTGCGGGCGGCGTGCGGCTGCTCGTATTGTGTGTGGCCTTGCAGGGAGGTGGAAGCTAGGCATCGGAGCGGTGGTCGGCGGCTCCTCTCAAGGTTTTCTTTGGTTCACTCGGTAGGGACAACTGACACAAAGGCTTGCGGTGCTTCTTCTCTCATCGGGGTGGTTCAAGGCTTTTTCCGGTGGTCTCTGGGCTCTTTTCCAGTGCTCCTGCTAGTCTCCGGTGGTCCTCAGTGTGTTGTGGTTGGGCGGGAGGAAGGAGAAGGCCCGAATCCCCAAGCGGGGGCGATAGGTGGGCAGCAGGCAGTGCAGGTACAAGGCTTGCCAGATTTAGAGGCGGCAGACTACACCCAGTATGTTGTCCCTTGTTCTTTTCACCAGAATGGTTAGGTGCAGGAAACACCATCCAGGCAATAGCAAAGGGGGCTAATCCGAGCATGGTACGGAGCTTCTGGAAGCTGCCAACGTGCAGGAGACTGCAGAGTGTGCTGTGGTGGCGTAAGGGGGTGCTGAGGTGGCAAAAAGTAGTCAACGGGTTGTTGAGCGTGGCAAGGCAGCTGTTGTGGCATCTGAGGTGGACGTGGCATGCGAAGCTGAGGTGGCAAGTGGCGTTGACATGGAAGACAAAGGTGACATGGCTAGCACTGCGGAGGTCCCAACGGGAGTTGTAGCTGAGGTGGCGGGGGCAGGTGTGGATGTGGCAGACTCTGCAGTTGCGGGCCAGCAAGCGCGATGGTCCCTCTCGGCAGCACAAGGGGCATGCGCGCGGTGCGGGCAAAGGGCTAAGCAGAGGAGGAAGCTCCTGGGCAAACCTCTTCCGTGACAACTGCAATGAAGCTGCAACTATGCGTTTGGACCAATTTGAGCGCACCGGGGCAACAATTCAAATTGGATATCAGGACATTGATGCGGTGGAGACAGTGCTTGGCTCATGCTTGGTGGGCTATTTTATGGGAAAGCCTCAAGGTAGACGGGGTGTGGAGCTAGCGGCGGCGCGGTGGGGGTGCCATGCACCTACCATTTGCATTCTAGCGGATGGGTGATATATAAATTCACCATCGAGGAGGATCGGGAGAAGGTGTTGCTGGGGGCCCATACTTTGTATTCGACACCCCTTTAAATTGTTCTTGAAGATTATGTCACGATGCTTCTTGTTCGCGAAATGATGTGTGTAAAACATATAAGGTTTTATGAGTGGTTTTAGCACACATCTTATTGCATTTTATACCTGTTATATATATATTCTTCCTTGTTTTGCATTCATTTTCTATTTTCTAGTTCGGAGATCTGCTCTTGTTGTTTTGTGTGTAGGAAGGCATTTTGGGAGATAAAATAACACATAATGGGAGCCAAAAGCAGGCAAGCATGCACCGGACCAAAAGACGACGTTCACATGATGATTCAGAGAAAGACACGGTCGACCATGTTAATTTAACACGGTCGTGCCTAACCCCGAAGCCAGATTCAGGGCAAGATTTTCAGCGAGTCACATGGTCGGTTGTGTGGAATCCACACGACCGACCGTGTGGAATCCACATGGTCGTGTGGTGTTAGTCCGATTTGACGCAGACTAGGGTTTCACGGGGATTTAAGGAAAGTTGATTTCTCTTCTATAAATACAAAGGTATGCCCAAATCCTAGGGGGAGGCTCGACGGCTAGGACGATAAGGAAGGTGCCCAAGAAACATCGGAATTTCCCAACCGAGAGGAAGGAAGCGGCTTGAAGATCTGAATCGACGCTCCGACACTGTAGAGAACAACCAAGACACAACATCAGATAGAACAGAAAGTATTGCTTTATTTTTCATTCTATTTGTAGCGTAATGTTTTACCTTAAGTTGTCTTGTGTTTATTCTCATTCATTTATGGAGCAAATACTTTGATTCTAAGATTAGGGGGTAGCTTATGTATGTTGACATGCTAGTTTAAATATTTATTCATCTCCTTTGAATCTATTTGCAATTTAGGTTGTTAAGATAATTGAGAATTATGTCTTGATTCTATTTCTACTGCATATAGCCGATACAAGGGTGGAAAGACTTTGTACCAAAAATCTAGGAGAACCAAGGAGGAACCTCACGGTCATCCTCCCTCCCATAACCGTAGAAAGTAGAATATGATATAAAATATGATTCATTTCTTCATAGGGATTACTAGGACATCCTCGTACCTCAATAATCTATTTTAGCAGAAGGCCCAAAGTAGGAGACATCAACTCTAGAAGAGTTGAGGGACCCTAGTGGTAGGGGCTACCAACAGTATCAACCCCCTGAGCTCTGACGATCCGAAAGGAAAACTTGGCTAGGAATAGGTAGTTCCCGGTAGAAGCAAAAGTTCATTAGGCAAATACATGATGATCCTCCCGCAAGATAATAACTAGAGATCTTAAAAGCATTAAATTGATAGCATGTTCAATAATGCACAAGTGAAACTGAAGTCCTAGAATCCTTTAAGGGAACTTTGAATCAACCTTCACTTTCTTTGAGTGACACCGTAATTAAGTTAGGACTACTGTCGACCTCACAAATCTTACTCTCAGGAGATTTACTCCGAACAACGACATCCACTCGACAAACGATATTCGAATCTCAGCCTTTATGAGATCAATACTTAAATTATAATTTGATGACAACCGTGCACTTACGGGTGTTGAGCGCGAGTGCACACTTCGAATCCTTAGCGATCCTCATTGGAGATTTGAGGTTGTGCTCACGTGCATCAAGTTTTTGGCGCCATTGCCTGGGATTGTAGATTTGATATCGGATCGAAAGTTGATAGTTTGGATCGGACCTAGACTAGATTTACTCTATGGCTTTATTTCATTTTAGTTTATTTAGTTTTGGATTTCTATTATTTATACTCAATCTAGATTAATTCTATCAGTTGTGTTACATTTAGCCTTAGTTCAGTTTTTAGGTTTATTTTATTTTTGGTTCATTACTTTTAGGTTATTCAATTTCCTCTCAATAAGTAGTGTATATATACTTCTGATTGCGTAGCTTGATTCATCGTATGCATAGATGCTTAGGATCGGAAAATCTACTTCCAATTAACCTAGAAATAGAAAGAACCTAGCATTGAAGTAGGGCTAAATAGAGAGATATGGAGGAACACGATGCCTCTCTGGCAAATATAGGTAGCCAACCTCGGTGGAATTATGCAACTCTTAGTGCTAGAAGGTATAGGCCTAGTATAGTTGGACCGTCAATCACAACTAATAATTTTGAATTGAAACATACACTTATACACATGGTTCAGCAGAGCCAATTCGGAGGAGCTGCAATTGAAGACCCAAACTGATACCTAGAGACGTTCTTAGAGATATGATCGGCCTTGAAATTCAATGGAGTACCCACCGATGCAATCCATCTGAGCCTATTCCCATTCTCACTAAGGGACAAGGCGAAGACGTGGCTATACTCCCTTCCTTTAGGAAGCATCACCATATGGGAGTAGTGTGAGTAGCAATTCATGAATAAATTCTTTCCATCAAGTAAGACTGTTCACATGCGCCACTTGATCACTAGATTCCGCCAGAAGGAAGGAGAGTCCCTTTTTAAAGTCTGGGATCGCTACAAAGGGCTACTATACCAGTGCCCCCATCACGGTCTCGAGCGGTGGCTGGTGATCCACATATTCTATATTTGGATTGCGTATGCCACAAGGGATTCCCTAGACTCTGCTGCAGGAGGAGCCTTGATGAACAAGACCATTGAAGAAGTAGAAGAGTTGATTGAGGAGGTGACCTAGAACCACCACCAATGGGCTTCCGAGCATAGCCACCCAACACCTGCAGCCGGTAGATATGCCGTTAACTCCATTGATCATCTAGCAGCAAATATGGACACATTAAGTAGACGGTTTGACTCCCTGACCCCTGCTTCTGTATATGTGACCAATTCCTTTAGTGATGGAGTAGCAGCATATCAGGAAGACTACTGCGGAGGGCAGAGCAGCTCTGAGGAGCAGGTTGAGCATGTCAATGCGGTGGGCGAGTATAATCAAAGGCCCAACAATCGATATTCAAGAATGTACAACCCCGGATGGAGGAACCACCCGAACCTTTCATATAAGAATAATTCGGGAACTTTCCAATAGTCGGGAGGGTACGGACTGCAGAACAAGAGGCTGCAGCCACCGCCTAAATCCCAACTTGGGCAGATGATAGAAAATTTCATTCAAACTCAATAGGAGGAAAATGCTGAATTCCAGTAACATAATTCACAAACGGATATGACACTAGAAGACTTAAAATCATCTGTGAATAACCTCACTAGCCGACAAAAGACGTTGGAGATTCAGATAGCACATATCGCCAGTCAGTCTGCTAAAACACCAGGCCGGTTACCAGGAAAATATGAGAACTATCAGTGGAGCAATGCAAGGTAGTGATGCTACGGAGTAGGAGGATTATGAAGGAGTTGCCGAGCAGATTAGCTGCCGAGCCGGAACAAGGCTCAGAGGTAAAAGACCCTCTTAAGGAAACCAAGATGAAAGGAGCCAAACATACGGAGCATGAACTTGCCACAAGGACTCAACCACCCGTGACAGTACCATTTCCACAGTGGCTAACCAACGCAAAGAGGGATGTTGAGTTTGGAAAATTCTTAAACATGTTGAAATCAATCTCAGTGGAAGTACCGATACTCGAAGCTTTGCACCAAATGCCTCAATTTGCAAAGTTTATGAAGGATATTTTGGCACACCACAGGAAGGTTGAGTGGTTAGAGACAATGGCTCTTACAGAGGAATCTAGTGTTTATCTTTAGAATGAGGCCACTCAGAAGCTAAAAGACCCAGGGAATTTCTATATTTCGTATCATATAGGGATGACCCTGATAAGCAAGACATTTTGTGACTTAGGCGCCAGTGTGAGCTTGATGCCATACACATTATGCAAAAAATTAGGGCTAGGAAATTTAAAATTAACTTGATGCCTAATTTTTCATAAAAATGCATAAGATTTTTGAAAATTAGGCAAAATTTCAAAAGCTCTAAAATTTGCAAACATTTTATCAACTTTGAAGCCTAATTTTGCTCTAAAATGTTTCAAAACATAAACTCACAGTTTTCAAAAACATGAAATGTTTTTAAATCATTAAAAATATCCAACTATTTGTACAAAAGGTTGGAACCGCCAACCTAGCGGCCCCTACCAGCCCACCCCCGGGCCATCGTAAGGGAGGTAAATCACGGTAAGTCTTTGACCCTTGAGACTAGTAACCAGCGCATGGAGGGACGGAACTCGCTTTTGCGAGGGACTGACCCGTTGTCCATTTGTGCAACTTTCTGCATGCGCTAGCCACTAGCCCCTTCCCATGGGGGCAAAAAAAAAAAAAAAATCCAACTATGATCTTTGGGCAAGATGTTTGTGAATTAAATATTTGCTTTCTCCATAGTTGGTCTATGATTGCTATGTAATGATACATCTAATGACTCATCAAAAATGTCATAAGCACTAGTGAATCATTTGTATCAACCTAACATCTCACCCATTGCTATGTTATCAATCTTGTTCTCCTTATAGTGAATTGTGAGATGTAACTGACGTATTTATACTTAACCAAAATTTCATGCAATGCTATCAAAGTTAAGTATCATTCATCATGATCATAAATCAAGTACCACCCATTATCATAATAAGTCAACGATTAGAAAGATATTAAAAAATTTCAAATATGGTTGACTATCCTAGGTTTTTCTAACCTTTAAGGATTGACTTGAGAACCAATATAAGTTCTTTCTAATAGGGTTTACCAAGTATTCCTTAGGGATTCATTTTTTAGCTACTATTGTAGTTTTTGATTGCCCCCTAGTAATTAGACAATGGAATGTCTTTTTATTTTTAGATCCCTTATATCTTAAGCCCTTTTTGTTAAAGCTTGCTCTTTGGCTCTCAATGATCATGTTCAAAGTGTTTGAGCCTATAGTAAATTTTTCAAGGGCCTTAATAAGGTATTCTACCTTTTCTCTTAAAACCTTATTTTCCTCTAAGCATGTATCATTTAAACTAGAAGAAAAAACATAATCATGTGAACATGCATTTTCAAGCTTTTCTTCTAAATTTTTAATTTCATTTTGCATGTATTTATTTTTTTTAGTCTTAAATAAATCCCTAGTCAAACTTGAAATCATGGAAACGACATTTTGGGTAGAGAGATTTTTTACCTCACTTATCCAATCTTCTTCTTTCGATTTCGATGATGATGCCCCCCTACACTTGCGCTCTCCTCCTCACTTGTGCTTTTTTCTTCTTGCTCGGATGAGGTGGAGGCAATGTCATCTACTCCCATTAGTACAAAATGTGAGACGACTCCTATTTCCTCCAATGAAGATGAGTCGTCCCATGTAGCTTTTAGATTTCGCGATTTTGACTTCCCTTCTCATTTGACTTCTTTTCTTCTTTCTTCTTCCCTTCTTTCTTCTTGTCATTTTTCTTCCTTCTTTTTGTTTAATAGGGGGCACTCTTCCCTCATGTGTCCTTCTCCTTGGCAATTCTAGCATATGATTTTCCTTGGTCTTCTCCTAATATTAGATTTGTTAAATTTAAAACTTTTTAAAGCACATCTTACCTTTCTTACCATATACGCCTCTTCATCGGTGTCCATAGAAGAATGAGAGTCATCATCCGATGAGGAGGGTGTGGTCTCCTTCTTCTTCTCTTTGTTTGCTACTAGTGTTACTCCCCTTGATTAAGTGTTTGGTTCTTCAAATATTCCTTCAAGGCGAGTTTCGTAAAGTTTCATAGTTGAAAAGAATTATTCTAAAGTACTAACCTTTAGATTCCTTGAGATGTAGAAGGAATCTACCATGGAGCTCCATTTAGATGATCGGGAAAATGCATCAATGACCTTCATAATCATATCCCGATTTGACAGCTTCTCCCCTACATTAGAAAAACCATTAATAATTTCTTTGAACCTAGAATGCAATGATAGTACCTTTTCTCCTTTATCTAATTTTATGTTGTTGAGTTGTGATCAGACAATGTCTCTTCTTGCTAATTTTGCTTCGGATGTACCCTCGTGAAGCTCAATTAGCTTCTCCCACATCTCCTTAGCACTTGGGCACTCTCCAATTCGGTTAATTTCTTATTGAGGAAGCACATTGAACTATGAAGCATTGGATAAATAGAGGGGAGCCCTAGCATCGACCTAGGGGTGTGCATGGCGATGAAAATGATAGTGAGAGAGGGGCACTATTTTTGTTTTGAGGAAAAACTTGCCACCCCTTAGGCTCCCCGACACTGATCATACCACCATCACCAACCGTGCTGATTGGCGATTGGATCGAATAGTGGAATCCTCGCCACATGAGGGGCCTTCCACTCATGCACCTCTCTCACCTCCAGACCATCACTCTCCTACAGATCCACCCATGTACAGGAGTCCCCCTAGTGCACGCCGCGAGCCTATACTTGCACCTCCTTTTTTTTCTACCTATGAGCAGGATGCAGGTACGTCGACTTATGACTTCTTTGAGTTCTAATCACGCCTTGACGATCGCCAACCAGCAGACACAGGGGAAGCAATAGGAGGAGCACAATGCCTACACGCAGGTGGAGTTTCAAGGCCTCCGAGATCATTTCCAGTGGGCCAAAGAGTTCTATGGATTGGCCCAGTGCTATTTCCAGGAGGAGGCCATCTATCGTTAGGAGGTCTTGCAGTTCATGAGTGATGCCCGATCATAGTGGGCTAGGGAGGAGGAGCACAGAGCCACCACCGCATCCACTAGTTCTTAGATTGACCACATGTACAAGTGGCACCAGCGGCTGAGTACCCGATTCTCCTAAGAGCCCGATATGCCTAGACTGCCAGACTTCCCACCACAACCGCCATACTAGAGGTACGGTTTCGTTCAAGTCTAGGGGGATCCCAATTTTCATATACTCTTCTACTAGTATTAGTTTTTCTTTGATATCTAGGTTTAGTTTATTTGCATTTATTTGTTCATGCATATAGTGTTTAGGATCTTTCTAGCACTTAGTTGTTAGTCACTTTAAGCTACCTCAATGATATTTTCAAAAAATTTCACGATCTGCTTCCATGTCATAGATACCTTAACTTCATTTATCTTGTGGTACTTTATTTTTGATGCTTCGATGGATGTTCTAGATTTTCACTTGTTAATTTTTATCTCTCACCAACACTAATCGAATATTCTGAAAGGGAGAATCTAGTACATACATAGTTATGATTCATCCCAGTAGCCTAGTACTTTGGAATTCATAGGTGACTTTAGATTTAGCATTTTAGTTACTGGAGATGCTCGAATTGTGTAAACAACAACAACAACAACAACAAAGCCTTATTCCACTAGGTGGGGTCGGCTATATGGATTCTTCTACGCCATTGGACTCTATCCCCTACTATATCATCATCTATATTTAAATAAATTTTATCTTATTTTATTGTTGCTAACCAAGTCTTTTTTGGTCTTCCTCTTCCTCGTTTGATATGTATATTTGGTATCATTTCACATCGCCTAACTGGAGCATTTATTGGCCGTCTAAGTACATGTCCGTACCACCTTAAATGTGTCTTTCGGAGCTTTCCTTCAATAGATGCAATACCAACTTTTTCTCTAATGCTCTCATTTCTTATTCTGTCCATCCTCGTATGTTCGCACATCCACCTTAACATCCTCATCTCTGCAACTCTCATCTTTTGCTCATATGCTCGAGTCGTAGCCCAACATTCAGCTTCATATAGCATAGCAGGTCTAATTATTGTTTTGTATGACTTCCCTTTAAGTTTTAGAGGCACTTTACGATCACATAAAATACCCGATGCTTTCCTCCATTTCAACCATCCTGCTTGTATTCTATGTAAGACATCTCTCTCAATCCCTCCATCATCTTGCAAAAATGATCCTAAATATTTAAAGCTCTCAATTCCAGACAACTCATCATCTCCTATCTTAACACTTGTCTTATTACGTCTAATATTGCTAAATTTAAATTTCATATATTATGTCTTTACTCTACTAAGCTTAAAACCTTTCACTTCTAGTGTTTCATGTCAAGATTCTAGTTTAACATTTACTCCTTCACGTGTCTCATCTACTAAAACAATATCATCTGCAAACAACATGCACCACGGTAATGTGTCTTGAATGTGTCCAGTGAGTTCGTCCATGATTAGTGTAAAAAGATAGGGACTTAAAGCTGATCCTTGATGTAACCCTATCTTTATTGGAAATGCTTCAGTTAATCCACCTGAAGTCTTCACTCTGGTCGTTACTTCCTTATACATATCCTTAATTAGTTCAATATATGTTACACTAACACCTCTTTTTTCTAAAATTCTCCATATTATTTCTCTTGGAACTCTATCATAAGCTTTTTCTAAATCAATGAATACCATGTGTAGATCCTGCTTTTGCTCTCTATATTTTTCAATTAGTTGTCTGAGAAGATGTATAGCTTCTATTGTCGACCTTCCTGGCATGAATCCAAATTGATTTTCGAGAACCATGGTCTCCTTCCTTAATCTTTTTTCTATTACTTTTTCTCAAAGTTTCATGGTATGACTCATTAGTTTAATACCCCTATAGTTTTCACAAGTTTGTATGTCTCCCTTATTCTTATATAAGGGAATTAGGATACTTATCCTCCATTGATCAGGCATCCTTTTTGTTTTCAATATCATGTTAAATAATTTTGTAAGCCATTCAATACCTTGTTTCCCTAGACACTTTCATACCTCTATCGGAATATCATCTGGTCCAACGACTTTTCCATTTTGCATTCCATTTAAAGCTTGTTCTACTTCTGAAATTTGAATTCTACGATAAAAATTTAAATTTATATACTCATTTGACCTACTTAAATTACCTAAATTAAGTTGGTCTCTTAAACCTTCATTAAAAAGTTGATAAAAATATCTCTTCCACCGCTCTTTTATTTCTTCATCATTTACTAGTACCCTATTACATTCATCTTTAATACATCTTATTTGATTAAGATCTTTGGTCTTCCTCTCTCTCACTTTAGCTATTCTATAAATGTCTCTTTTCCCTTCTTTTCTATCTAATTTTCGATATAACTGTTCAAAAGTTTCAGTCTTAGTTTCATTCACTGCTTTCTTAGCTTCTTTCTTGACTATTGTATATTTTTTCAAATTTTCCTCATTTTTACAAATATTTAATTTCTTATATGTTATTCGTTTTTCCTTGACTTTCTCTTGCACTTTTCCATTCCACCACCAAGATTCTTTACTTGGTGGTGCATGTCCCTTTGACTCACCGAGTACACTCTTAGCCACTATTTTCAATTTTGATATCATCTTATCCCACGTCGTATTAGGGTCAATGTATATGTCATCTAATACTTGTACTCTACCTTCTCTTTGAATATATTTAGTTTCTCATCCTTTAACTTCCACCACTTAATTCTAGGGGTCGTGTATATTTTCCTTCTATTAATACTATGTTTGAGGCGTATATCCAATACTACTAAACTATGTTGAGTAGTTAAACTTTCTCCAGGAATAACCTTACAATCTTTACAAATCTTTCTATTTCTCTTCCTAACCATAAGAAAGTCAATTTGTGATTTATTATTTCTACTTTTGAACGTGACTAAGTGTTCTTCTCTTTTCTTAAAAAATGTATTAGCTAGTATAAGATCATATGCTATTATAAAATCCAATATAGTTTTACCTTCTTCATTTCTTGTTCCAAACCCATAACCCCCATGCACCCTCTCATATTCGTCATTTTTCACTCCGACATGCCCATTTAAATCACCTCCTATTAAAATCATCTCATTTGACGGAATATTTTGTAATACTTCATCCAAGTCCTCCCAAAACCTTAATTTGGTATTTTCATCTAATCCTATTTGAGGTGCATATACACTAATTACGTTTATAGTTTCTTTCTCCACTACTATTTTGAGAGTTATAATTCTATCCCCCTTTCTAATTACTCCTACAACTTCATCCTTTAACAAACTATCAACAATAATACCCACTCCATTTCTTGTTTTACTCTTGCCTGTATACCATAACTTAAAACCCGAGTTATCTATTATTTTTGCCTTCTCACCAATCCATTTTGTCTCTTGTACACATACAATATTAATTTTTCTTCTAATCATCGTATCTACTATCTCCATTGTTTTACCAGTGAGGGTTCCTATGTTTCATGTACCAAATCTTAGACTACTAGTTTTTCTATAATATTTATTTTTACCCAATCTATGGTGTGAGAACTCTTGCTTATTTAACACTACACTCAAGTTCTCATGGAGATGTAGCGGTCATTGCCGATACGTTGCAGTCGGACCCTGCAACGTGAACTCTAGCATATTTTTCACTACACCCGAGTTCTGAAAATGTAGCGGTCCTTGCCGAGACATTACAGTCGGACCCTGTAACGCGCTCTTTCCGGGGAACAACCTAGCATTAGCACAATAGTTTGATTGATCCATTCATTGAACATTTGCCTTAGTTTAACGCTGGCTGGCAACCTAACGCAACCCTCCTCCTTTATCCGGGCTTGAGACCGGTCACGACAAGGTTAACTTATCATGGGCGGAGTTCTCGAATTGTGTAAACCCATTCGAAAAAATTAAAATGCTAGGGAGGATGATAAAATAAAATAAAAAAAAAATAGAGAAGAAAAGAAAAAGAAGAAGAAAGGAAAAAAATGATGAGAGTTGAAAAAAAATAGTTGTCGTATGTGGAAATGGCTAAGTGTCCCTTTGAGACCAAGTTAGGTTACTAGGAAAACACTTACTAATTTCTCTCAATACCGAGCACGCCTTTGAGACTTTATGCTAATTCTAAGTAACGACCCTCGCTTAGGGTAGGTAAGTATATAAAATCTGGAGAACTTAAGAAAGCTATAGGATGACGACTTGACTCACAATGGAACGAGTATCCCCTAGGAAATTCTCTAAGACGTGCACAAAAAGCTAACCTAGTGAATCTTTAGAACATATATATTTGCTTTAATTGAAAATACCACTTGATAATCTTAGTTAGCATGATAAGTATGGAACAATACTATTAAAATTTCATGGCACTGTAGTTTGCTTGAGGGCAAGCAAAGATCTAAGTCTGTGGGAATTGATGTGTGCAAAATATATAGGATTTTAGGAGTAGTTTTAGCACACATCTCATTGCATTTTAAACCTGTTTTATATATATTCTTTCTTATTTTACATTCATTTCCTATTTTCTATTTCGGAGACTTGTTCTTGCTATTGTATGTGTAGGAAGGCATTTTGGGAGATAAAATGACACATAATGGGAGCTAACCGATTTGACGTAGACTAGGGTTTCATGGGGATTTAAGGAAAGTTGGCTTCTCTTCTATAAATAGGAAGACATGTCCAAACCCTAGGGGGAGGCAGACGACTGGGACGACAAGGAAGGTCCCGAGAAGCATCGAAGGCTCACAATGGAGAGGAAAGAAGCGGCTTGAAGATCCGAATCGACACTCTGACACCGTGGAGAACAACCAAGACACAACATCAGATAGAACTTAAAGTATTGCCTTTATTTTTCATTATATTTGCATTGTAATGATTTACCTTAAGATGTCTTGTGTTTATTCTCATTCATTTATGGAGTAGATACTTCGATTCTAGGATTAGGGAGTAGCTTGTGTATGTGGACATGTTAGTTCAAATATTTATTCATCTACTTTGAACCTATTTTCAATTTATGTTGTTAAGATCAATGAGAATTATGTCTTGATTCTATTTCTACTGCACATAGCCGATACAAGGGTGGAAAGTCTTTGTATTAAAAATCTAGGAGAACCAAGGAGGAACCTCGCGGTCATCGTTCCTCCCATAACCGTAGAAAGTAGAATATGATAGAGTAGGATATGAAATATGATCCGTCTCTTCATAGGGATTACTAGGACATCCTCATACCTCAATAACCTATCTTAGCAGAAGGCCCAAAGTAGGAGACATCAACTCTAGAATGGTTAAGGGACCCTAGTGATAGGGGCTCCCAATAGTATCAATCCTCTGAGCTCTGACAATCCGAAAGGGAAACTTGATTAGGAATAGATAGTTCCTAGTAGAAGCAAAAGTTCATCAGGCAAATACATGGTGATCCTCCCGCAAGATCATAACTAGAGATCCTAAAAGCATTAAATTTATAGCATGTTCAACAACGCACAAGTGAAACCGAAGTCTTAGAATCCTTTAAAGGGAACTTTAAACCTACCTTCACTTTCTCCGAGTGACATCATAATTGAGTTAGGACTACCGTCGACCTCACAAACCTTACTCTCAGGAGATTTACTCTGAACAATGACATCCACAGGACAAACGGTATTCAAATCTTAGTATCTATGGGATCAAGACATAAATTATAACTTGACGACAACCGTTCACTTGCGAGCGTTGAGTCCGAGCGCACACTTCGAATCCTTGGCGATCCTCGTCGAAGATTTTAAGATCGTGCTTGATGTAATTAAGAGGTGTCCTAAGGCAATCACCTTAGAAGTTATTAATAAAATTCACTATTTGAGTATACATTATCTATGTATTTGATTGGATCTTAAACTCATGTACTGAAGTCTACAATACGATACATGGCATGAGAGAAATTGTGATTGAATCACAATTAGTGGGTATCTCATCATATGTAAATATGCAAGTATTGAAACTATCCCTAGTCGATGAATTGATGAGATTAGACATCATCAATTCTGGGAGACTAGCACATGTTATGCTCCTTGGTTTAACCAAACATTCGGTACTCACTGAATGGAAACATAGGGATGCTGAGAGTGAACATGTGGATGTCAGTTATGGTAACTAGTTCATTAGAGTGACCTGCTATGAAACTTCTTATGATTTTATATGTCGTTGAAGATTTCATTGTAGCTTAAGTGTGAGCTTCCTTAGACTTGAGGTATTCAAGTCACCTTGGTCATGACACCTTGTACTTTGACATCTTCACAGCCATCTACATAGTAGGTGTAACTCTAGGATGATTGGGTATGAGCCAAAGTGATTGAAGGTGTTTTAATAGTCCATAGAGGATTCACCATTCCTGATAAAGGAGATGTATACTCTAGGCCTCTTGTCAGGATTGTTACTCAAAAATCTCTAACCAGAGCAAATATGTTAAGAAGATGGTCTTCTTAAGAATATGTAGGAGTAACTTGAATCCACAGGACAAAAAAACTAACTTGAGCTAGGTGTGATGTAGTCAGCCTAGTAGGGACGAACACATAGACCATGTCTTAAACTAAGTGAGTATAGTATAAGTGAAAGGAATAAGGCACGAACAATTGAAGTTGTTGAAGGGTTCAGAAATATTCTGGAGTTGATTTAGACTTTTCGATCAATTGGAGATCATGATATACTGTTAGGTGTCACTCATGATCTATTCATAATTAAGGGGTAAATTATGAATGACCAACATAACCGAGAACCTATTGGGTCACACGCACTACGGGTGATCTCGAGATATAAAACAAGTCTGAGAATGAGATTCTCGATGAGAGACGATATGTCTGGTTGGACCAGACCAAGGGGGTGTGAAACGGAGGCTATGAAACCTGGCCTTATTGGACTTAGCACGACCATATCACACCTAAACGAAATCAAATAGACCATACAGAGCCTCACATAGTTGTGCCTAACTTGGCACGAGTCGTGCCTGGCTCTGGTCGAAAAATGGCTAAAACTGGGTTGTGCCTAAAAGGACACACGGGCGACCGTGTGTCCTGGCACGATCGACCGTGTTTAAGACACACGGTCGTGTCACGGTTCCATCGATTTTAGAGATTTCTCTTATGAAAATTTCCTGGGTTATTCTTACCTTAATTATGAGATAATTATGGTAAGATATGTTCCGTTTAAGCCTCCAAAATTGACCTAATCAAGAGATCTATAAATAGATCCCTTGATAATCTTTGGAAGAGAGCTTTTTGGGGTTTTCTTCCTTGGTAGCCATCTTTCCTCTCTCCTCTTCTCTTGTCTCTGCCGGTTAGCTAACACCAATTGGAGACAAAGGCTTGCCGCTCTAGGAGTTGTCTCAGGTGATCTCGACGAAGATATTGATAGAGGCAAGGCCCATTGGTCTTGCTTGTGGTTTCGACGGATTTGAAAGAATCTCGAAGGTATAACTTCGCCTTCTCATTTTGTGTGTTTTCATGTGATTATTCCAAAGCAAGTTTTCCTGACCCCTAGGGGATTTCTAGGATATAATAAAATTATTTTATTCGCTTATTCCGCTGTGCATGATCCTAGAATCTCCAATAAGTGGTATTAGAGCTACCTTGTTTGTTTGGCATAGATTGCATGTTGTAGGGGAATATGTAAAACATATTTGATGTTTTAATATATCTGTGCTATGTTTATCTATATGAGATTAGAGTATGCTTGATTTTACCTATAAGGATATGTTTATAACCAAAAAGAAAATACCAAGGATGCGCCTAGAAACACCTAAGGTGTTGGCTGCATCGTTAGAGCCTAGACATAGACTAGCCATGCGTTTGGGAATAGGTTGTGCGATTCGCATATCTAATTCCTAAAATAGCATGTGTGTCAATTGTTAGACTCACGTTCATGTTGAGGATTCGGTGACAGCTAGAGGGGGGGGGGGGGTGAATAGCGCATTTTGATATGTTGATGGAATTCGTTGCGTGCTTGATACAAAATGTGTTATACGCAACGGAAATAGAAATAATAAAACAAATACAAGCACTATACAAGGATATAACGTGGTTCGGAATTGAATGGTTCCTACTCCATGGATTGGGCTCTAAAAGCCCTAACAATGCAAACACGCACTACTAATCAAATAAGCTCCTTCTCGGAACAATTCGGAGATGGAGAAATCTCATATAATAACTCTTACAATAATAAGAAACAAATACAAACAAGATACAACAATAAAAATCAATACAAATAAAGAAAACAACTTTACAAGAGCTTTTGGATTACTTGCTTTGTGGTTGCTTGAGTTGCACTTGGAGACCCTGAATTACATCAGCAATTCGCCCCAAAACTCCTCAAGAAACGCTTGCCAAAATCCCTCTTCCGAGCTGCTTTTATAACCTGCAATCGGGCTGGATTTCGCCTATCAGTTGATTGCTCGGGACCATCAGTCGACTGATGCCACTGTTGCTGTGAGACAACGGTGCAATCCACGCTGGAAAAATCCAACGGATAGTCATCAGTCAACTGATAGAGTCTTCACTCGACTGTTAACCCCAGCGGTTGAGTCCGACTCCATTCTGTGCCCAAATTCTCGAGCACCACCGATCGATCACGATCACGATCGCTGAGCCAATGACCGCCACCTCTAGCAATGATCCTGGGGTTAGGGCACTCCCCGCAGTCAAACCCTAGTTGACTCACACCAGTCGATTGCCACATGATACCAGTCGACTGATACACCTCAAACATGAGGTTTTAACTTAAGTATGGTTCTCTAATACTTGCTAGACCACCATTAGCCTAGACCTAAGCCTTATAGCCACCTCCGTCAGCCATAAATTCTCCCAAACATTCTCCCTAAACATTCTTCCCCCTTTTGACTAACATCAAAAAGGTTTTCTCTAAGGAGGTCAATGTCTCATGTCCCAATGAGATCTTACAATCTTCCCCTTGGTTCAAAAATACCTAAGATGTCTACAAACTCTCCCAATTTTCAAATTGGGTATCTCAAAATTCTATTTTCCCCCTCATGAGGAAAAATAACATCCATCATCTCATGATGGATACCTCCTCCTAAAGGCTTGCTCCCCCTTGACCATTGCACCAACAATGTCCTTGGGAAGTTCCTAAGCCAATAGGAACTCTAAACCATAAAAAATAAAGTCTAAAGTTCAATATTGAACTTTCCCATACCTTAAATTTGATACATCACCCTAACAACTCCTAATCTATATTCAATGGATTTTCACCCTTTATACTGTTTCCTAAAGCATATCCTAGGGTTAGGAGTGGTTAGGGAACCTTACTATAGCTGAAAATGGGCTAAACAATCTTGTTTTTTTCGAAATCACCGGCAATGACTCTATCGCATAACAATGATCATTGCGTCATCACGATCGCTAACAAGAGTAGTCAACTGATAACTGAAATTCAGAATTTTAATTATCAGAAATGAATTTCGAAAAAGCATAAGTAATTCTACGTATTTTGAAAAATCGTGAAATTTCATATGCATATTACTTATAAGAAATACAATGGGTGAAAAATGTTAGAAAAATATTTTACCCATAATATAGCGAAATTGATACAAAGTTCAAAAGTGAAGAAAACTTCAATGTTTTAGCTCACTTTGTATCAACTTCATCAATGATGATTGTTATCAAAAGATAGATTTTACCAAGGTTTTCTAAAATAATTTTAAAATATTTTTAAAACCTTATATTGGATCATATTCTTTGGGCTTAATGTACATGACTTGAACATAAACTTTTCCAATGATCCACAACATGATTTTAGATGAGTTTGAGTTCATCTAGATGCAAAAACTATGTACCTTGAACTTAACTCATATCCTATCATCTCACATGTATCTAGGGTGTATAAATACACATACATGTCAAATTAAATATGAGATGTGGGTTTTGGTTTTTCCTAATCTAAGGCCTCATGTATTTTTCTAAGACAACTCTACTTGATTCCCTTATACATGAGACTTCAAGTCATGTCATAGTTCTTAAATCAATTTTAATCAAATTAAATGCATGAATGATTATGAAATTAATGATGATATGAATAAACACATGCTCATAATCATGATGTCATGACATAAGATAACATCTAAGCATACATGATATTAAAACCTAAATCCTAAATATGATCATGATATATTAAACGATTAAAAATAGATATGATGTCATGACATGTTATATGACAAACAAAGCATGACAAATAAAATATATAGGTATAATAATATCTAAATTTTAATATTTGTTTCCATTTGATATAATTAAGTATATTTTGCCATATTACCCAAATTCTCCCAAGTGTGCCAAAAATCTAAAATGACACACCATGACCTCTAGACCTAAGTTGTGACAATTTAATTGATTTTTCAAACTTCTTAAATAATATTGGCACATCCTAAAATCTTTTAGGATTAAAAATCAAACCTATTTCCAAGGTAACCATAACCTTGAAAATGACCTAATGTACCACCTTTACCATGGTTAGGTTAACTACCCATCCATTTAAAATTGGCACAATCTTACCCATTTAGCGTGAATCAATCACGCTCTTAGGAATCCAAAACCTATTTGAGCTCTTAGGGTTTACTAGGTATTCTTTAGGGATGATCTCCCTAGATACCTTCCTAATGACCCTTATAGGTTTGTTAGCCTTGGTCATTTGGATCTCGACTAGGTTAACCTTAGGGATTGCCTCCCTAGTAACATTCTTAGTGGTCTTCCTAGGTTTCATAGAAACCTTGACCACTAAGCACCTACCTTGGTCAACCTTAGAGATGACTTCCCTATTGACCTTAGTTTTCTTAGATCTAGTTTGTGTTCCATAATCAAATGGAACACTATAATAAGTCACCTTAGGCTTAGGTTTATGACCTAAATCTTTCTTGCCCTTGGTTGACTCTTGTCTCCTAGGTCTTAGGTTTTGACTTTGACTTCTAGACTTTAGAGTTTGACTATTTAACCTTTGCATTTGATTTGTCATTTTTACAAGGGTCCTCTCCAATTTCTCAAGCTTTGATCTCAAGGCTTGATTTTCAAACTCTAATTGCCCAATTTTTGAATTTTGATTTAATCTTTGGGCATTGTTCTTCCTAGGCATATGTCTAGTTCATTTGGGGTTAAAACCTTGGTGGTCCTCAATTTTTTTAATGGTCTACCTAGGAAGGATAGGTCTAGAGTTGTTTGATCTAGGTTTGTCCTTAGGTAAGATATTTTTAGGGACATTAGTCCCAAATTTCTCCTTATTTGAAATGTGGACATTTTTAGCTCCTAAACAAAAGTATTTGTTATTCATAGCATGCTTTTCATGATAAACTGCAAGAGAATTAAAATTCCTAGCATGCTTTTTGACATAATTTAAATAAAGAGCATTATTTAGATATACCTTAGGGTTTGCCTTAGAGGCTCCCCTACTTGTGATGCTCCCTTTTTAGTCTTTTTCTCCCCCTTTGGGCATTGACTCCGGTAATGATCCGGTAGTCAACATTTGAAGCAAATCACTTGCTCCTTGCTTTTGATTGTTGGGGGACCGACATCCTTGACCTTTGGTGTCGGTTGAGGCTTCTTGATCTTCTTTGAACACTTGCTCTTGTAGTACTCATATTCTCTACACTCAAAATACATAATATGATTTTAATTTGAAATTAAAGTGTTTGAGTCACCTAGGGTGGTGGTGAGGGTCTCTTGAGCTTGCTCTTCCTCTCAACCGGATGTAGAAGGTTCTTGTTGCTCCAGTATTAAGGATGCCCTAATCTCCTCCCCTTCAATTCTAGAGGTGGAGGCTTCTTCCAATTCTACCTCCTCTTCCACCGATCCGAAAGTTGGCTTCTCTTCAACTTCCGAATCCTCACTTGCTTGTGAGGATGAGGATTCATCTTCGGTCTTCTCTTCTTGAGCCGGTTGTTAGTGAAAGCCCTAGAGCCAATCATGTGATGATTATTGTATGGACTTTATTGTATCATATTCCTATTTATAAAGACATGGTTGTTGGATCGAAAGTGTCGCTAGAGGGGGGGGGGGTGAATAGCGATACGGCGTCGTTAAAAACTTTTGCAATAAGTAAAAAGCAAGTAGAGAATGCACAGCGGAAATATAAAGTAGACAAGATATTTTTACGTGGTTCACAATCTTTCGATTGCTAATCCACGGCCCTAGTGATCCTTGATCACGTACGGAGGGCAATTCACTAAAACCACTCCTCTTCGTTGGAAGTAGACAGCGATTACAAAAGAAATCAAGGCAAAGGGACACTCCCCCTTTCCTTGTTACGATTAAAGCACAAAGACAATTTAAAGAAGTAGAACTTAAATAAATATACCGACAACTCTTATAAGTAGAAGATGTAGCTTTCGTTGTCGGCGACACTTCGTCGTAGCAAATGTGAGTAGTAGTAGCGGCGTTACGACGGCGTGTTGAGAGCTCTTGAATTCTTGTGATTTGCTTGGCTTGAACATGTCTATTTATGGATATTGATCTATGAATTTAGACATAGGTAGTGTCCAAGGTGAGGTTCTTATCCCAACTCAAGGATGAGGTGTTTCATCCAACCACCTTGTGCCACCTCCAACCTTCTTGTGCGCCAACTCAAGGATGAGGTGTTTCATCCAACCACCTTGTGCCACCTCCAACCTCCTTGGGCGCCAACTTGAGGATGAGGTGTTTCATCCAACCACCTTGTGCCACCTCCAACCTCCTTGGGCGCTAACTTGAGGATGAGGTGTTTCATCCAACCACCTTGTGCCACCTCCAACCTCCTTGGCGCCAACTTGTTGGAGCCATTCAACTCAACTTGTGCCACATCATGGGAGCCAAATCTTGTGCCAACTCACCTTATTTTGGGCGTCCACCACAAGGAAGCTTGGTGATGGTTTGGATGTCCACCTTGATGCCACAAAGACCCTTTGTACCAAAACACGAGTCAAGTCCAAATTCACCCCCTTGAAATTGAGCTCTTCTCGAGGTGAACTTGACTAGCAGTTTTTGTAGTCAAAGGGTTTTGACCGATACAAGTTAGCTTAAAATATAAAAATCGATGGTTCTAACCATCCGATCTCGACCTAGACCTTCCATTGGAGGTATTGGGTCGGATCTACGCTAACGACCTTGCCGCTTTCACGAGCTTACCTTGTAGCCTCGCTTCCGGTCTTCACCCAGTACCCTCGGCTTCCTCCGAAGTCCTCTGGCGTTGCCCCGACCACCTCGGTTCCCAGGTGTCATGAACCTTCCGCTCAACTTTAGCATTTACGCACATAATTGAGCTCGTAAGATAACAAATATACCCTTAACTATTGAGCCTTTTGCCATAATCAAAATACGGTTCGACTTTGGTGCCTCTTTGCCAACAATCTCCCCTTTTTGATTCATGGCAAACCGACACAAAAGTTAAGGAAAAATTAAACATAACGATGGCTAGCATAATGATTAAGCATGAATGAGCTAGCATAAAGATTAAATATGAATGAGCTAGCATAATGATTAAGCATGAATGAGCTAGCATAAAGATTAAATATGAATGAGCTAGCATAAAGATTAAATATGAATGAGCTAGCATAATGATTAAATATGAATGAGCTAGCATAATGATTAAGCATGAGTGAGCTAGCATAAAGATTAAGCATGAGTGAGCTAGCATAAAGATTAAGCATGAGTGAGAAATATTATTGTTTCAAGTTCTCCCCTTTGAGGTAACCTCCCCCTTGACCGAAGGTGAGTTCTTGAAAAATAATTTTTACTCCCCCTTAATAGTTGCTTAAGTAAACGGAATTACTTAATATAAAAGGTAATAATTTTGTTTACTTTCTTCCTTACTTTTGTGACTTTCTCCCCTTTTGCCTTAACTCAAAAGTTTGTAAATATATTTTAAGGTTTGTAAGTCAAGCAAGTTCCCAATATAAATATATATTTTTTTTAAAATAATAATAAGCTTGAAAATATGTTCATCTAAAATGTACAACTCCGGTTGGACTTGATTGATATAGAATGATCAATAAGTCTTGAAGGAGTTGATTAATTTTAAATAATTATACTCCATGGTTCATGTCGATGCACGAATCTACGTGCTGAACCAGAGTAAGGTCCTAACATCTCACGCCCGTCACGTGGCTAAGTACACAAACACATTAGTCCTATGTGTTGTGAGATGTGTTAGCTCCTTAAATCTATAGGTATATGATTTCTAAGGTAAGACTTAGGCTAATTTCATAAAAGAAGCAAAAGTAGAGTACATATATAGAAAAATTTAAATCCTACTCTATTACGCACATACCTAACTTTCGTCTTAATAAACTAAATTCGGCTTCGGTAGTGGTTTGGTGAAGATGTCCGCTAGGTTTGATTTGGACTCAACATACTCTAGTTGTATAGTTCCATTAGTTACATGTTCCCTAATGAAGTGGTGTTTAACTTCTATATGTTTTGTCCTAGAATGACATATTGGATTTTTAGTTAAGTTAATTGAACTAATGTTATCTATGTAGGTTTTAATGTTGTTAAAGATTAAGCTAAAGTCTTGGAGAGTGTGCTTCATCCACAGAGTGTGAGAGACACACTCACCCATCGCAACGTATTCGGTGGTAGATAAGGCAACGCAATCTTTGCTTCCTCTGCACCAACTTACTAGACTCGTAGAGGATTTGACAACAACCACTCGTGCTCTTTCTATCGAGTTTACTACCGGCATAGTCGAGTCGGATGGCCGATTAGATTAAACTCGGTAGATCTAGGGTACCAAATACCTCGTTTAGCGTGCCCTTTAGATATCTAAGGATACGCTTGACTAGGGTTAGGTGAGACTCCTTAGCGCACAGTTTGTAACCTTGCGCACATACTTACCCGAATAAAATGTCGGGTCGGCTCGCGGTTAAGTATAGAGACTTCCTATTAGCTCTATAGTATTTTAGGTCAACGGGTTTTCCTTCTACATCTTCGTTTATATTAACATTAGTTGCCATAGGTGTATTGATTATTTTAGCATCTTGCATTCCAAATCGATTTATTAAGTCCTTAGTATATTTTTGTTGATGTAAATATATTCCATCTTTAGTTTGTTTAATTTGTAAACCTAAGAAGAAACTTAACTCTCCCACTAAATTCATTTCAAATTCACTTTCCATAAGTGAGATGAATTCTTTTAGCGAGGATCGTGGTAGTTCCAAAATTATATCATCTACATAGATTTGGGCTATAAAGATTTCTTTTCCTACGGTTTTAACGAATAAGGTTGGGTCGACTAAACCTTGGTTGAATCCTTTGGACTTAAGATAGATCGAAAGCCTTTCGTACCAAGCTCTTGGGGCTTGTTTGAGTCCATATAGGGCTTTCTTAAGTCTAAGGACATGGTCGGTTTATCTAGATTTTGAATCCGGAGGTTGGTAGCGTAAACTTCTTCCTTAATGTATCCATTCAAAAATGCTGACTTGACATCCATTTGAAACAATTTAAAACCTCGATGTGCGGCATATGCTAACAACATTCGGATGGACTCTAGTCTCTACGGGCGTAGGTCTCATCGTAATCTAAACCTTCGACTTGACTAAACCCTTTTGCGACTAACCTAGCTTTATTTCTAACTACTTCACCTTTATCATCAAGTTTATTTGAAATACCCACCTTGTTCCAATAATTGATTTTTCTTTAGGTGGTGGTACTAATTCCCAGACTTCATTTCTAGTGAATTGAGCTAGCTCTTCTTGCATAGCAATAATCCAGTCGGGATCAAGAAGTGCTTGTTCAATAGTTTTGGGTTGGATTTTGGAAATTAACGAGATTTGACTAAGGTTTCGATATGACGCTCTAGTTCGAACCCCTAAATTTGGATCACCTATAACTTGATTGATAGGATGATTTGTTTGAGTCTTAGTGTGACTCGGGTTAGGGTCATCTATCACTTGGTCGATAGGATGACTTGGGTGAGTTCTAGTTTGACTTGGGTTAGAGTCATCTATCACTTGGTCGATAGGATGACTTGGGTTAGGCCGAGATTCAAGTTCAAGATCAGTCGGATTAAGCTATAAGTTGATTTGCTAGTTGGTTTTGTTAAGGATTGATCGGGTTCGTGTCCTTCGTCGAAAACTATATTAATGGTTTCTTCGACTCTAAGAGTGTCGTGATTGTATACCCTATAAGCTCTACTGGTGGTTGAGTATCCTAGAAAGGTTCCAGTAGAGGTTTTGGATTTGAATTTCCCTAGGTAATCCTTAGTGTTTAAGATATGTACCTTGCATCCAAATACCCTAAAGTACTTGATGTTCGGTATTTTATCGTGATAAATCTCGTCAGGTCTTTTGGTGCCTCTTTACCATAAGGATCCTATTTTGGACATAGCAAGCGTACTAGCGGCCTCGCCCAAAATCTATCGGGTAGGTTATACTCGTTTAACATTGTCCTAGCGGCTTCTTGTAGGGTTCTATTTTTCCGTTCGACTAACCCATTTTGTTGTGGGGTTCTAGGACATGAAAACTCATGGTGGTATCCGTTTAGGTTACAGAAATCTGTAAACCTGTGGTTTTCGAATTCACCACCATGATCGCTTCTAAGTCTTTTAATCTTAAGGTTCTTTTGATTTTCGATTAACCTACAAAGATTGATTAGTTGGTCTAGGGTATCATTTTTATGTTTGATAAACCTAACCCAAGTAAATCTAGAATAGTTCAATTATGACTAAGCAAAATTGACTACCATTGAGTGACTTAGCTCCATGTGAATCAAATAGATCCATGTGTAGGAGCTCAAGAACACTTTTGGTTCGTTCTTGATTAGTTAATTGATGTTGTGTCCTAGATTGTTTACCTTGTTGACAAGCATTACATATTTTATTATCCAAGTTGTTTAGTTTAGGCAAACCTATAACCAAGCCACTCTGACTCATCTTGTGGACGAGTCTTGGGTGCGAGTGTCCGAGTCTTCGGTGCCATAACCAAGATTCCTCTTGCTGTGTCATAAGACACTTGGTTGAGGAGTTGGGTAAATTTATTGTGTAGATGTTGCTACTCCTAGTTCCTTTAAGTATTATTTTAGATGTTGCATTTATTTTGATTCTGCATTCATTTTCTAGAAATATGACCTTATAATTGTTATCACACAATTGGCTTACACTAAGTAAATTATATTGAAAGTTTTCTACTAATAAGACATTTTGAATTGTAAAGTTAGAGTTGAGCTCAATATCACCTGATCCGATGATTTTGAGCTTGTCGTTATTTCCGAAGGCTACCGATCCTTGTCGTTTGAATCGTAACTTCGAAAATTTGAGTTGATCCCCGGTCATGTGTCGGGAGCAACCACTGTCCAACATCCATTGATCCTACACATAAGGTAGTTGGATCGGATATTGGAATTACTAAAGGGTTGTTTGTAAGTTTTTAAACCTAAATCATCTCACCAATATCTACATGATCAAAACATGTTATTCCTATGTGTTATTGTGAGATGACTATCAATTTTACTTGATTAATTTTAATGAATTTAAATTAACCAACATTAGGTTAGATTCGGATTTAGTCTAAGCTCATCAAGTAATCTTTTCAAGAGATTAGCTTCCAGGTCGTGGCGAGGCACAGAGGCCTTCTTTGATCGGAACAACGACCACTTCCTTAGACAAAACTAATTTCAAGAAATTGATAACTCGACTTACTTGAGACTACGTCTTGGTCTAACTAGTTATTTTTGAAAAGAGGCTCCCCGAGGCTCAATCTTTTCGTAGGATTTTAGTTGGTTTATTTTTGAAAAGAGGCTCCCCGAGGCTCAATCTTTTCAGGATTTTAGTTGGTTATGAGTCCTATCTAACCATTCTAAAAATAAAGGAAAAACTAAGCATGCAATTTCTAAGACTTAACAAAAATACATTTTGTATTGGCTCCCCTGGACCATTGAATCAGTGGGTCTATTCACATAGTGAATTTGGTCCTTGGGAACCCAATACATGTTAGATCCTAAAGTTGAAATCAAAGTGGTCTTAGGGACCCATGCTTGGACATTTTTCTTATGTTGGTTTACTATAGACATATATGACTTATTGGTTGTATTTGAGTTAAACCCAGTCCCTTGTTGTACACGGCCCTTTGTGATCAAGTAAGAGGTCAAGTCCCTTGGATCCCAAAGTGAACCTTTCCAACGTGTTCCTAAGGTCTTGACTTGTGTTTTCAAAAGCGAGTTCTCAACTTCAAGCTTTTCAACAGAGTTGAGTCCTCCTCTTGAATCGAGTAGTCGAAGAGGTTAGGAGACCTCATGTTTGAGAAGGTTAACCTCCTCAATTAGGGTCTCGACCTTGGACTCGGACTTAGCTAGTTTCTTATTTAAAAATTTAATTGCACCATACAAAGTATTAAGTAACGACCGACTTACCCTTAATGATTCTTTTGAACCGGATACGGATCCGTGGCTTGTCTTGAATGGAAGCTCATCATCGGATTCGGACTCGGACTCTTCTTGTTTGAGTCGTGCTCGGTCGGCTTGGCCATTAGAGCTTGGATATCGTCTTCTTCCTCCGACAACTCCTCCCAAGTAGCGTTTAGCGCTTTCTTGGTCTTTGATCGTTATTCTTTAGCTTTGGGCACTCGGACTTGATGTGACCGAACACATTGCACTCATAGCATCTAAAATTAGAAGTATTTGAATTAGGTTTAGGCTTACCTTGAGTTGTTGGTCGTTTTTCTTGATCATCTTGAACTAGATTGACTAGTTGGATTCTATTCAGTCTACTTCCGATTCGGACTCGTCTTCTTCCTTGAGGGTGGCTTGCTTGCGGGCTTCTTCTTCTTGGAACACGCAACTAACGCAATACTCTTCTCGGCAGGACCACGTTAGTTTGCTCATGTAATTCAAGTTCGAAAACAATTCGTCTAACCTAATCTTAGAAAGGTCCTTGGAGACCTTGTAGGCATCGACCCAGGATGCCCACAAGGTGGTCCTAGGAAACGAGTTCAGAGAATACCTGATAAGGTCGCGATTCTCGACCTTTTGTCCGATGGCATGGAGTTGGTTGTGATGTCTTGGATACGAGCATGTAGTTGAGTTGCGGTCTCGTTTTCCTGCATTTTCAAGTTATACAATTTATTTAAAAGTAAATCTCTTTTACATACCTTCGTGTCGTCGGTGCTTTCGTGTAGTTCCACTAGCTTTGTCCATTTGTCCTTTTCACTAATGTATGTGCCGTCGCGGTTGAGCTCTTCCTTGGAATACCCACTTTGGAATATTTGTGTTGAATTGGCATCGGGTTCTACTTGTTTTTCATGGAATTTGACCATTGATCGTAACCCAAAGATTCACCATCTTCATTAATAGGAAGTGTGAAACCGGTTTGGATTACGATCCACATCTCGATTTGGGTTTTAAGAAAGCATTCCATCCGACCCTTCCAATAACAAAAGTCATTACCGTTGTAAAAGCGGGGTCGAGTGATGCTAAACCCTTGAGATGGGCCATTTAAAACAAGAAGAAGAAGCAACGAAAAGAATCTTGCAAAACACACACGGAAAGAATATTCCAAGACTTTCGTCTTGGATTAGTAATCTTGAGAAGTAAAAAGATATATAAAATGTAACTTGCAAAAGAAATAAACAATCAAATGCGAATGTCGTTGAAGTTCGGAGGATAACCTTACTCGGGATCTAACAGAAGGACAACCTTATCGGATCCTAAAGCCTCTAATGCAATTCTATATGTAGGAGAAGATAAGCAAGTGAAATAATTATACGAAAACAGAAATAAATAAATAAAAATCTGTAAAAAAGAAAAACAAAGCTATATTGGTGGTTTCACCGAATCTTAGCGCCCCCGGCTCTGATACCAATTGTTGGATCGAAAGTGTCGCTAGAGGGGGGGGTGAATAGCGATACGGTGTCGTTAAAAACTTTTGCAAAAAGTAAAAAGCAAGTAGAGAATGCACAGCGGAAATATAAAGTAGACAAGATATTTTTACGTGGTTCACAATCTTTCGATTGCTAATCCACGGCCCTAGTGATCATTGATCACGTACGGAGGGCAATTCACTAAAACCACTCCTCTTCGTTGGAAGTAGGAGCAACGATTACAAAAAGAAATCAAGGCAAAGGGACACTACCCCTTTCCTTGTTACGATTAAAGCACAAAGACAATTTAAAGAAGTAGAACTTAAATAAATATACCGACAACTCTTATAAGTAGAAGATGTAGCTTTCGTTGTCGGCGGCACTTCGTCGTAGCAAATGTGAGTAGTTGTAGCGGCTTTTAGACGTCGTGTTGAGTGATATTGTATTATTGTAATTTGCTTGGCTTGAACATGTCTATTTATGGATATTGATCTATGAATTTAGACATAGGTAGTGTCCAAGGTGAGGTTCTTATCCCAACTCAAGGATGAGGTGTTTCATCCAACCACCTTGTGCCACCTCCAACCTTCTTGTGCGCCAACTCAAGGATGAGGTGTTTCATCCAACCACCTTGTGCCACCTCCAACCTCCTTGGGCGCCAACTTGAGGATGAGGTGTTTCATCCAACCACCTTGTGCCACCTCCAACCTCCTTGGGCGCCAACTTGAGGATGAGGTGTTTCATCCAACCACCTTGTGCCACCTCCAACCTCCTTGGGCGCCAACTTGAGGATGAGGTGTTTCATCCAACCACCTTGTGCCACCTCCACCTCCTTGGGCGCCCAACTTGTTGGAGCCATTCAACTTGTGCCACATCATGGGAGCCAACCATCTTGTGCCAACTCACCTTATTTTGGGCGTCCACCACAAGGAAGCTTGGTGATGGTTTGGATGTCCACCTTGATGCCACAGCACCCTTTGTACCAAAACACGAGTCAAGTCCAAATTCACCCCCTTGAAATTCGAGCTCTTCTCGAGGCTGGAACTTGACTAGCAGTTGATTTGTAGTCAAAGGGTTTTGGACGCATACAAGTTAGCTTAAAATATAAAGTCGATGGTTCTAACCATCGATCTCGACCTAGACCTTCCATTGGAGGTATTGGGTCGGATCTACGCTAACGACCTTGCCCGCTTTCACACGAGCTTACCTTGTAGCCTCGCTTCGGTCTTCACCCGAGTACCTCGGCTTCCTCGAAGTCCCTCTGGCGTTGCCCGACCACCTCGGTTCCCACCGGTGTCATGAACCTTCCGCTCAACTTTAGCATTTCTGCACACTTAATTGAGCTCGTAAGATAACAAATATACCCTTAACTATTGAGCCTTTTGCCATAATCAAAATACCGGTTCGACTTTGGTGCCCACTGCACCAACAATGGTTATTATATTTACTTGTATTGGTGCCAAATAACTAAATATAATAATGTCCTTGAGTAGTAGGTTCTTATTTATATCAATCGATTAGTTGAATCGATAATGAGATGATATAGAGAACACTACTCTTAATCATTCCTAGTCAAGTATTAACATTCAGGGATAATGTTAATGCGTAGAGACTAGCATGTAGGTCACAGGATGACTTGATCTCACAAGTCATGGATATGAGATATCAAGTTGACACATGGGTATGCATTGGAGAATATATACTGAATGACCCGCCATGAGAAAGTATCATGGATCGTTATATGAGTGTCATATACTTTCTCATGTGGCTATTAGTATGACTATTAGTCCTTAGACCTGAAGTCACCATGGTTTCCTACATAAGGAGTTGCATATTTTGGCTTCGTCAAACGTCACCCGTAAATGGGTAGACTATAAAGGCGATTACTGGGTATGTAACAAATTATGCGGAGGGATGTGAGTGATGTAGATGAGATCTATCCATACTATATGACGGGAGTGACATCGATATTCTTGATAGAGTGAGACCACGAAGTGCATAGCCATGCCCAAATGAGTCAATATGAGATATTGAGCTCATTTGATTAGAGTGAGTCTACTTGGAGTTCAAGATTTAGATTGTACCGAGGATGACACGGTCTATGCCTCGATTGGTCAATCTAGATGTCAAGGATAGAGAGATATTGTCACATATTGTGAGAGTCACAATTAGTAGTCACAAAGGTGATGTTGGAGCTCAACATTCTTGTAACTTGGGTAGCAATGATGTGTTGCTAGATACCTCTCATTGCTTATGTTTTTAAATCGGTTTAGGAGCATTGCTAACGTTACAAGAACCTATAGGGTCACACATATAAGAGCAATTAGATGGAGATTAGGTTCATATGATGAACCATGAGGATTAGGTTCATGGGATGAATCAAATTGGATTAAGAGTAATCCAAATTAGACTAATTGAGTTAGACTCAAGTTGATTCAAGTGTTGAATGAGTCTAATTTAGATTTGATTCATCAAATCAATTTAAATTAATGAATAGAGATTCATTAAATTAAATTTACTTGAATCAAATGGTTGGATTTGATCAACCATGGGAGATAAGAGGTCAAGTTTGACTTGACTTGAGAGGGAAGATGAAAGGTCAAGTTTGACTTAACCAAATACCATGTCATGATGATGACTTGGCATGGCCGACCAATGATGATGCTCCACATCATCATTGACTTTGTCATATGGTGCCACCTCATGAGGGAGACCAAGGGTCATGGGAGTTACATGCATGCATGTAACCCCCTCTCCATAATGTGGCCGGCCACTTCTTGATGGGTGGAAATTGATTTTGGGTAACTCCATCTTCTTCTTCACAACTTCATCTTCTTCCTTGGATTTTTTCCCTCAAGCTCTCCCTCTCTCCTTCCTCATCTTGCCGGGCATCTAAGGAGTGCTAGCACACTCAAGATTGCTTTTCTCCACCTTTTGCTTGTGTGGATACCAATAGAGGAGTGTGCACTTGACGCTCTTGAGTTCTGGCGAACCTTTTGGACGAGGGGGATTTGCGAAGGGCGTCGCATCGAGGGTAACATCCTTATCATATAGATCTAAGGTAGATCTAGGGTTTTATATAAGCACATACATGTTTTAGTTTTAATACATCTTCGTACGGATCCGTGGCCGGGGCTTCCGAGGTTTTCGCAACGCAAAAAGCGGTTTTTTACGGCTCGAAAAGTCCAACACCGGTGATGAGTCTTCATGGAATCTTACCAATTCCCTCCAAAACTCCTTGGCATCTATGCAATCCCCTAGGCTACACAAGATGTCATTAGGAATCAAATCAAAAATAAATTTGATTACCTTCTTGTTTTTCTTAAAATGTTGGAGTTGCTCCTCGGTTCATCTCTTCTTTTTGAGGAAGCCACCTTTTGGTCATCTTGGATATTCAAATCCTTCCATTAAGATGGACCACTCCTCAAAATCCCTCATCATTATAAAGTCTTCAATTCTTCTCTTCCAAGAATTGAAGTCTTCTCGTCCATATAGTTCGTAAGGGACCGACTTGTTGATATCCCATCCCAACGTCTTTTGAACCTCCATCTTCTTCCTCTAGCCGTGTTGCTCCAGGGTGTTAATCCGTAGAAGAGCTCCTAGCTTTGATACTAATTGTTGAGGATTCGGTGACCGCTAGAGGGGGCGGTGAATAACGCATTTCGATGCGTCGATGGAATCTGTTGCGTGCTTGCTACAAAATGTGTTATACGCAGCGAAAATAAAAATAATAAAATAAATACAACACAAATACAAGCACTACACAAGGATATAACGTGGTTCGGAACCGAATGGTTCCTACTCCACGGATTGGGCTCTAAAAGCCCTAGCAATACAAAACACGCACTACTAATCAAATAAGCTCCTTCTCAGAACAATCCAGAGGTGGAGAAACCTCGTACAATAACTCTTACAACAGTAAGAAACAAATACAAGCAAGATACAACAATAAAAAGCAATACAAGTAAAGAAAATAACTTTACAAGAGCTTTTGGATTGTTTGCTTTGTGGTTTCTTGAGTTGCACTTGGAGACCCTGAATTACACCAGCAATTTGCCCCAAAACTCCTCAAGAAAATCTTGCCAAAATCCCTCTTCCGAGCTACTTTTATAACCTGCAATCGGGCTAGATTTCGCCTATTAGTCGACTGCTCGGGACCATCAGTCGACTGATGCCACTGTTGCTGTGAGACAACGGTGCAATCAACGCTGGAAAAATCCAACGGATAGGAGATCAGTCGACTGATCATACTCATCAGTCGACTGATAGAGCCTTTACTCATTATTAGTCCGACTCCATTACTGCGCTCAATTCTCAAGCACCGTCGATTGATCACCGGATCGCGATCATTTGCTAGCGATGGCCCACCTCTGGCATCGCTAGGGCACTCCCCGCAGTCAAACCCTAGTTGACTCACACCAGTCGACTGTCATATGGTACCAGTCGACTGATACACCTCAAACATGAGGTTTTAACCCAATTATGGTTCCTCCATACTTGTTAGACTACCCTTAGCCTTGACCTAAGTCTTCTAGCCACCTCCGTCAGTCTCATGCCTATCTGATCCATCCAAGTCATCCATGACTTGTTCATCTATACATTAGCCTTCAAGTGTTTCTATCGGCTATGTCATGCTAACGGTGTCTACACCGCCAAGGCACATTGAACTTACGCTGTCAAGACTCTGTTTGGATTTTATGCCACTAACCATTTGACTTATGCTGCCAAGACTTCACCCTTGGACTTTACGTCGTTAATATTGTTAGTGAAAGCCCTAGAGCCAATCATATGATGATTGTTGTATGAACTTTATTGTATCATATTCCTATTAATAAAGACATGATTATTATATTTACTTGTATTGGTGCCAAATAACTAAGTATAATAACGTCCTTGAGTAGTAGGTTCTTATCTATATCAATCGATTGGTTGAATCGATAATGAGATGATATAGAGAACACTACTCTTAAATATTCGTAATCAAGTATTAACATTCAGGGACAATGTTAATGCGTAGAGACTAGCATGTAGGTCAACACGATGACTTGATCTCACAAGTCATGGATATGAGATATCAAGTTGACACATGGGTATGCATTGGAGAATGTATACTGAATGACCCGCCATGAGAAAGTATCATGGATCATTATATGAGTGTCATATACTTTCTCATGTGGCTATTAGTATGACTATTAGTCCTTAGACTTGAAGTCACCATGGTTCCCTACATAAGGAGTTGCATACTTTGGCTTCGTCAAACGTCACCCGTAAATGGGTGGACTATAAAGGCGATTATTGGGTATGTAACAAATTATGCGGAGGGATGTGAGTGATGTAGATGAGATCTATCCCTCCTATATGACGGGAGTGACATCGTTATTCTTGATAGAGTGAGACCACGAGGTGCATGATCATGCCCAAATGAGTCAATATGAGATATTGAGCTCATTTGATTAGAGTGAGTCTACTTGGAGTTCAAGATATAGATTGTACCGAGGATGACACGGTCTATGCCTCAATTGGTCAATCTAGATGTCATGGATAGAGGGACATTGTTACATATTGTGAGAGTCACAATTAGTAGTCACAAAGGTGATGTTGGAGCTCAACATTCTTATAACTTGGGTAGCAATGATGTGTTGCTAGATACCGCTCATTGCTTATGTTCCTAAATCGGTTTAAGAGCATTGCCAACGTTACAAGAACCTATAGGGTCACACACAAAGGGCAATTAGATGGAGATTAGGTTCATGTGATGAACCATGAGGATTAGATTCATGGGATGAACTAAATTGGATTAAGAGTAATCCAAATTAGACTAATTGAGTTAGACTCAATTTGATTCAAGTGTTGAATGAGTCTAATTTAGATTTGATTCATTGAGGCAATTTAAATTAATGAATAGAGATTCATTAAATCAAATTGACTTGAATCAAGTGATTAAATTTGATCAACCATGGGAGATAAGAGGTCAAGTTTGACTTAACTTGAGAGGGAAGATGAATGATCAATTTTGACTTGACCAATTGCCATGTCATGGTGACATGACATGGGGGTCGGCCAATGATGGTGTTCCACATCATCATGGACTTATCATGTGGTGCCACCTCATGAGGGAGACCAAGAGCCATTGGCTCTTGGAGTTACATGCATGCATGTAACCCCCCAAGAGTTAAGTGGTCGACCACTTCTCCATTTTATGTGAATTCATTTGGTGGTAACTCCATCTTCTTCTTCCTTGGATCATTCTCTCAAGCTCTCCCATCCCTCATCTTGCCGAAATTCCTAAAGGGTGCTAGCACACTCTAAGATATTTTCTCCACCATTTGTCCGTGTGGATATCAATAAAGGAGTGTACATTTGACACCCTTGAGTTTCGGAAAAGCGTTTGGACGAGCGGGATAAGCGAAGGGCGTGACATCGAGGGTAATACTCTCATCTTGTAGATCTAAGGTAGATCTAGGATCTTTAAACACATACATGTTTTATTTTTATATCTTCTCATGGATCCGTGGCCGGGCTTCCGAGGTTTCTGCAACGCAAAAAGCGGTTTTTGCAGCTCGAAAAATCCCAACAGTGGTATTAGAGCCACGTGCGAAGCATGTATGTGTTTCATATTTGTAGTTTTTGTATTAAATATAAAAATTACAGATTTTTAAGTTTCTGTAAATTTCCTATTTTTATAGAATTTTTGGGTATTTTTCTCGAAGAGTCAAAGCAACGAGTGTTGGGACACTTGTAGGCTTCAACCACCGAGAAAAACTCTCCGAAACGGCGAGTTCTCGCTTTAGGTTTTTAGGACAGTGACTTAAGTCGTTGTAAGATCTAGTAGGGACACTCGTAAAGTTTATTTTTGCGAGTAGGGGCGTTGCTCCTATCCTTGAAAGGGGCTTTGTCCCGCGATCGCGCCCAGAAACCGCTTAGCGGGACCGTTACGGAGAGGTGACTCATAAAATTGAAAAAAATAGGAAAAATTATAGAAATTTTCTATAAAATACATAATTTAGTATTATGTATAATTCTGTGATGGTCATGGCTCAAGAACCCCAATATGATTGAACGTTAATGTATTGTAATTCATAATACGGCCTGCGTGCCGTTTTTGTGATTGTGCTTATTGTATAGGGTATGCGACCTGCGTGTCGTGCCTCTTCTTTTTAAAATTCTAGTTGTAAATAGTTTTAGACTCGAATGTAACTCGAGTTTCATGTTTGTAATGTACAAAATGGAGCGGTGGAAGGCCCACTTCTAGACGGAGTTACGAGAAGAGTGCCGACGACACATGGCGGTCAAAGGAGGCACTTGGAGAAGCCGCTAACCCTAGGTTGACCGTTTGATCTTCTCATTGGCTTAAGAAGATCGTAGTAGGGTTATGACCTAATCATAATTAATTTATATATATGTATATATGTTGATATATATATATATATATATATATATATATATTTATTTATTTATTTATTATGCTTGTATGTATGTGATGCTTGTTAGTAGAATAATGCTTGTATGTATATGATGCATGCTAGGATATTTTTCTTTTATGTATATGATGCATGCTAGTGTAGGATAATAAAGGCCTTAATGCGTATATGATACACATTACGATTAGATTAGATCTTAATCGAATCAACTCGAAAATGCCTACCAAGTCCTTGATATCTATCACTACCTCGATCATTTGTAGTTGTTGAATCTGCCAAAGCAGAGCAACACATATTATCTTGGTAGGGTGCGGAGGGACAATCTTGGTCCCGCCTATCACGGCTTGTGTTAGAGTAAGCTCAATTAGATTGAGTAAAAACTAGTTAACTCAATTGGATCGAGTAGAACTATAGGCATATTCCAACCGTTGGAAAGATAGGATAAGATCGCATTTACACTAAATCTTGGGCGATTTAGCCAAAGCTAACTCAAGGTCTTTTGTAAATGTGGGTCTTGATCCTATAAACAAGAGTTGCATAGAGATGTAATCGGTAATGTGTTACCCACCGATCATACTAAGTCGTGGGCGATTTAGCCAAAGCTAACTCAAGGCTTAGTATGATGTGGATCTTGTCCCGCAGGAATTATAGCTAATTTGTATGAATCTAGTAATGTGGTTTGACCACATCCATAACTCGATTCTATAAAATTTCTATAATTCAGTGGGAGTATTATTTGATTAAAGACCTAATTAAATGTTAAAAGGAATATGATATTAATTTTCTGCATTGTGTATGTTGTAGATAACTATGTCGACAAACACGAACACTCTCTCCCTACGTTCTGTCCTTGAGAAGGACAAGCTCAATGGAGCAAATTCCCTGGACTGATACAGGAACCTGAGAATCGTTCTCAGCCAAGAAAGGAAACTGTACGTCCTTGAACAACCGATTCTGGAGGCACCTCCTGCCACTGCCTCGCGAGCTGATAAAGATGCTTACAAGAAGCATCAAGATGATGCATTAGATGTGTCATGTCTAATGCTCGCGACTATGAACTCTGAGCTTCAGAAGAAACACGAGTTCATGAATGCTTATGATATGGTTGAACATCTTCGTCAACTATATCAAGGAGAAGTAAGACACGAGAGATATGAAATCTCTAAGACATTGTTTGGGTCTAAAATGCAAGATGAGACTCCTGTAGGTCCATATGTACTCAAGATGATTGGGTACGTAGAAAACCTATAAAGGCTGGGATTCCCACTTGGCCAAGAGCTGACCACTGACCTGATCTTGCAATCTTTGCCACAAGCCTACAATCAATTTGTTATGAATTATAACATGAATGAAATTGATAAGCCACTGCCTGAGATGCTCAGCATGTTGAGAACTGCTGAGCTTAACCTTAAGAAGGGAAAATCTGACACCATTTTGATGATGCAAAAGAAGAAAGGCAAGGGAAAGCCTAAAGGTAAGGGAAAGTCTCAAGCCAAGAGCAAAGGCAAGGAATTTCAACCCAAAGGAGGGGTGGCCAAGGAAGGGGCTTGCTTCCACTGCAAGGAAGCTGGACACTGGAAGCGTAACTGCAAGGCATACCTGGAAGATCTTAAGAAGAAGAGAAGTGAGACTTCTACTTCAGGTATAAATGTTATAGAAGTCAATCTATCTATTTCTTCATCATGGGTATTAGATACCGGATGTGCATCTCACATTTGTACCAATGTGCAGACGCTGAGAAATAGCAGGGCATTGACAAAGGGCGAGGTGGACCTACGAGCAGGCAATAGAGCAAGGGTTGCTGCTGTTGCTGTAGGAACTTATGATCTATCTTTGCCCTCTGGGCTTGTACTAGAATTAGATGAATGTTGTTATGTGTCTGCTTTAACTAAGAATATAATTTCGGTTTCTTATTTGGACAAGAAAGAATTTACATTTATAATAAAGAACAAATGTTGTTCAGTTTATTTAAATGATATGTTCTATTATAGTGCACCTCTAATGAACGGACTCTACTTTCTAGAATTAGAGAGCCCTATCTATAACATAAGTACCAAAATGTTCATGTCAAATGAGTTGAACCAAACCTATCTCTGACATTGTCGCTTAGGTCACATAAATGAGAGTCGCTTATCTCAGCTCCATAAGGATGAGCTGCTAGACTCATTTGATTTTGAATCATATGAGACATGCGAGTCTTGCCTTTTAGGCAAGATGACCAAGACTCCCTTTAGTGGACATAGCGAAAGAGCAACAGACTTATTAGGACTTATACATAGTGATGTATGCGACCCTTTCAATGTTGCTGCTAGAGGTGGTTACAAGTACTTCATTACATTTACTGATCACTTCAGTAGATATGGTTATGTGTATCTCATGACACATAAATCAGAATCCTTTGAAAAGTTCAAAGAATTCAAGAATGAAGTACAAAACCAGCTTGGCAAGGGTATTAAGATACTTCGATCAGATCGAGGTGGTGAATACCTTAGTCATGAGTTTCGTGACTATCTAGCTGAGTGTGAGATTCTATCCCAACTCACTCCTCCTGGAACACCACAGTGGAATGGTGTATCCGAAAGGAGGAATCGTACCATATTAGATATAGTACGATCTATGATGAGTCACACAAATCTTCCTATATCCTTTTGGGGATATGCTCTAGACACAACAGCCTTCACCCTTAACCGTGTACCATCCAAGGCTGTGATAAAGACACTATATACGATATGGACAGGGAGAAATCCCAAGATGTCTTTTATGAGGATTTGGGGTTGTGAGGCTTACGTTCGACGTCAAGTCTCAGACAAACTGGGACCCAAATCCGATATGCGCTATTTTGTTGGATATCCCAAGGACACGAAGGGATATTTGTTACGCCCCGAAGGAGACCCCGCCAGAAGAAAATCCGGCAGCATCTCCCCTGTACGGGTGACAATGCTAATTTACATACAAGACCTACACGACCGCTATACATCGGTCAACACGACCGGAATCCAAACTCACACGCAGATAATAAAGATAGGCCTTTGATCATCAACCAAAATAAATGAATAATATCTATCACAACTAGACTTACCCCTTCTGCCATCTGGGCAGGAATACTCATCAAAACCAATCCAAACAAAACCGAATAAGGGTCCATAAGGACACCAAAAATCCACGAATACAAATATCAATCTCCAATCCTAAACATGTCCTCTAACCAAAATCCAAATACCATAACACAAATAACCAAATCAAATATTCACGACGAGTGGGGTTTGGCATATACACTCTCCTGACAGCTTCATCCTGAAATAGATATAAATCAACGGGGTAAGTTCAAAGAACTCAGCGGGTATAGTAGATATGCAAAGTAAGGTATAGCTAACAATAAAAATCATGCCAGTACAGTCTCACATAAATAGGGTATGCAAGCAAGAAATACAAAAGGATCAGATTTACTCAATCTCCTACCCTGATATAGGAGCATGTGCCTGACTAGAAGTAATAAAGTCCTCACCATATATATAAATATGTATCATGTATGCATGACAATCATATGCACATCCAAGGCATTAATAAAAATGCAGCAAACACAATACAAATGCGATACGTGCAAAGTGCATGTCGTGCCAATGACATGGTCACCCCTGACGCCAGTCAACCGTCTCACATGCGATGGTGAAGCTGAGTGGGTAGGGCTATGACAATCGCACTCGCCATCATCGCTTCCCGAGTGACCGAGTGGACAGGATGCCGTCGAGTACACCTATCCTCCCGCCCCAAACAGAGTGGGGAGCTAAGCTCTCATCTCCTGTCATAGACCGAGGAGGGATCCTCGCCGCTACCACGCCTCATCGCTACCCACGAGCTGACCAATGAGCTCGACAGAGCAACTGCACACACCCTCCTGATGTACCACTAACCCATGAGTGGCAGTGTGTGCAGGCCATGTAACTAGCTGCGGGCTCAACAATAATGGAACCCCGTCTAGCCAGTATGCAATCATGCAAAAATGGTGCATGATACTAAAACATATAAATCCTACTCAAAATACCTATCCGAATAATATGTACAATCAGTATGTACATATCCCTAATCCAAGTACTATGATCCAAATCAAACAGGGAAATATAATCTTATCCTATCACATGCATGTATCAAGTAGGCACCAAAAGCATACCAGGCATATAAACATGAAAAATTATTGTAAGCTATCCTAACTAGCATATCAACAATGACTATATCTAAAAGATAAGTCAAAATACCCGCCTGAATATATATCCGCAAAAAGAACCAAATCGTCACGACTGGGGACCTGCCTCGTGACCGAAACCTGCATATAGCATAACCTTTGTTAAACACAAAAATACAATTCACCGACAAATCGAATAATTAATCGATTTCCTTCATAACCCAATTAACCCAAACTATATCCAATTTTCCTTGTCCACAAATATCCATACAATTAATTTAGCCCACTAAATCAATTGATAAAAATTTTGATTAATTAATGATAAGCTAATTAATCAATTAAACCTGGTTTAACCCGCATTTTAACAACCTAAGCCAAATAAATAAAATTTAATGACTTTTAATTTATCCAATAATTGTACCAACAAATTTACCCAATTAATTCCTAATCACCTAACCTAATTCATCACCTACAAAAATCCTCAAGATCAAACAACATCACCCAACCATCCCATATCCTCCGAATACCATACCGATCAACCGAATAACACCAAAATCAGCCCAAATCGACCATAAATTCGGTCCACAACCCTTTACAACCTATGAACAACCCGAAACACCTTCTATACCCACCTTCTCCTTCACAACCGGCCAACAACTCCAAACTCAACCCATTTACATCTTACTGTTCCACAAAATTAGGGATCAAATGAACCCTAATTGGAACCCAACGCGTGAGGAGGAGGGGCGTTGGGTGCGGCGGTCAGGGATGAAGAGAACGGCGAGAGCCGTCTGCCGCAGAGCAATCGACGAAGAAGAGGTGGTCGTCGGAGAAGAGGGATGGCGTCGGGCGCGGCGGTCAGGGATGAAGAGAACGACGAGAGCCATCTGCCGCGGAGCAATCGACGAAGAAGTGGTGGTCGCCGGAGAAGAGGGCTGGCGTCGGGCGTGGCGACGTCGGGCTGCCGCGAGGAAGAAAGAAGAGGGCGCGTGAAGGAACTGTCGAAGGGGAAGCGAGGTCGCGGCGTGGAAAAAGAAAAAGGGAAATAGATCATTAGGTTTTCATCGTGTATTAAACCCCTTAAATAGACCCCACCTAAAACCGTTTATTTTATCCCCGTAAAAATCTCGTACGGACTCCGTTTAAATCTAGAAAAATTTCGGAAAAATTCCTAAAATTCCAAAAAAATCCCGTAATATTTCCAGGATTATTTTCCTAAATTCTTGGGCCATTAAATTTACATTTTTAAATTTTCCAGTATTTAACAATATTTCTTCTACATTCCCAGTCAGCACAAAGTGTTTGTGGCAAAGACTGGGGTTTTTCTAGAAAGGGATTTTGTTTCTAGAAAAATTAGTGGGAGTACGTTCGATCTTGAAGAAATTTAAGATAAGGACCATAACACTGAGGCTTTGATGGAGGTTGAACAGGAACCACAAAGTTTTGTGGGTGATGAGATTGTTGCACAAAGAGTTGTGGAACAATCACCTGTTCAGGTAGACGTACCTTTTCGTAGGTCTGATAGGGTACGTCGTCAGTCTGAGAAGTACTCATTTCTCTTGTCTGACCATGATGACGTTATGCTCATTGAGAATGAGCCTACCTCATATCAAGAAGCTGTGATGAGCCCAGACTCTGAGAAATGGCTAGAGGCCATGAGATTCGAGATGAAATCCATGTACACCAACTAAGTATGGACTTTGGTTGATCTACCTGAAGGGGTCAAACCCATTGGGTGTAAGTGGGTCTTTAAGAGAAATACTGACATGGATGGACATACGCATACCTATAAGGGCTGATTGGTAGCTAAAGGTTTCAAGCAAATTCATGGTATTGACTATGATGAAACCTTTTCTCCTGTGGCGAAGTTTAAGTCCATTCGAATCATGCTTGCTATTGCAGCATACCACGATTATGAGATCTGGCAGATGGATGTCAAAATCGTGTTTCTGAATGTAAACTTACACGAGGATGTGTACATGACACAACCTGAGGGTTTTGTAGATCCACAGCATACTGGGAAAGTATGCAAGCTGCAAAGGTCCATTTATGGGCTAAAGCAAGCTTCTCGGAGCTAGAATCTTCGATTCGATGATGCGATCAAACAGTTTTGTTTCATCAAGAATGAAGATGAATCCTGTATCTACAAGAGGGTTAATGGGAACACAGTTGTCTTCCTTGTATTGTATGTGGATGACATACTACTCATTGGGAATGACATCCCTTCGCTACAGTCTGTGAAGACTTGGCTGGGGACGTACTTCTCAATGAAGGACTTAGGTGAAGCAACCTGTATTCTAGGCATCAAGATCTATAGAGATAGATCTAAGAGATTGCTTGACCTAAGTCAGAGTATATACATTGACACTGTATTACTACGGTTTGTCATGCAGAATTCCAAGAAGGGACTTCTGCCGATGTCATATGGTGTGAGTCTTTCGAAGACTCAAAGTCCCTCTTCTAGAGAGGAGAGAGACTGTATGGATAAGATCCCTTATGCATCTGCTATAGGATCTATCATGTACGTCATGCTATGTACTCGTCCTGATGTCTCGTATGCTTTGAACATGACGAGTAGATACCAGTCAGATCCAGGTGAGCATCACTGGATAGTAGTCAAGAATATTCTTAAGTACTTGAGAAGGACTAAAGAATATTTCTTGATATTTGGAGGCGATGAGGAGCTAGCTGTAAAGGGTTACAGCGATGCCAACTTCCAAACTGACCAGGATGATTATAGATCGCAGTCAGGGTTCGTGTTTTGCTTGAATGGTGGCGCTGTGAGCTGGAAGAGTATGAAGCAGGACACAGTTGCTAATTCTACAACAGAAGCCGAGTATATCGCTACATCTGAGGCAGCAAAGGAGGCAGTTTGGATCTGCAAGTTCATTACTGAGCTTGGGGTGGTTCCTAGCATAGGAGATCCCATAGAGCTCTATTGTGACAATAATGGAG
This sequence comes from Wurfbainia villosa, assembly GCA_025175895.1. Classification (NCBI taxonomy): domain Eukaryota; kingdom Viridiplantae; phylum Streptophyta; class Magnoliopsida; order Zingiberales; family Zingiberaceae; genus Wurfbainia; species Wurfbainia villosa. The sequence goes on along the minus strand of CM046001.1, from coordinate 77,527,972 downwards.
CGATTGCGCAAGCTAAGGAACATCGCTCACACCAGCGGACCAAACACATACTACAGTGCTTCCATCTCATTCGAGAGATTATCAATAGAGGAGATGTGAAAATTTGCAGAGTACCCACAAAGGCTAACATCGCAGATCCCTTGACCAAGGCTTTAGCACAGAAAAAGCATGATGGTCACACTAGGTCATTGGGTATTAGATACTACGGTGATTGACACTAGTGCTAGTGGGAGATTGTTAGTGAAAGCCCTAAAGTCAATCATGTGATGATTATTGTATGAACTTTATTGTATCATATTCCTATTAATAAAGACATGGTTATTATATTTACTTGTATTGATGCCAAATAACTAAGTATAATAGCGTCCTTGAGTAGTAGGTTCATATCTATATCAATCGATTGGTTGAATCGATAATGAGATGATATAGAGAATACTACTCTTAATCATTCCTAGTCAAGTATTAACATTCAGGGACAATGTTAATGCATAGAGACTAGCATGTAAGTCAACACGATGACTAGATCTCACAAGTCATGGATATGAGATATCAAGTTGACACATGGGTATGCATTGGAGAATGTATACTGAATGACCCGCCATGAGAAAGTATCATGGATCGTTATATGAGTGTCATATACTTTCTCATGTGGCTATTAGTATGACTATTAGTCCTTAGACTTGAAGTCACCATGGTTCCCTACATAAGGAGTTGCATACTTTGGTTTCGTCAAACATCACCCGTAAATGGGTGGACTATAAAGGTGATTACTGGGTATGTAACAAATTATGCAGAGGGATGTGAGTGATGTAGATGGGATCTATCCCTTCTATATGACGGGAGTGACATCGTTATTCTTGATAGAGTGAGATCACGAAGTGCATGACAATGCCCAAATGAGTCAATATGAGATATTGAGTTCATTTGATGAGAGTGAGTTTACTTGGAGTTCAAGATATAGATTGTACCGAGGATGACACGGTCTATGCCTCAATTGGTTAATCTAGATGTCATGGATAGAGGGACATTGTCACATATTGTGAGAGTCACAATTAGTAGTCACAAAGGTGATGTTGGAGCTCAACATTCTTGTAACTTGGGTAGCAATGATGTGTTGCTAGATACCGCTCATTGCTTATGTTCCTAAATCGGTTTAGGGACATTGCCAACGTTACAAGAACCTATAGGGTCACACACAAAGGGCAATTAGATGGAGATTAGGTTCATATGATGAACCATGAGGATTAGGTTCATGGGATGAACCAAATTGGATTAAGAGTAATCCAAATTAGACTAATTGAGTTAAGACTCAAGTTGATTCAAGTGTTGAATGAGTCTAATCTAGATTTGATTCATTAAGTCAATTTAAATTTAATGAATAGAGATTCATTAAATCAAATTGACTTGAGTCAAGTGGTTAGATTTGATCAACCATGGGAGATAAGAGGTCAAGTTTGACTTGACTTAAGAGGGAAGATGAATGGTCAATTTTGATTTGACCAATTATCATGTCATGGTGACATGGCATGGGGTCCGACCAATGATGGTGTTCCACATCATCATTGACTTATCATGTGGTGTCACCTCATGAGGGAGACCAAGAGCCATTGGCTCTTAGAGTTACATGCATGCATGTAACCCCCCAATATTGAAGTGGCCGACCACTCTCATTAGATGGAATTCATTTTGGTTGTAACTCCATCATCTTCTTCCTTGCTCTCCTCTCAAGTTTTCTCTCCTAATCCCTTATATTGCCGAAATTCCTAAAGGGTGCTAGCACACTCTAAGGTATTTTCTCCACCATTTGTCCGTGTGGATACCAATAGAGGAGTGTACACTTGACACTCTTGAGTTCCGGTAAAGCATTTGGATGAGCGAGATAAGAGAAGGGCGTCACATCGAGGGTAACGCACTCATCATGTAGATCTAAGGTAGATCTAGGTTTCTATTAACACATACATGTTTTTATTTTTTATATCTTCGCACGGATCCGTGGTCGGGCTTCCTAGGTTTCCGCAATGCAAAAAGCGATTTTTGCGGATCGAAAAGTTCAACAGAATGAGTCTAATTTAGATATGATTCATTAAGTCAATTTAAATTAATGAATAGAGATTCATTAAATCAAATTGATTTGAATCAAGTGGTTAGATTTGATCAACCATAGGAGATAAGAGGTCAAGTTTGACTTGACTTGAGAGGGAAGATGAATGATCAATTTTGACTTGACCAATTGTCATGTCATGGTGACATGACATGGGGGCCGGCCAATGATGGTGTTCCACATCATCATGGACTTATCATGTGGTGCCAAGAGTCATTGGCTCTTGGAGTTACATGCATGCATGTAACCCTCCAATAGTTATGTGGCCGACCACTTCTCCATTTGATGTGAATTCATTTGGTGGTAACTCCATCTTCTTCTTCCTTGGATCATCCTCTCAAGCTCTTCCATCCCTCATCTTGCCGAAATTCCTAAAGGGTGCTAGCACACTCTAAGGTATTTTCTCCATCATTTGTCCGTGTGGATACCAATAGAGGAGTGTACAATTGACACTTTTGAGTTCTAGCAAAGCGTTTGGACGAGCGGGATAAGCGAAGGACGTCGCATCGAGGGTAATGCTCTCATCTTGTAGATCTAAGGTAGATCTAGGATCTTTAAACACATACATGTTTTATTTTTATATCTTCGCACGGATCCATGGCCGGACTTCTGAGGTTTCCGCAACGCAAAAAACTATTTTTGCGGCTCGAAAAATCCCAACAAATATCAAACCCCTTGGACTTTCTAAATGCCAAGTACTCATGACTTGGACTTTTACTGCCAAGACTATACCCTTGGACTTACGTGGCCAATACTACACCCTTGGACTTTCCAAATGCCAAGTACTCATGACTTGGACTTTTTCCTTGTCAACCCCTGTTGGACTTTACATGCCAAGTACTCAAGACTTGGACTTTCCATGACATGGTCAACCCCAGTCAACTATCAAAATCTCCCTCGAGTCAAACTCGAGTCTGGTCAATCATGATCCGGATCGATTGCACCAACAATCTCCCCAAAACATTATCAGATATCAATGTCAAACATCAATGTCAAACCTCCATGTCAAACATCAAAACATCGCTCTAGTCAAACTCGAGTCCGGTCAATCGTGACCTGAGTCGATTGCACCAACAGTTCACATCGAAAAATTTATTTCCTAATGTGACCTTGGTTTTTCTATATTTAGGTCTATTTCCTTTTATATATGAGATTCATAATAACCTGAAATTTCTCGTGCAAATATTAGAGCTAACACCTTTCATTAATATGGTTGAACTAGAGTTCTTTTTCGTGTTTGAGTTGTTGGACTCTCTCCAAGCCTAGCATGACATCGAGCATGTTCAATTCTTATGAGATTCGATGTTTATTTTATATAATAAGGACCAAAGGTCAATTTCAAGTTTGGATTGTTGGACTCTCTCCAAGCCTGACTTGTAAATTAGATGTGTTCAAATCGTTTAAATTCGATCTCATGATTAATGGGTCAGTCCTATCTGAAAGCATTGATTTGTTGGACTCTCTCCAAGGTTAATTTGGACAGAGGTGCAATTAGGTGATATGCATTGGATGTATATATGTTAATGAGTTAACAACCTAATATATATGTGAACATTCAATTAGTTGATAATATAAAGCGATAGTTATATATTTGATATATAATGGGTACTGTTGATACCTAACATTATGATTATAAATGACATCTTGGACTCTCTCCAAGGTTGTTCTTAGTTATAATGGGTATCAACCCACTAGGAGATAGTCTACCATCTCTCGAATTCAAAGTGAGGGCTATTGAATTTGATAAAAAAATAGTGGGACTTTCTTGTTAATGAAAATTATGTGCATTACTATAAATTCATCTCTCTTATACACCTTTTTTTTGTATGCCTAGGTACTAATTAGAACAACATGTCAATCTCCATTAATTTACGTTCTATTTTGGACAACAACAAATTGACTGGGCCAAACTTCTTGGACTAGCTTCACAACCTAAGAATTGTTCTTAAGGCTAAAAAACTAGCTTATGTCCTTGAAGAGGTTCTTCCCCAACCTCCTACAGACAATGCATCTCGTGACCAAAAGTTAGCTTACCAGAAATATGTTGCTGACTCTGAGATGGTGAGTTGTATTATGCTAGTGTCGATGTCTCTCGAGTTACAGAAGCAACATGAGCATATAGACGCTAATACAATTGTCTTTCATCTTTGAGAGTTGTTCGATGAGCAGGCGCGATCTAAAAGGTTCGAGGTCACCCAACTCCTATTTCACTCGAAGATGCAGTAGGGTTCATTTGTAGTGCAGTTTGCACTAAGGATGAATAGCTATATTGAGAGATTGGGATCATAAGGATTTTTCATGGACCATGAATTAAGTATTGACTTAATTCTTCACAATTTGTGATGAACTATCAAATGAATAAGATTGAGTCCATGATTCCTGAATTGATCAATATGCTCAAAACAGTGGAGTCATCTGTTGCTAAAGAACAGAAGGCGGTGATGCTGGTTGACTTCAAAGAAATGTTATAAGAGGAAGCCAAAAACCAAAGCTAAAGGGAAGAAAAAGGCAAAGAAGGAAGAAAAAACTCCCAAGGGCACCTGCCATCATTGTAACAGGAATGGACATTGGAAGAAAAAGTACAAGCAGTATCTGGAGTCACTGAAGCAGAAAAAGACATCTGATGTCCAATCTACTTTAGGTATATTTGTTATTGAATGCTATACTGTTTCTTCTAGCACTTGGGTATTGGATACCGAGTGTGGCTCATTTATATGTAATGGCATATAGGGGCTTAGGAACAGAAGAATACTGGCTAAGGGAGAAGCAAAACTAAGGGTTGGCAATGGTGCAAAAGTTGCTGCTGTAGCCAAGGGTACTTATATGTTGCGACTTTCTACGGGACTAGTTTTAGAGTTAAATGATTATTTTTATATTACTACATTAATAAAGAATATTATTTCTATTTCATATTTGAATAAGAAAGGTTATCATTTAATGTTTAGTAATAATTGTTGTTACGTTATATTAAATGGTGTTCTTTATGCTACTGGAAAGTTAAATAATGCTACACGTTAGATACATCCAACATGATATTCAATTTCGAATCAAATAGCAAACGCGCTAAGTTAGATAATCAATTAACCTCACAATTATGACATTGTCGTCTTGGCCATATAAGCAATGAACGCATGTCCAAACTGCATAAGCTTGGCATTTTGGAGTCTTATGAATTAGATTCATTAGACACATGTGTTTCATGCTTAAAAGGAAAGATAACTAAACTACCTTTCAGAGAAAAAGGTGAACGAACAATTGAGGTATTGGGCCTTATACATATCGATGTATGTGGACCAATGTCAACTCATGCCATAGGAGGTTATAGCTAATTCATTACCTTTATCGATGATTATTCACGATATGAGTATTTGTATATGTTAAGATACAAATCTGAAGTCTTTGAAAGGTTTAAAGATTTTAGAAAGGAAGTAGATAAACAACTTGGGAAAAGTATTAAAGTACTTCGATTGGATCGAGGTGGTGAATACTTAAGCTAAGAATTTCAAGATTATCTAAGGGACAATGGCTTCTTGTCCCAAAGGACTCCACCTTACATGCCACAACATAATGGTGTGGCTAAAAGGCGAAACCAATCCTTGTTGGACATGGTTAGGTCAATGATGCAGCATGCAAGTCTTCCAAAAACCTTTTGGAGTTACGCACTCGAGACCGCTGTTTACTTGTTAAATAAAGTCCTGACTAAGGTAATCTCTACTACTCCATATGAGATGTGGAATAGTAGAAAACTTCATTTATCTTATTTGAATATATGAGGTTGTCCTTCTTATGTGAAGAGGACAGTATCAGACAAGCTGGAGGCTAAGTCTGATAAATGTCTATTTATTGATTACCTTAAGGAAACTAGGGGTTATCAATTTTATCTTTCCTTGGAACAAAAGGTGTTAGTTCCAAGGCATATTGTATTTCTAGAGAAGGAGTTTCTCTTACAGAAAAACAGTGGGAGTAAGGTTGAACTAAGTGTAGTTCAAGAGACTCCGGTAGACATAGAAGAGATGCCTAATCAAGAACCTCAGTTAATTACTCATTTGGATGAGGTAATAGCTAAACCTGATAATACACCACCTCCTCAAAAATCTAGTAGGACACGTAGGATTCCTAAGAGATATGGATTTCTCATAAGTAAATCTAATGATGTGTTGCTCATAGATAATGAGGAACCTACTAGTTACGAAGAGGTACAGAATAGTTCAGACATGGATATATGACTAATAGCCATGAAATCAGAAATGGATTCCATGTATGAAAACTAGGTTTGGAACTTGGTAGACCCACCCAAAGGCATAACATCTATAGGGTGCAAGTGGGTTTTCAAGAAGAAAATTGACATGGATGGTAATATTATTACCTATAAAGCTAGATTAGTAGCAAAAGGCTATCGTCAAAGACAAGGTGTTGACTATGACGAAACCTTTTCACCTGTAGCTATGCTTAAATCCATTCGGATACTCCTAGTCATGGCAGGTCATTTTGATTATGAGATATGACAGATGGATGTGAAAATAACTTTCCTTAACGGAAACCTGTTTGAGGATGTATATATGATACAACCCGAGGGTTTCACATCCATTGACAAAAACAAAGTGTGCAAGTTTAAACATTCCATTTATGGATTGAAGAAACCATCCAGGAGTTGGAATACCCATTTTGATGAGGCAATCAAATAGTTTACTTTCTCATAAAACCCTGAGGAGCCCTGTGTGTATAAGAAGGTTAGTGGGAGTGCGATCGTGTTTATAGTATTGTATGTCGATGACATATTAATTATAGAAAATAATATTCCTTTTTGCAAACAGTCAAGGTCTGGTTGTCCAAAATGTTCTCCATGAAAGACATAGGAGAAGCAACCTAAATTTTGGGGATTAAGATGTATAGAGATAGATCGAATCTGTTGCTTGGTCTTTCGCAGTCTACATAAATAGACAAAGTGTTAAAACAGTTTAGCTTGGAAGAATCCAAGAAAGATTTTATTCCCATGAGGCATGAGATTCACCTTTCGAAGTCTATGTGCCTGTGCACTGAAGACGAGAGGATTCACATGAGTCAGATCCCATATGCGTCAGCTATAGGATCGATCATGTATGCTATATTATGTACGAGGCCCGATGTATCGTACGCTTTGAGCGTCATGAGTAGATACCAGTCGGATCCTGGTATGGGCCATTGGGTGGCTGTCAAGACAATCATTAAGCACTTGAGAAAGACTAAGGATTTGTTCTTGGTATATGGAGGAGGTGATATGCTAGTAAGTGGGTATACTGATGCCAGCTTCTAGACATATAAGAATGATTCCAAATCTCAGTCTGGATATATATTCCTCTTGAATGGAGGTGCGGTGAGTTCGAAGAGTTTCAAGCAAGATACCGTTGTTGATTCTATTACGGAGGCAAAGCACATTGCAGCTTCTGAAGCAGCAAAGGAGGCGGTCTGGATCAAGAAGTTCATTACTGAATTTGGAGTAGTTCCGAGCATTATTGAAGCATTACCGATTTACTACGACAACAATGGTGTCATTTCACAGGCGAAGGAACCACGGTCTCATCAGCGATCCAAGCACGTACTATATCATTACCATCTGATTAGAGAGATCATTGGTGGAAAAGACGTACAAATAGAGAAAGTTCCCACTGATAGAAATCTAGCATATCCCTTGACAAAGCCTCCTCCCCAAGAAAAGTTCGAGAGGCATATAGAGGCCTATGATATTAGATACAAAGGTCATTGGTTGTAGGCCAAGTGAGAGCTTAATGTAATTAAGAGGTGTTTTAAGGCAATCACCTTAGAATTTATTAATAAAATTCACTATTTGAGTATACATTATCTATGTATTTGATTGGATCTTAAACTCATGTACTGAAGTTCACAAGACAATGCATAGCATGAGAGAAATTGTCATTGGATCAAAATTAGTGGGTATCTCATTATGTGTAAATATGTAAGTATTGAAAATATCGCTAATCGATGAATTGATGAGATGAGACATTATCAATTCTGTGAGACTAGTACATGTTATGCTCCTTGGTTTAACCAAACATTCGGTTCTCACTGAATGGAAGCATAGAGATACTGAGAGTGAACATGTGGATGCTAGTTATGGTAACTAGTTCATTGGAGTGACTTGCTATGAGACTTCATATGGTTTTATATGTCGTTGAAGATCTCATTGCAGCTTGAGTGCGAGCTTCTTTAGACTTGAGGTATTCAAGTCACCTTGATCATGACGCCTTGTACTTTGACTTCTTCGCAGCCATCTACATAATAGGTGTAACTCCAAGATGATTGGGTATGAGCCAAAGTGATCGAAGGTATGAGCCAAAGTAATCGAAGGTATTTGAATAGTGTGGGACATAGAAGTCGAGATCGAGCAGTATTACTACTGCTATCCTGTGTTGTATTATCTCTATTTGTGCTAATCTCATTTTGCAGGGATCAGTCGACTGAATGGATTCCAGTCGACTGAAGTTCAGTCGACTGGATGCACACTTGGTAGGATTAACTGGTGATCGATCGAAGATCTGGCATCGCAGATGGAAATAGTTTCAGTCAACTGGGGGAGGTTCAATCGACTGGAGAGCTGAACTTCCCGATGCGGAGCTAGGTGACCTGGAGTCGACTGGGAGTTTTCAGTCGACTGGAAGATCAGAAGTTTCATATCGACGGGCTGATTTGGAGTCGACTGTAGGGTATTCCAGTCGATTGGAAAAGTTTTATAAAACAAGTGTTCGACCATCTCTGATAAAAAGACTACTACTACATCGAAGTACTGCTAAAATTTTTCATCGTCCACAAGAGCTTTAGTTCCTCACAAAGATGCTTTTTTCGACACTTCGTGCCTACTTCAAAACTTCCATTAGTGTCAGTATAACGTAGCTCTTAATTTCTTGTATTTATTTTCGCTTGTATGTACTTAACTTCAAAGAGAGGGTAGAGTGTTACTCATCTTATATTTTTATAAAGAGCGAACTCCTCCGAAGTTGAGAGTTCTCGAGTCAGAGGGTATATAGTGATTACCCATCGAGGTAGCTCTCGGAAGAGCTATGGGCCTTGGAGTAGCAACCCAGTTAAGGTTGTCAACCAAGTAAAAGAAGTTGTCTCTATTTCATTTCATTTCCGCTGCATACTCTTTAAATATTTCAAAATATAAAAATAAGCTTTAAATTTAAAAAGAAAATTATAACTTCCAATATTCACCCTCCTCTCTCGGAGTATCTCGATCCTACAATTGGTATCAGAGCATGGGCACTCTGAATTTGGTGCAACCACCATCGAGAGCAATATAACTTTTCTTTAATTTTTCTGCAACTAGTATAATTTTAATTAATTTTTCTACAACTAGTATAATTTTAATTAATTTATCTGCATCTAGTATAATTTTTATTAATTTTTCTACATCTAGTATAATTTCAATTAATTTTTCTGCATCTAGTATAATTTTAAATAATTTTTTTTGCATGTAGAATAATTTTAATTAATTTCTCTGCATCTAGAATAATTTTAATTAATTTTTCTAAATTAGTATAATTTTAATTAATTTTTCTACCTCTAGAATAATTTTAATTAATTTTTCTGCATCTAGAATAATTTTAATTAATTTTCTATATTTTGATTAATTTTTTACATTTAGATCAATTATAATTAATGTTTTCTGTATTAGATTAATTTTTATTAATTTCTACACTTAGTTTAATTTTTATTTTAGAATAATTTTTGCTTTAACTTAATATAAATCTTCCATTAATTCTTGCACTTAGTATAAATTTAATTCTTGCATAATATTATTTAATTTAAATAACTCTAGGAATAATTCTCAATTTTAATTAATTCAAATAAAAAAATTATTAATAAAAGATTTATTTAGAAATGTCGCACTTAGAAGGGTATAGCACCGTTCGCCCTCCTCTTTTCAACGGAAAGGACTTTTCCTATTGGAAAAGGCGAATGAAGTGCTATCTGAAAATAGACCTAGAGGTCTGGTTTTCGATTATGAAAGGTTTAGTCTCTTCTGTAGATGACTCGGGGTGAGTTGTGAGAACTGGAGAAATGGACCACGGATGTTAGAAAATTGACTCAAGTCGATTACAAGGCGTTTAAGACCTTGCAATGCGAACTTACCAAAGAAGAGCTCAATAGGGTTGGTCCATTAAAAAACTCCAAGGAATTATGGGACAAATTAATTGAATTACATGAAGGTACAAATGACACTAGGATAGCTAAATGGGACATGTCACTAAATAAATTATTTAATTATAAAATGAACGAAAATGAAAATGCTAATTAACTTCATACGAGAATAAAAGATATTTTAAATTGATTACATTTAATAGGACACCAAATAGAAAATAGGGACATAATTAGGTATACACTTAAGGCATTCCCGAGGAATGTCTTATGGACTTCCATTGTTGATGCCTATAAGATTTTCAGGGATCTTTCCACAATTAGACTAGACGAATTGTTTTGCGAACTTAAACTACACGAACAAGCTAATTCGGGTCAAACTGAGAATGATATTGCTTTAGTGGCAGGTTCGACCAAAAAGGAAAGGAAAGAAAAAAGTGAGTTCGAAGATGAATCGGAGTCAAAATCAAACGGAGAAGAGGAAATCGTAAATATGGTCTGGAAGATGTTCAACTGGAGAAAAAGATTTACGAAGAAGGATGCTAAGAAAGTCATCGACAACAAGACGAGACCCCGATCGAAAGTGACTTTCTACGAGTGCAACGGAAAGGAACACTACAAATCAGAGTGTGCAAATCTAAAAAGGGAATAAAAACCAAAAAAGGAAAAGAAGAAGAAAGTGCTTAAGGCAACTTGGGACGAATCGTCCTCGAAAGAGTCAGACGCAGAAGAGACGAAGAGAAACTTCGTAGCGTTTATGGCCGAATCAAACTCCGGAGCCAAGTTAAGTTCCGAGTATGAGTTCGATTCCGAGTCCGAGAGAAACCATGGATCCACATTCATTTCCGAAAGACTAGACAAGGTAACTTCTCCCTTAAAAGATAAATTGTACAATATAATTGCATGCCTAGGTAGGAAGTTAACTAAGTCCAAGAATTGAGTCGACTCGCTACTTAAGGAAGTCCATGTACTTAAGGAGCAAATCAACTCGAAGACTTTAACTTGTCAAACTAAGGATAGAGACTCAACTCAAGTTAAAAAGCTTGAGGAAGAGAACTCGGCCCTGAAAAGGCAAGTAGAAGATCTAACCAGATCGTTGGAAAGGTTCACTTCGGGCTCCAAGTATCTCAACATGATACTTGGATCTCAGCGAGACGTGTACAACAAGTCCGGACTCTGACACAAAGCTAAATCCTCCTATAAATCATATATGTCATTACTTAGCCTAAATGCTAAGAATCGAGTCCAAGCATGAGTTCCTAAGTCTAGCTTAGTCAACCAAGTTGGACCAAATCAATTTTTAGTTCCCAAGAGACAAGTTCACTTAGTGAACAAAACTCAATCTAGCTATCACTTAGGGGGAGCTAACACTTTGCTAGTTTTCTTGTTTAGTTAAACTCTTGCATGCTTTAGTTTACTTTACTTGCTTAATTTAGAATGGACTAGATAGGAAACAAAGTAGTTTAAACTTGAACAATCTAGTACTAAGACGAAGTGAACTGATAGTAAGTTAGGAAAGCTCTTCGAAGTGCATGTCTAAGAAGTGGTCATTGCTCCGATATCCAAGAAGGTCATGTGCCTCACCACGACCTGGTGCACTAAGTCGAGTGGAACTGATCGAAGTTAACTCACTAAGCCTTTGACTAGTTAGACCAAGCCTTAGTCCAAAGTGAATCAAATACTTGATTGCTTCATTGATTTTGTCTAAGAAGTGGTCGTTGCTCCGATATCCAAGAAGGTCATGTGCCTCGCCACGACTTGGAAGTCAATGTTGGAAAAACCTACTTGACTAGCTCAAGCTAAGCTTGAATCTAACACAAGTTTAAAAACTTTGAAATTGTACATTAAATTTAATTAAGATAAAAGGAAATCTTCATCTCACAAAACCCATAGGAGTAACGTGTATTGAAAATCTAGTTTGGGTAAGATGATTTAGAATTTAATCAAGCTTAATACAATTTACGTAACTTAACAAATTTAAACTAAACCTAACTTAATAAATTTACTTAAACTAAACTAAACAAACTTACTTTAACTAAACTTAACTTAACAAACTTACAACACAAATCAATTCAAGATAATTCATCTTACTCAAGGTGTGAATTATCTTAAAAAGTTTTAATTCATGTAGGACTCCAGAATGGACTAATGGATTTTGGATAGTAGTTGCTCCAGACATATTACTGGAGATAGTCAAAAGTTCTCAAAATTAAGCTACAAGAATCTAGGTTCAGTCGCCTTTGGAAACAACAACAAACTTAAGGTAATTGGATTATGTAACATTGAATTAGAGTCAAATTTTATTATACAAAAAGTTTTGCTTATAGATAATTTCAAATTTAACTTGCTTAGTATAAGTAAGTTATGTGATGCTGGTTATGAAGTAAAATTTTTATTGAATGAATGTTTGATTAACAATATTGAAAACCCAAAAATATTACTTAAGGGGGTTAGGAATAAAAATATATATTCAATAAATTTAGAAAGATCCACAATTAAGTGGCATATGACACATCAAGAGCAAAGTTGGTTGTGGCATAGACGACTTGCTCACATCAACTTTAAGAATATAATGAAGTTAAATGAAACTAACTTAGTTAGTGGTTTGGCCAAACTTAAAAATATTGAAAACAAAGTTTGTAATGCTTGCTAACAAGGAAAAAAAACTAAATCTCAACATAAATTAACTAATCAAGGTTAAACAAATTCAATACTTGAGTTAATTCACTTAGATTTATTCAATTCACATGGGGTAAAATCATTAAGTGGAAATGATGCGGAACGATATGCGGATTTTCTCACCTCCTTTTAACATCAAAAGGCATCCAGGAAGCTTAGGGTTCTCTCTGGCTGCAACAGTAATGAAAAAAGGAATAGATAGCGGTAAAAAACCAACCTAGAAAATGAGGACATAAGATTTTACGTGGTTCGGAATGAGGATTCCTACTCCACAGGGTGAGCTCTCGACTAGCTCCGGTGCTAAGGCACTTTCACTATAAAATTCCTCCTTCGTGGAAAAAGTTTCCAGAGGTGGAGGCAAAACCTCTTGCAACTTACATTGTATATAGAATGGAAAGCGAAGTTCACTCTCCTTGAACTCATTTCTCGTGCTCCTCCCCTTCTCTCCCTCTCTGCTTCCGATGATGTCTCCTTCCTCTCCTATTCCGGTGTCGAAAAATCAACAACCCCTCCTTTCCTTAGCTTTCTTCTGATTTTATACCCCCTTCTCTATGCCAGCTGTGGCTGCATAACAAACTATCCCCATCAACTTCCACATGGAGGGCCTCCTCTCCCTGGAGCATCATTCTGTTAGTAAGGTAAGAAATGAAAACCTTCCCACATGTTGTGTGGGATCTTAGTTTGTTATAACAAACTTCTGCGAATGCTTCAGGAAATGTCTTTACCCTTCTTATTTACCCTCTTTCCCTGCGTGAGATAACTTATCGGCTCGGCCCTCTCCTTACGGGATTCCCTTATTTTATAACCACCAGGGCATATCTTCTCCTATTAACACCTAGTTCCCCTCTAGCTCTTAGACTCAATGCCTTAGACCTTTCACAACAACCCGAGTCAATTTCCCAAACTCATGTTACCGAGCCAATTCCCCCAGACCTACTTTACCGAGCCAATTCCTCAGACCTCCTTTACCGAGCCAATTCCTCAGACCTCCTTTACCGAGTCAATTCCCCCATACCTACTTTATCGAACCAATTCTCCCAGACCTACTTTGCCAAACCAATTCCCCCCCCTCTCCTATATCTTCATCTTGCCAGCCTGATCCACCTCCTGGAATTCCCATCCCCTAATTCAATCAGTGTCCTTCACGTGGTCTTTCTTATTTTAATCCCTAAATAAGGTAGCATTGACATCATTAGTCACCCCCTAAAAATAGTCAAACGAAATACTGAGTTTGATTTTCTAAGTGAAACATTTTTCCTCTATCCTTCGCCTTACTAATTCTAACTTACCTCTTTCTTTTACTTTACTTTATATGCCCAACATGGCTCATTGGCCCATGAACCCTGCTTTTCTTCCTCTACCAAGAAACTGAAGAGTCGTGAAAACCCTTGATAAATTTCTCCCTTCCCTTCTTCATGCACAACTTGGGCTTTAGCGACTTAGCCTTCTCCCCTTCTCTCACGGTGATTCTCTTCGACGGTGGTCAGTTACCCTAGCCTCCTTTTTCGCAAGTGTTTCATCCTCCGCTTCCAAGTAAGTGCTTCTCCTCCTTTTATACCTATGGCCCCGAAAAATCCTACATCACACCTATGGTACAAACATACCGTCACCCGCTTAAACAGTCAACATTATTTCTGTTAGGATCTTTGTAATGGCTAGAGGGGGGTGAATAGCGCGTGTTCGTTCGTTGATGGAATTTGATCGTGATCGTCTCTACAATTTCGTTAGTACGCAGCGGAAATAGAAATAATACAATAACGAAATAAACAATCACACACAAACACAATTATTTAACGTGGTTCGGAACCACACGATTCCTACTCCACGGATTGGGTTCGTACGAACCCTAGCGATGCCAATTACACACCACTATAAAACACTCCTTCTCGGAACAATCCGGAGGCGGAGAAACCTCGTACAAGATGATTACAATAATAATCAAAAGCTACAAGCAAATACAATGAAATACAAAGCAAGACTAGTAAAGAAAAACACTTTACAAATGCTCTTGAATGCTTGATCGCTAGGTTGATCGAGTAGCACTTGGAGACCCTGAATTGCAGCAGCAACTCGCCCCAAATCGCCTCAAAGAACCATACCAAATTCCTCCATCACGAGCTCCTTATAAAGCTTCAACCTGTGCTGGAAAAAGTCGATCAGTCAACTGCTCGGGACCATCAGTCGACTGATGCCACTGTTGTCGTGAGACAACGGCTAGATCCACGCTGGATAAGTCCAACGGATCTACCATCAGTCGACTGATCAAACCCATCAGTCGACTGATGGTGTCCTCACTCGACTGCTGGTCCTAGCGGTCGAGTGAGACTACACTGGCCAATTCCCGAGCACCGACCGATCGGTGATCATGCAATCGTCCGATTGCTCGCCGATCAATCCGCCATCCTCGGCGATCGCTAGGCTACTTCCTGATCAAACCCTAGTTGACTCGGTCCATTGATCGCCACATGACACTGGGCCGACCGCACACCTCAAACATGAGGTTTTAGCCCAAGTATGGTACCCCCATACTTGCTAGACCACCCTTAGCCTAGACCTAAGCCTTCTAGCTACCTCCATCAGCCTCACGCTTCTCGGATCCCTCCAAGTCATCCATGACTTGTTCATCCATCGCGCTAGCCTTCAGGTGCTTCCATCGGCTATGTCATGCTAATGGTGTCTACACCGCCAAGGCACATTGGACTTATGCCGCCAAGACTTCGCTTGGACTTTACGCAGCCAATATCAAACCCCTTGGACTTCTCATGCCAAGACTCAAGCTTGGACTTTCCCTTGCCAACCCATGTTGGACTTCTCAAATGCCAAGACCATGCTTGGACTTTCCCTTGCCAACCCATGTTGGACTTTTACATTGCTAAGACCCATGCTTGGACTTTTCATGTGCCAAGTGTCCCACTTGGACTTTTCATGCCAAGTACTCAAGACTTGGACTTTACCAAATGCCAAGTGTTCCACTTGGACTTTCCATGCCAAGTACCCATGACTTGGACTTTACCTTGACAATTACATTGTCATATATTTTTGTCGAACATCAAAACATCACTCGAGTCAATCTCGAGTCCTGGGCCGATTGCACCAACAATCTCTCCCTTTTTGATGTTTGACAAAAACCAAACAAATCATTGAGTTAGAACACTAACTCAAATCCCTTACCAATTATCCCAAATTGGTAATCTTAAACATTCTCCAAATGTTCTCCCCCAAACATTCTCCCCCTTTTTGACTGACATCAAAAAGGTCATCTCTCCAAGGAGGTCAAAGTCTCATGTCCCAATGAGATCTTACAATCTCCCCCTTGGTCCAAAAATACCTAGGATGTCTACCATCTTCCTAGTGATAAGTCCCATATCACTCAAGAGAGACAATCCTATTCACTCTCCCAATTTCCAAATTGGGTATCAAAAACCCATTAATTTTCCCAAATTGATGATACTCTTCCAATAACTTCTCCTCTTCAAGGAGAAAAACACGTCCATCATCCCAAGATGGATACCTCCCCCTTGACCATTGCACCAACAATGTCCTTGGGAAGTCCCTAAGCCAATAAGAACTCTAAGCCATCAAAATTAAGGTTAGAAATTCAACATTGAACTTTCCAACACCTTAAAATTGATACAAACCCTAAACACCTTTCCTAATCCATATCTAATGGATTTTCACCCTTTATCATGCTTCACAAAGCATATCCTAAGGTTAGGAGTGGTTAGGGACCTTAACCGCAGCTGAAATCGGGTTAAACAACCTTGGTTACCCCGAAATCAGACTATTAGTCGAGTGATTCAGAAATTAGATCACATGCTCATCGATCGCCACGTAGCGTCGATCGATAACTGAAAAATCCGATTTTCAGTTATCAGAAACGAGTTTTAGAAAATCATAAGTAATTCTATGTATTTTGAAAAATCATAAAATTTGATACATATATTACTTATAGTCAATACAATGGGTGAAAAATATTTGAAAATTATTTTACCCATAAAATAGTGAGTTTGATACAAAACTCAAAACCATTGAAATTTTCAATGTTTTGGCCCTATCTTGTATCAACTCCATCAATGGTGATTGCTATCAAAAGATAGGCTTCACCAAAGTTTTCTAAAATGATTTTAAAATATTTTCAAAACCTTATTTTGGATCATATTCCTTGGGCTCTATGTACATGACTTGTACACAAGCTTTTCCAATGATCCATATGTTGAGTTAAAATGAGTTTGGGTTCAACTAGATGCAAAAACTATGCACCTTGAACTTAACTCATATCCTAGCATCGCACATGTATCTAGGGTGTATAAATACACATACATGTCAATTGGATGTGAGATGTGGGTTTTGGTTCATTTAATCTAGGGTTTCATGCATTTTCTAGGCAACCCTACTTGATTCCCTTATAAATGGGACTTCAAGTCATGCCATTGTCCTTAGTTTAATTTTAATCAATTAAATGCATGAAATGATCATAGCATAAAGATAGCAATAATTAAGCATGACCAATGATCATGATGTCATGGCATATGAGAAAATCTAAAAACACATGACATTTAAAACCTTAATCCTAAAACATGAACATGACATATAGAATGATTAAAAATAAGCATGATGTCATGTCATGACATATGGCAAACAAATCATGGCAAGTAAAAAGTATAGGTATAAGTATACCTAAATTTTAATATTAATTGCCATTTGATATAATTAATTATATTTTGCCATATTATCACTAATCTTCCTAGTGTGCCAAAAACCCAAAATGGCAAACTAATCTCTAAAACTAAATTGTGCTAATTTAATTATTTTATCAAACTTTTCAAATAATATTGGCATATCCTAAAATTTTTAGGATTAAAGCTCAAATGTATTTTCAAGGTAACCATAACCTTGAAAATATCCTAAAGTGCCACCTTTACCATGGTTGAGTTAACTACTCATCCAATCAAGGTTGGCACACCCTAAACCCACCTAGCGTGAATCAATCATGCTCTTAGGAACCCAAAACCGATTTGAGCTCCTAGGATTGACTAGGTATTCCTTAGGGATGACCTCCCTAGATACCTTCCTAATGACCCTCCTAGGCTTGTTAGCCTTGGTCATTGTGGTCTTACCTAGGTTGACTCTAGGGGTAACTCCCCTTGCAACCTTCTTAGTGGCCACCCTAGGTTTCCTAGAAACCCTAGCCACTAGGCACAACCTTTGGTCAATCTTAGGGATGACTTCCCTATTGACCTTGGTCTTCCTAGACCTAGTTTGTGTTCCATAATCAAATGGAACACTATGGTAAGCCACCTTAGGCTTAGGTTTGTGACCCAAACCTTGCTTGCCCTTGGTTGACTTTTGACTCTTAGGTTCTAAGTGTTGACTTTGAGATTTGGACCTAGACTTTTGATCATTTGACCATTTAAATGGGTTTTGGATCTTATTTAGGGTCTTTTCTAATTTTTCAAGCCTTGACCTCAAGGCTTGGTTATCTAATTCTAATTGCCCAATTTTAGAATTTGGATTTAACTCATGGGCATGAGACTTTCTAGGCATATGCCTAGTCCATTTAGGATTAAGACCTAGATGATCTTGTACCTTCCTAATTGTCTCCCTAGATAAAATTTGTCTAGAATTGTTTGACCTAGGGTTGTCCTTAGGTAAAATATTTTTAGGGACATTAGTCCCAAATTTCTCCTTCTTCCTAAGGTTGATATTTTTGGCTCCTAGACAAAATTCCTTGTCTAACATGCTCTTTATGATAAATATCAAGATTGCTAAAATTATTTCTAGCATGCTTTTTACTAAAATTTAAGGAACGAGCATTGTTTAAATATACCTTAGGGTTTGCCCTAGAGGCTCCCCCTACTTGTGATGCTCCATCTTGTCCCTTCTTCTTCCCCCTAGGACATTGACTCTGGTAATGTCCTTTTGAATTGCACCTGAAGCATATGATGTGCTCCTTGCCTTTAGATGTTGGGGAACCGGCATCCTTGTCTTTTGGTGCCGGTGGAGCTTTTCTTACTCTCTTTGGGCATTTGCTTTTGTAATGCCTACTTTCCCTACACTCAAAGCAAGTTATGTGATTTTTATTTAAATCTAAATTGCTTGAGTTACCTAGGGTATTTGTGATGGGTGCCGGAGTGGATTCTTCATTCTTCCCGGAGACTGAGGCTTCTTCTTGAATTGGTTCCAGCTCCGGTGTGGATGGTCTCTCCCCCTCAATCCTAGAGGTGGATGCTTCTTCCACCTCTCCCACTTCTTTCTCCGATCCGGAAGTTGACTTCATCTCAACTTCCGATTTCTCACTTTCACTTGAGGATGAACTCTCTTCTTCATCCTCATTGTCTTCTTGGATTGAATGAGGCTCTTCATGGAATTTTGCCAATTTGTTCCATATATCCTTGGCATCTTTACAATCCTCACAGTCACCTAGGCTACACAAGAGGTCATTAGGAATTAGATCAAAAATAAGTTTGATTACCTTCTTATTTTTATCGAATTGTCGGAGTTACTCCTCACTCCATTTCTTCTTCTTGAAAAACTCTCCCTTTGGTCCTTTAGGATATTCAAATCCTTCCATCAAAGAGGACCACTCCTCAAGGTCTCTCATCATTAGGAAGTCCTCAATTCTCGCCTTCCATTGTCGAAATCCTTCTTGTCCATATAAGGAATATGGAATTGGGGTGTTGATATCCCATCCCAATGGTTCTTCCATCTTCACCCTCTAGCCTTTTGTCTTAGCTCCCGGCGGTTAGTCCGTAGAAGAGCCCCAGACTCTGATACCACTTGTTAGGATCTTTGTAATGGCTAGAGGGGGGGGTGAATAGTGCGTGTTCGTTCGTTGATGGAATTTGATCGTGATCGTCTCTACAATTTCGTTAGTACGCAGCGGAAATAGAAATAATACAATAACGAAATAAACAATCACACACGAACACAATTGTTTAACGTGGTTCGGAACCGCACGGTTCCTACTCCACGGATCGGGTTTGTACGAACCCTAGCGATGCCAATCACACACCACTATAAAACACTCTTTCTCGGAATAATCCGGAGGCGGAGAAACCTCGTACAAGATGATTACAACAATAATCAAAAGCTACAAGCAAATACAATGAAATACAAAGCAAGACTAGTAAAGAAAAACACTTTACAAATGCTCTTGAATGCTTGATCGCTAAGTTGATCGAGTAGCACTTGGAGACCCTGAATTGCAGCAGCAACTCGCCCCAAATCGCCTCAAAGAACCATACCAAATTCCTCCATCACGAGCTCCTTATAAAGCTTCAACCTGTGCTGGAAAAAGTCGATCAGTCGACTGCTCGGGACCATCAGTCGACTGATGTCACTGTTGTCGTGAGATAACGGCTAGATCCACGCTGGATAAGTTCAACGGATCTACCATCAGTCGACTGATCAAACCCATCAGTCGACTGATGGTGTCCTCACTCGACTGCTGGTCCCAGCGGTCGAGTGAGACTACACTCTGTGGCCGAATTCTCGAGCACCAGTCGACTGATCATGTAATCAGTCGACTGGTCGAGCCATCAGTCGATTGCCATCCTCTGGCAGTCAATTGCTAGACCACTTCCCGCAGTCAAACCCTAGTTGACTCGGTCCAATCGACTGCTACATGGCACCAGTCGACTGACACACCTCAAACATGAGGTTTTAGCCCAAGTATGGTGCCCCCATACTTGCTAGACCACCCTTAGCCTAGACATAAGCCTTCTAGCCACCTCCATCAGCCTCACGCCTTTCGGATCTCTCCAAGTCATCCATGACTTGTTCATCCATCGCGCTAGCCTTCAGGTGCTTCCATCGGCTATGTCATGCTAACGGTGTCTACACCACCAAGGCACATTGGACTTACGCCGCCAAGACTCCGCTTGGACTTTACGCAGCCAATATCAAACCCCTTGGACTTCTCATGACAAGACTCAAGCTTGGACTTTCCCTTGCCAACCCATGTTGGACTTCTCAAATGCCAAGACCATGCTTGAACTTTCCCTTGCCAACCCATGTTGGACTTTTACATTGCCAAGACCCATGCTTGGACTTTTCATGTGCCAAGTGTCCCTCTTGGACTTTTCATGCCAAGTACTCAAGACTTGGACTTTACCAAATGCCAAGTGTTCCACTTGGACTTTTCATGCCAAGTACCCATGACTTGGACTTTACCTTGACAATTACATTGTCATATATTTTTGTTGAACATCAAAACATCACTCGAGTCAAACTCGAGTCCTGGGCCGATTGCACCAACAATCTCCCCCTTTTTGATGTTTGACAAAAACCAAACAAATCATTGAGTTAGAACACTAACTCAAATCCCTTACCAATTATCCCAAATTGATAATCTTAAACATTCTCCAAATGTTCTCCCCCAAACATTCTCCTCCTTTTTGACTGACATCAAAAAGGTCATCTCTCTAAGGAGGTCAAAGTCTCATGTCCCAATGAGATCTTACAATCTCCCCCTTGGTCCAAAAATACCTAAGATACCTACCATCTTCCTAGTGATAAGTCTCATATCACTCAAGAGAGACAATTCTATTCACTCTTCTAATTTCCAAATTGGGTATCAAAAACTCATCAATTTTCCCAAATTGATGATACTCTTCCAATAACTTCTCCTCTTCAAGGAGAAAAACACATCCATCATCCCAAGATGGATACCTCCCCATCTTAGGATACTAGCCAGCGATGCTCCAAGCCGTCATGAAGACTTCTATCTGTTACCTGAGCGACAGAAAACCCCAGGGTCCGTGGTGGTGAGTATAACTCAGCGGTAATATGAAAAAACATGTATATATATCAAATATCACATGTAATTCAACAATATACCCTACAGGTACATCAGGTATACACTAGCATAGTATATAAATACGTGCATATACTCCCTAAACAAAATGAACAGCGTAAAGTGCAGACATACCTGGAAGTCTGCTACGCTACATATATCCAACCTAAGCATATATCCACAATATACAACATGAAGAGTAATATTAACTCACACTATAATCATGATACAGGTCAAAGATATCTAATGGTCTGACCAACAAGTATACAGGTATCCAACACAACCGTATAACAGATACGAGTAGCATGTATGAAGATGATGTACAACCAAATGCAGCAAGCATAGTACAATCAAATATAACATCACAATAAACATATATATATATAGACTGCATCTATATATATACTAATCACAAAATTATATATATATATATATATATATATATATATATATATATATGCAAGACGCTATAAGACACGGCAATGCAGCATGCATGGTCATGCCTGCACACCCCTACTCGCTACCACGACCCCCAGTGTGGCCTAGGTGGTACGACATGATAACTGTCCCAACTCAACACCAACCACTGCTCTAGAGTGGCCGAGTGGGCAGTATGAACGAGTAGCATATAAGCATAAAAACTCGCTACAAAATAGGGGTCTCTGTTGCTGGCCACTCCGACTGACACTACCTATGAGTGTTCGAGTGCCACGCACCCAGGACAACTACACAACTCCAACTACCACCGTGTATAGTGGTAAAGTGTGGCACAAAAAATGCTCTGTCCTCACACCAGTTACTCCTCCACGAGTAACCTGGTAGACAGGATAACTGACGACCCTTTCAACCATAAGAGAGACTATGTCATCAGTATGCATCCAAATGACCTGAGTGCACAGTCACACATACAGACATCCAACATAGACTCTCTATTCTACAGAGAGTCATACCAATTTGATCAACGCACTCTCTATCCTGTAAAGAGTCGTACTAAATTGATCATAACACTCTCTATCATGTAGAGAGTCATACCAATCTGATCGCCGCACTCTCTATCCGTCAGAGAGTCGTACTCAACGAATCATAACACTCTCTATCCTGTACAAAGTCATATCAATCTAAGCGATGCACTCTCTAACCTGCAGAGAGTCGTACTCAACTGACCATAATAAGCTAGGACCACCAGTCGGTAGCGACACACTAATCACAAATCACCTGACCATTTACACAACACATGATCGGTAGTAAACAAGCAACATAAGGGTATTGGAATCAATCCTACGTTCAGGACCTTACTTACCCATGGATGCCTTTTTTCCCAATTTACAAATCAGGTCATCATTCGTACTCCACTATTTACACATAACTAAGCATTTATAGGTTTACTTACATCACATATGTAACTCCTAATCATGATGAGGGAAAATGTGATAACAGCAACAGAGCATATATGGTCAAAGACAAAGTATCAAGCACAAGAATAAATAAGAGTGGAGTCAAGGTAATATGATTATATATCTAAATCTGCATGCAACAATAACTACCTGACCAGGGTAGGAAATTACCCACCTATTATGCAAACCATAACTGTCTTCACATCCACGAACCTGCCTCGTATCCACGTCCTATAAATATCATCAATTACAATTAAGTGCAAGCACATGACATATATATCTAAATTCACTATTCTATCGTTTCTCTATTTGGATCCCTTTATCGAATACGAATTAGAAACCCTCAATCGTCAAACGTAACCCTTCTGGTTTAAATCATCAAACCTCTCAAGTACATCTCCACCCAAATCGCTAAACGGACTAACTCACATCCACGATCAAGATCGAGCTGCTCCAGCCCGTTCCCATCCCCCGTACAGAACACATAAAATCCTGCACAACCTTAACATCCCGTAATTACACCTATTTACGGATCTACACCCTAATTGAAACACCCATACCATTAGTCCCTTCTCACTCAGCCACAACCGAGTAAACCTTGGAACCAACTATTCACAGCCATTACAACCCCTTCATAGCCAAGAGCAGCCTTATTCACAGTCGCACAGTCGGTAATTCCTTGCTCATAGCTGCACAACCATTCACAACTCACTCACACATCCACCAATAGCTTACCACAACAAAACAACCTCACACAATCACTCTCACAACCACCAACAACCCCTAAATAGCCAACACAACCTATTCTATTCACCGGAACAACCCATAACCGACCAAAACTCCAACTCACAGTTGTGCACAGCCGGTGCAACCCTATTCACAGCCATTACAACAATCCTAAATCTCTATTCATAGCCCAGAACAGAGCTACTACTTCACAACCGGCTAAACTCCCACTCACAACCCCTACAACCAATTCCATCGAAGGAAATCCATACCACAGCTGCAATCAACTGAACTATAACAAATAGCTTATGAAAAGGAGAAGATAGTTCGAGATATACTTATGATTGGAATCTCCAAAATTGCTCAGTTTTCCGCAACAGTTCCACCTCCGGCCAGAACGACCAACTGCAGTGACGCCGTCATCTTGCTGCTCGCATGATAAACAACAAGCTGTGATGAAGAGATCGACTGAAACCAACAAAGAATCATGCCCTTACCTTGCTCCGGTGACAATCGTGAAGGCCTACAGTCGAACTGCTGTCGATGCAAACTCCCTGCCCTAGCAACTCCACCGAGGGAAATCTCCTCCTATCCCCTGTTCCTCGAAGAAAAAAATCCACGCTCCAGATCACTTACTCCGGCGACGATCGGGAAAGACAGCTCCTGATCGAACTGTCGCCGATCCAAGCTTCCAGCCACTCATGCACTCTTTGCTCTCGCTCGTCCACAGAGATCGTCAAGGATGGTCCAGCCGTCGTCGCCGCCACCTTCCGCGAAGAAGGGAAGAGCGAGAGGGAGAGACGGAGGGTTGAGCGCGGCAAAGAGAAGATCACGAGAAGAGGAATTGCGACCGGGAACTAAAGAATGCGGTGGAGAAACACTTGGGAGGAAGAAAAGCCGACGGAAATTAATGCTTGGCGTTGATAATTGAGAAACAGGTCGGGTAAGAAAATACCGGGTCAAATTTAAGACTTATACAAGTCATTCACTTGTGGTTAAGCTAACCTAGGTTAAGTCCAAGTTAGCCCAGATTGACCCAACCACCAATTTAAACCCCCATATAGCTACTTAGGTATTTACTCCATATACCGAATATATATATATATATATATATATATATATATATATATATATATATATATATATATATATATATATATTCGGTATCTTATATTCTCCCACACTTAATAAAATTTGGTCTCTAAATTTCGTACTTAAAGTCAAGAACCAATTCAAGAGATTTCTTAAACTACTACATGCCTCAAGTGAACAGATGAGGGTACCGAGCTTGGATAACATCTTCCAGCTCCCACGTAGCTTCCTTATCAGTATGATGTTGTCATCCGACCTTTACAAGTCGGATAATTTTGTTCTGCAACTGATGCTCCTTGCGACCAATAATTCGCACTAGATTCTCCTCATAGGTTGCACTAGGCTGAAGTGGAATCGGTACCTCTTTCAGAACATGTTCAGAATGCGACACGTATTTCCTCAGTATTGAAACATGAAATACATTATGAACACCTGCAAGTGTCGGAGGTAAAGCCAATCGGTAAGTCACTCCTCCAATCCGCTCCAATACCTCAAATGGACCAATATGGCGTGGAGCTTACTTTCCTTTTAGCCTGAATCAGTTCACCCCTTTTGTAGGTGAAACCCGCATAAATACATGATCCCTTACTGAGAATTCCAAAGGCCTTCGCCTCCGATCTGCATAACTCTTCTGTTGATCATATGCCTCTAACAACCATCATCTGATGACGTGCATTAACTCTACATCATGTTGGACTCTGTGGCCCCAACAGCTGTCGTTCCCCAAATCTCATCCCACAACACAGGAGATCTGCAGGGTCTGTCGTATAAGGCCTCGGAAGGAGCATCTGAATGGAGGAGTGATAACTGTTCTTATAGTCAAATTCCACTAATGGAATATGATCCTTCAAACTAACTCCATAATCCACGACACAAGATCTTAATAGATCCTCCAGAGTCTGAATGTTACGCTCAGCTATCCATCTATTTATGGATGAAACGTTGTACTGAGTCGAAGCTCTATGCCCATGGTCTGATACAGACTCTGTAGGGATCCCGAGCGATAAATAAAATTCGCAGCGGAAAACTTAGGATCCCTCCAGAGATCCAAGCAAAAAAAAAAACATACTCGTTTCTATTATCGATTCTATCCTATAGGAATCGAGATTACCTTCGAAGTGTGCCCTTCGAATTCCAGTCAGCAACACTTGCGGATCTCAGCGTGGTCAGAATGTCCACGCCTCTACGGTGCACACACACACGATCTTGGAGAGAAGAGGTAAACCCTTTCGGTTGTGCTAGCAACCACGCCAAGGTCTCTCTTTTCACTCTATACTTGGCTTTTTGAGAACAAAATAAAATAAAATCTAATTTGTTTTTCATTCTCACATTGAAGAAGAAGAAAAAACAATAATACACCTTAATGAGACATTAAATGCACTTCCTTATACTCCATGGTAAAAGAAAGGAAGTCAATTAATGCTCATTAAATGAGCATTAATGAGCTTTTAAAACCCCATTTATTAATTCGTGTATTACATTATTAATTCGTGTATTACATGATTAATTATGATTAATCATTTTAGCCTTCTTCTCTTGGTTTGACTTGAGTCTAACTCAACATAAACCAATTTGAGTCCAACTCAAATTTAGCCAAGTAATGAGTCTTACTCATTCTAGTTAATCCAATTAACTAATAATTTATTTTAGTCAAACCAAAATGATTTCCTCTCCAAAATAATATGTTCTTTGTGTGTGACCCTATAGACTCTCATAACATTGGCAATGTATCCAAAACCATTTTAGATACATAAGCAATGAGCGGCATCTAGCAATACATCATTGCTACCCAAGTGATGAGAATGTCGAGATCTGACAACCTCTTCCGTGACTATTATCATATGACAGTGTTTTTCTATCCTTGATATCTCAGATCGATCAATGAGGCATAGACCGTGTCACCCTCTTATCAATCTTTATTTTTCTTGATCCCCAAGTAGACTCACTCAAACAAATGAGCTCAATATCTCATATTGACTCATTTGAGCATGGCCATGCATTTCGTGGTCCTACTCTATCAAGAGGCCAAAGATATCACTCCCGTCATATGGGAGGGATAGATCTCATCTACATCACTCACATCCCTCCGCATAATTCGTTACATACTCAGTGATCACCGTTATAGTCACCCAATTACGGTGTGAAGTTAGACGATACAAAAGTACATAACTCCTTATGTAGGGAACCGTAGTGACTTCAGGTCTAAGGACTATTCACACCAATAGTCACATGAGAAAGTATATGACACTCATATAATGATCCATGATACTTTCTCATGGTGGGTCAATTCAGTATATATAGTCTTCTATATATATACCCATGTATCAATGTGATATCACATATCCATGACTTGTGAGATCAAGTCATCCATTGACCTACATGCTAGTCTCAATGTATCAATATAGCCCTTGTCTATTAATACAATACTCGACTAGGAATATTTAATAATAGTGTTCTCTACAGCTTCTCATAATCAATTCTACCAATTGATATACTGTAGATAATAACCTACTATTCATGGGCATTATTATATTTATTTAGCTGGCACACGCATAAAGAAATATAATAATCAATCTTTGCCTTTATTAATGCAAGAATATAATACAAAAGTCTCCCTCACCAATCATCTCATAATTGGTACTAAGGGCTCATACTAACAATCTCCCACTAGCACTCGTGTCAATCACTGTAATCTCTAAGACCCAGTGACCTAGTGTGACCATCATGTTTCCTCTGTGCCAAAGCCTTGGTCAAGGGATCCGCAATGTTAGCATCAGTGTCTACTCTGCATATCTGAACATCTCCTCTATTGATGATCTCTCGAATGAGGTGATACAGCTGCAGTATGTGTTTGGTCCTCTGATGAGAGCGAGGTTCCTTAGCCTGAGCAATAGCCCCATTGTTGTCACAATAGAGTTCTATTGGGTCCGCTATGCTAGGAACCACCTCAAGTTCAGTGATGAACTTTCGGATCCAAACAGCCTCCTTTGCTGCAGAAGACGCAACAATATACCTGCTTGTAGAATCTACAAGCGTGTCGCTTCGAACTCTTCCAGCTCACAGCGCCACCATTCAAGCAAAATACATACCCTGACTGCGATCTGGAGTCATCCTTGTCAGTTTGGAAGCTCGCATCACTGTAACCCTTTACAGCTAGCTCCTCATTGCCTCCAAATATCAAGAAATATTCTTTTGTCCTTCGCAAGTACTTAAGAATATTCTTGATGTTAGTGAAAGCCCTAGAGTCAATCATGTGATGATTGTTGTATGAACTTTATTGTATCATATTCCTATTTATAATGGCATGGTTATTATATTTACTTGTATTGGTGCCAAATAACTAAATATAATAATGTCCTTGAGTAGTAGGTTCTTATCTATATCAATCGATTGGTTGAATCGATAATGAGATGATATAGAGAACACTACTCTTAATCATTCCTAGTCGAGTATTAACATTCAGGGACAATGTTAATGTGTAGAGACTAGCATGTAGGTCAACAAGATGACTTGATCTCACAAGTCATGAATATGAGATATCAAGTTGACACATGGGTATGCATTGGAGAATGTATACTGAATGACCCGCCATGAGAAAGTATCGTGGATCGTTATATGAGTGTCATATACTTTCTCATGTGACTATTAGTATGACTATTAGTCCTTAGACCTGAAGTCACCATGGTTCCCTACATAAGGAGTTGCATACTTTGGCTTCGTCAAACGTCACCCGTAAATGGGTGGACTATAAAGGCGATTACTGGGTATGTAACAAATTATGCGGAGGGATGTGAGTGATGTAGATGGGATCTATCCCTCCTATATAACGGGAGTGACATCGATATTCTTGATAGAGTGAGACCACGAAGTGCATGGCCATGCCCAAATGAGTCAATATGAGATATTGAGCTCATTTGATTAGAGTGAGTCTACTTGGAGTTCAAGATTTAGATTGTACCGAGGATGACACGGTCTATGCCTCGATTGGTCAATCTAGATGTCAAGGATAGAGGGATATTGTCACATATTGTGAGAGTCACAATTAGTAGTCACAAAGGTGATGTTGGAGCTCAACATTCTTGTAACTTGGGTAGCAATGATGTGTTGCTAGATACCGCTCATTGCTTATGTTCCTAAATCGGTTTAGGGACATTGCCAACGTTACAAGAACCTATAGGGTCACACATAAGAGCAATTAGATGGAGATTAGGTTCATATGATGAACCATGAGGATTAGGTTCATGGGATGAACCAAATTGGATTAAGAGTAATCCAAATTAGACTAATTGAGTTAGACTCAAGTTGATTCAAGTATTGAATGAGTCTAATTTAGATTTGATTCATCAAATCAATTTAAATTAAATGAATAGAGATTCATTAAATTAAATTGACTTGAGTCAAGTGGTTAGATTTGATCAACCATGGGAGATTAGAGGTCAAGTTTGACTTGACTTGAGAGGGAAGATGAAAGGTCAAGTTTGACTTGACCAAATGCCATGTCATGATGATGACTTGGCATGGCCGACCAATGATGATGCTCCACATCATCATTGACTTTGTCAATTGGTGCCACATCATGAGGGAGACCAAGGGTCATGGGAGTTACATGCATGAATGTAACCTCCTCTCCATGAAGTGGTCGGCCACTCCATTAGATGGGGTAATTGATTTTTGGTGGCTTAATAACTTCATCTTCAACCTTGGTGCTCTTCTCTCTCAAGCTCTACCTCTCCCAACCTCTCCTTGGCCGAAATTCCTAAAGGAGTGCTAGCACACTCTAAGGCATTTTTCTCCACCTATTGCTTGTGTGGATACCAATAGAGGAGTGTGCACTTGACACTCTCGAGTTTCGACGAACTTTTGGACGAGCGGGATAAGCGAAGGGCATCGCTACGAGGGTAATGTTCTAACCTCTTAGATCTAAGGTAGATCTAGGGTTTTTGTAAGCACATACATGTTTTTATATTTTTATACTTCGCACGGATCCGTGGCCGGGGCTTCCGAGGTTTCCGCAACGCAAAAAGCGGTTTTTGCGGCTCGGAAAAACCCAACAGTGGTATCAGAGCCACGTGCGAAGCATTTATGTGTTTCGTTTTTGTAATTTTTGTATTAGATATAAAAATTACAGATTTATATGTTTCTATAAATTTCCTAATTATATTGAATTTTTGGGTATTTTTCTCAAAGAGTCGAAACAACGAGTGTTGGGACACTTGTAGGCTTCAACCGTCGAGAAAAACTCTCCGAAACGGCGAGTTCTCGCTTTAGGTTTTTGGGATAGCGACTTAAGTCATTGTAGGATCGTAGTAGGGACATTTGCAAAGTTAATTTTGTGAGTATGGGCGCTGCCCTATCCCCGAAAGGGGCTTTGTCCCGCGATCGCGCCCGGAAACCGCTTAGCGGGACCGTTACGGAGAGGTGACTCATTAATTTGAAAAAAAAAAATTAAAATTATAGAAATTTCTGTAAAAATATATAATTTAGAATTATGTATAATTCTGTGATTGTCATGGCCCAATGACCCCAATTTGATTGGATTATGTGTGTTGTAATTCATAATATGGCCTGCGTGCCGTTTTGTGGTTGTGTGTGTTGTATAGTGTATGCGACCTGCGCGTCGTACCTCTTCTTTTGATATTCTAGTTGTAATTAGTTTTTAGACTCGAATGTAACTCGAGTTTCATATTTGTAATGTACAAATTAGAGCGGTGGAAAGTCCACTCGAAGACGAGATTACGAGAAGGGTGACGACGACACATGGCAGTCAAAGGAAGCGCTTGGAGAAGCCGCTAGCCTTAGGTTGACCGTCCGATCTTCTCATTGGCTTGAGAAGATCGTAGTAGGGCCATGACTATATCACATTTAATTATATATATATATATATATATATATATATATATATATATATATATGTTGATATATATATATATATATAAAATTGATTTTGCTTGTATGTATGTGATGCATGCTAGGATAATTTTCTTGTATGTATATGATGCATGCTAGAATAATGAATGTATGTATATGATGCATGCTAATATAGGATAATAAAGGCCTAAATGCGTATAAGATACACATTACGATTAGATTAGATCATAATCGAATCAACTCGAAAATGCCTACCGAGCCTTGATACCCATCACTACCTCGATCAATTGTTGTTGTTGAATCTGTCAAAGCAGAGCAACGCATATTATCTTGGTAGGGTGCGGAGGGACAATCTTGGTCCCGCCTATCACGCTTGGGTTAGAGTAAGCTCAATTAGATTGAGCAAAACTAGTTAAACTCAATTGGATCGAGTAGAACTATAGGCATATTCCAATCGTTGGAACGATAGGTCAAGATCGCATTTACACTAAATCTTGGGCGATTTAGCCAAAGTTAACTCAAGGTCTTTTGTAAATGTGGGTCTTGATCCTATAAACAAGAGTTGCATAGAGATGTAATTGGTAATGTGTTACCCACCGATCATACTAAGTCTTGGGTGATTTAGCCAAAGCTAACTCAAGGCTTAGTATGATGTGGATCTTGTCCCGTAAGAATTATAGCTAGTTTGTATGAATCTAGTAATGTGGTTTGACCACATCCATAATTCGATTCTACAAAAAATTCCTATAATTCAGTGGGAGCATCATTTGATTAAAGGCCTAATTAAATGATAAAAGGAATATGATATTAATTCTCTGCATTGTATGTTGTAGATAACTATGTCGACAAACACGAACACTCTCTCTCTGCGATCTGTCCTTGAGAAGGACAAGCTCAATGGAGCAAATTTCCTAGACTGGTACAGGAACTTGAGAATTGTTCTCACCCAAGAAAGGAAGATGTACGTCCTGGAGCAGCCCATTCCGGAGGCACCTCCTGCCACTGCCTCGCGAGCTGACAAAGATGCTTACAAGAAGCATCAAGATGATGCATTAGATGTGTCATGTCTTATGCTCGCGACCATGAACTCTGAGCTTCAGAAGCAATACGAGTTCATGAATGCTTATGATATGGTTGGACATCTTCGTCAACTATATCAAGGACAAGCTAGGCATGAGAGATATGAAGTCTCTAAGGCATTATTTGGGTCCAAGATGCAAGAAGGGACTCCCGTAGGTACATATGTACTCAAGATGATTGGGTACGTAGAAAACCTACAAAGGCTGGGATTCCCACTTGGCCAAGAGCTGGCCACTGACCTGATCTTGCAATCTTTGCCACAAGCCTTTAATCAATTTGTCATGAATTATAACATGAATGAAATTGATAAGTCATTGCCTGAAATGCTCAGCATGTTGAGGCTATGAAGCTTAACCTTAAGAAGAGTAAATCGACACCATTTGATGGTGCAAAAGAAGAAAGGCAAGGGCAAGCCTAAAGGTAAGGGAAAGTCCCAAGCCAAGGGCAAAGGCAAAGAACTTAAACCCAAAGGAGGGGTAGCCAAGGAAGGGCTTGCTTCCATCGCAAGGAAGCAGACCGGAAGCGAATCGCAAGGCATACCGGAAGATCTTAAGAAGAAGAGAAGTGAGACTTCTACTGTATAAATGTTATAGAAGTCAATCTATCTATTTCTTCATCATGGGTATTAGATACCGGATGTGCATCTCACATTTGTGCCGAAATAGCAGGCATTGACAAAGGGCGAGGTGGACCTACGAGTAGGCAATGGAGCAAGGGTTCAGCATGTCAGAGGAACTTATGATCTATCTCGCCTCCGGGCTTGTACTAGAATTAGATGAATGTTGTTATGTGCCCGCTTAACTAAGAACATCATTTCAGTTTCTTGTTTGGACAAGAAAGGTTTTTCATTTATAATAAAGAACAAATGTTGTTCAGTTTATTAAAATGATATGTTCTATTGTAGTGCACCTCTAATGAACGGACTCTACTTTCTAGACTTAGAGAGCCCTATCTATAACATAAGTACCAAGAGGTTCAAGTCAAATGAGTTGAACCAAACCTATCTCTGGCATTGTCGCTTAGGTCACATAAATGAGAGTCGCTTATCTCAGCTCCATAAGGATGGGCTGCTAGACTCATTTGATTTTGAATCATATGAGACATGCGAGTCTTGCCTTTTAGGCAAGATGACCAAGACTCCCTTTAGTGGACATAGCGAAAGAGCAACAGATTTGTTAGGACTTATACATAGTGATGTATGTGGTCCTTTCAATGTTGCTGCTAGAGGTGGTTACAGGTACTTCATTACATTTACTGATGACTTCAGTAGATATGGTTATGTGTATCTTATGACACATAAATCAGAATCCTTTGAAAAGTTCAAAGAATTCAAGAATGAAGTACAAAATCAGCTTGGCAAGAGTATTAAGATACTTCGATCAGATCGAGGTGGTGAATACCTTAGCCATGAGTTTCGTGACTATCTAGCTGAGTGTGGGATTCTATCCCAACTCACTCCTCCTGGAACACCACAGTGGAATGGTGTATCCGAAAGGAGGAATCGTACCCTATTAGATATAGTACGATCTATGATGAGTCACACAGATCTTCCTATATCCTTTTGGGGATATGCTCTAGATACAGTAGCCTTTACCCTTAACCGTGTACCATCCAAGACTGTGATAAAGACACCATATATGATATGTACAGGGAGAAATCCCAAGATGTCTTTCATGAGGATTTGGGGTTGTAAGGCTTACGTTCGACGTCAAGTCTCAGACAAACTAGGACCCAAATTCGATAGGTGCTATTTTATGGGATATCCCAAGGATATAAAGGGATATTACTTCTACATTCTCAGTCAGCACAAAGTGTTTGTGGCAAAGACTGGGGTTTTTCTAGAAAGGGATTTTGTTTCTAGAAAAACTAGTGGGAGTACCTTCGATCTTGAAGAAATTCAAGATAAGGACCATAGCACTGAGGCCTTGATGGAGGTTGAACAGGAACCACAAAGTGTTGTGGGTGATGAGGTTATTGCACAAAGAGTTATGGAACAACCACCTGTTCATGTAGACCTACCTCTTCGCAGATCTGATAGGGTACGTCGTCAGCCTGAGAGATATTCATTTCTCTTGTCTGACCATGATGACGTAATGCTCATTGAGAATGAGCCTACCTCCTATCAGGAAGCTGTGATGAGCCCAGATTCTGAGAAATGGCTAGAGGCCATGAGATCCGAGATGGAATCCATGTACACCAACCAAGTATGGACTTTGGTTGATCCACCTGAAGGGGTCAAACCCATTGGGTGTAAGTGGGTCTTTAGGAGAAAGACTGACATGGATGGACTTACGCATACCTATAAGGGCCGATTGATGGCTAAAGGTTTCAAGCAAATTCATGGTATTGACTATGATGAAACCTTTTCTCCAGTGGCGATGTTTAAGTCCATTCGGATCTTGCTTGCTATTGCAACATACCACGATTATGAGATCTGGCAGATGGATGTCAAAATCGCGTTTCTGAATGGAAACTTGCTCGAGGATGTGTACATGACACAACCTGAGGGTTTTGTAGATCCACAGCATACTGGGAAGGTATGCAAGCTGCAAAGGTCCATTTATGGGCTAAAGCAAGCTTCTCGGAGCTGGAATCTTCGATTCGATGATGCGATCAAACAGTTTGGTTTCATCAAGAATGAAGATGAACCCTGTGTCTACAAGAGGGTTGATGGGAACACAGTTGTCTTCCTTGTATTGTATGTGGATGACATACTGCTCATTGGGAATGACATCCCTTCGCTACAGTCTGTGAAGACTTGGCTCGGGACGTGCTTCTCAATGAAAGACTTAGGTGAAGGAGCCTGTATTCTAGGCATCAAGATCTATAGAGATAGATATAAGAGATTGCTTGGCCTAAGTCAGAGTACATACATTGACACAGTATTACTTCGGTTTGCCATGCAGAATTCTAAGAAAGGACTTCTGTCGATGTCACATGGTGTGAGTCTTTCGAAGACTCAAAGTCCCTCTTCTAGAGAGGAGAGAGACCGCATGGATAAGATCCCTTACGCATCTGCTATATGATCTATCATGTACGCCATGCTGTGTACTCATCCTGATGTCTCGTATGCTTTGAGCATGACGAGTAGATACCAGTCAGATCCAGGTGAGCGTCACTGGATAGCAGTCAAGAATATTCTTAAGTACTTGAGAAGGACTAAAGAATATTTCTTGATATTTGGAGGCGATGAGGAGCTAGCTGTAAAGGGTTACAGCGATGCCAGCTTCCAAACTGACCAGGATGATTATAGATCACAGTCAGGGTTTGTGTTTTGCTTGAATGGTGGCGCTGTGAGCTGGAAGAGTTCGAAGCAGGACACAGTTGCTGATTCTACAACAGAAGCCGAGTATATCGCTGCATCTGAGGCAGCAAAGGAGGCAGTTTGGATCCGCAAGTTCATTACTGAGCTTGGGGTGGTTCCTAGCATTGCAAATCCCATAGAGCTCTATTGTGACAATAATGGAGCGATTGCACAGGCTAAGGAACCTCGCTCACACCAGCGGACCAAACACATACTACGGCGCTTCCATCTCATTCGAGAGATTATCGATAGAGGAGATGTGAAGATTTGCAGAGTACCCATAGAGGCTAACATCGCAGATCCCTTGACCAAGGCTTTGGCATAGAAAAAGCATGATGGTCACACTAGGTCATTGGGTATTAGATACTACGGTGATTGGCACTAGTGCTAGTGGGAGATTGTTAGTGAAAGCCCTAGAGCCAATCATGTGATGATTGTTGTATGAACTTTATTGTATCATATTCCTATTTATAAAGGCATGGTTATTATATTTACTTGTATTGGTGCCAAATAACTAAATATAATAATGTCTTTGAGTAGTAGGTTCTTATCTATATCAATCGATTGGTTGAATCGATAATGAGATGATATAGAGAACACTACACTTAATCATTCCTAGTCAAGTATTAACATTCAGGGACAATATTAATGCGTAGAGACTAGCATGTAGGTCAACAAGATGACTTGATCTCACAAGTCATGGATATGAGATATCAAGTTGACACATGGGTATGCATTGGAGAATGTATACTGAATGACCCGCCATGAGAAAGTATCGTGGATCGTTATATGAGTGTCATATACTTTCTCATGTGGCTATTAGTATGACTATTAGTCCTTAGACCTGAAGTCACCATGGTTCCCTACATAAGGAGTTGCATACTTTGGCTTCGTCAAACATCACCCGTAAATGGGTGGACTATAAAGGCGATTACTGGGTATGTAACAAATTATGCGGAGGGATGTGAGTGATGTAGATGGGATCTATCCCTCCTATATGACGGGAGTGACATCGATATTCTTGATAGAGTGAGACCACGAAGTGCATGGCCATGCCCAAATGAGTCAATATGAGATATTGAGCTCATTTGATTAGAGTGAGTCTACTTGGAGTTCAAGATTTAGATTGTACCGAGGATGACACGGTCTATGCCTCGATTGGTCAATCTAGATGTCAAGGATAGAGGGACATTGTCACATATTGTGAGAGTCACAAAGGTGATGTTGGAGCTCAACATTCTTGTAACTTGGGTAGCAATGATGTGTTGCTAGATACCGCTCATTGCTTATGTTCCTAAATCGGTTTAGGGACATTGCCAACGTTACAAGAACCTATAGGGTCACACACATAAGAGCAATTAGATGGAGATTAGGTTCATATGATGAACCATGAGGATTAGGTTCATGGGATGAACCAAATTGGATTAAGAGTAATCCAAATTAGACTAATTGAGTTAGACTCAAGTTGATTCAAGTATTGAATGAGTCTAATTTTGATTTGATTCATCAAATCAATTTAAATTAATGAATAAAGATTCATTAAATTAAATTGACTTGAGTCAAGTGGTTAGATTTGATCAACCATGGGAGATTAGAGGTCAAGTTTGACTTGACTTGAGAGGGAAGATGAAAGGTCAAGTTTGACTTGACCAAATGTCATGTCATGATGATGACTTGGCATGGCCGGCCAATGATGATGCTCCACATCATCATTGACTTTGTCAATTGGTGCTACATCATGAGGGAGACCAAGGGTCATGGGTGTTACATGCATGCATGTAACCTCCTCTCCATGAAGTGGCCGGCCACTCCATTAGATGGGGTAATTGATTTTTGGTGGCTTAATAACTTCATCTTCAACCTTGGTGCTCTTCTCTCTCAAGCTCTACCTCTCCCAACCTCTCCTTGGCCGAAATTCCTAAAGGAGTGATAGCATACTCTAAGGCATTTTTCTCCACCTATTGCTTGTGTGGATACCAATAGAGGAGTGTGCACTTGACACTCTCGAGTTCCGGCGAACTTTTGGACGAGCGGGATTTGCGAAGGGCATCACATCGAGGGTAATGATCTCATCTCTTAGATCTAAGGTAGATCTAGGGTTTTTTAGTAAGCACATACATGTTTTACAATTTTTATACTTCGCACGGATCCGTGGTCGGGGCTTCCGAGGTTTCCGCAACGCAAAAAGCAGTTTTTGCGGCTCAGAAAAACCCATCAGTGGTATCAGAGCCACGTGCGAAGCATGTATGTGTTTCGTATTTGTAATTTTTGTATTAGATATAAAAATTACAGATTTATATGTTTCTGTAAATTTCCTAATTTTATAGAATTTTTGGGTATTTTTCTCAAAGAGTCGAAGCAACGAGTGTTGGGACACTTGTAGGCTTCAACCGTCGAGAAAAACTCTCCGAAACGGTGAGTTCTCGCTTTAGGTTTTTGGGACAGCGACTTAAGTCGCTGTAGGATCGCAGTAGGGACACTCGCAAAGTTAATTTTGTGAGTATGGGCGCTGCCCTATCCCCGAAAGGGGCTTTGTCCCGCGATCGCGCCCGGAAACCGCTTAGCGGGACCGTTACGGAGAGGTGACTCATTAATTTAAAAAAAAAAATTAGAAAAAATTATAGAAATTTCTGTAAAAATACATAATTTAGAATTATGTATAATTCTGTGATTGTCATGGCCCAATGACCCCAATTTGATTGGATTATGTGTGTTGTAATTCATAATACGGCCTGCGTGCCGTTTTGTGGTTGTGCGTGTTGTATAGTGTATGCGACTTGCGCGTCGTACCTCTTCTTTTGATATTCTAGTTGTAATTAGTTTTTAGACTCGAATGTAATTCGAGTTTCATATTTGTAATGTACAAAATGGAGCGGTGGAAAGTCCACTCGAAGACGAGATTACGAGAAGGGTGACGACGACACTTGGCGGTCAAAGGAAGCGCTTGGAGAAGCGGCTAGCCTTAGGTTGACCGTCCGATCTTCTCATTGGCTTGAGAAGATCGTAGTAGGGCCATGACTATATCATATTTAATTATATATATATATGTTGATATATATATATATATATATATTTAATTGATTTTGCTTGTATGTATGTGATGCATGCTAGTAGAATAATGCTTGTATGTATATGATGCATGCTAGGATAATTTTCTTGTATGTATATGATGCATGCTAGAATAATGAATGTATGTATATGATGCATGCTAATATAGGATAATAAAGACCTAAATGAGTATAAGATATACATTACGATTAGATTAGATCATAATCGAATCAACTCGAAAATGCCTATCGAGCCTTGATACCCATGTAAGTGCTTATAAGATCCCGTATATATCTCCACTATGGTATGATATTGTCCACTTTGGGTCTAAGCCCTCATGGTTTTGTTTTTGGGCTTCACCCAAAAGGCCTCATACCAATTGAGATATCTTTTGATCTTATAAGCACATGATCTTTTCCATGTCTTGCCAATGTGGGACTTTGATTGTATTCACCATACTCCAACAATCCCCCTCTCAAACGAAGGACCATAATGAGCCCCCCCTCAAGCCTATATGTCCTCGAAGGACTTCCTTTGCTTGATGTCCGATCTCAACCCACCTGGACTTCCTGCCAACTGTCTGGTCCTCCTGACCCAGCTGGACTTCCTGCCAGTTGTTCGGTCCTCCCGACCCAACTAGACTTCCTGCCTGGTGTCTGGTTCTCTTGATCCAGACATGGGAGCTCAACTTCCTTCGTTCGAGGTTCATGGCTTGACATGGACCATGGCTCTGATACCAATTGTTAGTGCCTATAAGATTCATATATCTCCACAATGATATGATATTGTCCACTTTAGGCCCAAGCCCTCATGGTTTTGTTTTTGGGCTTTACCCAAAAGGCCTCATACCAATTGAGATATCTTTTGATCTTATAAGCACATGATCTTTTCCATGTCTTGCCAATGTGGGACTTTGATTGTATTCACCATACTCCAACAATCCCCCTCTCAAACGAAGGACCATAATGAGCCCCCCCTCAAGCCTATATGTCCTCGAAGGACTTCCTTCGCTTGACATCCGATCCTTA
Organism: Wurfbainia villosa; assembly: GCA_025175895.1. Taxonomy (NCBI): domain Eukaryota; kingdom Viridiplantae; phylum Streptophyta; class Magnoliopsida; order Zingiberales; family Zingiberaceae; genus Wurfbainia; species Wurfbainia villosa. The sequence continues at coordinate 77,488,722 of CM046001.1, read as the reverse complement.
ACCCACTAGGACTTAATGTGGTTCTCTTGATCCAGACATGGGAGCTCCCCTTTTTTCGTTCGAGATTCATAGCTTAACATGGAACCTAGCTCTGATACCAATTGTAAGTGCTTATAAGATCCCGTATATATCTCCACTATGGTATGATATTGTCCACTTTGGGTCTAAGCCCTCATGGTTTTGTTTTTGGGCTTCACCCAAAAGGCCTCATACCAATTGAGATATCTTTTGATCTTATAAGCACATGATCTTTTCCATGTCTTGCCAATGTGGGACTTTGATTGTATTCACCATACTCCAACAATCCCCCTCTCAAACGAAGGACCATAATGAGCCCCCCCTCAAGCCTATATGTCCTCGAAGGACTTCCTTTGCTTGATGTCCGATCTCAACCCACCTGGACTTCCTGCCAACTGTCTGGTCCTCCTGACCCAGCTGGACTTCCTGCCAGTTGTTCGGTCCTCCCGACCCAACTAGACTTCCTGCCTGGTGTCTGGTTCTCTTGATCCAGACATGGGAGCTCAACTTCCTTCGTTCGAGGTTCATGGCTTGACATGGACCATGGCTCTGATACCAATTGTTAGTGCCTATAAGATTCATATATCTCCACAATGATATGATATTGTCCACTTTAGGCCCAAGCCCTCATGGTTTTGTTTTGGGCTTCACCCAAAAGGCCTCATACCAATTGAGATATCTTTTGATCTTATAAGCACAGATTGTATTCACCATACTCTGTCCTCCTCTCAAACGGCGACCATAATGAGCCTCTCGCTATATGTCCTTCGAAGGACTTCGCTGATGTCGATCTCACCGACTTCGCCATCTCGTCCTTCCCGATCTTTCGCAGTTATTCTCCTCGACCCATCTAGACTTCGCCGTGCGTTCTCTGATCTGCACATGGGAGCTCAACTTCCTTCGTTCGAGGTTCATGGCTTGACATGGACCATGGCTCTGATACTAATTGTAAGTGCTTATAAGATCCCGTATATATCTCCACTATGGTATGAGGCCTTTTGGATGAAGCCCAAAAACAAAACCATGAGGGCTTAGACCCAAAGTGGACAATATCATACCATAGTGGAGATATATACGGGATCTTATAAGCACTTACAAAACCATGAGGGCTTGGGCCTAAAGTGGACAATATCATATCATTGTGGAGATATATGAATCTTATAGGCACTAACAATTGGTATCAGAGCCATGATCCATGTCAAGCCATGAACCTCGAACGAAGGAAGTTAAGCTCCCATGTCTGGATCAAGAGAACCAGACACCAGGCAGGAAGTCTAGTTGGGTCGGGAGGACCGAACAACTGGCAGGAAGTCCAGCTGGGTCAGGAGGACCAGATAGTTGGCAGGAAGTCCAGGTGGGTTGAGATCGGACATCAAGCAAAGGAAGTCCTTCGAGGACATATGAGGGGGCCTACATGGTCCTTCGCTTGAGAGGGGATTGTCGGAGTATGGTGAATACAATCAAAGTCCCACATTGGCAAGACATGGAAAGATCATGTGCTTATCAGATCAAAAGATATCTCAATTGGTATGAGGCCTTTTGGGTGAAGCCCAAAAACAAAACCATGAGGGCTTAGACCCAAAGTGGACAATATCATACCATAGTGGAGATATATACGGGATCTTATAAGCACTTACAATTGGTATCAGAGCTAGGTTCCATGTCAAGCTATGAATCTCGAACGAAAAAGGGGAGCTCCCATGTCTGGATCAAGAGAACCAAATTAAGTCCTAGTGGGTTATGGATCGGATGCCAAGCGGAGGAAGTCCTTCGAGGACATATAGGCTTGAGGGGGGCTCATTATGGTCCTTCGTTTGAGAGGGGGATTGTTGGAGTATGATGAATACAATCAAAGTCCCACATTGGCAAGACATGGAAAAGATCATGTGCTTATAAGTTCAAAAGATATCTCAATTGGTATGAGGCCTTTTGGGTAAAGCCCAAAAACAAAACCATGAGGGCTTGGGCCTAAAGTGGACAATATCATATCATTGTGGAGATATATGAATCTTATAGGCACTAACAATTGGTATCAGAGCCATGGTCCATGTCAAGCCATGAACCTCGAACGAAGGAAGTTGAGCTCCCATGTCTGGATCAAGAGAACCGCATACACGTGCAGAAGTCTAGTTGGGTCGGGAGGACGAACAATCGTGGAAGTCCAAATGGCCGAGGACTGCATAGCCAAGGTGAAGTCCAGGTGGGTTGAGATCGGACATCAAGCAAAGGAAGTCCTTCGAGGACATATAGGCTTGAGGGGGGCTCATTATGGTCCTTCGTTTGAGAGGGGGATTGTTGGAGTATGGTGAATACAATCAAAGTCCCACATTGGCAAGACATGGAAAAGATCATGTGCTTATAAGATCAAAAGATATCTCAATTGGTATGAGGCCTTTTGGGTGAAGCCCAAAAACAAAACCATGAGGGCTTAGACCCAAAGTGGATAATATCATACCATAGTGGAGATATATACGGGATCTTATAAGCACTTACAATTTGAATCTTACATCGATTTCGTATTCCAATACTCAAAATGAATATTAACTAAGGTATCGTTCACCCATCCCACGTAATATCCGCTTTATCACCATGATGAATTACTTGCTATAATTAACCACCATACTAGCTCACAGCTACAATTCTATAACAAATCAATCCATATCCATTATGCTGCCACAATGTAATTCATTACTATAACATAACCAAATTACAGCTTACCTTTCAATGCTTCAGTTTATCCTCTCATTCCCAGTCGGTCTTAAACCACTCTAGATCAATTGAAACAATAGCAGAAAGTTAGACAACACCTAAATCAATGCTGTAAATGGAGCTTACCTTCACATTCAGCCACAACTAAGCCATTTACCAAAAGATCTTCACAACTGATCTAAATTAACAACTGCAAAGGAATGAAAGAGATGAATCATGCTTACCAACCCTAACAACTCCACCAATGGTACTCCTTCCTCTTCTCCTCTGCTCATCGATACCAAACACTGCCCAAAACAAAGATCCAATTCAACGAAACAAAAATACAGCTCCAAAACTCAGCGGTAGGACCAATTACCGACGATAAATGTGAGATGGGCTCCACTGCGATCCAACTCGCGGTGGTTGAAGGCGAAAGAGCAGAGAAGGGGAAAGGCTGGTGAGATCATCTATCAACCCTAGAAGTGTCACCGGTGGCAATCCTCTCCACAACTGCCCTGTTCGACTGCTCGAGACCGCTTCTGTGCTGATCTCTGCTGAAGGGGAGTATCAAGGAACTCCAACCACGCCTGAGGTAGTAGGTTGTTGCTGATAAGGTAACCCACATCTTCTGTTGTCGAGACGATGCATCTTCCTCCCGGAACACCATCGATAGTCTTCCACTGAATCTTCAAGGTACACCTCCTCCACTGTATTGGTTGCTCAACAATAGCAACAGCTGAACTGCTCCAACGGATAATCTGACTTCTCGTGTCTTCGTGATCCGCACCGCACGCAAATAATCCCTTCGAAGTCTTTGTTCTGATTGTGCTGATATCCACGAGAACATCCTGATGATCTGCGGTTGGTCTTCTATAATCGGAAAGTAGCCCCAAGGCCTCTGACTCCGATCTTGCTCCCTTTTGTCCAACATTCGGAGGCTTCTTACTCCAATATCTGACTTGCAATATCTGCTTATCGATCTCCAACTTTTAAACCCTTGTACGGAATCATTTCTAAACTCCTGTCTCAATCCAACATCTTCCAGCAGGATCTGATAGAAGATCCCAGCATCCTAATCCAACTATAAGCCCGTAACTCTGGGTGGCTTAAATCATCCATTGATCTTCTTCAGCTATTAGATGGTCGTAACCTCTGCAAGTCTCACGACTCTGCACAGTACATTGTTATTAACCGAGCGCCCTTTCTTGAAGCTCAAGAATTTCTTACAATGCGTCACTAAAAGTGACACGGGGAAATACTCTCTTCCAACATCACTAAACCATGATCAAGTGATATATTATTTTCCGAAGATTATTTTCTGCATTTATCACCAATTACCGATTTGATCCCGATAATGGTATGCAAACAACTCTTCTTTCTCGGTATAACATGAGTTAAATACTCAAAAGTACTCTCAAAGTTATACAACCCAGTACTAACAACTCAGGGATACAATCCCTCTGAAACACCGTAACCTAACATTCCGCTATCTGCATCAACAATAGACAATTTGTCTTGTCCCGACTAGCACCGTTAGTGAAAATCTCTACGGCTGAAATCTTTGATTTCAACCAGAAATGTGATGACTTGACCCATGTTTTTCGACTCGGTATCAGTTGGCTCTCAAAGGTAAATCACCTTTTCAACACGGGTTCAAGACTCACATACTCAACAGGTCGTTTCCGGGGTCAACTCATACCACGGCTACGAACAATAACCAACACACTACAGGTTATTCCCTGTTATATACATTAAAAGCATAGTCAACTGAAACCGGGAGTATAAACCTTAAAGGTCACTCCAGTTGGTCGCCTATGACTACTTTCTACTACAAGTCTGCACAGGTGTCATAAATCTTTGATGATATACACCTGTTGAACAAATTTTTTTTTTTTTTTGATAAGTAACTATCTGAAATATGAGTTATCAGAAATACTCACTTCGTGCTGCTTGGAGCTTATGTCGCGGTCAATCCCATCTCACAAAAACCAAATTCGAAAAATATACCGACTCCCGAGAATCCAAGACTCAAAACAAAAATCATTGTATGGCATCGCAGAACCTTGAGCTCTGATACCAATAAAGTTGTCACGCCCGGAGAGCATGCCGAGCCGAAAATCAACGACAAGATCTCCCCGCATGGCAACATTTCGGGTTAATACAAGGCGTAGGCCCACAACAACAACAAGATATATATAACAAATAATAAATAAAATAAAGTGATACCCACAACATACATACAAAATATCATATACAGTGTACTCCACACGACAAGACCACATCACTAAATCACATAAAACATCAACACCAAAATAACATCCACAACATAAAAACGAAGTCCAAATATAAACTAAGGTCCATGACATAGGACCAAAATCCAAAACACAATAAACAAGTCCAAGCCATAAGAAAAATGAACTCCTCGGGAGACTCGGAACGGAGATGGGATGGATCGGTCAGCACTCTAAGTCGTCACGGTCGTAGTTTCAGCTGGCATGTAAAAACCGTGGTGAGGTGGTGAGTAAACTCAAAAAATCGAGAAAACATGTAAATATATGTATCAATATTACATGTCATTCAACAGCTTTAATCTACTTATACAACAAGTATACATCAAGATAACAATAGATATGCATGCATGTATACTAAATAAATCGAATATCAACGATGCGCGATACCGGCAATACTCACTATCGATCCAACCCGGGCATATAATCACATCATAGGGTATGTATCATCACGATACAGAGAATATGCAATAGCATGCATATATAAATATGCAACATGCATCATGTATACAATGCATCATCAAAGTGAGTATATATAGATCGTGATTCGCATGTATACAATATCATCCATGTATATGTATATAAAGAGGTACATATATATATATAATCATATAAAACACGTATGATCACGTGTAATGTAACATGCATGATACTGCTACACGGTGTAGCTCAGGGCCTAGTGGCACTATTACGACACTATCCGACTCGCCGCTCACTCCGAGTGACCGAAAGGTTGGGTAGTGTGAGTAGCATACGAGCGAGTAGCGCCGCATCTGGTCACTCCAACAACCACTACTAATGCGGTCGAGTACAGCCAGATAACGCGCATCTCTACATCGCCAATAATGGTAGAGTGCGGCACAACAAATGCTATGCGTCACGATTCCTCCCAGTAACCGAGGTGATGATCGATTTACTCTCCAAGGGAGACGATGTCGCGTGCACATGAAATGAGTCGTTGTCTTATTGCAACATCTACCTCTCTGTCAACCAGAGTCACACCAATTGATCACACTTTTCTACCGCAGAGAGTCACTCATCGATCATGACAGCTAGGACCATCGCCCGTCAGTAGCGTTCACGACGACATTCATGACACCACAACCGGGTTGAATAAATGTCACATACAAGTATGGAATAAGTCCTCATCTGTCATACTTATCCACGCACGCATTTTTTGCCAAATTACAATTTAGGTCATCTTCCATCGACATCTGCTACCTAAACAGCTGCACTGTCACATCACATCTGTAACTCTAGATCATGCTAGGGAATATGTGTTATCAATCGAGCACACATATATCATGGTAAGTTCAAGCACGATAAGCAGTGTATGATCAAGGTAATATGAACACCTAACATGTTCATATCTATATCTAAATTTGAAAATCATTTACTGATCGACGAAATTACCTCTTATGAAGATTATGTCGATGGTCTTCACGCCATGAACCCATCTTGAATCAAGGTCAATCAAAGAAATACAATTTGATTACTGCTGTACCATGCAGAACTAAATTGTATTCTTTATGTTGATTTCAGGACCTTGATTCAAGATGGGTTCATGGACGTGAAGACCATCAGCATAGTCTTCATAGCAGGTAGGTAATTTTCTACCGGTCGGGTAGATGTAATGATTTCCAGATTTAGATATAGATATGAACATGTTAGGTGTTCATATTACCTTGATCATACTCTGTTTATCGTATGCTTGAACTTACCATTGATATATATATGTGTGCTCGACATTGATAACACATATTCCTAGCATGATCTAGAAGTTACGCATGTGATGTGAGTAGGTCCGACCGCTTAGTAGGGTGTAGATGTCGAGTATGAGGATGACCTAAATTGTAAATTTGGAAAAAGGTCCTCCGTGGATAAGTATGACCTGGATGTAGGACTTATTCCATACTTGTATGTGACATTTATTCACCAACCACGGGTTGTGTGAATGGTCATGTGAGTCGTGGATACAGGTCGCTACGATGGTCCTAGCTTTGTCATGATCGGGATGAGTGACTCTCTACGGTGCAGAGAGTGTATCGATCAATTGGGTGTGACTCTTGGTCGAGAGTCTAGGTAGATGTTCCAGATGTGAGACAAGACTCTCATTTCATTAGACGATACATCGACGACATCGCCTCCCTTGAGCCGAGAGAGTCCAATCCCGCCTCCCAGTTACTTTCGAGGAGTAACTGGTGTGAGGGCATAGCATTTGTTGTGCCGCACTCTACCATTATTGGCGATGGTAGTTAGAGTTGCGTGCAGTTTGTCCTGGGTGCGTGGTACTCGACCACTCATTAGTAGTGTTAGTTGGAGTGACCAGCAGCAGGGACCCCCGTTGCGTAGCGAGCTACTTACGCTCATATGCTACTTGATCACACTACCCAACTCGGTCACTCGAGAGTGGTGGCGGCTAGAGTCGGGATAGTTGTCACGTCGTGCCACCTAGGCCACACTGGGGTCGTGGTAGCGAGTAGGGGTGAGCAGGCATGACCATGCATGTTGCATCACGATCATACTGTTTTCAGATATGATTATATATATATATATACCTACTGGTATATACATATATACATGGATGATGGTGATTAGTATACATACAGATACAGTCTATATGTATACTCACTTTGATGATGCATTTGTATGTACTATGCCTGTTGCATTTGTTTGTACATATTCATACATGCTATTGCATATTCCTGTATCGTAGTAGGTTGATACTTGTATACCTATCGGATATTCACAGTGATACCCTTGACTCAGGTTAGGGTATTGTGTTAGTACTATACTTTTATACCCTATGATGTGATTATATGCCCAGGTTGGATCAGGATAGGTAGTCAACGCTGTATAGTCGATCGCTTGATGTTGATTTATTTAGTATATGCATGCATATCTATTGTTATCTTGATGTATACTTGTTGTATAAGTAGATTAAATCGCTGAATGACATGTAATATCGATACATATATTTACATGTTTTCTCCGACACCAGAGTTTTACTCACCACCTCGACTGGTTTTTCCGCCTGTAATGTGTCGACGATTTGAGTCGCTACGATCCATCCCATCTCCATTTTCCGAGTCTCCCGAGGAGTTCGTTTTTCTTATGGCTTGGACTTGTTTATTGTGTTTTGGATTTTGGTCCTATGTCATGGACCTTAGTTTATATTTGGACTTCGTTTTTATGTTGTGGATGTTATTTTAGTGTTGATGTTTTTGTACGGTTTTAGTGATGTGGTCTTGTCAGGTGGAGTACACCTGTATATGATATTTTGTTATGTATGTTGTGGGTATGCGCACTTTATTTCCGCTGCTATTATTTGTTATATATATACTGTTGTTGTTGTGGGCCTACGGGCCTTGTATTAACCCGAAATGTTGCCACGTACAGGGGAGATGCTGTCCGTTTGATTTTCGGCTCGGCATGCTCTCGGGGCGTGACAACCCATCACTACCTCGATCATTTGTCGTTGTTGAATCTGCCAAAGCAGAGCAACACATATTATCTTGGTAGGGTGCGGAGGGGCAATCTTGGTCCCGCCTATCACGCTTGGGTTAGAGTAAGCTCAATTAGATTGAGCAAAACTAGTTAAACTCAATTGGATCGAGTAGAACTATAGGCATATTCCAATCGTTGGAAAGATAAGTTAAGATCGCATTTACACTAAATCTTGGGCGATTTAGCCAAAGCTAACTCAAGGTCTTTTGTAAATGTGGGTCTTAATCCTATAAACAAGAGTTTCATAGAGATGTAATCGGTAATGTGTTACCCACCGATCGTACTAAGTCTTGGGCGATTTAGCCAAAGCTAACTCAAGGTTTAGTATGATGTGGATCTTGTCCCGCAAGAATTATAGCTAGTTTGTATGAATCTAGTAATGTGGTTTGACCACATCCATAACTCGATTCTACAAAAAAAAATTCCTATAATTCAGTGGGAGCATCATTTGATTAAAGACCTAATTAAATGATAAAAGGAATATGGTATTAATTCTCTGCATTGTATGTTGTAGATAACTATGTCGACAAACACGAACACTCTCTCTCTGCGATCTGTCCTTGAGAAGGACAAACTCAATGGAGCAAATTTCCTGGACTGGTACAGGAACTTGAGAATTGTTCTCACCCAAGAAAGGAAGTTGTACATCCTGGAGCAGCCCATTCCAGAGGCACCTCCTGCCACTGCCTCGCGAGCTGACAAAGATTCTTACAAGAAGCATCAAGATGATGCATTAGATGTGTCATGTCTTATGCTCGCGACCATGAACTCTGAGCTTCAGAAGCAACACGAGTTCATGAATGCTTATGATATGGTTGGACATCTTCGTCAACTATATCAAGGACAAGCTAGGCATGAGAGATATGAAGTCTCTAAGGCATTATTTGGGTCCAAGATGCAAGAAGGGACTCCCGTAGGTACATATGTACTCAAGATGATTGGGTACGTAGAAAACCTACAAAGGCTGGGATTCCCACTTGGCCAAGAGCTGGCCACTGACCTGATCTTGCAATCTTTGCCACAAGCCTTCAATCAATTTGTCATGAATTATAACATGAATGAAATTGATAAGCTATTGCCTGAAATGCTCAGCATGTTGAGAACTGCTGAGCTTAACCTTAAGAAGGGTAAATCTGACACCATTTTGATGGTACAGAAGAAGAAAGGCAAGGGCAAGCCTAAAGGTAAGGGAAAGTCCCAAGCCAAGGGCAAAGGCAAAGAACTTAAACCCAAAGGAGGGGTAGCCAAGGAAGGGGCTTGCTTGCACTGCAAGGAAGCAGGACACTGGAAGCGAATCGCAAGGCATACTGAAGATCTTAAGAAGAAGAGAAGTGAGACTTCTACTTCAGGTATAAATGTTATAGAAGTCAATCTATCTATTTCTTCATCATGGGTATTAGATACCGGATGTGCATCTCACATTTATACCAATGTGTAGGGGCTGAGAAATAGCAGGGCATTGACAAAGGGCGAGGTGGACCTACGAGTAGGCAATGGAGCAAGGGTTGCTGCTGTTGCTATAGGAACTTATGATCTATCTCTGCCCTCTGGGCTTGTACTAGAATTAGATGAATGTTGTTATGTGCCTGCCTTAACTAAGAACATCATTTCAGTTCCTTGTTTGGACAAGAAAGGTTTTTCATTTATAATAAAGAACAAATGTTGTTCAGTTTATTTAAATGATATGTTCTATTGTAGTGCACCTCTAATGAACGGACTCTACTTTCTAGACTTAGAGAGCCCTATCTATAACATAAGTACCAAGAGGTTCAAGTCAAATGAGTTGAACCAAACCTATCTCTGACATTGTCGCTTAGGTCACATAAATGAGAGTCGCTTATCTCAGCTCCATAAGGATGGACTGCTAGACTCATTTGATTTTGAATCATATGAGACATACGAGTCTTGCCTTTTAGGCAAGATGACCAAGACTCCCTTTAGTGGACATAGCGAAAAAGCAACAGATTTGTTAGCACTTATACATAGTGATGTATGTGGTCCTTTCAATGTTGCTGCTAGAGTTGGTTAGAGGTACTTCATTACATTTACTGATGACTTCAGTAGATATGGTTATGTGTATCTCATGACACACAAATCAGAATCCTTTGAAAAGTTCAAAGAATTCAAGAATGAAGTACAAAACCAGCTTGACAAGAGTATTAAGATACTTCGATCAGATCGAGGTGGAGAATACCTTAGCCATGAGTTTCGTGACTATCTAGCTAAGTGTGGGATTCTATCCCAACTCACTCCTCCTAGAACACCACAGTGGAATGGTGTATCCGAAAGGAGGAATCGTACCCTATTAGATATGGTACGATCTATGATGAGTCACACAGATCTTCCTATATCCTTTTGGGGATATGCTCTAGACACAGCAGCCTTTACCCTTAACCGTGTACCATCTAAGGCTGTCATAAAGACACCATATACGATATGGACAGGGAGAAATCCCAAGATGTCTTTTATGAGGATTTGGGGTTGTGAGGCTTACGTTCGACGTCAAGTCTCAGACAAACTGGGACCCAAATCTGATAGGTGCTATTTTGTTGGATATCCCAAGGATACAAAGGGATATTACTTCTACATTCCGGCCAAAGTGTTTGTGGCAAAGGCGGAGTTTTTCTAGAAAGGGATTTTCTTTCTAGAAAAACTAGTGGGAGTACCTTCGATCTTGAAGAAATTCAAGATAAGGACCATAGCTGAGGCCTTGATGGAGGTTGACAGAACCACAAAGTGTTGTGGGTGATGAGATTATTGCACAAAGAGTTGTGGAACAACCACCTATTCATGTAGACCTACCTCTTTGCAGATCTGATAGGGTACGTCGTCAGCCTGAGAGATATTCATTTCTCTTGTCTGACCATGATGACGTAATGCTCATTGAGAATGAGCCTACCTCCTATCAGGAAGCTGTGATGAGCCCAGATTCTGAGAAATGGCTAGAGGCCATGAGATCCGAGATGGAATCCATGTACACCAACCAAGTATGGACTTTGGTTGATCCACCTGAAGGGGTCAAACCCATTGGGTGTAAGTGGGTCTTTAGGAGAAAGACTGACATGGATGGACTTACGCATACCTATAAGGGCCGATTGGTGGCTAAAGGTTTCAAGCAAATTCATGGTATTGACTATGATGAAACCTTTTCTCCAGTGGCGATGTTTAAGTCCATTCGGATCTTGCTTGCTATTGCGATACCACGATTATGAGATCCGCGGATGGATGTCAAAACCGCGTTTCTGAATGGAAACTTGCTTGAGGATGTGTACATGACACAACCTGAGGGTTTTGTAGATCCACAGCATACTGGGAAGGTATGCAAGCTGCAAAGGTCCATTTATGGGCTAAAGCAAGCTTCTCGGAGCTGGAATCTTCGATTCGATGATGCGATCAAACAGTTTGGTTTCATCAAGAATGAAGATGAACCCTGTGTCTACAAGAGGGTTGATGGGAACACAGTTGTCTTCCTTGTATTGTATGACATACTGCTCATTGGGAATGACATCCCTTCGCTACAGTCTGTGAAGACTTGGCTCGGGACGTGCTTCTCAATGAAAGACTTAGGTGAAGCAGCCTGTATTCTAGGCATCAAGATCTATAGAGATAGATCTAAGAGATTGCTTGGCCTAAGTCAGAGTACATACATTGACACGGTATTACTTCGGTTTGCCATGCAGAATTCCAAGAAAGGACTTCTGCCGATGTCACATGGTGTGAGTCTTTCGAAGACTCAAAGTCCCTCTTCTAGAGAGGAGAGAGACCGCATGGATAAGATCCCTTACGCATCTGCTATAGGATCTATCATGTACGCCATGTTGTGTACTCGTCCTGATGTCTCGTATGCTTTGAGCATGACGAGTAGATACCAGTCAGATCCAGGTGAGCGTCACTGGATAGCAGTCAAGAATATTCTTAAGTACTTGAGAAGGACTAAAGAATATTTCTTGATATTTGGAGGCGATGAGGAGCTAGCTGTAAAGGGTTACAGCGATGCTAACTTCCAAACTGACCAGGATGATAATAGATCGCAGTCAGGGTTCGTGTTTTGCTTTAATAGTGGCGCTGTGAGCTGGAATAGTTCCAAGCAGGACACAGTTGCTGATTCTACAACAGAGGCTGAATATATCGGTGCTTCCATCTCATTCGAGAGATTATCGATAGAGGAGATGTAAAGATTTGCAGAGTACCCACAGAGGCTAACATCGCAGATCCCTTGACCAAGGCTTTGGCACAGAAAAAGCATGATGGTCACACTAGGTCATTGGGTATTAGATACTACGGTGATTGACACTAGTGCTAGTGGGAGATTGTTAGTGAAAGCCCTAGAGCCAATCATGTGATGATTGTTGTATGGACTTTATTGTATCATATTCCTATTTATAAAGGCATGGTTATTATATTTACTTGTATTGGTGTCAAATAACTAAATATAATAATGTCCTTGAGTAGTAGGTTCTTAGCTATATCAATCGATTGGTTGAATCGATAATGAGATGATATAGAGAACACTACTCTTAATCATTCCTAGTCGAGTATTAACATTCAGGGACAATGTTAATGCGTAGAGAGTAGCATGTAGGTCAACAAGATGACTTGATCTCACAAGTCATGGATATGAGATATCAAGTTGACACATGGGTATGCATTGGAGAATGTATACTGAATGACCCGCCATGAGAAAGTATCGTGGATCGTTATATGAGTGTCATATACTTTCTCATGTGACTATTAGTATGACTATTAGTCCTTAGACCTGAAGTCACCATGGTTCCCTACATAAGGAGTTGCATACTTTGGCTTCGTCAAACGTCACTCGTAAATGGGTGGACTATAAAGGCGATTACTGGGTATGTAACAAATTATGCGGAGGGATATGAGTGATGTAGATGAGATCTATCCCTCCTATATGACGGGAGTGACATCGATATTCTTGATAGAGTGAGACCACGAAGTGCATGACCATGCCCAAATGAGTCAATATGAGATATTGAGCTCATTTGATTAGAGTGAGTCTACTTGGAGTTCAAGATTTAGATTGTACCGAGGATGACACGGTCTATGCCTCGATTGGTCAATCTAGATGTCAATGATAGAGGGACATTGTCACATATTGTGAGAGTCACAATTAGTAGTCACAAAGGTGATGTTGGAGCTCAACATTCTTGTAACTTGGGTAGCAATGATGTGTTGCTAGATACCGCTCATTGCTTATGTTCCTAAATCGGTTTAGGGGCATTGCCAACGTTACAAGAACCTATAGGGTCACACACATAAGAGCAATTAGATGGAGATTAGGTTCATATGATGAACCATGAGGATTAGGTTCATGGGATGAACCAAATTGGATTAAGAGTAATCCAAATTAGACTAATTGAGTTAGACTCAAGTTGATTCAAGTATTGAATGAGTCTAATTTTGATTTGATTCATCAAATCAATTTAAATTAATGAACAAAGATTCATTAAATTAAATTGACTTGAGTCAAGTGGTTAGATTTGATCAACCATGGGAGATTAGAGGTCAAGTTTGACTTGACTTGAGAGGGAAGATGAAAGGTCAAGTTTGACTTGACGAAATGCCATGTCATGATGATGACTTGGCATGGCCAGCCAATGATGATGCTCCACATCATCATTGACTTTGTCAATTGGTGCCACATCATGAGGGAGACCAAGGGTCATGGGAGTTACATGCATGCATGTAACCTCCTCTTCATGAAGTGGCCGGCCACTCCATTAGATGGGGTAATTGATTTTTGGTGGCTTAATAACTTCATCTTCAACCTTGGTGCTCTTCTCTCTCAAGCTCTTCCTCTCCCAACCTCTCCTTGGCCGAAATTCCTAAAGGAGTGCTAGCACACTCTAAGGCATTTTTCTCCACCTATTGCTTGTGTGGATACCAATAGAGGAGTGTGCACTTGACACTCTCGAGTTCCGGCGAACTTTTGGACGAGCGAGATTTGGAAGGGCATCGCATCGAGGGTAATGATCTCATCTCTTAGATCTAAGGTAGATCTAGGGTTTTTTAGTAAGCACATACATGTTTTATAATTTTTATACTTTGCACGGATCCGTGGCCGGGGCTTCCGAGGTTTCCACAATGCAAAAAACAGTTTTTGCGGCTCGGAAAAACCCATCAAGATTCAGGAGGCAGGGCACTAAACCACTTCTGTGCAGAGCCAGTTAAGGTGGTGCGAAAACACGACACTTAAGGGCATCGATGTAACAATGAAGGGAAGAGGCTCCTGCAAATTGCGATAAATGTTCTTCCGGATCGATTGTACCATCATACTTACCCACTTAGGGATTTCTAAAATATGAAGGTGGCAGCTCAGAAAGAATGTCGATGGTAAATGGACTGGCCTCATAAATCTCTAAAGCTCCCATGGATTGACTTTCTCCTTGCTCTTCTCGCCTAGTTTGTGTTACTGGTACGGTATTTTGGTATATCCTCCCCACCGGCCCATCACCAGTTAATACTTCAACATGTGGCGCTGCCATCGGTCGGATGGGAGGAGGCCTCTCAGGCAGATGTTCTCTGGGAGAAGGTTTGTCAGAATGGGCATGAAGATATCCCGTTCTTCTTCTTTCCTTAGCCAAGGCTTCAGCTACAACGATGTCCACCATATCCCTCAGTTGCGATGGCAATAATGTAATGGGGTTCTCTTCAGCAGAAGAACTTGTAGGATGTTGTATCTCCTTTGGCTGCATCTCAACGCCTTGCTCAATAATGTTCCCACAAACGGCGCCAATTGATGCGGAATGGTATGCAAATTTTCTCACCTCCTTTTAACGTCAAAAGGAATCCAGGAAGCTTAGGGTTCTCTCCCGCCACAAAAGTAATGAAAAAAGGAATAGATAGTGATAAAAAACCAACACAGAAAATGAGGACACAAGATTTTACGTGGTTCGGAATGAGAATTCCTACTTCACAGGGTGAGCTCTCTCACGAGCTCCGGTGCTAAGGCACTTTCACTATAAAATTCCTCCTTCATGGAAAAAGCTTTCAGAGGTGGAGGCAAAACCTCTTACAACTTACACTGTATATAGAATGGAAAGCAAAGTTCACTCTCCTTAAACTAACTTCTTGTGCTACTCCCCTTCTCTCCCTCCTTGCTTCCAGTGATGTCTCCTTCCTCTCCTATTCCGGTGTGGTGAGAATTGAGATTGGAAAAATCCCCGCCCCCCTTTCCTTAGCTTTCTTCTGTTTTATACCCCCTTCTCTATGCCAGCTGTGGCAGCGTAACAAACTATCCCTATCAGCTTCCACGTGGAGGGCCTCCTCTCCCTGGAGCATCATTCTATTAGTAAGGTAAGAAATAAAAACCTTCCCGCATATTATATGGGATCTTAATTTGTTACAACAAACTCCTACGAATGCTTCAGGAAATGTTTTTACCCTTCTTCTTTACCCTTTTTCCCTGCGTGAGATAACTTATCGGCTCGGCCCCCTCCTTACGAGATTCCCTTATTTTATAGCCACCAGGGCATAACTTCTCCTATTAACACCTAGTTCCCCTCTAGCTCTTAGACTCAATGCCTTAGACCTTTCACAACAACCCGAGCCAATTTCCTAGACTCACGTTACCGAGCCAATTCCCACAGACCTACTTTACCGAGCCAATTCCTCAGACCTCCTTTACCGAGCCAATTCCTCAGACCTCCTTTACCGAGTCAATTCCCCTAGACCTACTTTATCGAACCAATTCCCCCAGACCTACTTTGCCAAACCAATTCCCCCCTCTCCTGTATCTTCATCTTGCCAACATGATCCACTTCCTGGAATTCCAATCCCCTGATTCAACCAGTGTCCTTCGCGTGGTCTTTCTTATTTTAATCCTTAAATAAGGTAGCATTGGTATCAGGAAATTTATATTATTTAGTGATAATAGACGATTACTCTAGGTTTACATGGGTAAAATTCCTAAAACAAAAAAGATGAGACATTTGAAGTATTTAAAAACTTTAGTAAACAAATAGAAAATGAAAAAGACCTTAAGATAAAAAGAATACGAAGTGATAATGGAGGAGAATTTAAAAATAAAAAATTTACAATAATGTGTCTAGAAAAAGGATATCACCATGAATATTCATGCCCTAGAACACCCCAACAAAACAAAATAGTAGAAAGAAAAAATAGAACCCTACAAAAAGTTGTTAGGTCAATGTTAAATGAATATAACTTACCTAGCTACACATGGGCCGAAGCTATAAACACTGCATGTTATGGTCAAAATAGAGTAATAATTAATAAATTATATAATAAAACATCTTATGAAATTTTTAATAATAAAATACCTTCAATAAATTATCTAAAAGTATTTGGATGCAAAGTGTTTATTTTAAATACAAAAGACCATCTCGGAAAATTCTCTTCAAAAACTGATGAAGGAATATTTTTTGGATATTCGACCACTAGCAGGGCCTATAGGATTTATAATAAGAAAACTCTAAAAATTGAAGAAACAACTAATGTAAAATTTGATGAAGAGGAAATTACCAATAATCAAATAAACACATTAAAATATAATCAAAATAAGTTAAATGAAATTACACATGATGAAGAGGAACAAACCCAATGTGAAGAAAACTTAAAGACATCTAGAATTAATCCTAACCATCCTCTTGAACAAGTATTAGGAAATCCAACTTTTGGAGTTCAAACTAGATCAGACCTAAGAAACTTGAGTCAAATTGCATTAATATAAAAAAAATATAACCAAAATCAATAGATGAGGTCTTACCCGACACTGATTGGATAATAGCTATGCAAGAAGAACTAGCACAATTCGATAGAAATGAAGTGTGAGACTTAGTACCTCCACCATTAGATAAATCAATAATAGACACTAAATGGGTATTTAGAAACAAATTAAACGATCAAGGAGAAATCATAAGAAATAAAGCTCGATTAGTAGCTAAGGAGTTTAGTCAAGTAGAAGGATTAGACTATGATGAAACTTATGCCCCAATATCTAGGCTTGAGTCAATTAGGATGTTGCTATCTTATATGACACATAAAGGATTCAAGTTATACCAAATGGATGTCAAATCTGCATTTTTAAATGGAGTAATAAAAGAAGAGGTATACGTAAGTCAATCCCCAGGTTTTGAGAGCTTAGAATACCCTAATCAGGTATATAAATTAAAAAAAAGGCCTTATATGGATTAAAACAAGCTCCTAGAGCCTGGTATGAGAGACTATCTTCATACTTAATCTCAAAAGGCTTCAGACAAAGTCAAATTGATGCAACTCTTTTCATAAAAACCTTGAACCAAGATATTTTTATTGCTCAAATATACGTATATGATATAGTCTTTGGATCAACAAATTCAAACTTCTTAAAAGAATTTACAAATCTAATGGAACAAGAATTCGAAATGAGTTTAGTAGATGAGTTAAACTTCTTCTTAGATTTACAAATAAAACAAACAAGAGACGGTAACTATATATACCAAAATATGTATGCAAGAGAATTAATTAAAAAATTTGGCATGGAAAATGCAAAATACATTAAAATACCTATGGCAACAAATGTTATATTAAATGAAGATAAAGAAGGAAAACTGTAGATCTAAAGTACTATAGGAGTGTCATAGGTAGTTTATTATACTTAACTGCAAGTAGATCCGACATACTATTTGCAGTATGTGTGCTAGGTATCAAACTTGTGCTAAGGAATCAAATTTAACACATGTCAAAAGAATCCTAAGATACATTAAAAGAATAATTAATGTAGGTATGTGGTACCCAAGATCTAGTACCTTTGAGTTAGTAGGATACTCAGACTCAGACTATGCAGGGTGCAAACTAGATAGAAAAAGTACTAGTGGAGGGTGTTAACTCTTAGGATCATGATTAGTAAGCTGGTTCAGTAGGAAGCAACATTGTATTTCTCTTTCTACAACTAAAGTAGAATACATAGCATTAGGAGAATGTGTGACACAATTATTACGGATGATGCACACACTTAAAGATTTTGAATTAGATTACAAAAAGGTCAAAACATTAGTTAATAACATAAGCTCAATAAATTTAACTAAAAATTCAATCCATCACTCACGTACTAAACACATTGATGTTAAACATCATTTTGTAAGAGATCATGTGGCAAAGGGTAGTATTGAACTCAACTATGTTGAGTCCAAATCTAACCTTGCTGATATCTTCACTAAACCACTTCCGGAAGCTGAATTTAGTATGCTTAGAAGACAACTAGGATTATGCTTGGTAGACTAAGATGCTTTCATGTTCATTCCTCAAAATTTATTTTGAAAAGTAATATTATATTATTTGTAAGGAAATTTAAAAATCAATCTAGCCTAGGTAAATTTAGATTTCATGATCCTATAGACCTAGGTAAGCCTTCACATCTCACAAACACCTATGATTATCTGTTTGTGTATTGAGCCATAAAGATGGTCGTGAGATGTTAGAACGACACCCCTGGTTCCAAATGTAGATTTAGTGCATCGACATGAACCAACACGGGGTTGACAAGAGTATATCAATCACTTCGGTGACTAACTCTAATTCAAAGTTTGATGATAATTCTATATCACTTGAGCTAGTAAAGAGTTAGACATTTGTTTTAAGGAAAAATTTTAGATGTGTATTTTTAAGTATAAAAATAATATTTTAGAATTCATGCTTGAATAAATCTTCTATCACATTTGCATCATCTTGAAAATATTGAAAATTTTAAAGTTCATTCAAATTTTTAGCTATTATTAAGGGGGAGTTAGAAAATTTTGAAGAAATTTTGGTATTTAAAAAATATTTTTATTGAGAGGGAGTTAGCATTTTTGAAAAATTTTAGAAATTGAAAAATGTTGTTATTAAGTGGGAATTAGAATTCTTGAAAAGTTTAGAAATTTGAAAAATATTTTTATTGAGGGGGAGTTAGCATTTTTTGAAAATTTTGGAATTTGAAAAATATTTTTTATTGAAGGTAATTTTTTAAAATTAGACCTTTAAAGAATTTTAATGTGGAGTTTTAAAGATTTTTTAAAATTTCAAACACATTTTAAGGGAAGCATTGATAAATTTTGAAAATTTTGACATTAAGAGTTCTGAAATTTTTAGAAATTTAATCTTTTAAAAATTTTGAATTCGAAAAATATAGGGAGAGATCCCATCTTTAAAAGAAAATTTTATTTAAGGGGAGTATTGATAAATTATTTTCAAAACTTAAGCATTTTTTATAGAGCTTGATCTATAATTTGAAAGCTTTAATTCTCATCTTATGACATTTTTGAACTTAAAGTTGATTTTGATATATGTCAATGGGGGAGAGAGGAGATTTAAAGTTAGAGAGAAGAGACTTAAAAGAGGGAGATTTAAAGTTCTTTATGCATATGAGCATTTCGTGCATATACATTTTTAACTCAATGTATTTCTGATATATGCTTTAATTAGATATTGCAGTTTGATTCTCCTAACTTTAACTAATGTGTTTTCATACATCAAAAAGGGGAGATTATTGATGCAAAGAGCATCACTCCTTGGTTTTGATGTATGAACCATAGTTAAAGTTATGACTTACTTGTGTTCTAATATCAGTGTTAAGTGTGCAAACTTAACAGAAAGTCCTAATAGGTCATGTTGACCATATACTAGGCAGATGTCTTGATAGATCAGGAGGACCGGACACCAAGCATGAAGTCCAGATGGATCGTATGGACAAAACATTTATCATGAAGACTGGTTGGGTCATGAGACTAAACAATCGGTAAAAACTCTAGTTGGGTCAGGTAGACTGGACAGCTGGTGGAAGCTCTAGTGGGTCAGATCGGTTGTCAAGAACGGTAAGTCCGACAGGTAGCTGGTAGGTAAGCCTCGAGTGGAGAGGTGAGGTCGAGTCCTCTGTAGGGGGACAAAGCTAGGCGTCGATCCGACGGATAGTCCTTTTGAGACTTTGAAGTTGAGATCGAGCAGTATTACTACTGCTATCCTGTGTTGTATTATCTATTTGGGCTAATCTTGTTTTGTAGGGATCAGTCGACTGAATGGATTCCAGTCGACTGAAGTTCAGTCGACTCGGTTTAGTTTAGTCGACTGGATGCACACTTGGCAGGATTAGCTGGTAATCGATCGAAAATCTGGCATCGCAAATGGAAAGAGTTTCAGTCGACTAGGGGAGGTTCAATCGACTAGAGAGCCAAACTTCGATCACGGGCGGGTGACACGAGTCGGGAGTTTTCAATCAACTGGAAGACCAGAAGTTCCATATCAACGGACTGATGTGGAGTCGACTGGAGGGTATTCCAGTTGACTGGAAAAGCTTTATAAAACAAGTGCTCGACCAGCTCTGATAAGAAGACTACTACTACGTTGAAGTGCTGCTAAAATTTGTTCTCGTCCACAAGAGCTTCAGTTCCTCACAAAGAGGCTTTTTTGACACTCCATGCCTACTTCAAAACTTCCATTAGTGTCGGTATAATATAACTCTTAATTTCTTGTATTTATTTTTGCTTGTATGTACTTAACTTCAAAGAGAGGGAAGAGTGTTACCCATCTCATATTTTTATAAAGAACGAACCCCTCCGAAGTCGAGAGTTCTCGAATCGGAGGGTATATAGTGATTTCCCATCGAGGTAGCTCTCGGAAGAGCTACGGGCCTTGGAGTAGAAACTCAGTTAGGGTTGTGAATCAAGTAAAAGAAGTTGTCTCTATTTCATTTCATTTCCACTGTATACTCTTTAATATTTAAAAATATAAAAATAAACTTTAAATTTCAAAAGAAAATTATAACTTTCGAGATTCACTCCCCTCTCTCGGAGTATCTCGATCCTACACAATGCGCAGTACTTGCAGAGGCACAGGGGAGATGCTCTCGCTCTCGACGACAAAGGGTGACTATGTTAGTGTCAGCCCTTAGTGTCAATCATGAGATGATTGATTATGGATCATGTGTATCATATTTCATTAATAAAAAGGAAAGGATTGTTTATTATATTTACTTTATGCATGTGCCAGCTAAAATAAATATAATAATGCCCTTGAATAGTAGGTTCTAATCTACAGTATATCAATTGGTAGAATTGATTATGAGAAGTTATAGAGAACACTATTTTTAATATTTCTAGTCGAGTATTAATATACAAGGGCAATATAAATACATTGAGACTAGCATGTAGGTCAATGGATGACTTGATCTCACAAGTCATGGATATGTGATATCATTGACACATGGGTATATATATTAGAGAATATATATACTGAATTGACCCGCCATGAGAAAGTATCATGGATCGTTATATAAGTGTCATATACTTTCTCATGTGACTATTGGTATGAATAGTCCTTAGACCTGAAGTCACTACGGTTCCCTACATAAGAAGTTATGTACTTTGGTATCGTCTAACGTCACACCGTAACAGGGTGACTATAACGACGATCACTGGGTATGTAACGAATTATGCGGAGGGATGTGAGTGATGTAGATGGGATCTATCCCTCCTATATGATAGGAGTGATATCTTTGGCCTCTTGATAGAGTAGGACCACGAAATGCATGACCATGCTCAAATGAGTCAATATGAGATATTGAGCTCATTTGTTTGAGTGAGTCTACTTGGGGATCAAGAAATATAAAGATCGATAAGGGGATGACACGGTCTATGCCTCATTGATCGATCTAAGATATCAGAGATAGAAGGACACCGTCATACATGATAATAGTCACAGAAAGGTTATCGGATCACGACGATCTTGTAACTTGGTTAGCAATGATGTATTGCTAGATGCCGCTCATTGCTTATGTATCTAAAAGAGGCTTAGGTACATTGCCAATGTTACAAGAGTCTATAGGGTCACACACAAATGACATTCTTTTTGGAGATGGTTTCTTTTAGTTGGACTAAGAGGACAATTGAGCATATGGCCAAGATTTGAGTTAGACTCAAACTGGTTAAACTTGAGTTAGACTTAAGTTGAACCATGGAAGATGATTCATCATCATGCATGATTAATTTGATTAATCATGCATGGGAATACCAAGAGCCTTGGTATTCATGATGAGAATTCATGAAGGAGAATACCAATGGTCTTGGTATTAAGAGATGTCTTAATGAGGAGATAATGACATTGATGGCTATGGGATTAAAATGACTTTTTGGTATTTCACGTTGATGACACTTGGGTGTGGCTTTTGTTTGGGCGTGCAAACCAAAAGGGCCAAGAGAAAGAGTTCTCTTATCTCATCCTTCCTCTCCTTCTTCTTCCAAAAGGAGTTCTTGGCATTTTGCTAGGGGTTGCTAGCACAACGTGACTCCAAAGCTAGTGTGGGTGTCAGTGTGGATACCATTGATATACGGTTAATCTTACCGTATTGAGATCCGATAGCGTTTGGAAAAGTGGGATTGCGAAGGGCACGCACCAAAGGTATATTTCTCCTCTAGATAAGATCTAGACTAGATAGAAAATGATTTATATAGTTTTGCATAGATCTCTGGTGGGATCCAGTATAATTATTGTTTCTGCTGCGGTTGTGCGAAGTATTCGCCCGCGATGTTGTGAACATAAGATTCGGAGTTTTTCTCAACAAACTACGCATAGTAGGGACCTGGCCACCCCAGCAGTCAACACTGTGGAGGGTTCCACTTGCACGGTTGCAGTGCCTGGGAGCCAAGTTCATGCCGACAACGATCAGGCAGCGCACCTGGCACAGGCTGATTAGCAGGCACTAGAGGGCGGGGTCGCGCATGGTGAGGGTGTGGGTGGTGTGCCAACCACCGCGCCATCCATCCAACGCGCGGTGCTGCCTGACAACCCCCGGTGGGCTTAGGGCATGCCGATAGTACAACTGCGCCTGCGGACAATGAACCGCGGAGTGTCAGGGCTAGCATTGACGGCGCCACTAGGAGTGTCACCTTGGGCTCTATGGACACTGAGGCCACTACAGAGGGGGCGAGCAGCAGCAAGGGCATGCCCTCTGAAAGGGGATGAGGTCATTTGGCAACCAATTGGGCGGCGACGGGCGCGAGGAACCCTTGCTCACCACTCATGAAGCTAGTGACATTGAACATCAGGGGATTCCATAATACCCTGAAGCATTGGGAGGAGGGGGGGGGGGTTGTAACACCTCTTCAAGAGCTAAGGGACACAAGTGCTTGCCTTACTCGAGATGAAACTCATGGAGGAGCATCTCTCTGCCATCCTTAGCCGTTGCTTCATCGGTATGGGCTAAGTTCATGATTTTGCCTTATCTAACCGTGGATGTATTTTAGTTCTTTGGGTTAAACACCAAGCTACATTGGAGCTACTTGAGATGGCGGAACAACACATTCATTGTTGCCTACATTGTCTTGTCACCAAGAAGACATTCCTTGCCACTTTTGTGTACAATCTTCATTCAATTGTTACTCGGAGACCACTTTGGAGTGCCCTTGCTCGCCTAAGTGAGACCATCTCGGAGCCTTGGATAGTGATGGGCGATTTCAACTCATTCCTTACCATGGAGGACAACGAGGGAGGCCAGTCACCCTCCAATTATGAGCGATGGGATCTCAACTTGTTGGTGCACACATGCGACTTGGCGGACCTAAATTCTATTGGATGCGACTCACATGGACTAATGGTATGGTTTCATCCAAGCTTGATCGTGCTATGATTAATTCTCATTAGATGACAGTGGCGTATGAAAGTCTTGCAGAGTTCACACCGTCGGGGTGCCTATCGGATCATTCGTGTTGCATTGTGTCCACATTCAAGCGGAAGATCGCACTATGTGGCCCTTCAAGTTCTACAACATGTGGACGGTGCACGACGACTTCCAATGGCTAGTGTCGGAGTCATGGGAGGAGACGTTGTTGGGCGTTGCACAATTTGCCCTCAAGGCTAACCTTACACGGCTTAAACGATGGTTGCAGGAGCTTGATCGCCTATATTTTAGCCATATCGCCGAGAGGGCAAAAATAGTGAAGGCAGAGCTAGAGGTGGAGTAGAGAACTATGTTGGGCGTTGTGGGGCAAAGCACAACCCTGGGCACTGGTCAGGGTTGTGCACAACCTGGTCTTTCCAAACCACCAGTGGAGGCATGCGACTTACCTGAGCTGGTAGTGGGCGCAGTGAGCGGAGGGCAGCAGCACACATAGACAATAGACGGAGGGTAGGGTGCTGACAGTGGCACCCGACCTACATATGTAGAGTTGCGATGGAAGACCACTTTGCTTGCGGATGCGGAGCACCTTTTCTACCAACAACGGGCGAAGTTGGCCTACCTAAAAGGCAGTGACCACTGCACATGCTTCTTCGACGATGTGGTCAAGCGTAACAACAAGAGGAATGCCATCATATCTCTTACAAAGGGATGCGGCGAGCGAATGACTAGTTAGGATCGAAGGCCTGGCTAGAAGGAGGGATGAATAGCCTTTCTTGATTATTCTACAAGAGTTGTTAGCGAAAGCGCAAATAAAATGGAAGCTAAAATAAAATTAAACAAGACAACGCTAACACAAGCCTTTAATGTGGTTCATGACCTCTTGCCGCTAGTCCATGATAATCCTTTAGGTGGATCACTCCTTCAACCCTTCATTATTTTCTCCTTTAGATAAACACTGTTAAAGTATTGAAAATACAATCAAAGTTCCACATCGATAAGACATGAAATCATGTGCTTATAAGATGAAAAGATATCTCCATTGGTATGAGGCTTTTTGGGTAAAACCCAAAAACAAAACCATGAGGATTTAGGCCCAAAGTGGACAATATCATACCATTGTGGAGATATGTGGATCTTATAGGCACTAACAATTGATTCGACACAGTTTTTGCCCCTTATCAACATACAGTAGTATCAGAGCCACTTGCAAAACATATATTTCGTTATGATGATTTATATGTGATATAAATTTATATTTTTCATGTTTTCTATGAGATATAAAACAAGTGCATTATGGGTACATAAATTTTAGGCTTAGTATGTTGATAAGGGGCAAAAACTGTGTTGAACACGGGATGCTCCAGAAACGAGGGTCTTGGGTTCATATTGATGGATAAAGGGTAGCAACTCAATTCAAGGAGTTGAGTTGAAAATAAAATTTTGCTTCGGGAGTGTTACCCCATGAGGCCCCGCAAGGGGTGCTGCCCCTTGACCCTGCCCGCTGATGCACGCGAACGCGACCTCAAATCTCACGACGGAGACCGTCGAGGACTCGAAGTGCGTGCTCGCGCTCAACGCCCGCAAGTGCACGGATGTCGTTAAGTAATAAAAGATTATCGATCCCACAGAGACTGAGATTCGAGTACCGATTTGTTTAGTGGGTGAAATTGTTCGGAAGTCAAATCTAAGGGTTGCGATTGTGAGGGTTGTCGGTGGACTAAACTCTAGTTTGGTGTCACATAGAGGAAGAAAGGAGCTTGCCGTGAGATTCTTTAAAAGGGATTCTAGGACTTCGATTTCGCTTGTGTGTCGCAAAACATGCTATCAACTAGGTGTTGTCTAAACCTCTACCTATGGTTTTATGGAAGGGACATCATACACTCTCCTGATGAGCCAATGCATCGATCGGGAGCTATCTCTGCCTTACAAGGACGGGATAGGCAGTACGAGGATGTCGAATCAATCCCTGCGACGAACCGTTTCCAGTTCTATCGCATCCTTCTACCCACGGTTACAGGAGATCATGTTTACCCCTAGGTTCCTTGTATAAATCCCCTAAATATTAAATACAAGGGTTGTCACCCCTCGTATCGCCTAAGCACAGCAGGTAGAAAACCAAATACGCATAGATATTGGTATAAACAAATTCCAATTGCAAATTCAAACTCAAAAACAGAATTCAATTTAAAGCAACATGTCATGCGCACACAAGCTACTCCCTTATCTTAGAATCGAAGGAACTACTCCATAGATAGAAGATGAGAATCACAAGGCATGTTCATGTTCGAATATATCAGAAATAAAATGCAAGAACAAGAAGTTACAATGTCAATGTGGCCTTCTCTCCGGCGTTGAAGTGCAGAACTTGGACCTCCGGCAGCGTTCTTCCTCCCAAGTTGCGAGTTTCCGAAGCTTTTTAGGGCTTCGGTGTGTCATCCCAACCGTCGTTCCTCCCCACTAGGGTTTGGGCAGAGCTCTTCTTATATAGTCATCACATCGGATCGCTGCAAAATCCAAAAAAAAAACCCTAGTCACGTCAATCTACTGGGCCGCCAAACGGCCGTGTGTTTCCACATGACCAAGCCATGTGTGGCCCTGGGGTGGCTGATCTCGCCCATTGGACATGACCGTGTGTAGCCACATGCCCTGGCTGTGTCACATTCTGCATCTAGCTGCAAAATGCCCTTCTTTTGCTCCGAAAGTGCATCTTTTTCCCCCTAAATGCTATCCTGCACGCAAAAGTACAAAGAACAGTCCTCCGAATTAGAAAATAGGAAATGTATGCAAAACAAAGTGACATATGTATGAAACTAACATGAAATGTAATGAGATGTGAGCGAAAATTACTCCTAAAATCCTATATGTTTTGCTTACATCACTTCCCCCAGACTTAAATCTTTGCTTGTCCTCAAGCAAACCTCAGTGTCATGAAATTTTAAAAGGATATTGTTCCATACTTAGCATGTTAACTAAATTTATCAAGTGGTATTTACAATCAAAGAAAAATAAATATATTCTAGAAATTCACTACATTAGCTCCTCGTGCTCGTGCTAAGCGAATCATTCTTAGGGGATACTCATTCCATGGTGAGTTAAGTCGTCATCCTATAGCTTTCCTAAGGTCTCCGGCTTTAAGGCACTTACTTGCCCAAAGCTAGGGTCGTTCCCTAGATCTAGCACAAAGTCTCAAAGGCATGCTCGGTATTGAGAGAAATTGATAGGTGTTTCCCCAATAATCTAACTCGGTCTCAAAGGGGCACCTAGCCATTTCCACCCACAACAACTTTTTTTTTTCTCATAATCTTTTTTTCTCTTTCTTTTCTTTTTCATTTCTTTCTCTCTCTCTTATTTCTCTTTTCTTTTCCTTTCTCTCTTTTCTTTTCTGGCTCACTAGGATTTTGATTTTTCCGAATGGGCTTTCACAATCCGAGCATCTCCAGTAACTAAAATGCTAGTCTTAGGGTCACCTGTGGATTCCAAAGTACTAGACTACTGAGATGAATCATAACTAGGTATGTACTAGACTCTCCCTTTCAGAATGTTCAACATGTGTAGGTGTAAAAATAGAAGCTAACTAGTGTAAGTCTAGGATATCCATTCAAAGCCAACAAAATGAAATACCACAAGGTAAATAAAGTTATACTACTCATGGAAATAACTCATGAAGAAAACTCTAAAAATACTACTGAGGCAGCTTTACAGATAGCAAAAACTAAGTGCTGAAAGAAATTCAACAACCTATGCATGAACAAATGAATGCTAACAATAATGCAAATATCAGGAAAGAAACTACTGCTAAAAATAAAATAAAATTTGGGGCCCCCTAGACTTAAATGAAAGTATACCTCTAATATGGTGGACGAGGTGGAAAATCTGGAAGCCTCGGTATCTCGGGATCCTGGGAGAATGTGCTGCTGAGCCACTGATGCCACATGTACATGTAGTCGATCTGAGAGTTGGTGGATGCAGCAGCTACTCGGTGCTCCTCCTCCCTAGTCCACTGTGCTGCCGCATCTCCTGGCGGTAGGCGGCCTCATCCTGGCGATGGGCAGCCTCCTCCTGGAAGTAGATGCGAGCCTCGTCGTAGAACTCCTTAGCCCGCTAGAAGTGCTCCCGGAAACCCTGGAACTCCGCCTGCATGTAGGCACTCTCCTCCTCCCATCGCTGCCTCTGCGTCTACTGCTCGACGTATATGTCGTCGAGATGCGATCGGAACTCCGAGAAATCATAGGTTGACGTACCTGCATCCTGCTGAAAAGTGGAAAAAGGTGGTGCAGGTGCAGGCTCATGTCAGCGTGGACTAAGGTGGGCTCCTATGCATGTGTGGACTGGAGGGAGAGTGATGCAAAGGGGGAGAGATGGATGACGATGTGGATGGTCCCTCATGTGGAGGGGACAACACTATCAGGTCCAAGCGCCAGTTGGCGCATGTAGTGATGGTGGTACGAGCAGGGTCGGGGAGCCTAAGGGTCGTCAGATTTTTCCTTACAAATCATAAGGAGTGTCCTCTCACAATCATCTTCATATTCATGCACACTCCTAGGTCGATCCTAGGGCTCCCCTCTGTAGGAGTATTGGGAATACAATCAAAGACCCACATTGGTAAGACATGGAAAAGATCATGTGCTTATAATATGAAAAGATATCTCCATTGGCATGAGGCCTTTTGGGTAAAGCCAAAAAACAAAACCATAAGAACTTAGGCCCAAAGTGGACAATATCATGTTATTGTGGAGATATGTGAATCTTATAGGCACCAACAATTGGTATCAGAGTCATGGTCCATGTCAAGCTATGAACCTCGAACGAAGGAAGTTGAGCTCCCATGTCCAGATCAAGAGAATCAGACACCAGGCAGGAAGTCCAGTTGGGTCGGAAGGACAGAACAACTGGCAGGAAGTCCAGTTGGGCCAGAAGAGCTGGACAATTGGCAGGAAGTCCAACTGGGTCAAGAGGACCAGACAGTTGGCAGAAAGTCCTGGTGGGTTGAGGATCGGACATCAAGCAGAGGATGTCCTTGGAGGATGGATAGGCTTGAGGGGGGGGGGGGGGTCAATGTAGTCCTTCGTTTGAGGGGGAGATTGTAGGAGTATTGGAAATACAATCAAAGTTCCACATTAGTAAGACATGGAAAAGATCGTGTGCTTATAATATGAAAAAGATATCTCCATTGGCATGAGACCTTTTGGGTAAAGTCCAAAAACAAAACCATGAGGGCTTAGGTCCAAAGTGGACAATATCATGTCATTGTGGAGATATATGAATCTTATAGGCACCAACACCCTCTATACTCTCTAATGCAGTGTAGAAGGGTCATAAGCTTGCTCCCCCGTCAACTCGGTCTAAAATATCCGAGAGTTAAACCCAATAGGGGTTCTTCTCTCTCCCCCACTAGGCAAGCAAAAGCATGAATTCCATTGGTAAAAGGTCCATTCATGCTTAATGTTAAAAATCCTAAAAGTTATCCTACCCTCTTCGCTCTCTCTACCCGTTAAAATTTTCGCCTCTAAGGTGTAGGGGATCGATGGGTGTGTATGTGGTCAGCTAGAGGGGGGTGAATAGCCCTCAATCGTTCAATGGTGGAATTCGTTCGTTCTCGTTGCGTTGCTTTCTTACGATTATTGTTAGCGCAACGGAAACAATAGAAACAATAATAATACTAACAACAAATAAGTATACGCAAACACACACGATATACGTGGTTCGGAACCGAATGGTTCCTTCTCCACGGGTGAGCTCTCCGAGCTCTAGTTATGCGCACGACACTAACTAAACTCCTTCTCGACTACACGTTGGAGGTGGAGAAACCTCTCACAAGCTATTACAACAAGCAATATATGAAATACAAGCAATACAAAGACAAATACGAAATACACGTAAAGAACACTTTACAACGCTTTCTTTGAACCCTTTGCTTGTATCTTGCTTTAGATGGCTCTTGAAGGTCTGGAATGCAGCAGCAATTCCCTTCCAATAGCTTCACAAAAGTCTTGGCAAAATCCTCCCACTTGAACTCTATTTATAACCTACATCAAGTTGTTTTCGCGCCCAGCAGTCGACTGCCCCTGTAGTCGTTGTCTCACAACGGCCAGATCCACGTTGGATAAGTTCCAATGGATCACCTACTAGTCGACTGCCAGTCCATGACAGTCGACTAGTGACCTAGTAGTTGGTGCCGCACCTCAGCATTACGTGCATTCTCACGACATTCCCATCGATCATTGCCATCCCTCGGCGATCATGTTGACATCAATCGACAACCAGTCCATGGCAATCGACTGCCAAGCACAAAACCGCAAGTCTTACACCAGTCGAACCCTAGTCAACTTGGATCAGTCGACTGACACCTATGCCAGTCGACTGCTGTCGGGCAAAATCTCAAACACCAAGTTGTTTGAGCATCCGACCGTCGGGTAAACCCTCAAACATCAAGTTTGAGCCTTCGACACTCAGTCTTAGCCACTTGGCCAAGTCCACCTTATCCCTCATGGAGTTCTCCACCGAAGCTCTCTTCTCTCGGCCTACGTTCCTCATATGCGTCAAGCACACGACTTCGCAACGCCATCTTTCACGTCTCATGCCCTCGAAGTATGCTTCCCTTGGGCCTCACTCCATTCGCTCCCCGTCCGACAGTCCCTCTGATGCACCAAGCGCATGACTTCGCAATGCCATCCTTCACCGACTCAAGGACCCCGAGCCTAGTGAACTTACCAAGTCCTCAAGACTTCCCACATGCACCAAGCGCACGACTTCGCAATGCATTTCTCACCAAGCACCAAGCGCACGGCTTCGCAATGCTTTGGACTTTTCAACACCAAGCTCCATGCTTGGATTTTCCATGCCAACACCATGTTGAACTTTCCCATGACAATCCCATGTCATGAGTTTTGTCCATCATCAAAATACTATCCAAGGTACTGCTCGAGTCAAACTCGAGTCAACCTGGGCCGATTGCACCAACAATCTCTCCCTTTTTGATGATTGACAAAACTACCATCTCAAGTCTACCAATTCTCCCATATTGGCAATTCTCATGTCCCAATGAGAATTCCAATGAACCCTAATTGGTAACTTGGTAACTTCTCTCCCTTTTTGACATTACATAAAAAAGGTCCTCCCCAAGGGTATGAATGTCTCATATCCCAATGAGATCTTACAATCTCTCCCTTGGAGGAACACATGTCTACAATCTTACTAGTGATCCCATATCACTTAAAGAGAGGCAACCCAATTTTCCTCCCATGAGGAAATACATATCCATCCTCCCATGATGGATACCTCCCCCTAGAGGCTTGCGCCCCCTTGACCATTGCACCAATCAATGTCTTTGGAGAGTCCCTAAGCTAATAGGAATATTTGACCAATCAAAATTAAGGCAACATTCAACAATGAACTCTCATCCACCTTAAAATTGATACTCTCCCTAAACCCTTCTCCTAATCCATGTCTAATGGATTTCCACCCTTTCTAATCCTCTCCCAAGCATATCCTAGGGTTAGGAGTGGTTAGGGGACCTTAACCTAGCTGAACATGGGCCTAACCAACAAGATTTACCCGAAATCAGCTTGATCGATCAAATCGAAATCAATCACGGTGCCACTATCGATCGACCGCCTCCGACAATGACCGGATAATCGATTTGAATTCTGACTTTTTGAAATCCATAAGTAAATATACATAAGTTTAAAATTCTTGAAATTTGGTATGTATATTACTTATCATAAACACTATGGGTGAAAAATATTTGAAAATTATTTTACCCACTAAATTAGGAGATTGATATAAAGTCCAAAAGTTGAGAAAAGCTTCAATAAAGAGCCCTCTTTGTATCATCCCATTCAATAGTGATAGCTATCAAAAGATAAGCTTCACCAAGGGTTTTCAAAATATTTTCAAAATGTTTTTGAAACCTTTAATTTCTTTTTCCTAAACATCTCACTTATATCTAGATGTGTAAAACACATACAAGTCAAGTTTTTTGTGAGATGTGGGTTTTTGTCCTTTTAATGGTTTCATGCATATTTCTAGGCAATATTATTTGAATCCCATCAAACCATGTCATAGTCCTTAAATCCATTTTTAGTTATATGCATGATGATGATTATGACATAAATATAATTTAACTAAGCATGTGCCAAAATCATGATGTCATGGCATGTGAATGACATTTAAGCATACATGACATATAAAGATAAGTCTAAAACATGATCATGACATTTTTATAGATAAAAATGAAAATGATGTCATGACATGGCAAGACAAATAAATCATGGCAAGTAAAATATACTAAGGTATGGAATACCTAAGTGTTAAATCCAAGTTGTCATTTCTAGGAATTAATTCCATTTTGCCTTAAAGTCATTTTCTCCCAAGTGTGTCATAAACCCAAAATGACACATCAATACCTCTAAGACCTAATTGTGCCAATTTAATCATTTTTCAACTTCTCAAAGCATATTGGCACACCCTAATGTGTCAACTCACAATGGCTAGGTTAACTACCCATCCACTTAGTGTTGACACACCCTAACCCATCTAGCGTGAATCGATCACGCTCTTAGGAATCCAATACCTATTGGAGCTCCTTGGGTTAACAAGGTATTCCCTATGGATAACTCCCCTAGATACCTTACTAATGATCCTTTTAGGCTTTAAAGCCATAGTCTTTTGGGTCTTTCCTAGGTCAACTCTAGAGGTGACTCCTCCTTTGACCTTCCTAGTGGCTACATTTGAGTTCTTTGAGGTCTTAGCCACTAAGCAAACACCATGGCTAGTCTTAGGGATAACTTCCCTATTAGCTTTGGTTTTCCTAGACCTAGATGTTGTTCCATAATTAAATGGAACATTGTGATAGGACATAGGTTTGTGACCCAAACCTTTCTTGCCCTTAGACCGCTCTTGTTTCCTAGGCCTTGACTTTTGTACATTAGACCCCTTAACCGAATTTGTGATTATTGCTAGGGTCTTCTCAAGTTTTTCTAGCCTTGAGCTCAAGACTTGGTTTTCTAGCTCTAATTTCCCTAATTTTGAATTTTCACTTATCTTTTAGGAAATGTTCTTCTTCTTAGGCATGTGTCTGCCCTTCTTAGGGTTAATGCCTAGATTTTCTTCTATTCTTCTAATGGACTCCTTTGTAAGATATTTCTAGAATTATGAGTCCTAGGTTTGTCCTTAGTTACATGAACATGCTTGACACCTAGGCAAACATATTTCTTCCTACTAGCATGCTTTTCATTGATAATTGCAAGAGAGCTAAAATAATTCTTAGCATGCTTTTTAACTTTAGGAATTGAAGATGCATAATTTAAATTTACCTTAGGGTTAGCTTGGGAAGCTCCCCCTACATAAGATACACCTTCTTGCCCTTTCTTCCTCCCCCTAGGGCATTGGCTTCGGTAGTGCCCACTTTGGTTGCATTTGAAGCACACAATGTGCTCTTTGTTCTTAATTGAGGGAACTCCGGCATCCTTTGACTTTGAGTTGACTTTTGGTGTCGATGCCTTTTCCTTAGCCAATTTAGGGCATTTGCTCTTGTAATGCCCTTTCTCCCTACACTCAAAGCATATTATGTGATTTTTATTTAAAATAATAACACTTGAGTTACCTAGGGAGGTGGTGGAGGCCTCTTCACTTCTTCTGGAGGTAGAAGCTTCATTTTGATCTTGCTCCGGAATGGAAATCCTTTCCTCCCCCTCAATGCTAGAGGTGGAGGTCTCCACCAAATCATCCACATCTTCGAATGTGGATGCCAATTCTTCCACGACATTCTTCTCCACTTGTGCCGATTCAGGATTCTTATGGAATTCAACCACCTTATTCCACAAATCCTTTGCATCCCTAAAATTTCCTAGTCTAGACCAAATATGGTTAGGAATCAAATCACTAAGTAATTTAATTACCTCGAGATTTGTCTTGAAATCCTTCATTTGGTCTTGGGTCCACCTTGATTTTTCTAGTGGCTTATTTTCTTTGTCCCTAGGCACTTCAAAACCATTTTCAATGATTAACATGAAATCAAAATCGGTTTCGAAATATACCTCCATCCGTTTCTTCCACCAATCAAAATCTCCATCGAATTTCGGTGGATGGATGTTGTAGCCGGCCATCTTATAGTGCTCTCGCGGCGGTTAGTCCTTGAAGAGCGACCTTGGCTCTGATACGGGGATCGATCGGTGTGTATGTGGTCGGCTAGAGGGGGGTGAATAGCCCTCAATCGTTCGATGGTGGAATTCGTTCATTCTCGTTGCGTTACTTTCCTACGATTGTCGTTAGCGCAGCGGAAATAATAGAAACAATAATAATACTAACACAAATAAGCGTACACAAACACACACGATATACGTGGTTCGAAACCGAATGGTTCCTACTCCACGGGCGAGCTCTCTGAGCTCTAGTTATGCGCACGACACTAACTAAACTCCTTCTCGACTACACGTCAGAGGTGGAGAAACCTCTCACAAGCTATTACAACAAGTAATATATGAAATACAAGAAATACAAAGACAAATACGAAATACACATAAAAAAACACTTTACAACGCTTGCTTTGAACTCTTTGCTTGTAGCTTGCTTTAGATGGCTCTTGAAGCTCTGGAATGCAGTAGCAATTCCCCTCCAATAGCTTCACAAAAGTCTTGGCAAAATCCTCCCACTTCAGCTCTATTTATAACCTGCATCAAGCTATTTTCCCGCCCAGCAGTCGACTGCCAAAAGGCACCAGTCGACTGTCCCTATAGTCGTTGTCTCACAACGGCCAGATCCACGTTGGATAAGTTCCAATGGATCACCTACCAGTCGACTGCCAGTCCATGGCAGTCGACTGGTGACCTAGTAGTCGACTGTCCAGTCGACTATGGAGTGTTCTGTGCTCACGATATTCCCATCAGTCGACTACCATCCCTCGGCAGTCGACTGCTGTCGACATCACGATCGGGCCGTCGACATCGCCGATCACACCATCCATGGCAATGATCGCCAAGCACAAAACCGCAAGTCTTACACCAGTCGAACCCTAGTCGACTTGGATCAGTCGACTGACACCTATGCCAGTCGACTTCTATCGAGAAAAACCTCAAACACCAAGTTGTTTGAGCATCCGACCGTCGGGTAAACTCTCAAACATCAAGTTTGAGCCTCCAACACTCAGTCTTAGCCACTTGGCCAAGTCCACCTTATCCCTCATGGAGTTCTCCACCGAAGCTCTATTCTCTCGGCCTACGTTCCTCGGATGCACCAAGAGCACGACTTCGCAACGCCATCCTTCGTGTCTCATGCCCTTGAAGTATGCTTCCCTTGGGCCTCACTCCATTCGCTCCCCGTCCGGCGACCCCTTGGATGCACCAAGCGCACGGCTTCGCAATGTCATCCTTCACCGACTCAAGGACCCCGAGCCTAGTGAACTTACCAAGTCCTCAAGACTTTCCACATGCACCAAGCGCACGACTTCGCAATGCATTTCTCACCAAGGACCAAGCGCACGGCTTCGCAATGCTTTGGACTTTTCAACACCAAGCTCCATGCTTGGATTTTCCATGCCAACACCATGTTGGACTTTCCCATGACAATCCCATGTCATGAGTTTTGTCTATCATCAAAATACTATCCAAGGTACTACTCAAGTCAAACTCGAGTCAACCTGGGCCTATTGCACCAACATAAGGAACTCAAAAATTCTAGAACTATCCTAGGGTAGGTTGGGAGTCTTATTCTCATTATCTCTTCCCACCCCATTTTTGCAAATAGGGCTTGAATGTCACCCAACAACCCTAAGGACTCTAGCAAATCTTCATCAAGGTACCTAGTAGCAGTGAGTTTACGAGTAGAAAACATATTATATCTTTCTCTATGTTCATTGTTGCAAAAAAGAAGGGTTGGTAGAGCGTTACCCTCCTCCGAAGCTTGAGGGGCGTCGGTTCTCATTGTTCGTCGCTCCGAAGCACCGGATCGAGATGCTACATGCTTGGTCCTCCTCATCCTTGCTTCTTTGGCTTCCTTGAAGGTTAGAAAAGCTTCTAGGTGGTGGGGAAGAAGAAACCACACGGCTAGGTCAAGAGAAATCGAAGCACACAGCGCAAATGGGGTGAAAACACACGGCTCGCCCTATTTAACCATGTGCGACACAGTCGTGTGCGCCTTGGGTCAATCAGGCACGGTCGTGGAAAAACACATGGCCAGGCCGTGTGTCCCATTTTTCCTCCCCTTTTTACACAACGGTCCGAATTTCCTCATACACTTCGCCGTGTAAGCTAATATAGATTTTATTTTTACCTAACAAAGTTCCTTTATAGTCCTAATTCTAAATGAGATGGAAATCAAAATTCAAATTAACTAAATGCATGCAATACAATCAAAGGGAAATCTAAAAACTAAACTTGGGTTGCCTCCCAAGAAGCGCTTTATTTAAGGTCATTTAGCTCGATCACATTCCACTATCAACTTAACTCTGGAGGTTCAGTGAACCTCCATTCATCCATCTCGGAATCTGGAGATTCCCCTAAATACTTCTTTAATCGTTGTCCATTTACCTTGATCTCCCCTAATTCCCTACTCCATATATCCACTGCACCATATGGATATACCCTTTTTACCTGAAACGGTCTTGACCACCTTGATTTTAGCTTCCCTGGAAAAAGTTTCAACCTGGAATTATACAGGAGAACTAAGTCTCCTTCCTTAAACTCCCTTCTCAAGATGTGTTGGTCATGTCATTTCCTAGTTCTTTCCTTATATGCCTTAGCATGTTCATATGCGTCTCTTCGAATTTCGTCCAACTTGCTTAACTGCAGTTTCCTTTTCTCTCCTATCGCGTAGTAGTCTAAGTTGAGTTTCTTGATGGCCCAGAAAGCCTTGTGTTCTAATTCAACGGGTAGATGGCAAGGCTTCCCGTAGACTAAGTGGAATGGGGTCATGCCTATCGGGGTCTTATAAGCTGTGTGATAAGCCCAAAGAGCATCGTCCAATTTTTGTGACCAATATTTCCGTGATGCCACTACTGTTTTTTCTAGGATACTTTTGATCTCACGATTCAAAATTTCCACCTGTCCGCTAGTTTGCGAGTGGTATGCGGTTGAAACTTTATGGATCACCCCATACTTATGTAGCAATTTTTCGAACTATTTTTCGATGAAGTGAGATCCTCCATCACTGATTACTACTCGAGGAACTCTGAATCTAGGGAATATATTTCTTTTGAACATTTTTATTACGGTCCTAGCATTACAATGGGGTGATGCTATAGCCTCCACCCATTTGGAGACGTAGTCTACAGTGACCAGAATGTATCTGTTTGTTAGTGAAAGCTCTAGAGCCAATCATGTGATGATTGTTGTATGGACTTTATTGTATCATATTCCTATTTATTAAGGCATGGTTATTATATTTACTTATATTGGTGCCAAATAACTAAGTATAATAACGTCCTTAAGTAGAAGGTTCTTATCTATATCAATCGATTGGTTGAATCGATAATGAGATGATATAGAGAACACTACTCTTAATCATTCCTAGTCAAGTATTAACATTCAGGGACAATGTTAATGCGTAGAGACTAGCATGTAGGTCAACTCGATGACTTGATCTCACAAGTCATGGATATGAGATATCAAGTTGACATATGGGTATGCATTGGAGAATTTATATTGAATGTCCCGCCATGAGAAAGTATCATGGATCGTTATATGAGTGTCATATACTTTCTCATGTGACTATTAGTCCTTAGACCTGAAGTCACCATGGTTCCCTACATAAGGAGTTGCATATTTTGGCTTCGTCAAACGTCACCCGTAAATGGGTGGACTATAAAGGCGATTACTGGGTATGTAACAAATTATGCGGAGGGATGTGAGTGATGTAGATGGGATCTATCCCTCCTATATGATGGGAGTGATATCGTTATTCTTGATAGAGTGAGACCACGAAGTGCATGGCCATGCCCAAATGAGTCAATATGAGATATTGAGCTCATTTGATTAGAGTGAGTCTACTTGGAGTTCAAGATATAGATTGTACCAAGGATGACACGGTCTATGCCTCAATTGGTCAATCTAGATGTCAAGAATAGAGGGACATTGTCATATATTGTGAGAGTCACAATTAATAGTCACAGAGGAGATGTTGGATCTCAACATTCTTGTAACTTGGGTAGCAATGATGTATTGCTAGATACCGCTCATTGCTTATGTTCCTAAATCGGTTTAGGAGCATTGCCAACGTTACAAGAACCTATAGGATCACACTCAAAGGGCAATTAGATGGAGATTAGGTTCATATGATGAACCATGAGGATTAGGTTCATGTGATGAACCAAATTGGATTAAGGGTAATCCAAATTAGTCTAATTGAGTTAGACTCAATTTGATTCAAGTGTTGGATGAGTCTAATTTAGATTTGATTCATTGAGTCAATTTAAAATAATGAATAGAGATTCATTAAATCAAATTGACTTGAATCAAATGATTGGATTTGATCAACCATGGAAGATAAGAGGTCAAGTTTGACTTGACTTGAGAGAGAATATGAATGGTCAATTTTGACTTGACCAATTATCATGTCATGGTGACTTGGCATGGGGGCCAGCCAATGATGATGTTCCACATCATCATGGACACATCATGGGGTGCCACCTCATTAGGGAGACCAAGAGTCATTGGCTCTTGGAGTTACATGTATGCATGTAACCCCCTAATGTGGTCGGCCACTATGATGGTGTGCATTAGTGTGTGAAGTTAAGTTGTGTAACTTCATCATCTTCTTCCTTGGTTCTTCCCTCAAGTTCTCTCCCTTCTCTTCCTCATCTTGCCGTGGACTTCAAGGAGTGGTAGCACACTCAAGATTGTCTTTTCTCCACCTATTGCTTGTGTAGATACCAATAGAGGAGTGTACACTTGACACTCTCGAGTTCCGACAATCCGTTTGGACGATTGGGATAAGCGAAGGGCGTTACTTCAAGGGTAAACTTTTAACATGTAGATCTAGAGTACATCTAAAGTTTTAAACACATATATGTAGTTATATTTATTTTCGCACGGATTCGTGGCCGACTTCCGGGGGTTCCACAACGCAAAAAGCGGTTTTTGCAGCTCTGATAGTCCAACAATGGTATCATAGCCACATGCGAAGCATGTATGTGTTTTAATTTTGTAGTTTTGTATTAGATATAAAAATTACAGATCTGTAAGTTTTTGTAAATTTTCTATTTTTATAGATTTTTTGGGTATTTTTCTCGAAGAGTCGAAGCAACAAGTGTTGGGACACTTGTAGGCTTCAACCACCGAGAAAAACTCTTCGGAACGATGAAATCTCGCTTTAGGTTTTTGGGACAGCAACTTAAGTCGCTGAAAGATCAAGATGGGACAACAACTTAAGTCGCTACCACTAACCCCGAAAGGGGCATTGTCATCGGGCCCGGAAATCGCTTAGCGGGACCGTTGCGGAGATGTGACTCATAAAATTGAAAAAACAAAAATAGAAAAATTTATGGAAATTTTTTGTAAAATACATAATTTAGAATTATGTATAATTCTATGATGGTCATGGCCCAAGAACCCCAATATGATTGGATAAATGTGTTGTAATTCATAATACGGCTTGCGTGACGTTTTTGTGGTTGTGCATGTTGTATAGGGTATGTGACCTGCGCGTCGTGCCTCTTCTTTTAAAATTCCAGTTGTAAATAGTTTTAGACTCAAATGTAACTCGAGTTTCATGTTTTAATGTACAAAAATGGAGCGGTGGAAGGTCCACTAGTAGACGGAGTTACGAGGAGGGTGCTGACGACACATGGCGGTCAAAGGAGGCGCTTGGAGAAGCCGCTAACCCTAGGTTGATCGTCCGATCTTCTCATTGGCTTGAGAAGATCGTAATACGGCTATGACCTCATCACAATTAATTTATATATATATATATATATATTTATTTTACTTGTATGTATGTGATGCATGCTAGTAAATTTTTACTTGTATGTATATGTTGCATGCTAGAATATTTTACTTGTATGTATATGATGCATGCTAGTATATTGCTTGTATGTATGTGATGCATGCTAGTGTAGGATAATAAAGGCCTTGATACGTATATGATACACATTCACGATTAGATTAGATCTTAATCGAATCAACTCATAAAATGCCTACTAAGTTTTGATTGTTGGACTTTTTCGAGCCGCAAAAACCGCTTTTTGCGTTTTGGAAACCCCGGAAGTCCGGCCACGGATCCGTGCGAAGATGTATTAAAACTAAAACATGTATGTGTTTACTAAAAACCCTAGATCTACCTTAGATCTAGAAGGTGAGATCATTACCCTCGATGCGACGCCCTTCGCAAATCCCGCCCATCAATGATGTGGCACCACATGCTAAGTCAATGATGATGTGGAGCATCATCATTGGCCGGCCCATGCCAAGTCATCATCATGACATGGAATTTGGTCAAGTCAAACTTGACCTTTCATCTTCCCTCTCAAGTCAAGTCAAACTTGACCTCTTATCTCCCATGGTTGATCAAATCCAACCATTTGATTCAAGTCAATTTAATTTAATGAATCTCTATTTATTAATTTAAATTGATTTGATGAATCAAATCTAAATTAAACTCATTCAACACTTGAATCAAATCGAGTCCAACTCAATTAGTCTAATTAGGATTACTCTTAATCCAATTTGGTTCATCCCATGAACCTAATCCTCATGGTTCATCATATGAACCTAATCTTCATCTAATTGCCCTTATGTGTGTGACCCTATAGGTTCTTGTAACGTTGGCAATGTCCCTAAACCGATTTAGGAACATAAGCAATGAGCGGTATCTAGAAACACATCATTGCTACCCAAGTTACAAGAATGTTGAGCTCCAACATCACCTTTGTGACTACTAATTGTGACTCTCACAATATGTGACAATGTCCCTCTATCCTTGACATCTAGATTGACCAATTGAGGCATAGACCGTGTCATCCTCGGTACAATCTATATCTTGAACTCCAAGTAGACTCTCTCTAATCAAATGAGCTCAATATCTCATATTGACTCATTTGGACATGGTCATGCACTTCGTGGTCTCACTCTATTAAGAATATCGATGTCACCCCCGTCATATAGGAGGGATAGATCTCATCTACATCACTCACATCCCTCCACATAATTTGTCACATACCCAGTAATCGCTTTTATAGTCCACCCATTTACGGGTGACGTTTGACGAAGCCAAAGTATGCAACTCCTTATGTAGGGAACCATGGTGACTTCAGGTCTAAGGACTTATAGTCATACTAATAGCCACATGAGAAAGTATATGACACTCATATAACGATCCACGATACTTTTTCATGGCGGGTCATTCAGTATACATTCTCCAATGCATACCCATGTGTCAACTTGATATCTCATATCCATGACTTGTGAGATCAAGTCATCGTGTTGACCTATATGCTAGTCTCTATGCATTAACATTGTCCCTGAATGTTAATACTTGACTAGGAATGATTAAGAGTAGTGTTCTATATATCATCTCATTATCGATTCAACCAATCGATTGATATAGATAAGAACCTACTACTCAAGGACATTATTATATTTAGTTATTTGGCACCAATACAAGTAAATATAATAACCATGCCTTTATAAATAGGAATATGATACAATAAAGTCCATATAACAATCATCACATGATTGACTCTAGGGCTTTCACTAACAATCTCCCACTAGCACTAGTGTCAATCACCGTAGTATCTAATACCCAATGACCTAGTGTGACCATCATGCTTTTTCTGTGCCAAAGCCTTAGTCAAGGGATCTGCGATGTTAGCCTCTGTGGGTACTCTGTAAATCTTCACATCTCCTCTATCGATAATCTCTCGAATGAGATGGAAGCGTCGTAGTATGTGTTTGGTCCGCTGGTGTGAGTGAGGTTCCTTAGCCTGTGCAATCGCTCCATTGTTGTCACAATAGAGCTCTATGGGATCTGCTATGCTAGGAACCACTCCAAGCTCAGTAATGAACTTGCGGATCCAAACTGCCTCCTTTGCTGCCTCAGATGCAGCAATATACTCGGCTTCTGTTGTAGAATCAGCAACTGTGTTCTGCTTCGAACTCTTCCAGCTCACAGCTCCACCATTCAAGCAAAACACGAACCCTGACTGCGATCTATAATCATCCTGGTCAGTTTGGAAGCTGGCATCGCTGTAACCCTTTACAGCTAGCTCCTCATCGCCTCCAAATATCAAGAAATATTCTTTAGTCCTTCTCAAGTACTTAAGAATATTCTTGGATCATATCCAGATGGACGCCACCGATCTCGATCGGTATCTACTCGTCATACTCAAAGCATACGAGACATCAGGACGAGTACACAGCATGACGTACATGATAGATCCTATAGCAGATGCGTAAGGGATCTTATCCATGCGGTCTCTCTCCTCTCTAGAAGAGGGACTTTGAGTCTTCGAAAGACTCACACCATGTGACATCGGCAGAAGTCCCTTCTTGGAATTCTGCATGGCAAACTGTAGTAATACCATGTCAATGTATGTACTCTGACTTAGGACAAGCAATCTCTTAGATCTATCTCTATAGATCTTGATGCCTAGAATACAGACTGCTTCACCTAAGTCCTTCATTGAGAAGCACGTCCCCAGCCAAGTCTTCACAGACTGTAGCGAAGGGATGTCATTCCCAATGAGTAGTATGTCATCCACATACAATACAAGGAAGACAACTGTGTTCCCATTAACCCTCTTGTAGACACAGAGTTCATCTTCATTCTTGATGAAACCAAACTGTTTGATCGCATCATCGAATCGAAGATTCCAGC
This sequence comes from Wurfbainia villosa, assembly GCA_025175895.1. Classification (NCBI taxonomy): domain Eukaryota; kingdom Viridiplantae; phylum Streptophyta; class Magnoliopsida; order Zingiberales; family Zingiberaceae; genus Wurfbainia; species Wurfbainia villosa. The sequence continues at coordinate 77,445,807 of CM046001.1, read as the reverse complement.
TCTGAGAGGCTTGCTTTAGCCCATAAATGGACCTTTGCAGCTTGCATACTTTTCCAGTATGCTGTGGATCTTCAAAACCCTAAGGTTGTATCATGTACACATCCTCGAGTAAGTTTCCATTCAGAAACGCGGTTTTAACATCCATCTGCCAGATCTCATAATCGTGGTATGCTATAATAGTAAGCAAGATCCGAATGGACTTAAACATCGCCACTGGAGAAAAGGTTTCATAATAGTCAATACCATGAATTTGCTTGAAATCTTTAGCCACCAATCGTCCCTTATAGGTATGCGTAAGTCCATCCATGTCAGTCTTTCTCCTAAAGACCCACTTACACCCAATGAGTTTGACCCCTTCAGGTGGATCAACCAAAGTCCATACTTGGTTGGTGTACATGGATTCCATCTCGGATCTCATGGCCTCTAGCCATTTCTCAGAATCTGGGCTCATCACAGCTTCCTCATAGGAGGTAGGCTCATTCTCATCACTTCTGTGCAAAGCCAGTTAAGGTGGTGCGAAAACACGACACTTAAGGGCATCGATGTAACAATGAAGGGAAGTGGCTCCTGCAAATTGCGATAAATGTTCTTCCGGATCGATTGTACCATCATACTTACCCACCTAGGGATTTCTGAAATATGAAGGTGGCAACTCAGAAAGAATGTCGATGGTAAATGGACTGGGCTCATAAATCTCTGAAGCTCCCGTGGATTGACTTTCTCCTTGCTCTTCTCGCCTAGTTTGTGTTATTGGTATGGTATTTTGGTATATCCTCCCCACCGGCCCATCACTAGTTAATACTTCAACATGTGGCGCTGCCATCGGTTGGATGGGAGGAGGCCTCTCAGGCAGATGTTCTCTGGGAGAAGGTTCGTCAGAATGGGCATGAAGCTATCTCATTCTTCTTCTTTCCTTAGTCAAGGCTTCAGCTACAACGATGTCCACCATATCCCTCAGTTGCGATGGCAAGAATGTAATGGGGTTCTCTTCAGCAGAAGAACTTGTAGGATGTTGTATCTCCTTTGGCTGCATCTCAACGCCTTGCTCAATAATGTTCCCACAAACGGCGCCAATTGATGCGGAATGGTATGCAAATTTTCTCACCTCCTTTTAACATCAAAAGGCATCCAGGAAGCTTAGGGTTCTCTCCGGCCACAAAAGTAATGAAAAAAAGGAATAGATAGTGATAAAAAACCAACACAGAAAATGAGGACACAAGATTTTACGTGGTTCGGAATGAGAATTCCTACTTCACAGGGTGAGCTCTCTCACGAGCTTCAGTGCTAAGGCACTTTCACTATAAAATTCCTCCTTCGTGGAAAAAGCTTTCAGAGGTGGAGGCAAAACCTCTTACAACTTACATTGTATATAGAATGGAAAGCAAAGTTCACTCTCCTTAAACTCACTTCTTGTGCTCCTCCCCTTCTCTCCCTCCCTGCTTCCGGTGATGTCTCCTTCCTCTCCTATTCCGGTGTGGTGAAAATTGAGATTGGAAAAATCCCCCCCCCCTTTCCTTAGCTTTCTTCTGTTTTATACCCCCTTCTCTATGCCAGCTGTGGCAGCGTAACAAACTATCCCTATCAGCTTCCACGTGGAGGGCCTCCTCTCCTTGGAGCATCATTCTATTAGTAAGGTAAGAAATAAAAACCTTCCCGCATATTATATGGGATCTTAATTTGTTACAACAAACTCCTACGAATGCTTCAGGAAATGTTTTTACCCTTCTTCTTTACCCTCTTTCCCTGCGTGAGATAACTTATCGGCTCGGCCCCCTCCTTACGGGATTCCCTTATTTCATAGCCACCAGGGCATATCTTCTCCTATTAACACCTAGTTCCCCTCTATCTCTTAGACTCAATGCCTTAGACCTTTCACAACAACCCGAGCCAATTTCCTAGACTCACGTTACCGAGCCAATTCCCACAGACCTACTTTACCGAGCCAATTCCTCAGACCTCCTTTACCGAGCCAATTCCTCAGACCTCCTTTACCGAGTCAATTCCCCTAGACCTACTTTATCGAACCAATTCGCCCAGACCTACTTTGCCAAACCAATTCCCCCCTCTCCTGTATCTTCATCTTGCCAACATGATCCACTTCCTAGAATTCCAATCCTCCGATTCAACCAGTGTCCTTCGCGTGGTCTTTCTTATTTTAATCTCTAAATAAGGTAGCATTGGTATCAGGAAATTTATATTATTTAGTGATAATAGATGATTACTCTAGGTTTACATGGGTAAAATTCCTAAAACAAAAAAGATGAGACATTTGAAGTATTTAAAAACTTTAGTAAACAAATAGAAAACGAAAAAGACCTTAAGATAAAAAGAATACGAAGTGATAATGGAGGAGAATTTAAAAATAAAAAATTTACAATAATGTGTCTAGAAAAAGGATATCACCATGAATATTCATGCCCTAGAACACCCCAACAAAACAAAATTGTAGAAAGAAAAAATAGAACCCTACAAGAAGTTGTTAGGTCAATGTTAAATGAATATAACTTACCTAGCTTCCCATGGGCCGAAGCTATAAACACTGCATGTTATGTGCAAAATAGAGTAATAATTAATAAATTACATAATAAAACATCTTATGAAATTTTTAATAATAAAATACCTTCAATAAAATATCTAAAAGTATTTGGATGCAAAGTGTTTATTTTAAATACAAAAGACCATCTCGGAAAATTCTCTTCAAAAACTGATGAAGGAATATTTTTTGGATATTCGACCACTAGCAGAGCCTATAGGATTTATAATAAGAAAACTCTAAAAATTGAAGAAACAACTAATGTAAAATTTGATGAAGTGGAAATTACCAATAATCAAATAAACACATTAAAAGATAATCAAAATAAGTTAAATGAAATTACACATGATGAAGAGGAACAAACCCAATGTGAAGAAAAATTAAAGACATCTAGAATTAATCCTAACCATCCTCTTGAACAAGTATTAGGAAATTCAACTTTTGGAGTTCAAACTAGATCAGACCTAAGAAACTTGAGTCAAATTGCATTAATATAAAAAATATAACCAAAATCAATAGATGAGGTCTTACCCGACACTGATTGGATAATAGCTATGCAAGAAGAACTAGCACAATTCGATAGAAATGAAGTGTGGGACTTAGTACCTCCACCATTAGATAAATCAATAATAGACACTAAATGGGTATTTAGAAACAAATTAAACGATCAAGGAGAAATCATAAGAAATAAAGCTCGATTAGTAGCTAAGGAGTTTAGTCAAGTAGAAGGATTAGACTATGATGAAACTTATGCCCCAATAGCTAGGCTTGAGTCAATTAGGATGTTGCTATCTTATATGACACATAAAGGATTCAAGTTATACCAAATGGATGTCAAATCTGCATTTTTAAATGGAGTAATAAAAGAAGAGGTATACGTAAGTCAATCCCCAGGTTTTGTGAGCTTAGAATACCCTAATCAGGTATATAAATTAAAAAAAAGGCCTTATATGGATTAAAACAAGCTCCTAGAGCCTGGTATGAGAGACTATCTTCATACTTAATCTCAAAAGGCTTCAGACAAAGTCAAATTGATGCAACTCTTTTCATAAAAACCTTGAACCAAGATATTTTTATTGCTCAAATATACGTAGATGATATAGTCTTTGGATCAACAAATTCAAACTTCTTAAAAGAATTTACAAACCTAATGGAACAAGAATTCAAAATGAGTTTAGTAGATGAGTCAAACTTCTTCTTAGATTTACAAATAAAACAAACAAGAGACGGTAACTATATATACCAAAATAAGTATGCAAGAGAATTAATTAATAAATTTGGCATGGAAAATGCAAAATACATTAAAATACCTATGGCAACAAATGTTATATTAAATGAAGATAAAGAAGGAAAACTGTAGATCTAAAGTACTATAGGAGTGTCATAGGTAGTTTATTATACTTAACTGCAAGTAGATCCGAAATATTATTTGCAGTATGTGTGCTAGGTATCAAACTTGTGCTAAGGAATCAAATTTAACACATGTCAAAAGAATCCTAAGATACATTAAAAGAATAATTAATGTAGGTATGTGGTACCCAAGATCTAGTACCTTTGACTTAGTAGGATACTCAGACTCAGACTATACAGGGTGCAAACTAGATAGAAAAAGTACTAGTGGAGGGTGTTAACTCTTAGGATCATGATTAGTAAGCTGGTTCAGTAGGAAGCAACATTGTATTGCTCTTTCTACAACTAAAGTAGAATACATAGCATTAGGAGAATGTGTGACACAATTATTACGGATGATGCACACACTTAAAGATTTTGAATTAGATTACAAAAAGGTCAAAACATTAGTTAATAACATAAGCTCAATAAATTTAACTAAAAATTCAATCCATCACTCACGTACTAAACACATTGATGTTAAACATCATTTTGTAAGAGATCATGTGGCAAAGGGTAGTATTGAACTCAACTATGTTGAGTCCAAATCTAACCTTGCTGATATCTTCACTAAACCACTTTCGGAAGCTGAATTTAGTATGCTTAGAAGACAACTAGGATTATGCTTGGTAGACTAAGATGCTTTCATGTTCATTACTCAAAATTTATTTTGAAAAGTAATATTATATTATTTGTAAGGAAATTTAAAAATCAATCTAGCCTAGGTCAATTTAGATTTCATGATCCTATAGACCTAGGTAAGCCTTTGCATCTCACAAACACCTAAGATTATCTGTTTGTGTATTGAGCCATAAAGATGGTCGTGAGATGTTAGAACGACACCCCTGGTTCCAGATGTAGATTTAGTGCATCGACATGAACCAACACGGGGTTGACAAGAGTATATCAATCACTTCGGTGACTAACTCTAATTCAAAGCTTGATGATAATTCTATATCACTTGAGCTAGTAAAGAGTTAGACATTTGTTTTAAGGAAAATTTTTAGATGTGTATTTTTAAGTATAAAAATAATATTTTAGAATTCATGCTTGAATAAATCTTCTATCACATTTGCATCATCTTGAAAATATTGAAAATTTTAAAGTTCATTCAAATTTTTAACTATTATTAAGGGGGAGTTAGAAAATTTTGAAGAAATTTTGGTATTTAAAAAATATTTTTATTGAGAGGGAGTTAGCATTTTTGAAAAATTTTAGAAATTGAAAAATGTTGTTATTAAGTGGGAATTAGAATTCTTGAAAAGTTTAGGAATTTGAAAAATATTTTTATTGAGGGGGAGTTAGCATTTTTGAAAATTTTGGAATTTGAAAAATATTTTTTATTGAAGGTAATTTTTGAAAATTAGACCTTTAAAGAATTTTAAGGTGGAGTTTTAAAGATTTTTTAAAATTTCAAACACATTTTAAGGGAAGCATTGATAAATTTTGAAAATTTTGACATTAAGAGTTCTGAAAATTTTAGAAATTTAATCTTTTGAAAATTTTGAATTCGAAAAATATAGGGAGAGATCCCATCTTTAAAAGAAAATTTTATTTAAGGGGAGTATTGATAAATTATTTTCAAAACTTAAGCATTTTTTATAGACCTTGATCTATAATTTGAAAGCTTTAATTCTCATCTTATGACATTTTTGAACTTAAAGTTGATTTTGATATATGTCAATGGGGGAGAGAGGAGATTTAAAGTTAGAGAGAAGAGACTTAAAAGAGGGAGATTTAAAGTTCTTTATGCATATGAGCATTTCGTGCATATACATTTTTAACTCAATGTATTTCTGATATATGCTTTAATTAGATATTACAGTTTGATTCTCCTAACTTTAACTAATGTGTTTTCATACATCAAAAAGGGGAGATTATTGATGCAAAGAGCATCACTCCTTGGTTTTAATGTATGAACCATAGTTAAAGTTATGACTTACTTGTGTTCTAATATTAGTGTTAAGTGTGCAGACTTAATAGAAAGTTCTAATAGGTCATGTTGACCATATACTAGGCAGATGTCTTGATAGATCAGGAGGACCGGACACCAAGCATGAAGTCCAGATGGATCGTATGGACAAAACATTTAGCATGAAGACTGGTTGGGTCATGAGACTAAACAATCGATAAAAAGTCTAGTTGGGTCAGGTAGACTGGACAGCTGGTGGAAGCCCTAGTGGGTCAGATCGGTTGTCAAGAACGGTAAGTCTGACAGGTAGCTGGTAGGTAAGCCTCGAGTGGAGAGGTGAGGTCGAGTCCTCTGTAGGGGGACAAAGCTAGGCGTCGATCCGACGGATAGTCCATGTGAGACTTTGAAGTTGAGATCGGGCAGTATTACTACTGCTATCCTGTGTTGTATTATCTATTTGGGCTAATCTTGTTTTGTAGGGATCAGTCGACTGAATGGATTCCAGTCGACTGAAGTTCAGTCGACTCGGTTTAGTTCAGTCGACTGGATGCACACTTGGCAGGATTAGCTGGTAATCGATCAAAAATCTGGCATCGCAAATGGAAAGAGTTTCAGTCGACTGGGGGAGGTTCAATCGACTAGAGAGCCAAACTTCTCGATGCGGAGCCAGGTGACCTGGAGTCGACTGGGAGTTTTCAATCAACTGGAAGACCAGAAGTTCCATATCAACGGACTGATATGGAGTCGACTGGAGGGTATTCCAATCGACTGGAAAAGCTTTATAAAACAAGTGCTCGACCAGCTCCGATAAGAAGACTACTACTACGTTGAAGTGCTGCTAAAATTTGTCCTCGTCCACAAGAGCTTCAGTTCCTCACAAAGAGGCTTTTTTGACACTCCATGCCTACTTCAAAACTTCCATTAGTGTCGGTATAATATAGCTCTTAATTTCTTGTATTTATTTTTGCTTGTATGTACTTAACTTCAAAGAGAAGGAAGAGTGTTACCTATCTCATATTTTTATAAAGAACGAATCCCTCCGAAGTCGAGAGTTCTCGAATCGGAGGGTATATAGTGATTGCCCATCGAGGTAGCTCTCGGAAAAGCTACGGGCCTTGGAGTAGAAACTCAGTTAGGGTTGTGAATCAAGTAAAAGAAGTTGTCTCTATTTCATTTCATTTTCACTGTATACTCTTTAATATTTAAAAATATAAAAATAAACTTTAAATTTCAAAAGAAAATTATAACTTCCAAGATTTACTCTCCTCTCTCGGAGTATCTCGATCTTACACAATGCGCAGTACTTGCAGAGGCACTGGGGAGATGCTCTCGCTCTCGACGACAAAGGGTGACTATGTTAGTGTCAGCCCTTAGTGTCAATCATGAGATGATTGATTATGGATCATGTGTCATATTTCATTAATAAAAAGGAAAGGATTGTTTATTATATTTACTTTATGCATGTGCCATCTAAAATAAATATAATAATGCCCTTGAATAGTAGGTTCTAATCTACAGTATATCAATTGGTAGAATTGATTATGAGAAGTTATAAAGAATACTATTCTTAATATTCCTAGTCGAGTATTAATATACAAGGGCAATATAAATACATTGAGACTAGCATGTAGGTCAATGGATAACTTGATCTCACAAGTCATGGATATGTGATATCACATTGACACATGGGTATATATATTAGAGAATATATATACTGAATTGACCTGCCATGAGAAAGTATCATGGATCATTATATAAGTGTCATATACTTTCTCATGTGACTATTGGTATGAATAGTCCTTAGACCTGAAGTCACTACGGTTCCCTACATAAGAAGTTATCTACTTTGGTATCGTCTAATGTCACACCGTAACAGGGTGACTATAACGACGATCACTGGGTATGTAACGAATTATGCGGAGGGATGTGAGTGATGTAGATGAGATCTATCCCTCCTATATGACAGGAGTGATATCTTTGGCCTCTTGATAGAGTAGGACCACGAAATGCATGACCATGCTCAAATGAGTCAATATGAGATATTGAGCTCATTTGTTTGAGTGAATCTACTTGGGGATCAAGAAATATAAAGATCGATAAGGGGATGACACGGTCTATGCCTCATTGATTGATCTAAGATATCAGAGATAGAAGGACACCGTCATACATGATAATAGTCACAGAAAGGTTATCGGATCTCGACGATCTTGTAACTTGGGTAGCAATGATGTATTGCTAGATGCCGCTCATTGCTTATGTATCTAAAAGGGGTTTAGGTACATTGTCAATGTTACAAGAGTCTATAGGGTCACACACAAATGACATTCTATTTTGGAGATGGTTTCTTTTAGTTGGACTAAGAGGACAATTGAGCATATGGCCAAGATTTGAGTTAGACTCAAACTGGTTAAACTTGAGTTAGACTCAAGTTGAACCATGGAAGATGATTCATCATCATGCATGATTAATTTGATTAATCATGCATGGGAATACCAAGAGCCTTGGTATTCATGATGAGAATTCATGAAGGAGAATACCAAGGGTCTTGGTATTAAGAGATGTCTTAATGAGGAGATAATGGCATTGATGGCTATGGGATTAAAATGACTTTTTGGTGTTTCACGTTGATGACACTTGGGTGTGGCTTTTGTTTGGGCGTGCAAACCAAAAGGGCCAAGAGAAAGAGTTCTCTTATCTCATCCTTCCTCTCCTTCTTCTTCCAAAATGAGTTCTTGGCGTTTTGCTAGGGGTTGATAGCACAACGTGACTCCAAAGCTAGTGTGGGTGTCAGTGTGGATACCATTGATATACGGTTAATCTTACCGTATTGAGATCCGATAGCGTTTGGAAAAGTGGGATTGCGAAGGGCACGCACCAAAGGTATATTTCTCCTCTAGATAAGATCTAGACTAGATAGAAAATGATTTATATAGTTTTGCATAGATCTCTGGTGGGATGCAGTATAATTATTGTTTCTGCTGCGGTTGTGCGAAGTATTCGCCCGCGATGTTGTGAACATCAGATCCAGAGTTTTTCCCAACAAACTACGCATAGTAGGGACCTGGCCACCCCAGCAGTCAACACTGTGGAGGGTGCCACTTGCATGGTTGCAGTGCATGGGAGCCAAGTTCATGCCGACAACGATCAGGCAGCGCACCTGGCACAGGCTGATTAGCAGGCACTAGAGGGCGGGGTCGCGCATGGTGAGGGTGTGGCTGGTGTGCCAGCCACCGCGCCATCCAGCCAACGCGCGGTGCTGCCTGACAACCCCCGGTGGGCTTAGGGCATGCTGATAGTACAACTGCGCCTGCGGACAATGAACCGCGGAGTGTCAGGGCTAGCATTGACGGCGCCACTAGGAGTGTCACCTTGGGCTAGCATTGACGGTGCCCCGAGAGTATGCCGTGCCGAAAAGCAAACGGACAGCATCTCCCCTGTACGTGGCAACATATCGGGTTAATAGTAGGCTCGTATGCCCACAATAACAATATGATATACACAGATATCAACATATCAAACATACTAAACACAGCGGAAACAATACAAACAAATCAACAAGATACAAAAACCAACTGTGCACTCCGGAGTGACTTGACACGACAAGAATCATAACAGAAATCGAATCAAAGACCAAATACATACAATATGTCCGTATATCACAAATACGGAAACAATACAGGGAAAAACCCAAACCAACAATCCGTAAGGTTACAACAACACGGAAAACATATCCATTCGTCTGGTGTGAGATGGGATCAGCTGACGGAGCTCCGAACGTCCAAGGAATCTTCTACCTGTTATCTGGGCGACAGGAAGCCCAGGGTCTCGGGGTGGTGAGTATAAACTCAGGGGTAATATATAGAAAGTGCATGAACAACATATAAGGATAGATCTACAAGTATACATGTGAAGATCTACAGGTATACAGCATGAGTCCAATAGACATACAGTCATATCCAAATCTAATAACAAGTAACTACAGTAAAGTCATACTCAGTGTATATACTAAACTAATCAACTGAACATAAAGTAATGTACCAACGTACCTGACGGTCTGTAACGCCATATGCTAGATCATCCTGAACAGGTATACTATAACATAACCATATAACGTACCAGGTCAATCCCATACCTGACCAATACTCAGACATATGAACAGTATATGATCACCTGTATAATAACTCGGTCCGTACCACACAATGACATGATGCTAATCAAATGCATATAACAGTCTGAATCAACGCATGTATCATGCTCAACACATAGCAGTAAATAAAATGCAAATGGCATGTATCATGATGTACAAGCATGTGCAACAATCATAGCTCAATCAAATGCAGCATCTCACAGGCATATGTAAAACATATATCAAATACATGCATACATATATATATCTGCAATGCATATGCATGGTCATGCCTGCGCACCCAACTCGCTACCACGACCCCAGTGTGGCCTAGGTGGCACGACATGACAACTATCCCGACTCCAGCCGCCACCACTCTCGAGTGACCGAGTTGGGTAGTATGAAACAGTAGCTAGCCCGCTATAGAGCTATATGCTACCCACACGGGGGTCCTCACGCGCTAGCCTCCGTCCCTACCCATGAGTAGGACGAGCACCGCACTGTGACAATCGCACATCACACGACCACATCGCCTATAGTGGGTGAGTGCGCTAACTACCACTCCGCGGTGGCTAAGTGCGATCTCCTACCACCATCCATAGTGGCGAGAATGGAACGCATAACAATGCTCACCGCTCAACCTCAGAACCACTACCCCGAGTGGCGGGAGGTAGATGATACGACTGCCTCAACCACAAGGCGACCCACACAAGATGCATGAAATGTAATGATGCATAGCTCACACACAAATCCTCGCAACACTCCCTAACTCACGGGGAGACCTAGTCAACCAAAAGTCAACCATGCAAGGACTAAAATCCATAAGACTCTCTCTATCACACAAAGAGTCATACACACGACTTAACCATGCTAAGACCTCTAGTCGTGCCGAGATACCATCGATCACGCCCATATAACCATACACAGGCACACAATCCATAATGGATATACCATCACGCTAGGACCTCTAGTCCATGGTTACATACTGACACTCATACACTTATCTATGCACAGACAACTAGATCCACCATAAATGCACCACTAACATGGATATGATATAACAATCGACTCCATAATCCCAACCATCACCTAACCCTAGTGATGTAATACAAGAATCTAATCAAGTCACAAAGATAAACCTAACCACTTGTACTTCATCGAACATCCATCACTAATACATAATAGGGTTTATAATTCCTATCCATGCTAGATAATCAATGAGTAATGCAGTATATATCTCAAAGGTCAAGGCAAAGCATATGAGCATATGATTAAATAAGAGTGGATTTAAGGTAAACAGGTATAAACATAAATCCAAGATCATGCACTAGAATTTGATCAAAACTACCGGACCAGGTAGATATTACCCACCTGATACATAATCCGTGCTATCCATCTCCACGTTCATGTATCCATCACCATCAAAGTCCTATAACAATAGGATACAATTAAGTACCATCACATATCTAATGATCGAATCAAATTCTACATCAACCTTGTATCTCGATCAACTAATAATCCACAATTAACTACAACATCATCTACAGATATAGTATACCTTCCTAAAGTATTCCAAATCCAAAATCCACCAAATTTAGCTTCCACTACACAACATCTTTATCATAGCTTAGGGTATCAATCTGCATAATCAATTCCAATAAGGAAAGCCCTACTCATATCATCTTCATCACCTGAAATCACAAGTTAAGACACCAGATTCGGATCATTACTTATATTACCTTCCTTACCAATCCATCCCCAACTGGATTTACAAGAAACTCAATTCTTTTAATCCTCACAACCATATGAACCACGACACTTGGTTAATTGGCGAGATTAGAAACAAGCAATCCCACTATCACAACCTGATTAAGCTCACAAAATAGGGGAATCGCGAAAACTGTATGGATGATGTTGGAGGTTACTGTGAAGCTATCGACACATCACGAATACACATAATCTACAGCCAATTCATACAAGCAAACCAAACTTACTGAGCTCAATTCTCCACCGACAATCGTTTTCCCCCCCTAGCTGCCCAGTTCACCAGAGAAATCACAGCTCCAAAAACACTACCAAACCACAAATCGAAACTCAACCAATGAATCCACAGATGAAATCACAGCAATCTCTTGATCCAAACCTTACTACCATCCAAGCAACATCCAGATCGGCTTACCTTGCTTACCCTTACCCGTGAAGCTTCAAACCCATCAACCAATGCGTTGATCGTAGCTGAGGCAAAGGTAGCTGATGGTGGAAATCAACCGGCGCTTCAAGTAGTGGCTAACTGCAAGGTCGATCAGCCAAGCACAGGGGAAGAAAAAACACCAGTGACGAGGAAGACAAACGTCGACGAGCTAAGCTTCGCAATAGGAACTAGATCAGGATCGAGGACAATCGAGGGCGTCGCGACGATGAAAAATAGAGGAAAAGAAAAACACCAGTGTGGCTGACGGTCGATCCATGGGACCAAAGGCGGCTATGACAGTGAAGGCAAGACGGCTTGTCAAACAGCAGATAGGGCAATGATCCTGCGGGAAGATCGTCACCGATGACAATCGATACGCAGACCGGGCATCGGATGGGGCGGTGGAGCGTCAACTGCAAGGTGCAACGACCGGAGCAATCCACAACGGTGAAAGCTAAGAGCGACGGAGATGATAGCGAGTATTGCATACCGATCAATTAGGGCGACCGGAGGAGTTAGCTCGGTGGCCGTGGTGGCTGGAGGTCGGAGGAATAGAGCGCGAGGGTAGGCGACTGGCCGGCGCTGCTTGCTCCCAATCGACCTCCACCCATTTCCAACTTGCTCAGCGTCCTCCCTCCGGCCGGATCTCCGACCAAGTGCGTCGGAACAGCGGCTCGTAGAGGAAGAAGAAAGGATGAAGAAATCGCCGATCGCACGAGCTGACACAGAAGAGGCGATCGCGAAGTGAAGATGCGGTTGATCGGGTTTTCGGCGTTTAATTCGATCAAATTGGTTCAAACCCAGCTGGTTCAAACCCCAACCGGTTCAGCCAATTAGCTCAAGCCCAATTTCAGCCCAAGCCCCCAAATCCAGCCCAAGCCCAATAGATTTAACCCAACTAGATAACTAACCCATTAGCCCACTAATTAAGCCCAATTAATCCCCTAATTAATCCCAATTAATTAAAGGGTTTAATCCATATATAAATTTTTTTTCCATATTTTACATTCTCCCCCACTTATAAAAATTTGATCCCCAAATTTCCGACTCACGTATGAGTACGAGATGTCACAACAACCACCTCAAGTATCCGGAGCAAAAGTCACACCTCAAGTGACTAAGTGGGGTTCTGAGCTCGAATATTATATTCCCGCTCTCCTATAATCTCAACCGACCTAATAAAAGGTCAATAACTGTACCAGAGTGGAGCTCTATATCCATAACCGATGGGAGACTTTGCCAAAATCGTAAGGTGAATCATGAATCACCATCAGAAATGATACCCAAGGATACTCCATGGATATAATTCCGTCAAGCAATCCAACGGAGTCCATCTTACGGCTCGGAAGAAAATGAGCGAACCTCGCTAATCGATAATCGATTACCCAAATCCTATCAAGTCCTTTCCAAATTCTAGATAATCTCCCAACACAGTCTAACATACTAGGCTCCCACTTCATCACGGTACATAACCTTACAGGTCACTAATATTCTACCTTTGCTTGTTGGCACACCCATCGACAAATTACGAGATCAACCATATCCCATATATAGTTCCACCAATAGGAACGTCCCAATACTCATTATTTTCGGATACACTCCGAATAAATCATCACTCTCGAATGAAGAGTCTCCCGAAACAACTCTTCCTAAAGAGAATACAACTCTGGGAACCACTATCCTTCCCAGAGAAGGAGATTTATTCTCACAAGAGAAATTAATCTAATGTCCAACATTCACTCTGTCACACAGAACTGAAAGTAACTGGAAGACTATAATGACTAATCTCATTAGTTTCTCAACTAGCATACACATAATATACTTTTCATTCAACGACATCAGAATCGCTCCTAATCCCTGAAATGATGCCTCTGCGTACAATACCCTTCCATCCCTATCAGACGGATTAACTAACACTGACACAAAAGTCAGCCACCGTCTAGGCCTTGAAACCTAGCTTCTGACTTGAGCCGGTGATTTCCATCACCTTCTTGGTCCAACAAGTCGGCGATATGGTATCGCTAAAACACCCTATCCTCATCTATGGTAAATACCAAATCAATCTAGGGAAACCACAACTTCCCTCAAGATTGGGAATATATCCATAAATATATCCTCCACATATATGATGACAATCGATCTCAAATACTCCAAGAGTACTTGATTCCTCAAATCCATGAACGACCAAATCGTCGATAAGTCTAACAACCTTATCAACATCTCCTAAAATTCATAACAAGTATGAAATGTCATCTTCTACACACCTGTATCCCTTTTTCTCTAAGCTACAAATAGCTCAATCATCACACCGACAATGATAATTGTATGACACTAAGTCACTACAATATCAAACCTCCAGTCATAGGCCAACCCTAGGATATACACAGGTGTCATTTAGTTGATCTAAACAAATCATCTATCCACAACGAAGGATATTCATTCATAACAACTACTGCATTCCAATCGTCGATAATCGATGCATAACCTCAAAGGTCTGTCTCTCTTTTAACAAGAGTTACGAGTCTTCTCAAGAAGAAACACTATCTCCCATGGTGTTTAGCAACACTAATACCAATAAAATCATCTCCCGGTATGAGGTCCCCAATATCAGGACTATTCCCGAAATCACCTCAATCGCTTACTCCACTTGCCCATGCAGTGGCAAGCTCGAGAGTTTATCCAAAACTATATCCGAATACTCTCGAATTATACGTACATCCGAGAGTCCTAGTATACCAATGCTCCAACAATCTAACTATCCATAAGGATATGTTTATAGTAGAGGTATGTCTAGCAAAGGCCAAGGGTATCCCTTGACTTCTTGGTGGTTGATCAACATCTCTTCTGACGGTAGAGAAAATCACCAACCACCAGTCGATAGGAACCCTTCAAACCCTATCCAAGAATGTTCTAGACAAAGATACCTGTAAACTACCAGTATCTCTCGATATATCTGCAAATAGTATAACCTAAAGTAATACCCCGAAGGACCTATCCTTCGGTCTTCTATACTTCTTCTCGAGTAATCATGTAAACTTGTCCAACATCTGTTCTGGACGGCTGAGCTCATGTAGATGCAAAGACTATCATGGAGGAACTGAAATCAACTGCTGAAACTGAGGTACAAACTGAAACAACTGCAATGGAGATGGTAAACACTGTTGTACTGGCAAGGGTACACATCCGGCTGTATAATACTGAAGAACTGTCAACAACATAGCACATTCCATCTCTGTGAAAGGTATAGCTGCAACTGGAGAATACTGTGTAGATACGACCATCATCGTAAAATCCCTCCTCTGTATAAAGCATAACCATGTCTGGAAAAGTAACAGTTGTCATCGTCTGGAAAGGTAACAGTTGTTGTCTGAATGTCTGAATCTTCTGAGACGTCTTCGGCTGATACTGCTGAGTAACTTGCTTCTTCCGGATGAAAGTATCAAAGAACTTCAACTATATCTGAGGTAGTAGATCGCCGCTGATGTGATAATCTATTCTTCTGTCATGATCTCGACTTCCGAGGTTGTGGATCATCCGCTCGAAAGCATCATCCATAGTCTTCAACTGGGTCTTCAAAGTACATACTCTCCTCGTAGATACTGGCTGCTTATAGTAGAAACAGATACAATGGTCCATCGGATAATCTGACTCTGTGTCTCGTCGTAACCCGCACTGCACACACATAATCTCCTTTCGGAGTCTTTCCTCTGAGTTCGCTGATAAACATGAGAAGCTGCTGATAATCTACAATCGCTCTTCTATGATCGAAAAACTCTCCAATAGTCGCTCGTGACTTACGACTTTAATCTTGCTCCTTTTTATCCAACATTTGGAGACTTCTAATTCCAATAATTTGACTTGCAATATCTGCTTATCAAATCTTCAACTCTTAAAAACACTTACTACGGAGTCATTTCTATCCACATGACCCGGTCTAAGGACTTTCGGTAGGATCTAGTAGGAGATCCAAACATCCTGATCAAGATGTCAATCGATAACCCGTGGGTGGCCAAAACCAACCCAATCACATTCTTGGGCTATTAAATGGTCGTAACTTTTGCAAGTCTAACGACTCTGCATGGTACTTCCATTACCAAACGATCACTCGACCTAAAGCCCAAGAATTCCTTGACAATGAGTCAAAGAAGATGACGTGGGAAAATACTATCTCACAACATCACTGAACTGTGACTAAGTGATACGTTATTTCCCGTAGGTTATTTCCTATATCTTACACCAAGTACCGGCTAAATCCGGATAATGGTATTCCACTAACACTACTATCTTCGTATAACCCGAGTCAAGTACTCCAAAGTACTCCCAATGTTATACAACCTAGAACGATCAGTCCGAGGATCAAAATCCCCATGAATATCATCAAACTAATTTTCTACTATCTGAATCAGTAATAGTATACTTGCTTAGTCCATTACCCCAAAGGTAATGATCTGACTAACATAATTAATGAAAATCCTTAGGACCGTAATCCTTGATCTCCATACAAAAAATGTGACTACTAACCCCTGCTTTCCGACTCGGTATCAGTCGGCTCTCAAAGGTAATTACCTTTTCGATAGCAGGTACATGTCTAATAACCTCAACATATCGTTCCCGTGGTCAAACTCAAACCACAGTTACGAATACTAACCAATATCCTACAAGTCATCCATGTTATAAGCAACTAAATGCATAACCAATAGAAGGATATGTACTAACAATTAACATACCTTAAACCTTGTAGCTCGGAGATGTCCGCAACAGCCAGATCCCATAACTCACGGACCAAAACCGAGTAAAGCAAAACTCGATGTTCGAACGAAATCAAATCCGAAATTGGACTTCGCAATCTAGGGCTCTGATACCAATAAAATTGTCACGCCCCGAGAGTATGCCGTGCCGAAAAGCAAACGGACAGCATCTCCCCTGTACGTGGCAACATATCGGGTTAATACAAGGCCCGTAGGCCCATAATAACAATATGATATACACAGATATCAACATATCAAACATACTAAACACAGCGGAAACAATACAAACAAATCAACAAGATACAAAGACCAACTGTGCACTCCGGAGTGACTTGACACGACAAGAATCATAACAGAAATCGAATCAAAGACCAAATACATACAATATGTCCGTATATCACAAATACGGAAACAATACAGGGAAAAACCCAAACCAACAATCCGTAAGGTTACAACAACACGGAAAACATATCCATTAAATGCGGTGTGAGATGGGATCATTTGGTGGAGCTCGAGCGTCAAGGAACCTTCTACATTATGCAGGCGGAAGCCCGAGTCCGAGGTGGTGAGTATAAACTCGGGTAATATATAGAAAGTGCATGACAACATATAAGGATAGATCTACAAGTATACATGTGAAGATCTCGGTATACAACATGAGTCCAATAGACATACGATCATATCCAAATCTAATAACAAGTAACTACGGATGAAGTCATACTCGGTGTATATACTAAACTAACATAAAGTAATGTACCAACATACGATGATTAGAACGCCATATGCTAGATCATCTGAGCGGTATACTATAACATAACCATATAAGCGTGCGATCAATCCCATACCTGACCAATACTCAGACATATGAACAGTGTATGATCATCTGTATAATAACTCGGTCCGTACCACACAATGACATGATGCTAATCAAATGCATATAACAGTCTGAATCAATGCATGTATCATGCTCAACACATAGCAGTAAATAAAATGCAAATGGCATGTATCATGATGTACAAGCATGTGCAACAATCATAGCTCAATCAAATGCAGCATCTCACAGGCATATGTAAAACATATATCAAATACATGCATACATATATATATATCTACAATGCATATGCATGGTCATGCATGCGCAACCCTACCACGACCCGGTGTGGCCTGGGTGGCCGACATGACAACTATCCGACTCGGCCGCCACCACTCTCGGTGGCCGAGGTTGGGTAGTATGAAACGATGCTAGCCGCTATAGAGCTATATGCTACCCACGGGGTCCCTGCTGCTGGCGCTCAGTCCCTACCCATGAGTAGGCGAGCACCGCACCCGGGACAATGCACATCACACGACCACGTCTATAGTGGGTGAGTCGCTAACTACCACTCCGCCGCGGTGGCGAGTGCGCATCTCCGGCTACCACCATCCATAGTGGCCGAGAGCGACCACACAACAATACTCGCCCTCGACCACGCAACCACTACGAGTGGTGGGAGGCGGGATGGTAACGACTTCGTCTCAACCACAAGGCAGACCCAGTCGTCAGCATGCATGAAATGTAATGATGCATAGCTCACACACAAATCCTCGCAACACTCCCTAACTCACGGGGAGACCTAGTCAACCAAAAGTCAACCATGCAAGGACTAAAATCCATAAGACTCTCTCTATCACACAAAGAGTCATACACACCTGACAGTCAACCATGCTAAGACCTCTAGTCAGCAGCGAGATACCATTGACCGTCCATATAACCATACACAGGCACACAATCCATAATGGATATACCATCACGCTAGGACCTCTAGTCCATGGTTACATACTGACACCCATACACTTATCTATGCACAGACAACTAGATCCACCATAAATGCACCACTAACATGGATATGATATAACAATCGACTCCATAATCCCAACCATCACCTAACCCTAGTGATGTAATACAGTAACCCAATCTGAAGTCACAAAGATATGTTGGGTTTCCGGCACCGCGGCGTGTGTGTGTTCGATCATGTTTCGTAAACATGAGCACAGCGGAAGCAATAAAAATAATAAATCTATATTTATTACAACACACACAACACACGTATGCTATTACAACAAGTGTAGACATAACCGTAAATTAAAATTTGCAATAAAAGAAAATTATCTACGTTATACCTTCCGTATGACGTGTAGCGGGAACGGCATCAACCGGAACGATTCTCGTAAGAATCGTCTCTATCCGTATCCACGCCGAGCTCCTCGGGATGACTTCGCTAAGTCACGAGCTTCGTCTTCGCACGGGTTACCAGCCTCGTGTTGAAGACGACGTGATCGAGAGATGATCACGATCGGAATCCAAATTCGGATCCTAAAACGAGTTCTCAAAACTCGCTTCTCCGGAGAGGTATTCGTCAACCGTTTGACGAATCCTTCGTCCCCCACCTCAGAGGATTACCGGAGATCAAATAGCCGGTAAGTTAGCCACTGTCGGAGCACTAACCGTCGTCCAAACGACGCTCCGACGAGAGGAGAAGAAGCTGTCCAGAAAACTGGACAGCTTGGTGGAGGATATAGGCGCCGGCCAACCAAGGAAAGAAAAGGCTCACCTTGATGCCAAACCTATAGGAGATCACCGGAGGGTCGCCGAAGGTTCACCGGCTGAAGCTTGGTCGCCGGCAACAAGTTGGACGGCGGCACAAAACCTGGGCGGCGGCAATCCTAGGGTTGGCGCCGACTAGGGGAGGAAAGGGAGGGGTGGCCACACAAGGTTGGGCGGCAACTCTTGATTAGGGTTTTGGATTAGGGTTTAAGCTCTATTTTATAGAGAACTAATTCTCTTAATGGTTAATGGATCATATCCATAAAGCCCGTTAACCCGCTCCATTAAGATAAGTTAAAATAAACCAAACCATGATGGTTTATTTTAAGTTAAAACGAACCGAACCAACCTTTGGTTCATTCGTTTAATATAAACCAAACCCTTTGGTTTATTCTCATCCATTGGATTAGAACCAAACCATTTTGGTCCATCCATTATGTCTTCATAAGACACGGCCCATCCACGCTTCCATTGCGACTGAAACAATTTCATGCTCGCTTTATGTTTGGTCCAACCAAACATAGTTTCTCTCGGTCTGAGAATCCCATTCTCAAGCTCGTTTTAAATCTTTTGGATTACACTCGTTGTGCATGTGACCAAATAGGTTCTCGGTTTATGTTGGCCTTCTATAATTAACCATTAATTATAGAACGATCATGAGTGGCACCTAGTAGTACATCATGATCCCCAATTAACCGAAAAGATCAACGGTTGATCCAGAACTATTTCTGAAACCCTTCAAGAGCTTGAATGAATCGTGCCCCATTCCCTTCACTCATCTTATACCCATGGTCTATTGTGGATCCCACTAGGCTGACTACGTCACACCTAGCCCAAGTATCATTTCCTCGTCCTACGGATTCTAGTTACTCCACATGTATTGAAGAGTACCTTACTCTAAACATGTAATGCTTTGGCCAAAGACTTTAGTAACAATCCGACGAGAGGCCATGGGTATACATCTCCTTGCAAGGAGTGGTGAATCCTTTATAGGCTATTCAAACACCTTCGATCACTGACTTATACCCAATCATCCGGGTCCACATCTCCTTAGAGATGTTTGCTTAAGATGTCAAAGCATAAGTCTCCATGATCAAGATGACTTGAATACCGCAAGTCAAAGGAACATCGCACTTAAGCCACGAAGAACTTCATTGACATATCTATATATGCAGAGAACCATATGAAGTCTTACTAGGTCACTCCAATGAACTAGTTACCATAACTAGCATCCACGATTAACTCGGACATCACTATGTCTCCACCAAAGAGAATCACCGCTTGGATACACCAAGGAGTATACCTCGTGCTAGTCTCGGCAGAATCGATGGTGTCCAAATCCATCAATTCATCGACTAGGGATAATTCCGATACATCACAATTACACATGTAGAGATACTCACTAGTTGTGATCCAATCACAAATTCTCTCATGCTGTGAATCGTATCGTGGACATTCAGAAAATGAGTTTAAGATCCAATCAAATACATTAAACATGTATACTCAAATAGTGAATCTTCATTTATCATATAAATGGTTCATACATAAGGCGATTGCCTTAGGACATCTCTCATATATTACTAACAGACTCCCACTTGGCCTAATGTCAATCGCTACGGTATCCTATACCATAAGCACTAACATGACCCTCAAACTTACTTTGAGGTAATGCTTTAGTCAAAGGATCCGCTATGTTCCTTTCAGTGGGAATTTTCTCGATTTGTATTTCGTTCCTACTGATGATCTCTCTGATAAGATGATAGCGGCGAAGCACATGTTTGGATCGTTGATGAGACCTTGGCTCTTTCGCCTGTGCAATCGCTCCATTGTTGTCGCAGTAGACCGGTATTGCTTCAACAATGGCCGGAATCACACCAAGTTCATGAACGAACTTCTTGATCCAAACCGCTTCCTTTGCTGCTTCCGAAGCTGCAATATATTCTGCCTCAGTGGTAGAATCCGCTACAGTCTCTTGTTTGGAACTTTTCCAACTCACTGCGCCCCCATTCAAGGTGAACACGTATCCAGACTGAGACCTGGAATCATCCTTGTCTGTCTGGAAGCTGGCATCCGTATACCCGCGTATCACCATGTCCCCTTCTCCATATATTAGGAACACATCCTTAGTTCTTCTCAAGTACTTAAGGATCGTCTTAACAGCCGCCCAATGATCCATTCCTGGATCAGATTGGTATCTGCTCGTGACACTCAGAGCATACGATACATCGGGCCTCGTATATAACATAGCATACATGATAGATCCTATTGCGGATGCATAGGGAATCTTACTCATGCAAATCCTCTCGTCTTCTGTGCGCGGACACATAGACTTCGAAAGGTGTACCCCATGCCTGATGGGCAGATAACCTTTCTTGGATTCCGACATGCTAAACCTCTTTAGCACTTGGTCTATATATGCAGACTGCGAAAGACCAAGCAACCGTTTCGATCTATCTCTATAGATCTTAATCCCAAGGATGTAGGTTGCTTCTCCCAGGTCTTTCATGGAGAATGTCTTGGATAACCAAACCTTAATCGATCAGAAGATTGACACATCGTTTCCTATAAGTAATATGTCATCGACATACAATACTAGGAACACGACTGCACTCCCACTAACCTTCTTGTACACACAAGGTTCGTCTGGATTTTGTGAGAAATCAAACTTTTTGATCGTCTCATCAAAACGAATATTCCAGCTCCTGGATGCTTGCTTCAATCCATAAATGGATCGTCGCAATTTGCATACCTTGGTTTTATCAACCGATGTGAAACCCTCAGGCTGTATCATATACACGTCCTCGAGCAGGTTTCCATTAAGGAAAGCTGTTTTCACATCCATCTGCCATATCTCATAATCATAATGAGCCGCTATGGCGGGAGCATCCGAATGGATTTAAGATAGCTACAAAGTAATAGGTTTCGTCATAATCAACACCTTGTTTTTGACGATATCCTTTCGCCACCAATCTAGCCTTATAGGTAATCACATTACCATCTATGTCGGTTTTCTTCTTGAAAACCCACTTGCACCCTATAGGCTTTATGCCTTCAGGTGGGTCAACCAAGTTCCAAACTTGGTTTTCGTACATGGAATCCATTTCCGATTTCATGGCACCAAGCCACTTATCCCTTTCTGAACTTGTCAGCACTTCTTCATAACTGGTAGGCTCCTCATCATCAATGAGTAACACGTCGTTCGATTCACTTACGAGAAATCCATATCTCTCAGGAATATTGTGTGTTCTACCAGATCTACGAAGATGTGGTGTTACAATAGGTCCAGCCGATTGCTCATCACTATGAGTTGCTCATTGTTGTGCTTCACCGTATCTCATCAATGTCTATTTGAGTCTCTCGAGCCTCCTCAAGCTCGACGACACTCCCACTGCTTTTCTTGCAAGAGAAACTCTTTCTCTAGAAACACAAAGATGCCTTGAAACAAACACCTTTTGTTCCACAGATGATAGAATTGGTAACCCCTTGTTTCCTTAGGGTATCCAATAAATAGACATTTATCGACTTAGCATCCAGCTTTGTCCGACATACCGCTTCACATAAGGTGACAACCCCATATCTTCAAGTAAGATACATGAGGTTTCTTACCATTCCATATCTCATATGGAGTAGTTGAGACTACCTGTAGGCATTCTGCTTAACAAGTAAACAAATGAAGTGCATAACCCCAAAAGGACTTGGGAAGAGTCGATGATTCATCATTGACCTGACCATGTCCAACAAGGTCCGGTTACGCCTCTCAGATACACCATTATGCTGTGGTGTATATGGCGGAGTCCATTGAGACAATAAACAATTGTCTCTTAGATAATCAAGAAACTCTTGACTTAAGTATTAAACACCTCGATCCGATCGAAGTATTTTAATACTCTTGTCATGTTGTTTCTCTACTTCATTTCTGAATTCTTTGAACCTTTCAAAGGCTTCAGACTTGTGTTTCATCAAGAACACATACCCAAAACGTGAGTGATCATCGGTGAAGGTAATGAAGTAGCTATAGCCTCCTAAAGCTTGAGTTGACATAGGTCCACATACATCAGTATGTATTAGACATAATAACTCTCCCACTCGTTCACCTTTTCCAGTAAAAGGTAACTTAGTCATCTTGCCTTTTAAGCATGATTCACATGTATCGTATGAATCCAATTCAAACGATTCCAGAATTCCACATTGGTGTAATTCGGACATGCGTTTCTTGCTTACATGGCCAAGACGACAATGCCACATGTAGGAGTCTATTTGATTATCCTTTCGAGCACGCTTGTTGCTCGCTTCGATATTATAAATGTCACTGGATACGTCCAACGTATAAACACCATTGCATAGAGTTCCAGTCCCATAAAGAAACCCATTCAAAGTTATGTAACAACAATTGTTACTAAACGTCAAATGGAAACCATTTCTATTTAAACAAGAAATAGAAATGATGTTCTTTATAAACGAAGGAATATAAAAGCAATTGTCCAGTTCTAAGACAAGTCCTGCAGGAAGTTTCAACAAATACGTTCCTATGGCGAGTGCAGCAACCTTTGCTCCATTCCCAACACGTAAATTTGACTCTCCCTTGACGAGTCTTCTTCTATTCCTTAGCCCATGTATGTCATTACATATATGTGAGCCACACCCAGTATCCAATACCCAAGTGTCTAAGGAAATAGAATGACAATCAATAAAGAAGATTTCTGAAGAAGATGGGGCATCCGATGCCTTATCCTTCTTCACGGACTCTTGATAAACCTTGCAATTTCTTCGCCAATGGCCCTCCTTGCCATGATGATGGCAAGTGCCCTTTTGAGCTGGTTCTGCCTTTTTAGCCCTTTTTCTTCTTCCCCTTCTGTTGTTCCTTTGACTCCCTCTTAGAACCTTTCTTCGAGGAATCAACTAACAACACCGTCCCCTGCTCATGCTTCTCAGAAGGCTCCACAGTCTTTCAAAGATGTTGAGCAAGACTACAGATGAACCTTCTTACATCTCGTGAGGTGAAGAGGATCTCAAGACTTCAACCTTTCAATCTCACTTGCTCATCAACTAACTCATAAAGATGAAGGATCACGATATGAGCATCCGTATGCTCATGTCGCTGTAGCTTGGGTTCCGTCATGGCTAGCATGATGCAACTCATTTGTTCAGAATCACTCACATGTTTCTGATAGGCCAACAATTGGTCCAGAGTTGCATTGTCACTAGGATGGGCGGGAAGAGGCGCTTCGAGGACATACGCAAGCTTTTCCACCTTGAGAACAATTCTCAAGTTTCTAAGCTAGTCCAAGAAGTTCGGCCCAGTCAATTTATTTGAATCAAAAATGGAACGCAAATTCAAACACATCATGATCAATATATTAACTTAGAAATACAAAATGAGCATATATGAGAAAGATGATTTTTAAAATGCATCAATATACTTTTATAAATCTCATTCATTTTTCGAATTTCAAAAACCCCAAAATCACTTCGGGAGATTGTAGGTCCATCTCCGAATGGGCTGATATCCATCATAGTTATGAACAACCTTGGAGAGAGTCCAACAAGCCATTCATAACTACGACAGTAGGTATCATCTATACCGATTGCATATCCCGTATATGCAACTATCACAATGTGCTATCAACTAATTGAATGTTCACACATATATCGGGTTGTTAACACATTAACAAGTATGCATCATATGCATAGCACCCAACTTCACCTCCCTTTACATCGACCTTGGAGAGAGTCCAACAAGCCGATGCTCCAGGTTAAAGCCAACCCATTAATCAGGACATAGTTTTAATATGGTTAGAGCGCATTCAACCAATTAGCCCAGCTTGGAGAGAGTCCAACAACCAAAGCTAATGATTGACCTCTGACTCTTACCATATTAGTATTAAACTATTCCATGGTTTGAACATATTCAGATTCGAGCCAGGCTTGGAGAGAGTCCAACAACCCAAACAAGAAACAGAACTCTGGTTCTAACCATATTAATGGAAGGTGTAGGCTTTAATATTGATTAAGGGTTTTTATGTCTCATCCTCTTTGCATGCAAATAACTATTATCTACATGGCATGGCATACATGGCATACATCTACATGTCACGACACGCATGGCATAATGTTATGCATCTAATGCAATTACATGGCATACAATTATGTCATGTATATAATTTCCTTATATGTCATAACTATTTATGGAAATAAAATATGTTTAAGATTTGATTCTCCAAATCAAATCATAATTAAATTAGGAAACAAATTTCCAAATCTAATCACATATTTTATTCATGGAATTATTTGATTAAGGAAAATCTATTTAGGAAACCAATTTCCTAAATCATTAAAACTACTTATGGAAATAAAATATTTTAAGATTTGATTTCCCAAATCAAATCATGATTAAATTAGGAAACAAATTTCCAGAATCTAATCATATATTTTATTTATGGAAAATATCAATTTCCATAAATACTTCCAACTTTCCAAAAGTGGAAGATTTCCATAAATACTTCTAGACTTTCCAAAATTGAAAAATTTCCATAAATACTTCTAAACTTCCAAAATTTAGAAAATTTCCAGAAATACATTATGATATCGCAAAACCATTTTTACGATTATGTCGAAACACAACCTGGGCTCTGATACCACTGTTGGGTTTCCGGCACCGCGGCGTGTGTGTGTTCGATCATGTTTCGTAAACATGAGCACAGCGGAAGCAATAAAAATAATAAATCTATATTTATTACAACACACACAACACACGCATGCTATTACAACAAGTGTAGACATAACCGTAAATTAAAATTTGCAATAAAAGAAAATTATCTACGTTATACCTTCCGTATGACGTGTAGCGGGAACGGCATCAACCGGAACGATTCTCGTAAGAATCGTCTCTATCCGTATCCACGCCGAGCTCCTCGGGATGACTTCGCTAAGTCACGAGCTTCGTCTTCGCACGGGTTACCAGCCTCGTGTTGAAGACGACGTGATCGAGAGATGATCACGATCCGAATCCAAATTCGGATCCTAAAACGAGTTCTCAAAACTCGCTTCTCCGGAGAGGTATTCGTCAACCGTTTGACGAATCCTTTGTCCCCCACCTCAGAAGATTACCGGAGATCAAATCCCCGGTAAGTTAGCCGCTGTCGGAGCACTAACCGTCGTCCAAACGATGCTCCGACGAGAGGAGAAGAAGCTGTCCAGAAAACTGGACAGCTTGGTGGAGGATATAGGCGCCGGCCAACCAAGGAAAGAAAAGGCTCACCTTGATGCCAAACCTATAGGAGATCACCGGAGGGTCGCCGGAGGTTCACCGGCTGAAGCTTGGTCGCCGGCAACAAGTTGGACGGCGGCACAAAACCTGGGCGGCGGCAATCCTAGGGTTGGCGCCGACTAGGGGAGGAAAGGGAGGGGCGGCCACACAAGGTTGGGCGGCAACTCTTGATTAGGGTTTTGGATTAGGGTTTAAGCCCTATTTTATAGAGAACTAATTCTCTTAATGGTTAATGGATCATATCCATAAAGCCCGTTAACCCGCTCCATTAAGATAAGTTAAAATAAACCAAACCATGATGGTTTATTTTAAGTTAAAACGAACCGAACCAACCTTTGGTTCATTCGTTTAATATAAACCAAACCCTTTGGTTTATTCTCATCCATTGGATTAGAACCAAACCATTTTGGTCCATCCATTATGTCTTCATAAGACACGGCCCATCCACGCTTCCATTGCGACTGAAACAATTTCATGCTCGCTTTATGTTTGGTCCAACCAAACATAGTTTCTCTGTCGAGAATCTCATTCTCAAGCTCGCTTTTAAATCCTTTGGATTACACTCGTTGTCGTGTGACCAAATAGGTTCTCGGTTTATGTTGGCCGTCTATAATTAACCATTAATTATAGAACGATCATGAGTGGCACCTAGTAGTACATCATGATCCCCAATTAACCGAAAAGATCAACGGTTGATCCAGAACTATTTCTGAAACCCTTCAGTAGCTTGAATGAATCGTGCCTCATTCCCTTCACTCATCTTATACCCACTTGGTTCAGGACATGGTCTATTGTGTCAGTCCCCACTAGGCTGACTACGTCACACCTAGCCCAAGTATCATTTCCTCGTCCTACGGATTCTAGTTACTCCACATGTATTGAAGAGTACCTTACTCTAAACATGTAATGCTTTGGCCAAAGACTTTAGTAACAATCCGACGAGAGGCCATGGGTATACATCTCCTCGCAAGGAGTGGTGAATCCTTTATAGGCTATTCAAACACCTTCGATCACTCGACTTATACCCAATCATCCCGGGTCCACATCTCCTTAGAGATGTTTGCTTAAGATGTCAAAGCATAAGTCTCCATGATCAAGATGACTTGAATACCGCAAGTCAAAGGAACATCGCACTTAAGCCACAGTAAGAACTTCATTGACATATCTATATATGCAGAGAACCATATAAAGTCTTACGGCTGGTCACTCCAATGAACTAGTTACCATAACTAGCATCCACGATTAACTCCGGATATCACTATGTCTCCAGCCAGTGAGAATCAGCTGCTTGGATACACCAAGGAGTATACCTCGTGCTAGTCTCGACAGAATTGATGGTGTCCAAATCCATCAATTCATCGACTAGGGATAATTCCGATACATCACAATTACACATGTAGAGATACTCACTAGTTGTGATCCAATCACAAATTCTCTCATGTTGTGAATCGTATCGTGGACATTCAGTAAATGAGTTTAAGATCCAATCAAATACATTAAACATGTATACTCAAATAGTGAATCTTCATTTATCATATAAATGGTTCATACATAAGGCGATTGCCTTAGGACATCTCTCATATATTACTAACAAGATAAACCTAACCACTTGTACTTACTGAACATCCATCAGCTAATACATAATAGGGTTTATAATTCCTATCCATGCTAGATAATCAATGAGTAACAGAGTATATATCTTAAAGGTCAAGGCAGTACAAGCATATGATTAAATAAGAGTGGATTTAAGGTAAACAGGTATAAACATAAATCCAAGATCATGCACTAGAATTTGATCAAAACTACCGGACCAGGTAGATATTACCCACCTGATACATAATCCGTGCTATCCATCTCCACGTTCATGTATCCATCACCATCAAAGTCCTGTAACAATAGGATACAATTAAGTATCATCACATATCTAATGATCGAATCAAATTCTACATCAACCTTGTATCTCGATCAACTAATAATCCACAATTAACTACAACATCATCTACAGATATAGTATACCTTCCTAAAGTATTCCAAATCCAAAATCCACCAAATTTAGCTTCCACTGCACAGCATCTTTATCATAGCTTAGGGTATCAATCTGCATAATCAATTCCAATAAGGAAAGCCCTACTCATATCATCTTCATCACCTGAAATCACAAGTTAAGACACCAGATTCGGATCATTACTTATATTACCTTCCTTCCCAATCCATCCCCAACTAGATTTACAAGAAACTCAATTCTTTTAAACCTCACAACCATATGAACCACGACACTTGGTTAATTGGAGAGATTAGAAACAAGCAATCCCACTGTCACAACCTGATTAAGCTCACAAAATAGGGGAATCGCGAAAACTATATGGATGATGCTGGAGGTTGCTGTGAAGCTATCGACACATCACGAATACACATAATCTACAGCCAATTCATACAAGCAAACCAAACTTACCGAGCTCAATTCTCCACCGACAATCGTTTTCCCCCCTAGCTGCCCAGTTCACCAGAGAAATCACAGCTCCAAAAACACTGCCAAACCACAAATCGAAACTCAACCAATGAATCCACAGATGAAATCACAGCAATCTCTTGATCCAAACCTTACTACCATCCAAGCAACATCCAGATCGGCTTACCTTGCTTACCCTTACCCGTGAAGCTTCAAACCCATCAACCAATGCGTTGATCGTAGCTGAGGCAAAGGTAGCTGATGGTGGAAATCAACCGGCGCTTCAAGTAGTGGCTAACTGCAAGGTCGATCAGCCAAGCGCAGGGGAAGAAAAAACACCAGCGACGAGGAAGACAAACGTCGACGAGCTGAGCTTCGCAATAGGAACTAGATCAGGATCGAGGACAATCGAGGGCGTCGCGACGATGAAAAACAGAGGAAGGGAAAAACACCAGTGTGGCTGACGGTCGATCCATGGGACCAAAGGCGGCTATGACAGTGAAGGCAAGCCGGCTTGTCAAACAGCAGATAGGGCAATGATCCTGCGGGAAGATCGTCACCGACGCATAATCGCAGATTGGCCGCAGATCCGCATCGGATGGGGCGGTGGAGCGTCAACTGCAAGGTGCAACGACCGGAGCAATCCACAACGGTGAAAGCTAAGAGCGACGGATATGATAGCGAGTATTGCATACCAATCAATTAGGGCGACCGGAGGAGTTAGCTCGGTGGCCGCGGTGGCTGGAGGTCGGAGGAATAGAGCGCGAGGGTAGGCGACTGGACGGCGCTGCTTGCTCCCAATCGACCTCCACCCATTTCCAACTTGCTCAGCGTCCTCCCTCCGGCCGGATCTCCGACCAAGTGCGTCGGAACAGCGGCTCGTAGAGGAAGAAGAAAGGATGAAGAAATTGTCGATCGCACGAGCTGACACAGAAGAGGCGATCGCGAAGTGAAGATGCGGTTGATCGGGTTTTCGGCGTTTAATTCGATCAAATTGGTTCAAACCCAGCTGGTTCAAACCCCAACCGGTTCAGCCAATTAGCTCAAGCCCAATTTCAGCCCAAGCCCCCAAATCCAGCCCAAGCCCAATAAATTTAACCCAACTAGATAACTAACCCATTAGCCCACTAATTAAGCCCAATTAATCCCCTAATTAATCCCAATTAATTAAAGGGTTTAATCCATATATAATTTTTTTTCCATATTTTACATAGATAATAGACGGAGGGTAGGGTGCTGACAGTGGCACCCGACCTACATATGTAGAGTTGCGATGGAAGGCCACTTTGCTTGTGGATGCGGAGCGCCTTTTCTACCAACAACGGGCGAAGTTGGCCTACCTAAAAGGCAGTGACCACTGCACATGCTTCTTCGACGATGTGGTCAAGCGTAACAACAAGAAGAATGCCATCGTATCTCTTACAAAGGGATGCGGCGAGCGAATGACTAGTTAGGATCGAAGGCCTAGCTAGAAGGAGGGATGAATAGCCTTTCTTGATTATTCTACAAGAGTTGTTAGCGAAAGAGCAAATAAAATGGAAGCTAAAATAAAATTAAACAAGACAATGCTAACACAAGCCTTTAATGTGGTTCACGACCTCTTGCCGCTAGTCCATGATAATCCTTTAGGTGGATCACTCCTTCAACCCTTCATTATTTTCTCCTTTAGATAAACATTGTTGAAGTATTGAGAATACAATCAAAGTCTCACATTGATAAGACATGGAAAAGATCATGTGCTTATAAGATGAAAATATATCTCCATTGGTATGAGGCCTTTTGGGTAAAGCCCAAAAATAAAACCATGAGGACTTAGACCCAAAGTGGACAATATCATACCATTGTGGAGATATGTGGATCTTATATGCACTAACAATTGGTTCAACACATTTTTTGCCCCTTATCAACATACAGTGGTATCAGAGCCACTTGCAAAACATATATTTCGTTATGATGATTTATATATGATATAAATTTAGATTTTTCGTGTTTTCTATGAGATATAAAACAAGTGCATTATGGGTACATGAATTTTAGGCTTAGTATGTTGATAAGGGGCAAAAACTGTGTTGAACAAGGGACGCTTCGAAAACGAGGGTCTTGGGTTCATATTGATGGATAAAGGGTAGCAACTCAATTCAAGGAGTTGAGTTGAAAATAAAATTTTGCTTCGGGAGTGTTACCCCATGAGGCCCCGCAAGGGGCGCTGCCCCTTGACCCTGCCGGCTGATGCACGCGAACGCAACCTCAAATTTCACGGCGGAGACCGTCGAGGACTCGAAGCACGCGCTCACGCTCGACGCCCGCAAGTGCATGGATGTCGTCAAGTAATAAAAGATTATCGATCCCACAAAGACTGAGATTCAAGTACCGATTTGTTTAGTGGGTGAAATTGTTCGGAAGTCAAATCTAAGGGTTGCGATTGTGAGGGTTGTCGGTGGACTAAACTCTAGTTCGGTGTCACACAGAGGAAGAAAGGAGCTTGCCGTGAGATTCTTTAAAAGGGATTCTAGGACTTCGATTTCGCTTGTGTGTCGCAAAACATGCTATCAACTGGGCGTTGTCTAAACGTCTACCTATGGTTTTATGGAAGGGACATCATACACTCTCCCGATGAGCCAATGCATCTATCGGGAGCTATCTCTGCCTTACAAGGACGGGATAGGCGGTACGAGGATGTCGAATCAATCCCTGCGACGAACCATTTCCAATTCTATCGCATCCTTCTACCCACGGTTACAAGAGATCAGGTTTACCCCCTAGGTTCCTTGTATAAATCCCCTAAATCTTAAATACAAGGGTTGTCACCCCTCGTATCGCCAAAGCACAGTAGGTAGAAAACAAAATACGCATAGATAATGGTATAAACAAATTCCAATTGCAAATTCAAACTCAAAAACAGAATTCAATTTAAAGCAACATGTCATGCGCACACAAGCTACTCCCTTATCTTAGAATCGAAGGAACTACTCCATAGATAGAAGATGAGAATCACAAGGCATGTTCATGTTCGAATATATCAGAAATAAAATGCAAGAACAAGAAGTTACAATGTCGATGTGGCCTTCTCTCCGGCGTTGAAGTGCAGAACTTGGACCTCCAGCAGCGTTCTTCCTCCCCATTGCGAGTTTCCGAAGCTTTTTAGGGCTTCGGTGTGTCATCCCAACCGTCGTGCCTCCCCACTAGGGTTTGGGCGGAGCTCTTCTTATATAGTCATCACATCGGATCGCTGCAAAATCCGAAAAAAACCCTAGTCATCAATCAGGCCGCCACACTGCAGTGTTTCACATGACTGTGGCCATGTGGCCCTGGGGTGGCTGATCTCGCCCATTGGACATGGCCGTGTGTAGCCACACGCCCTGGCTGTGTCACATTCTGCGTCTAGCTGCCCTTCTTTTGCTCCGAAAGTGCGTCTTTTTCCCCCTAAATGCTATCCTGCACGCAAAAGTACAAAGAACAGTCCTCTGAATTAGAAAATAGGAAATGTATGCAAAACAAAGTGACATATGTATGAAACTAACATGAAATGTAATGAGATGTGAGCGAAAACTACTCCTAAAATCCTATATGTTTTGCTCACATCACTTCCCCCAGACTTAAATCTTTGCTTGTCCTCAAGCAAACTTCAGTGCCGTAAAATTTTAAAAGGATATTGTTCCATACTTAGCATGTTAACTAAATTTATCAAGTGGTATTTGTAATCAAAGAAAAATAAATATATTCTAGAAATTCACTACATTAGCTCCTCATGCTCGTGCTAAGCGAATCATTCTTAGGGGATACTCATTCCATGGTGAGTTAAGTCGTCATCCTATAGCTTTCCTAAGGTCTCCGGCTCTTAGGCACTTACCTGCCCAAAGCTAGGGTCGTTCCCTAGATCTAGCACAAAGTCTCAAAGGCATGCTCGGTATTGAGAGAAATTGATAGGTGTTTCCCTAATAACCTAACTCGGTCTCAAAGGGGCACCTAGCCATTTTCACCCACGACAACTATTTTTTTTTCTCATAATCTTTTTTTTCTCTATCTTTTCTTTTTTATTTCTTTCTCTCTCTCTTATTTCTCTTTTCTTTTCCTTTCTCTCTTTTATTTTTTGGCTCACTGGGATTTTGATTTTTCCGAATGGGCTTTCACAATCCGAGCATCTCCAGTAACTAAAATGCTAGTCTTAGGGTCACCTGTGGATTCTAAAGTACTAGACTACTAAGATGAATCATAACTAGGTATGTACTAGACTCTCCCTTTCAGAATGTTCAACATGTGTAGGTGTAAAAATAGAAGCTAACTAGTGTAAGTCTAGGATATCCATTCAAAGCCAACAAAATGAAATACCACAAGGTAAATAAAGTTATACTACTCATGGAAACAACTCATGAAGAAAACTCTAAAAATACTACTGAGACAGCTTTACAGATAGCAAAAACTAAGTGCTGAAAGAAACTCAACAACCTATGCATGAACAAATGAATGCTAACAATAATGCAAATATCAGGAAAGAAACTACTGCTAAAAATAAAATAAAATTTAGGGCCCCCCTAGACTTAAATGAAAGTATACCTCTAGTATGGTGGACGAGGTGGAAAATCTAGAAGCCTCGGTATCTCGGGATCCTTGGAGAATCTGCTGCTGAGCCGTTGATGCCACATGTACATGTAGTCGATCTGAGAGCTGGTGGATGCAGCAGCTACTCGGTGCTCCTCCTCCCTAGTCCACTGTGCCTGTTGGGCATGCATGTGCTGCCGCATCTCCTGGCGGTAGGCGGCCTCATCCTGGCGACGGGCAGCCTCCTCCTGGAAGTAGATGCGGGCCTCGTCGTAGAACTCCTTAGCCCGCTAGAAGTGCTCCCGGAAACCCTGGAACTCCGCCTGCATGTAGGCACTCTGCTCCTCCCATCGCTGCCTCTGCGTCTACTGCTCGACGTATATGTCGTCGAGATGCGATCGGAACTCCGAGAAATCATAAGTCGACGTACCTGCATCCTGCTGAAAAGTGGAAAAAGGTGGTGCAGGTGCAGGCTCATGTCAGCGTGGACTAAGGTGGGCTCCTATGCATGTGTGGACTGGAGGGAGAGTGATGCAAAGGGGGAGAGATGGATGACGATGTAGATGGTCCCTCATGTGGAGGGGACAATACTATCAGGTCCAAGCGCCAGTTGGCGCATGTAGTGATGGTGGTACGAGCAGGGTCGGGGAGCCTAAGGGTCATCAGATTTTTCCTTACAAATCATAAGGAGTGTCCTCTCACAATCATCTTCATATTCATGCACACTCCTAGGTCGATCCTAGGTCTCCCCTCTGTAGGAGTATTGGGAATACAATCAAAGATCCACATTGGTAAGACATGGAAAAGATCATGTGCTTATAATATGAAAAGATATCTCCATTGGCATGAGACCTTTTGGGTAAATCTCAAAAACAAAACCATGAGAACTTAGGCCCAAAGTGGACAATATCATGTTATTGTGGAGATATGTGAATCTTATAGGCACCAACAATTGGTATCAGAGTCATGGTCCATGTCAAGATATGAACCTCGAACGAAGGAAGTTGAGCTCCCATGTCTAGATCAAGAGAACCAGACACTGTGCAGAAGTCGGTTGGGTGGAAGAACAATCGCGAGAAGTCCGATGGGCCAGAAGAGCTGGACAATTGGCAGGAAGTCCAACTGGGTCAAGAGGACCAGACAGTTGGCAGAAAGTCCTGGTGGGTTGAGGATCGGACATCAAGAAGAGGATGTCCTTGGAGGATGGATAGACTTGAGGGGGGGTCAATGTAGTCCTTCGTTTGAGGGGGGGATTGTAGGAGTATTGGAAATACAATCAAAGTTCCACATTGGTAAGACATGGAAAAGATCGTGTGCTTATAATATGAAAAAGATATCTCCATTGGCATGAGGCCTTTTGGGTAAAGTCCAAAAACAAAACCATGAGGGCTTAGGCCCAAAGTGGACAATATCATGTCATTATAGAGATATATGAATCTTATAGGCACCAACACCCTCTATACTCTCTAATGCAGTGTAATCGCATCCCATCCTTTGGCAAATGTGGGTAAGTAGGCCTCCCACAATAATCTCTTCTCTCGCTGCTTTTTCCATCTTCACTAAGTGTCTGATGAAGTGGGATCCTACATCGATGTTACTCCTTTCTTGTAGCATGTCCCAGAGGCAAAGCAACTCGCTACCTCTTACTACACCATCAATCTCCCCACGACCAAATATAGTACTGGCCATGATTCAGTGAAGGTATCAGAAAATGGGGTTTTGGAGGCGCCATGCTTTGACCCTAGAAGGGTCATAAGCTTGCTCCCCCGTCAACTCGGTCTAAAATATCCGAGAGTTAAACCCAATAGGGGTTCTTCCCTCTCCCCCACTAGGCAAGCAAAAGCATGAATTCCATTGGTAAAAGGTCCATTCATGCTTAATGTTAAAAATCCTAAAAGTTATCCTACCCTCTTCGCTCTCTCTACCTGTTAAAATTTTCGCCTCTAAGGTGTAGGGGATCGATGGGTGTGTATGTGGTCGGCTAGAGGGGGGTGAATAGCCCTCAATCGTTCAATGGTGGAATTCGTTCGTTCTCATTGCGTTGCTTTCCTACGATTGTTGTTAGCGCAATGGAAACAATAGAAACAATAATAATACTAACAACAAATAAGCAGACGCAAACACACACGATATACGTGGTTCGGAACCGAATGGTTCCTACTCCATGGGCGAGCTCTCCGAGCTCTAGTTATGCGCACGACACTAACTAAACTCCTTCTCGACTACACGTCGGAGGTGGAGAAACCTCTCACAAGCTATTACAACAAGTAATATATGAAATACAATTAATACAAAGACAAATACGAAATACACGTAAAGAACACTTTACAACGCTTGCTTTGAACCCTTTGCTTGTAGCTTGCTTTAGATAGCTCTTGAAGGTCTGGAATGCAGCAGCAATTCCCCTTCAATAACTTCACAAAAGTCTTAGCGAAATCCTCCCACTTGAGCTCTTCGCAGCCGTGATCGGCCGCCTGTAGCCGTTGTCTCACAACGGCTAGATCCACGTTGGATAAGTTTCAACGGATCATCTACCAGTCGACTGCCAGTCCATGGCAGTCGACTAGTGACCTAGTAGTCGACTGCCCAATCGGCTACGGAGCATTCTGTGCTCACGAGATTTCCATCAGTCGACTGCCATCCCTCGGCAGTCAAATGCTGTCGACTTCAATCGACAACTAGTCCATGGCAATCGACTGCCAAGCACAAAACCGCAAGTCTTACACCAGTCGAACCCTAGTCGACTTCGATCAGTCGACTGGAACCTATGCCAGTCGACTGCTGTCGGGCAAAATCTCAAACACCAAGTTGTTTGAGCATCCGACCATCAGGTAAACCCTCAAACATCAAGTTTGAGCCTCCGACACTCAGTCTTAGCCACTTGGCCAAGTCCACCTTATCCCTCATGGAGTTCTCCACCAAAGCTCTCTTCTCTCAGCCTACGTTCCTTAGATGCGCCAAGCGCACGGCTTCGCAACGCCATCTTTCATGTCTCATGCCCTCGAAGTATGCTTCCCTTGGGCCTCACTCCATTCGCTCCCCGTCCGACGGTCCCTCGGATGCACCAAGCGCACGGCTTCGTAATGCCATCCTTCACCGACTCAAGGACCCCGAGCCTAGTGAACTTACCAAGTCCTCAAGACTTCCCACATGCACCAAGCGCACGGCTTCGCAATGCATTTCTCACCAAGCACCAAGCGCACGACTCCGCAATGCTTTGGACTTTTCAACACCAAGCTCCATGCTTGGATTTTCCATGCCAACACCATGTTGGACTTTCCCATGACAATCCCATGTCATGAGTTTTGTCTATCATCAAAATACTATCCAAGGTACTACTCGAGTCAACCTGGGCCGATTGCACCAACAATCTCCCCCTTTTTGATGATTGACAAAACTACCATCTCAAGTCTACCTATTCTCCCATATTGGCAATTCTCATATCCCAATGAGAATTCCAATGAACCCTAATTGGTAACTTGGTAACTTCTCTCCCTTTTTGACATTACATCAAAAAGGTCCTCTCCAAGGGTATGAATGTCTCATATCCCAATGAGATCTTACAATCTCTCCCTTGGAGGAACACATGTCTACAATCTTACTAATGATCCCATATCACTTAAAGAGAGGCAACCCAATTTTCCTCCCATGAGGAAATACATATCCATCCTCCTATGATGGATACCTCCCCCTAGAGGCTTGCGCCCCCTTGACCATTGCACCAATCAATGTCTTTGGAGAGTCCCTAAGCCAATAGGAACATTTGACCAATCAAAATTAAGGCAACATTCAACAATGAACTCTCATCCACCTTAAAATTGATACTCTCCCTAAACCCTTCTCCTAATCCATGTCTAATGGATTTCCACCCTTTCTAATTCTCTCCCAAGCATATCCTAGGGTTAGGAGTGGTTAGGGGGCCTTAACCTAGCTGAACATGGGCCTAACCAACAAAATTTACCCGAAATCAGCTTGGGCAGTCGACTGAAATCAGAAATCAGTCGGTTGCCACCCACATCAGTCGACTAGCCTCCCTGGCAGTCGACTGATAACTGCATTTGCAGTTTTTTGAATTTCAGAAATGACTTTTCGAAATCCATAAGTAAATATACATAAGTTTAAAATTCTTGAAATTTGGTATGTATATTACTTATCATAAACACTATGGGTGAAAAATATTTGAAAATTATTTTACCCACTAAATTAGGAGATTGATACAAAGTCCAAAAGTTGAGAAAAGCTTCAATAAAGAGCCCTCTTTGTATCATCCCATTCAATAGTGATAGCTATCAAAAGATAAGCTTCACCAAGGTTTTTCAAAATATTTTCAAAATGTTTTTGAAACCTTTAATTTCTTTTTCCTAAACATCTCACTTATATCTAGATGTGTAAAACACATACAAGTCAAGTTTTTTGTGAGATGTGGATTTTTGTCCTTTTAATGGTTTCATGTATATTTCTAGGCAATATTATTTGAATCCCATCAAACCATGTCATAGTCCTTAAATCCATTTTTAGTTATATGCATGATGATGATTATGACATAAATATAATTTAACTAAGCATGTGCCAAAATCATGATGTCATGGCATGTGAATGACATTTAAGCATACATGACATATAAAGATAAGTCTAAAACATGATCATGACATTTTTATAGATAAAAATGAAAATGATGTCATGACATGGCAAGGCAAATAAATCATGGAAAGTAAAATATACTAAGGTATGGAATACCTAAGTGTTAAATCCAAGTTGTCATTTCTAGGAATTAATTCCATTTTGCCTTAAAGTCATTTTCTCCCAAGTGTGTCATAAACCCAAAATGGCACATCAATACCTCTAAGACCTAATTGTGCCAATTTAATCATTTTTCAACTTATCAAAGCATATTGGCACACCCTAATGTGTCAACTCACAATGGCTAGGTTAACTACCCATCCACTTAGGGTTGACACACCCTAACCCATCTAGCGTGAATCGATCACGCTCTTAGGAATCCAATACCTATTAGAGCTCCTTGGGTTAACAAGGTATTCCCTATGGATAACTTCCCTAGATACCTTTTTAATGACCCTTTTAGGCTTTAAAGTCATAGTCTTTTGGCTCTTTCCTAGGTCAACTCTAGAGGTGACTCCTCCTTTGACCTTCCTAGTGGCTACATTTGAGTTCTTTGAGGTCTTAGCCACTAAGCAAACACCATGGCTAGTCTTAGGGATAACTTCCCTATTAGCTTTGGTTTTCCTAGACCTAGATGTTGTTCCATAATTAAATGGAACATTGTGATAGGACATAGGTTTGTGACCCAAACCTTTCTTGCCCTTAGACCGCTCTTGTTTCCTAGGCCTTGACTTTTGTACATTAGACCCCTTAACCGAATTTGTGATTATTGCTAGGGTCTTCTCAAGTTTTTCTAGCCTTGACCTCAAGACTTGGTTTTCTAGCTCTAATTTCCCTAATTTTGAATTTTCACTTATCTTTTAGGAAATGTTCTTCTTCTTAGGCATGTGTCTGCCCTTCTTAGGGTTAATGCCTAGATTTTCTTCTATTCTCCTAATGGACTCCTTTGTAAGATATTTCTAGAATTATTGTTGGGGATCGATTGGCCGGCTAGAGGGGGGTGAATAGCCCTCTTCGTTGGATGTCGTATTTTGCTCGTCTACAAAACGTTAGCGCAAGCGGAATATACAAATGTAAATAAAGACAAGCAAAATATAAGCAAGCAATACAAACACCGAGATGTAACATGGTTCACGGCTACGCCGCTAATCTACGGTCCGATTCGTCCATGGTGAATCACTCCGCAATCTATCCACTAGATCTCTCCTTTGCACAAAGCTAGGTGGAGGTAACCTCTTTTACACAAAGATCACTCTTCTACAATGGAATGAAGATTAGAGCAAGTAGAAGAGTGGGAAATCGTTTAGGGCACTTTGGGAGTAGTTGGGCGTTCAAGCATTAACCTCCCAAAGCCCCATCCCCTTCCTTTTTATAGAGGAAGGGGGTTTCTTCCCGTTGACACAGATCTTGATGCCCTCGATCACCGACCGGGTCATGTAGCCGCTGCCCAATAACGGCCGCGCTTCACGCTTGGATACCATCCATCCAGATCGCATCACCGATCGATCCTACCATCACCGATCGATTCTCGATCACCGAGTGCTCAACCGAGTCGACTCCATTCGCGGCTCGTGCGCACGCGCCATCGATCGCCAAGCATTAAATCGGTATTATACCCCGATCGACCCATCGACTCGATCCCGACCGCCATTCCTCGGCAATGACCGTGTCGAAAACTCATCCGACACTTGGCCAAATGGCCAAGTTTCACCTAAGAGCTACCCTTCCGGGTTACATTCGCCACTCTCATCTCTGAGTCCTCGCCTTGAAGTTCTCTTCATTCTCGCCACGCCCTCTACAAAGATCAGCGCACACCGCAATGCTCCTTCGCGTCTCTTGCCTCGAAGTCTACTTCTTCCGGCTTCACTCCAAGCTTCTCGTCCGGCGGTCCCTCGGATGCTCCAAGCGCACGGCTTTCGCAAAGCTATCCTTCACCGACTCAAGGCACGAGTCATGAGATGTGAAACTCGCCACGGCTCCATGTGCGAATTACTAAGTCCTGCACGACTTCAACGCACATATCAAATCAACATAACACACTAACTTAAACCCTTTGCCACACACATCAAAACCTTATCATGGCAAGAGATTGCCCTAACAATCTCCCCCTTTTTGATGTGTGGCAATCCGTTTAAGTTAGGTAAAAATATTTGATATAAATTTTAAAGGAAAGAAAGCATGTAAACATAAACATGATATAGCAACATGCAACTCCCCCTTAACCAATGAAACTCCTCATACAATTTTTCTCCCCCTATCACAATTTACTTAAACATAATTATTTCTCCCCCTTTGACACCATCAAAAAGATTAACACTAAGTTAAAAACACATGCATCAAGTCTAATAGAAAGAAAATACCACAAGTTAATTTAAAATCAAAATTCAGCCTTTACGATATTGAGTCATCGATCGGTTCGGACTAATAAATGATCGGCAGCTTTTTTGGGATTTACGATTTTTGGATCAATTTGAAATGCGTTAAAAATTCCAGAAAATTCAAAAAATCATGAAATTTGGGGAACACATTTCTTTTAAGTATATCTATCAGTGAAAAATAGGTTTTCATGAAAAATCATTATATTTCCACGTATTTTCCAAAAATCCATAAGCTTTAAAAACTACTAGATTTTTGATCATAAGAGTATCCATTTTAACACCTAGTCTTGCTTTGAATTGTTTCAAAATATGAATACATAGATTTTAGATTAAGAAATTGTTTTGAAAACATATGAAATATCCAAACATGACCTTTGGGCAATATGTCTATAAATTAAACATAAGCCTTCCCCATGATTAGTCTATTATTGCTATTTTGATACTTTAAATGACCATCTAAATGCTATAGGCACTAGTGGACATTTGTATCATCCTAACATCTCACCCATGCTAAGTTTACAATCAAGTTAGCCTATAGTGAGTGTGAGATGCATCCTAGGGGGTATTTGTATATACTTAACCCTTGTATTCATGCAATTCTATCATGGTTAAGTATCAACCCAACAACCTACATAATCATAATGACATATATGAATTAATTTCACATTATGATCATGAAATACATGTATTCATTAAATAATAATCATGCATTAGGTATTATATGATGATAATAAATAAAGTATCACCTAAAGCATGATTCAACCCTATTTCTCATGATTACTTGCCAAATATTAAAATCATAAATCATGATTTCAAACATACATAGCAATTACATTAATCATCATGATTTAAGCATTATTATCTATTTATGGGCACGTTATCATCACCCAACACTATTCTAAAAAAGTTATCCCGCCATCCTAAGTCAACCAAAATATGATATAGGTCAATTCTGTTGGTGCAATCGGCCCAGGTCACGATTGACCAGGACTCGAGTTTGACTCGAGTGATGTTTTGATGTTTCGACAAAAACATATGACAATGTAATTGTCATTTGGTAAAGTCCAAGTCTTGAGTACTTGTCATGGAAAGTCCAAGTGGGACACTTGGCATTGGGAAAAGTCCAAGCATGGGTCTTGGCAATGTAAAGTCCAACATGGGTTGGCAAGGAAAGTCCAAGCATGGGTCTTGGCAATGCAAAGTCCAACATGGGTTGGCAAGGAAAGTCCAAGCATGGGTCTTGGCAATGCAAAGTCCAACATGGGTTGGCAAGGAAAGTCCAAGCATGGTCTTGGCATGAAAAGTCCAACATGGGTTGGCAAGGAAAGTCCAAGCATGGTCTTGGCATGGAAAGTCCAACATGGGTTGGCAAGGGAAAGTCCAAGCTTGAGTCTTGGCATTTGAGAAGTCCAAGGGTTTAATATTGGCGGCGTAAAGTCCAAGCGGAGTCTTGACAGCATAAGTCCAATGGTTGGCGGCGTAAAGTCCAAGCGGAGTCTTGGCGGCGTAAGTCCAATGTGCCTTGGCGGTGTAGACACCGTTAGCATGACATAGCCGACGGAAGCACCTGAAGGCTAGCACGATGGATGAACAAGTCATGGATGACTTGGAGGGATCCGAGAGGCATGAGGCTGATGGAGGTGGCTAGAAGGCTTAGGTCTAGGCTAAGGGTGGTCTAGCAAGTATGGGGAAACCATACTTGGGTTAAAACCTCATGTTTTGCGGGTTATAGCCTAGCAAGGTGGGCGATCGTGATGGCTCGAGCAGTCGACTGATCGTGTGATCAGTCGACTGGTACTCGAAAAATCGGCCACAGAATGGAGTCGAGACTCGACTGGTCGAGTGAGGACTCCATCAG
Organism: Wurfbainia villosa; assembly: GCA_025175895.1. NCBI lineage: Eukaryota > Viridiplantae > Streptophyta > Magnoliopsida > Zingiberales > Zingiberaceae > Wurfbainia > Wurfbainia villosa. Next base: position 77,403,213 of record CM046001.1, on the reverse strand, counting down.
TCGACTGATGGTCATAATCAGTCGACTGATGAAGGTTCCGTTGGACTTATCCAGCGTGGATCTAGCCGTTGTCTCACGACAACAGTGGCATCAGTCGACTGATCGACTTTTTCCAACACAGGTTGAAGCTATATAAGGAGCTCGTGATGGAGGAAAAGATAGCGATTTTCTTGGGCGAAATTGAAGGGGGAAGTTGGTGCTTCCAGTCCTTCAAAGCTAGTTCAAGGCAATCAAAGATCAAGCAATCCAAAGCTCTTGTAAAGTTGTTTTTCCTTTACTTGCATTGTATTTCTTACTTGTATTTGCTTGTATCTTGTGTATTACTTAGTGTAATCCTTGTACGAGGCTTCTCCGCCTCCGGATTGTTCCGAGAAGGAGTTATTATTGATTAGTGATTGCGTGTGCATCACTAGAGCTCTTTAGAGCTCGATCCGTGGAGTAGGAACCGTGTGGTTCCGAACCACGTTATATCTTTGTGTTCGTGATTGTTGTATTTCGTTATTGCTTTCATTTTTATATTCCGCTGCGCTAACGAAATTGTAGACACGATCACGAACGAATTCCATCGACATACGGTCAACGCTATTTACCCCCCCCCCCCCTCTAGCCGTTCCAAATATCCCCAACAAGTGGTATCAGAGCAGGGGGCTCTTCTACGGACTAACCGCCAGGAGCTAGGACAAAGAAGCTAGAGGGTGAAGATGGAAGAACAATTGGGATGGAATATTAACACACCGATCCCTTACTCCTTCTATGGACAAGAAGGGTTTAAGCAATGGAAGTCAAGAATTGAAGACTTCCTAATGATGAGGGACTTCGAAGAATGGTCTATCTTAATGGAAGGATATAGCTATCCAAGAGGACCAAAAGGTGGATTCCTCAAGAAAAAGAGATGGACCGAAGAGCAAGTCCAAGCCTTCGAAAAGAATGAGAAGGTAATGAAGTTGTTAATTGATTTAATACCTAACAATATCTTGTGTATGTTAGGTAATTATGTAGATGCAAACGAGCTATGGAGCCAAGTGTCCAAGCTCCATGAAAGCCCATCAATGGTCCAAGAGGAAGAGACCGAAGAGGCTAATACATCACCCTCACAAGGAAGTGAGGACTTGGAGGTTGAGAGATCATCAACATCCAAAGAGGAAGAGGAAGTAGAATCGGAAGTTGATAGGGAGTCAATTTCCGGGTTGGTGGAGGAAGTGGAAGAAGCATCCACTTCTAGGATTGAGGAGGAGATTAGAGTTTCCTCAACACCGGAGCATCAAGAAGAAGCTTCTACATCCAGTCAAGATGAAGAAGTGTCAATTCCGAACTCCACCACTAACCTAGGTAACTCAAACACTCTAATTTCAAATAAAAATAATATTATGTGTTTTGAGTGTAGGGAATTTGGGCACTATAAGAACAAGTGCCCAAAGAAGATTAGGAAAGCTCCACCGGCACCAAAAGTTAAGGATGCCGGTTCCCCAACATCTAAAGGCAAGGAGCACCTCATATGCTTCAAGTGCAATTCAAAAGGACATTATAGGAATCAATGTCCTAGGGGGAGCAAAAAGACCCAAGGAGGAGCATCACAAGTAGGGGGAGCTTCTATAGCTAACCCTAAGGTATATTTAAATAATGCACCTTCTAAATTTAAAAGTCAAAAGCATGCTAGAAATTTTAATTCTCTTGCAATTCATAAAGAGCATGCTAGAAGTAAGGAATTTTGCTTAGGTGCTAAAAATGTTTACCTTAGGAATAAGAAGAAATTTGGGACTAATGTCCCTAGAAAAACTCTTCCTAAGGAAAGCATTAGGAAAATAGAAAACCACTTAGGCATTAACCCTAAGAAGGGTAGGCATATGCCTAGAGAAAATGGTAATGCCCAAAAACTTAATCAAAAATCAATTGGGCAATTAGAGGTTGAAAATCAAACCTTGAGGTCAAGGCTTGAAAAAACTAGAAAAGACCCTTAGGAATATACAAAATCAATTTAAAGGGTCTAATGGTCAAAGTCAAAGGTCCAAAAGTCAAAGTCAACACCAAGGACCTAAGAGTCAAAAGTCAACCAAGGGCAAGCAAGGTTTGAGTCACAAACCTAAGCCTAAGTTAGCTTACCATAGTGTTCCATTAGATTATGGAACACTGACTAGGTCTAGGAAGACCAAGGTCAATAGGGAAGTCATCCCTAAGGTTGACCAAAGGGTATGCCTAGTGGCTAGGGTTTCTAGGAAACCTAGGGTGGCCACTAAGAAGGTTGCAAGGGGAGTTACCCCTAGAGTCAACCTAAGTAAGACCCAAATGACCAAGGCTAACAAGCCTAGGAGGGTTATTAGGAAGGTATCTAGGGAGGTTATCCCTAAGGAATACCTAATTAACCCTAGGAGCTCAAATCGGTTTTGGGTTCCTAAGAGCGTGATTGATTCACGCTAGATGGGGTTAGGGTGTGCCAACCTTAAATGGATGGGTAGTTAACTCAACCATGGCAAAGGTGGCACTTTAGGTTATTTTCAAGGTTATGGATACCTTGGAAATAGATTTGAATTAATATCCTAAAAGATTTTAGGATGTGCCAATGCACTTTTGAATTTAAGAAAAATCAATTAAATTGGCACAATTTAGGTTTAGAGGTTAGTGTGCCATTTTGGGTTGTTGGCACACTAGGGAGATTAATGATAATATGGCAAAATATATCTAACCATATCAAATGGCAATTAATATTAAAATTTGGGTATTACTATACCTATATATTTTATATGCCATGCTTTGATTGTCATATGCCATGTCATGACATCATGCCTAGTTCTATCATTTTATATGTCATGTTCATGTTTTTTCACTTGTTTTGAGCCCTAGATCACATGTTTTAGGGTGTATTTTTCTTTGTTCCGATTAGGGTTCCGGCGTCTGAGCTCTCCGGCGAGTTTTCCGGCGACCCCCCAGCAACATCTAAGTTTTCTCTCCGGCCACACCTTCAAATGGCGCCTAAGTAACAATTTTTTACCCAAGCCCTAATTTTTATTTCCGTTATAACTTAGGTTTATCTAATCATGTATTATTGCCCTTGCATGTCATATCATACATTGCATTCATAATAGGAGAGCCCGTAGGAACGATCCACCTGAGGGTGAATTTCGATTGTACCAACCAATCTTGGTTAGGTACATCAACAGGGATTTTTTCAACCGTCATTGTAGTGATGTCATGGAATTAATTTCATACTATAGTCTCATGAAAGTCGTCCTATGCACCCATCCTATTAACGACGACCTTCTTAAGGAATTTTATCAAAACCTAAAGAAAGTGGATGACGGACCTACTTACACTACTCGCATTGTAAAACGCGAGTTAGAGTTCACTCCTGCGATACTGCAGGAGTTTCTCGAGTGTAAGCCCTCAGATGACACTTTTATCTATTACCCTACCATGGATTTCCCTTTACCAGAGCCCTTTGCCCATATCTCTATGGAGTCCATGCATGAGCACATTTTTGGTTATCCTCGTCCACCGGCCCAAAACTTATTTCCTATCACTGAGTTGTCTGCACCTGACAATGTCCTTTACAAGGTCATTGTTGGGTGTTTTCTTCCCATTGTCACTCGGGGTCTGGCCAAGATTCGGCCTCCCCATCTCTTTCTACTTTACGCCATGCGTCATAGGTTAGATATTAACTTTGCATTAAACATGTTCCACTGCATTGTGCATTTCATTTCCCCTGTACAAGGGAAAGTGCATATGCCTTTTGGTCATATCATTACCGCATGGTTAGAGTCCGTAGGCGTCAACATCCACAGGGGTTCTCTGAGAGCGCTATCGGAGGTGTACGACTGTATATCAGTTCGTAACTTCTCGTTAGCAAAGCTACGGATGGGGCCTGACCAGATGGAGTTGGCGCCACGACCACCACCCAGGGCACGCAGAGAGCATCCTCCAGTACCCAGAGATGCAGCAGAGGACTATGAGGATGTAGACGCCGCTGATGAGGACGATCAGATGCCTGCAGATGCATCAGCGGCGGGTCCATCAGATGATCGTCGTGGCCGGCTGGAGTCCAGATTTCAGGACTATCAGCAGTCGGTTGACGCTAGGCTATCGTGAGTTATTAGCGAGGCGAGGCTTCGCCGGCGCACGTCTGGATCGGATGGAGGAGTCCCAGAGCCGCATCGAGCAGCGTCAGCTCGATATGTTAGAGATGATGCGTGCCTGGACCCTGAGTCAGCAGCCTCCTCCACCGCCACCTCCTGCAGACGATTAGATATTTAGAATGTTAAATTTTCTTTTGTTTTCAGTTTCTGTAGTGAGATTGAGCATAGCCAATCTCGATTTTGAATGTAAAAGACTAAAATTTTTAAGTTAAATGAAATTTTTTGTTTATGAAAATCTTGTGTGTTTGGATGAGTACTTGTATGATTGTATTGCTTATGAAAGTTGATATATCATGACATGAAATTGCATCCTATCATATACCATGTCATGTTATTGCTTAGGATTATTTTAGATGTCATGTGTTCTTAAATTTCATCTTATGCCATGACATCATGATTATGAGCATATGCTTATTTATATCATTTCTAATGCCATAATCATTCATGCATTTAAGGCAATGGGTTGAAATTGATTTAAGGACTATGGCATGACTTGAAGTCCCATTTATAAGGGAATCAAGTAGGGTTGCCTAGGAAATGCATGAAACCATAGATAAAGTGAACCCAAACCCACATCTCACATCACATTGACATGTATGTGTATTTATACATCCTAGATACATGTGAGATGCTAGGATAATAAGTTAGGTTCAAGATGCATGGGTAGTGCATCTAGATGAACTCAAACTTATTCTAATTACCACCAAGAATCATAAGGAGAGCTAATATACAAGCTATGTTATTTAGCCAATAAATTATGGTTCAAAATAGGCCTTCAAAAACATTTTAAAATCATTTTGAAAAACCTTGGTGAAGTCTATCTTTTGATAGCAATCACCATTGATGAAGTTGATACAAAATAGGGCCAAAACATTGAAAATTTCAATGGTTTTGAGTTTTGTATCAAACTCACTATTTTATGGGTAAAATAATTTTCAAATATTTTTCACCCATTGTGTGTGTCATAAGTATTATACGTATGAATTTTCACATTTTTTCGAATTACGTATAATTATTTATGATTTTCCAAAATTCATTTCTGATAGTTGAAAATTGGCGATCGGTGATCGACATCATCGAGTCATCGTCAGGTCTGATTTCGGGTTAACAAGGTTTGTTTAGCCCGTGTTCAGCTATGGAAAAGGTTCCTAATCACTCCTAACCCTAGGATATGCTTTAGAAAGCATTATAAAGGGTGAAGATCCATTGGATATGGATTAGGAGATGTGTTAGTTCAAAGTATCAAATTTAGGGTGAGTGAAAGTTCCATGTTGAACTTAGAACCTTAATTTTGATGGTTTAGAGTTCCTATTGGCTTAGGGGGTTCCCAAGGACATTGTTGGTGTAATGATCAAGGGGGAGCAAGCCTTTAGGGGGAGGTATCCATCTTGGGATGATGGATGTGTTTTTCTCCTTGAAGAGGAGAAGTTATTGAGAGAGTATCATCAATTGGGAAAATTGATGGGTTTTTGATACCCAATTTGGAAATTGGGAGAGATTATAGGATTGCCTCTCTTGAGTGATATGTGACTTATCACTAGGAAGATTGTAGGCATCCTAGGTATTTATTTTTGGATCAAGGGGGAGATTGTAAGATCTCATTGGGACATGAGACATTGACCTCCTTGGAGAGAAAACCTTTTTGATGTTAGTCAAAAAGGGGGAGAATGTTTGGGGGAGAACATTTGGAGAGTATTTACCAATTTGGGATAATTGGTAAGGGATTTGAGTTAGTGTTCTAACTCAATAATTTATTTGGTTTTTGTCAAACATCAAATAGGGGGAGATTGTTGGTGCAATCGGCCCAGGTCACGATTGACCAGGACTCGAGTTTGACTCGAGTGATGTTTTGATGTTTCGACAAAAACATATGACAATGTAATTGTCATTTGGTAAAGTCCAAGTCTTGAGTACTTGGCATGGAAAGTCCAAGTGGGACACTTGGCATTGGGAAAAGTCCAAGCATGGGTCTTGGCAATGTAAAGTCCAACATGGGTTGGCAAGGAAAGTCCAAGCATGGGTCTTGGCAATGCAAAGTCCAACATGGGTTGGCAAGGAAAGTCCAAGCATGGTCTTGGCATGAAAAGTCCAACATGGGTTGGCAAGGAAAGTCCAAGCATGGTCTTGGCATGGAAAGTCCAACATGGATTGGCAAGGGAAAGTCCAAGCTTGAGTCTTGGCATTTGAGAAGTCCAAGGGTTTGATATTGGCGGCGTAAAGTCCAAGCGGAGTCTTGACAGCATAAGTCCAATGGTTAGCGGCGTAAAGTCTAAGCGGAGTCTTGGCGGCGTAAGTCCAATGTGCCTTGGTGGTGTAGACACCGTTAGCATGACATAGCCGACGGAAGCACCTGAAGGCTAGCGCGATGGATGAACAAGTCATGGATGACTTGGAGGGATCTGAGAGGCGTGAGGCTGATGGAGGTGGCTAGAAGGCTTAGGTCTAGGCTAAGGGTGGTCTAGCAAGTATGGGGGAACCATACTTGGGTTAAAACCTCATGTTTGAGGTGTGCCACGACCGTGCCATGTGCCGACCGACCGAGTCAACTAGGGTTTCGATCATGGGTTATAGCAGCCGATCCGCCAGAGGTGGGCCGATCGATGAGCTGAGCATGATCCGATCGTGGTGATCACCGACCGGTGCTCGAAATCGCCACGTATCGGAGTCGAGACTCGATTGGTCGAGTGAGGACTCCATCAGTCGACTGATGGTCATAATCAGTCGACTGATGAAGGTTCCGTTGGACTTATCCAGCGTGGATCTAGCCGTTGTCTCACGACAACAGTGGCATCACGATCGATGGTCCCGATCACGATCGATCAACTTTTCCAAAGACAAAGTTGAAGCTATATAAGGAGCTCGTGATGGAGAAAAAGATAGTGATTTTCTTGGGCGAAATTGAAGGGGGAAGTTGGTGCTTTCCAGTCCTTCAAAGTTAGTTCAAGGCAATCAAAGATCAAGCAATCCAAAGCTCTTGTAAAGTTGTTTTTCCTTTACTTGCATTGTATTTCTTACTTGTATTTGCTTGTATCTTGTGTATTACTTAGTGTAATCCTTGTACGAGGTTTCTCCGCCTCCGGATTGTTCCGAGAAGGAGTTATTATTGATTAGTGATTGCGTGTGCATCACTAGAGCTCTTTAGAGCTCGATCCGTGGAGTAGGAACCGTGTGGTTCCGAACCACGTTATATCTTTGTGTTCGTGATTGTTGTATTTCATTATTGCTTTCATTTCTATATTCCACTGTGCTAACGAAATTGTAGACACGATCACGAACGAATTCCATCGACGTACGGTCAACGCTATTTACCCCCCCCCCCCTCTAGCCGTTCCAAATATCCCCAACAAATTCCATATGGTTGACTAGCCTAGGGTTTTCCTAACCCTTAAGGATGGATTTTAGAACCCAAAATAAGTTCTTTCCTATTGGGTTCACTAAGTATTCCTTGGGGATCCATTTCCTAGCTATTACTTTCTTCTTATCTTGTTCCCTAGCAATTAGGCATTTATAGGCCTTTTCATTTTTCTTTTCTTTGTATCCTAGGCCCTTTTTGTTGAAGCTTGCCCTTTGGCTCCCTATAATCATGTTCAATGTGTTGGAGCCAATAGTGAATTTCTCTAGGGCTTTTGTCAAATAGTCTACCTTTTCCCTTAAAGCCCTATTTTTTTCTATGCATGCATCATTAACATCCAAAGGCATATAGTCATGTGAACATGCATCATTTAAGCTAGAAGAAATATCATTATTATTTAAGCATGCATTTTCTAGCTTATTTTCTAATGCCTTAATTTGATCAAGCATGCTTTTATTTTTCTTTTTCATTCCAAATAAGTCCCTAGTTAAACTAGAAATTATGGAAACTATTTTCTTAGGAGAGGCATTCGTTACCATAGTTTCCATGTCTTCTTCTTCTTCTTCGGATGAGGAGGATGTAGAAGCTCCCCCTTCACTTGAGCTCTCTCCACTTGAGCTTGATTCTTCATTTGAGGAGGAGGAGGAGCAATCCGAGTCATGAAGAGCCATTAGTGCTAGGTTGGAATAGACATGCTCTTCTTCTTCGGATGAGGATGAGGAAGCAAGGTCATCCCATGTCTTTGCTTTGAGAGCCATGGCTTTTCCTCTTTCCTTGGCCTTCTTTTCTTCTTCCTTTTTCTTCTTGCTCCCCTTCTTCTTCTTCTTTTCTTCCTTCTTTTTCCTTTCCTCTTTGCTCTTGTTTAGGAGGGGACAATTGTCCCTTATATGTCCCTCCCCTTGACAATTGTAACAAATGATCTTCCCCCTTGGTCTTCTATTCCTATCATGAGATTTATCAAATCTAAAATTCTTAAATGCACGTCTTACCTTCCTTACCATGTAGGCTTCTTCCGTGCTATCCATGGAAGAGGTAGAGGCTTCATCATCGGAGGAGGAGGGGATCTCTATCTTCTTCTTCCCCTTATTTGCCATCAAGGCTACTCCTCTTGAGGGTTGAATTCTAGGCTCTTCTTGTATTCCTTCAAGCCTAGTTTCGTGGAGCTCCATTGTTGAGAAAAATTCCTCCAAGGTACTTACTTCCAAGTTCTTGGAGATGTAAAACGAATCCACCATGGAGCTCCATCTTGAGGACCGGGGAAAGGCATCTATGGCCTTCATTACCATATCCCGGTTGGAGAGCTTTTCTCCTACACTTGTTAGCCTAATTAATATTTCTTTAAATCTAGAATGTAGGGAAGTTACCTTTTCTCCCTTTTCAAGCTTAATATTTGATAGTTGGGAGTGGAGGAGATCCCTTCTTGCTAGCTTGGCTTCCGAAGTGCCTTCATGAAGTTCAACTAGCTTCTCCCACATCTCCTTAGCACTAGAACATTCCCCTATCCTATTGACTTCTTGTTGGGGGAGTACATTGTATAGGTGGTGCTTGGCCTTTGAATTTGCCAAATATTCTTCTCTTTGCCTCTTGCTCCACCTTGATTTCTCCAATGGCTCCCCATTTTCGTTCCTAGGCAACTCGAAACAGTTTTCCATTATTAATAGAATTTCAAAGTCGGTTTCGAAGAATACCTCCATTCTCTTTTTCCACCAAGAGAATTCACCGTCGAACTTCGGTGGGTGGATGTTTGAGCCGGCCATTTTTGATGTAGAGCTTGTTGCGGCGGTTAGTCCGGTGACAAGCTAACCTGCTCTGATACCACTTGTTGGGGATCGATTGGCCGGCTAGAGGAGGGTGAATAGCCCTCTTCGTTGGATGTCGTATTTTGCTCGTCTACAAAACGTTAGCGCAAGCGGAATATACAAATGTAAATAAAGACAAGCAAAATATAAGCAAGCAATACAAACACCGAGATGTAACGTGGTTCACGGCTACGCCGCTAATCCACGGTCCGATTCGTCCACGGTGAATCACTCCGCAATCTATCCACTAGATCTCTCCTTTGCACAAAGCTAGGTGGAGGTAACCTCTTTTACACAAAGATCACTCTTCTACAATGGAATGAAGATTAGAGCAAGTAGAAGAGTGGGAAATCGTTTAGGGCACTTTGGGAGTAGTTGGGCGTTCAAGCATTAACCTCCTAAAGCCCCATCCCCTTCCTTTTTATAGAGGAAGAGGGTTTCTTCCCGTTGACACAGGATCAGTCGACTGATGCCCTCGATCAGTCGACTGGTCCTGTAGCCGTTGCCCAATAACGGTCGCTTTCCATGTTGGATACCATCCAACGATCGCATCGATCGGACCGATCCTACCATCGGTTGGTGATTCTCGATCGATCGAGTGCTCAATCGAGTCGACTCCATTCTCTGCCGTGCGCGCCATCACGATCGTATCATTCCTGGCGATCATTGCCAAGCATTAAATCGGTATTATACGATCGATCGACCCATCGACTCGGATCGCATCGCCATTCCACAGCGTCGACTAGTGTCGAGAAAACCCATCCGACACTTGGCCAAATGGCCAAGTTTCACCTAAGAGCTACCCCTTCCCGGGTTACATTCGCTCACTCTCATCTCTCGGAGTCCCTCGCCTTCGAAGTTCTCTTCGTTCTCGGCCACGTCCCTCGGCAGCATCAGGCGCACGGCTCTGCAATGCTCCTTTGCGTCTCTTGCCTCGAAGTCTACTTCTTCCGGCTTCACTCCAAGCTTCTCGTCCGACGGTCCCTCGGATGCTCCAAGCGCACGGCTTCCGCAAAGCTATCCTTCACCGACTCAAGGCACGAGTCATGAGATGTGAAACTCGCCACGACTCCATGGGCGAATTACTAAGTCCTGCACGACTTCAACGCACATATCAAATCAACATAACACACTAACTTAAACCCTTTGCCACACGCATCAAAACCTTATCATGGCAAGAGATTGCCCTAACAATTATGAGTCCTAGGTTTGTCCTTAGTTACATGAACATGCTTGGCACCTAGGCAAACATATTTCTTCCTACTAGCATGCTTTTCATTGATAATTGCAAGAGAGCTAAAATAATTCTTAGCATGCTTTTTAACTTTAGGAATTGAAGATGCATAATTTAAATTTACCTTAGGGTTAGCTTGGGAAGCTCCCCCTACATAAAATACACCTTCTTGCCCTTTCTTCCTCCCCCTAGGGCATTGGCTTCGGTAGTGCCCCCTTTGGTTGCATTTGAAGCACACAATGTGCTCTTTGCTCTTAATTGAGGGAACTCCGGCATCCTTTGACTTTGAGTTGACTTTTGGTGTCGATGCCTTTTCCTTAGCCAATTTAGGGCATTTACTCTTGTAATGCCCTTTCTCCCAACACTCAAAGCATATTATGTGATTTTTATTTAAAATAATAACACTTGAGTTACCTAGGGAGGTGGTGGAGGCCTCTTCACTTCTTCCGGAGGTAGAAGCTTCATTTTAATCTTGCTTCGGAATGGAAATCCTTTCCTCCCCCTCAATGCTAGAGGTGGAGGTCTCCACCAAATCATCCACATCTTCGAATGTGGATGCCAATTCTTCCACAGCATTCTTCTCCACTTGTGCCGATTCGGGATTCTTGTGGAATTCAACCACCTTATTCCACAAATCCTTTGCATCCCTAAAATTTTCTAGTCTAGACCAAATATGGTTAGGAATCAAATCACTAAGTAATTTAATTACCTTGAGATTTGTCTTGAAATCCTTCATTTGGTCTTGGGTCCACCTTGATTTTTCTAGTGGCTTATTTTCTTTGTCCCTAGGCACTTCAAAACCATTTTCAATGATTAACATGAAATCGAAATCGGTTTCGAAATATACCTCCATCCGTTTCTTCCACCAATCAAAATCTCCATTGAATTTTGGTGGGTGGATGTTGTAGCCGGCCATCTTATAGTGCTCTCGCGGCGGTTAGTCCTTGAAGAGCGACCTTGGCTCTGATACCACTTGTAGGGGATCGATCGGTGTGTATGTGGTCGGCTAGAGGGGGGTGAATAGCCCTCAATTGTTCGATGGTGGAATTCGTTCGTTCTCGTTGCGTTACTTTCCTACGATTGTCGTTAGCGCAGCGGAAATAATAGAAACAATAATAATACTAACAACAAATAAGCGTACACAAACACACACGATATATGTGGTTCGAAACCGAATGGTTCCTACTCTATGGGCGAGCTCTAGTTATGCGCACGACACTAACTAAACTCCTTCTCGACTACACGTCGGAGGTGGAGAAACCTCTCACAAGCTATTACAACAAGTAATATATGAAATACAGGCAATACAAAGACAAATACGAAAGACACATAAAGAACACTTTACAACGCTTGCTTTGAACCCTTTGCTTGTAGCTTGCTTTAGATGGCTCTTGAAGGTCTGGAATGCAGCAGCAATTCCCCTCCAATAGCTTCACAAAAGTCTTGGCGAAATCCTCCCACTTGAGCTCCATTTATAACGCCAAAAGGCACCAATGATCGTCATGTCCTATAGTCGTTGTCTCACAACGGCCAGATCCACGTTGGATAAGTTCCAATGGATCACCTACTGACCGCCACCATGGCGATCAGGACTTAGTAGTCGACGCCTGACTATGGAGTGTTACGTGGCTCACGATATTCTCATCACCGATCATTATCCTCTAGCCTCGATCGCATCGATCATCGCCGATTGCTACCATGGCGATCGCCAAGCACAAAACCGCAAGTCTTACACCAGTCGAACCCTAGTCGACTTGGATCAGTCGACTGGCACCTATGCCAGTCGACTGCTATCGGGCAAAACCTCAAACACCAAGTTGTTTGACCATCCGACCATCGGGTAAACCCTCAAACATCAAGTTTGAGCCTCCGACACTCAGTCTTAGCCACTTGGCCAAGTCCACCTTATCCCTCATGGAGTTCTCCACCGAAGCTCTCTTCTCTCGGCCTACGTTCTTCGGATGCGCCAAGCGCACGACTTCGCAACGCCATCCTTCGCGTCTCATGCCCTTGAAGTATGCTTCCCTTGGGCCTCACTCCATTCGCTCCCCGTCCGACGGCCCCTTGGATGCACCAAGCGCACGGCTTCGCAATGTCATCCTTCACTGACTCAAGGACCCCGAGCCTAGTGAACTTACCAAGTCCTCAAGACTTTCCACATGCACCAAGCGTACGGCTTCACAATGCATTTCTCACCAAGGACCAAGCGCACGGCTTCGCAATGCTTTGGACTTTTCAACACCAAGCTCCATGCTTGGATTTTCCATGCCAACACCATGTTGGACTTTCCCATGACAATCCCATGTCATGAGTTTTGTCTATCATAAAAATACTATCCAAGGTACTACTCAAATCAAACTCGAGTCAACCTGGGCCGATTGCACCAACATAAGGAACTCAAAAATTCTAGAACTATCCTAGGGTAGGTTGGGAGTCTTATTCTCATTATCTCTTCCCACCCCATTTTTTCAAATAGGGCTTGAATGTCACCCAACAACCCTAAGGACTCTAGCAAATCTTCATCAAGGTACCTAGTAGCAGTGAGTTTACGAGTAGAAAACATATTATATTTTTCTCTATGTTCATTGTTGCAAAAAAGAAGGGTTGGTAGAGCGTTACCCTCCTCCGAAGCTTGAGGGGCGTCGGTTCTCATTGTTCGTCTCTCCGAAGCACCGGATCGAGATGCTACATGCTTGGTCCTCCTCATCCTTGCTTCTTTGGCTTCCTTGAAGGTTAGAAAAGCTTCTAGGTGGTGGGGAAGAAGAAACAACACGGCTAGGGCAAGAGAAATCGAAGCACACGGCGCAAATGGGGTGAAAACACACTGTTCACCCTATTTAACCATGTGCGACACAGTCGTGTGCAAACACATGGCCAGGTCGTGTGCACCTTGGGTCAATCAGGCACGGCCGTGGGAAAACACATGGCCAGGCCGTGTATCCCATTTTTTCTCCCCTTTTTGCACAACGGTCCGAATTTCCTCATACACTTCGCCGTGTAAGCTAATATGGATTTTATTTTTACCTAACAAAGTTTCTTTATAGTCCTAATTCTAAATGAGATGGAAATCAAAATTCAAATTAACTAAATGCATACAATACAATCAAAGGGAAATCTAAAAACTAAACTTGGGTTGCCTCCCAAGAAGCGCTTTGTTTAAGGTCATTTAGCTCGATCGCATTCCACTATCAACTTAACTCTGGAGGTTCAGTGAACCTCCATTCATCCATCTCGGAATCTGGAGATTCCCCTAAATACTTCTTTAATCGTTGTCCATTTACCTTGATCTCCCCTAATTCCCTACTCCATATATCCACTGCACCATATGGATATACCCTTTTTACCCGAAACGGTCTTGACCACCTTGATTTTAGCTTCCCTGGAAAAAGTTTCAACCTGGAATTATACAGGAGAACTAAGTCTCCTTCCTTAAACTCCCTTCTCAAGATGTGTTGGTCATGTCATTTCCTAGTTCTTTCCTTATATGCCTTAGCATGTTCATATGCGTCTCTTCGAATTTCGTCCAACTCGCTTAACTGCAGTTTCCTTTTCTCTCCTACCACGTAGTAGTCCAAGTTGAGCTTCTTGGTGGCCCAGAAAGCCTTGTGTTCTAATTCAACGGGTAGATGGCAAGGCTTCCCGTAGACTAAGCGGAATGGGGTCATGCCTATCGAGGTCTTATAAGCTGTGCGATAAGCCCAAAGAGCATCGTCCAATTTTTGTGACCAATATTTCCGTGATGCCACTACTGTTTTTTCTAGGATACTTTTGATCTCCCGATTCAAAATTTCCACCTGTCCGCTAGTTTGCGGGTGGTATGCGGTTGAAACTTTATCGATCACCCTATACTTATGTAGCAATTTTTCGAACTATTTTTCGATGAAGTGAGATCCTCCATCACTGATTACTACTCGAGGAACTCTGAATCTAGGGAATATATTTCTTTTGAACATTTTTATTATGGTCCTAGCATTACAATGGGGTGATGCTATGGCCTCCATCCATTTGGAGATGATATAGAGAACACTACTCTTAATCATTCCTAGTCAAGTATTAACATTCAGGGACAATGTTAATGCGTAGAGACTAGCATGTAGGTCAACTCGATGACTTGATCTCACAAGTCATGGATATGAGATATCAAGTTGACACATGGGTATGCATTGGAGAATGTATATTGAATGACCCACCATGAGAAAGTATTATGGATCGTTATATGAGTGTCATATACTTTCTCATGTGATTATTAGTCCTTGTACCTGAAGTCACCATGGTTCCCTACATAAGGAGTTGCATACTTTGGCTTCGTCAAACGTCACCCGTAAATGGGTGGACTATAAAGGAGATTATTTGGTATGTAACAAATTATGCAGAGGGATGTGAGTGATGTAGATGGGATCTATCCCTCCTATATGATGGGAGTGACATCGTTATTCTTGATAGAGTGAGACCACGAAGTGCATGGTCATGCCCAAATGAGTCAATATGAGATATTGAGCTCATTTGATTAGAGTGAGTCTACTTGGAGTTCAAGATATAGATTGTACCAAGGATGACACGGTCTATGCCTCAATTGGTCAATCTAGATGTCAAGAATAGAGGGACATTGTCACATATTATGAGAGTCACAATTAATAGTCACAAAGGAAATGTTAGATCTCAACATTCTTTTAACTTGGGTAGCAATGATGTATTGCTAGATACCGCTCATTGCTTATGTTCCTAAATCGGTTTAGGAGCATTGCCAACATTACAAGAACCTATAGGGTCACACTCAAAGGGCAATTAGATGGAGATTAGGTTCATATGATGAACCATGAGGATTAGGTTCATGTGATGAACCAAATTGGATTAAGGGTAATCCAAATTAGACTAATTGAGTTAGACTCAATTTGATTCAAGTGTTGGATGAGTCTAATTTAGATTTGATTCATTGAGTCAATTTAAAATAATGAATAGAGATTCATTAAATCAAATTGACTTGAATCAAATGGTTGGATTTGATCAACCATGAAAGATAAGAGGTCAAGTTTGACTTGACTTGAGAGAGAATATGAATGGTCAATTTTGACTTGATCAATTGTCATGTCATGGTGACTTTGCATGGGGGCCGGCCAATGATGATGTTCCACATCATCATGGACACATCATGGGGTGCCACCTCATGAGGGAGACCAAGAGTCATTGGCTCTTGGAGTTACATGTATGCATGTAACCCCCTAATGTGGTCGGCCACTATGATGGTGTGCATTAGGTTGTGAAGTTAAGTTGTGTAACTTCATCATCTTCTTCCTTGGTTCTTCCCTCAAGTTCTCTCCCTTCTCTTCCTCATCTTGACGTGGACTTCAAGGAGTGGTAGCACACTCAAGATTATCTTTTCTCCACCTATTGCTTGTGTGGATACCAATAGAGGAGTGTACACTTGACACTCTCGAGTTTCGACAATCCATTTGGACGATCGAGATAAGCGAAGGGCGTCACTTCAAGGGTAAACTCTTAACATGTAGATCTAGAATACATCTAAAGTTTTAAACACATATATGTAGTTATATTTACCTTCGCACGGATCCGTGGCCGACTTCCGAGGTTTCCACAACGCAAAAAGCGATTTTTGCAGCTCTGATAGTCCAACAGTGGTATCATAGCCACGTGCGAAGCATGTATGTGTTTTAATTTTGTAGTTTTTGTATTAGATATAAAAATTACAGATCTGTAAGTTTTTGTAAATTTTCTATTTTTATAGATTTTTTGGGTATTTTTCTCGAAGAGTCGAAGCAACAAGTGTTGGGACACTTGTAGGCTTCGACCACCGAGAAAAACACTCCGGAATGACGAAATCTCGCTTTAGGTTTTTGGTAAAGCAACTTAAGTCGCTGTAAGATCAAGATTGTACAGCAACTTATGTCGCTGCCCCTAACCCCGAAAGGGGCATTGTCCCACAATCGGGCTCGGAAATCGCTTAGCGGGACCGTTGCGGAGATGTGACTCATAAAATTGAAAAAAAAATAGAAAAATTTATAGAAATTTTCTGTAAAATACATAATTTAGAATTATGTATAATTCTATGATGGTCATAGCCCAAGAACCCCAATATGATTGGATAAATGTGTTGTAATTCATAATACGACTTGCGTGTCGTTTTTGTGGTTGTGCATGTTGTATAGGGTATGTGACCTGCGTGTCGTGCCTCTTCTTTTAAAATTCTAGTTGTAAATAGTTTTAGACTCGAATGTAACTCGAGTTTCATGTTGTAATGTACAAAAATGAAGCGATGGAAGGTCCACTAGTAGACGGAGTTACGAGGAGGGTGCCGACGACACATGGCGGTCAAAGGAGGCGCTTGGAGAAGCCGCTAACCCTAGGTTGACCGTCCGATCTTCTCATTGGCTTGAGAAGATCGTAATAGGGCTATGTGTTGGTAACTAATGCTCGCTCGGAGGCTCATTGGCTCCCATGTCCCCGGATTAAAATTTTCACTAATGAAAACTAATCCGGATGGGATGAGTTTCCTAAGCACAACCAATTCGTCGTCGTGCCAACAACTTGAGCGATCGCTTGAACAAACTTGTTGTTCAAGCAATCAACTCTTCTAGTCGGTTAGCCGCGGAAGACACAACGGACGGATCGCCGCTTTTTGTGTTTCTTATCGGGGTCCATGATTATACAAATACATACAAATGTAAACTAGTATAATCAATACATACATAAAGTAAGCATCCACACAAAACATGCATATAATTGAAAAGCAATTATAAACATAATACAAAAGAACATTAATCAAAATAAACAAGATTATACCTCTTGTTATACCTCTTGATCTTCTATTGTATGTCCTCCCTCCTTTTGGACGTCGTGTGGGCGACGATCTACCAAAAGTTGAAGCCTCTTAGATCACCAATCTTCCTTTCCTTGTTCACTAGGAACAAAGGAAGATCCTAAAACAAAACTCATCTTCCTTTCTAGAACCGGCCACCAAGTCAATAAACTCGATGTTGCCGCCAGCCAAGGAAGATCAAATGGAGTATGGAAACCAACCAAAAGAGAAACAACAAGGGCATGGGCGTCGGCCAACACTTGGAGAAAGGAAAGGAAAACAATCCTCCTCCTTGTTGCCGCCCAAACCCTAGACAAAACTCTCCCAATTTCCGGCCATGGATGAAGGGAAGGAGAATAGGTTGAGCTCCGGCCAAGGTAGAGGGAACGAGGATAGTGGCCGGCCAACACTTAGAAGGAAGAAGAAAAGGATCTTCATCTTCTTGTTGCCACCCACCCTAATCCCAAAACCCTAACCCTAGCCGCCCAACCCCAATCCTATCCCATCTAGGATTTGATTGCCGCCCAAGGGAAGCTATCCTAATGCCATCCAACCTAAGCCATTGAAGGAAGGGAGAAGCTTGGGCGCCGACCAAACCAAGGAGGAAGAAGGAAGAAGGGTTGCCGCCCACCATTGTGAACCAAACCCTAACCCTAGCCTTCTCCTATTTCTTGCCGCCCAAGCCACCTTATCTCAATTAGGTTTTTCCATTTTCTTTTTCATCCATCTCCTGCCGCCCAAGCCTAAGCCCATATATATAGAGTTAGGTTTAGGCCTTGGTTTAATCTCCTCCATCGGATCTAGGGTTTTAATCTCAATCGTCGGTTCTAGAGATTTAATCTCCACCGTCGGTTCTAGAGATTTAATCCCAACCGTCGGATCAAGAGATTTAATCTCAACCGTCGGATCTAGAGATTTAATCCCAACCATCGGATCAAGAGATTTAATCTCAACCATCGGATCTAGAGATTTGATCTCAACCGTCAGATCTAGAGATTTGATCTCAACCGTCGGTTCTAGAGATTTAATCCCAACCGTCGGATCAAGAGATTTAATCTCAACCGTCGGATCTAGAGATTTAATCCCAACCGTCGGATCAAGAGATTTAATCTCAACCGTCGGTTCTAGAGATTTGATCTCAACCGTCGGATCTAGAGATTTGATCTCAACCGTCAGTTCTAGAGTTTTGTTTTGCATCATTGGATCTAGACTTCATGAAGTGTTAATAGGCTACAATAGGGACCATGAGGAGGAGTTGGATCTTGGCCACCCGATGGATCGGAACCACACAAACTTGATCCATCAATGATGTTCCATTCCACTAGAGGATCATCATTGAATTACCTCACCAACCCCCATAAATTAATATGGGCTCCATATATTATTTGTACATCCATCTCCCCGTGTTTAAGATATCGAATGTCCGTCAATTAATTGATTTACTGACCATCAATTAATTAACATCTAACTCCTCGAGTAGTACCACTCAACCTTATCATCATGTTGACTAAGTCAACATGCAGGGTTTACATGATGAACTTTATGAGCTCCTCAAGGGGACATCATCAACCTAATACATAGGACACGGTTTCCTCCTATAATCAACGACACACCATGTAAATAATATCATTTCTCAACTTACCGGGCCTATTGATTTAATCCATAGAAATCTCACCCTTTGGTAAATCAAAGAAATAAATACTAAGTACATGTGCCCGTTATTATATCGGGATTAAGAGCATGTACAACATAATATCTGAGGTCCGATTCAATTATGTAGTCAGCAATAAATTGAATCACCTCTATGTCGGTCCTGCTCAATACACCTAAGTGTACTAGTATAACTCTATGTTCAAGATAAAATAATACCAAGCTACACTACAACCATGCCAATGGTTTGTCCAAAACCATCTTGGTTGTGAGCCTCTACTTATACTCTACAAGAGACTGATAACATGATCTTCTGTGCCACACCCAAGCACCATGTTATCTACAATGTAAAGTATTAGACAATATGCACATATATAAATAAAGTGCAAACAATGATCATGTGATTCTTATTTCAAAATAAAAATGTTCATACAAAAGAGCTAGGCTTTCAGTATACATCCCAACAATCTTCCACTTATACTAAAAGACTATGCTGTCATCACACTGCCATACATCTGATTCCCCTTCCCTCCACATGCCTATCAAAGCTCTTGCTAGAAGGGCCTTAGTGAAAGGGTCTACCAGGTCATCCTCTGATGCAATCTTGGCGACAGTAACTTCTACCTCCTTTACGATTTCTCGTATCAGGTGGTACTTGCGCTCTATGCATTTACTTACCTTATGGGCTCGTGGTTCCTTCGAGTTTGCAACTGCACCATTATTATCACAATAAATTGTGATATTTCTGGGCAAACCAGGAATCACATCCAAGTCCATCAGGAAGTTCCTGAGCCACCTAGCTTCTTTGGCCGCTTCATAGGCTGCCACATACTCAGCTTCCATGGTGGAGTCTGCCACGCATTTCTGCTGGACACTCTTCCATACTATGGCTCCACCTCCAAAAGTAAACACAAAACCCGAGGTAGACTTACTGTAGTCCTTATATGATTGGAAATCAGAATCCATGTAACCCACAGGGAGCAATTGGTCTGCCCGGTAAACTAGCATATAATCCCTAGTCCTTCTCAGGCACTACAATATATGCTTTACCGCAGTCCAATATTCCTGTCCTGGATTACTCTGATATCTGCTGACCATGCCCACGGCAAAGCAGATATCTGGTCTCGTACAGAGCATTGCATACATGAGGCTTCCTACTGCCAAAGCATAAAGAACTGCCTTCATCTCCTCTATCACCTCAGATGATCTAGGACACATCTCCTTAGATAAAGGAACTCCATGCCTGAAAGGTAGAAAAACCCTTATTGGAGTTTTGCATGATAAAATGCTCCATTATCGTGTCTATGTATGAAGCTTGGGATTAGCACACTAACCTTGATCCCAAGGATGTGTCCCACTTCTCCCAAGTCCTTCAAAACTGTTTGGACAACCATACCCTTACGTCCGATAACACTTCGATGTTGTCGCCAACCACCAAAATGTCATCTACGTATAGTACAAGAAATACCACTACGTTTCCGTCACATCTCTTGTATACACAAGACTCATCCGAACTTTGAATAAATCCATAAATCTGGATTTACCTCATCAAAGCGAATGTTCCAAGGTCTTGAAGCTTGTTTCAATCCATAAATGGACCGATTAAGCTTACATACAAGATGCTCTTTGCCCTTAGCAATGAATCCCTCTGGTTGCTTCATATAGATGTTCTCCTCAAGACTTCCATTAAGGAAAGTTGTCTTGACATCCATCTGTCACACCTCATACTCCATATGAGCTGCTATGCATAAGAGCTCCCAGACCTGATTTGAATCCATAGATTCAATCTCAGTATTCATTGCACTTTGCAAAGATACTGCATCTATATCTTGGATTGCCTCGTCATATGTCCAGGGATCAGGTTCATGTTCGCCAGGGACCAAATCGAAAGATTCTCCCAAGAACATGAATCTATCAGGATGACTCACAACCCTCCCACTACGACGAGGTATCACCTGTGTATCCTCTGTGACACGCGGTGCAGTGACATGTGGTATATCCTCTTGTACCGGTGGTACTGAAGTCGGGACTTCCCCTGTCAACTCCTCAAGAACAATCCTACTCGTGGGCTTGTGGTTCATCACATAGTCCTCCTCTAGAAATCTGGCATTCATACTAACGATCACCCTCTAATCTCTAGGACTATAAAACAAACCACCCTTCGTTCCCTTAGGATAGCCAACAAACAAGTGCACTTCTGTACGAGGTTCCAACTTACCAGTATCTGCCTTCGGCACATGTCCTGGACTCCCCATATCCGAATAAGTCTTAGACTAGGCTTTCGCCCGGTCCACAACTCTGTCGGAGTAGAAGGTACTGATTTAGATGGAACCAAGTTCAGAATGTACACCGCCGTATCTAGAGCATATCCCCAGAACGAATCTGGCATGCCAGAATAACTCATCATCAATCTAACCATCTCCATAAGAGTCCTATTCCTTCGCTCTGCTACACCGTTCTGCTGGGGTGTGCCAGGTGCAGTCAATTGGGATTGAATCCCTACCTCTGATAAGTAGTTCCTAAACTGTCCCAAGAGGTTCTCACCACCACGATCAAATCGTAGTGTAATCCATATCTTGAATAATCATCTATAAAAGAGATGAAATATTCAAGACCACCTCTTGCCTGGATAGCCATAGGACCCACAAATCAGAATGAACCATTTCTAACACATCTTTGGATCTATACCCCTTGGCCTTGAAAGGCCTCTTGGTCATCTTACCCTCCAAGCAAGATTCGCAGGTTGGGAGATGCTCCACCACTTATGAACCCAAAGGTCCATCAGCTATCAACCTTTGAATTCTACTTAGGTTAATATGACCAAGCCTAAGATCCCAAAGATATGTTTGGTTCATCTTCGAAGGTTCTTTTCTCTTATTAGACTTAGAAGATGAGTTAATAACTTCTATTTGCATCGTGGGAGCTCGTGGTTCAAGTTATAAATTTCCTATCTATGTACCTGAATAGATAATGTCCCTGTTCCTTTTATAACATATCTGTCATCAAAAGAAATAGATTATTCATCCATAATTTAGAAACCGAAATCAATTCTTTCTAAATAAAGGTACATAAAGAAAATTTCTAAGAACCAAAAACTTTATTTTTCTCAAAAGATAAATAAAACATCTCCCACTGCAATAGCCGCCATCTTCATGGCATTGCCCAAGTAAATGGTAATATCCCCTTTAGCTAGTCGTCGGGTTTCCTGGAACCCCTGCAAAGTATTGCAGACATGATTAGTGGCTCTCATACCTACTCACAGTGCAGTAGATAAGACCGCTAATCATGTTTCAACGACTAGTTCAAAGAATATATCTTTGTTCTTCTTTGGATTGGGACAGCCTTTCTTCCAATGTCCATCCTGCTAGTAAGTGAAGTACTTGCCTTTTGGCTTCTTCACTCCTCCCTGAGATCCTCCCACCACATTTGCTCCACCTTGTTTCTCCTTCTTCTTACCTTTCGGCTTAGAAGTAGAAACTTTTTTTTTAGCAACCATGGCTTGAGGACATTCTTCGAAGAGTGCATACTTGTACTCCTTAGCAGATAAGACAATATCTAGATTCTTTTCCAATCAACATTATTTGGGTACAGTAAGTTTATTTCCTTCAGTATCATAGTAAGTTTATTTCCTTTAGTATCACAACAAGTGGACTGAAAGTCATTTTGAAAATCCTAAGAATCACATAGATCATTACTTTAGATTTCAAATATTATTGATTCCTCAAAACAATAAAATTCCGAAATCAACCAACACCTCAAAATACCGAGAATATCGCATGCCACGCTGTGTGGACGTATACGAATTCTACATTTGTAAGAAGAGGTTTTACCCATTAATTTTATTATCTTGTCAACCTTACTTTTTGACAAATAAAATTAATAGTTGGTTCCTCTTTGGCCCTACAAATAAAAGCAGTGACTCCGATGGGGAGGATATCTTTATTTGCATCTAAGTGTGCACCATTACACGATACTAAGGGAATTATTTCGGATTATGTGTCTTACCGTTGTGGAAGTACACACGCTCCTAGATAATTTCCTATAACCATTATTTGACCTAGTGATCCGCAAACAAACTCAACCGCAGGGAGGAAGGCACTCAGAGCCGACACACAAGTTTGTTGCATCACACGTCAAATTGTAATGGAGGTCGCGGAAATTAATTAAAATATCCCTCTCCCACTTAGTAAATTGAAAATGAGGAATTTTCAAGCACACACAACATGCATATAAAACAAATCAGCAATAAATATGGAAAAAAACAGAATTTTTCCAACTATTATGGCTTTGTTCTCCAATATGCGTCCCGCCGTGTCGCCGCCTCGTCCGCTCCACCTTTTCCGTGCGCAAGCCACATAAAGAGATCCGAGCCGAGATATATCATTTTAATTTACATCCATCGATCCTATACTCCACAAAGGAGTGTACAAATACTCTAGATCGAAAGTAAACTAAAATGAGCGGCTAAACAATGTTGTATTTAATTACAAAAATTAAATACTAATCTAGCCTCGTCAACCCCGAGGATTCAAATGATATACATACAATCACACACAAACAATCACATATAGCCATAATAGTCGGATCTTATGCCTGCAACCAAAAAAGTTAGCCTACGCACATCCTACTATTATCCGGCATACTCAATATATGATATGTGCATGAAAGTAACCGAATTCAAAACACACAAAACCGGAAACCGTGGCTCTGATACCATTTGTTGGTAACTAATGCTCGCTCGGAGGCTCATTGGCTCCCATGTCCCCAGATTAAAATTGTCACTAATGAAAACTAATCCGGATGGGATGAGTTTCCTAAGCACAACCAATTCGTCGTCGTGCCAACGACTCGAGCGATCGCTTGAACAAACTTGTTGATCAAGCAATCAACTCTTCTAGTCGGTTAGCCGCGGAAGAGACGACGGACGGATCGCCGGTTTTTGTGTTTCTTATCGGGGTCCATGATTATACAAATACATACAAATGTAAACTAGTATAATCAATACATACATAAAGTAAGCATCCATACAAAACATGTATATAATTGAAAAGCAATTATAAACATAATACAAAAGAACATTAATCAAAATAAACAAGATTATACCTCTTGTTATACCTCTTGATCTTCTATTGTATGTACTCCCTCCTTTTGGACGTCGTGTGGGCGATGATCTACCAAAAGTTGAAGCCTCTTAGATCACCAATCTTCCTTTCCTTGTTCACTAGGAACAAAGGAAGATCCTAAAACAAAACTCATCTTCCTTTCTAGAACCGGCCACCAAGTCAATAAACTCGATGTTGCCGCCGGCCAAGGAAGATCAAATGGAGTATGGAAACCAACCAAAAGAGAAACAACAAGGGCATGGGCGCTGGCCAACACTTGGAGAAAGGAAAGGAAAACAATCCTCCTCCTTGTTGCCGCCCAAACCCTAGACAAAGCTCTCCCAATTTCTGGCCATGGATGAAGGGAAGGAGAATAGGTTGAGCTCCGACCAAGGTAGAGGGAACGAGGATAGTGGCCGGCCAACACTTAGAAGGAAGAAGAAAAGGATCTTCATCTTCTTGTTGCCGCCCACCCTAATCCCAAAACCCTAACCCTAGCCACCCAACCCCAATCCTATCCCATCTAGGATTTGATTGCCGCCCAAGGGAAGCTATCCTAATTCCATCAAACCTAAGCCATAGAAGGAAGGGAGAAGCTTGGGCACCGGCCAAACCAAGGAGGAAGGAGGAAGAAGGGTTGCCGCCCACCATTGTGAACCAAACCCTAACCCTAGCCTTCTCCTATTTCTTGCCGCCCAAGCCACCTTATCTCAATTAGGTTTTTCCATTTTCTTTTTCATCCATCTCCTGCCGCCCAAGCCTAAGCCCATATATATAGAGTTAGGTTTAGGCCTTGGTTTAATCTCCTCCATTGGATCTAGGGTTTTAATCTCAATCATCAGTTCTAGAGATTTAATCTCCACCGTCGGTTCTAGAGATTTAATCCCAACCGTCGGATCAAGAGATTTAATCTCAATCGTCGGATCTAGAGATTTAATCCCAACCGTCGGATCAAGAGATTTAATCTCAACCATCGGATCTACAGATTTGATCTCAACCGTCGGATCTAGAGATTTGATCTCAACCGTCGGTTCTAGAGATTTAATCCCAACCGTCGGATCAAGAGATTTAATCTCAACCGTCGGATCTAGAGATTTAATCCCAACCGTCGGATCAAGAGATTTAATCTCAATCGTCGGTTCTAGAGATTTGATCTCAACCGTCGGATCTAGAGATTTGATCTCAACCGTCGGTTCTAGAGTTTTGTTTTGCATCATTGGATCTAGACTTCATGAAGTATTAATAGGCTACAATAGGGACCATGAGGAGTTGGATCTTGGCCACCTGATGGATCGGAACCACACAAACTTGATCCATCAATGATGTTCCATTCCACTAGAGGATCATCATTGAATTACCTCACCAACCCCCATAAATTAATATGGGCTCCATATATTATTTGTACATCCATCTCCCCGTGTTTAAGATATCGAATGTCCGTCAATTAATTGATTTACTGACCATCAATTAATTAACATCTAACTCCTCGAGTAGTACCACTCAACCTTATCATCATGTTGACTAAGTCAACCTACAGGGTTTACATGATGAACCTTATGAGCTCCTCAAGGGGACATCATCAACCTAATACATAGGACACGGTTTCCTCCTATAATCAACGGCACACCATGTAAATAATATCATTTCCCAACTTACCGGGCCTATTGATTTAATCCATAGAAATCTTACCCTTTAGTAAATCAAAGAAATAAATACTAAGTATATGTGCCTGTTGGGATGTATACTGAAAGCCTAGCTCTTTTGTATGAACATCTTTATTTTGAAATAAGAATCACATGATCATTGTTTGCCTATTTTTATGGTTATGCAATATTGTCTAATACGTTACATTGTAGATAACATGGTGTGTGGTGTCACACGGGAGATCTTGTTATCGACTCCTTGTAAAGTATAAGTAAAGGCTCACAACCGAGATGACTTTGGACAAACCATCGGAATGGTTGTAGTGTGATTTGGTATTGGTTTGTCTTGACCATAGAATCACACTAGTGCACTTTGTGTGTATTGAGCAGGACCGACACAGAGGTGATTCGATTTATTGCTGACTACATAATCGAATCGGACCTCAGATATTATTTAGTACATACTCTTAATCCCGATATAATAACGGGCACATATACTTGGTACTCATCTCTTTGATTTACCAATGGGCGAGATTTATAGATTAAATCGATAGACTCGGTAAGTTGGGAGATGATATTATTTATATGGTGTGTCGTTGATTATAGGAGGAAACCGTGTCCTATATAGTAGGATGATGATGTCCCCTTGAGGAGCTCATAAGGTTCATCATGTAAACCCTGCAGGTGGACTTGGTCCGGCATGATGAAAAGGTTGAGTGGTACTACTCAAGGAGTTAGATGTTGATTAATTAATGGTTAGTAAATTAATTAATCGACGGACATTCGAGATCTTGAACACGGGGAGAAAATGTACAAATAATATATGGAGCTCATATTGTCATATGGGGGTTGGTGAGGTAGATCAATGATGGACCTTTAGTGGATTGGATCATCATTAGTGGATCAGACTTTATGTGGGCTTGATCCATGGGTGGCCAAGACCCAACTCCTCCTCATGGTCCCTAATGTAGCCCATTAACACCTCAAGATACTTAGATCCAATGGATAGAAACAAAACTCTAAGATCCATTGGTAGAGATCAAATCTCTAAGATCCGACGGTTGAGATTAAATCTCTAGATCCGACGGTTGAGATTAAATCCCTAGAACCAATGGAGGAGATTAATTCATGACTTATCCCTAACTCTATAAAAGGAGGGCATGGGGAGTGGTCGTGGATAACATGATGATAGGGAGGGAGCAAGGCTTGGGCGGCAAGAATAGGGCAATCCTAGTTGAGATAGGATTGGAATTAGGGTTAGGGTTTGGAAGCAAGGGTGGCACCAAATAAGGCAAGTTTTCCTTCTTCTTCCTTGCCTTGTGGCCAACGTCCAGCAGCTATTCCAGCCCTTCCCAGCCCTTGGCCGGCGCCCAAAACACTCCCCTCTCTTCTCCTTAGGTGGTGGAAACAAGATATAGGGTTTCCCTTGGTGTCTTGGTAGTTTTCCATCATCTTCTTCTCCTTCTAGTTGGCCAAGAACTTCTATAGTTCTTTGTTGGTTGAGTTTTTGAAGGAGAAAAACATTGTTTCTCTTCTTCCTCTTGCTTGGGAAAAGCAAGGAAGGAAGTTTTGCGATCTAGGAGCTTCGACTTTTGGTGGATCGTCGCCCACACGACGTCCAAAAGGAGGAGGGTCATACATTAAAAGACCAAGAGGTATAACTATTCTTCTATCTCTTTTATTCATTGCTTGTGTTTGTTTTTCAAAATATAAGCATGTTATATTTCTGTAAATAGGCTAAATAATACTTGGATCCCGAGTATAAACACAAAAACCGGCGATCCGGACATCGTCTATTCCGCGGCTACTCATAGAATAGAGAATGGTCGCTTGAACAACTAGTTTGTTCAAGTGACCTCTCTAAACGAATAGCACGACGATGACTTGGTTGCTTTGGGAATCCCTTTTGTCTAGGATTAAATTTTTAATCCGGGGACATCGAAGGGATCACCATGGTCAAGCAACCGAGGCGAAGGGGAAGCGAAGTTTCCCCTCACGGACTCGACAAGGGAAATCCCTTCAATTGGTATCAGAGCTTCAGGGCAAAACCTATAGTGCCCGTTATTATATCGGGATTAAGAGCATGTACAACATAATATCCGAGGTCCGATTCAATTATGTAGTCAGCAATAAATTGAATCACCTCTATGTCGGTCCTGCTCAATACACCTAAGTGTACTAGTGTAACTCTATGTTCAAGATAAAACAATACCAAGCTACACTACAACCATGCCAATGGTTTGTCAAAACCATCTTGGTTGTGAGCCTCTACTTATACTCTGCAAGAGACTGATAACATGATCTTCTGTGCCACACCCAAGCACCATGTTATCTACAATGTAAAGTATTAGACAATATGCACATATATAAATAAAGTGCAAACAATGATCATGTGATTCTTATTTCAAAATAAAAATGTTCATACAAAAGAGCTAGGCTTTCAGTATACATCCCAACACTATGACCTCATCACAATTAATTTATATATATATATATATATATATATATATATATATATATATAATTTTTTTTTTTTTTGCTTGTATGTATGTGATGCATGCTAGTAAATTTTTACTTGTATGTATATGTTGCAAACTAGAATATTTTACTTGTATGTATATGATGCATGCTAGTATATTGCTTGTATATATGTGATGCATGCTAGTGTAGGATAATAAAGGCCTTGATACGTATATGATACACATTCACGATTAGATTAGATCTTAATCGAATCAACTCATAAAATGCCTACTAACTTTTGATTGTTGGACTTTTCCGAGCCGCAAAAACCGCTTTTTGTGTTGCGGAAACCCTGGAAGTCCGGCCACGGATCCGTGTGAAGATGTATTAAAACTAAAACATGTATGTGTTTACTAAAAACCCTAGATCTACCTTAGATCTAGAAGGTGAGATCATTACCCTCGATGCGACGCCCTTCGCAAATCCCGCTCGTCCAAAAGCTTCGCCGGAACTCAAGAGCGTCAAGTGCACACTCCTCTATTGGTATCCACACAAGCAATAGGTGGAGAAAACACACCCTTGAGTGTGCTAGCACCCTATGGATGGTTCGACCAAAGAGAGGGATGGGAGAGCAAGCTTGAGAGGAAGAAGATCCAAGGAAGAAGATGAAGTTGTGTAACTCACACAAATAATTCTCATCTAATGAGAGTAGTGGCCGGCCACTTTTCTTAGGGGGGTTACATGCATGCATATAACTCCTCCAAGAGTCAATCGCTGTTGGTCTCCCTCATGATGTGACACCACATGCTAAGTCAATGATGATGTGGAGCATCATCATTGGCCGGCCCAAGCTAAGTCATCATCATGACATGGCATTTGGTCAAGTTAAACTTGACCTTTCATCTTCCCTCTCAAGTCAAGTCAAACTTGACCTCTTATCTCCCATGGTTGATCAAATCCAACCATTTGATTCAAGTCAATTTAATTTAATGAATCTCTATTTATTAATTTAAATTTATTTGATGAATCAAATCTAAATTAAACTCATTTAACACTTGAATCAAATCGAGTCCAACTCAATTAGTCTAATTAGGATTACTCTTAATCCAATTTGGTTCATCCCATGAACCTAATCCTCATGGTTTATCATATGAACCTAATCTCCATCTAATTGCCCTTATGTGTGTGACCCTATAGGTTCTTGTAACGTTGGCAATGTCCCAAAACCGATTTAGGAACATAAGCAATGAGCGGTATCTAACAACACATCATTGCTACCCAAGTTACAAGAATGTTGAGCTCCAACATCACCTTTGTGACTACTAATTGTGACTCTCACAATATGTGACAATATCCCTCTATCCTTGACATCTAGATTGACCAATTGAGACATAGACCGTGTCATCCTCGGTACAATCTATATCTTGAACTCCAAGTAGACTCACTCTAATCAAATGAGCTCAATATCTCATATTGACTCATTTGGGCATGGCCATGCACTTCGTGGTCTCACTCTATCAAGAATAACGATGTCACTCCCGTCATATAGGAGGGATAGATCCCATCTACATTACTCACATCCCTCCGCATAATTTGTCACATACCCAGTAATCGCTTTTATAGTCCACCCATTTACGGATGACATTTGACGAAGCCAAAGTATGCAACTCTTTATGTAGGGAACCATGGTGACTTCAGGTCTAAGGACTTATAGTCATACTAATAGCCACATGAGAAAGTATATGACACTCATATAACGATCCACGATACTTTCTCATGGCGGGTCATTCAGTATACAGTCTCCAATGCATACCCATGTGTCAACTTGATATCTCATATCCATGACTTGTGAGATCAAGTCATCGTGTTGACCTACATGCTAGTCTCTATGCATTAACATTGTCCCTGAATTTTAATACTTGACTAGGAATGATTAAGAGTAGTGTTCTATATATCATCTCATTATCGATTCAACCAATCGATTGATATAGATAAGAACCTACTACTCAAGGACATTATTATATTTAGTTATTTGGCACCTATACAAGTAAACATAATAACCATGCCTTTATAAATAGGAATATGATACAATAAAGTCCATACAACAATCATCACATGATTGACTCTAGGGCTTTCACTAACAATCTCCCACTAGCACTAGTGTCAATCACCGTAGTATCTAATACCTAATGACCTAGTGTGACCATTATGCTTTTTCTGTGCCAAAGCCTTAGTCAAGGGATCTGCGATGTTAGCCTCTGTGGGTACTCTGCAAATCTTCACATCTCCTCTATCGATAATCTCTCGAATGAGATGGAAGCGTCGTAGTATATGTTTGATCCGCTGGTGTGAGTGAGGTTCCTTAGCCTGTGCAATCGCTCCATTGTTGTCACAATAGAGCTATATGGGATCTGCTATGCTAGGAACCACCCCAAGCTCAGTAATGAACTTGCGGATCCAAATCGCTTCCTTCACGCCTCGGATGCGACAATATACTGCCATTGTAGAATCAAGAATCGTGTTCTGCTTCGAACTCTTCCAACTCACAGCGCCACCATTCAAGCAAAACACGAACCCTGACTGTGATCTATAATCATCCTGGTCAGTTTGGAAGCTGGCATCGCTGTAACCCTTTACAGCTAGCTCCTCATCGCCTCCAAATATCAAGAAATATTCTTTAGTCCTTCTCAAGTACTTAAGAATATTCTTGACTGCTATCCAGTGACGCTCACCTGGATCTGACTGGTATCTACTCGTCATGCTTAAAGCATACGAGATATCAGGACGAGTACACAGCATGGCGTACATGATAGATCATATAGCAGATGCGTAAGGGATCTTATCCATGCGGTCTCTCTCCTCTCTAGAAGAGGGACTTTGAGTCTTCGAAAGACTCACACCATGTGACATCGGCAGAAGTCCCTTCTTGGAATTCTGCATGGTAAACCGTAGTAATACCGTGTCAATGTATGTACTCTGACTTATGATAAGCAATCTCTTAGATCTATCTCTATAGATCTTGATGCCTAGAATACAGGCTGCTTCACCTAAGTTCTTCATTGAGAAGCACGTCCCCAGCCATGTCTTCACAGACTGTAGCGAACGGATGTCATTCCAAATGAGCAGTATGTCATCCACATACAATACAAGGAAGACAACTGTGTTCCCATTAACTCTCTTGTAGACACAGGGTTCATCTTCATTCTTGATGAAACCAAACTTTTTGATTGCATCATCGAATCGAAGATTCCAGCTCCGAGAGGCTTGCTTTAGCCCATAAATGGACCTTTGCAGCTTGCATACTTTTCCAGTATGTTGTGGATCTTCAAAACCCTCAGGTTGTGTAATGTACACATCCTCAAGTAAGTTTCCATTCAGAAATGCGATTTTAATATCCATCTGCCAGATCTCATAATCGTGGTATGCTACAATAGCAAGCAAGATCCGAATGGACTTAAACATCGCCACTGGAGAAAAGGTTTCATCATAGTCAATACCATGAATTTGCTTGAAATCTTTAGCCACCAATCGGCCCTTATAGGTATGCGTAAGTCCATCCATGTCAGTCTTTCTCCTAAAGACCCACTTACACCCAATGGGTTTGACCCCTTCAGGTGGATCAACCAAAGTCCATACTTGGTTGGTGTACATGGATTCCATCTCGGATCTCATGGCCTCTAGCCATTTCTTAGAATCTAGGCTCATCACAGCTTCCTGATAGGAGGTAGGCTCATTCTCAATGAGCATTACGTCATCATGGTCAAACAAGAGAAATGAGTATCTCTCAGGCTGACGACGTATCCTATTAGATCTATGAAGAGGTAGGTCTACCTAAACAGGTGGTTGTTCCACAACTCTTTGTGTAACAACCTCATCACCCACAACACTTTGTGGTTCCTGTTCAACATCCATCAAGGCCTTAGTACTATGGTCCTCATCTTGAATTTCTTCAAGATCGAACGTACTCCCACTAGTTTTTCTAGAAACAAAATCTCTTTTTAGAAAAACCCCAGTCTTTGCCACAAACACTTTGTGTTGATTGGGAATGTCGAAGTAATATCCCTTTGTGTCCTTGGGATATCCAACAAAATAGCACCTATCGGATTTGGGTCCCAGTTTGTCTGAGACTTGACGTCAAACGTAATCCTCACAACCCCAAATCCTCATGAAAGACATCTTGAAATTTCTCCCTGTCCATATCGTATATGGTGTCTTTATTACAGCCTTGGATGGTACACGGTTAAGGGTATAGGCTGCTGTGTCTAGAGCATATCCCCAAAAGGATATAGGAAGATCTGTGTGACTCATTATAGATCGTACCATATCTAATAGGGTACGATTCCTCCTTTCGGATACACCATTCCACTGTGGTGTTCCAGGAGGAGTGAGTTGGGATAGAATCTCACACTCAGCTAGATAGTCACGAAACTCATGGCTAAGGTATTCACCACCTCGATCTGATCGAAGTATCTTAATACTCTTGCCAAGCTGGTTTTGTACTTCATTCTTGAATTCTTTGAACTTTTCAAAGGATTCTGATTTATGTGTCATAAGATACACATAATCATATCTACTGAAGTCATCAGTAAATGTAATGAAGTACTTGTAATCACCTCTAGTAGCAACATTGAAAGGGCCACATACATCACTATGTATAAGTCCTAACAAGTCTGTTGCTCTTTCGCTGTGTCCACTAAAGGGAGTCTTGGTAATCTTGCCTAAAAGGAAAGACTCACATGTCTCATATGATTCAAAATCAAATGAGTCTAGCAGCCCATCCTTATGGAGCTGAGATAAGCGACTCTCATTTATGTGACCTATGCGACAATGCCAGAGATAGGTTTGGTTCAACTCATTTGACTTGAACCTTTTGATACTTATGTTATAGATAGGGCTCTCAAAGTCTAGAAAGTAGAGTCCGTTCATTAGAGGTGCACTACAATGGAACATATCATTTAAATAAACTGAACAATATTTGTTTTTTATTATAAATGTAAATCCTTTCTTGTCCAAACAAGAAACCGAAATTATGTTCTTTGTCAAAGCAAGCACATAACAACATTCATCTAATTCTAGTACAAGCCCAGAGGGCAGAGATAGATCATAAGTTCCTACAACAACAGCAGCAACCCTAGCTCCATTGCCTACTCGTAGGTCCACCTCGCCCTTTGTCAATGCCCTGCTATTTCTCAGCGCCTGAACATTGGTACAAATGTGAGATGCACATCCGGTATCTAATACCCATGATGAAGAAATAGATAGATTGACTTCTATAACATTTATACCTAAAGTAGAAGTCTCACTTCTCTTCTTCTTAAGATCTTCCAGGTATGCCTTGCAGTTACGCTTCCAGTGTCCAGCTTCCTTGCAGTGGAAGCAAGCCCCTTCCTTGGCCACCCCTCCTTTGGGTTTAAGTTCCTTGCCTTTGCCCTTGGCTTGGGACTTTCCCTTACCTTTAGGCTTGCCCTTTCCTTTCTTCTTTTGCATCATCAAAATGGTGTCAGATTTTCCCTTCTTAAGGTTAAGCTCAGCAGTTCTCAACATGCTGAGCATCTCAGGCAGTGGCTTATCAATTTCATTCATGTTATAATTCATGACAAATTGATTGTAGGCTTGTGGCAAAGATTGCAAGATCAGGTCAGTGGTCAGCTCTTGGCCAAGTGGGAATCCCAGCCTTTGTAGGTTTTCTACGTGCCCAATCATCTTGAGTACATATGGACCTACATGAGTCCCATCTTGCATTTTAGACCCAAACAATGCCTTAGAGACTTCATATCTCTCGTGCCTTGCTTGTCCTTGATATAGTTGACGAAGATGTTCAACCATATCATAAGCATTCATGAACTCGTGTTGCTTCTGAAGCTCAGAGTTCATGGTCGCGAGCATTAGACATAACACATCTAATGCATCATCTTGATGCTTCTTGTAAGCATCTTTGTCAGCTCGCGAGGCAGTTGCAGGAGGTACCTCCGGAATGGGCTGCTCCAGGACGTACAACTTCCTTTCTTGGGTGAGAACAATTCTCAGGTTCCTGTACCAGTCCAGAAAATTTGCTCCATTGAGCTTGTCCTTCTCAAGGACAGAACGCAGAGAGAGAGTGTTCATGTTTATCGACATAGTAATCTACAACATACAATATAGAGAATTAATATCATATTCCTTTTATCATTTAATTAGGCCTTTAATCAAATGATGCTCCCACTGAATTATAGGAATTTTATAGAATCGAGTTATGGATGTGGCCAAACCACATTACTAGATTCATACAAACTAGCTATAATTCTTGCAGGACAAGATCCACATCATACTAAGCCTTGAGTTAGCTTTGGCTAAATCGCCCAAGACTTAGTACGATCGGTGGGTAACACATTACCGATTACATCTCTATTCAACTCTTGTTTATAGGATCAAGACCCACATTTACAAAAGACCTTGAGTTAGCTTTGGCTAAATCGCCCAAGATTTAGTGTAAATGTGATCTTATCCTATCTTTCCAACGATTGGAATATGCCTATAGTTCTACTCGATCCAATTGAGTTAACTAGTTTTACTCAATCTAATTGAGCTTACTCTAACCCAAGCCGTGATAGGCGGGACCAAGATTGTCCCTTCGCACCCTACCAAGATAATATGCGTTGCTCTGCTTTGGCAGATTCAACAACTACAAATGATCGAGGTAGTGATGGGTATCAAGGACTTGGTAGTCATTTACGAGTTGATTCGATTAAGATCTAATCTAATCGTAATGTGTATCATATACGCATTAAGGCCTTTATTATCCTATATTAGCATGCATCACATACATACAAGTATTATTCTAGCATGCATCATATACATACAAGAAAAATATCCTAGCATGCATCATATACATACAAGCATTATTCTACTAGCATGCATCACATACATACAAGCAAAATCAAATATATATATATATATATATATATATATATATATATATATATATATATATATATATATATATATATATATATAATTAACTGTGATGTGGTCATGGCCCTACTATGATCTTCTCAGGCCAATGAGAAGATCGGACGGTCAACCTAGGGCTAGCGGCTTCCAAGCGCTTCCTTTGACCGCCATGTGTCGTCGGCACCCTTCTCGTAACTTTGTCTACAAGTGGACTTTCCACCGCTCCATTTTTGTACATTACAAATATGAAACTCGAGTTACATTCGAGTCTAAAACTATTTACAACTAGAATTTCAAAGCAGTCGGTCATACACTATACAACACGCATAACCACAAAAACGATACGCAGGCCGTATTATGAATTACAACACATCATAATCCAATCATATTGAGATTATTGGGCCATGACAATCACAGAATTATACATAATTCTAAATTATGTATTTTACAAAAAATTTCTATAATTTTTTCTTTTTTTCAATTTTATGAGTCACCTCTCCGTAACAATCCCGGTCTTCCAAGCGCGATCATGGACAAGGCCCCTTTAGGGTTAGGGAAGCGCCATACTGCAAAAAATAAACTTTGCGAGTGTCCCTACTATGATCTTAGAGCGACTTAAGTCGCTGTCCCAAAAACCTAAAGCGAGAACTCGCCGTTACGGAGAGTTTTTCTCGATGGTTGAAGCCTACAAGTGTCCCAACACTCGTTGCTTCGACTCTTCTAGAAAAATACCCAAAAATTCTATAAAAATAGGAAATTTACAGAAACATAAAAATCTGTAATTTTTATATCTAATAAAAAAATTACAAAAATGAAACACATACATGCTTCGCACGTGGCTCTGATACCACTGTTGGACTTTTCCGAGCCGTAAAAACCGCTTTTTGCGTTGTGGAAACCCCGGAAGTCCGGCCACGGATCCGTGCAAAGATATATTAAAACTAAAACATGTATGTGTTTACTAAAAACCCTAGATCTACCTTAGATCTAGAAGGTGAGATCATTACCCTCGATGTGATGCCCTTCGCAAATCCCGCTCGTCCAAAAGCTTCGTCGGAACTCAAGAGCGTCAAGTGCACACTCCTCTATTGGTATCCACACAAGCAATAGGTGGAGAAAACACACCCTTGAGTGTGCTAGCACCCTATGGATGGTTCGGCCAAAGAGAGGGATGGGAGAGCAAGCTTGAGAGGAAGATGATCCAAGGAAGAAGATGAAGTTGTGTAACTCACACAAATAATTCTCATCTAATGAGAATAGTGGCCGGCCACTTTTCTTAGGGGGGTTACATGCATGCATGTAACTCCTCCAAGAGCCAATGGCTCTTGGTCTCCCTCATGAGGTGGCACCACATGCTAAGTCAATGATGATGTGGAGCATCATAATTGGTCGGCCCATGCCAAGTCATCATCATGACATGGCATTTGGTCAAGTCAAACTTGACCTTTCATCTTCCCTCTCAAGTCAAGTCAAACTTGACCTCTTATCTCCCATGGTTGATCAAATCCAACCATTTGATTCAAGTCAATTTAATTTAATGAATCTCTATTCATTAATTTAAATTGATTTGATGAATCAAATCTAAATTAGACTCATTCAACACTTGAATCAAATTGAGTCCAACTCAATTAGTCTAATTAGGATTACTCTTAATCCAATTTGGTTCATCCCATGAACCTAATCCTCATGGTTCATCATATGAACCTAATCTCCATCTAATTGCCCTTATGTGTGTGACCCTATAGGTTCTTGTAACGTTGGCAATGTCCCAAAACCGATTTAGGAACATAAGCAATGAGTGGTATCTAGCAACACATCATTGCTACCCAAGTTATAAGAATGTTGAGCTCCAACATCACCTTTGTGACTACTAATTGTGACTCTCACAATATATGACAATGTCCCTCTATCCTTGACATCTAGATTGACCAATTGAGGCATAGACCGTGTCATCCTCGGTACAATCTATATCTTAAACTCCAAGTAGACTCACTCTAATCAAATAAGCTCAATATCTCATATTGACTCATTTGGGCATGGCCATGCACTTCGCGGTCTCAATCTATCAAGAATATCGATGTCACCCCCGTCATATAAAAGGGATAGATCTCATATACATCACTCACATCTCTCCGCATAATTTTTCACATACCCAGTAATTGCTTTTATAGTCCACCCATTTACAGATGACGTTTGACGAAGCCAAAGTATGCAACTCCTTATGTAGGCAACCATGGTGAGTTCAGGTCTAAGGACTAATAGTCATACTAATAGCCACATGAGAAAGTATATAACACTCATATAACGATCCACGATACTTTCTCATGGCGGGTCATTTAGTATACATTCTCCAATGCATACCCATGTATCAACTTGATATCTCATATCCATGACTTGTGAGATCAAGTCATCGTGTTGACCTACATGCTAGTCTCTATGCATTAACATTGTCCCTGAATGTTAATACTTGACTAGGAATGATTAAGAGTAGTGTTCTCTATATCATCTCATTATCGATTCAACCAATTGATTGATATAGATAAGAACCTACTACTCAAGGACATTATTATATTTAGTTATTTGGCACCAATACAAGTAAATATAATAACCATGCCTTTATAAATAGGAATATGATACAATAAAGTCCATACAACAATCATCACATGATTGGCTCTAGGGCTTTCACTAACATTGATACCCATCACTATCTCGATCATTTGTTGTTGTTGATTCTGCTAAAGCAGAGCAATGCATATTATCTTGGTAGGGTACGGAGGGGCAATCTTGGTCCTGCCTATTACGGCTTGGATGAGAATAAGCTCAATTAGATTGAGTAAAACTAGTTAACTCAATTGGATCGAGTAGAACTATAGGCATATTCCAACCGTTGGAAAGATAGGATAAGATCGCATTTTCACTAAATCTTGGGCGATTTAGCCAAAGCTAACTCAAGGTCTTTTGTAAATGTGGGTCTTGTTCCTATAAATAAGAGTTCCATAGAAATGTAATCGGTAATGTGTTACCTACCGATCATACTAAGTCTTGGGCGATTTAGCCAAAGCTAACTCAAGACGTAGTATGTTGTGGATCTTGTCCCGCAAGAATTATAGCTAGTTTATATGAATCTAGTAATGTGGTTTGACCACATCCATAACTCGATTCTATAAAAGTCCTATAATTCAGTGGGAACATCATTTGATTAAAGGCCTAATTAAATGATAAATAGAATATGATATTAATTTTCTGCATTGTGTATGTTATAGATTACCATATTGACAAACACGAACACTCTCTCCCTGCATTCTGTCCTTGAGAAGGACAAGCTCAATGGAGCTAATTTCCTGGACTGGTACAGGAACCAGAGAATCGTTCTCACTCAAGAAAGGAAACTGTACGTCCTGGAGCAGCCCATTCCGGAGGCACCTCCTGCCACTGCCTCGCGAACTGACAAAGATGCTTACAAGAAGCATCAAGATGATGCATTTGATGTGTCATGTCTCATGCTCGCGACCATGAACTCTAAGCTTCAGAAGCAACACGAGTTCATGAATGCTTATGATATGGTTGAACATCTTCGTCAACTATATCAAGGACAAGCAAGGCACGAGAGATATGAGATCTCTAAGGCATTTTTCAGTCCAAGATGCAAGATGGGACTCCCGTAGGTCCATATGTACTCAAGATGATTGGGTACATAGAAAACCTACAGAGGTTGGGATTCCCACTTGGCCAAGAGCTGACCACTGACTTGATCTTGCAATCTTTGCCACAAAGCTACAATCAATTTGTCATGAATTACAACATGAATGAAATTGATAAGCCACTGCCTGAGATGCTCAGCATGTTGAGAAATGCTGAGCTCAACCTTAAGAATAGAAAATCTAACTCCATTTTGATGGTGAAAAAGAAGAAAGGCAAGGGCAAGCCTAAAGGTAAGGGAAAGTCCCAAGCCAAGGACAAAGGCAAGGAACTGAAACCGAAAGGAGGGGTGGCCAAAGAAGGGACTTGCTTCCACTACAAGGAAGTTGGACACTGAAAGCGTAACTGCAAAGCATACCTGGATGATCTTAAGAAGAAGAGAAGTGAGACTTCTACTTCAGGTATAAATGTTATAGAAGTCAATCTATCTATTTCTTTATCATGGGTATTAGATACCGGATGTGCATCTCACATTTGTACCAATGTGCAGATGCTGAGAAATAGCAGGGCATTGACAAAGGGCGAGGTGGATCTACGAGTAGGAAATGAAGCAAGAGTTGTTGTTGTTGCTGTAGGAACTTATGATCTATCTCTGCCCTCTGGGCTTGTACTAGGACTAGATGAATGTTGTTATGTGCTTGCTTTGACTAAGAACATAATTTTGGTTTCTTGTTTGGACAAGAAAGGATTTACATTTATAATAAAGAACAAATATTGTTCAGTTTATTTAAATGATATGTTCTATTGTAGTGCACCTCTAATGAACGGACTCTACATTCTAGACTTAGAGAGCCCCATCTATAACATAAGTACCAAAAGGTTCAAGTCAAATGAGTTGAACCAAACCTATCTCTAGCATTGTCGCTTAGGTCACATAAATGAGAGTCGCTTATCCCAGCTCCATAAGGATGGATTGCTGGACTCATTTGATTTTAAATCATATGAGACATGTGAGTCTTGCCTTCTAGACAAGATGACCAAGACTCCTTTAGTGGACACAGCGAGAGAGCAACAGACTTGTTAGGACTTATACATAGTGATGTATGTGGCCCTTTCAATGTTGTTGCTAGAGATTATTACAGGTACTTCATTACATTTACTGATAACTTCAGTAGATATGGTTATGTGCATCTGATGACACATAAATCTGAATCCTTTGAAAAGTTCAAAGAATTCAAGAATGAAGTACAAAACCAACTTGGCAAGTGTATTAAGATACTTTGATCAGATCGAGGTGGTGAATACCTTAGCCATGAGTTTCGTGACTATCTAGCTGAGTGTGGGATTCTATCCCAACTCACTCCTCCTGGAACACCACAGTGGAATGGTGTATCCGAAAGGATGAATCGTACCCTATTAGATATGGTACGATCTATGATGAGTCACACAAATCTTCCTATATACTTTTGGGGATATGCTCTAGATACAACAGCCTTCACACTTAACCGTGTACCATCCAAGGCTGTGACAAAGACACCATATATGATATGGACAGGGAGAAATCCCAAGATGTCTTTCATGAGGATTTGGAGTTGTGAGGCTTACGTTCGACGTCAAGTGTCAGACAAACTGGGACCCAAATCCGATAAGTGCTATTTTGTTGGATATCCCAAGGAGACGAAGGGATATTACTTCTATATTCCCAGTCAACACAAAGTGTTTGTGGCAAAGACTAGGATATTTCTAGAAAGGGATTTTATTTCTAGAAAAACTAGTGGGAGTACGTTCGATCTTGAAGAAATTCAAGATAAGGACCATAGCACTGAGGCCTTGATGGAGGTTGAACAGGAACCACAAAGTGTTATGGGTGATGAGATTGTTGCATAAAGAGTTGTGGAACAACCACCTGTTTAGGTAGACCTACCTCTTCGCAGGTCTGATAGGGTACGTCGTTAGCCTGAGAGATACTCATTTCTCTTATCTGACCATGATGACGTTATGCTCATTGAGAATGAGCCTACATCATATCAGGAAGCTGTGATGAGCCCAGATTCTGAGAAATGACTAGAGGCCATGAGATCCGAGATGGAATCCATGTACACCAACCAAGTATGTGTGAGTAATATATGAGAGATGTCCTAAGGCAATCGTCTTATATTTGAACCATTTATATGATAAATGAAGATTCACTATTTGAGTATACATGACTTCATGTATTTGATTAAATCTTAAACTCATTTACTAAATGTCCACGATGCAATTCACAGTATGAGAGAATTTGTGATTGGATCACAACTAGTGAGTATCTCTACATGTGTAATTGTGATATATCAGAATTATCCCTAGTCGATGAATTGATGGATTTGGACACCATCAATTCTGTCGAGACTAGTACGAGGTATACTCCTTGGTGTATCTAAGCAGTTGATTCTCATTGGCTGGAGACATTGTGATGTCCAGAGTTAATCGTGGATGCTAGTTATGGTAACTAGTTCATTGGAGTGACCAGCCGTAAGACTCCATATAGTTCTCTGCATATATAGATATTTCAATGAAGTTCTTACTGTATCTTAAGTGCGATGTTTCTTAGACTTGCGGTATTCAAGTCATCTTGATCATGAAGACTTATGCTTTGACATCTTAAGCAAGCATCTCTGAGGAGATGTGGACCCGGGATGATTGCGTATAAGTCGAAGTGATCGAAGGTGTTTGAATAGCCTATAAAAGATTCACCACTCCTTGCAAGGAGATGTATACTCATGGCCTCTCGTCAGATTGTTACTAAAGTCTTTGGCTAAAGCATTACATGTTTAGAGTAAGGTACTCTTCGATACATGTGCAGTAACTAGAATCCGTAGGACGAGGAAATAATACTTGGGCTAGGTGTGACGTAGTCAACCTAGTGGGGACTGACACTATAGACCATGTCCTGAACCAAGTGGGTATAAGATGAGTGAAGGGAATGGGGCACGATTCATTCGAGCTGCTGAAGGGTTTCGGAAATAGTTCCGGATCAACCGTTGATCTTTTCGGTTAATTGGGGATCATGATGTACTACTAGGTGCCACTCATGATCGTTCTATAATTAATGGTTAATTATAGATGGCCAACATAAACCGAGAACCTATTTGGTCACACGCACAACGAGCGTAATCCGAAGGATTTAAAACGAGCTTGAGAATGAGATTCTCAGACCGAGAGAAACTGGGTTTGGTTGGACCAAACATGGAGCGAGCATGAAACCGTTTTAGTCACAATGGAAGCGTGGATGGGCTGTGTCTTATGAAGATATGATGGATGAACCAAATTGGTTTGGTTCTAATCCAATGGAGGAGAATAAACCAAAGGGTTCGGTTTGTTTTAAACGAATGAACCAAAGTTGGTTCGGTTCGTTCTAACTTAAAATAAACCATCATGGTTTGGTTTATTTTAAGTTATATTAATGGAGTGGGTTAACGGGTCTTATGGTTATGATCCGATAACCATTAAGAGAATTAGTTCTCTATAAAAGAGGGCTTAAGGGTTTGTTAAGCCCTAATCCAAATCCCTTGACCTAAAAGCTGCCGCCCCTCCTCTCCTTGGTGAATTCGGCGCCAACACCTCCCCTTGCCGCCGCCCACCACCAAGCTCCCTTGCCGGCGTCCAGAAGGAGCTGTCCTTCTCTCTTTCCGGCGTCGAGCTGCCAAGGAGCCCGTGATCTCCTTGGGTTCGTAATAAGGTGAGCTCACCTTCCTTTGGCCGCCCCTACCTTTCACTCAAAGCTGTCCAGTTTTCTGACAGCTTGTTTCTTCGAGCGCCGCTTTGACGACGCTTGAGCTCCGACAGTGCCTTACTTACCGGGGATTCGATCTCCGGTAATCTTCATGGGTGGAGGATGAAGGATTCGTCAAACAGTTGACGAATACCTCTCCGGAGAAGCGAGTTTTTGAGGACTCATTTTTGGATCCGAATTTGGATTCGGATCATGATCTTCTCTCGATCACATCGTCTTCAACACGAGGCTAGTAACCCGTACGAAGATGAGGCTCGTGACTTAGTGAAGTCATCCCGAAGATACTCGGCGTGGATACGGATAGAGACGATTCTAGCGAGGATCGTTCCGGTTGATGTCTTTCCCGCTACATGTGATACGTA
The DNA here is from genome assembly GCA_025175895.1 of Wurfbainia villosa. Lineage (NCBI taxonomy): Eukaryota > Viridiplantae > Streptophyta > Magnoliopsida > Zingiberales > Zingiberaceae > Wurfbainia > Wurfbainia villosa. The sequence goes on along the minus strand of CM046001.1, from coordinate 77,360,329 downwards.
AGGTATACGTAGTTAAATTTTATTTTATTGCAAAATTTAAATTTACGGTTATGTCTACATATGTTGTACTATGCATGCGTGTGATGTGTGTGTTGTAATAAATTAAATTTATTATTTTATTCTTCCACAGTACATGTTTATTTAAACATGTTCGAACACACACTCATGTGTTTTAAAACCCAACAAAGGGTATCAGAGCTCAGTGTTGTGTTTCACATAATCGTAAAATGGTTTTATGTATAGTCATAATGATATTTCTGGAAATTTTCTACTTTTGGAAAGTTAGAAGTATTTATGGAAATTTTTTAATTTTGGAAAGTCTAGAAGTATTTATGGAAATCTTCCACTTTTGGAAAGTTGGAAGTATTTATGGAAATTGATATTTTCCATAAATAAAGTATTTGATTAGATTTTGGAAAGATGTTTCCTAATTTAATCATGATTTGATTTGGGAAATCAAATCTTAAAATTATTTTATTTCCATAAGTAGTTTTGATGATTTAGGAAATTGGTTTCCTAAATTGACTTTCCTCAATCAACTATTTCCACAAATAAAATATGTGATTAGATTTGGAAATTTATTTCCTAATTTAATCATGATTTGATTTAGAGAATCAAATATTAAACATATTTTATTTCCATAAATACTTATGACATATAAGGAAATATTGTACATGACATAATTGTATGTCATGTAATTGCATTAGATGCATATCATTATGCCATGCGTATCGTGACATGTAGATGTATGTCATGTATGTCATGACATGTAGAAAATAGTTATTTGCATGCAAAGAGGATGAGACAAAAACTCTAACTCAATATTAAAGCCTACACCTTCCATTAATATGGTTAGAACCAGAGTTCCGTTTCTTGTTCGGGTTGTTGGACTCTCTCCAAGCCCGGCTCGAACCCGAACATGTTCAAACCCTGGGATAGTTTAATACTAATATGGTAAGAGTCAGAGGTCAATCGTTAGCTTTGGTTGTTGGACTCTCTCCAAGCCGGGCTAATTGGTTGAATGCACTCTAACCATATTAAAATTATTCCTCGATTAATGGGTTTTAACCTGGAGCATCGGCTTGTTGGACTCTCTCCAAGGTCGATGTAAAGGGAGGTGAAGTTGGGTGTTATGCATATGATGCATACTTGTTAATGTGTTAACAACCCGATGTATGTGTGAACATTCAATTAGTTGATAGCACATTGTGATAGTTGCATATACGTGATATGCAATCGGTATAGTTGATACCTACCATCGTAGTTATGAATGGCTTGTTGGACTCTCTCCAAGGTTGTTCATATCTATGATGGATATCAACCCATTCGGAGATAGACCTACGATCTTTTGAAGTGATTTTTTGGGGTTTTTTAAAATTTGAAAAATGAATGGGATTTATAAATGTATATTGATGCATTTTAAAATCATTTTCTCATATATGCTCGTTTTGTATTTTTAGGTTAATCGATTGATCATGACGTCTTTGAATTTGCGCACTATTTTGGATTCAAATAAATTGACTGGGCCAAACTTCTTGGACTGGCTTAGAAACTTAAGAATTGTTCTCAAGGTTGAAAAGCTTGCAAATGTCCTCGAAGCGCCTCTTCCCGCCCATCCTAGTGACAATGCAACTCTAGACCGATTGTTGGCCTATCAGAAACATGTGAGTGATTCTGAACAAATGAGTTGCATCATGCTAGCCGTGATTGAACCCAAGCTACAAAAGCAGCATGAGCATATGGATGCTCATATCGTAGTCCTTCATCTTTATGAGTTGTTTGATAAGCAAGTGAGATTCGAAAGGTTCGAAGTATCCAAGCTTCTCTTCACCTCTGAGATGCAAGAAAGTTCATCTGTGGTACTGCTCAACATGCTGAAGACTGTGGAGCCTTCTGAGAAGCATGAGCAGGGGACGGTGTTATTAGTTGATTCCTCGAAGAAATGTTCTAAGAGGGAGTCAAAGGAACAACAGAAGGGGAAGAAGAAAAAGGCTAAAAAGGCAGAATCAGCTCAAAAGGGCACTTGCCATCATTATGGCAAGTAGGGCCATTGGCGAAGAAATTGCAAGATTTATCTTGAGTCCGTGAAGAAGAATAAGGCATAAGATGCTCCATCTTTTTCATATATCTTCGTTATTGATTGTCATTTTATTTCCTCAGACACTTGGGTATTGGATACTGGGTGTGGCTCACATATATGTAATGACATACATGGGCTAAGGAATAGAAGAAGACTTGTGAAGGGAGAGTCAAATTTACGTGTTGGGAATGGAGCAAAGGTTGCTGCACTCGCCATCGGAATGTATTTGTTGAAACTCCCTGCAGGACTTGTCTTAGAACTGGACAATTGCTTTTATATTCCTTCGTTGATAAAGAACATCATTTCTATTTCTTGTTTAAATAGAAATGGGTACCATTTGACTTTTAGTAACAATTGTTGTTACATAACTTTGAATGGAGTTTTTTATGGGACTGAAACTTTAAGCAATGGTGTTTATACGTTGGACATATCCAGTGATGTTTTCAATATCGAAGCGAGCAACAAGCGTACTCGAAAAGATAATCAATTAGACTCCTAAATGTGGCATTATTGTCTTGGCCATGTAAGCAAGAAACACATGTCCGAATTACACCGATGTGGAATTCTGGAATCGTTTGAATTGGATTCATACGATACATTCGAATCATGCTTAAAAGGCAAGATGACTAAGTTACCTTTTACAGGAAAAGGTGAACGAGTGGGAGAGTTACTAGGTCTAATACATACTGATGTATGTGGACCTATGTCAACTCAAGCTTTAGGAGGTTATAGCTACTTCATTACCTTCACCGATGATCACTCACGGTTTGGGTATGTGTTCTTGATGAAACACAAGTCTGAAGCCTTTGAAAGGTTCAAAGAATTCAGAAATGAAGTAGAGAAACAACATGATAAGAGTATTAAAATACTTCAATCGGATCGAGGTGGTGAATACTTAAGTCAAGAGTTTCTTGATTATCTGAGAGACAATGATATATTGTCTCAATGGACTCCTCCATATACACCATAGCATAATGGTGTATTTGAGAGGCGTAATCGGACCTTGTTGGACATGGTCAGGTCAATGATGAATCATGCGAATCTTCCCAAGTCCTTTTGGGGCTATGCACTTCAGACAGCTATTTACTTGTTAAACAGAATGCCAACCAAGGTAGTCTCTACTACTCCATATGAGATATGAAATAGTAAGAAACCTCATGTATCTTACTTGAAGATATGGGGTTGTCCTGCTTACGTGAGTGGACTGTATCAGACAAACTGGATGCTAAGTCTGATAAATGTCTATTTATTGGATACCCTAAGGAAACAAGGGGTTACCAATTCTATCATCCTGTGGAACAAAAGGTGTTTGTTTCAAGGCATGTTGTGTTTCTAGAGAAAAAGTTTCTCTTGCAAGAAAATAGTGGGAGTGTCGTCGAGCTTGAGGAGGCTCGATAAACTCAAATAGACATTGATGAGATACCTGGTGAAGCACAACAGCCGATAACTCATAATGATGAGCAATCAGCTGGACCTATTGTAACACCACATATTCGTAGATCTGGTAGAACACGCAACATTCCTGAGAGATATGAATTTCTCGTAAGTGAATCGAACGACGTGTTACTCATTGATGATGAGGAGCCTACCTGTTATGAAGAAGTGCTGACAAGTTCAGAAAGGGATAAGTGGATTGATGCCATGAAGTCGGAAATGGATTCCATGTACGAAAACCAAGTTTGGAACTTGGTTGACCCACCTGAAGGCATCAAGCCTATAGGGTGCAAGTGGGTTTTCAAAAAGAAAACCGACATGGATGGTAATGTGATTACCTATAAGGCTAGATTAGTGGCGAAAGGATATCGTCAAAAATAAGGTGTTGATTATGACGAAACCTATTCGCCTGTAGCTATGCTTAAATCCATTCGGATGCTCCTGGCCATAGCAGCTCATTATGATTATGAGATATGGCAGATGGATGTGAAAACAGCTTTCCTTAATGGAAACCTGCTCGAGGACATGTATATGATACAGCCTGAGGGTTTCACATCGGTTGATAAAACCAAGTTATGCAAATTGCGACGATTCATATATGGATTGAAGCAAGCATCCAAGAGCTGGAATATCTGTTTTGATGAGACAATCAAAAAGTTTGATTTCTCACAAAATCTAGACGAACCTTGTGTGTACAAGAAGGATAGTGGGAGTGCAGTCGTGTTCCTAGTATTGTATGTTGATGACATATTATTTATAGGAAATGATGTTACAGTCTTACAGTCAGTTAAGATTTGGTTATCCAAGATATTCTTCATGAAGGCCCTGGGAGAAGCAACCTACATCCTCTGGATTAAGATCTATAGAGATAGATCGAAACGGTTGCTTGGTCTTTCGCAGTCTACATATATAGACCGAGTGCTAAAGAGGTTTAGCATGTCAGAATCCAAGAAAGGTTTCCTACCCATCAGGCATGGGATACACCTTTCGAAGTCTTTGTGTCTGCACACAGAAGACGAGAGGATTTGCATGAGTAAGATTCCCTATGCATCCGCAATAGGATCTATTATGTATGCTATATTATGTACGAGGCCCGATGTAACGTATACTCTGAGTGTCACGAGTAGATACCAGTCTGATCCAGGAATGGATCATTGGGTGGCTGTTAAGACAATCCTGAAGTACTTAAGAAGAACTAAGGATATGTTCCTAATATATGGAGAAGGGTACATGGTGATACGTGGGTATACGGATGCCAGCTCCAGACAGACAAGGATAATTTCATGTCTCAGTCTGGGTATGTATTCACCTAGAATGGAGGCGCAATAAGTTGGAAAGGTTCCAAGCTTGACACTATAGCGGATTTTGCCACTAAGGCAGAATACATTGCAGCTTTGGAAGCAGCAAAAGAAGCGGTTTGGATCAAGAAGTTCATCTCTGAACTTGATGTGGTCTCATCAATGATCCAAACATGTGCTTCGCCGCTATCATCTGATCAGAGAGATCATTAGTAGGAAGGAAATACAAATCGAGAAAAACCCCACTGAAAGGAACTTAACGGATCCTTTGACTAAGACATTACCTCAAAGTAAGTTTGACGGTCATGTTAGAGCTTATGGTATTGGATACCGTAGCGATTGGCATTAGGCCAAGTGGGAGTTTGTTAGTAATATATGAGAGATGTCCTAAGGCAATCGCCTTATGTTTGAACCATTTATATGATAAATGAAGATTCACTATTTGAGTATACATGTCTTCATGTATTTGATTAGATCTTAAACTCATTTACTGAATGTCCACGATACGATTCACAGCATGAGAGAATTTGTGATTGGATCACAACTAGTGAGTATCTCTACATGTATAATTGTGATGTATCGGAATTATCCCAAGTTATGGTAACTAGTTCATTGGAGTGACCAGCCGTAAGACTTCATATGGTTCTCTGCATATATAGATATGTCAATGAAGTTCTTACTGTAGCTTAAGTGCGATGTTCCTTTGACTTACGGTATTCAAGTCATCTTGATCATGAAGACTTATGCTTTGACATCTTAAGCAAGCATCTCTAAGAAGATGTGGACCCGGGATGATTGGGTATAAGTCGAAGTGATCGAAGGTGTTTGAATAGCCTATAAAGGATTCAGTGAAGGGAATGGGGCACGATTCATTCGAGCTGCTGAAGGGTTTCAGAAATAGTTCTGGATCAACCGTTGATCTTTTCGGTTAATTGGGGATCATGATGTACCACTAGGTGCCACTCATGATCGTTCTATAATTAATGGTTAATTATAGACGGCCAACATAAACCGAGAACCTATTTGGTCACACGCACAACGAGCGTAATCCGAAGGATTTAAAACGAGCTTGAGAATGAGATTCTTAGACCGAGAGAAACTGGGTTTGGTTGGACCAAACATGGAGCAAGCATGAAATCGTTTCAGTCGCAATGGAAGCGTGGATGGGTCGTGTCTTATGAAGACATGATGGACGAACCAAATTGGTTTGGTTCTAATCCAATGGAGGAGAATAAACCAAAGGGTTTGGTTTGTTTTAAACGAATGAACCAAAGTTGGTTTGGTTCGTTTTAACTTAAAATAAACCATCATGGTTTGATTTATTTTAACTTATATTAATGGAGCAGGTTAACGGGCCTTATGGTTATGATCCGATAACCATTAAGATAATTAGTTCTCTATAAAAGAGGGCTTAAGGGTTTGTTAAGCCCTAATCCAAATCCCTTGACCTAAAAGCTGTCGCCCCTCCTCTCCTTGGTGAATTCGGCGCCAACACCTCCCCTTGCCGCCGCCCACCACCAAGCTCCCTTGCCGGCGTCCAGAAGGAGTTATCCTTCTCTCTTGCTTGCGTCGAGCTGCTTCCGGAGGAGCTCCGGTGATCTCCCTTGGGTTCGGTAATAAGGTGAGCTCCCACCTTTCCTTTGGCCGGCCCCTACTCCTCCACCAAAGCTGTCCAGTTTTCTGGACAGCTTGTTTCCTTCTTGTCGGAGGGTCGTTTGGGCGACGTTTGGAGCTCCGACAGCGCCTTACTTACCGGGGATTTGATCTCCGGTAATCCTCATAGGTGGAGGACGAAGGATTCGTCAAACGGTTGACGAATACCTCTCCGGAGAAGCGAGTTTTTGAGGACTCATTTTTGGATCCGAATTTGTATTTGGATCGTGATCTTCTCTCGATCACATCGTCTTCAACACGAGGCTAGTAACTCGTACGAAGATGAGGCTCGTGACTTAGTGAAGTCATCCCGAAGATACTCGGCATGGATACGGATAGAGACGATTCTAGCGAGGATCGTTCCGGTTGATGTCTTTCCCGCTACACGTGATACGTAAGGTATACGTAGTTAAATTTCCTTTTATTGCAAAATTTAAATTTACGGTTATGTCTACACATGTTGTACTATGCATCCGTGTGATGTGTGTGTTGTAATAAATTAAATTTATTATTTTATTCCTTTCGCTGTGCACATGTTTGCGAAACATGTTCGAACACACACTCACCGCGGTGCCGGAAACCCAATAGTATGGACTTTGGTTGATCCACCTGAAGGCGTCAAACGCATTGGGTGTAAGTGGGTCTTTAAGAGAAAGACTGACATGGATGGACTTACGCATACCTATAAGGGTCGATTGGTGGCTAAAGGTTTCAAGCAAATTCATGGTATTGACTATGATGAAACCTTTTCTCCAGTGGCGATGTTTAAGTCCATTCGGATCATGCTTGCTATTGCAGCGTACCACGATTATGAGATCTGGCAGATGGAAGTCAAAACTGCGTTTCTGAATGGAAACTTGCTCGAGGATATATACATGACACAACTTGAGAGTTTTGTAGATCCACAGCATACTAGGAAAGTATGCAAGTTGCAAAGGTCCATTTATGGGCTAAAGCAAGCTTCTCGGAGCTGGAATCTTCGATTCGATGATGCAATCAAACAATTTGGTTTCATCAAGAATGAAGATGAATCCTGTGTCTAAAAGAGGGTTAATGGAAACACAATTGTCTTCCTTGTATTGTATGTGGATGACATACTACCCATTGGGAATGACATCCCTTCGCTACAGTCTGTGAAGACTTAGCTGGGGACGTGCTTCTCAATGAAAGACTTAGGTGAAGCAGCCTGTATTCTAGGCATCAAGATCTATAGAGATAGATCTAAGAGATTGCTTGGCCTAAGTCAGAGTACATATATTGACACGGTATTACTACTGCTTACCATACAGAATTCCAAGAAGGGACTTTTGCCGATGTCACATTGTGTGAGTCTTTCGAAGACTCAAAGTCCCTCTTCTAGAGAGGAGAGAGACCGCATGGATAAGATCCCTTATGTATCCGCTATAGGATCTATCATGTACGTCATGCTGTATACTCGTTCTGATGTCTCGTATGCTTTGAGCATGACGAGTAGATACCAGTCAGATCCAGGTGAGCATCACTGGATAGCAGTCAAGAATATTCTTAAGTACTTGAGAAAGATTAAAGAATATTTCTTGATATTTGGAGACGATGAGGAGCTAGCTGTAAAGGGTTACAGCAATGCCAGCTTCCAAACTGACCAGGATGATTATAGATCGCAGTCAGGGTTCGTGTTTTGCTTGAATGGTGACGCTGTGAGCTGGAAGAGTTCGAAGCAGGATACAGTTACTGATTCTACAATAGTGGCCGAGTATATCGCTACATCAGAGGCAGCAAAGGAGGCAGTTTGGATCCGCAAGTTCATTACTGAGCTTGGGGTGGTTCCTAGCATAGCAAATTATATAGAGCTCTATTGTGACAACAATGGAGCGATTGCACAGGCTAAGGAACCTAGCTCACACCAGCGGATCAAACACATACTACGGCGCTTCCATCTCATTTGAGAGATTATCGAAAGAGGAGATATGAAGATTTACAAAGTACCCACAGAGGCTAACATCGCAGATCCCTTGACCAAGAATTTGGCATAGAAAAAGCATGAAGGTCACACTAGGTCATTGGGTATTAGATACTACGGTGATTGGCACTAGTGCTAGTGGGAGATTGTTAGTGAAAGCCCTAGAGTCAATCATGTGATGATTATTGTATGGACTTTATTGTATCATATTCCTATTTATAAAGGCATGGTTATTATATTTACTTGTATTGGTGCCAAATAACTAAGTATAATAACGTCCTTGAGTAGAAGATTCTTATCTATATCAATCGATTGGTTGAATCGATAATGAGATGATATAGAGCACATTACTCTTAATCATTCCTAGTCAAGTATTAACATCCAGGGACAATGTTAATGCGTAAAGACTAGCATATAGGTCAACTTGATGACTTGATATCACAAGTCATGGATATGAGATATCAAGTTGACACATGGGTATGCATTGAGGAATGTATGTTGAATGACCCGCCATGAGAAAGTATCATGGATCGTTATATGAGTGTCATATACTTTCTCAAGTGACTATTAGTCCTTGGAGCTGAAGTCACCATGGTTCCCTACATAAGGAGTTGCATATTTTGGCTTCGTCAAACGTCACCCGTAAATGGGTGGACTATAAAGGCGATTACTGGGTATGTAACAAATTATGCGGAGGGATGTGAGTGATATAGATGGGATCTATCCCTCCTATATGACGGGAGTGACATCGTTATTCTTGATAGAGTGAGACCACGAAGTACATGGCCATGCCCAAATGAGTCAATATGAGATATTGAGCTCATTTGATTAGAGTGAGTCTACTTGGAGTTCAAGATATAGATTGTACCGAGGATGACACGGTTTATGTCTCAATTGGTCAATCTAGATGTCAAGGATAGAGGGACATTGTAACATATTGTGAGAGTCACAATTAGTAGTCACAAAGGTGATGATCGATCTCAACATACTTGTAACTTGGGCAGCAATGATGTGTTGCTAGATACCGCTCATTGCTTATGTTCCTAAATCGGTTTAGGAGCATTGTCTGTTAGTAATATATGAGAGATGTCCTAAGGCAATCGTCTTATGTTTAAACCATTTATATGATAAATGAAGATTCACTATTTGAGTATACATGTTTTCATGTATTTGATTAGATCTTAAACTCATTTACTGAATGTCCACGATATGATTCACGGCATTAGAGAATTTGTGATTGGATCACAACTAGTGAGTATCTCTACATGTGTAAATGTGATGTATCAGAATTATCCCTAGTCGATGAATTGATGGATTTGGACACCATCAATTCTGTCGAGACTAGCACGAGGTATACTCCTTGGTGTATCCAAGCAGCTGATTCTCACTAGCTGGAGACATTGTGATGTCCGGAGTTAATCGTGGATGCTAGTTATGGTAACTAGTTCATTGGAGTGACCAACCGTAAGACTTCATATGGTTCTCTGCATATATAGATATGTCAATGAAGTTCTTACTGCAGCTTAAGTGCGATGTTCCTTTGACTTGCGGTATTCAAGTCATCTTGATCATGAAGACTTATGCTTTGACATCTTAAGCAAGCATCTCTGAGGAGATGTGGACCCGGGATGATTGGGTATAAGTCAAAGTGATCGAAGGTGTTTGAATAGCCTATAAAGGATTCACCACTCCTTGCGAGGAGATGTATACTCATGGCCTCTCGTCGGATTGTTACTAAAGTCTTTGGCCAAAGCATTACATGTTTAGAGTAAGGTACTCTTCGATACATGTGCAGTAACTAGAATCCGTAGGACGAGGAAATGATACTTGGATTAGGTATGACGTAGTCAACCTAGTGGGGACTGACACTATAGACCATGTTCTGAACCAAGTGGGTATAAGATGAGTGAAGGGAATGGGGCACGATTTATTCGAGCTGCTGAAGGGTTTCAGAAATAGTTCCGGATCAACCGTTGATCTTTTCGATTAATTGGGGATCATGATGTACTACTAGGTGCCACTCATGATCGTTCTATAATTAATGGTTAATTATAGACGGCCAACATAAACCGAGAACCTATTTGGTCACATGCACAACAAGCGTAATCCGAAGGATTTAAAACAAGCTTGAGAATGAGATTCTCAGACCGAGAGAAACTAGGTTTGGTTGGACCAAACAAAAAGCGAGCATGAAATCGTTTCAGTCGCAATGGAAGCGTGGATGGGCCGTGTCTTATGAAGACATGATGGATGAATCAAATTGGTTTGGTTCTAATCCAACGGAGGAGAATAAACCAAAGGGTTTGGTTTGTTTTAAACGAATGAACCAAAGTTGGTTCGGTTCGTTTTAACTTAAAATAAACCATCATGGTTTGGTTTATTTTAACTTAAATTAATGGAGTGAGTTAACGGGCCTTTTGGTTATGATCCGATAACCATTAAGAGAATTTGTTCTCTATAAAATAGGGCTTAAGGGTTTTTGTTAAACCATAATTGAGGCAACCCTAGTTTTTGGCCGCCCACCATCTCCTTCTAGTCGGCGCCAACCCAATTGCCGCCGCCCACCTCCTCCAACCGGCGACCAGCTGCTGCCATCTTCTCCACTTGCCGGCGTTGAGCTGCTGCCGGAGGAGCTCCGGTGATCATCCTTGGCTCCGGCGACAAGGTGAGCACATTGCTTTCCTTATTTGGCCGGCGCAAGGTCTCCACCAAAACTGTCCAGTTTTCTGGACAGCTTGTTTCCCTCTTGTCGGAGCGTCGTTTGGACGACGTTTGGAGCTCCGACAGCGCCTTCCTTACCGGGGATTCGATCTCCGGTAATCCTCATAGGTGGAGGACGAAGGATTCGTCAAACGGTTGCCGAATACCTCTCCGGAGAAGCGAGTTTTTGAAGACTCGTTTTGGATCCGAATTTTGATTCGGATCGTGATCTTCTCTTGATCACGTCGTCTTCAACACGAGGCTAGTAACCTGTACGAAGACGAGGCTCGTGACTTAGAGAAGTCATCCCGAAGATACTCGGCGTGGATACGGATAGAGACGATTCTAGCGAGAATCGTTCCGGTTGATGCCTTTCCCGCTACACATGATACGAAGGCCGTATACGAGTTAAATTTCTTTATTGCAAAATTTGAATTTACTTGCTATGTTTACACATTTTTGAGGTTTTTTATGCATTTTGCGCAGCCGTGTGTTGTAATAATTAGATTTTTATTTTATTCCTTCACAGTACATGTTTACGAAACATGTTCGAACACACACTCGTCGCGGTGCCGGAAACCCAACAGTGGTATCAGAGCCCAGGTTGTGTTTCGACATAAACGTAAAATTGTTTTGCGATAGTCATAATGATATTTCTAGAAATTTTCTACTTTTGGAAAGTTAGAAGTATTTATGGAAATTTTTCAATTTTGGAAAGTCTAGAAGTATTTATGGAAATCTTCCACTTTTGAAAAGTTGGAAGTATTTATGGAAATTGATATTTTCCATAAATAAAATATTTGATTAGATTTTAAAAATTTGTTTCCTAATTTAATCATGATTTGATTTGGGAAATCAAATCTTTAAATATTTTATTTCCATAAGTAGTTTTGATGATTTAGGAAATTGGTTTCCTAAATTTACTTTCCTTAATCAACTATTTCCACAAATAAAATATGTGATTAGATTTGGAAATTTGTTTCCTAATTTAATCATGATTTGATTTGGAGAATCAAATCTTAAACATATTTTATTTCCATAAATAGTTATGACATATAAGGAAATATTGTACATGACATAATTGTATGTCATGTAATTGCATTAGATGCATATCATTATGTCATGCGTGTCGTGACATGTAGATATATGTCATGTATGTCATGCCATGTAGATAATAGTTATTTGAATGCAAAGAGGATGAGACATAAAAACCCTAACTCAATATTAAAGCCTACACCTTCCATTAATATGGTTAGAACCAGAGTTCTGTTTCTTGTTCGGGTTGTTGTACTCTCTCCAAGCCCGGCTCGAACCCGAACATGTTCAAACCATGGAATAGTTTAATACTAATATGGTAAGAGTCAGAGGTCAATCGTTAGCTTTGGTTGTTGGACTCTCTCCAAGTCAGGCTAATTGGTTGAATGCGCTCTAACCATATTAAAACTATTCCTCGATTAATGGATTGGCTTTAACCTGGAGCATCGGCTTGTTGGACTCTCTCCAAGTTCGATGTAAAGGGAGGTGAAGTTGGGTGCTATGCATATGATGCATACTTGTTAATGTGTTAACAACCCGATGTATGTATGAACATTCAATTAGTTGATAGCACATTGTGATAGTTGCATATACGTGATATGCAATCGGTATATTTGATACCTACTATCGTAGTTATGAATGACTTGTTGGACTCTCTCTAAGGTTGTTCATATCTGTGATGGATATCAGCCCATTCGGAGATAGACCTACGATCTCCCGAAGTGATTTTGGGGTTTTTGAAATTCGAAAATTGAATGGGATTTATAAATGTATATTGATGCATTTTAAAATCATTTTCTTATATATGCTCGTTTTGTATTTCTAAGATTGATCATTGTTAGGGCAATCTCTTGCCGTGATATGGTTTTGATAGTGTGGCAAAGGGTTTAAGTTAGTTTGATATGTTGATGTGATATGTGCGTTGAAGTCGTGCAGGACTTAGTAATTCGTACATGGAGCCGTGGCGAGTTTCACATCTCATGACTCGTGCCTTGAGTCGGTGAAGGATAGCTTTGCGGAAGCCGTGCGCTTGGAGTGAAGCCGGAGGAAGTAGACTTCGAGGCAAGAGACGCGAAGGAGCATTGCAGAGTAGTGCGCCTGATGCTGCCGAGGGACGTGGCCGAGAACGAAGAGAACTTCGAAGGCGAGGGACTCCGAGAAATGAGAGTGAGCGATTGTAACCCAGGGAAGGGTAGCTCTTAGGTGAAACTTGGCCATTTGGCCAAGTGTCGGATGGGTTTTCCCGACACATCGGCGCATGTCATGGCGATCGCTTCGGTCGAGTGAGTTCGACCGTATACGACCGATCGGATTGTGGCCAGATCGGCGCCATACGTGGGCGCCGATCGCTAAGACCATCGGATTCGGCGATCAAGGCGATCGATCGTCAATAAGGGTTACCACTAAGATCCATTCGTAGCCGGCAAGGCGATCGACTACAGAGCGGCAATGATGAGGTAGCCCTCTATAAAAGAGAGGTGTGAGCCTTTGAGAGGCTAATGCTCATACTCCAAACAATCTTCCTAGTGCCCCACAAGCTCTAAACTCTTCTTACCTGTTCTTACTCCATTCTATTTGTAAGAAGAGTGTGCTTGAGTTGTAAAGGTTACCTCCACCTAGCTTGGTGCAAAGGAGAGACCATTTAGTGGATTGGTTTAACGGAGTGATTCACCGAGGACGAATCAGGGACCGTGGATTAGCGGCGTAGCCGTGAACCACGTTATACCATCGTGTTAGCGTTTGTTTTATTGTTTGTCTTTTGCTTTGTATTTGTATATTCCGCTTGCGCTAATCTTTTGTAGACGAGCAATTTACGACGTCCAACGTACGAGGGCTATTCACCCCCCTCTAGCCGGCCATATCGATCCCCTACAAGTGGTATCAGAGCCGAGGAAAGCTTGTCGAGGACTAACCGCCACAACAAGCAACTTTTAAAATGGCCGGCTCCAACATCCATCCTCCGAAGTTTGAAGGAGAATTCGCTTGGTGGAAGAAGCGAATGGAGGTATTTTTCGAAACGGATTTTGATATAATGATTACAATGGAATCCGGTTTCGTTTTGCCTAGGGATGAAGAAGGGAAGCCAATAGAGAAATCTAGGTGGACCAAAAGGCAAAGGGAAGAGCACCTTGCAAATTCAAAAGTCAAACATCATCTCTTCAATGTTCTCCCCCAACAAGAAATCAACCGAATAGGAGAATGCCTAAGCGCCAAGGAGATGTGGGAGAAGCTAATTGAGCTTCATGAAGGCACATCCGAGGCAAAGCTAGCAAGGAGAGATCTCCTCCGCTCCCAACTATCCAACATCAAATTAGAAAAGGGAGAAAAGGTAATTTCTTTGCATTCTAGATTCAAAGAAATTTTAAATGGACTAACAAGTGTAGGTGAGAAGCTATCAAACCGGAATATGGTAATGAAGGCCATAGATGCCTTTCCCCGGTCCTCAAAGTGGAGCTCCATGGTGGACTCATTCTATATCTCAAAGAATTTAGAAGTGAGCACCTTGGAGGAGTTCTTCTCAACAATGGAACTCCACGAAACTAGGCTTGAGGGAATACAAGAGGAGCCTAAAATTCAACCCTCAAGAGGAGTAGCATTGTTGGCAAATAAGGGGAAGAAGAAGATGGAAATCCCCTCCTCCTCCGATGACGAAGCGTCTTCCTCCTCCTCCATGGATAGCACCGAAGAAGCCTACATGGTAAGGAGGGTAAGACGAGCATTTAAGAATTTTAGATTTGATAAATCTAATGATAGGAATAGAAGACCAAGGGGGAAGGTCATATGCTACAATTGCCAAGGAGAAGGACACATAAGGGACAATTGTCCTCTCCTAAACAAGAGCAAGGAAGAAAGGAAAAAGAAAGAAGAAAAGAAGAAGAAAAAGGGGAGCAAGAAAAAGAAGGAAGAGGAGAAGAAAACAAAGGAGAAGGGAAAGGCTAAGGCTCTCAAGGCAAGGACTTGGGATGATCCATCCTCATCCTCCTCCTCATCATCGGATGAGGAGAATGCCTTTGTCACCAATTTGGCCTTGATGGCCTTTGATGACTTGGATTGCTCTTCCTCCGAAGATGAAGGTTCAAGCTCAAATGGGGAGAGCTCAAATGAAGGGGGAGCTTCTACATCCTCCTCATCCGAAGAAGAAGAGGACATGGAAACTATGGTAACAAATCTAACCCCTAATAAAATAGTTTCTATGATTTCTAGCTTAACTAAGGACTTATTTAGAGCTAAGAAGAAGAACAAAAGCATGCTAGATCAAATTAAGGACCTAGAACAAAAATTAGAAAAAGCATGCTTAAATGAAAATGAAAATATTTCTTCTAGCTTAGATGATGCATGCTCACATGATTATATGCCTTTAAATGTTAATGATGCATGCATAGAGGAAAATAGGGCATTAAGGGAAAAGGTAGATTATTTAACCAAAGCCCTAGAGAAATTCACTATTGGCTCCAACACATTGAACATGATCTTAGGGAGCCAAAGAGCTAGTTTCAACAAGAAAGGCCTAGGATACAAAGAAAAGAAAAATGAAAAGGCCTATAAATGCCTAATAGCTAGGGGACAAGATAAAAAGAAGGTAATTGCTAGGAAATGGATCCCCAAGGAATATTTAGTGAACCCAATAGGAAAGAATTTATTTTGGGTTCCAAAATCCATCCTTAAGGGTTAGAATAGCCTTAGGGTAGTCAACCATATGAACTTGACCTATACCATAATTTGGTTGACTTAGGATGACGGGACAATATTTTTTTGATAGTGTTGGGTGATGATAACGTACCCATAAATAGGTAATAATGCCTAAATCATGATGATTAATGTAATTGCTATGTATGTTTTAAATCATGATTTATGATTTTGAAATTTGGCACGTTATCACTAGAAATAGGGTTAAATCATGCTTTAGGTGATAATTTGTTTATTATCATCACATATTACCTAATGCATGGTTATAAAATTGATGAAAACATGTATTTCATGATCATAATGTAGAATTAATTCATATATGTCATTATGATCATGTTAATTGTTAGGTTGATACTTAACCATGATAGAATTGCATGAATATATTGGTTAAGTATATACAAATACCCCCTAGGATGCATCTCACACCCACTATAGGCTACCTTGATTGCAAACTTAGCATGGGTGAGATGTTAGGATGATACAAATGTCCACTAATGCCTATGGCATTTAGATGGTCATTTAAAGTATCAACATAGCAATAATAGACCAATCATGGGGAAGGCTTATGTTTAATAAATAGACATATTGCCCAAAGATCATGGTTGGATATTTCATATGTTTTCAAAACAATTTCTTAATCTAAAATCTATGTATTCATGTTTTGGAACAATTCAAAGCAAGACTAGGTGCTAAAATGGATACTAACATGCTCAAAAACTAGTGGTTTTTCAAGTGTTTGGATTTTTGGCAAAAACAAGAAAATATAATGAGTTTTCATGAAAAACTATTTTTCATTGATAGATATACTTAAAAGAAATATGTTCCCCAAATTTCATGATTTTTCAAATTTTCTGGAATTTATAATGCATTTCTGAAATTCGTCCAGAAAATCAGAAATTTGGATTCCTTTGTGCCAGTCGACTGCCATACTGATAGCAGTCGACTGGTGGCCTGTAAATCAGAACATTGAAGGCCGAATTCAGTTTGTAAACCTACAACAAGTGGTAGAAATATACTTGATGCCATCAACAAGTGGTACCCAATTTTAAATCAACTTGTCATATTTTTCCTCCATTATACTTGATGCCATGAGCTTATAACTTAGTGTTAATCTTTTTGATGGTGTCAAAGGGGGAGAAATAATTATGTTTAAGTTAATTATTTTAGGGGGAGAAATATATTTTAGGGGGAGAAATATATGATAGGGGGAGAAAATTTGCATGGAGAGTTTCATGGATTAAGGGGGAGTTGCATGTTGCTATATCATGTTTATCTTTACATGCTTTCTTACCTTAGAATTTATATCAAATGTTTTTACCTAACTTAAACGGAGTGCCACACATCAAAAAGGGGGAGATTGTTAGGGCAATCTCTTGCCGTAATATGGTTTTGATGGTGTGGCAAAGGGTTTAAGTTAGTTTGATATGTTGATGTGATATGTGCGTTGAAGTCGTGCAGGACTTAGTAATTCGCACATGGAGCCGTGGCGAGTTTCACATCTCATGACTCGTGCCTTGAGTCGGTGAAGGATAGCTTTGCGAAAGCCGTGCGCTTGGAGCATCCGAGGGACCGCCGGACGAGAAGCTTGGAGTGGCCGGAGGAAGTAGACTTGAGGCAAGAGGCGAAGGAGCATTGCAGAGCCGCGATACTGATCGCCGAGGGACGTGGCGAACGAAGAGAACTTCAAGGCGAGGACTCGAGAATGAGAGTGAGCGATTGTAACCCGTGGAAGGGTAGCTCTTAGGTGAAACTTGGCCATCCGCCAAGTGTCGGATGGTTTTCGACACCCGGTCATTGCCATGTCATGGCGCCGATCGCTAATCGAGTGAGTTCGGTCGGTATACGATTGGATTGGCTAGGCCGCGCCATCGTGGCGATCCGATTGCCAAGACCATCGATCATTCTGAAAAGCGGCGATCGACCGTCAATAAGGGTTCAGCCACAGAACCGTTCGTAGCCGTGGCGTCGACTCACGGAGGCGCGGATCGAATGATGAGGTCCATCGATCGCGCCAAGAGTTCCGATTGGACTAACGGCAGTCGGGATCCGACGGTTGTTGAGAGCCGTTGTAGTGAGCGTGCAGCCGATCGCCAAGGGCGTGATGGCGGCAAACGGGAAGAAGTTAGCCCTCTCTATAAAAAGAGAGGGTGTGAGCCTTTGAGAGGCTAATGCTCATACTCCAAACAATCTTCCTAGTGCCCCACAAGCTCTAAACTCTTCTTACCTGTTCTTACTCCATTCTATTTGTAAGAAGAGTGTGCTTGAGTTGTAAAGGTTACCTCCACCTAGCTTGGTGCAAAGGAGAGACCATTTAGTGGATTGGTTTAACGGAGTGATTCACCGAGGACGAATCAGGGACCGTGGATTAGCGGCGTAGCCGTGAACCACGTTATACCATCGTGTTAGCGTTTGTTTTATTGTTTGTCTTTTGCTTTGTATTTGTATATTCCGCTTGCGCTAATCTTTTGTAGACGAGCAATTTACGACGTCCAACGTACGAGGGCTATTCACCCCCCTCTAGCTGGCCATATCGATCCCCTACATGATGTCTTTGAATTTGCGTTCCATTTTGGATTCGAATAAATTGACTGGGCCGAATTTCTTGGACTGGCTTAGAAACTTGAGAATTGTTCTCAAGGTTGAAAAGATTGCAAATGTCCTCGAAGCGCCTCTTCCCGCCCGTCCTAGTGACAATGCAACTCTGGACCAATTGTTGGCCTATCAGAAACATGTGAGTGATTCTGAACAAATGAGTTGCATCATGATAGCCATGATGGAACCCAAGCTACGGAAGCATCATGAGCATGTGGATGCTCATATCGTAGTCCTTCATCTTTGTGAGTTGTTTGATAAGCAAGTGAGATTCGAAAGGTTCGAAGTCTCCAAGCTCCTCTTCACCTCTTAGATGCAAGAAGGTTCATCTGTGGTACTGCTCAACATGCTGAAGACTCTGGAGCCTTCTGAGAAGCATGAGCAGAGGACGGTGTTGTTAGTTGATTCCTCGAAGAAAGGTTCTAAGATGGAGTCAAAGGAACAACAGAAGGGGAAGAAGAAAAAGGCTAAAAAGGCATAACCAGCTCAAAAGGGCACTTGCCATCATTATGGCAAGTAGGGCCATTGGCGAAGAAATTGCAAGATTTATCTTGAGTCCGTGAAGAAGAATAAGGCATAAGATGCTCCATCTTTTTCATATATCTTCGTTATTGATTGTCATTCTATTTCCTCAGACACTTGGGTATTGGATACTGGGTGTGGCTCACATATATGTAATGACATACATGGGCTAAGGAATAGAAGAAGACTCGTCAAGGGAGAGTCAAATTTATGTGTTGGGAATGGAGCAAAGGTTGCTGCACTCTCCATCGGAACGTATTTGTTGAAACTCCCTGCAGGACTTGTCTTAGAACTAGACAATTTCTTTTATGTTCCTTCGTTGATAAAGAACATCATTTCAATTTCTTGTTTAAATATAAATGGGTACCGTTTGACTTTTAGTAACAATTGTTGTTACATAACTTTGAATGGAGTTCTTTATGGGACTGGAACTTTAAGCAATGGTATTTATACGTTGGACGTATCCAGTGACATTTTCAATATCGAAGCGAGCAACAAGCGTGCCCGAAAGGATAATCAATTAGACTCCTACATGTGGCATTGTCATCTTGGCCATGCAAGCAAGAAACGCATGTCCGAATTACATCGATATGGAATTCTGGAATCGTTTGAATTGGATTCATACGATACATGCGAATCATGCTTGAAAGGCAAGATGACTAAGTTACCTTTTACAGAAAAAGGTGAACGAGTGGGAGGGTTGCTAGGTCTAATACATACTGATGTATGTGGACCTATGTCAACTCAAGCTTTAGGAGGATATAGCTACTTCATTACCTTCACTGATGATCACTCACGGTTTGGGTATGTGTTCTTGATGAAACACAAGTCCGAAGCCTTTGAAAGGTTCAAAGAATTCAGAAATGAAGTAGAGAAACAACATGACAAGTGTATTAAAATACTTCGATCGGATCGAGGTGGTGAATACTTAAGTCAAGAGTTTCTTAATTATCTAAGAGACAATGGTATATTATCTCAATGGACTCCGCCATATACACCACAGCATAATGGTGTATCTGAGAGGCGTAACCGGACCTTGTTGGACATGGTCAGATCAATGATGAATCATGCGAATCTTCCCAAGTCATTTTGGGGCTATGCACTTCAGACAGCTGTTTACTTGTTAAACAGAATGTCAACCAAGGTAATCTCTTCTACTCCATATGAGATTTGGAATAGTAAGAAACCTCATGTATCTTACTTAAAGATATGAGGTTTTCCTGCTTATGTGAAGCAGACTGTATCAGACAAATTGGATACCTTAAGGAAACAAGGGGTTACCAGTTCTATCATCCTGTGGAACAAAAGGTGTTTGTTTCAAGACATGCTGTGTTTCTAGAGAAAGAGTTTCTCTTGCAAGAAAACAGTGGGAGTGTCGTCGAGCTTGAGGAGGCTCGAGAGACTCAAATAGACATTGATGAGATACCTGGTGAAGCACAACAGCCGACAACTCATAGTGATGAGCAATCGGCTGGACCTATTGTAACACCACATCTTCATAGATCTGGTAGAACACGCAACATTCCTGAGAGATGTGGATTTCTCGTAAGTGAATCGAACGACGTGTTACTCATTGATGATGAGGAGCCTACTAATTATGAAGAAGTGCTGACAAGTTCAGAAAGGGATAAATGGCTTGATGCCATGAAGTCGAAAATGGATTCCATATATGAAAACCAAGTTTGAAACTTGGTTGACCCACCTGAAGGCATCAAGACTATAGGGTGCAAGTGGGTTTTCAAGAAGAAAACTGACATGGATGGTAATGTGTTTACCTATAAGGCTAGATTAGTGGCGAAAGGATATCGTCAAAAATAAGGTGTTGATTATGACGAAACCTATTCGCCTGTAGCTATGCTTAAATCCATTCGAATGCTCCTGGCCATAGCGGCTCATTATGATTATGAGATATGGCAGATGGATGTGAAAATAGATTTCCTTAATGGAAATCTTCTCGAGGACGTGTATATGATATAGCCTGAGGGTTTCACATCGGTTGATAAAACCAAGGTATGCAAGTTGCGACGGTCCATATAAGGATTGAAGCAAGCATCTAGGAGCTGGAATATCCGTTTTGATGAGACAATCAAAAAGTTTGATTTCTCACAAAATCTAGACGAACCTTGTGTGTACAAGAAGGTTAGTGGGAGTGCAATCATGTTCCTAGTATTGTATGTCGATGACATATTACTCATAGGAGACGATGTTTCAATCTTACAGTCAGTGAAGATTTGGTTATCCAAGACATTCTCCATGAAAGACCTTGGAGAAGCAACCTACATCCTCGAGATTAAGATCTATAGAGATAGATCGAAACGATTGCTTGGTCTTTCGCAGTCTATATATATAGACCGAGTGCTAAAGAGGTTTAGCATGTCGGAATCCAAGAAAGGTTTCCTACCCATCAGGCATGGGGTACACCTTTCGAAGTCTATGTGTCCGCGCACAGAAGACGAGAGGATTTGCATGAGTAAGATTCCCTATGCATCCGCAATAGGATCTATCATGTATACTTTGTTATGTACGAGGCCCGATGTATCTTATGCTCTGAGTGTCATGAGTAGATACCAGTCTGATCCAGGAATGGATCATTGGGTGGTTGTTAATACAATCCTTAAGTACTTGAGAAGAACTAAGGATGTGTTTCTAATATATGGAGAAGGGTACATGGAGATACGTGGGTATACGGATGCCAACTCCAGATAGACAAGGATGATTCCATGTCTCAGTTTGGGTATGTATTCACCTGGAATGGAGGCGCAATAAGTTGGAAAGGTTCCAAGCTTGACACTATAGCGGATTCTGCCACTAAGAGAGAATACATTGTAGCTTTGGAAGCAGCAAAGGAAGCGGTTTGGATCAAGAAGTTCATCTCTGAACTTGATGTAGTCTCATCAATGATCCAAACATGTGCTTCGCCGCTATCATCTGATCAGAAAGATCATTAGTAGAAAGGAAATACAAATCGAGAAAATCCCCACTAAAAGGAACTTAGCGGATCCTTTGACTATGGCATTACCTCAAAGTAAGTTTGAGGGTCATGTTTGAGCCTATGGTATTGGATACCGTAGCGATTGGCATTAGGCCAAGTGGGAGTTTGTTAGTAATATATGAGAGATGTCCTAAGGCAATCGCCTTATGTTTGAACCATTTATATGATAAATGAAGATTCACTATTTGAGTATACAAGTTTTCATGTATTTGATTAGATCTTAAACTCATTTACTGAATGTCCACGATACGATTCACAGCATGAGAGAATTTGTGATTGGATCACAACTAGTGAGTATCTCTATATGTGTAAATGTGATGTATCGGAATTATCCCTAGTCGATGAATTGATGGATTTGGACAACATCAATTCTGTCGAGACT
The DNA here is from genome assembly GCA_025175895.1 of Wurfbainia villosa. Taxonomy (NCBI): domain Eukaryota; kingdom Viridiplantae; phylum Streptophyta; class Magnoliopsida; order Zingiberales; family Zingiberaceae; genus Wurfbainia; species Wurfbainia villosa. Next base: position 77,338,015 of record CM046001.1, on the reverse strand, counting down.
AGCACGAGGTATACTCTTTGGTGTATCCAAGCAGCTGATTCTCACTAGCTAGAGACATTGTGATGTCCGGAGTTAATCGTGGAGGCTAGTTATGGTAACTAGTTCATTGGAGTGACCAACCGTAAGACTTCATATGGTTCTCTGCATATATAGATATGTCAATGAAGTTCTTACTGCAGCTTAAGTGCGATGTTCCTTTGACTTGCAGTATTCAAGTCATCTTGATCATGAAGACTTATGCTTTGACATCTTAAGCAAGCATCTCTGAGGAGATGTGGACCCGGGATGATTGGGTATAAGTCGAAGTGATCGAAGGTGTTTGAATAGCCTATAAAGGATTCACCACTCCTTGCGTGGAGATGTATACCCATGGCCTCTCGTCGGATTGTTACTAAAGTCTTTGGCCAAAGCATTACATGTTTAGAGTAAGGTACTCTTCGATACATGTGCAATAACTAGAATCCGTAGGACGAGAAAATAATACTTGGGCTAGGTGTGACGTTGTCAACCTAGCGGGGACTGACACTATAGACCATGTCCTGAACCAAGTGGGTATAAGATGAGTGAAGGGAATGGGGCACGATTTATTCGAGCTGCTAAAGGATTTCAGAAATAGTTCCGGATCAACCGTTGATCTTTTCGGTTAATTGGGGATCATGATGTACTACTAGGTGTCACTCATGATCGTTCTATAATTAATGGTTAATTATAGACGGCTAACATAAATCGAGAACCTATTTGGTCACAAGCACAACAAGCGTAATCCGAAGGATTTAAAACGAGCTTGAGAATGAGATTCTCAGACCGAGAGAAACTAGGTTTGGTTGGACCAAACAAGAAGCGAGCATGAAATCATTTCAGTCGCAATGGAAGCGTGGATGGGCCGTGTCTTATGAAGACATGATGGATGAATCAAATTGGTTTGGTTCTAATCCAACGGAGGAGAATAAACCAAAAGGTTTGGTTTGTTTTAAACGAATGAACCAAAGTTGGTTCGGTTTGTTTTAACTTAAAATAAACCATCATGGTTTGGTTTATTTTAACTTAAATTAATGGAGCGGGTTAACGGACCTTATGGTTATGATCCGATAACCATTAAGAGAATTTGTTCTCTATAAAATAGGGCTTAAGGGTTTTTGTTAAACCCTAATTGAGGCAACCCTAGTTATTGGCCGCCCACCATCTCCCTCTAGTCGGCGCCAACCCAATTGCCGCAGCCCACCTCCTCCAACCGGCGACCAGCTGCTGCCGTCTTCTCCACTTGCCGGCGTCGAGCTGCTGCCGGAGGAGCTCCGGTGATCATCCTTGGCTCTAGCGACAAGGTGAGCACATTGCTTTCCTTATTTGGCCGGCGCAAGGTCTCCACCAAAGCTGTCCAGTTTTCTGGACAGCTTGTTTCCCTCATGTCGGAGCATCGTTTGGACGACGTTTGGAGCTCCGACAGTGCCTTCCTTAACGGGGATTCAATCTCCGATAATTCTCATAGGTGGAGGACGAAGGATTCGTCAAACGGTTGCCGAATACCTCTCCGGAGAAGCGAGTTTTTGAGGACTCGTTTTGGATCCGAATTTTAATTCGGATCGTGATCTTCTCTCAATCACATCGTCTTCAACACGAGGCTAGTAACCCGTACGAAGACGAGGCTCGTGACTTAGTGAAGTCATCCCGAAGATACTCGGTGTGGATACGGATAGAGACGATTCTAGCGAGAATCGTTCCAGTTGATGTCTTTCCCGCTACACGTGATACGTCAGGTATACGTAGTGTAAATTTTCTTTTATTGAAAAATTGAATTTACGGTTATGTCTACACATGTTGTACTATGCATGTGTGTGGTGTGTGTGTTGTAATAAATTAGATTTATTATTTTATTCCTTCCGTTGTGCACATGTTTACGAAACAATTTCGAACACACACTCGCCGCGGTGCCGGAAACCCAACATTGTCAACGTTATAAGAACCTATAGGGTCACACACATAGGGCAATTAGATGGAGATTAGGTTCATATGATGAACCATGAGGATTAGGTTCATGTGATGAACCAAATTGGATTAAGGGTAATCCAAATTAGACTAATTGAGTTTTACTCAATTTGATTCAAGTGTTGGATGAGTCTAATTTAGATTTGATTCATTGAGTCAATTTAAAATAATGAATAGAGATTCATTAAATTAAATTGACTTGAATCAAATGGTTGGATTTGATCAACCATGGGAGATAAGAGGTCAAGTTTGACTTGACTTGAGAGGGAAGATGAATGGTCAATTTTGACTTGAACAATTGCCATGTCATGGTGACTTGGCATGGGGGCCGGCCTATGATGATGTTCCACATCATCATGGACACATCATGGGATGTCACCTCATGAGGGAGACCATTGGCTCTTGGAGTTACATGCATGCATGTAACCCCTAATGTGGTCGGCCACTATGATGGTGTGCATTAGTGTGTGAAGTTAAGTTGTGTAACTTCATCATCTTCTTCCTTGGTTCTTCCCTCACGTTCTCTCCCTTCTCTTCCTCATCTTCCCGTGGACTTCAAGGAGTGCTAACACACTCAAGATTGTCTTTTCTCCCCACCTATTGCTTGTGTGGATACCAATAGAAGAGTGTACACTTGACACTCTAGAGTTCTGGCAATCCGTTTGGACGAGCGGGATAAGCGAAGGGCGTCGCTTCAAGAGTATACTCTTAACATGTAGATCTTGAGTAGATCTAAAGTTTTAAACACATACATGTAGTTTTTTTTTACCTTCGCACGGATCCGTGGCCGACTTCCGGGGTTTCCGCAATGCAAAAAGCGATTTTTGCGGCTTGGATAGTCCAACACTATTTTCGTCGGAAATGGGAAAGGGCCCCATGAAATCTACTCCCCATACATCGAAGAGCTCCACCTCTAATATGGTGCTTGCCGGCATCTCATGTCTCCTCCCTATATTTCCTATTCGCTGGCACCGATCGTAGAAGACTACATAGTTGCGCGTGTCCCTAAATAGGCTAGGCCAGTAGAATCCTGACTGAAGTACTTTTGCAGTTGTTTTTGCAATCCCGGCATGACCCCCGTATGAGGAAGAATGAAAGTGAAAGAGGATTCTCTCCACTTCCTCTTCTGGTATGCACCTTCGATATACGCTATCTGCACACTTTCTAAATAGGAAGGGGGCATCCCATACGTATTGTCGAACCTCTGAAAAGAATCTTTTCCTTTGTTGGGTCATGAATTCTGGCGGTATCACTCTTCCCGCAATAAAATTCACCAAATCTTCATACCAGGGGCTGGTGACCTTAATAGCCATGAGGATATCATCCCGCAGAGCATCATCTATTTGGGCATTGTCCCCTTCCTCTATCCTGCGATCAATGGGCATGCGCAATACGTTGGGTTTCCAGCACCACGGCGAGTGTGTGTTCGAACATGTTTAGTAAACATGTGCACAGCAGAAGAAAAATAATAATAAATCTAATTTATTACAATACACACACCACACGCATGCAAAGTACAACATGTGTAGACATAACCGTAGTTTCAAATTTTGCAATAAAAGGAAATTTATTCTACGTATACCTGACGTATCACGTGTAGAGGGAAAGGCATCAACCGGAGCGATCCTCGTTAGAATCGCCTCTATCCGTATCCATGCCGAGTATCTTCAGGATGACTTCACAAAGTCACGAGCCTCGTTTTCGTACGAGTTACTAGCCTCATGTCGAAGACAATGTGATCGAGAGAAGATCACAATCCGAATCAAAATTCGGATTCAAAATGAGTCCTCAAAAAATCGCTTCTCTGGAGAGGTATTCGTCAACCGTTTGACGAATCCTTCATCCTCCACCTATGAGGATTACCGAAGATCAAATCCCCGGAAAAGTAGTCACTGTCGGAGCTCCAAACGTCGTCCAAATGACGCTCCGACACGAAGGAAACAAGCTGTCCAGAAAACAGGACAGCTTGGTGGAGGAGTTTGCGCCGGCCAAAGAGAAGAGGGCCAGCAAGTCCTTGGTCACCGAAGCCATAGAGGATCACCGGAGGGTTGCCGGAGGATCGCCGGCTGAAGCTTGGACACCGGCAACAAGCTTGGACGGCAGCACAAGGGTGGGCGGCGGCTAGGGTTTGGGCGCCGACCACAAGAGGAGAAGGAGAGGGTGGGCGGCAACTTAGGGGTTGCTTGGATTAGGTTTTCACAAAACCCTTAAACCCTATTTTATAGAAAACAAATTCTCCTAATGGTTATCGGATCATAACCAAAATCCCGTTAACCTGCTCCATTAATTTAAGTTAAAATAAACCAAACCGATTTGGTCTATTTTAAGTTAAAACAAACCGAACCAACTTTGGTTCATTCGTTTAAAACAAACCAAACCCCTTTGGTTTATTCTCCACCATTGGATTAGAACCAAACCAATTTGGTTCATCCATTATGTCTTCATAAGACATGGCCCATCCACACTTCCATTGCGACTGAAACGATTTCATGCTCGCTCCTTGTTTGGTCCAACCAAACCTAGTTTCTCTCGGTTTGAGAATCTCATTCTCAAGCTCGTTTTAAATCCTTCGGATTACGCTTGTTGTGCGTGTGACCAAATAGGTTCTCAGTTTATGTTGGTCGTCTATAATTAACCATTAATTATAGAATGATCATGAGTGACACCTAGTAGTACATCATGATCCCCAATTAACCGAAAAGATCAACGGTTGATCCAGAACTATTTCTGAAACCCTTCAGCAGCTATAATGAATCGTGCCCCATTCCCTTCACTCATCTTATACCCACTTAGTTCAGGACATAGTCTATTGTGTCAGTCCCCACTAGGTTGACTACGTCACACCTAGCCCAAGTATCATTTCCTCATCCTACGGATTCTAGTTACTGCACATGTATCGAAGAGTACCTTACTCTAAACATGTAATGCTTTGGCCAAAGACTTTAGTAACAATCCGATGAGAGGCCATGGGTATACATCTCCTCGCAAGGAGTGGTGAATCCTTTATAGGCTATTCAAACACCTTCGATCACTTCGACTTATACCCAATCATCCCGGGTCCACATCTCCTCAGAGATGCTTGCTTAAGATGTCAAAGCATAAGTCTTCATGATCAAGATGACTTGAATACCGCAAGTCAAAGGAACATCGCACTTAAGCTGCAGTAAGAACTTCATTGACATATCTATATATGTAGAGAACAATATGAAGTCTTACGGTTGGTCACTCCAATGAACTAGTTACCATAACTAGCATCCACGATTAACTCTGAACATCACAATTTCTCCAGCCAGTGAGAATCAGCTGCTTGGATACACCAAGGAGTATACCTCATGCTAGTCTCGACAGAATTGATGGTGTCCAAATCCATCAATTCATCGACTAAGGATAATTCTGATACATCACAATTACACATGTAGAGATACTCACTAGTTGTGATCCAATCACAAATTCTCTCTTACTGTGAATCGTATCGAGGATATTCAGTAAATGAGTTTAAGATCTAATCAAATACATGAAAATATGTATACTCAAATAGTGAATCTTCATTTATCACATAAATGGTTCAAACATAAAGCGATTGCCTTAGAACATCTCTCATATATTACTAACACAATAAGTGGTCCGCGACGACATTGTTCGTTCCCTTTTTATCCTTGATTTCTATATCAAATTCTTAAAGTAATAAAATCCAGCGAATAAGGCGGGGTTTAACATCCTTCTTACTTAGCAAGTAACGAACTGCAGTATGGTCAGTGTAAACCACTACCTTCAATCCTACCAAGTATTGTCTGAACTTGTCGAATGCGAACACAACTGCTAGTAATTCCTTCTCAATCGTGGCATAATTGATTTGTTCCCCGTTCAGTGTCTTACTGGCATAGTGAATGGCATGTAGTTTTTTCTCCTTCCGTTGCCCAAATATTGCCCCCACTGCATAATCACTAGTATCACACATGACCTCGAATGGTAGGGTCCAGTCAGGCGGTTGTATTATCGGGGATGTCACTAAGGCTCTCTTTATTTCTTCAAACGCTACTAAACATTTCTGGTCGAAAATAAATTTTGTGTCTTTAGCTAGTATATTTGTCAAAGGTCTAGTTATTTGAGAAAATTTCTTTATAAACCTTTGATAGAAACCTGCATGCCCAAGAAAGCTCCGAACCCCCTTTACATCCCTGGGTGGCGGCAATTTTTCTATTACTTCGACCTTCGCCTTGTCCACTTCGATACCATCCCCTGATATCTTATGTCCTAGAACTATCCCTTCAATTACCATGAAGGGATATTTTTCCCAATTCAGAATCAAACTATTCTCCTCACAGCTTTGCAGAACCCTTTCTAAATTCTTTAGACATGCATCGAAACTTATTCCATAGACTGAAAAATCATCCATGAATACCTCCATAATTTGTTCGATCATGTCCGAAAAGATAGCTGTCATACAACGCTGGAAGGTGGTCGGGGCATTACATAGGCCAAAGGGCATTCGTCTGTATGCGAAGGTTTCGTACGGGCAGGTAAAGGTGGTCTTCTCTTGGTCATGAGAGTGGATTGGGATTTGGAAAAACCCTGAGTACTCGTCAAGGTAGCAAAAATTGAAATGTCTAATAAGGCGTTCCAGCATCTGGTCGATAAAAAGAAGTGGAAAATGATCCTTTTTTGTTGCTTTGTTTAATTTACGGTAATCTATGCACATTCTCTAACCCATTACCGTTTGAATAGGGATCAGCTCATTCTCCTCGTTTTTGACTACCGTAGTGCTGCCTTTCTTTGGGACTACGTGTACTAGATTATTATTATTATGGATTAACCCCTTTAATTAATCTGGGTTTAATTAGTGGGTTAATTAGACTTAATTAGTGATTTATTTAAGGATTGGACTTGGGCTGTCTCCATTGGGCCAGAATTGGGCTTGGGCTGGTGGGCTTGAACCCAACCCACGAACGACATTTAAAAGGGTTGAACCGCCGATCGCAGTCGCATTTCTCCTCTTCCGAATCGCGAACTGTTTCTTCTCCTCATTTGTGATTTCCGCTTCATCTCTGCTTCTCGTTTTCTTTCGAACCCAGCTGCTGCCAGTGTTTCTTCCTGGTGGGAGATCCAACTGGAGGGAGGAGCATCTCGTCGGTCACGACCATTGTTTAGGCGATCATCGCGAGGTCAAGGAGGGCCGACCGATTTTGTGGTCGATTACCTCTCATTATAACGATCACCTACTCGATCGAGCATCGCAAGAGCTCCTTCACCGGTAGTGGTCCGCGCACGATCGTCGTCGTTTCCCCATCTCCGTCGTGGTTTGCTCCGATCGGCTCTGCGGAGCGATTATCCATGGAGTTTCCAATCTCGCATCTGACATTTTCTCCTTGCATTGCTTAATGGTGAGCCAATCTATGTCACCTTCCCTATGTTCATCTTATCCTCATCGTGGGCAGAAATTCATCCATTTGAGTTCACCAAGAGTGGAAGCATTGGTCGGCTACCCTATTGGTTCTACTGTGTTGATAGATTGGTGTCATCGGACTGCGCCAGTGTATAGGGTTGGTTGTGTTGTGAGGTGAGTTTGATTGTGATTTTTGTTCACAGCAGTAGTAATATGGTTGGTGTGTTCCTCACGGTGAGATTGGGTAGTTTCAGCCTCTGTTTGCCGCAGAGCTTGGAGCTGGGATTTGAGATCTGACCTGGTTGGGGTGGTAGCCGATCTGTGCGTGTGGGACGAGAAGGTGAGCTAAATTGCAACTCTAATTTAGTGTTGTTCAGATTTGTATGTTGATTCATTGGTTGGTTTTGTAGCGATGAGTGGTGGAGACAAGGTGAGGAAGCTGCTGATACGGTTTGAAACAGCATGTTATTTAATTAGTTCATTGTTGATCTAGTTGATTTCCTTAGCTGTTGGTTGGGGAGTTTATAATGGTTGGGTTGTGGATTGCGTTGGACAGGTGAAATCTTTCACTGTTGGAGTTTGTGGGTTTTGTGTATTTTGATGCTTTACGTTTTGTGTCGGCAGTGGATGCAGTGGAGCAGGGAACCTGAATTTGGTAAGCCTTGTTACCTTTCTGTTCAATGATAATTGCTGTATTTTCATGGTGTCTATGCCTAGGGTATTCGATGGTTTCTGTTAAGGGTTGATGGATTTGAAGCTGTGCTGGTGAGGGTAAGCAAGATCTAATACCTATACTTGGAATTCAGCATGGATTAAGTATGGTGATTTTTATGCAGGATGTGAGTTGTATATTGGTTATTGTGATCAGTTTTGATATTAAGCTGATATAGATTTGCTCTGTGTTGCTGAAGGTTTGATTAGGTTATATGGATGCTCGTATGCATGGACAGCTAGCCAGGCTACATAGCAGGTGGGTAATATCTACCTGGTCCGGTAGTTTTGATCAAATTCTAGTGCATGATATTGGATATATGTTTATACCTGTTTACCTTAAATTCACTCTTATTTAATCATATGCTTGTACTGCCTTGACCTTTGAGATATATACTCTGGTACTTCATTGATTATCTAGCTCGGATAGGAACTATAAATCCTATTATGTATTAGCTAATGGATGTTCAGTAAGTACAGGTGGTTAGGGTTATCTTTGTGACCTCAGATTGGGTTACTGTGTTACATCACTAGGGTTAGGTGATGAATTGGATTATGGAGTCGATCGTTGTATCGTACACATATTAGTTGTGCATCTATGGTGGATTTAGTTGTCTGTGCATAGATAAATATGTGCGGTTGTCAGTATGTGGTTACGGACTAGAGGTCCTAGCATGATTGTATATCCATTATGGATCGTATATCTGGGTATGATTATATGGATGGTCGATAGTATCTCGCTACTGAGTAGAGGTCTTAGCGTGGTTGACTGTCAGATGAGTATGACTCTTTGTACGATAGAGAGAGTCTTGTGGATTGTAGTCCTTGCATAGTTTGACTTTTGTTTGACCAGGACTCCCCGTGAGATAGGGAGTGTTGCGAGGATACTTGTGTGGATCTATGCATCATTACATTTGCATGCATGCTGACGACTGGGTCTCCCTTATGGATGAGACGGGTCGTCAGTCATCCTGCCTCCCCGGCCACTGGGGGTAGTGGTAGCAGGGTTGAGGGCAAAGCATTGGATGTGCCGCGCTCGGCCACTATGGATGGTGGTAGTTGGAGATGTGCACCTGGCCACTGTACAGAGTGGTGTTAGCACTCGCCCACTATAGACGGTGGTTGTGTGACGTGCAGTTGTCCTATGTACGGCGTTTATCTACTCATGGGTAGGGACAGCGTGGCTTGCAGCAGGGGCCCCTAGGAGTAGTTAGCTTTTTACGCTTATACGCTACTCAGTCATACTACCCAACTCGGTCACTCGAGAGTGGTGGCAGCTGGAGTCGGGCTAGTTGTCATTTGTCATGCCACCCTAGCCACTCTGGGGTCGTGGTTGGACGGGTCCGCAGACAGTGACCATGCATATGCATTGCTGATATATATGTATGCATGTATTTGATATATGTTTTACATATGCCTGTGAGATGCAGTATTTGATTGAGCTATGATTGTTACACATGCTTGTACATCATGATACATGTCATTTGTATTTTATTTACTGCTATGTGTTGAGCATGATACATGCGTTGATTCAGACTGTTATATGCATTTGATTAGCATCATGTCATTGTGTGGTACGAACCGGGTTGTTATTACATGTGATCATATACTGTTCATATGTTGGAGTATTGGTCGTATGGATTGACTCGCACATTATATGGGTTATGTTATTGTATATCTGTCAGGATGATATAGCTTATGGTGTTGCAGACCTTCAGGTACGTTGGTACATTACTTTATATTCAGTTTATCAGTTTAGTATATACATTGAGTATGATTTTACTGTAGTTACTTGTTATTAGATTTGGATATGACTGTATGTCTATTGGACTCATGCTGTATACCTGTAGATCTTCGCATGTATACTTGTAGATTTCTTTACCCTATATGTTCATGCACTTTCTATATATTACCCCTGAGTTTATACTCACCACCGACTCGGGCTTCGCCTGTAAATGTAGAAGATTCCTTGGACGTTCGGAGCTCTGCCAACTGATCTCATCTTACACCGGACGAATGGATATGTTTTCCGTGTTGTTGTATCCTTACGGATTGTTGGTTTGGGTTTTTTACCCTGTATTGTTTCCGTATTTGTGATATATGGACGTATTGTATGTATTTGGTCTTTGATTCGATTTCGGTTATGATTCTTGTCGTGTCAAGTCACTCCGGAGTGCACAGTTGGTCTTTGTATATGGTTTTATCTGTTGTATGTTTCCGCTGTGTTTGATATGTTGATATGTATATATATTATGTTGTTGTTGTGGGCCTACGGGCCTTGTATTAACCCGATATGTTGCCGCGTACAAGGGAGATGTTGTCCGTTTACTTTTCGGTGCGGCATACTCTCGGGGCGTGACAATTTTATTGGTATCAGAGCCCTAGGTTGCGAAGTCCATTTTCAGATTTTATTTCGTTCGGACATCGAGTTTTGCTTTACTCGGTTTTGATTTGTGAGTTTTGGGATCTGGCTATTGCGGACATCTCCGAACTACAAGGTTTAAGGAATGTTAATTGTTATTACATATCCTTCTATTGGTTATGCATTTAGTTGCTTATAACATGGATGACTTGTAGGATATTGGTTAGTATTCGTAACCGTGGTTTGAGTTTGACCACGGGAACGATATGTTGAGGTTATTAGATATGTACCTGCTATCGAAAAGGTAATTACCTTTGAGAGCCGACTGATACCGAGTCGGAAAGCAGAGATTAGGTAGTCACATCTCTTGTGGAGATCAAGGATTACAGTCTTAAGATTTTCACTAAATATGTTAGTTAGATCATTACCTATGGGGTAATGGACAAGCGAGTACACTATTGCTGATGCAGATAGTAGAGGATTAGTTTGGAGATATTCATAGGGATTTTGATCCCTGAATTGGTCATGCTGGGTGGTATAACTTTGAGAGTACTTTTGGGTACTTAACTCGTGTTATACGAAGATAGTAGTGTTAGTTGAATACCATTATCCGGATCTAACCGGTACTTGGTGGAAGATATAGGAAATAACCTACGGGAAATGATGTATCACTTGGTCACAGTTCAGTGATGTTGTGAGATAGTATTTCCCCATGTCATTTTTGACTCATTGTCAGAAAATTCTTGGGCATCAAGTAGGGTGATCGTTTGGTAATGAGAGTACCATGCAGAGTCGTTAGACTTGCGAAGGTTACGATCACCTAATAACTCGAGAATGTGATCGATATGTCTTAAGCCACCTATGGTTTACCGGTTGACATCTTGATCAGGATGTTTGGATCTCCTACCAGATTCTACCGGAAGTGCATAGACTGAGTCATGTGTATAGAAATGACTCCGTAGTAAGTGTTTTAAGAGTTGGAGATTTGATAAGCATATATTGCAAGTCAAATTATTGGAATTAGAAGTCTCCGAATGTTGGATAAAAAGGAGCAAGATTAAAGTCATGAGTCACGAGCGACTATTGGAGAGTTTTTCGATCATAGAGATTGTCGACTTCTCATGTTTATCAATGAACTTAGAGGAAAGACTGAAAGGAGATTATGTGTGCAAAGTGGTTACGACGAGACAGAGTCGATTATCCGATGGATCATTGTATCTGTTTCTACTATAAGCAGCCGGTATCCACGAGGAGAGTATGTACTTTGAAAACCCAGTTGAAGACTTTGATGATGCTTTCGAGCGGATGATCCACAACCTCGGAAGTCGAGATCATGACAGAAGAATGGATTATCACATCAGCAGCGATTTACTACCTCAGATATAGTTGGAGCTCTTTGATACTTTCATCCGGAAGAAGTAAGTTACTCAGCAGTATCAGCCGAAGACATCTCAAAAGATTCAGACGTGCAGACAATAATTGTTACCTTTCCAGACGACAGCAACTGTTACCTTCCCAGACGTAGTTATGATTTGTTCAGAGGAGAGAGAGTATATGACGATGGTCGTATCTATGCAGTATTCTTCAGTTGCAGCTATACCTTTCGCAGAGCTGGAGCGTGCTACGATGTTGACAGTTCTTTAGTATTATACCGCCGAATGTGTACTCTTTGCTAGTACAACAGTGTTTACCATCTCCATTGCAGTTGTTTCAGTTGTACCTCAGTTTCGGTAGTTGATTTCAGTTCCTCCATGATAGTCTTTGCATCTACATGAGCTCAGCCGTCCAGAACAGATGTTGGACAAGTTTACATGATTACTCGAGAAGAAGTATAGAAGACCGAAGGATCGGTCCTTCGGGGTATTACTTTAGGTTATCCTATTTGCGGATATATCGAGAGATACTGGTAGTTTACAAGTATCTTTGTCTAGAACATTCTTGGATAGGGTTCGAAGGGTTCCTATCGACTTGTGGGTTGGTGATTTTCTCTACCATCAGGTGAGATGTTGATCAACAACCAAGAAGTCAAGGGATACCCTTAGCCTTTGCTAGACATACCTCCACTATAGACATATCCTTACGGATAGTTGGGTTGTTGGAGCGTTAGTATACTAGGACTCTCGGATGTACGTATAATTCGAGAGTATTCGGATGTAGTTACGGATGAACTCTCGGGTTGATCACTGCATGGGCAAGTGGAATATGCGATTGAGGTGATTTCGGAAATAGTCCTGATATTCGGGACCTCATACCGAGAGATGATTTTATGGGTATCAGTGTTGCTAAACACTATGAGACATTTATCTGCCTCAGTGTTTCTTCTTGAGAAGATCCGAAACTCTTTGTTAAAAGAGAGCCAGACCTTTGAGGTTATGCATCGATTATTGATGATTGGAAGGTAGTAGTTGAGAATGAGTATCCTTCGTCATGGATAGATGATCTGTTTAGATCAGCTAAAGGACACCTGTGTATATCCTAGGGTTGATATACGATTGGAGTGTTGATATTGTAGTGACTTAGTGTCATACAATTATCATTGTCGGTGTGATGATTGAGCTATCATTAGCATAGAGTAAAAGGATGCAGGTGTATAGAGCTGATTGATAATGTTGTTAGACTTATCGACGATTTAGTCGTTCATGGATTTGAGGAATCAAGTACTCTTAGAGTATTTGGGATCGATTGTCATCATATCTGTGGATGATATATTTGTGAGATATATTCACGATCTTAAGAGAAGTTATGTTTCCCTAGATTGATTTGGTATTTACCATAGATGAGGATAAGATGTTCTAGCGATACCATACCGCTGATTTGTTGGACCAAGAAGGTGATGGAAATCACCTTGTCAGAAGTTTGTGAACCTAAATTTCAGGGCCTAGATGGTGACTGACTTTTGCATCAGTGTTAGTTAGTCCTTCCGTTGAGGATGGAAGGGTATTGTACATAGATGCATCATTTCAGGGATTAGGAGTGATTCCAATGCAGTTGAATGAGACATATATTATGTGTACGCTAGTTGAGAAACTAGAGAGATTGGTCATTATAGTCTTCCGCCATTCAGCCTGACAGAGTGAATTTCGACATTAGATTAATTTCTGGAGAATAAATGTTGGAAGGATAGTGGTTCAGTTGCATTCAGGAAGAGTTGTTTCTGGAGACTCTTCATTCGAGAGTGATGATTTATTCGGAGTGTATCCAAAAATAGTGAGTATTGAGACGCTCATTGGTGGAACATATATGGGACACGTTGATTTCGTAGTTTGAGGTTGGGTATGCCAACAAGCAAAGGTGGAATATTGCTGATTGAGGGCTAATGCATCAGGATTTATTTAAGTGTGGGAGCCTAGTGCTTAGACTGTGTTGGGGAGATTATCTAGAAATCTAAATCCATGGGGTAACTTTGAGTATCATTTCTGATAGTGATTCATGATTCACCTTACGATTCTGGCAAAGTTTTCCATCGGTTACGAGTACAGAGCTCCACTTTGGTACAGTTATTGACCTTTTAATAGGTCGGTTGAGAGTGTATATAAGAGCTGAAATATAATATTCGAGCTCAGTACCCCACTTAGTCACTTGAGGTGTGACTTTTTCTCCAGATACTTGGGATGGTTGTTGTGACATCTCGTACTCGTACGTGAGTCAGAAATTTGGGGACCAAATTTTTATAAGTGGGGGAGAATGTAAAATACGAAAAAAAAAATATTATTATTATGGATTAACCCCTTTAATTAATCTGGGTTTAATTAGTGGGTTAATTAGACTTAATTAGTGATTTATTTAAGGATTGGACTTGGGTTGTCTCCATTGGGCCAGAATTGGGCTTGGGCTGGTGGGCTTGAACCCAACCCACGAACGACATTTAAAAGGGTTGAACCGCCGATCGCAGTCGCATTTCTCCTCTTCTGAATAGCGAACTGTTTCTTCTCCTCATTTGTGATTTCCGCTTCATCTCTGCTTCTCATTTTCTTTCGAACACAGCTGCTGCCGGTGTTTCTTCTTGGTGGGAGATCCAGCTGGAGGGAGGGACGCCGAGCGGGCTTCGCCAGAGCATCTCGTCGGTCGCCAGCCATTGTTTAGGGGCGATCATCGCTGAGGTCAAGGAGGGGCCGACCCTCGATTTTGTGGTCGATTACCTCCTTCGCCTGTCATACCAATCACCTGCTCTGATCGAGCATCGTGAGCTCCTTCAGCCAGGGTAGTGGTCCTGCACACGATCATCGTCGTTTCCCCCATCTCCGTCAGCCGTTTGCTCCAGTCAGCTCTGCCGCCAGCGTGCGATTGTCGCTGTGGAGTTTCCGATCTCGCATCTGACATTTTCTCCTTGCATTGCTTAATGGTGAGCCGATCTGTGTCACCTTCCTTATGTTCAGCTTATCCTCATCGTGGGCAGAAATTCATCCATTTGAGTTCACCAAGAGTGGAAGCATTGGTCGGCTACCCTGTTGGTTCTGCTGTGTTGATAGATTGGTGTCATCGGACTGCGCCAGTGTATAGGGCTGGTTGTGTTGTGAGGTGAGTTTGATTGTGATTTGTGTTCACAGCAGTAGTAATATGGTTGGTGTGTTCCTCACCGTGAGATTGGGTAGTTTCAGCCTCTGTTTGCCGCAGAGCTTGGAGCTGGGATTTGAGATCTGACCTGGTTGGGGTGGTAGCCGATCTGTGCGTGTGGGACGAGAAGGTGAGCTAAATTGCAACTCTAATTTAGTGTTGTTCAGATTTGTATGTTGATTCATTGGTTGGTTTTGTAGCGATGAGTGGTGGAGACAAGGTGAGGAAGCTGCTGATACGGTTTAAAACAGCATGTTATTTAATTAGTTCATTGTTGATCTAGTTGATTTCCTTAGCTGTTGGTTGGGGAGTTTATAATGGTTGGGTTGTGGATTGCGTTGGACAGGTGAAATCTTTCACTGTTGGAGTTTGTGGATTTTTTGGATTTTGATGCTTTACGTTTTGTGTCGGCAGTGGAGCAGGGAACCTGAATTTGGTAAGCCTTGTTACCTTTCTGTTCAATGATAATTGCTATATTTTCATGGTGTCTATGCCTAGGATATTCGATGGTTTACATTGGATTGATGGATTCAAGTGTCTTTGGTGAGGGTAAGCAAGATCTAATACCTATACTTGGAATTCAGCATGGATTAAGTATGGTGATTTTTATGCAGGATGTGAGTTGTATATTGGTTATTGTGATCAATTTTGATATTAAGCTGATATAGATTTGTTCTATGTTGCTGAAGGATTGATTAGGTTATATGGATGCTCGTATGCATGGACAGCTAGCCAGGCTACATAGCAGGTGGGTAATATCTACCTGGTCCGGTAGTTTTGATCAAATTCTAGTGCATGATATTGGATATATGTTTATACTTGTTTACCTTAAATCCACTCTTATTTAATCATATGCTTGTACTGCCTTGACCTTTGAGATATATACTCTGGTACTTCATTGATTATCTATCTCGGATAGGAACTATAAACCCTATTATGTATTAGCTGATGGATGTTCAGTAAGTACAGGTGGTTAGGGTTATCTTTGTGACCTCAGATTGGGTTACTGTGTTACATCACTAGGGTTAGGTGATGAATTGGATTATGGAGTCGATTGTTGTATCGTACACATATTAGTTGTGCATCTATGGTGGATTTAGTTGTCTGTGCATAGATAAATGTGTGTGGTTGTCAGTATGTGGTTACGGACTAGAGGTCCTAGCATGATTGTATATCCATTATGGATCGTATATCTGGGTATGATTATATGGATGGTCGATAGTATCTCGCTACTGACTAGAGGTCTTAGCGTGGTTGACTGTCAGATGAGTATGACTCTTTGTACGATAGAGAGAGTCTTGTGGATTGTAGTCCTTGCATAGTTTGACTTTTGGTTGACCAGGACTCCCCGTGAGATAGGGAGTGTTGCGAGGATACTTGTGTGGATCTATGCATCATTACATTTGCATGCATGCTGACGACTGGGTCTCCCTTATGGATGAGACGGGTCGTCAGTCATCCTGCCTCCCCGGCCACTCGGGGTAGTGGTAGCAGGGTTGAGGGCAGAGCATTGGATGTGCCGCGCTCGGCCACTATGGATGGTGGTAGCTGGAGATGCGCACCTGGCCACTGTGCAGAGTGGTGTTAGCACT
The DNA here is from genome assembly GCA_025175895.1 of Wurfbainia villosa. Taxonomy (NCBI): domain Eukaryota; kingdom Viridiplantae; phylum Streptophyta; class Magnoliopsida; order Zingiberales; family Zingiberaceae; genus Wurfbainia; species Wurfbainia villosa. The sequence goes on along the minus strand of CM046001.1, from coordinate 77,321,430 downwards.
CGCCCACTATAGACGGTGGTTGTGTGACGTGCAGTTGTCCTATGTGCGGCGTTTATCTACTCATGGGTAGGGACAGCGTGGCTTGCAGCAGGGGCCCCTAGGAGTAGTTAGTTTTTTACGCTTATACGCTACTCAGTCATACTACCCAACTCGGTCACTCGAGAGTGGTGGCAGCTGGAGTCGGGCTAGTTGTCATTTGTCGTGCCACCCTGGCCACTCTGGGGTCATGGTTGGACGGGTCCGCAGACAGTGACCATGCATATGCATTGCTGATATATATGTATGCATGTATTTGATATATGTTTTACATATGCCTGTGAGATGCTGCATTTGATTGAGCTATGATTGTTGCACATGCTTGTACATCATGATACATGTCATTTGCATTTTATTTACTGCTATGTGTTGAGCATGATACATGCGTTGATTCAGACTGTTATATGCATTTGATTAGCATCATGTCATTGTGTGGTACGGACCGGGTTGTTATTACAGGTGATCATATACTGTTCATATGTTGGAGTATTGGTCAGGTATGGGATTGACCTGGTACATTATAGGGGTTATGTTATTGTATATCTGTCAGGATGATATAGCTTATGGTGTTGCAGACCGTCAGGTACGTTGGTACATTACTTTATGTTCAGTTGATCAGTTTAGTATATACATTGAGTATGATTTTACTATAGTTACTTGTTATTAGATTTGGATATGACTGTATGTCTATTGGACTCATGTTGTATACCTGTAGATCTTCACATGTATACTTGTAGATTTCTTTACCCTATATGTTCATGCACTTTCTATATATTACCCCTGAGTTTATACTCACCACCCCGGGACCCTGGGCTTCCTGTTGCCCAGGTAACAGGTAGAAGATTCCTTGGACGTTCGGAGCTCTGCCAGTTGATCCCATCTCACACCGGATGAATGGATATGTTTTCCGTGTTGTTGTATCCTTACGGATTGTTGGTTTGGGTTTTTTACCCTGTATTGTTTCCGTATTTGTGATATACGGACGTATTGTATGTATTTGGTCTTTGATTCGATTTCGGTTATGATTCTTGTCGTGTCAAGTCACTCCGGAGTGCACATTTGGTCTTTGTATATGGTTTTATCTGTTGTTTGTTTCCACTGTGTTTGCTATGTTGATATCTATATATATTGTGTTGTTGTTGTGAGCCTACGGGCATTGTATTAACCCGATATGTTGTCACGTACATGGGAGATGCTGTCCGTTTACTTTTCGGTACGGCATACTCTCGGGGCGTGACAATTTTATTGGTATCAGAGCCCTAGGTTGTGAAGTCCATTTTCGAATTTTATTTCGTTCGGACATCGAGTTTTGCTTTACTCGGTTTTGATTTGTGAGTTTTGGGATCTGGCTATTGCGGACATCTCCGAGCTACAAGGTTTAAGGTATGTTAATTGTTATTACATATCCTTCTATTGGTTATTCATTTAGTTGCTTATAACATGGATGACTTGTAGGATATTGGTTAGTATTCGTAACCGTGGTTTGAGTTTGACCACGGGAACGATATGTTGAGGTTATTAGATATGTACCTGCTATCGAAAAGGTAATTACCTTTGAGAGTCGACTGATACCGAGTCGGAAAGCAGATATTAGATAGTCACATCTCTTGTGGAGATCAAGGATTACAGTCTTAAGATTTTCACTAAATATGTTAGTTAGATCATTACCTATGGGGTAATGGACAAGCGAGTACACTATTGCTGATGCAGATAGTAGCGGATTAGTTTGGAGATATTCATAGGGATTTTGATCCCTGAATTGGTCATGCTGGGTGTTATAACTTTGAGAGTACTTTTGGGTACTTAACTCGTGTTATACGAAGATAGTAGTGTTAGTTGAGTACCATTATCCGGATCTAACCGGTACTTGGTGGAAGATATAGGAAATAATCTACGGGAAATGATGTATCACTTGGTCACAGTTCAGTGATGTTGTGAGATAGTATTTCCCCACGTCATTTTTGACTCATTGTCAGAAAATTCTTGGGCATCGAGTAGGGTGATCGTTTAGTAATGAGAGTATCATGCAGAGTCGTTAGACTTGCGAAGGTTACGACCACCTAATAACTCGAGAATGTGATCGATATGTCTTAAGCCACCTATGGTTTACCGGTTGACATCTTGATCAGGATGTTTGGATCTCCTACCAGATTCTACCGGAAGTGCATAGATTGAGTCATGTGTATAGAAATGACTCCGTAGTAAGTGTTTTAAGAGTTGGAGATTTGATAAGCATATATTGCAAGTCAAATTATTGGAATTAGAAGTCTCCGAATGTTGGATAAAAAGGAGCAAGATTAAAGTCATGAGTCACGAGCGACTATTGGAGAGTTTTTCGATCATAGAAGACCGATTGCAGATTGTCAGCAGCTTCTCATGTTTATCAGCGAACTTAGAGGAAAGACTTCGAAAGGAGATTATGTGTGTGCAGTGCGGGTTACGACGAGACACAGAGCCAGATTATCCGATGGATCATTGTATCTGTTTCTACTATAAGCAGCCGGTATCCACGAGGAGAGTATGTACTTTGAAAACCCAGTTGAAGACTTTGGATGATGCTTTCGAGCGGATGATCCACAACCTCGGAAGCCGAGATCATGACAGAAGAATGGATTATCACATCAGCAGCAATTTACTACCTCAGATATAGTTGGAGCTCTTTGATACTTTCATCCGGAAGAAGTAAGTTACTCAGCAGTATCAGCCGAAGACATCTCAAAAGATTCAGACGTGCAGACAACAATTGTTACCTTTCCAGACGACAGCAACTGTTACCTTCCCAGACGTAGTTATGATTTGTTCAGAGGAGAGAGAGTATATGACGATGGTCGTATCTATGCAGTATTCTTCAGTTGCAGCTATACCTTTCGTAGAGTTGGAGCGTGCTACAATGTTGACAGTTCTTCAGTATTGTACCGTCGGATGTGTACTCTTTGCTAGTACAACAGTGTTTACCATCTCCATTGCAGTTGTTTCAGTTGTACCTCAGTTTCGGCAGTTGATTTCAGTTCCTCCATGATAGTCTTTGCATCTACATGAGCTCAGCCGTCCAGAACAGATGTTGGACAAGTTTACATGATTACTCGAGAAGAAGTATAGAAGACTGAAGGATTGGTCCTTCGGGGTATTACTTTAGGTTACCCTATTTGCGGATATATCGAGAGATACTGGTAGTTTACAGGTATCTAATACCAATAAAATTGTCACGCCCCGAGAGTATGTCGTGCCGAAAAGCAAACGGACGGCATCTCCCCTGTACGTGGCAACATATTGGGTTAATACAATGCCCGTAGGCCCAACAACAACACAAATTATAAAGATACCAACATACCAATTATACAAAACACAGCAGAAACAATACACACAGATAACCAAGATACAAAGACCAAACTTTGCACTCCGGAGTGACTTGACACGACAAGAATCATAACAGAAATCGAATCAAAGACCAAATACATACATCACATCCGTATATCATAAATAAGGAAACAATACAGGGTAAAAACCACAAAACGACAATCCACACAAATACAACAATGCGGATTAAATATCCATCCGTCCAGTGTGAGATGGGATCAGTTGGCGGAGCTCCGAATATCCAAGGAATCTTCTACCTGTTATCTGGGCGACAGGAAGCCCAGGGTCCCGGGGTGGTGAGTATAAACTCAGGGGTAATATATAGAAAGTGCATGAACAACATATAAGGATAGATCTACAAGTATACATGTGAAGATCTACAGGTATACAGCATGAGTCCAATAGACATACAGTCATATCCAAATCTAATAACAAGTAACTACAGTAAAGTCATACTCAATGTATATACTAAATCAATCAATCAACATAAAGTAATGATCCGCAACACCATAAGCTATATCATCCCGATGTATATACAATAACATAACCCCTATAATGTACTGTGTCAATCCCATACCGACTAATACTCCAACATATGAACAAAGATATGATCACCAGTATAACAACCCTCCGCACTACACAATGACATGATGCTAATCAAATGCATATAACAGTCTGAATCAACGCATGTATCATGCTCAACACATAGCAGTAAATAAAATGCAAATGGCATGTATCATGATGTACAAGCATGTGCAACAATCATAGCTCAATCAAATGCAGCATCTCACAGGCATATGTAAAACATATATCAAATACATGCATACATATATATCAAGAATGCATATGCATGGTCATCGTCATGACCGCCCAACCACGACCCCAGAGTGGCTGTGGTGGCACGACAAATGACAACTAGCCCGACTCAGCCGCCACCACTCGAGTGACCGAAGTTGGGTAGTATGACCGAGTAGCGATAAGCGTAAAAAGCTAACTACTCCCTAGGGGCCCTGCCGCAAGCCACGTCCCCTACCATGAGTAGACAAACGCCGCAGACACAGACAACTGACGTCACACAACCACCGCCTATAGTGGGCGAAGTGCTAACACCACTGCGACAAGCGCGCATCTCCTACCACCATCCATAGTGACCGAGCGCGGCACATCCAATGCTCGCCTCAACCTCGCTACCACTACCCCGAGTGGTCGGGAGGAAGGATGACTGACGACCGCCTCATCCATAAGGGAGACCTGCCAAGATGATGCATGCAAATGTAATGATGCATAGATCCACACAAGTATCCTCGCAACACTCCCTATCTCACGGGAGTCCCGTCAACCAAAAGTCAAACTATGCAAGGACTACAATCCACAAGACTCTCTATCGCATAAAGAGTCATACTCATCCGATACCAACCACGCTTAAGACCTCTACTCAGTAGCGAGATACTATCGACCATCCATATAATCATACCCAGATATACGATCCATAATGGATATACAATCATGCTAGGACCTCTAGTCCGTAACCACATACTGACAACCGCACACATTTATCTATGCACAAACAACTAAATCCACCATAGATGCACAACTAATATGTGTACGATACAACAATCGACTCCATTATCCAATTCATCACCTAACCCTAGTGATGTAACACAGTAACCCAATCTGAGGTCACAAAGATAACTCTAACCACCTGTAATTACTGAACATCCATCAGCTAATACATAATAGGGTTTATAGTTTCTATCCGAGCTAGATAATCAATGAAGTACCAGAGTATATATCTCAAAGGTCAAGGCAGTACAAGCATATGATTAAATAAGAGTGGATTTAAGGTAAATCGGTATAAACATATATCCAATATCATGCACTAGAATTTGATCAAAACTACCGGACCAGGTAGATATTACCCACCTGCTATGTAGCCCGGCTAGCTGTCCATGCATACGAGCCTCCATCACTAATCAAAGTCCTGAAATCAACATACATCATTGACAAGTACTATCATAAGTCCAATGATGATATCAAATCTCAAATCAAACTTACCTAGTCCAATTTCATCAACACAACTTCCGGATAAACTTACAAGAGTTTGATATGAACTAACCCAGCTTAACCAATGTAGTCCCCTCAATTCGAGCATAGATATCCCATCTGGAAAAATCAGATTTATTCAATCGAAATCTTTGCTCAATCCAGTTAAGCTGAATACAACCTCCAAGATCAACAAAATGCAAAAATTACTCACAAGATCACCCAACAGCCTTACCTTGCACTGCCAAATTAGATCCACAAGGAAAATCTCTGCTTCCACACAAACGCGTGCCAATTCCCATAATTGAGCTCACATCTCATCAATACACCACCAATTAGCCGTCGACCACACTATAATCCCAACACAGAGGAAACAGGGTGAAAGAAATCCTGCCACAGCTTCCTCTTGATACCGACGATAACCGATCTGCACAGATAGAAATCAAGTGAAGAAATTCACTGAAATCAAGCGCAGATACAACCACATCAACAGCAAGCCATCGAGATACATAACTTATTATTGAAAACAGCAAAAGTATACAACCTTACCTGTCCTAGATCTCCACTGACAATCACCGATTTAAACCCCACTAACATCGAACTCTACGGCAAACAGAGGCTCACAACCAAGGATTTCATCCAAATCAAGGGAACAAATCAATTGCTTACCCAAATCTCGACAGAAACTCATAAATCCTAGCTCACAGTCGGCGATGGAGGTCCAGAAATGGCAGATCATGATCAAAGGGAAGGGAGGTCACCCTCGATCCAACTCTCAGCGAGGATGAGCTCACTGTGATCGAGCTCACGGCGAGAACTCAAAGACGGCGACAACGCCACAAGGGCACAGGAAAAGGATGGGTCGCTGACTCACCGAGCCTGTGGCAGCCGCGATGAAGACAAAATCAGAGATGACGGCCGAAATAAATGAGCTCGCGACGGCCGGGTCAAAGCGAGGTCGCGATCGAGAGGAAGAGCAGAGAAAAACCAGAGATCGCGATTTAGAAGAGGAAAATTGCGATACCGTGCTTACCCACCGCGATGTCAACGAGTCGATCCAGCCTTCCTCATCGTCGGCAGAGATATCAACGACAAGTCGGATTGCGCTAATGATCCATCCGCGATGCGATGAAAAGGGCGACGACCGATCTCAACTTCACCGTGAAGACGCTGGCCGAGTTGGCCTCTCGAATAAGCTGACGACGACGGCATGGGAGGTCGGGCAAGAGCTGAACTCACGGCGGCTAAGGTCAAGAGAGGAGAAATCACGAGAAAGAATCGGGGACGAAAAAGGATCAGATCGGGAACAGAGGAAGTCGCGTGGAGAAGGGAGAAAGAAATCGAAATCAGCGATTTGCAAACCAGGTTCGGGTCCTTTAAGGCTGGTGGAATGTGTTCAGTCAACTCAAGTCTAACCCAGGTTTAGTCCGAGTTAACTCAAGCCGACCTAACCACCCATTCAAACATACATCTTCCTCGTATGGACTCCTTTTGAATCCGGAAAAATTTCTGTGAATTCCTGAGAAATTATATAAGATAATTTCTTAATCACGGTTTTTTTTTCGTATCTTACATTCTCCCCTACTAATAAAAATTTGGTCCCCAAATTCCCGACTCATGTATGAGTATGAGATGTCACAACAACCATCTCAAGTATCCAGAGCAAAGTCACACCTCAAGTGACTAAGTGAGGTACTGAGCTCAAATATTTTATTTCCAGCTCTTATATACACTCTCTATCAACCTATTAAGAGGTCAATAACTGTACCAAAGTGGAGCTCTATATCCATAATCGGTGGGAGACTTTGCCAGAATCGTAAGGTGAATCATGAATCACTATCAGAAATGATATCCAAGGATACTCCATGGATATAATTCCATCAAGCGATCCAACGGAGTCCATCTTACGGCTCGAAAGAAAATGAGCAGACCTAGCTAATCGATCATCGACTATCCAAATCCGATCAAGTCCTTTCCGAATTCTAGATAATCTCCCAACATAGTCTAACGTACTAAGCTCTCACTTCATCATGGTACGTAACCCTACCGATCACAATATTCCACCTTTACTTGTTGGCATACCCAACATCAAACTACGAAATCAACCATGTCCTACATGTCGTTCCACCACAAAGGACGTCTTCTACACACCTGCATCCTTTTACTCTAAGCTGATGATAGCTCAATCATCACACCGACCATGATAATTGTATGACACTAAGTCACTACAATATCAATCCTCCAGTCGTAGACCAACCCTAGGATATACACAGATGTCATTTAGCTGATCTAAACAAATCATCTATCCCTAATCGCATTTCTCCTCTTCCGAATCGCGACCTGTTTCTTCTCCTCATTCGCGATTTTCGCTTTATCTCTTCTTCTCGTTTTCTTTCGAACCCAGCTGCTGCCGGTGTTTCTTCCTGGTGGGAGATCCAGCTGGAGGGAGGGACGCCGAGCGGGCTTCGCCGGAGCATCTCGTCGGCCGCCAGCCATTGTTTAGGGGCGATCATCGCTGAGGTCAAGGAGGGGTCGACCCTCGATTTTGTGGTCGATTACCTCCTTCTCCTGTCATACCGATCACCTACTCTGATCGAGCATCGCGAGCTCCTTCAGCCAGGGTAGTGGTTCTGCACACGATCGTCATCGTTTCCCCCATCTCCGTCAGCCGTTTGCTCCAGTCAGCTCTGTCGCCAGCGTGCGATTGTCGCTGTGGAGTTTTCGATCTCGCATCTGACATTTTCTCCTTGCATTGCTTAATGGTGAGCCGATCTGTGTCACCTTCCTTATGTTCAGCTTATCCTCATCGTGGGCAAAAATTCATCCATTTGAGTTCACCAAGAGTGGAAGCATTGATGGCCTTCACCCCGCTTGGTCTCCTGCGGTTGATAGATTGGTGTCATCACCGCGCCAAAGGTATAGGGTTGTGTTGTGAGGTGAGTTTGATTGTGATTTGTGTTCACAGCAGTAACAATATGGTTGGTGTGTTCCTCACCGTGAGATTGGGTAGTTTCAGCCTCTGTTTGTCGCAGAGCTTGGAGCTGGGATTTGAGATCTGACCTGGTTGGGGTGGTAGCCGATCTGTGCGTATGGGACGAGAAGGTGAGCTAAATTGCAACTCTAATTTAGTGTTGTTCAGATTTGTATGTTGATTCATTAGTTGGTTTTGTAGCGATGAGTGGTGGAGACAAGGTGAGGAAGCTGCTGATACGGTTTGAAATAGCATGTTATTTAATTAGTTCATTGTTGATCTAGTTGATTTCCTTAGCTGTTGGTTGGGGAGTTTATAATGGTTGGGTTGTGGATTGCATTGGACAGGTGAAATCTTTCACTGTTGGAATTTGTGGGTTTTGTGGATTTTGATGCTTTACGTTTTGTGTCAGCAGTGGATGCAGTGGAGCAGGGAACCTGAATTTGGTAAGCCTTGTTACCTTTCTGTTCAATGATAATTGCTGTATTTTCATGGTGTCTATGCCTAGGGTATTCGATGGTTTCTGTTAAGGGTTGATGGATTTGAAGCTGTGCTGGTGAGGGTAAGCAAGATCTAATACCTATACTTGGAATTCAGCATGGATTAAGTATGGTGATTTTTATGCAGGATGGGAGTTGTATATTGGTTATTATGATCAGTTTTGATATTAAGCTGATATAGATTTGCTCTGTGTTGCTGAAGGATTGATTAGGTTATATGGATGCTCATATGCATGGACAGCTAGCCAGGCTACATAGCAGGTGGGTAATATCTACCTGGTCCGGTAGTTTTGATCAAATTCTAGTGCATGATATTGGATATATGTTTATACCGATTTACCTTAAATCCACTCTTATTTAATCATATGCTTGTACTGCCTTGACCTTTGAGATATATACTCTGGTACTTCATTGATTATCTAGCTCGGATAGGAACTATAAACCCTATTATGTATTAGCTGATGGATGTTCAGTAATTACAGGTGGTTAGAGTTATCTTTGTGACCTCAGATTGGGTTACTGTGTTACATCACTAGGGTTAGGTGATGAATTGGATAATGGAGTCGATTGTTGTATCGTACACATATTAGTTGTGCATCTATGGTGGATTTAGTTGTTTGTGCATAGATAAATGTGTGCGGTTGTCAGTATGTGGTTACGGACTAGAGGTCCTAGCATGATTGTATATCCATTATGGATCGTATATCTGGGTATGATTATATGGATGGTCGATAGTATCTCGCTACTGAGTAGAGGTCTTAGCGTGGTTGACTGTCAGATGAGTATGACTCTTTGTACGATAGAGAGAGTCTTGTGGATTGTAGTCCTTGCATAGTTTGACTTTTGGTTGACAGACTCCGTGAGATAGGGAGTGTTGCGAGGATACTTGTGTGGATCTATGCATCATTACATTTGCATGCATGCTGACGACTGGGTCTCCCTTATGGATGAGACGGGTCGTCAGTCATCCTTCCTCCCCGGCCACTCGGGGTAGTGGTAGCAGGGTTGAGGGCAGAGCATTGGATATGCCGCGCTCGGCCACTATGGATGGTGGTAGCTGGAGATGCGCACCTGGCCACTGTGCAGAGTGGTGTTAGCACTCGCCCACTATAGACGGTGGTTGTGTGACGTGCAGTTGTCCTGCAGCTTTGTCTACTCATGGGTAGGGACGTGGCTCGCAGCAGGGCCCTAGGAGTAGTTAGCTTTTTACGCTATACGCTACTCACCATACTACCCAACTCCTCCGAGAGTGGTGGCGGTACCGAGTCGGGCTTGTTGTCATTTGTCATGCCACCCTGGCCACTCTGGGGTCGTGGTTGGACGGGTCCGCAGACAGTGACCATGTATATGCATTGCTGATATATATATATGCATGTATTTGATATATGTTTTACATATGCCTGTGAGATGCTGCATTTGATTGAGCTATGATTGTTGCACATGCTTGTACATCATGATACATGTCATTTGCATTTTATTTATCTATATGTGAGCATGATACATGCGTTGATTGATCGTTATATGCATTTGATTAGCATCATGTCATTGTGTAGTGGACCGGGTTGTTATTACAGGTGATCATATACTCATATGTTGGAGTATTGGTGGTATGGATCGACCGTACATTATAGGGGTTATGTTATTGTATATCCGCCGTGATGATATAGCTTATGGTGTTACGCAAATGTACATTGGTACATTACTTTATGTTGATTGATCACTTTAGTATATACATTGAGTATGATTTCGTAGTTACTTGTTATTAGATTTGGATATGTGTATGTCTATTGGACTCATCTTGTATACCAGAGATCTTCACATGTATACTTGTAGATTTCTTTACCCTATATGTTCATGCACTTTCTATATATTACCCCTGAGTTTATACTCACCACTCGGACCACGGGCGCCCGCCTGTAATAGGTAGAAGATTCCTTGACGCTCAAGCTCGCGGTGATCCCATCTCACACCGAACGAATGGATATGTTTTCCGTGTTGTTGTATCCTTACGGATTGTTGGTTTGGGTTTTTTTACCCTGTATTGTTTCCGTATTTGTGATATACGGACGTATTGTATGTATTTGGTCTTTGATTCGATTTCGGTTATGATTCTTGTCGTGTCAAGTCACTCCGGAGTGCACAGTTGGTCTTTTTATATGGTTTTATCTGTTGTATGTTTCCGCTGTATTTGATATATTGATATCTATATATATTGTGTTATTGTTGTGGGCCTACGGGCCTTGTATTAACCCGATATGTTATCACGTACAGGGGAGATGCTGTCCATTTACTTTTCGGTACGGCATACTCTCGGGGCGTGACACTACGTGTACTAGACTCACCCACTCACTATCTGAAATCGAGTAAATTATTCCATCATCCAAGAGTTTAAGCACTTCCTTTTTCACTACCTTCTGCAAATGTGGGTTAAGTCACCTTTGGCGCTCCACGGTTGACTTACACCCGTCCTTAAGTATTATCCTATGCATGCATAGAGACAGGCTTATCCCTTTTATGTCATCGATGGTATAGCCCAACACTTTTTTATATGTCCTGAGCACCCCCAGCAACTTCTTTGTCTCTTCCTCACTCAAGTTGGCGTTTATAATCACCTGATGGATTGCAATTGGTCCTAAAAATTCGTACTTTAGACTAGGGGGAAGCGACTCATCTTAAGCCCTGTGTGTTTCTCTTCTGCCACATGCCCCGATTCTTCCTCTTCTTTCGATCCTGAGGATAGGGAGTCTTCTTCAATCCAGTACTCTCTCTCCTTGTCCTCCCCCTGTACCCGACAGACTACTTCAGCATTGTCTATCCCCTTGATCGGAAAAGTCTCCTGAAAGTGTTGCTCGTTGTTAGCCCATATTTCGAGAGTCCCCACCGCTGTCTCTATAATGCGATATGCGTTGTCTGTACTCTTTTTCATCAACACGCCCCCCGCGATTATGTCCAAGAGTTCTTTCGACGTGTTAGTTATCCCGGAATAAAAAACATGGAGGAGTAACCAATCCTGTAATTGATGCACACGGTCGCGACCTTAAATCTTGCGACGGAGACCGTCGAAGACTCAAAGTACGTGCTCGCGCTCAACGCCCGTAAGTGCATGGATGTCGTCAAGTAATAAATAGATTATCGATCCCACAGGGACTGGGATTAGAGTACCAATACGCTAAGTGGTTGCGATTGTTCGGACGAAATCTGAGTGAGAGTCGGTTGGTGAGGACTATCGGAGGACCTACTCAGTGCGGCGTCACACGAAGGAGGAAAAGAGTGTGTCGGGGTCTTAAAAAGGCGATTATAGGACTTCGATTTCACTTGTGTACCATAGAACAACGTTGTCAATTGGCGTCGTCTAAACTTCTACTTACGGTTTTGGGGAAGGGACATCATACACTCTCCCGTAGAGTCGCCGCATTCACCGGGAGCTATCCTCACCCAAAAGGACGGGATAAAGAGTATGAGGATGTCAAATCAATCCTTGCGGTGGACCGTTTCGGATTCCACCGCTCCCTTCTCCCCGCAGTTACGGGAGGTTAGGTTTTGTTAGTAATATATGAGAGATGTCCTAAGGCAATCGCCTTATGTATGAACCATTTATATGATAAATGAAGATTCACTATTTGAGTATACATGTTTTCATGTATTTGATTGGATCTTAAACTCATTTACTGAATGTCCACGATACGATTCACAGCATGAGAGAATTTGTGATTGGATCACAACTAGTGAGTATCTCTACATGTGTAATTGTGATGTATCGGAATTATCCCTAGTCGATGAATTGATGGATTTGGACACCATCAATTCTGTCGAGACTAGCATGAGGTATACTCCTTGGTGTATCCAAGCAGCTGATTCTCACTAGCTGGAAACATTGTGATGTCCGGAGTTGATCATGGATGCTAGTTATGGTAACTAGTTCATTGGAGTGACCAGCCGTAAGACTTCATATGGTTCTCTGCATATATAGATATGTCAATGAAGTTCTTACTGTAGCTTAAGTGTGATGTTCCTTTGACTTGCGGTATTCAAGTCATCTTGATCATGGAGACTTATGCTTTGACATCTTAAGCAAGCATCTCTAAGGAGATGTGGACCCGGGATGATTGGGTATAAGTCGAAGTGATCGAAGGTGTTTGAATAGCCTATAAAGGATTCACCACTCCTTGCGAGGAGATGTATACCCATGGCCTCTCGTCGGATTGTTACTAAAGTCTTTGGCCAAAGCATTACATGTTTAGAGTAAGGTACTCTTCGATACATGTGCAGTAACTAGAATCCGTAGATGAGGAAATGATACTTGGGCTAGGTGTGACGTAGTCAGCCTAGTGGGGACTGACACTATAGACCATGTCCTGAACTAAGTGGGTATAAGATGAGTGAAAAGAATTGGGCACGATTCATTCGAGCTGCTGAAGGGTTTCAGAAATAGTTCTGGATCAACCGTTGATCTTTTCGGTTAATTGGGGATCATGATGTACTACTAGGTGCCACTCATGATCATTCTATAATTAATGGTTAATTATAGATGGTCAACATAAACCGAGAACCTATTTGGTCACACGCATAACGAGGGTAATCCGAAGAATTTAAAACGAGCTTGAGAATGAGATTCTCAGACCGAGAGAAACTAAGTTTGGTTGAACCAAACAAGAAGCGAGCATGAAATCATTTCAATCACAATGGAAGCGTGGATGAGCCGTGTCTTATGAAGACATAATGGATGAACCAAAATGATTTGGTTCTAATCCAATGGAGGAGAATAAACTAAAGGGTTTGGTTTATTTTAAACGAATGAACCAAAGTTGGTTCGGTTCGTTTTAACTTAAAATAAACCATCATGGTTTGGTTTATTTTAACTTATATTAATGGAGCGGGTTAACGGGCCTTATGGTTATGATCCAATAACTATTAAGAGAATTAGTTCTCTATAAAAGAGGGCTTAAGGGTTTGTTAAGCCCTAATCCAAAAACCCTAGCCTTAAGTTGCCGCCCACCTCCTCCCCTTGGAGATTTCGGCGCCAACCCTCCTCCTTGTCGCCGCCCACCTTGAAGCTCCTTGGCCGGCGTCCATAAGGTGCTGACCTTCTCTCTTGCCAGCGTCGAGCTATTGCCGGAGGAGCTCCGGTGATCTCCATTGGGTTTGGCATCAAGGTGAGCTTCATCCTACCTTTTTGGCCGGCCCTAATTCCTCCACCAAAGCTGTCCAGTTTTCTGGACAGCTTGTTTCCCTCTCGTCTGAGCATCGTTTGGACGATGGTTGGAGCTCTGACTGCGCCTAACTTGCCGGGGATTCGATCTCCGGTAATCCTCATAGGTGGAGGACGAAGGATTCGTCAAACGGTTGACGAATACCTCTCCGGAGAAGCGAGTTTTGAGGACTCATCTTTGGATCCGAATTTGGATTCGGATCGTGATCCTCTCTCGATCACGTCGTCTTCAACATGAGGCTAGTAACCCGTATGAAGACGAAGCTCGTGACTTTGTGAAGTCATCCCGAAGATACTCGGCGTGGATATGGATAGAGACGATTCTAGCAAGGATCATTCCGGTTGATGTCGTTCCCGCTACACGTGATACGAAAGGTATAGGTAGTTAAATTTCCTTTTATTGCAAAATTTAAATTTACGGTTATGTCTACACATGTTGTATTATGCATGCGTGTGATGTGTGTTTTGTAATAAATATAGATTTATTATTTTTTTCTTCCGCTGTGCACATATTTACGAAACATGTTCGAACACACACTCGCCGCGGTGCCGGAAACCCAACAGTGGTATCAGAGCCCAAGTTGTGTTTCGACATAATTGTAAAATGGTTTTGCGATAGTCATAATGATATTTCTAGAAATTTTCTACTTTTGGAAAGTTAGAAGTATTTATGGAAATTTTTTAATTTTGGAAAGTCTAGAAGTATTTATGGAAATCTTCCACTTTTGGAAAGTTGGAAGTATTTATGGAAATTGATATTTTCCATAAATAAAATATTTGATTAGATTTTCGAAATTTGTTTCCTAATTTAATTATGATATGATTTGGGAAATCAAATCTTAAAATATTTTATTTCCATAAGTAGTTTTGATGATTTAGGAAATTAGTTTCCTAAATTGATTTTCCTTAATCAACTATTTCCATAAATAAAATATGTGATTAGATTTGGAAATTTGTTTCCTAATTTAATCATGATTTGATTTGGAGAATCAAATCTTAAACATATTTTATTTTCATAAATAGTTATGACATATAAGGAAATTATGTACATGACATAATTGTATGTCATGTAATTGCATTAGATGCATATCATTATGTCATGCGTGTCGTGACATGTAGATGTATGTCATGTATGTCATGCCATGTAGATAATAGTTATTTGCATGTAAAGAGGATGAGACATAAAAACCCTAACTCAATATTAAAGCCTACACCTTTAATATGATGCATACTTATTAATGTGTTAACAACCCGATGTATGTGTGAACATTCAATTAGTTGATAGCACATTGTGATAGTTGCATATACGTGATATGCAATCGGTATAGTTGATACCTACCATCGTAGTTATGAATGGCTTGTTGGACTCTCTCCAAGGTTGTTCATATCTATTTTGGATATCAGCCCATTCGGAGATGGACCTACGATCTCCCGAAGTGATTTTGGGGTTTTTGAAATTCGAAAAATGAATGGGATTTATAAATGTATATTGATGCATTTTAAAAATCATTTTCTCATATATGTTCGTTTTGTATTTCTAGGTCAATCGATTGATCATGACCTCTTTGAATTTGCGCACTATTTTGGATTCAAACAAACTGACTGGGCCTAACTTCCTGAACTGGCTTAGAAACCTGAGAATTATTCTCAAGGCAGAAAAGCTTGCATATGTCCTTGAAGAGCCTCTTCCCAGTCGTCCAAAGGATGATGCAACTCCAGACCAAATGTTGGTCTATCAGAAGCATGTGGCAGATTCTGAGCTGGCGAGTTGCATCATGCTAGCGGCGATGGTACCTGAGCTACAAAAGCAGCATGAACATATGGATGCTAATACTATGGTCTTCCATCTTCATGAGTTGTTCGATGAGCAAGCAAGATCCGAAAGGTTCGAGGTCTCCAGGCTCCTCTTCACCATGAAGATGCAAGAAGGTTCGTCTGTAGTACAGTTTGTGCTAAAGATGAATGGGTACATCGAGCGGCTAGCCACCCTCGGGTTTGTGATGGATCACGAATTAAGTATTGACTTAATTCTGCATTGTTTGCCCAAGAATTTCTTACAATTTGTGATGAACTATTGGATGAACAAATTAGAATCCACTATTCCTGAGCTTTTCAATATGCTGAAGACTGTGGAGCCTTCTGTGAAGCATGAGGAGAAGGCGGTTCTGTTAGTTGATTCCTCAAAGAAAGGTTCTAAGAGGAAGGCAAAAGAACAGAAGAAAGGGAAGAACAAAAAGGCAAAGAAGGCAGAACCAGCACAAAAGGGCACTTGCCATCATTGTGGCAAGGAAGGCCACTGGCGAAGAAACTGCAAGATTTATCTTGAGTCCATGAAGAAGAAGAAGGCATCCGATGCCCCATCCTCTTCAGGTATCTTCGTTATTGATTGTCATTCTATTTCCTTAGACACTTTGGTATTGGATACTGGGTGTGGCTCACATATATGTAATGACATACAGGGGCTAAGGAATAGAAGAAGACTCGTCAGAGGGGAGTCAAATTTGCGAGTTGGCAATGGAGCAAAGGTTGCTACGGTCGCCATTGGAACTTATTTGCTGAAGCTCCCTAGTGGACTAGTCTTGGAACTGGACAATTGCTATTATGTTCCTTCTCTAATAAAGAACATTGTTTCTATTTCCTATTTAAATAGAAATGGTTTCCATTTGACGTTTAGTAACAATTGTTGTTATATAACTTTGAATGGCGTACTTTATGGAACTGGAACTTTGAGTAATGGCATTTATACGTTGGACGTATCCAGTGACATTTTCAATATCGAAGCGAGCAACACGCGTGCTCGAAAGGGTAATCAACTAGACTCCTATATGTGGCATTGTCGTCTTGGCCATGTAAGCAAGAAACGCATGTCCGAATTACACCGATGTGGAATTCTGGAATCGTTTGAATTGGATTCATACGATACATGCGAATCATGCTTAAAAGGCAAGATGACTAAGTTACCTTTTACTAGAAAAGGTGAATGAGTGGGAGAGTTACTAGGTCTAATACATACTGATGTATGCGGACCTATGTCAACTCAAGCTTTAGGAGGCTATAGCTATTTCATTACCTTCACCGATGATCACTCACGGTTTGGGTATGTGTTCTTGATGAAACACAAGTCTGAAGCCTTTGAAAGGTTCAAATAATTCAGAAATAAAGTAGAGAAACAACATGACAAAAGTATTAAAATACTTCGATCGGATCGAGGTGGTGAATACTTGAGTCAGGAGTTTCTTGATTATCTAAGAGACAATGGCATATTGTCTCAATGGACTCCGCCATAAACACCACAGCATAATGGTGTATCTGAGAGGCGTAACTGGACCTTGTTGGACATGGTCAGGTCAATGATGAATCATGTGAATCTTCCCAAGTCCTTTTGGGGCTATGCACTTCAGACAGCTGTTTACTTGTTAAACAGAATGCCAACCAAGGTAGTCTCTACTACTCCATATGAGATATGGAATAGTAAGAAACCTCATGTATCTTACTTGAAGATATGGGGTTGTCCTGCTTATGTGAAGCGGACTGCATCAGACAAATTGGATGCTAAGTCTGATAAATGTCTATTTATTGGATATCCTAAGGAAACAAGGGGTTACCAATTCTATCATCCTGTGGAACAAAAGGTGTTTGTTTCAAGGCATGTTGTGTTTCTAGAGAAAGAGTTTCTCTTGCATGAAAAAGTGGGAGTGTCGTCGAGCTTGAGGAGGCTCGAGAGACTCAAATAGGCATTGATGAGATACCTGGTGAAGCACAACAACCGACAACTCATAGTGATGAGCAATCGGCTGGACCTATTGTAACATCACATCTTCGTAGATCTGGTAGAACACGTAATATTCCTGAGAGATATGGATTTCTTGTAAGTGAATCGAACGACGTGTTACTCATTGATGATGAGGAGCCTACCAGTTATGAAGAAGTGCTGACAAGTTCAGAAAGGGATAAGTGGCTTGAAGCCATGAAGTCTGAAATGGATTCCATGTATGAAAACCAAGTTTGGAACTTGGTTGACCCACCTGAAGGCATCAAGCCTATAGGGTGCAAGTGGGTTTCCAAGAAGAAAACCGACATGGATGGTATTGTGATTACCTATAAAGCTAGATTAGTGGCGAAAGGATATCGTCAAAAACAAGGTGTTGATTATGACGAAACCTATTCGCCTGTAGCTATGCTTAAATCCATTCGGATGCTCATGGCTATAGCGGCTCATTATGATTATGAGATATGGCAGATGGATGTGAAAACAGCTTTCCTTAATGGAAATCTACTCGAGGATATGTATATGATACAGCCTGAGGGTTTCACATCGGTTGATAAAACCAAGGTATGCAAATTGCGATGGTACATATATGGATTGAAGCAAGCATCCAGGAGCTGAAATATCCGTTTTGATGAGACAATCAAAAAGTTTGATTTCTCACAAAATCCAGACGAACCTTGTGTGTACAAGAAGGTTAGTGAGAGTGCAGTCGTGTTCCTAGTATTATATGTTGATGACATATTACTTATAAGAAATGATGTTTCAATCTTACAGTCAGTTAAGGTTTAGTTATCCAAGACATTCTCCATGAAAGACCTGGGAGAAGCAACCTATATCCTCGGGATTAAGATCTATAGAGATAGATCGAAACGGTTGCTTGGTCTTTCGCAGTCTACATATATAGACCGAGTGCTAAAGAGGTTTAGCATGTCGGAATCCAAGAAAGGTTTCCTACCCATCAGGCATGGGGTACACCTTGCGAATTCTATGTGTCCGCGCACAGAAGACGAGAGGATTTGCATGAGTAAGATTCCCTATACATTCACAATAGGATCTATCATGTATGCTATGTTATGTACGAGGCCCGATGTATCGTATGCTCTGAGTGTCACGAGCAGATACCAGTCTGATCCAGGAATGGATCATTGGGTGGCTGTTAAGACGATCCTTAAGTACTTAAGAAGAACTAAGGATGTGTTCCTAATATATGGAGAAGGGGACATGGTGATATGCGGGTATCACGGATGCGGACTTCGGACAGACAAGGATGATTCGAGTCTCGATGCGGATCGTGTTCACCTTGAATGAAGCGCGATGAGTTGGAAAAGTTCCAAACAAGACAACATGTAGCGGATTCTGCGAGGCGGAATACATTGCGGCAGCGGCGAAAGAGGCGGTTTGGATCAAGAAGTTCGTTTATGAACTTGGTGTGATTCGACCATTGTTGAAGCAATACGGTCTCTGCGACAACAATGGAGCAATTGCAGGCGAAAGAGCCAAGGTCTCATCAGCGATCCAAACATGTGCTTGCTATCATCTTATCGGAGAGATCATCGGTAGGAAGCGAAATACAAATCGAGAAAATTCCCCTTTGAAAGGAACTTAGCGGATCCTTTGACTAAAGCATTACCTCAGTAAGTTTGAGGTCATGTTAGAGCTTATGGTATTGGATCTGTAGCGATTGGCATTAGGCCAAGTGGGAGTCTGTTAGTAATATATGAGAGATGTCCTAAGGCAATCGCCTTATGTATGAACCATTTATATGATAAATGAAGAATTCACTATTTGGTATCCAAGGATTTAAAACGAGCTTGAGAATGAGATTCTCAGACCGAGAGAAACTAAGTTTGGTTGGACCAAACAAGAAGCGAGCATGAAATCGTTTCAATCGTAATGGAAGCGTGGATGAGCCGTGTCTTATGAAGACATAATGGATGAACCAAAATGGTTTGGTTCTAATCCAATGGAGGAGAATAAACCAAAGGGTTTGGTTTATTTTAAACGAATGAACCAAAGTTGGTTCGGTTCATTTTAACTTAAAATAAACCATCATGGTTTTGTTTATTTTAACTTATATTAATGGAGCAGATTAACGGGCCTTATGGTTATGATCCAATAACTATTAAGAGAATTAGTTCTCTATAAAAGAGGGCTTAAGGGTTTGTTAAGCCCTAATCCAAAAACCCTAGCCTTAAGTTGCCGCCCACCTCCTCCCCTTGGAGATTTCGGCGCCAAACCTCCTCCTTGCCGCCACCCACCTTGAAGCTCCTTGGCCGGCGTCTAGAAGGTGCTGACCTTCTCTCTTGTCGGCGTCGAGCTATTGCCGGAGGAGCTCCGGTGATCTCCATTGGGTTTGGAATCAAGGTGAGCTTCATCCTACCTTTTTGGCCGGCCCTAATTCCTCCACCAAAGCTGTCCAGTTTTCTGGACAGCTTGTTTCCCTCTCGTCGGAGAGTCATTTGGACAACGGTTGGAGCTCTGACAGCGCCTAACTTACCGGGGATTCGATCTCCGGTAATCCTCATAGGTGGAGGACGAAGGATTCGTCAAACGGTTGACGAATACCTCTCCGGAGAAGCGAGTTTTGAGGACTCATCTTTGGATCCGAATTTGGATTCGGATCGTGATCCTCTCTCGATCACGTCGTCTTCAACACGAGGCTAGTAACCCATACGAAGATGAAGCTCGTGACTTTGTGAAGTTATCCCGAAGATACTCGGCGTGGATATGGATAGAGACCATTCTAGCAAGGATCGTTCCGGTTGATGTCGTTCCCGCTACACGTGATACGAAAGGTATACGTAGTTAAATTTCCTTTTATTGCAAAATTTAAATTTATGGTTATGTCTACACATGTTGTACTATGCATGCGTGTGATGTGTGTGTTGTAATAAATGTAGATTTATTATTTTTTTCTTCCGCTGTGCACATGTTTGTGAAACATGTTCGAACACACACTCGCCGCGGTGCCGAAAACCCAACAGGTTTACCCCTAGGTTCCTTGATCAAACCTCCTAAATCTAGATTGCGAGGGTTGTCACCACCTCGTATCGCCTAAGCAGTGCGAAAAGAAAGCCAAATACACGTAGGTATAATAAAGATCAACATCCAATTGTCAAATCAAACTTTTGGCTAGAATTTAATATGAACCAACGTTGTCTATGAACACAAGCTACTCTCTAATCCTAGAATCAAAAGTTCTACTCCATAAACTCGAAGGAAGAATCACAACACATGTTTAAGTTCAATTACAATAGAAAGAGAGCGCAGAAATAGAGATTACAATGCGTTGTGACCTTCTCTCCGGCGTTGTGTTGCAAGTGGTGGACCTCCGACGGCGTTCCTCCTCCCCGCTGCGAGTTACCGAAGCTTTTTAGGGCTTCGACGTGTCGTCCTAGCTGTCGTGCCTCCCCTTAGGGTTTGGACGGAGCCATCCTTATATAGACGTCGCCTCAGACCACTGTGAAATCGGGAAAAAACCCTAGTCGCGCAACTCCATCGGGCCGTCACACGACCGTGTGTTTCCACACGGCCAGGCTATGTGCGGCCCTGGTGTGCTGATCCTCGCCCATCGGACACGATCGTGTGAATCCACATGCCCTGGCCGTGTCCCACTCTGTATCTAGCATGAAATGTTCTTTCGCTCCGAAAATGCGTCTTTTTCGCCCGAAAAGCCAACCTGCATTCAAAAGAACAACGAGCAGACCTCCGAACTAGAAAATAGGAAATGCATGCAAAAACAGAATAACATATGCATGAAAGTAACACAAAATGTAACAAGATGTGAGCGAAAATTACTCCTAAAATCCTATATATTTTGCTCACATCACTTCCCCCAGACTTAAATCTTTGCTTGTCCTCAAGCAAACCTCAGTGCCATAAAATTTTTTAAACAAAAAGATTGTTCCATAATGAGCATGCTAACTAAATTTGTCAGGTGGTATTTGCAATCAACGCAAAACAGATACGTTCTAAAAATTCACTAAGTTAGCTCCTCGTGCTCATGCTAGGTGAATCATTCTTAGGGGATGCTTGTTCCATGGTGAGTTAAGTCGTCACCCCATAGCTTTTCTAAGATTTCTGGCTCTTAGGCACTTACCTGCCCAAAGTGAAGGTCATTCCCTAGATCTAGCATAAAGTCTCAAAGGCGTGCTCAGTATTGAGAGAAATTGAGAGGTGTTTCCCCAGTAACCTAACTCGGTCTCAAAGGGGCACCTAGCCATTTCCACCCAAGATAACTGTTTTTTTTATCCCTCTCACTCCCTTTTTTTTCTTTTATTTCTCTCTTTTTTTCGGCTCACAGGGATTTCGATTTTTTCGAATGGTCTTATACAATCTGAGCATCTCCAGTAACTAAAATGCTAAACCTAGAGTCACCTATGGATTCTAAAGTACTAGACTACTGAAGTGAATCATAACTAGGTATGTACTAAATTCTCCCTTTCAGAATGTTCAACATGTGTGAGTGCAAAAACAGAGTTGACCAGTGCAGGTCTAGAACATTCAATAGAGCATATAGAATAAAATACCACAAGATAAATGGAGTTAAGTTATCTATGGGAACAACTCATGCAAGCAACTTTCAAAAATACTACTGAGGTAGCTTTATAGACATCAAAAATTAAGTACTGAAAGGAACTAAACAATTCATGTATGCATGAACAAATGAAAATACCAGAAAAGAAACTACTACTAGGAAAACAAAATAAAAATATACCTCTAATATGGTGGACGAGGTGGAAAGTCTAGAACCCTGGGCATCTTTGGATCCTAGGAGAACCTGCTGCTGAGTCGTTGATGCCACATATACATGTGGTCAATCTGAGAGCTAGTGGATACAGCGGTTGCTCGGTGCTCCTCCTCCCAAGTCCACTGTGCCTGCTGGGCATGCATATGCTGCTGCATCTCCCTGCGGTAAGCTGCCTCATCCTGGAGACGAGCAACCTCCTCCTGGAAATATATGCGGGCCTCATCGTAGAACTCCTCTGCCCGTTGGAAATGCTCTCGGAATCCCTAGAACTCCGCCTGCTGGTAGGCGCTCTGTGTTAGTAATATATGAGAGATGTCCTAAGGCAATCGCCTTATGTTTGAACCATTTATATGATAAATGAAGATTCACTATTTGAGTATACATGTTTTCATGTATTTGATTGGATCTTAAGCTCATTTACTGAATGTCCACGATACGATTTACAGCATGAAAGAATTTGTGATTGGATCACAACTAGTGAGTATCTCTACATGTGTAATTATGATGTATCGGAATTATCCCTAGTCGATGAATTGATGGATTTGGACACCATTGATTCTGTCGAGACTAGCACGAGGTATACTCCTTGGTGTATCCAAGCAGCTGATTCTCACTGGCTGGAGACATTGTGATGTCCGGAGTTAATCGTGGATGTTAGTTATGGTAACTAGTTCATTGGAGTGACCATCCGTAAGACTTCATATGGTTCTCTGCATATATAGATATGTCAATGAAGTTCTTACTGCAGCTTAAGTGCGATGTTCCTTTGACTTGCGGTATTCAAGTCATCTTGATCATAAAGACTTATGCTTTGACATCTTAAGCAAGCATCTCTGAGGAGATGTGGACCCGAGATGATTGGGTATAAGTCGAAGTGATCGAAGGTGTTTGAATAGCCTATAAAGGATTCACCACTCCTTGCGAGGAGATGTATACCTATGGCCTCTCGTCGGATTGTTACTAAAGTCTTTGGCCAAATCATTACATGTTTAGAGTAAAGTACTCTTTGATACATGTGCAGTAACTAGAATCCGTAGGAGGGGGAAATGATACTTGGGCTAGGTGTGACGTAGTCAACCTAGTGGGGACTGACACTATAGACCATGTCTTGAACCAAGTGGGTATAAGATGAGTGAAGGGAATGGGGCACGATTCATTCGAGCTGCTGAAGGGTTTCAGAAATAGTTCTGGATCAACCGTTGATCTTTTCGGTTAATTGGGGATCATGATGTACTACTAGATGTCACTCATGATCATTCTATAATTAATGGTTAATTATAGACGGCCAACATAAACTGACAACCTATTTGGTCACACGCACAACGAGCGTAATCCGAAGGATTTAAAACGAGCTTGAGAATGAGATTCTCAGACCGAGAGAAACTAGGTTTGGTTGGACCAAACATGAAGCGAGCATGAAATCGTTTCAGTCGCAATAGAAGCGTGGATGGGCCGTGTCTTATGAAGACATGATGGATGAATCAAATTGGTTTGGTTCTAATCCAACGGAGTAGAATAAACCAAAGGGTTTGGTTTGTTTTAAACGAATGAACCAAAGTTGGTTCGGTTCGTTTTAACTTAAAATAAATCATCATGGTTTGGTTTATTTTAACTTAAATTAATGGAGAGGGTTAACGGGCCTTTGGTTATGATCCGATAATCATTAAGAGAATTTGTTCTCTATAAAATAGGGCTTAAGGGTTTTGTTAAGCTCTAATCCAAAGCCTTGCAACCCTAATAGTTGCCGCCCCCTCCTCTCCTTGGTGAAGTCGGCGCCAACAGCTCCCCTTGCCGCCGCCCACCACCTAGCTCCCTTGCCGGCGTCCAGAAGGTGTTGTACTTCCCTCTTGTCGGCGTCGAGCTGCTGCCGGAGGAGCTCCGGTGATCTCCCTTGGGTTCGGCAATAAGGTGAGCTTCAACCTTCCCTTTTGGCCGGCCCTTATTCCTCCACCAAAGCTGTCCAGTTTTCTGGACAGCTTGTTTCCTTCTTTTCGGAGCGTCGTTTAAATGACGTTTGGAGCTCCGATAGCGGTAGATTTGCCGGGGATTCGATCTCCGGTAATCCTCATAGGTGGAGGACGAAGGATTCGTCAAACGGTTGACGAATACCTCTCCGGAGAAGCGAGTTTTTGAGGACTCGTTTTGGATCCGAATTTTGATTCGGATCGTGATCTTCTCTCGATCACATCATCTTCAACACGAGGCTAGTAACCCGTATGAAGACGAGGCTCGTGACTTAGTGAAGTCATCCCGAAGATACTAGGCGTGGATACGGATAGAGACGATTCTAGCGAGGATCGTTCCGGTTGATGTCTTTCCCGCTACACGTGATACGTCAGGTATACATAGTGTAAATTTCCTTTTGTTGCAAAATTTGAATTTACGATTATGTCTACACATGTTGTACTATGCATGTGTGTGATATGTGTGTTGTAATAAATTAGATTTATTATTTTATTCCTTCTGTTGTGCACATATTTACGAAACATGTTCGAACACACTCGCCGCAGTGCTGGAAACCCAACAGTGGTATCAGAGCCCAGGTTGTGTTTCGACATAATCATAAAATTATTTTGTGATAATCATAATGATATTTCTGGAAATTTTCTACTTTTGGAAAGTTAGAAGTATTTATGGAAATTTTTCAATTTTTGAAAGTCCAGAAGTATTTATGAAAATCTTCTACTTTTGGAAAGTTGGAAGTATTTATGGAAATTGATATTTTCCATAAATAAAATATTTGATTAGATTTTGGAAATTTGTTTCCTAATTTAATCATGAATTGATTTAGGAAATCAAATCTTTAAATATTTTATTTCCATAAGTAGTTTTGATGATTTAGGAAATTGGTTTCCTAAATTGACTTTCCTTAATCAA
The DNA here is from genome assembly GCA_025175895.1 of Wurfbainia villosa. Classification (NCBI taxonomy): domain Eukaryota; kingdom Viridiplantae; phylum Streptophyta; class Magnoliopsida; order Zingiberales; family Zingiberaceae; genus Wurfbainia; species Wurfbainia villosa. The sequence continues at coordinate 77,295,918 of CM046001.1, read as the reverse complement.
CTATTTTCACAAATAAAATATGTGATTAGATTTGGAAATTTGTTTCCTAATTTAATCATGATTTGATATGGAGAATCAAATCTAAAACATATTTTATTTCCATAAATAGTTATGACATATAAGGAAATTTTGTACATGACATAATTGTATGTCATGTAATTTCATTAGATGCATATCATTATGTCATGCGTGTCGTGACATGTAGATGTATGTCATGTCATGTAGATAATAGTTAATTGCATGCAAAGAGGATGAGACATAAAACCCTAACTCGATATTAAAGTCTACACCTTCCATTAATATGGTTAGAACCAGAGTTCCGTTTCTTGTTCGGGTTGTTGGACTCTCTCCAATCCCGGCTCGAACCCGAACATGTTCAAACCATGGAATAGTTTAATACTAATATGGTAAGAGTCAGAGGTCAATCGTTAGCTTTGGTTGTTGGACTCTCTCCAAGTCGGGCTAATTGTTTGAATGCGCTCTAACCATATTAAAACTATTTCTCGATTAATGGGTTGGCTTTAACCTGGAGCATCGGCTTGTTGGACTCTCTCCAAGGTCGATGTAAAGGGAGGTGAAGTTGGGTGTTATGCATATGATGCATACTTGTTAATGTGTTAACAACCCGATGTATGTGTGAACATTCAATTAGTCGATAATACATTGTGATAGTTGCATATACGTGATATGCAATCGGTATATTTGATACCTACCATCGTAGTTATGAATGGCTTGTTGGGCTCTCTCCAAGGTTGGTCATATCTATGATGGATATCAGCCCATTCGGAGATGGACCTACGATCTCCCGAAGTGATTTTGGGGTTTTTGAAATTCGAAAAATGAATGGGATTTATGAATGTATAATGATGCATTTTAAAATCATCTTTCTCATATATGCTCATTTTGTATTTCTAAGATTGATCATGATGTCTTTGAATTTGCGTTCCATTTTGGATTCGAATAAATTGACTGGGCCGAACTTCTTGGACTGGCTTAGAAACTTGAGAATTGTTCTCAAGGTTGAAAAGCTTGCAAATGTCCTCGAAGCGCCTCTTCCCGCCTGTCCTAGTGACAATGCAACTCTGGACCAATTGTTGACCTATCAGAAACATGTGAGTGATTCTGAACAAATGAGTTGCATCATGCTAGCCATGATAGAACCCAAGCTACAGAAGCAGCATGAGCATATGGATGCTCATATCGTAGTCCTTCATCTTTGTGAGTTGTTTGATAAGCAAGTGAGATTCGAAAGGTTCGAAGTCTCCAAGCTCCTCTTCACCTCTGAGATGCAAGAAGGTTCATCTGTGGTACTGCTCAACATGCTGAAGACTCTGGAGCCTTCTGAGAAGCATGAGAAGGGGACGGTGTTGTTAGTTGATTCCTCGAAGAAAGGTTCTAAGAGGGAGTCAAAGGAACAACAGAAGGGGAAGAAGAAAAAGGTTAAAAAGGCAAAACCAGCTCAAAAGGGGCACTTGCCATCATTATGGCAAGTAGGGCCATTGGCGAAGAAATTGCAAGATTTATCTTGAGTTTGTGAAGAAGAATAAGGCATAAGATGCTCCATCTTTTTCATATATCTTCGTTATTGATTGTCATTATATTTCCTCAGACACTTGGGTATTGGATACTGGGTGTGGCTCACATATATGTAAAGACATACATGGGCTAAGGAATAGAAGAAGACTCGTCAAGGGAGAGTCAAATTTACGTGTTGGGAATGGAGCAAAGGTTGCTGCACTCGCCATCGGAACGTATTTGTTGAAACTCCCTGCAGGACTTGTCTTAGAACTGGACAATTGCTTTTATGTTCCTTCATTGATAAAGAACATCATTTCTATTTCTTGTTTAAATAGAAATGGGTACCATTTGACTTTTAGTAACAATTGTTGTTACATAACTTTGAATGGAGTTCTTTATGGGACTGGAACTTTAAGCAATGGTGTTTATACGTTGGACGTATCCAGTGATGTTTTCAATATCGAAGCGAGCAACAAGCGTGCTCGAAAGGATAATCAATTAGACTCCTACATGTGGCATTGTCGTTTTGGCCATGTAAGCAAGAAACGAATGTCCGAATTACACCGATGTGGAATTCTGGAATCGTTTGAATTGGATTCATACGATACATGCGAATCATGCTTAAAAGGAAAGATGACTAAGTTACCTTTTACAGGAAAAGGTGAACGAGTGGGAGAGTTGCTAGGTCCAATACATACTGATGTATGTGGACCTATGTCAACTCAAGCTTTAGGAGGCTATAGCTACTTCATTACCTTCACCGATGATCACTCACGGTTTGAGTATGTGTTCTTGATGAAACACAAGTCTGATACCTTTGAAAGGTTCAAAGAATTCAGAAATGAAGTAGAGAAACAACATGACAAGAGTATTAAAATACTTCGATCGGATCGAGATGGTGAATACTTAAGTCAAGAGTTTCTTGATTATCTAAGAGACAATGGTATATTGTCTCAATGGACTCCGCCATATACACCACAGCATAATGGTGTATCTGAGAGGCGTAACCAGACCTTGTTGGACATGGTCAGGTCAATGATGAATCATGCAAATCTTCCCAAGTCCTTTTGGGGATATGTACTTCAGACAGTTGTTTACTTGTTAAACAGAATGTCAACCAAGGTAGTCTCTACTACTCCATATGAGATATGGAATAGTAAGAAACCTCATGTATCTTACTTGAAGATATGGGGTTGTCCTGCTTATGTGAAGCGGACTGTATCAGACAAATTGGATGCTAAGTCTGATAAATGTCTATTTATTGGATACCCTAAGAAAATAAGGGGTTACCAATTCTATCATCTTATGGAACAAAAGGTGTTTGTTTCAAGGCATGCTGTGTTTCTAGAGAAAGAGTTTCTCTTGTAAGAAAACAGTGGGAGTGTCATCGAGCTTGAGGAGGCTCGAGAGACTCAAATAGACATTGATGAGATACCTGGTGAAGCACAATAGCCGATAACTCATAATGATGAGCAATCGGCTGGACCTATTGAAACACCACATCTTCGTAGATCTGGTAGAACACGCAACATTCCTGAGAGATATGGATTTCTCGTAAGTGAATCGAACGACGTGTTACTCATTGATGATGAGGAGCCTACCAGTTATGAAGAAGTGCTGACAAATTCAGAAAGGGATAAGTGGCTTGATGCCATGAAGTCGGAAATGGATTCCATGTATGAAAACCAAGTTTGGAACTTGGTTGACCCACCTGAAGGCATCAAGCCTATAGGGTGCAAGTGGGTTTTCAAGAAGAAAACCGACATGGATGGTAATGTGATTACCTATAAGGCTAGATTAGTGGCGAAAGGATATCGTCAAAAACAAGGTGTTGATTATGACGAAACATATTCGCCTGTAGCTATGCTTAAATCCATTCGGATGCTCCTTGCCATAGCGGCTCATTATGATTATGAGATATGGCAGATGGATGTGAAAACAGCTTTCCTTAATGGAAACCTGCTCAAGGACGTGTATATGATACAGCCTGAGAGTTTCACATCGGTTGATAAAACCAAGGTATGCAAATTGCGACGGTCCATTTATGGATTGAAGCAAGCATCCAGGAGCTGGAATATCCGTTTTGATGAGACAATCAAAAAGTTTGATTTCTCACAAAATCCAGACGAACCTTGTGTGTACAAAAAGGTTAGTGGGAGTGCAATCGTGTTCCTAGTATTGTATGTCGATGACATATTACTTATAGAAATGATGTTTCAGTCTTACAGACAGTTAAGATTTGGTTGTCCAAGACATTCTCCATGAAAGACCTGGGAGAAACAACCTACATTCTCGGGATTAAGATCTATAGAGATAGATCGAAACGGTTGCTTGGTCTTTCGCAGTCTACATATATAGACCGAGTGCTAAAGAGGTTTAGCATGTCGGAATCCAAGAAAGGTTTCCTACCCATCAGGCATGGGATACACCTTTTGAAGTCTATGTGTCCGCGCACAGAAGACGAGAGGATTTGCATGAGTAAGATTCCCTATGCATCCGCAATAGGATCTATCATGTATACTATGTTATGTACGAGGCCCGATGTATCGTATGCTCTGAGTGTCACGAGCAGATACTAGTCTGATCCAGGAATGGATCATTGGGTGACTGTTAAGTCGATCCTTAAGTACTTAAGAAGAACTAAGGATGTATTCCTAATATATGGAGAAGGGTATATGGTGATACGTGGGTATACGGATGCCAGTTCCAGACATACAAGGATGATTCCATGTCTTAGTCTGGGTATGTATTCACCTGGAATGGAGGCGCAATAAGTTGGAAAGGTTCCAAGCTTGACACAATAGCGGATTCTGCCACTAAGGTAGAATACATTGCAGCTTTGGAAGCAGCAAAGGAAGCGGTTTGGATCAAGAAGTTCATCTCTGAACTTGATGTAGTCTCATCAATGATCCAAACATGTGCTTCACCGTTATAATCTGATCAGAGAGATCATTAGTAGGAAGGAAATACAAATCAAGAAAATCCCCACTGAAAGGAACTTAGCGGATCCTTTGACTAAGGCATTACCTCAAAGTAAGTTTGAGGGTCATGTTAGAGCTTATAGTATTGGATACCGTAGCGATTGACATTAGGCCAAGTGGGAGTTTGTTAGTAATATATGAGAGATGTCCTAAGGCAATCACCTTATATTTGAATCATTTATATGATAAATGAAGATTCACTATTTGAGTATACATGTTTTCATGTATTTGATTGGATCTTAAGCTCATTTACTGAATGTCCACGATACGATTCACAGCATGAAAGAATTTGTGATTGGATCACAACTAGTGAGTATCTCTACATGTGTAATTGTGATGTATCGGAATTATCCCAAGTCGATGAATTGATGGATTTGGACACCATTGATTCTGTCGAGACTAGCACGAGGTATACTCCTTGGTGTATCCAAGTAGCTGATTCTCACTGGCTGGAGACATTGTGATGTTCAGAGTTAATCGTGGATGCTAGTTATGGTAACTAGTTCATTGGAGTGACCAGCCGTAAGACTTCATATGGTTCTCTGCATATATAGATATGTCAATGAAGTTCTTACTGCAACTTAAGTGCGATGTTCCTTTGACTTTCGGTATTCAAGTCATCTTGATCATAATGACTTATGCTTTGACATCTTAAGCAAGCATCTCTGAGGAGATGTGGACCCGGGATGATTGGGTATAAGTCGAAGTGATCGAAGGTGTTTGAATAGCCTATAAAGGATTCACCACTCCTTGCGAGGAGATGTATACCCATGGCCTCTCGTCGGATTGTTACTAAAGTCTTTGGCCAAAGCATTACATGTTTAGAGTAAGGTACTCTTCGATACATGTGCAGTAACTAGAATCCGTAGGACGGAGAAATGATACTTGGGTTTGGTGTGACGTAGTCAACCTAGTGGGGACTGACACTATAGACCATGTCCTGAACCAAGTGGGTATAAGATGAGTGAAGGGAATGGGGCACGATTTATTCGAGCTGCTGAAGGGTTTCAGAAATAGTTCTGGATCAACCGTTGATCTTTTCGGTTAATTGGGGATCATGATGTACTACTAGGTGTCACTCATGATCATTCTATAATTAATGGTTAATTATAGACGGCCAACATAAACCGAGAACCTATTTGGTCACACGCACAACAAATGTAATCCGAAGGATTTAAAACGAGCTTGAGAATGAGATTCTCAGACCGAGAGAAACTAGGTTTGGTTGGACCAAACATGAAGCGAGCATGAAGTCGTTTCAGTCGCAATGGAAGCGTGGATGGGTCGTGTCTTATGAAGACATAATGGATGAATCAAATTGGTTTGGTTCTAATCGAACGGAGGAGAATAAACCAAAGGGTTTGGTTTGTTTTAAACGAATGAACCAAAGTTGGTTCGATTCGTTTTAACTTAAAATAAACCATCATGGTTTGGTTTATTTTAACTTAAATTAATGGAGCGGGTTAACGGGCCTTTGGTTATGATCCGATAACCATTAAGAGAATTTGTTCTCTATAAAATAGGGCTTAAGGGTTTTGTTAAGCTCTAATCCAAAGCCTTGCAACCCTAATAGTTGCCGCCCCCTCCTCTCCTTAGTGAAGTCGGCGCCAACAGCCCCCCTTGCTGCCGCCCACCACCTAGCTCCCTTGCCGGCGTCCAGAAGGTGTTGTCCTTCCCTCTTGCCAGCGTCCAGAAGGTGTTGTCCTTCCCTCTTGCCGGCGTCGAGCTGCTGCCGGAGGAGCTCCGGTGATCTTCCTTGGGTTCGCAATAAGGTGAGCTTCAACCTTCCCTTTTGGCCGGCCCTTATTCCTCCACCAAAGCTGTCCAGTTTTCTGGACAGCTTGTTTCCTTCTCGTCGGAGCGTCGTTTGGACCACGTTTGGAGCTCCGACAGCGGTAGACTTGCCGGGAATTCGATCTCCGGTAATCCTCATAGGTGGAGGATGAAGGATTCGTCAAATGGTTGACGAATACCTCTCCAGATTAGCAAGTTTTTGAGGACTCATTTTGGATCCGAATTTTGATTCGGATCTGTTGGTGCAGGGGCACCTAAGTCGAACATGTATTTTGATTATGGCAAAAGACGCAAAGTCAAGGATATATCATTATCTCACGAGCTGAATCGAGTGTGCAGAAAAGTGCTAAAGCTGAAGCTGAAGGCTAGCGACACTCGGAGGAAGCCGCGGTGGTCGGGCGACACTCGAGTGACTTCGGAGGGAGCCGAAGGAATCGAGTGGAAGGCCAAAAGCGAAAGTGACGCAGTAAGTATCAAGGTAAGCTCGTGTGTGTGAGCGTAAGTGAGGTTGTATCCTCGTTACGGGGATGATCTTAAGCGTAGATCCGATCAAAGACATCCTATAGATGGTCTAGGTCGAGATCGGACAGTCGACGACCATCGAAAATATGTTTTTGTTGAGCTAACTTTGACTTGCAAAGAAGCATCACGATCGCTATTGAGGACTGGATCGCCGCCAATCACCGATCGCTGAGTCAAAGACTTGACTGATGTTGCCATCAGTCAACTGATGATGGCCATCAGTCGACTGATGGTCAATGATCAGATTCGAGGAGTCAAGGCTTATCACCCCATTTCAAGGAGTTTTTGTGTGCATTTGTGATTGGTTGAAGACCCATTCGATGAGGGGCTCAAAGGCTATAAAAAGAGGGCTTGTCTTAGGGTTTTTCATCAATTAAAAAGCTTCCAAGTGCTTCCGATACGCTCCGACTCTCCGACATCCCTACGACGAAGCGCTGCCGAGACGACGACTAGAGCTTCAACCTCCATCCTTTGAAGTCGTCGGTAATGAAAGTTTGAGTCATATTTCAGTTTATAAGTTGTTCTTATTTCGAGCTTTAAATCATATCAAGGAGAGGGGGAGTGTCCCTCTACCTTGAGCTTTTATCATCTTGTGTATCCGTTTAACTCCTACCTCCAACGAGGAGGAGCTTTTTAGTAGTTTGCCCTCCGTACGTGGTCAAGGACCACTAGGGCCTTGGAGTAGTAGCCTTCGGCTACGAACCAAGTAAAACCTTTGTGTCTATTGTCTCTATTTTTGTTTTTATCTTCCGCTGTGTCTACTCACGTTTTAACGAAAAATTTCTATCGCTATTCACCCCCCCCCTCTAGCGATCCGCTCGATCCAACAGGATCGTGATCTTCTCTCGATCACATCGTCTTCAACACGAGGCTAGTAACCCGTACGAAGATGAGGCTCATGACTTAGTGAAGTCATCCCGAAGATACTCGGCGTGGATACAGATAGAGACGATTCTAGCGAGGATCATTCCGGTTGATGTCTTTCCCGCTACACGTGATACGTCAGGTATACGTAGTGTAAATTTCCTTTATTGCAAAATTTGAATTTACGGTTATGTCTACACATATTGTACTATGCATGCATGTGATGTGTGTGTTGTAATAAATTAGATTTATTATTTTATTCCTTCCGCTGTGCACATGTTTACGAAACATGTTCGAACACACACTCGCCGCGGTGCCGGAAACCCAACACTCTGCTCCTCCCATCGCTGCCTCTGTGTCTGCTGCTGAGTGTAAATGTCGTTGAGGCACAATCGGAACTCCGAGAAATCATATGTCGACGTACCTACATCCTGCTCAAAAGTAGAAAAAGATGGTGGCACAGGTATAGGCTCATGTCGACGTGGACTAGGTGGGCTCCTATGTACGTGTGGACTGGAGGGAGAGTGGTACAAAGGTGGAGAGATGGGCGCTGATGTGGATAGTCCCCCATGTGGAGGGGACTCCACCATCAGGTCTAAGCTCCAATTGGCGCATATAGCAATGGTGGTACGATCCGGATCGGGGAGCCTAAGAGCCGTAAGATTTTTCCTTAATTACAAAGCATAAGGAGTCTCCTTCTCTTACAATCATCTTCATGGCCATGCATACTCCTAGGTCGATCCTAGGGCTCCCCTCTAAACTCTCCAATGTTGTGTAGTCGTACCCCATCCTATAACATATGTGGGTAAGTAGGCCTCCCACATGGATCTCTCCGCGTGCTGCTTTGCCCATCTTCACTAAGTGTCTGATGAAGTGGGACCCTACATCGATGCTACTCCTCTCTTGTAGCATGTCCCATAGGCAAAGCAGTTCACTGGCTCTCACTACACCATCACTCTCCCCACGACCAAATATAGTACTGGCCATGACACGGTGAAGGTATCGAAAGACAGGGTTTTGGAGGTGCAACGCTTTGGCCCTAGAAGGGTCATAAACGTGCTCCCCTGTCAACTCAGTCCAAATCAAATGAGAGTTGTACCCATTAGGGGTTCTTCTCTCTCCCCCACTTGGCAAGCCAAAGCATGAGTTCTATTGGTGAAGGGTCCACTCACGCTCAATATTATAAAGTCTAAAAGTTATCCTACCCTCCTCGCTCTCTCTACCCGTTAAAACTTCCGCCTCTAAAGAACTCAAAAATTCCAAAACTATCCCAGGGTAGGTTAGGTGTCTTATTCCCATAATCTCATCCCACCCCATTTTTGCAAATAGGGTTTGCATGTCACCCAACAAACCTAAAGATCCTAGCAAATCCTCATCTAAGTACCTAGTAGTAGTAAGTTTACGAGTAGAGAGCATATTGAACCTATCTCTTTGCTCATTATTGTGAAAAAGTAGAGGGGGTAGGGTGTTACCCTCTTCCGAATCTTGAGGAGCGTCGGATCTTCTTGTTTGTCGCTCTGAGGCACCGGATCGGGATTCTACGGTCTTGGTCCTCCTCATCCTTGCTCCTTTTGGCTTCTAAAGAGGTTGGAAATGCTTCTAGAGGAAGGGGAAAATGAAATCACACGGCTAGGGCAAGAACTTTTGAAGCACACGGCGCAAATGAGGTGAAAACACACGGCTCACCCCTTTTAACCTCGCGTGCCACGACCGTGTGAAAACACACGGCCAGGCCGTGTGCACCTCTGGTCAAGCAGGCACAGCCGTGGGAAAACACACGGACAGGCCGTGTGCCCCCATTTTTCGCCCCTTTCATACACCATGGCCCGAATTTGATCATACACTTCGCCGTGTAGACTAATATGGGTTTCATTTTTGCCTAGCATAGTTTTTTTCTACTCCTAACTCTAAATGTGATGGAAATCAAAACTAAAATCTAACACATGTATGCAATGCAATAGAAAAAGGGAAATCTACAACTAAACTTGGGTTGCCTCCCAAGAAGCGCTTTGTTTAAGGTCGTTTAGCTCGACCTCACTCTTCTATCAACTCGGCTCCGGTGGTTCAGTGAACCTCCATTCATCCATCTTGGGATCCACGTCTGGAGGTTCCGGCTTCAATCTGCTAATTGTGAAGTCGTCAAAGTAGGGAGCTCTCTGCTCCGAAAGGCTGAAAAGAATGATCTCCCCGTCTACCTCCAGGGAGATCCGGTGTGCCTTCACATCTATGCACGCCCCTGTGATTGCTAGAAAAGGCCTTCCCAGAATAATAGAATTATGGGGATTCGGTCCTGTGTCCAGTATGATGAAGTTCGTGGGTATTACGAAATCTTCTATCATCACAGGAACGTGTGGTAGCAGGCCAACGGGCTCCTTCACTGAATCATCCCCCATACGAATACCAAGATTCGCTGGTTGGAGCCCGCTCAGTCCCATCTTTAGAAAATATGCATAGGGCATCACACTGACTGATGACCCCAAATCGCATAGCGCTTCGTCGAAACTCTCCCCATAAATTGAGCAGGGAATAACGAATTCACCAAGGTCCTCAAGCTGTATTGGGATTTCCTCTTCAAACTCAACTTGGTTAGGTAGGGTGGAAATCATGGCTGCACACCCCTTAGCGAATTGGCTACTTTGCCCTACTCCTTCCTCTTTTCCTTGGCTTGGCGGAGAGTTCTTCACAGGTTGTGACACGGATTGGGCTATTTGGGCCACTTGTGTCTCCAACATCCTAGTATGACTTGCAAGGCTGTCAACGGTAGCCTTCAAGTCTCTCAGTGCTTCTTCAGACTTTTGATGTTGGAGACAGAATTCTTCATTGGCCTTAGTTTGGGTAGCGATGAAATCCTGCATCATCTGTTCTAGTCTGGACTTCTGTGGTCGCTGCTCATTGCCCTACTGCTGCCCATATCCTTCGGATGGTTGGGGGTTTCCCGAGTTATTTTTGTAGGAGAAATTTGGGTGACTCCTCCATCCGGGATTGTAGGTATTAGAGTACATGTTGTGGGGCCTTTGATCATAGTCCCCAATCGCATCACAATGCTCGATCTGCTCATCTGAGGTCCCCTGCCCTACAAAGTGGTCCTCACGATACACTGTCGCCCCTTTTCCAAAGTCAATGGCCGCACGTGCAGATGAAGGATTCAGAGAGTCAAATCGTCTGCTTAGCGCGTCCATCCTTGCTGAAAGATGATCCATGGAGTTGATAGTATAACATCCCCCTGCAGGCGTGGGTTGACCACGTTCGGAGGCCCATTGATGGTGGTTTTGTGCCACCTCTTCAATAAGATCCTCTGCCTCCTCGATGGTCTTGTTCATTAAGGCTCCTCCTACGGTAGAATCTAAGGATATCTTCGTGGTGTAAGCGATCCCATTATAGAAAAAGTGGATCACCAGTCACCTCTCCAGTCCGTGGTGTGGGAATTGATAAAGTAGCCCCTTGTAGCGATCCCATGCTTCGAACAGGGACTCCCCCTGCTTCTGGCGAAAGTTAGTGATAAGATGACGCATGTGAGCAGTCTTACTTGGTGGGAAGTATTTATTCAGAAATTGCTGCTCACACTGCTCTCATGTGGTGATGCTGCCAGAGGGTAAGGAGTGAAGCCAAGCCTTAGCCTTATCCCGCAGTGAAAACAGAAACAGGCTCAGGCGGATCGCGTCAGAAGGGACTCCGTTCAGTTTCATGGTTGAGCAGATTTCTAGAAAAGTCTCAAGATGCCGGTTTGGGTCTTCAATTGCAGCTCCCCCGAATTGGCTCTGCTGGACCATATGTATGAGTGGCGACTTCAGCTCAAAGTTATTCGCCGATATGGATGGTCCAACTATGCTCGGCCTGAATCCTCTAGTGCTAGGAGCTGCGTAGTCCCGCAGAGGTCGGCTTCCCATGTTCACCTCGGAAGCAACTTGATCTTCCATTTTACGTTGTACTGCTCTCCGACGGTGAAAGGTTTGCTCTATCTCTAAATTGATCAGAATTAGACCTTCCGACCCTAGACTTCTAAGCATACGACGAACCAGACCACAAAAGTAAGAGTGCTAATCTAGCACTAAAAGCAGAAAATAAATAAATCTAGCAAATAAAAACCTAAGATGCAATATATAAAAAGGAAACTACTACTGCAAATAAAAACTAAATCTAAATATGGAAACTAGAACTAAGCAGATAAGATTAATCTAAAAAGAAAAATAAAGAAAGAAAATTAATCTAATCCTAAGTCTGATCCAATCTACCACCGTTCGATTGATATCGAATCGACAGTCCCCGACAACGGTGCCAAAAACTTGATGCGCACGGTCGCGACCTTAAATCTCGCGATGGAGACCGTCGAAGACTCAAAGTACGCGCTCGTGCTCAATGCCCGCAAGTGCACGGATGTCGTCAAGTAATAAATAGATTATCAATCCCACAGAGACTGGGATTAGAGTACCAATACACTAAGTGGTTGCGATTGTTCGGACGAAATCTCAGTGAGAGTCGGTTTGTGAGGACTATCGGAGGACCTACTCAGTGCGATGTCACACGGAGGAGGAAAAGAGTGGGTCGGGGTCTTAAAAAGGCGATTCTAGGACTTCGGTTTCACTTGTGTACCACAGAACAACGTTGTCAATTGGCGTCGTCTAAACTTCTACTTATGGTTTTGGGGAAGGGACATCATACATGTTGGTGCAATCGGCCCAGGTCACGATTGACCAGGACTCGAGTTTGACTCGAGTGATATTTTGATGTTCGACAAAAACATATGACAATTTCAAGTCTTGAGTACTTGGCATGGGAAGTCCAAGTGGGACACTTGGCATTTGGGAAAGTCCAAGTCTTGAGTACTTGGCACAAGGAAAAGTCCAAGCATGGAAAGTCCAACATGGGTTGGCAAGGGAAAGCCCAAGCTTGAGTCTTGACATTTGAGAAGTCCAAGGGGTTGGATATTGGCGGCGTAAAGTCCAAGCGGAGTCTTGGCGGCGTAAGACCAATGTGCCTTGGCGGTGTAGACACTGCCGTGAGTCGACTTGAGTTCGACTGCCAGTTTAGAGCTAGAAATGCTCTAGCTGATCCATTGAGCAATCGATCGATGGCAGCCGACCGCTAAGAGTCTGCAGCCAACGCTGCCTAATGTCGATCGCAATAACGCCTGTGAGCGCTCGAGGCGGCCGTGGCGACGATCGACTACGGGCGTGGGCAGTCGACTGCCAAGAGATCCGTTGGAGTTTTTCCAGTGTGGATCGAGTCGTTGTCTCACGACAACAGTGGCATCAGTCGACTGGTGACTTATGGCAGTCGACTAATGGGCGGAAATCCAGGTCGCGCACAAGGATAAAAGGAGCTCGACGGGAGGGTTTTTGGCAAGCGATTTTCTTGGACGTTTTGAAGCGATTTGCTGCTGCAAATCAGGGCTTTCAAGTGCTAGTCCAAGGCAATCAACAAGCAAGCTTCTAAAGAGTTTTTGTAAAGTGTTCTTTACTTCTCTTGTTGTATTTCCTCTTATATTTGCTTGTTGTATTTAGATTATTGTTGTAATCTTATTGTAAGAGATTTCTCCACCTCCGACTTGTGTCGAGAAGGAGTATTTATCGTAGTGGTGTGTGATTGACATCGCTAGGGTTCGTACGAACCCAATCCGTGGAGTAGGAACCGTTTCGGTTCCGAACCACGTTATATCTTTGTGTTTGCGTGTTGTATGTTTCGTTATCATTATTATTCTTGTTATTCTGCTGCGTACTAACGAAATTGTAGACAAGCACGCGAACGATTTCCATCTACGTACGGTCAACGCTATTCACCCCCCCCCCTCTAGCGACCTCAAATCTTCAACAAGTAGTATCAGAGCCCGGGGCTCTTCTACGGACTAACCGCCGGGAGCTAGGACAAAGAAGCTAGAGGGTGAAGATGGAAGAACAATTGGGATGGAATATTAACACACCGATCCCTTACTCCTTCTATGGACAAGAAGGGTTTAAGCAATGGAAGTCAAGAATTGAAGACTTCCTAATGATGAGGGACTTCGAAGAATGGTCTATCTTAATGGAAGGATATAGCTATCCAAGAGGACCAAAAGGTGGATTCCTCAAGAAAAAGAGATGGACCGAAGAGCAAGTTCAAGCCTTCGAAAATAATGAGAAGGTAATGAAGTTGTTAATTGATTTAATACCTAACAATATCTTGTGTATGTTAGGTAACTATGTAGATGCAAACGAGCTATGGAGCCAAGTGGCCAAGCTCCATGAAAGTCCATCAATGGTCCAAGAGGAAGAGACCGAAGAGGCTAATGCATCACCCTCACAAGGAAGTGAGGACTTGGAGGTTGAGAGATCATCAACATCCAAAGAGGAAGAGGAAGTAGAATCGGAAGTTGATAGGGAGTCAATTTCCGGGTTGGTGGAGGAAGTGGAAGAAGCATCCACTTCTAGGATTGAGGAGGAGATTAGAGTTTCCTCAACACCGAGCATCAAGAAGAAGCTTCTACATCCAAGATGAAGAAGTGTCAATTCTGAACTCCACCACTAACCTAGGTAACTCAAACACTCTAATTTCAAATAAAAATAATATTATGTGTTTTGAGTGTAGGGAATTTGGGCACTATAAGAGCAAGTGCCCAAAGAAGATTAGGAAAGCTCCACCGGCACCAAAAGTCAAGGATGCCGGTTCCCCAACACCTAAAGGCAAGGAGCACATCATATGCTTCAAGTGCAATTCAAAGGGGCATTATCGAAGTCAATGCCCTAGGGGGAAGAAGAAGGGGCAAGGAGGAGCATCACAAGTAGGGGGAGCTTCTATAGCTAACCCCAAGGTATATTTTAATAATGCACCTTCCAAATTTAAAAGTCAAAAGCATGCCAGAAATTTTAATTCTCTTGCAATTCACCATGAAAAGCATGCTAGAGATAAATATATTTGTTTAGGAGCTAAAAGTGTTAACTTCAAAAGTAAGGAGAAATTTGGGACTAATGTCCCTAAAAACAATTTATCTAAGGATAAACCTAGGTCAAATAACTCTAGAAAAATTTTACCTAGGGAGACCATTAGAAAGGTACAAGAGCACCTAGGTTTCAATCCTAAATGGACTAGGCATATGCCTAAGAAGTCAAATGCCCAAAAACTTAATCAAAAATCAATTGGGTAATTAGAGGTTGAAAATCAAGCCTTGAGGTCGAGGCTTGAAAAACTAGAAAAGACTCTTAGGAATATACAAAACCAATTTAAAGGGTCAAATGATCAAAAGTCTAGGTCAAAATCTCAAAGTCAACACTTAGGACATAAGAGTCAAAAGTCAACTAAGGGCAAGCAAGGTTTGGGTCACAAACCTAAGCCCAAGGTGACTTACCATAGTGTTCCATTAGATTATGGAACACTGACTAGGTCTAGGAAGACCAAGGTCAATAGGGAGGTTATCCCTAGAGTTGACCAAAGGGTGTGTCTAGTGGCTAGGGTTTCTAGGAAACCTAGGGTGGCCACTAAGAAGGTTGCAAGGGGAGTTACCCTTAGAGTCAACCTAGGTAAGACCCAAATGACCAAGGCTAACAAGCCTAGGAGGGTCATTAGGAAGGTATCTAAGGAGGTTATCCCTAAGGAATACCTAATTAACCCTAGGAGCTCAAATCGATTTTGGGTTCCTAAGAGCGTGATTGATTCATGCTAGGTGGGTTTAGGATGTGCCAACCTTGAGTGGATGGGTAGTTAACTCAACCATGATGGAGGTGGCATTTTAGGTTATTTTCAAGGTTATGGATACCTTGGAAATAGGGTTGAATTATAATCCTAAAAGATTTTAGGATGTGCCAATATTAGTTATGAAGTTTGATAAAATGATCAAATTGGCACAATTAGGGTTTAGAGTGTTAGTGTGCCATTTTGGGTTGTTGGCACACTAGGGAGATTAATGATAATATGACAAAATATATTTAACTATATCAAATGGCAATTAATATTAAAATTTAGGTATTACTATACCTATATATTTTATATGCCATGCTTTGATTGTCATATGTCATGTCATGACATCATGCCTAGTTCTATGATTGTATATGTCATGTTCATGTTTAGGATTAAGATTTCAAATGTCATGTGTCTTTAGATTTCATCTTATGCCATGACATCATGATTATGAGCATATGCTTATTTATGTCATCATTAATGCCATAATCATTCATGCATTTAAGAAAATCTCAATTGAAATTGATTTAAGGACTATGGCATGACTTGAAGTCTCATTCATAAGGGAATCAAGTAGGGTTGCCTTAGAAGATGCATGAAACCCTAGTTTTAAATGAACCAAAACCCACATCTCACATCCAATTGACATGTATGTGTATTTATACACCCTAGATACATGTGAGATGCTAGGATATGAGTTAAGTTCAAGGTGCATAGATTTTGCATCTAGATGAACTCAAACTCATTTTATATGATTTGTGGATCATTAGGAAAGCTTGTGTACAAGTCATGTTCATAGAGCCCAAGGAATATGATCCAAAATATGGTTTTGAAATCATTTTGAAAAACCTTGATGAAGTCTATTTTTTGATAGCAATCATCATTGATAGAGTTGATACAAGATAGGGCCAAAACATTGAAAATTTCAATGGTTTTGAGTGTTGTATCAAACTCTCTATTTTATGGGTAAAATAATTTTCAAATATTTTTCACCCATTGTATTGAATATAAGTAATGTACGTATGAATTTTTATGATTTTTCAAATTACGTAGAATTACTTATGCTTTTCAAAATCTCGATTCTGATAGCTGAAATTCGGAAATTTCATTACTCGATCGCCTATAGTGAAATCGATCGATATGGGTGGATCATGATTCTTGTCCAAGAGTCGACTGTCAGGTCTGATTTCGGGAAAACAAGGTTGTTTATCCCGTGTTCAACCATTGTAAAGGTCTCTAATCTCTCCTAACCCTAGGATATGCTCTGGGAAGCATGATAAAGGGTGAAAATCCATTGGATATGGATTAGGAGAATTGTTTAGGGTTTGTATCAATGTTAAGGTGTTGAAAAGTTCAATGTTGAATTTCTAACCTTAATTTTGATGGTTTAGAGTTCCTATTGGCTTAGGGACTTCCCAAGGACATTGTTGGTGCAATGGTCAAGGGGGAGCAAGCCTTTAGGGGGGAGGTATCCATCTTGGAGTGATGGATGTGTTTTTTCTTTCTTCTTGAAGGGGAGAATATTATCAATTGGGAAAATTGATGGATTTTTAGAAACCCAATTTGGAAATTGGGAGAGAGTATAGGATTGCCTCTCTTGAGTGATATGTGACTTATCACTAGAAAGATGGTAGGCATCCTAGGTATTTATTTTTTTATCAAGGGGGAGATTGTAAGATCTCATTGGGACATGAGACATTGACTTCCTTGGAGAGAAAACCTTTTTGATGTTAGTAAAAAAGGGGGAGAATGTTTGGGGGAGAACATTTGGAGAGTGTTTACCAATTTGGGATAATTGGTAAGGGATTTGAGTTAGTGTTCTAACTCAATGATTTGTTTGGTTTTTGTCAAACATCAAAAAGGGGGAGATTGTTGGTGCAATCGGCCCAGGTCACGATTGACTAGGACTCGAGTTTGACTCGAGTGATATTTTGATGTTCGACAAAAACATATAACAATTTCAAGTTTTGAGTACTTGGCATGGGAAGTCCAAGTGGGACACTTGGCATTTGGGAAAGTCCAAGTCTTGAGTACTTGGCAAAAGGAAAAGTCCAAGCATGGGTCTTGGCATGGAAAGTCCAAGTTTGAGTCTTGCAAGGGAAAGTCCAAGCTTGAGTCTTGACATTTGAGAAGTCCAAGGGGTTGGATATTGGCGGCGTAAAGTCCAAGCGGAGTCTTGGCGGCGTAAGACCAATGTGCCTTGGCGGTGTAGACACCGTTAGCATGACATAGCCGAGGGAAGCACCTGGAGGCTAGCACGATGGATGAACAAGTCATGGATGACTTGGAGGGATCTGAGAGGCGTGAGGCTGATGGAGGTGGCTAGAAGGCTTAGGTCTAGGCTAAGGGTGGTCTAGCAAGTATGGGGGCATCATACTTGGGTTAAAACCTCATTTTTGAGGTTGTTTAAACTAGAAATGCTCTAGCGATCATTGCTCATTGGAAGCGATCGCCGAGTCTTGATCGCGATCGAAATCGGCCGATCATCGTCGATTGATGTCGAGCACGAGAGCGCTCCGTCGGCAGGCGATCGACTACGGGCGTGGGCAGTCGACTGCCAAGAGATCCGTTGGAGTTTTTCCAGCATGGATCGAGCCATTGTTTCACGATAACAGTGGCATCAGTCGACTGGTGACTTATGGCAGTCGACTGATGGGCGGAAATCCAGGTCACACGCAAGGATAAAAGGAGCTCGACGGGAGGGTTTTTGGCAAGCGATTTTCTTGGACGTTTTGAAGCGATTTGCTGCTGCAAATCAGGGCTTTCAAGTGCTAGTCCAAGGCAATCAACAAGCAAGCTTCTAAAGAGTTTTTGTAAAGTGTTCTTTACTTCTCTTGTTGTATTTCCTCTTATATTTGCTTGTTGTATTTAGATTATTGTTGTAATCTTATTGTAAGAGGTTTCTCCACCTCCGACTTGTGTCGAGAAGGAGTATTTATCATAGTGGTGTGTGATTGACATCGCTAGGGTTCGTACGAACCCAATCCGTTGAGTAGGAACCGTTTCGGTTCCGAACCACGTTATATCTTTGTGTTTGCATGTTGTATGTTTCGTTATCATTATTATTCTTGTTATTCCGCTGCGTACTAACGAAATTGTAGACAAGCACGCAAACGATTTCCATCTACGTACGGTCAACGCTATTCACCCCCCCTCTAGCGGCCTCAAATCTTCAACAATACACTCTCCCGCAGAGCCGCCGCATTCACCGGGAGCTATCCTCGCTCAAAAGGATGAAATAGAAGGTACGAGGATGTCAAATCAATCCTTACGGTGGACCGTTTTCGATTCCACCACTCCCTTCTCCCCGCAGTTACGGGAGGTCAGGTTTACCCCTAGGTTCCTTGATCAAACCTCATAAATCTAGATTGTGAGGGCTGTCACCACCTCGTAACGCCTAAGCACAGTGGAAAGAAAGCCAAATACACGTAGGTATAATAAAGAGCAACATCCAATTGTCAAATCAAATTTTTGGCCAGAATTTAATATGAACCAACATTGTATATGAACACAAGCTACTCCCTAATCCTAGAATCAAAAGTTCTACTCCATAAACTCGAAGGAATAATCACAACACATGTTTAAGTTCAATTACAATAGAAAGAGAGCGCAGAAATAGAGATTACAATGTGTTGTGACCTTCTCTCCGGCGTTGTGTTGCAAGTGGTGGACCTCCGACAGCGTTCCTCCTCCCCACTGCGAGTTACCGAAGCTTTTTAGGGCTTCGGTGTGCCATCCTAGCCGTCGTGCCTCCCCTTAGGGTTTGGGAAGAGTCATCCTTATATAGACGTCGCCTCGGACCGCTGCGAAATCGAGAAAAAACTCTAGTCGCGCAACTCCATCGGGCCGCCACACGGCCGTGTGCAGCCTTGGTGTGCTGATCTTCGCCCATCGGACACGGGCGTGTGAATCCACATGCCCTGGTCGTGTCCCATTCTGCATCTAGCATGAAATGTCCTTCTTTCGCTCCGAAAACGCATCTTTTCCGCCCGAAAAGCCAACCTGCATTCAAAAGAACTACGAACTAGAAAATAGGAAATGCATGCAAAAACAGAGTAACATATGCATGAAACTAACGCAAAATGTAACAAGATGTGAGCTAAAACTACTCCTAAAACCCTATATGTTTTGCTCACATCAGTAATCCATGGTGTGCCCAGCGAATAACCAGTCCCTATAGCCTCCTCCATGCCTCGGCCAGAGTCTCTTCTCGCCCTTGCTCAAATGAAAGGATTTTATCCCTAAGGTAGGCTGTTTTGTGTGTGTGTGGGGGGGGGGAATTTACTTAGGAAAGTATCTTCCATTTGTTCCCATGTCGTTATACTCCCTTCTGGTAGCGCGTGTATCCATTGGTTAGCCCCTCCTTTCAGTGAGAATGGGAACATAATGAGTTTAATGGCATCTGCTGGGACTCCTTCATATTGCATTATGCCGCAGCATGCTAGAAATTCTTCAAGGTGTAAATAGGATTCCTCCATTTGAGCCCCTCCAAACTGCTTTTCTTGAATAAGAGCAATTAATGAAGGGTTTATTTCCCAGCTTGCGACCTGAATTCAGGGAATAACAATGCAGGAGTTCCAGGCTTTTCGTCTAGGCACTATGTAATCTTTCAAGGGTCGAGCAGGTTGTGTTAACATTTCAACGTCCTTTGATGAGAGAGGATTAATAAATCATATACAATGGATGACTGGGAGGGTGAAACCAAAGATTTAGTTAAGGAGAAAAGTTAAGAGTATTTGTCTAATACCAAGAAAAAGGAAATAAGCAAATCTAGCTAATAAAATCAAAGATGCAACAGGGTAATAGAAAACTACTGCTAAAAATAAAAAATAAAAACAAAATCTAAATATGGAAAATTTAGAACTAAAGTAAATAAAGCAAACTAAAAAGAAAATAAAGCAAGTAAATAAATCTAATCCTAAATCCGATCAAATTTTCCACTGCTCGATTCGATATTGAATTAATCAGTCCTCGGCAACGACGCCAAAAACTTGATGCACGCGAACGCGACCTCAAACCTCGAGATGGAGACCGTCGAGGACTCGAAGCGCACGCTCGCGCTCAATGCCCGCAAGTGCACGGATGTCATCAAGTAATAAAAGATTATCAATCCCACAAAGACTGAGATTCGAGTATCGATTTGTTTAGTGGGTGAAATTGTTCGGAAGTCAAATCTAAGGGTTGCAATTGTGAGGGTTGTCGGTGGACTAAACTCTAGTTCGGTGTCACACAGAGGAAGAAAGGAGCTTGCCGCGAGATTCTTTAAAAGGGATTCTAGGACTTCAGTTTCACTTGTTTGTCATAAAACATGCTATCAACTGGGCGTTGTCTAAACGTCTACCTATGGTATTGTGGAAGGGACATCATACACTCTCCCGATGAGCCACCGCATCTGTCAGGAGCTATCTCTGCCTTACAAGGATGGGATAGGCGGTACGAGGATGCCAAATCAATCCCTGTGATGAATCATTTCCAGTTCTATCGCATCATTCTACCCACGGTTACAGGAGATCAGGTTTACCCCTAGGTTCCTTGTATAAATCCTCTAAATCTTAAATACGAGGGTTGTCACCCCTCGTATCGCCTAAGCACAGCAGGTAGAAAACCAAATACGCATAGATATTGGTATAAACAATTTCCAATTGCAAATTCAAACTCAAAAACAGAATTCAATTTGAAGCAACATGTCATGTGCACACAAGCTACTCCCTAATCCTAGAATCGAAGGAACTACTCCATAGATAGAAGAGGAGAATCACAAAGCATGTTCATGTTCGAATATATCAGAAATAAAATGCAAGAACAAGAAGTTACAATGTTGATATGGCCTTCTCTCTGGCGTTGAAGTGTAGAACTTGGATCTCCGACAGCGTTCTTCCTCCCCGTTGCGAGTTTTCGAAGCTTTTTAGGGCTTCGATGTGCCGTCCCAGCTATCATGCCTCCCCCCTAGGGTTTGGGCAGAGCTCTCCTTATATAGACATCACATCAGATCGCTGCAAAATCCAGAAAAAAACCTAATCGTGTCAATCTACTGGGGCGCCACACGACCGTGTGTTTCCACACGGCCAAACCATGTGTGGCCCTGGGGTGGCTGATCTCGCCCATTAGACATGGTCGTGTGCAGCCACATGCCCTGGTCATGTCCCATTCTGCGTCTAGCTGCAAAATGCCCTTCTTTTGCTCCGAAAGTGCGCCTTTTCCCGCTAAATGCTATCATGCACATAAAAGTACAAAGAGCAGTCCGACGAACCAGAAAATAAGAAATGTATGCAAAACAAAGTGACATATGTATGAAACTAACATGAAATGTAATGAGATGTGAGTGTAAATTACTCATAAAACTCTATATGTTTTGCTCACATCACCCGCTAACCGGCTAGCGGGACCACCGTAGCGTTGCGGCTTATCGGCGAAGCGGCTTAAAATTCATGTGTGTATTCATAATAAAGTTTATAAAAATTACATCATTATGAATGATATGATTCATGGTGCATGGTTATGGCCTAGGACCCAATGTGATTGTGGTTGTGTGTTGAATGTGCATGTTGTAATTCATAATACGACCAGCATGTCGTGTCTTCATCTCTATTTTCCTGGTTGTAAAATATGTTAGTGTCAGCTCTTAGTGTCAATCATGAGATGTAGTGTCAATCATGAGATGATTGATTAGGGATCATGTGTATCATATTTCATTAATAAAAGGCAAGGATTGTTTATTATATTTACTTTATGCATGTGTCAGCTAAAATAAATATAATAATGCCCTTGAATAGTAGGTTCTAATCTACAGTTTATCAATTGGTAGAATTTATTATGATAAGTTGTAGAGAATACTATTCTTAATATTCCTAGTCAAGTATTAATATACAAGAGCAATATTAAAACATTGAGACTAGCATGTAGGTCAATGGATGACTTGATCTCACAAGTCATGGATATGTGATATCACATTGACACATGGGTATATATATTGGAGAATATATATACTGAATTGACCCGCCATGAGAAAGTATCATGGATCGTTATATGAGTGTCATATACTTTCTCATGTGACTATTGGTATGAATAGTCCTTAGACCTGAAGTCACTACGGTTCCCTACATAAGGAGTTATGTACTTTGGTATCGTCTAACGTCACACCATAACTGGGTGCACTATAATGGTGATCACTGGGTATGTAACGAATTATGCGGATGGATGTAAGTGATGTAGATGGGATATATTCCTCCCATATGACGGGGGTGATATCTTTGGCCTCTTGAGAGAGTAGGACCACGAAATGCATGGTCATACTCAAATGAGTCAATATGAGATATTGAGCTCATTTGTTTGAGTGTGTTTACTTGGGGATCAAGAAACATAAAGATCGATAAGGGGATGACACAGTCTATGCCTCATTGATCGATCTAAGATATCAGAGATAGAAGGACATTGTCATACATGATAATAGTCACGTAAAGATTGTCGGATCTCGATGATCTTGTAACTTGGGTAGCAATGATGTATTGCAAGATGCCGCTCATTGTTTATGTATCTAAAAAGGGTTTTAGATATATTGCCAATGTTACAAGAGCCTATAGGGTCACACACAAATGACATTCTGTTTTGAAGAAAGTTTCTTTTAGTTGGACTAAGAGTACAATTGAGCATATGACCAAGATTTGAGTTAGACTCAAACTGATTAAACTTGAGTTAGACTCAAGTTGAACCATGGAAGATGATTCATCATCATGCATGATTAATTTGATTAATCATGCATATGAATACCAAGGGGATTGGTATTCATGATGAGAATTAAAGAAGGAAATACCAAGAGTCTTGGTATTAAGAGATTTAATAATGGGAGATAATGACATTGATGGCTATGGGATTAAATGGCCTTTTTGGTGTTCAACGTGAATTACATTTTTTGTGGTGTGGCTTTTGGTGTTTAGGCATGCAAGCAAAAGGGCCAAGAGAGAAAGTGTTCTCTCATCTCCTCCTTCCTCTCCTTCTTCTTCCAAAAGAGTTCTTGGTGTTTTGCTAGGGGTTGCTAGCACAACGTGACTCCAAAGCTAGTGTGGGTGTCAGTGTGGATACCATAGATATACGGTTCCCCTTACCGTATTGAGATCCGACAGCGTTTGGAAAAGCGGGATTGCGAAGGGCATGCACCGAAGGTATATTCCTCCTCTAGATAAGATATAGACTAGATTAAAGAAAACGATTTATATAGTTTTGCATGGATCTCTGGTGGGATCAGGTATAATTATTGTTTCCGCTGCGGTTGTGCGAAGTATTCGCTCACGATGTTGTGAACATCAAATCCGGAGTTTTTTCCAACAGTGGTATCAGAGCCACTTGCAAAACATATACTTCGTTATAATGATTAATATGTGATATAAATCTAGATCTTTATGTTTTCTATAAGATATAAAACATATGAATTATGGATACACGAATTTTAGGCTTGAAATGTTGATAAAGGGGCAAAAATGGGGTTGAACAGGATGACACACGATCGTGTTGAAGAACACGGCCTGGCCATGGGCGGCTCTGCAAGAGCAACCCACGACCGTGTGGAAAGACATGGCCTGCCCGTGTGGGCCTCTGATCACCCAAGAATGGTCGTGCCAAATGGCATGGCTCGATCGTGTTGGACACGGGATGCTCCGGAAGCAAGGGTCTTGGGTTCATAGTGATGGACCGAAGGCAGCAACTTATTCAAGGAGTTGAAAATAAAAATTTTCTTCGGGGGGCATTGCCCCCTGAGGCCCCCGCAAGGGGCGCTGCCCCTTGACCTCGCCCGCTAATCAACTAGCGGGACCGTCGTGGCATTGCAGCTTATTGGCAAAGCGGCTTTAAATTTCGTGTATGTATAATCAATTTTAGAAAATCATATCATTATGAATGATATGATGCATGGTGTGTGGTTATGGCCTAGGACCCAATATGATTGTGGTTGTATGTGTTGTGTGTGCATGTTGTATTTCATAAAGCAGCTTGCATGTCGTGCCTTCATCTCTATTTTTCCTGTTGTAAAATAGATTTAGACTCGAATATAACTCGAGTGCTCTTATTTTATAATGTACAAAATGAAGAAATGGAAAGTCCATTGAAGGTTGAAGTTACAAGGAGGATGCCGACAACACAGGATGACCGAAGGAAGCACTTGGAGAAGATGTCGTCCCTAGGTTATCCATTCGCTCTTCTCATTGGCTTGAGAAGATCGTAGATTCGGGCCATAACCATGTCACGTTTAACAATTATATGATGATATATATTATGCTTGCATGTTATGCTTGTGTATGTGATGCTTGTAAGAGATGCATGTGTAGTTAGTTGTCACAAAATTAGAACACTTATTATATGCCTACCAAAGTTTAAGACTTACTATTACCTTGTTCAATCGTAGCGCGTTTGCCAAAGCAAAGTAACTCGATTTACCTTGGTAAAGTACAACAGGACAATTGTGATGTCCGCCTATTAAACTTTGGGTTTGACTTAACTAAGTTCTCTCAATTAGATTGATGAACTTAGAGGCATAGCTCATACGAGATATCTACCTACATTATACAAATCTTGGGCGATTAGCCAAAACTAACTCAAGATGAGTAGTAATTTAGAAGGATATCTCATTCGATGGGCATTATGAACAAATGTTGTTCATAAAGATATACAAGAGTTACATTAGATGTAATTGGTACGAGTTACCTACCTAATTTATACGAGTCTTGGGCGATTAGCCAAAGCTAACTCAAGATGCGGTATAATATGGATCTTGCACCACTTTGTGACCGGTGGGAGAATCATTTAGTTAAAGGCCTAATAAATGATTGAAATATGATACATGTCTGCATTTCTGTTGTAGATCACTATGTCTTCAAATACGTCAAACACCCTATCTCTGCGATCGGTCCTTGAGAAGGACAAGCTCAATGGAGCAAACTTTATTGACTGGTATAAGAATTTGAGAATAGTTCTCAAACAGGAGTGGAAACTCTATGTCCTAGAGCAACCCATTCCTGAACCACCCACCAACAATGCCACTCGTGCTGATAAGGATGCTTACAAGAAGCATCAAGATGATGCATTAGATGCATCATGCCTTATGCTTGCAACCATGAACTCTGAGCTTCAGAAGCAACATGAGAACATGGATGCCTTTGCTATGGTTGCACACCTGAAGCAACTATATCAAGGGCAAGCGAGGCACGAGAGATTCGAAGTATCTAAGACATTGTTTCAATGCAAGATGCAAGAAGGAACACCCATAGGAACTCACGTACTCAAGATGATTGTGTACGTGGAGAACCTTGAGAGATTGGGATTTCCTTTAGGCCAAGAGTTGGCCACTGACCTTATTCTACAGTCCTTGCCTAGAGACTTTAGTCAATTTGTCATAAATTATTACATGAGTGAAATTGACAAACCGTTGCCTGAGCTCTTAAACATGTTGAGAACTGCTGAGAGCAATCTTAAGAAGATACAACCTAGTACTAGTAATGTACTTATGGTTAAAAAGGGAAAAGGTAAGAAGAAGTCTAAAGGCAAGACCCAAGAAAAGGGCAAGAAAGCATTGAAGCCCAAAGGTGGGGTGGCCAAGGAAGAGACTTGCTTCCACTGTAAGGAAGCTGGACATTGGAAGAGGAACTATAAAAAGTATCGAGGAAGTCAAGAAGAAGCAAAGTGAGACTTCTGCTTCAGGTATACATGTTATAGAAGTCAATCTATCTATTTCTTCTTCATGGGTATTGGATACCGGTTGTGCTTCTCACATTTGCACTAATGTGCAGAGCCTGAGAAGAAGTAGATCATTGAAGCAAGGGGAAGTGGACCTGCGTGTGGGCAATGGCGCAAGAGTTGCTGTTATAGTTGTAGGAACATATTCCTTATTGTTGCTGAGTGGTTTGATTTTAGAACTTGATGACTGCTATTTTGTACCTGCAATAACTAAGAACATTATATCTGTTTCTTGTTTGGACAAGAAAGGTTTTTCATTTACTATAAAGGACAAACGTTGTTCTATTTATTTAAATGAAATGTTCTATTGCAGTGCACATTTAATGAATGGACTCTATGTTCTAGATCTAGAAAACCCAGTCTATAACATAAATACCAAACGATTCAAAACTAATGATTCGAATCAGACATATCTTTGGCATTGTCGCTTGGGTCACATAAATGAGAGTCACATATCTTAGCTCCATAGAGATGGTTTACTGGACTCATTTAATTTTGAATCATATGAGACATGTGAATCTTGTCTTTTAGGCAAGATGATCAAGACTTCATTTAGTGGACAAGGCGAACAAGCGATAGATTTGTTAGGCCTCATACATAGTGATGTTTGTGGTCATTTCAAAGTCGCAGCTAGAGATGGTTATCAGTACTTCATTACATTTACTGATGATTTCAGTAGATATGGATATGTGTACCTTATGAGGAATAAATCAAAATCCTTTGAAAAGTTCAAAGAATTCAAGAATGAAGTACAGAACCAACTTGGAAAGAGTATTAAGATGCTTCGATCAGATCAAGGTGGGGAATACCTTAGCCAAGAGTTTCATGACTATCTAGTTGAGTGTGGGATACGATCTCAACTCACTCCATCCGGAACACCACAGTTGAATGGTGTATCCGAGAGGAGAAATCGTACTCTGTTAGACATGGTACGATCGATGATGAGCCATACGGATCTTCCTCCTTCCTTTTGGGGATATGCTACACTTAACCGTGTTCCATCTAAGGCAGTCATAAAGACACCGTATGTGATATGGACTGGGAAGAGACCCAAGATGTCTTTTATGAGGATTTGGGGATGTGAAGCTTACGTGAGACGTCAAGTTTCAGATAAATTAGGCCCTAAATCAGACAAGTGTTATTTTATAGGATATCCTAAGGAAACGAAAGGATATTGCTTTTACAACCCCACGTTAGCCAAAGTGTTTGTCGTTAGAAATGGTGTCTTTCTAGAAAGAGAATTTATTTCTAGAAAGGCTAGGAGGAGTAAAATTGATCTTGAAGAAGTTCAAGATACACAAAATAGCACTGATGCCTTAATGCAACAAGAACAGACATCACAAGGAGTTGTGATACAACCTGTTCAGGTAGACCAAGCTCTGCGCAGGTCTGATAGGATACGTCGTCAACCTGAGATATATTCTTTTCTCTTGGATGACAACGATGGTGTCATGCTAGATGAGCCAACATCCTATCAAGAAGCTGTAATGAGCCCAGATTCTGAGAAATGGCTTGAGGCCATGAGATCCGAAATGGAATCCATGTACACTAACCAAGTATGGACTTTGGTTGATCCACCTGAAGGGGTCAAACCCATTGGGTGTAAGTGGGTCTTTAGGAGAAAGACTGATATGGATGGCAATATGCATACCTATAAGGGGCAATTGGTAGCAAAAGGATTCAAGCAGATTCATGGTATTGACTATGATGAAACCTTTTCTCCAGTTGCGATGCTCAAATCCATTCGGATCATGCTTGTTATTGCTGCTTACTATGATTATGAAATCTGACAAATGGATGTCAAAACTGTATTTCTTAATAGAAATCTACTCGAAGATGTGTATATGACACACCCTGAGAGTTTTGTCAATCCAAAGGATGCTGGAAAGGTTTGTAAGTTGCATAGGTCCATTTATGGTTTAAAGCAAGCTTTTAGAAGCTAGAATCGTCGATTCGATGATGCGATCAAAATGTTTGATTTTATAAAGAACGAAGATGAACCTTGTGTCTACAAGAAGGCTAGTGGGAGCACAATTGTTTTCCTCATTTTGTATGTAGATGACATACTACTCATTGGAAATTATTTCCTTATGCTAGAGTCTGTGAAGACTGTTGGGTCTAACCGAGCCGCAAAAACCGCTTTTTACGTTGCGAAAACCTTGGAAGCCCAGCCACGGATCTGTGCGAAGATATAAAAATAAAAAATGTATGTGTTTAAAGATCCTAGATCTATCTTAGATCTACAAGATGAGAGCATTACCCTCATAGCGACGCCCTTCGCTTATCCCGCTCATCCAAAAGCTTTGCCGGAACTCAAGAGTGTCAAGTGAACACTCCTCTATTGGTATCCACACGGACAAATGGTGGAGAAAAGACAATCTTGAGTGTGCTAGCACCCTTGATGTCCACGGCAAGAAGAGGATTGGGAGAGCAAGCTTGAGAGGATGATCCAAGGAAGAAGAAGATGGAGTTACCACCAAAATGAATTCTTATCTAATGAGAAGTGGTCGACAACTTCAATGGGTGGGGGTTACATGCATGCACGTAACTCCAAGAGCCAATGACTCTTGGTCTCCCTCATGAGGTGGCACCACATGATAAGTCCATAATGATGAGGAACATCATCATTGGCCGGCCCCCATGCCAAGTCACCATGACATGGCAATTGGTCAAGTCAAAATTGACCATTCATCTTCCCTCTTAAGTCAAGTCAAACTTGACCTCTTATCTCCCATGGTTGATCAAATCTAACCACTTGATTCAAGTCAATTTGATTTAATGAATCTCTAATCATTAATTTAAATTGACTCAATGAATCAAATCTAAATTAGACTCATTCAACACTTGAATCAAATTGAGTCTAACTCAATTAGTCTAATTTGGATTACTCTTAATCCAATTTGGTTCATCCCATAAACCTAATCCTCATGGTTCATCATATGAACCTAATCTCCATCTAATTGCCCTTTGTGTATGACCCTATAGGTTCTTGTAACGTTGGCAATGTCCCTAAACCGATTTAGGAACATAAGCAATGAGCGGTATCTAGCAACACATCATTGCTACCCAAGTTACAAGAATATTGAACTCCAACATCACCTTTGTGACTATTAATTGTGACTCTCACAATATGTGACAATGTCCCTCTATCCATGACATCTAGATTGACCGATTGAGGCATAGACCGTGCCATCCTCGGTATAATCTATATCTTGAACTCCAAGTAGACTCACTCTAATCAAATGATAGCAATACGTAACCGAAACGTGGTCATGTCACATGGTTCAATTTCTATCATCAATAATAATGATACTCCTCGTCTATATAGGAGGGATAGATCTATCATACATCCCTCCACATAATTTGTTACATACTCAGTAATCGCCTTTATAGTCCACCCATTTACGGGTAACGTTTAACGAAGCCAAAGTATGTAACTCCTTATGTAGGGAACCATGGTGACTTCAGGTCTAAGGAATAATAGTCATACTAATAGCTACATTAGAAAGTATATGACACCCATATAATGATCCATGATACTTTCTCATGGCGGGTCATTCAGTATACATTCTCCAATGCATACCCATGTATCAACTTGATATCTCATATTCATGACTTGTGAGATCAAGTCATCGAGTTGACCTACATGCTAGTCTATACGCATTAACATTGTCCCTGAATGTTAATACTTGACTGGGAATAATTAAGAGTAGTGTTCTCTATATCATCTCATTATCGATTCAACCAATCGATTGATATAGATAAGAACCTTCTACTCAAGGACATTATTATACTTAGTTTATTTGGCACAAATACAAGTAAATATAATAACCATGCCTTTATAAATAGGAATATGATACAATAAAGTCCATACAACAATCATCACATGATTGACTCTAGGGCTTTCACTAACAAAGACTTGGCTTGGAAATTGTTTCTCAATGAAGTGTTAGTGAAAGCCCTAGAGTCAATCATGTGATGATTGTTGTATGGACTTTATTGTATCATATTCCTATTTATAAAGGCATGGTTATTATATTTACGTGTATTGGTGTCAAATAACTAAATATAATAATATCCTTGAGTAGTAGGTTCTTATCTATATCAATCGATTGGTTGAATCGATAATGAGATGATATAGAGAACACTACTCTTAATCATTCCTAGTCAAGTATTAACATTCAGGGACAATGTTAATGCGTAGAGACTAGCATGTAGGTCAACATGATGACTTGATCTCACAAGTCATGGATATGAGATATCGAGTTGACACATGGGTATGCATTAGAGAATGTATACTGAATGACCCGCCATGAGAAAGTACCATGGATCGTTATATGAGTGTCATATACTTTCTCATGTGACTATTAGTATGACTATTATTCCTTAGACCTGAAGTCACCATGGTTCCCTATATAAGGCGTTGCATATTTTGGCTTCGTCAAACGTCACCCGCAAATGGATGGACTATAAAGGCGATTACTGGGTATGTAACAAATTATGCGGAGGGATGTGAGTGATGTAGATGGGATCTATCCCTCCTATATGACGGGAGAGACATCGATATTCTTGATAGAGTGAGACCACGAAGTGCATGACCATGCCCAAATGAGTCAATATGAGATATTGAGCTCATTTGATTAGAGTGAGTCTACTTGGAGTTCAAGATTTAGATTGTACCGAGGATGACACGGTCTATGCCTCGATTGGTCAATCTAGATGTCAAGGATAGAGGGACATTGTCACATATTGTGAGAGTCACAATTAGTAGTCAGAAAGTTGATGTTGGATCTCAACATTCTTGTAACTTGGGTAGCAATGATGTTTTTGCTAGATATCGCTTATGTTCCTAAATCGGTTTAGGGACATTGCCAACGTTACAAGAACCTATAGGGTCACACACATAAGGGCAATTAGATGGAGATTAGGTTCATATGATGAACCGTGAGGATTAGGTTCATGGGATGAACCAAATTGGATTTAGAGTAATCCTAATTAGACTAATTGAGTTGGACTCAATTTGATTCAAGTGTTGAATGAGTCTAATTTATATTTGATTCATCAAATCAATTTAAATTAATGAATAGAGATTCATTAAATTAAATTGACTTGAGTCAAGTGGTTAGATTTGATCAACCATGGGAGATTAGAGGTCAAGTTTGACTTGACTTGAGAGGGAAGATGAAAGGTCAAGTTTGACTTAACCAAATGTCATGTCATGATGATCACTTGGCATGGCCGGCCAATGATGATGCTCCACATCATCATTGACTTTGTCAATTGGTGCCACATCATGAGGGAGACCAAGGGTCATGGGAGTTACATGCATGCATGTAACCCCCTCTCCATGAAGTGGCCAACCACTTTACTCCATGTGATGGAATTCATTTGGTGAGTTATTCCAACTTCATCTTCAACCTTGGATCAATTTCCCTCAAGCTCTCCTTCTTCTTCCTCATCTTGCCGAGACCTTCTAGGAGTGCTAGCACACTCAAGATTGTCTTTTCTCCACCTATTGCTTGTGTGGATACCAATAGAGGAGTGTGCACTTGACACTCTCGAGTTCCCAACCTTTGACGGCGGATTTGAAGGCGCGCTACGAGGGTAACATCCTTATCATGTAGATATAAGGTAGATCTAGGGTTTTATATAAACACATACATGTTTTATTTTTAATACATCTTCGCACGGCTCCGTGGCTAGGGCTTTCGAGGTTTCCGCAACGCAAAAAGCGGTTTTTGCGGCTCGGAAAACCCAACATGAAGGACTTAGGTGAAGCAGCCTATGTTCTTGGCATCAAGATCTATAGGGATAGATCTAGGAGATTGTTTAGCCTGAGTCAGAGTACATATATTGACAAGGTGCTTAAGTGTTTTGCCATGCAGAATTCCAAGAAGGGATTTCAGCCAATGTCACATGGTGTAAGTCTTTCGAAGACTCAATGTCCCTCTTCTACGGAAGAGAAACAATGCATGGATCAGATCCCTTATGCATCTGTTATAGGATCTATCATGTACGCCATGATTTGTACTCGCCCCAATGTCTCGTATGCTTTGAGCATGACGAGTAGGTACCAGTCAGATCCCGGTGAGTGTCACTAGATAGCAGTCAAGAATATTTTTAAGTACTTGAGAAGGACGAAAGAATATTTCTTGATCTTTGGAGGTGAGGAGGAGCTAGTTGTAAAGGGTTACAGCGATACAAGCTTCCAAACCGACAAAGATGATTCGCGATCGCAATCAGGGTATGTATTTTGTCTGAATGGTGGTGTTGTGAGCTGGAAGAGTTTGAAGCAAGACACAGTCGCAGATTCTATAACAGAAGTCGAGTACATTACTGCTTCGGATGCAGCAAAGGAGACAGTTTGGATCAGAAAGTTTGTTTCTGAGCTTGGTGTAGTTCCTAGTATTGTGAGCCCTATAGAGCTTTATTGTGACAACAACGGGGCTATAACACAGGCTAAGAAACCTCGTTATCACCAACATTCCAAACATAAACTACAGCGGTATCACCTCATTCGAGAGATCATCGATAGAGGAGATATACGGATATGCAGAGTAGATACTGATGTTAACATTGTGGATCCCCTGACCAAGGCTTTGGCACAGAGAAAGCATGATGGTCATACTAGGTCATTGAGTCTTAGAGATTACAGTGATTAGCACTAGTGCTAGTGGGAGATTGTTAGTGTCAATCATGAGATGTAGTGTCAATCATGAGATGATTGATTAGGGATCATGTGTATCATATTTCTTTAATAAAAGGCAATGATTGTTTATTATATTTACTTTATGCGTGTGCGAGCTAAAATAAATATAATAATATCCTTGAATAATAGGTTCTAATCTACAGTTTATCAATTGGTAGAATTGATTATGAGAAGCTGTAGAGAACACTATTCTTAATATTCCTAGTCAAGTATTAATATACAAGGGCAATATTAATACATTGAGACTAGCATGTAGGTCAATGGATGACTTGATCTCACAAATCATGGATATGTAATATCACATTGACACATGAGTATATATATTAGAGAATATATATATTGAATTGACCCGCCATGAGAAAGTATCATGGATCGTTATATGAGTGTCATATACTTTCTCATGTGACTATTGGTATGAATAGTCCTTAGACCTGAAGTCACTACGGTTCCCTACATAAGGAGTTATGTACTTTGGTATCGTCTAACGTCACACCGTAACTGGGTGCACTATAACAGCAATCACTAGATATGTAACAAATTATGCGGAGTGATATGAGTGATGTAGATGAGATCTATCTCTCCTATATGACAGGAGTGATATCTTTGGCCTCTTGATAGAGTAGGACCACGAAATGCATGGTCATGCTTAAATGAGTCAATATGAGATATTGAGCTCATTTGTTTGAGTGTGTCTACTTGGGGATCAAGAAACATAAAGATCGATAAGGGGATGACACGGTCTATGTCTCATTGATCGATCTAAGATATCAGAGATAGAAGAACACCGTCATACATGATAATAATCACAGAAAGGTTGTCGGATCTCGATGATCTTGTAACTTGGGTAGCAATGATGTATTGCTAGATGTCGCTCATTGCTTATGTATCTAAAAGGGGTTTTAGATACATTGCCAACATTACAAGAGCCTATAGGGTCACATACAAATGACATTCTATTTTGGAGATGATCTCTTTTAGTTGGACTAAAAGGACAATTGAGCATGTGGCCAAGATTTGAGTTAGACTCAAACTGGTTAAACTTGAGTTAGACTCAAGTTGAACCATGGAAGATGATTCATCATCATGTATGATTAATTTGATTAATCATGCATAGGAATAATAAAGGGCTTGGTATTCATGATGAGAATTAAAAGAAGGGAATATCAAGAGTCTTGGTATTAAGAGAACTCTTAATGGGGAGATAATGACATTGATGGCTATGGATTAAAAGGGCCTTTTTGGTGTTCAACGTTGATGACAATTTTGTGTGTGGCTTTTTTTGTTTTGGGTGTGCAAGCCAAAAGGGCCAAGAGAGAAAGTGTTCTCTCATCTCCTCCTTCCTCTCCTTCTTCTTCCAAAAGAGTTCTTGGCATTTTGCTAGGGGTTGCTAGCACAACATGACTCCAAAGCTAGTGTGGGTGTTAGTGTTGGTGCAATCGGCCCAGGTCACGATTGACCAGGACTCGAGTTTGACTCTAGTGATGTTTTGATGTTCGACAAAAATATATGACAATGTAATTGTCATGGGAAAGTCCAAGTCTTGGGTACTTGGCATATAAAGTCCAAGCATGGATCTTGGCATTTGAGAAGTCCAACATGGGTTGGCAAGGGAAAGTCCAAGTTTGAGTCTTGGCATGAGAAGTCCAAGGGGTTTGATATTGGCTGCGTAAAGT
The DNA here is from genome assembly GCA_025175895.1 of Wurfbainia villosa. Classification (NCBI taxonomy): domain Eukaryota; kingdom Viridiplantae; phylum Streptophyta; class Magnoliopsida; order Zingiberales; family Zingiberaceae; genus Wurfbainia; species Wurfbainia villosa. The sequence goes on along the minus strand of CM046001.1, from coordinate 77,261,488 downwards.
CCAAGCGGGAGTCTTGGCAGCATAAGTCCAATGGTTGGCGGCGTAAAGTCCAAGCGGAGTCTTGGCGGCGTAAGTCCAATGTGCCTTGGCGGTGTAGACACCGTTAGCATGACATAGCCGATGGAAGCACCGAAGGCTAGCGCGATGGATGAACAAGTCATGGATGACTTGGAGGGATCAGAGGCATGAGGTGATGGAGGTGGCTAGAAGGCAGGTCTAGGCTAAGGGTGGTCTAGCAAGTATGGGAACCATACTTGGGTTAAAACCTCATGTTTGAGGTGTGCGGTCGGCCGGTGCCATGTGCGATCGGTGGGACCGAATCAACTAGGGTTTGGCTGCGAGTTATGGCCTAGCGATCATGCGAGGTGGGCGGCGATCGGTGATGGCTCAGCGATCGTGATCCCCACATCATCGATCGGTGCTCGAAAATCGGCCACGCGAATGGAGTCGAGACTCGACTGGTCGAGTGAGGACACCATCAGTCGACTGATGGGTATGATCAGTCGACTGATGGTAGATCCGTTGGACTTATCCAGCGTGGATCAGCCGTTGTCTCCGCGACAACAAATTGATGGCATCGATCGTGATGGTCCCAATCAGTCGACTGATCGACTTTTTCCAGCATAGGTTGAAGCTATAAAAGGAGCTCGTGATGGAGGAAATTGGCATGGTTCTTTGAGGCGATTTGGGGCGAGTTGCTGCTGCAATTCAGGGTCTCCAAGTGCTACTCGATCAACCTAGCGATCAAGCATTCAAGAGCATTTGTAAAGTGTTTTTCTTTACTAGTTTTGCTTTGTATTTCATTGTATTTGCTTGTAGCTTTTGATTATTGTTGTAATCATCTTGTACGAGGTTTCTCCACCTCCGGATTGTTCCGAGAAGGAGTGTTTATTATAGTGGTGTGTGATTGTTATCGCTAGGGTTCGTACGAACCCGATCCGTAGAGTAGGAACCATTCGGTTCCAAACCACGTTATATCCTTGTGTTAGCGTGTTGTTCATTTCGTTATCGTTATTACTTTCATTTCTATTCCGCTGCGTACTAACGAAATTGTAGAGACGAACACGCAATCAAATTTCATCTACAAACGCGAAAGAATTCCATTGACGCTATTCACCCCCCCTCTAGCTTCCAAACGATCCCTAACAAGTGGTATCAGAGCCGGGTTGCTCTTCAACGGATTAACAACCGGGAGCAAGACGCTAGAGGGTGAAGATGGAATTTCAAGACAAGCTTGGATGGGATATCAACACTCCACCGCCATACGACCGAGAAGATTTTCCGACGTGGAGAGCAAGAATGGAAACATTCTTGATGATGAACATAGAGGATTGGTTCATCCTCATTGAAGGCCTTGAACCCCCTAGGGATAAGAAGGGAAATGTCCTAAAATTGAAAAAGTGGACCCAAGAGCAACGCCAAAAGCTTAAGACCGAAGTTAAGGTAACGAAACTTTTGGAAGATTTAATTCCTAATGATATTTTGTGCAAGCTAGGGGATTACATGTATGCCAAGGAGCTATGGAGGAAATTGGCAAGATTCCATGAAGAGAGTTCATCCTCAAGTGAAAGTGAGGAATCGGAAGTTGAGATGGAGTTAACTTCCGGATCGGAGAAAGAAGAGGTGGAAGAAGTGGAAGGAGCATCCACTTCTAGGATTGAGGAGGAAAGATCATCCTCTACACCGGAGCAACCTCAAGAAGAGCCTTCAACATTCGATCAAGATGAGGAAGCTCAAAATTTAACTCCGGCACCTTCCACCACGGACCTAGGTAACTCGAGCATTTCAAATAATAATAAAATTCATATAATGTGCTTTGAGTGTAGGGAGTATGGGCATTACAAGAGAAAATGTTCAAAGAAGATTAGGAAAGCTCCACCGACACAAATAGTCAATGAAACCGGTGTTCCCAATGCCAAGAAAAGCAAGGAGCAAGTCATTTGCTTCAAGTGTCGGCAACCGGGGCATTACCGAAATCAATGTCCTAGGGGGAGCAAAAAGACCCAAGAAGGAGCTATACATGTAGGGGGAGCCTCCAAGGCAAACTCTAAGGTATATTTCAATAATGCATCTTCTAAATTTAAAAGTCAAAAGCATGCTAAGAATTTTAATTCTCTTGCAATTTGCCATGAAAAGCATGCTAATAGAAATAAATACTTTTGTTTAGGTGCTAAGAGCGTTCACTTAGGAAATAAGAAGAAATTTGGGACTAATGTCCCTAAAAATATATTACCTAAGGAAAGCATTAAGAAAATAGGAGAACATCTAGGCTTTAATGCTAAGGAATCTAGACATATGCCTAAAAATAGAAATATCTCAAGAGAAAATGAAAATCAAAAATTGAGATATTAGAAAAGGAAAATCAAGCCTTGAGGTCAAGGCTTGAAAAACTTGAAAAGACCCTCAACATTATGCAAAATCAAATGCAAGGGTCAATTGGTCAAACTTTTAGGTCAAATAATCAAAGTCAACAAGTAGGACCTCAAAGACAAAAGTCAACCAAAGGCAAGAAGGGTTTGGATCAAAAACCTAAGCCTAAGGTGGCTTACTATAGTGTTCCATTTGATTATGGAACACAAACTAGGTCTAGGAAGACCAAGGTCAATAGGGAAGTCATCTCTAAGGTTGACCAAGGTAGGTGCCTAGTGGCTAGGGTTTCAAAGAAACCTAGGGTGGCCACTAAGAAGGTTATTGGGAGGTAATCCCTAAGGATAACCTAGGCAAGACCCAAATGACCAAGGCTAATAAGCCTAGGAGGGTCATTAGGAAGGTATCTAGGGAGGTTATCCCTAAGGAATACCTAATTAACCCTAGGAGCTCAAATCGGTTTTGGGTTCCTAAGAGCGTGATTGATTCACGCTAAGATGGGTTTAGGGTGTGTCAACCTTGATTGGATGGGTAGTTAACTCAACCATGGCAAAGGTGGCATGTTAGGTCATTTTCAAGGTTATGGTTACCTTGGAAATACATTTGAGTCTTAATCCTAAAAGTTTTAGGATGTGCCAATATTACTTGAGAAGTTTGATAAAATGATCAAAATTGGCACAATTTAGGTTTAGAGGTTAGTGTGACATTTTGGGTTTTTGGCACACTTGGGAAAATTTAGGTTAATATGGCAAAATATACTTAATTATATCAAATGGCAATTAATATTAAAATTTAGGTATTACCATACCTATATGTTTTATTTGCCATGCCTTGATTGCCATATGCCATGACATCATTTTTTTTAATCATTTTTATAGGTCATGATTATGCTTAGGTTTAAGGTTTTAAATGTCATGTGTTTTTAAATTCTATCATATGCCATGACATCATGATCATTGGCCATGTTTTAATAATGCTATTATTTCTGCCATGATCATACATTCATGCATTAACTTGATTAAAATTGATTTAAGGACTATGGCATGACTTGAAGTCTCATTTATAAGGGAATCAAGTAGAGTTGTTTTAGAAGATGCATGAAACCCTAGTTTAGGGAGAACAAAACTCACATCTCACATCTAATTGACATGTATGTGTATTTATACACCATAGACACATGTGAGATATTAGGATATGAGTTAAGTTCAAGGTGCATAACTTTTGCATCTAGATGAACTAAAACTCATCTAATTCTATTTGTGGATCATTGGGAAAGCTTGTGTACTAGTCATGTACATTGAGCCCAAGGAATATGATCCAAAATAAGGTTTTGAAAACATTCTAAAATCATTTTGAAAAACCTTGGTGAAGTCTATCTTTTGATAGCAATCACCATTGATGAGATTGATACAAAGTGAGCCAAAAACTTAGAAGTTTTCTTCACTTTTGAATTTTGTATCAATTTCGATATTGTATGGGTAAAATATTTTTCAAACATTTTTCACCTATTGTATTGGTCATAAGTATTATACGTACCAAATTTCGTGATTTTTCGATATACGTATAATTATTTATGATTTTCTGAAATTCAACTCTGATAATTGAAATTCGGAAATTTCAGTTATCAGTCGACTGCTATTGGTGGCAGTCGACTGATGGAGGTGCCAGTCGACTGATTTCTGAATCACTCGACTGATTGCCTGATTTCGGGATAACCAAGGTTGTTTAACCCGATTTCAGCTGCGGTTAAGGTCCCTAACCACTCATAACCCTAGGATATGCTTTGGGAAGCATGATGAAGGGTGAAAATCCATTGGATATGGATTAGGAGAGGTGTTTAGGGTTTGTATCAATGTTAAGGTGTTGGAAAGTTCAATGTTGAATTTCTAACCTTAATTTTGATGGTTTAAAGTTCCTATTGGCTTAGGGACTTCCCAAGGACATTGTTGGTGCAATGGTCAAGGGGGAGCAAGCCTTTAGAGGGAGGTATCCATCTTGGGATGATGGATGTGTTTTTCTCCTTGAAGAGGAGAAGTTATTGGGAGAATATGACATTAATTGGGAAATTGATGAGACTTTTGAGAGACCCAATTTGGAAATTGGGAGAGTGTATAGGATTGTCTCTCTTGAGTGATATGGGACTTATCACTAGGAAGATGGTAGGCATCCTAGATATTTTTAGACCATGGGGGAGATTGTAAGATCTCATTGGGACATGAGACTTTGATCTCCTTGGAGATAATCTTTTTGATGTTAGTCAAAAAGGGGGAGAATGTTACATTTGGAGAATGTTTAAGTTTACCAATTTGGAATAATTGGCAAGGGATTTGAGTTAGTGTTCTAACTCAATGTTTTGTTTGGTTTTTGTCAAACATCAAAAAGGGGGAGATTGTTGGTGCAATCGGCCCAGGTCACGATTGACCAGGACTCGAGTTTGACTCTAGTGATGTTTTGATGTTCGACAAAAATATATGACAATGTAATTGTCATGGGAAAGTCCAAGTCTTGGGTACTTGGCATGTAAAGTCCAAGCAAGGGTCTTGGCATTTGAGAAGTCCAACATGGGTTGGCAAGGGAAAGTCCAAGTTTGAGTCTTGGCATGATAAGTCCAAGGGGTTTGATATTGGCTGCGTAAAGTCCAAGCGGGAGTCTTGGCAGCATAAGTCCAATGGTTGGCGGCGTAAAGTCCAAGCGGAGTCTTGGCGGCGTAAGTCCAATGTGCCTTGGCGGTGTAGACAGATTAGCATGACATAGCCGATGGAAGCACGAAGGCTAGCGCGATGGATGAACAAGTCATGGATGACTTGGAGGGATCCGAGAGGCGTGAGGCTGATGGAGGTGGCTAGAAGGCTTAGGTCTAGGCTAAGGGTGGTCTAGCAAGTATGGGGGAACCATACTTGGGTTAAAACCTCATGTTTGAGTGCCATGTGGGCGATCATTGGACCGAGTCAACTAGGGTTTGACTGTGGGTAATGGCCTAGCGATCGCCGAGAGTGGCGCGATCGTGATGGCTCAGCGATCGTGATCCCCACATCGATCGTGGTGCTCGAAAATCGCCGCGAGATGGAGTCGAGACTCGACTGGTCGAGTGAGGACTCCATCAGTCGACTGATGGGTATGATCAGTCGACTGATGGTAGATCCGTTGGACTTATCCAACGTGGATCTAGCCGTTGTCTCACGACAACAGTGGCATCAGTCGACTGATGGTCCCGATCAGTCGACTGATCGACTTTTTCCAGCACAGGTTGAAGCTATAAAAGGAGCTCGTGATGGAGGAAATTGGCATGGTTCTTTGAGGCGATTTGGGGCGAGTTGCTGCTGCAATTCAGGGTCTCCAAGTGCTACTCGATCAACCTAGCGATCAAGCATTCAAGAGCATTTATAAAGTGTTTTTCTTTACTAGTTTTGCTTTGTATTTCATTGTATTTGCTTGTAGCTTTTGATTATTGTTGTAATCATCTTGTACGAGGTTTCTCCACCTCCGGATTGTTCCGAGAAGGAGTGTTTATTATAGTGGTGTGTGATTGGCATCGCTAGGGTTCGTACGAACCCGATCCATGGAGTATGAACCATTCAGTTCCGAACCACGTTATATCCTTGTGTTAGCATGTTGTTCATTTCGTTATCGTTATTACTTTCATTTCTATTCCGCTGCGTACTAACGAAATTGTAGAGACTAACACGCAATCAAATTTCATCTACAAACGCGAAAGAATTCCATTGACGCTATTCACCCCCCCTCTAGTTTCCAAACAATCCCTAACAGTTAGTGTGGATACTATAGATACACTGTTATCCTTACCGTATTGAGATCCGACAGTGTTTGGAAAAGCGGGATTGCGAAGGGCACGCACCGAAGGTATATTCCTCCTTTAGATAAGATCTAGACTAGATTAAAGAAAACGATTTATATAGTTTTGCATGGATCTCTAGTGGGATCTAGTATAATTATTGTTTCCGCTACGGTTGTGCGAAGTATTTGCCCGCGATGTTGTGAACATCAGATCCGGAGTTTTTCCCAACACTGGTACCTTCTTCTTAGCCAATTTTGGACACTTACTCTTGTAATGCCCTTTCTCCTTACACTCAAAACAAATTATGTGATTTTTATTATTGATTACATTGCTTGAGTTACCTAGGGTGGTGGAAGCCTCTTGATCTTCACTTCTCCCGGATGTAGATGCTTCTTCTCGTTCTTGTTTCGGGGTGGAAGACCTCTCCTCCCCCTGAATGCTAAAGGTGGAGGTTTCCTCTAAGTCATCCACATCTTCGAATGTTGATGGCAATTCTTCAACATCCTTGGATCCGGATGTTGATGGACATTCTTCCTCGGCCTCCTTCTCATGGACCAATGTGGGTTCTTCATGAAATTTGACCACCTTGTCCCATAGGTCCTTAGCATCCCTATAATTACCTAATCTAGACCAAATATAGTTAGAAATCAAATCACTTAGCAATTTGATTACCTTGAGATTTGTCTTAAAACCCTTGATTTGGTCCTTATTCCATATCGTCTTTTCAATTTGCCTATTGTCTTCATCCCTAGGCATTTCGAAACTATTTTCTAAAATTAGCATTAAATCGAAATCGATTTCGAAGTATACCTCCATCCTTTTCTTCCACCAAGAAAAATTTCCATCGAATTTCGGTGGACGGATGTTGGAATCGGCCATCTTGTCGTGCTTGTGTTGGCGGTTAGTCCTCGACAAGCTCCTCGCTCTGATACCACTTGTTGGAGGATCGGTGGCCGGCTAGAGGGGGTGAATAGCCCTTTTCGTGTAGATGATGGAATTTGTTCGTTCGTCGCATGCTTGTCTACAATATTCATTAATACACAGTGAAAAAAATAGTAATACGAATACAAGACACACAAGAACAAATACAACATGATATACGTGGTTCGGAACCTTAGGGTTCCTACTCCACGGGGTGAGCTCAACGAGCTCGTGTTATGCACACGACACTAACAACAACTCCTTCTCGATAACACGTCGAAGGTGGAGAAATCTTGTACAAGTAATTATACTAAGTAATACAAGTAAAGAATACTTTACAAAACTTCGCTTTGATCACTTTCTTGTTGCTTGCTTTGGATTGCTCTTGAAGGTCTAGAATGCAGTAGTAATTCCCCTCCAAAATCACCCCAAAATCTCTTGTAAAATCCTCCATCTCAAGCTCTATTTATAACCTGCATCGAGCTGATTTGAATGCTTGCTTGTTTGGTTGCTTGGGTTGTACTTGAAGACCCTGAATTGCATCAGCAAATCGCCTCAAATTGCCTTAAGAACCGTGGCCAAAAACCTCCCCTTCGTGCTCCTTATAAAGCTGTAACTCGGACTGATTTTCGCCTAGCAGTCGACTGCTCATACCCATCAATCGACTGCTCCTGTAGCTGTTGTCTCACAACGACTTAATCCACACTGGGAAAACTCTAACGGATACCCTGACAGTCGATTGTCATTACCATCAGTCGACTGCCAAGCTCGTAACTGACTGCTCAGTCGTCTACCGAGCTTTCTATGCTCGTGACCAAAACCATCAATCAACTATCCTACATAGTAGTCGACTGCTCAAAGCTAGCAGTAGACTGCCAAGGCTACGCGGTCGCAGTCGAACGCCAGTCGACTCACAGCAGTCGACTCGTCATAATACCAGTCGACTTCCCAGAGTCGACTCGACTGCCAAGTGTCAAAACACTTGACCAGTCGACTGGTCCATAACCCCCAATCGACTGGTCCATAACCCCCAGTCGATTGCTAAACCTTAACTATGAGGTTTACCCCAAGTATGATGCCCTCATATTTGCTAGACCACCCTTAGTCAAGACCTAAGCCTTCTAGCCACCTCCATTAGCCTCATGTCTATTGGATCCCTCCAAGTCATCCATGACTTGTTCATCCATACGCTAGCCTTCAGGTGCTTCCATCGGCTATTGTCATGCTAACTGGGTCTACACTACTAAGGTACATTTGGGCTTACGCTACCAAGACACACACTTGAACTTTACGTTGTCAAATATTGGACTTACGCTGCCAAGACTATTGCTTGGACTTTACACTACTAATATCACATCCTTGGACTTCCCAAATGTCAACTCCATGTTGGACTTTCTAAATGTCAAGACCCATGTTTGAGCTTTCCAAATGCCAAGACTCATACTTGGACTTTCCATGTCAAGTACCCATGACTTGAACTTTCCTTGTCAAGTATCCATGACTTGGACTTTCCATTGCTAAGTACCAATGACTTGGACTTTTCTTGTCAAGTGTCCATAACTTGGACTTTTCATTGTATGGTCAACCCCAAGTCAACCATATAGTTAACCCATTGTTAAACAATAGTCAACCCATTGTTAAAGATCAAAATATTACTCTAGTCAAACTGGAGTCTGGTCAATCGTGATATGGGTCGATTGCACCAACAATCTCTTTTTTTTTCATGTTTGACAAAAACCACAAAAACCTTAAACAACAAAACCTTTGAGTTAGGCCACCTAAATCAATCCAATCAACCTCTCCCAATTCCGGGCAATCACAAATTCTCCCCCTTTTTGACATATATCAAAAAGGCTCACCCCAAGAGTATCAATGTCTCATATCCCAATGAAATCTTACAATCTCTCCCTTGGTCCAAAAACATCTAGGATGCCTTCACTCTTCCTAGTGATAAGTCTCATATCACTAAATGAGTGACAATCCTTATTTCTTCAAATTCTCCTCCTTATGAGGAAAAACACATACATCATCCCATGATGGATAACCTTCCCCTAAAGACTTGTTCCCCCTTGACCATTGCACCAACAATGTCCTTGGAGAGTCCCTAAGGCTATAAGAACACTAAATTATCAAAATTAAGGGCAAAAGTTCAAACTTAAACTTTCACACACCTTAAAAATTGATTCTCACCCTAAACAACTCTTCTAATCCTTATCTAATGGATTTTCACCCTTCCAATGCTTTTCAAAATATATCCTAGGGTTAGGAGCAGTTAGAGTAGCCTAACATGGCTGAAACATGGGTTAAACAACTTTATTTACCTGAAATCAGCATTGGTAGTCGACGCAGTCAGAAACTAGTCGACTGTCCTTGACTCTAGTCGACTGTCATTCATGGCAGTCGATTGATTTCTGCAAATGCAAAAATCTAATTTTCATAAATGAGATTCAGAAATTCATAAGTAAATATACGTAATTTGAAAAATCATGAAACTTCATACGTATAATACTTATGTCAATCATTATGGGTGAAAAATATTTGAAAAATAAAATACTCATAAAATAGTGAGATTGATAAAAGTTCAAAAACAAAGAAAATTTCAATATTTTGAGCCTACTTTGTATCAACTTCATCAATGGTGACTTCTATCAAAAGATAAACTACACCAATATTTTTCAAAGTGATTTTGAAATGTTTTTTAAAACCTTATATTGGATCTTTATCTATGAGTCAATGCACATGACTTACACATTAACTTTCCACATGATCCATAAATAATATTAGATGAGTTTGAGTTCATCTAGATATAAAAATTATACACCTTGAATTTAACTCATTTTCCTAACATCTCACATGTGTCTAAAGTGTATCAGTACACACACATGTCAATTTTGATGTGAGTGAGTTTTGTTCTTCCTAATTTAAGATTTCATATATTTTTCTAAGCAACACTATTTGATTCTCTTATATATGTGGCTTCAAATCATGTCATAATCCTTAGATCAATTTTAATTAACTTAAATGCATGAAATATGATCATGACATATAATGATAGCATAAATAAACATGTGCCAAAAATCATGATGTCATGACATACAAATGAAACTAAATATACATGACATTAAAAATAGACCTAAGTATTATTATGACATATAATATGATTTAAAGAGAAATATGATGTCATGACATGATATATGACAAAAAAATCATGACAAATAAAATATAAATGTATAATAATACTTAAGTTTTAGTATTAATTTCCATTTGTTAGGATTAAACCCATTTTGCCATAATAACCAAATTCTCCTAAGTGTGTCAAAAATCTAGAATGACACACTTAGACCTCTAAACACAATTGTGCTAATTTGATCAATTTTTCAAAATTTTCAAATTTAATTGGCACATCCTAAACTCATTTAGGATATAAATCCAACCTTATTTCCAAAGTATCTAATAACCTTGGAAATAACCTAAAGTGTCAATTTTTTTATGGTTAGATTAACTATCCATTCATTCAAAGGTTGACACAACCTAACCCATCTAGCGTGAATCGATCACACTCCTAGGAATCTAATACCTATTGGAGTTCTTTGAATTTACAAGGTATTCACTAGGGATAACTTCCCTTAATACCTTCCTAATGACTCTTCTAGGCTTTGAAGCCTTAGTCATTTGGATCTTACCTAGGCTAACTCTAGGGGTAACTCCCCTTGTAACCTTCTTAGTGGTTTCCTTAGGTTTTCTTGAAACTTTAGCTACTAGACACACAACATGGTTAACCTTAGGGATGACTTTCCTAGTAACCTTTGTTTTCCTAGATCTATGGATGATTCCATAATTGAATAGAATACTATGATAGGTCTCCTTAGGCTTAGATTTGTGATTCAAACCTTTCTTGTCCTTAGATGATTCTTGTTTTCTAGACCGTGATTTTTTTTCACTTGACTCTCGAATTGAATTTTATATTTTCCCAAGAGTCTTATCTAATTTCTCAAGTTTTAACCTCAACATTTGATTTTCTAACTCCAATTGTCTAATTTTTAAATTTTCATTTAATATATTAACTTAATTATTGAAGGGGATTTCTTGGATAATTTTGATATACTTTAACATTTCCTCTAGTATGTATAAATTGATTTGCACTATCCAAGTTGAATAGTAAAATACAAGTTTTCTTAGCATGCACCTTGTGAATCAATTTTCTTCGCATCAAGAGGGAAAGAGTCAAGGATGCATAAGTATGGTCGCATAGAGAAATTTCTCCAAGCAACTGTCTAATTAGTTCAAATTAAATATAGAACGTGACAAAAAAAAAAGCAATATCAAAATGTAATAATTGTAATTTATAACAAAGATGAAGAAAAGGTAGCTTGAGATATAATTTATTATGGTGTGTCATGCTTTATATATATATATATATATATTCTTAGTTAAGATGAACATATTTCTTTTGCTTCATAAAATAATTTCCTTCTTGATAAACAAGTGTTGGATGTCCTGATTTTTCAATTCTCTAAGTAATTTTAAAATATATTTTTTATTTTTCTATATCAGTTAATTAATTAGTTACTTCACACAGTACATAGTGTATTGTTTAAAGAATATAATAAATAAAGAATAGTTGTCCATGAAATAAAGCAAGAAAGAAATATTCTTTATTAATTTGAAATAGTTATTCCATAAAAATAAAAATCTATTTGAAATAACTATTACGTGGAGAACATATAATCTTATTTTTAAGATAGAAGAATGCCTCCTCTATCTGATTTAGTTTGGAAATTAAAACATAGAAACAAAATGGCAGAATGATCGACAAGATTCAATCTTGGTCATTAACATATGCGAAATTAATATCCTGTCACATTTGTTTGATTCTTCTGAAGACTCGAGATAAAAGCAAATTATGAGCAGGAGGCGAAGGATTCTCAGATTCAGATTCAGACAACACAGCAGTGCGCTCCACACCCGATCTGATTTACATGGGCCGGGGGAGGCCCAAAGGAAAAAATGTCCCCCCCCCCCCGATTCCGGGAGTCCCCCCACCGTTGGATGTCATTTCCGCGGGTTCTCTGTCGCTTTCAACGCACCACGTTGCCATATTCGCCACGACCGAGGCGATACATTGGCATTGGCGTCGGTCGCATGCACTGCTCGTCGTTATTTATTCCTCCTTCCCTGGCTCCCCACTTCGCTTCTCCCGTGCCCAACTAATTAATCGAATTAATTGAAAAAGGCAAGACACGGGGGGGTGGGAAAAAAAAGAAGAAGAAAGCAAGCAAAACCCGAAACCAACCCCCTTCTTCTTCATCTCTCTCTCTCTCCGGATCCGTCCCGGAAACGAAAAGAAAAAGAAAAAGAAAAAGAAAAATGGAAAGAAAATTAGAAGACCAAACCAAGAACCGGAGCTTCAAACCCTAACCCTAGGTTCCCCGCCTTTCCTCCCCCCCCTCTCCTATCGCCTTCTTCTCCCTTCCCCCCTTCAGGTCTCGCCCTAGGCGAGCTTGCCTTCCTCCACCACTACAATTCCGGGGATGTCGCGCTGATGCCCCCGGGTCGTGATGAAGGGTAAAGGCACAGACCTCCCTTCCAACGCCGCCGAGAACCCTTCCTCCACCCCCTTCCCTCCCTCCGGCTTAGATCTTTTCTCCCAGGCGCGGAAGGCGCTCTTCGTCCGTTGCCCCTTCGATGGCGAGGAGTCTACGCCTAGGGTTCCGACGCTCCCTTCGCGTTTGGCCTCTTTCCTAGCGCGCGCCTCCGAGAGCCACAAGAAGCAAAGAAAGGTCGCGGGGGAGAACGCTGAGAAGCCGTCGACGCCTGGTAAGCCGCCCACAGTATGGGATGAGACTGAAGAGTACTTTCGGCCACTCACTCTGTCTGAGGTCGACTTACTGGTTCCGACACTCGAGTTGGGTCCAGGTTTCGTAGACTCTTGCCTATCCATGCCAGTTCTTGGAAATTGGGCGGAGCTTAGCAAGACAGTTGGGGAATCGGAGCCTTCTGCCCCGCAATTGAATTCAGTTTCATTGCCTGAGAAAGAACAAATCTCAGAGCTTCAACCAGTGGAGGCAGCGAAAGTTCAGGATGGCCAGAAGGTGCCTCTTGCTGAAGTAGATGGGAGTGCTGCTCCTGGAGGCGGTGCATCATTAACTGAAGTTGAAGAAGAAAATGACCATAGTTTATCATTTCATTGGCTTCTGGGTTCAAAGGAGCGTTTCAATCTCACGTCTCAGCGTCCAAACAAGAATCGGAAGCTCCTGGGTGGAGATGCTGGCTTGGATAGGTTGCTACTGCTTCCTCATTCACATTCAGGAGCTGAAATATGTGATGCATGTTGCACTGCAGAGAGTAAAGTGAAGTCGAATAAGTTGCTTCACTGTCATTCTTGCAAGGCTTTGGTGCACCAGAAATGCTATGGGGTAAATGAGGCTTTGGATGGAGCTTGGGTTTGTTCTTGGTGTAAGCATTTGGAGAAAGCAAGTAAAGTCATACAGGGAAGGCCATGTTTTCTTTGTCCTAGGGAAGGTGGAGCGATGAAAGAACTAAAAATTGGTCCATCTGGTTACCCTAGTGATTATGGTACCTTTGTGCACCTGTTTTGTAGTCTGTGGACACCAGAAGTGTTCGTTGAAGACACTGCATCAATGCATTTGGTTACGAATGCTGGCAGCATAGATGATAATCGGAGGAGGTTGGTCTGTCATTTATGCAAGGTGAAGCATGGTGTATGTGTAAGATGCAGCCATGGTAATTCTATTCGTTGTTTCCCTTGTTGCTCTTTGATGCTAACATATAGCTTGATGTCTTATTTCTAATAGTTAGGCTATGTTTTCTACGAGGGAGTGAATTTGTGAGCGATATAGAATAAGACTGGCGAAATAAATTTAGAGGAAAAGGATAATGGGCTGTATCCTTCGTTTGTGTCTTCTTTGGAGGAAAGAATCAAGAGATTAATTTTTCCCACCATTTTTTTTGGAGGGAAAGAAAGAGTGAGGGAATTTAAATTTAAATGTTTTTCTAAGTGCCCTGATGAGTGCTTGGTTTATAAATTTAATAGATTCAAAGAGAGGATAGAGACTTGTAGTGGTTTATTTTGTTTCCAATCCTTTTTTGTACTAGGGAAGAAAGAAAATGGGAACAAAGTTTATACGCTTCCAATCCTGTTATGTAATAGGGAAGAAAGTGGGAGGGAATGAAAATCATATGTTGTTAAAATGATTAAAAAGACCAGTTTAGCCATGGCGTGAATCCTGCCTTTTGTGATTAAAGTGTAGATAATTTTGATTTTAAATCACTTCACTACCAGCACTTCTTTTAGTTTTGAGGTTTTTTGCTTGGGATAACATTATGCTTCTGATTTCTCCAACTGCTTTTTCTTCCCTTAATTTTCCTCCAAGTCACAACACTTTTTGAAGGCTTCTTCTACCTTTTCTCTAATTTCTTTCTTTGTTTCATTCAAATTTCTCTCCCACTAAATAGGACCCAAGTGGTCAATGAAGTCTTACACGACTAGTTTGATTAAAGCATAGCTTATACTACGCTAAGAGCCATGCTGTTGTTGACTAATTCTATTTTTCTGTTAGACTTGTCAGTAGGTAGAGCTGTCAAATGGATTGACTCATGGCAGGACGGATCAACCCGTCATAAATCCAACATTTAGCGGGGAGGGACGGGCTGACCTGCGATTCTGGTAGATTGAGAAATCAACAACCCAACACAAGGCGGGTTGTCATTTCCTATATTAATTGAAATAGTAGTGACAAAGTAATTATAAACTAATTAGAGTATATCAAAAAAATTTATTAGAGTACTTAAATTAAATATTTTTTTATTATTTTCTCTAACTTCTCCTACACTTTATACCGAGTTGTATGTGTGATAGAAGAAGTTTGTGATTATGAGCTTGTTAGTATCAAAATATTAGTAAAAAATCTTAAACAATTTTTCTTTCATAAGTTTTATCTTTTTTTGATATTTCTCAACTCGCGGGCCAACCCAAGCCCTATGTGGGCCAACCCGTTTAGACCCGCAACCCGCAATCTGCCCAAGTTGATTTGTTTAGGCCCCTCAAAATGACAGGGTTGATAAAATTTCAATCCAATTCGTTTAAATTACTTGGTGGGGCAGGCCAATCCAGCGGGCCTAATCCAATTTGATGACTCTATCTGTAGGAACTAATTTGATTTAATTTGTTTCTACTGGGGTTCATTGGGGCTGACTGCTTCACTTTGTTTAGAGTGAGCAGTGTGTGACAGATGCTTCCAATATGGTCAGGATGTAAGGAAACTCTAAGGATCAATTTGTAGATTTGGCACGGAGTGGTAGTTCCTATATCCAGCATGATATTTCGAATATCCAGCATGTTATTGTCCAAAGATCAATTTGATTCATAAACAGTAAAAATGTTTTAAACAACTGCTGCAAGAACCAGATACTTTTAGCATTGAGATGGATATTGTTCAGGGTGTCATATCTTGGTTGGTTTGCTTTGTTTTGACTCAGTTGACTATGTCTTGAGCCACCACAAAAGCCATTGTTTATCCATAAATTGATACAAATTCTCTGTTGGGTCCAAGGTCTAGGGGTGCTCAACATTTGTTTAAAATGAAAACCCAAACCAAATTATATCCCATTGAAAGCTCGCTTTGGTTTGATTTTTATCAAATTGGTCTGTTTGGCTTGATTGTGGCATAACAAAATCTTGGTTTAGTTTGATTGATTGCAAACTAAATTCAATAAAAAATCTGTTTTTAAAGCTACAATAATTTATATTTGACATTTGAATTCATTTCAAATAACACAAGGTTTACAGTTTATATAAAAAAGTTGCAATATTACAATTT
Source organism: Wurfbainia villosa (assembly GCA_025175895.1). Taxonomy (NCBI): domain Eukaryota; kingdom Viridiplantae; phylum Streptophyta; class Magnoliopsida; order Zingiberales; family Zingiberaceae; genus Wurfbainia; species Wurfbainia villosa. Next base: position 77,245,564 of record CM046001.1, on the reverse strand, counting down.
ATTTTAGGGTGTTATTGTCTTTTTAATATTTGGTCAACAAACAGTAACAATTGTTAAAATTTTAAAACTTGTGATGTTCGATCCATATTGCTTACACCTGAACTGGATTTTACCGTAGTCTTTTTGACAAAGAATTGCAATTATTAAGTTCTAAAAATTATGATGTTTAGACGCATACCAAGTCAATCCGAATTTGATCAAACCAACCCGATAAATTTGGTATGATTTCAGTGCAATTTGATTTTGGTTCAAGTCAGTTTGGTTCAGTTGGAACCAAATGGACACACACACGAAGATGCCTTTTATTTTACAGATAGCATGAAGAGTTATTTTTTGAACACTTAAGATTGTCTTGCTACCATTAATGAGCTCTACCAGTCTCTTGGTTCTTCAGTGTTCTTGTTTTTCTCTTTATGATAACTGGTTCTGCTGTGATTCTTCAGGAACATGTAGAACATCTTTCCACCCTATGTGTGCTAGGGAGTCAAAGAATCAGATGGAGATTTGGGGAAAATTTGGATGTTCTAATGTAAATCTTCGTTGTCTCTGTTCTCTTCTGAGACTTTTTGCATTTTATTAATCTCATGGTTGAAACTTTTCTTCTCTTACACCTTATAGGTTGAGTTGCGAGCTTTTTGCTCAAAACACACTGCTTTCGAGGATGGGAGAAGTGTTAAAGACCCTACTAACTTCTTAATGGCTACTGATGACCATTCTACGACAGACAAGCCTTCAATCAATATTCCTCCTGCCAAGAAGTTGCCAAAATTACGATTTACTCGCAAGAATAGAGATAAAAACTACATGCAAAATGAAATTGCAAAGTTCACTTTTGAGAAAATAGACCAGGTGGAACCAGGTGAGCAAGATACAGCAGCAAGTAAGCTTAATCTTGATAGTGGTCAAGCAGGTCCTACTACAGAGATGGTTTCTGTTGGAGCTATTGACAGTGAAATTGTTAAACGAAGTACTGCTGATGTCCCTGCAATCCTTAGAGAGGTAATATTCACCAACTTACAACCAGTATCATGTTGCTGGTAGTGGGCAATTTTTCTCTTTGTTGGTGAATCTGTTGTTGGAGGCAGCTTTTGGTCTCCTTGTTTCTAAATTTCCCTAGTTCGGCAAGTTCTGTCAGCTTTTTCTTTTTCTTGTTTTGGTGATTTTGGTTCTTAGCGTGATTTTTGATTTCCTATTTGTTATCTTAACAAAATTGATGCAGCTTTCTAATTAACATTATATGTAATATAGGAAATGTTTAAAAAATGTGATGTTAATGGATAAACCTGAGCTACTGAAGAAAACCCTAAAGACCAAACTTGTCTGGACCTACCTAATAATCCCTCATTCTTTAATTTTATATATTTTTTACCAACCTAGCTTGTGCCTAACAACTAGTTACTAAACATTGTTGCTTAACATTGGCTAACTACTATGGTTGTTGAATTGCAAGGTGGATCTTAGGATTTTTTCAATCATATGACTCAAATTAAGCTAAATATTGTTGTATAATTCTGGATCTTAACATTATATGTGATATGTAATCAACTAGGAATAACAACAACAATCAAGCCTTATTCCACTAGGTGGGGTCGGCTATATGGATCCTTCTACGCTATTGGACTCTACCCCTTATTATATCATCATCTATACAATAATAGTTTGATGGATCCATTTATTAAACATTTGTTTTAGTTTTACGCTAACTGATAACCTAACACAATCCTCCTTTATCCGGGTTTGGGACCGATCATGACAAGGTTAACTCATCGTGGGCGGAGTTATATCATCATCTATATCTAAATAAATTTTATCTTGTTTTATTGTTACTAACCAGGTCTTTTTTGATCTTTCTCTTACTCATTTAATGTGTGTTTTTGTCATAGTTTCACATCGTCTGCCTGGAGTATTTATTGGTCATCTAAGTACATGCTCATACCATCTTAAAAGTGTCTTTCGTAGCTTTTCCTCAATAGATGCAACTCCGACTCTCTCTTTAATATTCTCATTTGTTATTTTGCCCATCCTCGTAAGTCCACACATCTACCTTAACATCCTCATCTCTGCAACTCCTATCTTCTGTTCATGTGCTCGAGTCGTAGCCTAACATTCAGTGTCATATAACATAGCAAGGTTAACCACCATTTTATAGAACTTCCCTTTAAGTTTTAGAAGTATTTTATGATCATATAAAACACCCAATACTTTTCTCCGTTTCAACGATTCTGTTTATATTCTTTGTAAGATATTTCTTTCAATCTCTCCATCATTTTGCAAAAATGATTATAAATAATAAAGCTCTTGGTTCTAGATAATTCGTAATCTTCTATCTTAATATTTGTCTCATTACATCTAACATTGCTAAATTTAAATTTCATATATTCTGTCTTTACTCTAATAAGCCTAAAACATTTCACTTCTAGTGTTTTCCATCAAGATTCTAATTTAACATTTACTCTTTTACGTGTCTCATCTACTAAAACAATATTATCTGCAAACAATATATACTGTATCTTGAATGTGCCCAGTGAGTTTATTCATGATTAGTGTAAAAAGATAGCGATTTAGAGTTGATCCTTGATGTAATCCTATCTTTATTGAAAACGCTTCCGTTAATTCACTTGAAGTCTTCATTCTGGTTGTTACTTCCTCATTCATATTCTTAATTAGTTCAATATATATTACACTAACACCACTCTTTTTTAGAATTCTTCATATAATTTCTCTTGGAACTCAATCACAAATTTTTTCTAAGTTAATGAAATACCACATGTCGATCTTGCTTTGAACTCACCTAAAGTTCTCTCTTTAAAGAATTGAATTCTTTATGATTTTCCCCATGTGATAATGATGTGAGTGTATAAATTGGCTAACCACATTGATTGCAACTGCATTGGCAAGTCATGCATGGGATAAGCAAATTAGTTTACAGATTCACCTCAAATACTACTGTTGACCAATTTAATATTAGGCTATATAGGTGTATAAGCTGATTTGTAGCCGAACATACTCATCTATTGTAGGATATCAATCATGAATTTCCCTTGTGGCATGGTAATATTTCAATTTCACTCCTAGCTATTTCCGTACTGAGGAAGTATCGTAGAACGCCATGACCCTTAGTCGGAACTCATCACCAAGCTATCTCTATAAAGAATTTGTTTCTTCATGATAATCCCCGTGATAATGGTGTACGCATCACTATATGGATTCAAATTTTACCATCTTTTGAGTACTTGCAAAGGACTGTTCGATTGATTAAGCCTGCATAAATCCATGTCTTGACCATTCAGAGCAAACTTTTTAGGTGAACTTTTCAAACCTTTCTCTTAAAGATTATTTAACTTGGAGAGAGGTTTAATCTATGTGTCAAGTGACCTTCTTTGAAAGCTAGGATGAAGATCCCTGTAAACTTCCTCATGTTGGTCACCATTTTGAAATGCATTCTTGATATCCAGTTGTTGTAGAGATCAAATCAAGTTTGGGTCCTAATAATAGAAGCCCCCAAACTGTATTAAGTTTGTCTATGGGAGCAAAAGTCTCCTAATACTCTATACCATATGTTTGGGTAAAGTCACTGGCAATAATCCTTTGTACCTGTTCACACTCCATCTGCATTGAACTTCTCTGTGAAAACCCACTTACATCCCTTTGTTTTCTTCCCTTTGTGTGATCCCACAGCACTCCAAGTATCATTCCTTTATATAGCACCCTTCTCTTCGTGAATTACTATTCTCTACGTAAGGTAACAAGCGCTTCTTGTATGTCTTGTGGTATCTTTGTCTCAGACAATAAGGTAGTAATGGCTTGTATAATGTGTGATAAGGAACGAACTTTGATATACAACGCTGGGTGCATGATCTAATTTCTTTTCTGAAAACTATAGGTAGGCCTAGATCTAGGTCTTCACTTTGTAGCTCAACACCATGCTTAATCAGTTTGCTAGATGCCTTGGCATCTGAGCTTGAACTCAGGTTATACTTTTGGCCCTGCTGAGCTTCTGGTTTGTCACAACTGTGAATGCTTTTTGTGTTAATACACAAGTAACTCAGTAGGACGAGAGCTTTCTCCTCTCATTCCTGCATATTTTTTCTTAGTCAGTGAATTGCACAATAGGGACAACATCAAACTGCATGTTAGGTAGTACTGGCAGTGATGGGATAAAGTGATGGGATAAAAGTGGAGTCAGCCAATGGTAAGTTCAGGTTCTGGATTATCCTAAGGGTGTGTTTGGTTCAAGTTATAATATATAACCTTGGTAATGTGATTACTAGGTAATCGCATTACTAAGGTTACGGGGAATGAAACATTACCAAATATTGTTTGGTTCAATCCGAAGTAATGCAACCAAAACTTGTTTGTTTGGAGGTTTTAAAGTATCACATAATTTAACATTTTACTATATTATCCATTCAATGGTTTGACTGCGGTCGGACGGCCCGTCGGCGGTGGCGAGCGACAGCAGCGATGGAGGCGGCGGTGGCGAAGCGACCGCCGATCGGCCGGCGGCCGCGGTTAGCGATCTGCGGCGGCTCGATGCGGCGGCCAAGCCGACGGTGGCGGCGGCCGGCCGGTGGCGGCGATCGGCCGGTGGTGGCGATCGGCGGCAGCGGAGGCGGTCGGCAGCGATAGCGGCCGGCCGACGATGAAGGTCGGCGGTGGTGGTCGGCCCGATGGCCAAGCGACCACGGCGATGGCCGTGACCATGGCGACCGGTGACTAAGCGGCCACGCGATCGATCGGTGATCGCGGTGGTGGCCGTCGGCCGAGATTGTTAAATGGTAAAAATTAGAGGGTATTTTTGGAGAAAAAAATCCATAACCAAGGGAATCAAGAAAAATCAAGCTTCTTGGAGGTTTTTCAATTCCCCATGCATAACCCTTTTGCTGACGTGACATGATGTGTCGGGCATCGATCATGACTTGGTAATTGTTCAAATCCTAAACTAAACGAGATTTTTATTGATAACTGTTATTTCGTAACTTAGAGATACCTAACTTACATGAAAGAAGCCCTATTTATAGACAAGATTAGGGCTTATTCAAAAGAATAAATCAAACCCTATCCTAGGAATAAATCAAAATTCTATCCTAAGAAATAATTATTCCTAATGATATTTAGGGATAACAATTATCCCTAATCATATCTACAATATTCTAACACTTCTCAGCGGGGGCGTATAAATTATATGCGCCCGACTTGTTACATATGTAGTCGATTCGAGGACCTCTCGGAGACTTAGTAAACATATCTGCTAGTTGATCATGCGAGTTAACAAAACTAGTAGATATTTCTCGGATATGACTTTCTCTCTCGTGAAGTGATCGACTTGATATGCTTGTTCTCTCATGAAAAAGCTGTTGACGCGATATGCGTGGCGGCTGGTTATCACATACGAGTGACATTTGTGTAACATATGGCCATAGCTCGATACTCTGCCTCCAGACCGGATCTCGCCATTACAACATTCGCTTTTGCTTTTCCAAGAAACAAGGTTACCTCGCAAATATACAAAACCAGAGGTAGATCTTCTATCAATTGGAGATCCCGCCTAACTGCATCGAGAATACCCTATAACTCGAGTATGTCCTTTGTTTCGAACAAAAGACCTTTTCTGAGCGCCTTTGATATATCGAACAATGCGAATCACAAAGATTCCAATGTTCTTTACGGAGAGTCGAAACCGACTTACTACACTTACGGAAATGAGATATTCGACGAGTAATGTGAAGGGTAGCTTAGTCTCCTACTAATCGCTCGATCGTTCGGGATCAGAGGCTCCCGATTCGAGTGAGAGCTTAACATTAGGATCCATAAGGTTGTCATTGTCTTTGAGTTTAACATTCTCGCTTTCTTCTAGAATATCCATTCGATATTTCCTTTGGGATATAATGATCCCATTTTCGCTGCTACTTATCCCCAAGAAATATTTGAGTTCGCGAGATCTTTTGTCGGAAATGTTTGAAAAGATGTTGTTTCATGTGAAATCCCAAGATGATCATCGTGATGACAATATCATTAACATAAACCACTAGATAGATGCAACGGTAGATGAGTGGCGATAAAAGATGTAATGGTCACCGCCCGAGTCATACCGAATCGTTGAATTACAATCAATCTACCAAACCATGTTCTAGGTGATCGCTTGAGACCATATAAAGATTTTCGCAAGCGGTATACAAGACCTAAGACTCCTCGAGCAACAAAACACGGAGGTCGCTTCCACGTAGACTTCTTCGAGCAGTCACGTGAAGAACGCATTCTTGATGTCTAGCGATAAAGGGCGGTTGAATTGCAAAGATGGACATGAATAGACGATCGAAGACATTTTAGCAAGGGAAAAAGTATCCCCATAATCCAATCCAAAGATCCGAGTATAGCTTTTAGCAATAAGACGAGCCTTAAGTCTTTCAACTGGCCGTTCCGTCAACCAACCTTCACCGTATATACCCATCGATGACCAACAACCGATTTTCTGGTGGTAGAGGGACGAGGTCCCAAGTCCCACATCAGAAGGCACTCATTTCGCAAGCATAGCTGCTTTCATCCTGGATGGCAAATGCATCTCCTGCAGCTTTTCTAAGAGAAAGAGCAAGGAGGAAAGACAAGAATAATAGGAAGAAGAAAGGCGATGATAACTCAAAGACACATAATGAGGAGAAGGATTACGAGTTGAGCGTATAGCTGCGAATGTCTGATAGAATATCAGTTGAAGATTATGCAGGAGGAAGGGGCGGAGGATCGGCTCGGACATGATTCCACAAGAGAATCGGTGTTAGGCGGCGATAGTTTCAAGAACGCCGATAAACTGCAACGGAGGAGAAATTGAAGGCGGGTGATAGAGTCCTCCGGAGGATAAAGGCGTAGACACGAAGGAGGAAACTGGACGACTCAAGGTCGAAAGAAAGAGAATCAATCAAAGAGCGTGACATCGCAGAGAGATGAAATATTGTGAGAGTAGGAGAATAACACTTGTACCCTTTTTGAGGCCGTGGATATCCAAGAAAAACACATTTATCTGATCGAGAGAGAGTTTATCAATGCGGATCAAGAGCGAAGAAAAACATGTAGAACCAAAGACCTTAGGTGGTAAAGGATGAAGGGACCGATTTGGATAAAGTACGTGATGAGGTATTGACCTGTAAAATAGAGGAAGGCATGCGATTGATAAGATAACATGTAGTAAGTACGACTTCTCCCAAAACGAAGAGGAACATGAGAGTGATGAAGAAGAGTCCAGCGGTCTCGAGAAGATGTCGATTCGCGCTCGCAACTCCATTCTGTTGGGGAGTATGAGGACAAGACGTTCGATGTAATACGCCCTGAGACGCTAAGAAGGTCTGAAACGGAGTAGATAGATACTCACGTGCATTATTACTTTGCAAGGATCAAAGAGGGATACCAAATTGTGTTTTGACTTCATTAAAAAAAGATTGGAAAATAGAAAACAATTCTGAACGATCCTTCATTAGATATAACCAAGTGCAACGGGAAAAATCGTCTATGAAGGTAACAAAATATCGTGATCCGAATGTAGAAGAAACACGACTCGGACCCCAAATATCGGAATGAACCAAAGCAAAAGGAGACGTAGCCCGACTTATAATGCGAGGAGAAAATGAACTACGAACATGCTTACCTAACTGACATGACTCACAAGATAAAGACTTTAAGTGAGAAAGACTAGGATGTAGTTGTTTTAACTTATCAAGACTAGGACGTCCCAACTGAGCATGAATAACAAGTGGAGATGCCGCCGCTGAACCAACAAAAGAGGCCTAGTGAAATCGATATAGGCCATGAGACTCATATCCGGAGCCGATCATCCTCTCTGTACTCCGGTCCTGTAATGACACAGAAGATTTAGTAAACGAGACGACGCAATCAAGAGACCGAGTAAGCTGTCTTATTGATAACAAATTAAAGGGGGCTCCGGGAACATAAAGAACATTATGAATGGAAAGAGATGGAGAAGGATGAACAATACCAATACCTTGAGACTGAATTCGAGAACCATTTGCCATGGTGACAAATGGTAAATAACCAGAAGTAGATAGTGAAGCAAAAAGAGATCTATTACCAGTGATATGATCGGTGGCCCCAGAGTCAAGTACCTAAGGACTCGCAGAGCGAGATATACCAATAAAGGAAATACGAAGAAGAATTAGAATCGCCATCCGCGATTGAGTTATCGGAAAGGGTCCGTCTGGTTATTGTTCGGAGGACTTCTTTGGAGGAAGATGGCGTGGACTTTGATGGAGAAGATGGCGTCGGCTGAAAGGAGAGAAAGGACCGCAAAAGAACCGCGGAAGAAGAAGAGGCTACGGCGGCGAGGATGCGTGGTGCGCGTGGCGACGAGCCCTCGGCGAAGGTGGCGTCGGCGAAGGCTGCCGGCGAGGGCTCGTGCCTACGCGCACCACCAAGGCCTAGCCCAAGAGGAACCGGAGGACGAGGAGGAAGACCTCGTAGCCGACGGAGTTGGCCGGGATAGCGGCGGTAGCGGCCGAGCGTGGCGACGAGCACGCCGGGGCGGGTCGGTGCCGATAAATCTCGCCGGAACGAATGGCTCGGAGCAGGCGTCGGTTCGCCCACCGAGGCTGGAGGACGCCGGTCCGTCGGCTTCACGCGAATCGCGATCCTTCGCGGCGAAGAAACGAAGCCGGGGAAGGGACGCGAGCGCTGGCGGTGGAGAACCTGCAATCCGCGCTCGAGTCCGGAGTCCGGCGAGGCGAAGAAGAAGGCCGCTGCGGAGAAGGCGCTGGCGGAAAAGAAGAAGCTCGCGAAATTGCGTCGCGGGGAAAGATATCGCGACGTGGAAAGACTGCGCGCTCGGGAGAAGAACGCGAGCGAGCGAGGAGCAGCGGAAAAATTACGAAAGATGGAAACCTAGAGCTCTGATACCATGTTATTTCGTAACTTAGAGATACCTAACTTACATGAAAGAAGCCCTATTTATAGACAAGATTAGGGCTTATTCAAAAGAATAAATCAAACCCTATCCTAGGAATAAATCAAAATTCTATCCTAAGAAATAATTATTCCTAATGATATTTAGGGATAACAATTATCCCTAATCATATTTACAATATTCTAACAATAACCTTGGATAGATAACCAAAATTATGGAGAATAACTCCGAACCAAACACACCCTAAGATTTGTGTTAATCCAAAGTCTCTTCTTGAAGAGGTGCGGGAAGATAAGATTGGGATTCATGACAAGTAACATCCATGGACACAGATACATTGCTAAGTAATGTTGAATAGCATTTGTACCCACATTGAGTGGGTGAATACCCAGTTAACACCTACCTGGCCAATTTTGGATAAGTGGTTTTGATGTTGCATGTGTATAGTAGTGCATCCAAAGTGGAAGATAAGGTGCAGTTTAAAAAGCCTTTGCTTGGGCTGTATATGTGGTCACCTAGGCAGATTTTAAAGGAGACTGCATGGTGACCATATATGACCTATGCAATCTGCATGTGCAATTAAAAAACCAAATCTGGTCCTTTCAAAACAATTTAATGTAAAACTGACGCAGGCGGGGCAGCGGGGTGAGCGCTAAAAGTCTTCCATACGTGAGGTTAGGATAGAGGGGGCAGAGAGAATCGAAGAAGAAGGGGGAATTCGTCAACAAAAGAGGAACACCTCTTAGTTTAAACGAAAAAAAATATTATTAATCAAAATTGAATATCTTACAAGAGCATAAACCTATGTTTAAATAAACTTAGAAAGAGAATGTTTCTTGATGCTAAAAAAAATAAACTAACTTTAATAAAAATTTCTTAACAAGTAAAAAAGTAAAAAAAAAAAAAAACTAAGTAAAAAATTTCTTAATGAAACAGAAAAGCAAATATAAAAAATTTAAAACTAAAAAAAATAAAAATAAAAATTCGTAATAAATAAATTTAATAATAAAATATTAATGAAATTCTAAAAAATGATCGAAAATTAAAATTAAATGAAAATTCGAAATAAATAAAATTAATAATAAAATATTAATGAAATTCTAAATAGCGGTGAAAAAATAAAATTAAATGAAAATTCGAAATAAATAAAATTAATAATAAAATATTAATAAAATTCTAAATAGCGGTGGCTGCATGTTACGACCATGGTTAGGCCGTGGTCCTTCCTGGAGGTTCGATGTCAAGCCACGGAATGATCCATGCTTGTGGTGGTGACCACGGGTAGGTCGTGGTAGCCTCTAGGAACTCCTTTGCACCTCATCCTGATCCAAAATGAAGGATATCCATATCACGGGGCCATGGAGGCGTTAAAATCTTTATTTTAGGGCTTAATTTCTCCTTGTCATGATTTAAAGGAAGGCGGGATCGCATCCTATGATAAAAGTTGATCAAGATGCTGGATGTGCCTGCATTAGTCGCCCGGGGTTGAAAAGAACTCGACCTCGAGTTCGGACCAATGCTATCTCCCTTTTTGGCACAAGGAATCATGCTCTCTTGGGTGTATCCTTGATCGACTAGCTTTATCACCTGTTGCTTGGACATAGAAAGGAAAGGAGAGGAAGATACCAAAATAAGAGTGGGATTCTCTTGTTGGGATGCTAATTTAATCTTCTGGTCTTTAACATAAGTGTCGTTTCAACTATCGTGGATAACTTCACAATCGTGCTGCCAATGTGGGTTCGATAATATGTAGCATGCGACTATCGCTTCAATCTTGGGGAGAAGAAGATTCTTTTGAGCAGTCAGCATCTCTTGGTCATCTCCATAAAGTATCTCATCATCATCGTACTCGTCGTAGATGGGGTGGCCAATGACCTCATCAATATTATCATCGTTATAGATGGGATCTTTTGTGTTGTCTCTAATTTCTTCATCGTAGACAGAATCTTCTATGTCTTTATCATCATCGTAAACAGGGTCTGTAATTTTCTCATCGTAGATAGAATCTTCCATGACTTCACCATCATCGTAGACAAGGTCTTCAATTTCTTCATTGTAGATAGAATCTTCCATGTCTTCATCATTATTATAGGCAGGGTATTTTGTGTCTTCTTCAATTTCCTTGTTGTAGATAGAATCTTCAATGTCTTCATCATCATCGTAGACAGAGTCTTCATACCATTCTTTACGACCACAATATTCTTGATGACGTAGAATTTTAGAGCGTCGAAGAGATACCTCAAGTTCTCGCAGTGTTACACGCCGAGTTAATGCTCCGATTTTTCTTCATAGATTCTTGATGATCTCTTGGGAACTTTGATCTTGGGGTGAGACTTCCTCAATTGGAACATGCCAATCACGATCATAATCACAACCATGACGATCATCTATGAATCGCAATCGCCGATATAACTCTGTGACTTATCTCTGTAGATCTCTGATGGTCTCTTGGGAACATCGATCCTGGGGTGCGGCTTCCTCAATCGGAACCTGCCGATCACGTCCATAACCATGACCATAATAACCATTCATGGATTGCCGAGATAACTCCGTGATTGGTCTCTGTAGATCGATGAGCTCGCGGGTACTATGATCTTGGAGTGTGGCTTCCTCAATCGGAATTTGCCGATCACGACCATAACCATGTCCTCGTCGACTTTCCATGGATCTAGGGCTCTGATACCAACTGACGCAGGCGGGGCAGCGAGGTGAGCACTAAAAACCTTCCATACGTGAGGTTAGGATAGAGGGGGCAGAGAGAATCGAAGGAGAAGGAGGAATTCGCCAACAAAAGAGGAACACCTCTTAGTTTAAACGAAAAGAAATATTATTAATCAAAATTGAATATCTTACAAGAGCGTAAACCTATGTTTAAATAGGCTTAGAAAGAGAATGTTTCTTGATGCTAAAAAAAATAAACTAACTTTAACAGAAATTTCTTAACAAGTAAAAAAATTAAAAAAAAAATAAATAAAAAGACTAAGTAAAAAATTTCTTAACAAAATAGAAAAGCAAATATCAAAAATTTAAAACTAAAAAAAATAAAATTAAATAAAAATTCGTAATAAATAAATTTAATAAAAAAATATTAATGAAATTCTAAAAAAATGATTGAAAATTAAAATTAAAATTAAATGAAAATTCGAAATAAATAAAATTAATAATAAAATATTAATGAAATTCTAAATAGCGGCGAAAAAATAAAATTAAATGAAAATTCGAAATAAATAAAATTAATAATAAAATATTAATGAAATTCTAAATAGCGGTGGCAGCATGTTACGACCATGGCTTGGTCCATGGTTAGACCGTGGTCCTTCCTAGAGGTCCGATGTCAAGCCACAGACTGATCCACGCTCGTGGTGGTGACTACGGATAGGTCGTGGTAGCCTCTAGGAACTCCTTTGCACCTTGTCCTGATCCACAATGAAGGATATCCATATCAGGGGGCTATGGAGGCATTGAAATCTTTATTTTAGAGCTTAATCTCTCCTTGTCATGATTTAAAGGAAGGCGAGATCGCATCCTATGATAAAAGTTGATCAAGATGCTCGATGTGCCTGCATCAAAAACCCTAAGCTATCCTATAGTAGCTTGTAACTTGTACGTGTTAAACACTTGCTTTACTAGTGATAAATACTTTAGATATCACTCTATATTTTTTTAAATATTTTAACTAACTGCACATGCTCCCACATATAGCACATGCATTATACGATGAGTTGACGACATGCTGCCTGCCTGCACTTTTTGAAACCTTGAGGCGAAAAATTTGGATATCCTTATAAAAGAAGTGGTGTTGGGAAACTAAACATGAGGATTTTCGAAAGCATTCTACTTATGAGGTAGGTCACTATTAGAACGCCTTCACCCCAAAGATATTATGGACCTGCATAGCAAACATTAAGGCTTTAGCAACTTCTAGAAGGTGTTGATTTTTTCCCTTCTACACCATCTTGTGAGATATATTAGGATAGGAACATTGATGAATAATTCCATTAGAGTTTGTTCACCTAGAATGGAGTTGAAGTTTTCTTTTCCTTGTTAGTTCTCAATGTCTGAATGGTGTTGAGTTGACCTTTTTTTTTTTTAATTATTGAATGAAATGTTTTGAATGTTTTATAGCCTCAGGTTTTTCTTTAAGAAGGCAGACTCCGCAATCCCTAGTGTGAACACAGAATGTAATCAACTGCTGAATAACTGAGATATTTTAGATATGAGAAAATCCTCTTGTGTTACTATGGATAAGAGAAAGGATGAGACTATATAGTTTGACAAAGAAAGATATACATGTATGTTAACAGATTTACAAAATTCAAAACTGAAGGAACTAGGTTTTTCAAATTCAGTGCCACAATGTTATCACATCATTCTGGGAAATAGAAAAGAAGTTATGTTGAACTGTTGTATCTTGTTTCCTAATGCAAGCATCATCCTCAAAGTAATGAAGTCCACCATTTTCTCGAGCACTCTGATCATTCTCTTTGATCATGACCCTCGAATTTTACAAGCTAGAGAATTTGGTAGTGCATTTAGTTCACGAGCCATTTTTCTAAAAAAAATAGAAGCAACTTAGGGGCTAAATTTGGCAAGTGCAACATAGAATAAAGTATAATTATTTTATGAGCTATCTTGCTGAAAGAAACAAATTACAAACGGAATTTTGTAAGTCCAGCAAAAATAAGACTGCAAATTTTTTTGACAGGTTTATTAAAACCTCTCCAGCAATAGAGGTGAATGTTTCATCTGATATCTTAACGTTGGAATTCCAATGGTACAGTAGTAAAATAGAGATGGAGTTACTTGCCATATGGTTTGATGTTCTAGAATCAAATATCATGGGAATTTTGATTTGGTCATGAAAATCAGTAATTTTGTGAGCAAATTTAAAGATTGTTGTTCCCGAATTATTTTTTCCCAACGAGCTCAAAAATTTATTGTCTTATTTTAGCTATTCTAACTTGGTCATATCATGAAATACCTCCAGTGACTCATTGCTACTGGCACTAGGTTCCTTGATTTTCTCCTTTACTATGGCTTGCAACCCTTGCTCTCTGACTTATTGTTATCATTAACGATACCCCTATATGAAAGAATTCTGAAACCAGTGTAGAATGGACATATCTGGACCCTGATAGAAGAAGATGGTTACTTGAGCTTGTGGTTTTCCTTCCCATATCATTGTGCTGGTTCAAGTGAAGAAGGAAAAAATGGTTAATCTAGCATGGCACAAGGCTGTAAGACCATGAGAGAATGCTTTTATTCTCATTTCACTCTAGAGAGGGACAATGAAAATACCATCTGTCTTAAGAAAGGAGCAAAATATTGAAAGAATAATTTAGAATATTCACTATTTGAAAAAAAGAAACAAAAACAAGTATAATAGAATGTCTCAAAATGTCTTCTTCCAAATAGAATGCTTTGGAATATCTTCTTCCGAATAGGATGGTTCAGAATATCTCATACAAATCATTCAAAACAAAAAAAGAGGATTTCTACAAAGATCTACATTATCAAGTTCTCAATAATTATATATGTTGGTACTTGAATTTGCTACTTGAATAAGTTTGATTATGCTTTACTACAATTTATCGATAGAGTTGGAAATACTCGTATTGGTAATCTATATTACAACTAATGAGTATCATATATAATTATATATATTTATTTAAAATTGAAGAATCTCATGATTTTATGCTTCAAATCTTATAAATTTGTTGTCATTCCTAAATAGGTTCTCAAACCTAACAACCTTCATGCCAAAGTTCTTTTTTTTGAAATGTGATTGTAATTATGGTTTGAAATCTTGTATAACGTTGGGTGAAATGGTTGAATCATATCGTTTCGCTAAATCATCGAAACTTGATACTGCTAGGCACCAAGGTTCACAATCTTGAGCTGTACTGTGGTCTTTGACTGAAAAGATATTTATGGTGCTAGTGACATATTGGAAGTTGAAGGAGAAAGGAGATATAAGATTTAAAACCATATTTGGTACAGATAATATCTCCTTTCTATGATTCATCTCCTTCCTTCTTCAACTTCAATTCATTATTAGCACCATGCATTGAAACAATGACACGATACTGAAACAATATTGTTTCAGTCAAAGATTGAAACTTTAGCATGGCTCGAGATTTTGAACCTTGATTGCAATAGGACATAATCATTAAGAATAAGTCTGAAGGTGTATTGGAAGTAATCCTCAGTAAACAACACTGGATTTAACCAGCAGACTAAAACAAAAATCACCAGTGTCATTCTTGTAAATTCATTGCATGGGTATTGTTGCATTTAGATAATAACTAGGTTTGTTTGTTTTTCGCCCTATGACACAGTGCTGCACATGAACGGCTTCCATCTTTCTTAGTTTTGCTAGTTGAATGTCGCACTGTACATCTGTGATATGCATATAGGTTAATGGGTTATGGCTATGGACCAGAAGCTTCTTGCATCTGGAACCCTATCCAAGTCAGAACTGTCATCTGTTCCGTACAAACCACAGATGGAAATTACCTTGCTTCCAAGTGCTGTCCATGTGAGATTGTCACAAATCATTATGTTGTGACATTGCTCCTAGCATACAATTGTAATTGTCTTGTTCAAGCTACGACCTGTTAAAGCAATTTGCAACCCTCTGCCTAATTAGTTAGGTACTGTTTACAATAGCTAGACCAGAAATCAAAGCACTTTACAGTATGTGAGGCAAGGGTGGTAAAACATGAGATCCAAAATCATGTTTCTTATTGTTGCAATTTCTATCCAACTCTGCAATTTCCTTACACTCTTTTCTGTTTGCAGCTAATTGTTATGGGCAAAATCAGTGCTGAAGATGTTGCATCAGAGATGGGCATCTCATTAGGTTCCTTGCAAGCAGCGCTTGTTGTATGTGGACAATTTTGTATTTTCTTTTCTCTTTTTGTGGATATTTCTTTGATAGAGCGAATTTATGTATGGCAGGGTGAAACAACATCCTTTTCACCTGGTTTAAAGTTGAAAATTATCAAATGGCTTCAGAGTTCTGTGCATGTATCGGCTTTGCCACCATCAAAACTCAGAAATAGTCCTATGACATCATCTGAGAATAAAGTTACAAGGATTGATAGCTTAATTGCTGTTAAAGGGAAGGATCCTGAGAACAAGTCAGCTGGTGATAAAGTCACAAGTGCTGAGTCATCAGATGCTGTTCTTGTTAAGTCACTGCCACCACAAAGAAAAAAAGGCCACATGATGATAAAGAATAGTGACAAGGCATTATGTACATCCCTACTCCCTTCCATTTCGGAAAACAGTAATGGGAATATGGATGGTGTTCCACTTGCCCTCAGCAAAGACACGGAGCAAGATGCTAGTAGAAGAAAATCTCCAAATGACCAAAACCATCCAGAGATGGTAATTATTCTATTAATGAGTTGCAATATTTTGTATTTTTTTAGGAGTGCTTAGAAGGGGGATTTTTGAGTGATCCTGTATGACCTACTTTACCTACTTTCAGGCAATTGCTGTGATTAGCCCCAGCTTTTCACCGTTAAACATTTGCACCTAGCGGTGTGGTTTAAACTGTTGGAATTATTTCTCTTTGTGCTTTCTAAGTATTTGCTATGTGGACCCATTTGTAGAGGACAAGGACCAAATCAAATACTGCTATTTTTAGAAACCAAACCAAAGGAGGTGGTTTAATTTCTAATAACCTTATTCTTTCTATTGATATACTGATCCTGATACTGTTGGAGCTGTTGCTTCTGAGTTTTTTTTTTCATGTGTGGTTTTGTACATTTGTAGATCACTGCAGGTCTGTTTAGTCCGCTATGCAACAATTAGTAAGGTGATGGAAACTGATTTAAATGAATTGTTCCATTTTTGTGCATGTAGAATCTGAAAAGGATACATATATCAGTTGAACTATTTGCATGATAATGATGGTTAATAACCATGCCCTTGATGGCTCGGTAAATATAAATGAAGAAAACATTATATTATGCATCATAATGACTTCATTTTAGAGTAAAATCTGGGTTTTTTTGGTTGCCAAGGTATAATCGCTTCATTCCCAAAGATCGTACCTGTGGGATAATTTGAGCTTTAGATCTTATTGTTTTTGTTTTGTTTTCTTTTTTTTTTGTTTTGTTTATTACTTTTTTTTTGACACACAAATGCCACTGATTCTATAGGAACATTTTGCAATCAAGAGGTCATGTTTTGCAGAACTGCATACCTTGTTCATCTAATGTCTTTCATAAACCTGCATTATGATTTGATATAGGTTAATATCATAATTCATTCTAGTGGTGGACACTGTGTTTCTAAGTACTAGATGATGATAATAGTAGTATATATGTCTTGTGGCCATTTTTCTGCCTAAAATTTGTTCGTGCAAATTCTTTTAACTAAAGTTTGGTAAGTGATGCTAATTGCACTTTTGTGCAACAAAAGATAACTTAGTTTCTCTTTCTTAATGAATTATTTATGACTAGATTCAAGCTCTTATATCTTGTTTTTCTGCAGATTATTGAAGACACTCTTAAGAAAGAAGATTCTAGTACTTTGCATCCAGTTTACCGGCCTAAAGGTGGGTTGGTGTCTGTTAATTTTGTAATACGTGCATTTCTGTTGTGTTGTTTTATTTCGTGGCTGATTGTTGAACATGGTATGTCAAGAGTAGCTATGCCGAGGCATGATTATGGTTGTGTTGTTTGTGCTATGTTTTTTATGTTCCATAGTTAGAACTCACTAAATGCTCTTGACAAGAACTTTGCATCATATATGGCTTCCAAAATTTTTTCAATTCTTTGGGTTAAGAGTCATGAGAGTTACAATTGTCACTTATTATGCATTTGGTTAGACACTTGGTATTTTAGCCTTTTGAGTAAATATCAAAGTTTTGTATATAATGTATGTTCCCTCGGGTAAATACAGTAAACACAATATTTTCTCTCTCAACAGGGATATTCTCTCTAATGTCTAAATAGGATTTTCTCGCTCACTAGCATTTAGGGTATTGGAGCAAGTCCATCTTCTTGGCATTTGGATAAAGAAAATGAGAGAATAAGAGTGGATCTCCTCTCTTAGCCCCACATGATTGAGTTAGATCCTCTTGTGCATGCTTAGGTATCAACAGGCTATCTTGGCATCAAGGTTTAAATCTCGATCCCTGTCGAGGTTTTGGTCCGCGACTTCGGTATCGTATTATGTCATGCTAATACAATTTTGATACTTTTTAATTATACAATATATTAATTAAAAATAAATTTTTTAACTTAAATATTAAAAAATTAAAAATTAAAAAAAAAGGAAAAAGACATTGAAAAATTAATTATAGTAGTTGGATTAATTTAATTAATTTTGATTATATAGGATTAAAAAATAAAATAAAATAAAACTTAATGATAAAAATATTATTATTTATAATATATAAATAAATAATTTTTAAAATAAATCTATGAAATATTTTTGTATTAATGGGTTATTAAATTTTAATTGATTTTATTCAAAACTATAGCGAGAAGTTGATTGAAATTATTAATTTAAGTTTTAATTAAAATTCCACCCTGTGCATTTCTGTGACCTTGTAGAGGCCTCCACGACACTGCAGTGGCCTCTACGACACCGCGGCGACTTCTGGGACACCGCGAAGGCCTCTATGACACTGCGAAGGCCTCCACGATATTGTGGAGGCCTCTGCGACACCGTGGAGGCTCGTAAATGCCTCGACGAACACTCATGGAGGCCCACAATGACCTTTGTGATCCGCGGTGTTGGTGTTGTACCGTGTTAAGCAGCGGGCGAAACGATAAATTTCACTCGTACCCCCTGGCACGGGTTGAGATTTAAAACTATGCTTGACATTTTGGTTGGAATGAGCTTCTTGAGCTTTGATATGGTATCAGATCAAGAATTTGTTTGTTTTCAAAAATGAGCGAGGCTGAAACTTTTTTTTTAAAAAGCCAAGGAAATGTTCACAAAAGGGGAAGATCATATTAAAAGGGAGGGTCCATAAGAAAATGTCACTAGTAGTTATTCTTTTTCGTCATCTTTTCTTTCGGACGTTGGTGTTTCCCCATACATCTCAAACTTTATCCTCTCAGCATTTTTTCCCTCACAAGAGGAGATACTAGAATTTTGACCTAACTTTTATCCACAACACTTTTATTAGTTTCTTTTGTCTTTTTTTGAAGATGGTTCTTATGTCTATCCTAGTATCTTCTGGCTTTTGCAAATATTGGAACTTTGCTAAATTTCCCCTTTGATCAATAACACAATAACAATCAAATTTTATCCCACTATGTGGTTGACTATATAAATCTTCTTACACCATTAGACTCTATTCTCTACTATATCATCATATATATTTAAATAATTTTTTTTATTGTTTAATCAATGCTAACCAAGTCTTCTTTGGTTTTTCTCTTTCTCGTTTAATTTGCATATTTGTAATAGTTTCACATCTCTTAACTGGAGGATCTATCAATCGTCCAAATACATATCCGTACCATCTTAAATGTATTTTTTAAAGTTTTCCCTCTATAGGTTCAACTTTAACATTTGTTCTATTGTTCTCAATTTTTATTTTATCCATCCTCATATGTTTACATATCTATCTTAACATCTTTATCTCTACAACTTTCATCTTCTACTCATGTGCTCGAGTTATAGCCTAACATTTAGCTCTATACAACATAGTAAGTTTAATTGTCATTTTGTAAAATTTCCTTTTAAGTTTTAAAGGTACTTTACGATCACAAAGCATATCCGATGTTCTTCTTCATTTCAACCATCGTGCTTGTATTCTATATAAAACATCTCTCTCAATCCCTTCATCTTTTTATAAAAATAATTCTAAATGTTTAAAACTTTCTGTTATAAACAATTCATTGTATTCTAATTTAACAATTGTCTCGTTGTATATAACATTGCTAAATTTAAATTTTTTATATTTTATCTTTACTTTATTAAATGTAAGACCTTTTGCTTCTAGCGTTTTTCTCTAATATTCAAATTTAGCATCTACTCCTTAACGTTTCTTATCTACCAAAACAATATCATTTGCAAATAATAGACACTATAGTATTATGTAAGATTACTCAAATAATATCAAACTAATTTTTTATTCTATTGTCAGCTCTTTTCAATAGGGAACCTTAGTGCAACGATACAGTTGATGTGTGATCCGGTAGTCATGGGTTTGAGTCGCAGAAATAATTTCTTACGATGTAGGATAAAACTGTATACAATAGATCCAATGACTCTTTCCTTGGACCTTGCATTAGCAAATTTTCGTGCATCAGACTGTCCTTTATCAACTTCTCTTCTCAATAGTAGATACTGGAACATATTCTCATTCCCTTTTTAACCTTTCATGTCACTGTAACTTCCCAAACTTGAAAATTTTGTAGTGATTCCAGTAGTTTGAGGGGTTTAAGAGGATTATATTAAGCCTTTTTAAGATTATTGTCAACTTCAATTCTGACTGTTGTGTTTTTCATCTTCTTAGTTGAGTGTATTTTTAAATTTATATATTTTCCAGTTATTAGCTTTATTTTTCTATTTTATTTAATAGGTTAGACAAATGGTATCTCTGCTTTAGTTCTAAGGGTTGTTAGTCATAGTTATCTGCATTGTTTGAAGTTTCAATTCTGAGCCAGGAATCAAGTCCCCAACTGAAAGGAAACTGGTTCAATGTAATGTGGGTCAAGACCAAATAAGAACACCTTGGCTGCTCCCTCTTCACTGCCAAACCCTAGCATCATGAGGGGAAGGAGGAAGAGAAACATGACTGGATTTTTGTGGGAATCATTGGAAATCACCTTTGCAATTCCTGCTAGATGCTATTTATTGGAGATCCTAGGCATATTGCATCTCTCTCCCAGACGATGTAAAACTATGATAAATATACACATCAAATGAGGAAGATAAAAAAAAGATTTGGTTAACAATAATAAAATAAAATTTATTTAAGTATAGATGATAATATAGTAGGGGATAGAGTTTAATGGTATAGAATGATTCATGTAGCCGATCCCACCTAGCGGAATAAGACTTGATTGTTGTCGTTGTCTTATGTATATGGTGTAATGCTTCCCTGTGGGACAAAAAACACAACACAATATCTTCCTTTAATTTTCTACAGAGTAATATATTGAATATCTGGATTCCATTTACAGCTTGATGATGCCATACTGTGTGGACAATTTCAATGAGAGAGTTGAGTGATGTGATGATAAGAATTTAGTTGAGTATGACAGTGATGTTTTGTTAGACAACTTTCTTGTAAAGAGGAGCAACTAGGTTTCAAATATCGTTGCGAGGTAGAATTACAATGGTCGGAATTAAACAAGTTTGTATTGTTTTAACTTGTGCTCACAAATGTTGTTGGTTGCTCCGACGAGGAGCAGAAGGGGAATAAAGAAGAAGAATAAGGGGAAGAAGCAAAAGAGAGCATGACGAATGGAGGTATTGTCGGCATTCGATTGAGTTACGATGAGGGCACAAAGCACATGAAAGATGAACTTGCAACAAGTGGCTATAGAGTGAATGATGAGCTCACGATGAATTTATGATGAGCTTGCAACTTGCTTGTAGAAAAGGATGAGCTTGTAGATGAACTCATAGATGATCGACAAACTCATGGACAAACTTGTCGAACAAATGAATTTGCTGAAGAACTCACCAACGATGGGAGAAGTCGTGTATGAAGGATGAGCTTGCAGACAAAAACTCATGGACGAACTAGTTGATGCAGACGAGCTCACAAATGGCAGATGAACTTGCAGATGAAGAATGAGCTTGTGGACGAACTTGTAAATAAAGAATGAGTTTGCATATTGGTGATTTCAGAACTTGTTTGCCAGTCAGTTGGTAGGATGAACAATTTTCAGTGTTGACCGGTCTTGAATAGAATGTAGAACACCTGGAGCAGCATTTGTGAAATTTTTAATGAACAATTGATATTTTGATGCTGAGTGTTAGAAATTTGAAGTTCGTGTAAATGTGTTTTTATATATATCATATATAAAAGTTTTATATATCTGCTTTTGTTCATATTTGATATATTATGGGATAGATGTAAAATTTCTTACACATAAACACAAATTTGGTGGGTTGTTCAGTTTGGAAAATGGTATGATTGTTACCATGGTTTAAAATCTCGATCCGTGTTGAGGGTTTAATTCATGATTGGAATGATACAATTTTGGTACCTTATCATGCCTTGCTGATATGTTTTGGTACTTTTTAAATATAAAATATATTAATTAAAAATAAAAAACTTAACTTAAATGTTAAAAAATTAAAAGTACAAAAAAAAAGAAATGGAAAAAGGAAAAAGGCCTGACCTTCGTGGGGTTATGTAGGCGCTGCAATCTCACCGCGACCTTGTACTGGTGTTGGACGAAAGGTGGAACGATAAATTTCATCTGTACTGTCCGATACGGGTCGAGATTTTAAACCATGGTTGTTACTTTATTTAATTTATCGTTTAATATGTAACAATTATTTACTTGCACACTGGATATGCACTAGTGTTACTCAACATGGCATAAACATTTTGTTCAAGTTATTTCAAGGGCTTATGCTAATCTGTAATATTGTTTGATTGAAAATGATAAGAATTGTATATTGCATTCTGAACGCAAATGTCCTTGCCGTTGATTTTCGAAGTCTGTTTGTATGGTCAATTTTATAAAGTACAAAAAGACAGATTGTTCTCACTTAGGATATGTTAATGACATACTGAGTTTCTGACTCTATATCACTATCACTGACAGGAAACCCATTAAGAGTAGATTCCAATAATCTGCCTTATGGAGAGTGCAAGACCCATGATGTTCAGGAGAAAGCAGCTGATCTTCATTGCAGTGACAAACAAGCTGCAGATGCTGATGCCATCTTTGAAAATAAGCCACAACAGGAGTCTAGTTCTTTAAAAGAATTAAATAATGAACTGGAGGCAGCTGTTTCTTGTAAAGTTTATCTTGAGTAAGTTTTTATTTATTTATATCTATATATATATATATATTATTTTTTATAACTCGAAAACCTGGTTCCTGCTGCCTGCAAGGTCTTTATTTGAATGTTTCTTCTATGAATCCTTAATTTGCTTTCTTTTTTCTTCTGTCCTTGTTAAGTTGAACAAGTCTTTTTAAAACTAATAGAAAAGAATTAATATATTTGTATTTCGAATTTTTAATTTATTCCAGCTTATTATTTTTTTGTGCAGAAGTGGTGCACTTGGTTCTATTTCTAACGTTCATCCTTTGATCACTATGAAGTTGTTGCAAATGCAGAACTCATTCAAGAAAACTCCTGGAGATCCAACTTATAATGGTAAACTATATATCCACAATATAGTTAAATAAAACTTGTTCCTCTGTTATACAAATATATTCCGCTGAAAACATTTTCTCTTATTGATATAGGGAATTTATGTCCTCAGTGCATCAAACAAGGGTTGCCTTGTTCGTCCACTGGTACACACTGTTTGCTGGATGGAACAAAAATTGACCAAATTTCTAAAGCTAAGAATATGGGTCTCTTGGAACTTTCCCCTGAGGATGAAGTGGAGGGAGAAATAGTTTACATGCAATCTATGCTGCTTGATAATGCCATGACACTCAAGCATAAATATGGTGAAGCATCTTTTTTTATTATTTTTATGTTTTTTAAGGACTGCCTTATGGTGGTTAAAATAATGTTGCTTGTTCATTTATCAGAGTTTCATATTCTGGATTTTCTTTTGTACTATGCAGATGACTTATTGTTGAGGATAGTTAAGAACCTTCCTCATGAGCTAAATGAATCAACTAAACAGAAATGGGACCTAATCCTAGTTAATCAGTTTTTTCATGAAGTTAAAGAGGCAAAGAAGCGAGGGAGAAAAGAGAAGAAGAACAAAGAAGCTCAGGCTGTATATGCTGCTGCTGCTGAAGCAGCAGCTGTTTCATCAAGAAACTCATTAAGGAAAGACACCAATGATGAGATTATAGCAGCTACTCAAGAAGTGAAATTTTAACTTTATTATTAATTAGTTCTTATGCATAGAGCTTGTTTCTTAGTCTCCTTGTTTGCTTATTTGTAGATTCCTGCAAAATTAAATGCTGCAACTGGGAGAGCTGGTTTGCTATCTGTGCCTCGGCCAAAAGAGGCTGTCAGATCAGCTGTTTTAAAATTGACCTCAGATAAGCAGTCTATGGCTTTTCAGATGCCTGAATTCTTGAAAGACAATGTATTGTCTTGTGAAATATGCATGCGAACTGAGACAATGTTAAACCGTATCTTTGTCTGTTCAACCTGCAAGGTAGGTTGCATCTCTACCTTTGGTAGTTTAAAATATCATATTACTAAGACTACTACATCTTGCAGGTTGCTGTTCATTTAGATTGCTATCGAAGGCTTTCTGAAATTCCAGTTGGTCCATGGAAATGTGAGCGCTGTGAGGAAATGTCACTGTCATCTACTAGCCCCAAAAATGTAACTGATGCCAATGAGAGATATGCTATGGTTCAGTGTGGCTTTTGCGGTGCTGTGGATGGTGCTATGAGAAAGTCAGCAGATGGACAGTGGGTTCATGCCTTCTGTGCTGAGGTAATTACTTATCCTTTTATAATAATTAGTATCATATTATTTCTCTTAGTTTTATTTGTATATCATATTAATAAGGTATTGTATTCTTCAGTGGTTGTTTGAGACAAGTTTTAGGAGAGGACAAGAAGACCCTGTACAAGGATTGGTAATATTTTTTGCTTTAATTTATATGACAACTTGTTTGATTTAACTTAAATTGATTTTGTGTCAAACTAATTTTTGCAGATGTATCCCATTTAACGAATGATTTTTTTTTTTTGTATTCTATTGCTTGTTGTAAGTAGCATATTTCTTTAACATTTGTTGCTTGCAGGACACTAGTTCTAAAGGGAAGGACACCTGCTCTATATGCCATCTCAATGTTGGTTCATGCCTAAAGGTCCGTCCTTTTCTATAGTGTAAGGGAACATCTTAGAAACTTAAAAAGTACAACTATTTGTTGACTATGTATTCCTTCTAAATGCAGTGCAGCTATGGAAATTGTAAGTGCCATTTTCATCCTTTTTGTGCTAGTAGTGCTGGATTTTACATGAATGCCAAGGTTACTGGCAGCAGCACACAACACAGGGCCTATTGTGGCAAGCATAGTGTAGAACAGAGAGAGGTAATACAGTTCTGCATTGTTTTTTGTCCATGTCTTTCTTTAACTTGAATGAATTTATTTTTTTCCCTTTATCTTGCCTCCTAATATAAGTATCATAAAATATCAGTCATTAGAGTTTTAAGCTATGGATCAATGCCTTATTGTTTTGTGAAAACTTGTATAGAAGTAGATAGGAAAGGAGAAAAGGGAAAGGAAATATGAGAATACCCTGCGAAAATGCATGATTTAGCCTTATAAATATCTCTTGTACATTGTATTCACTTTTAAATGGTACCTGCTGTATCTCAATGCAGTTTGGTTCTTTCTTACAGGCAGACAACCGACAATGTGGATCTGAGGATCTTAAGAGTTTAAAACAAATAAGGGTGAGTTTTTTCTTTGTCTTCAAGTTGGAGATAAAGAGTTTCTTTTTTCTTCATTGCTTTTAATAGATAATCAAAGATCCCATCTAAGTTTTAATTCTCTCTCTGAAGTAAAATGCTTCAGTTTCATCTGTACCATTAAATGTTTTCCTGGATAATTTATTAGCTGTTTGTTATCCAGAGACCACTAATTTTTTTGAAGGTGTTAGTGAAAAATTATTTGACTATTCCCAATTTAATTATTGCCAAAAGGCAGTAGAAGCTGCAAAGTGCCATAAATTCACACTAAAGACATCACTATAGAATAGTGTTACGTTATAAGATACAATACTAGTTGCATTTATTGGTGGGTGCAACTCTGCAGTCAAAAGTTTTATTGACTTTTATTGACAAAATCTAGTTAAATCTTTAGTTGGAGTACCAAGTTCTTTTTTGGAATCTAGTTTGTGCTCTTTGATATTGATTCATGTGGTAGTTATAGAACAATAACAACATCCAACCGTTTATTTTACTAAGTGGGGTTGCCTATACTACAACAATAACAACAAAGCCTTATCCCATTAGGTGGGGTCGACTATATGGATTCTTCTACGCCATTGGACTCTATCCCCTACTATATAACCAAGTTTATATTTAAATAAATTTTATCTTGTTTTATTGTTGCTAACCAAGTCTTTTTTGATCTTCCTCTTCCTCGTTTGGTGTGTATATTTGTCATCATTTGACATCGCCTAACTGGAACATTTATTGGCCGTCTAAGTACATGTTCGTACCATCTTAAACGTGCCTTTCGGAGCTTTCCTTCAATAGATACAACACCAACCTTTTCTCTAATGCTCTCATTTCTTATTCTGTCCATCCTCATATGTCCGCACATCCACCTTAACATTCTCATCTCTGCAATTCTCATCTTTTGCTCATGTACTCGAGTCATAACCCAACATTCATCGCTATATAACATAACATGTCTAATCGTCGTTTTGTAGAACTTCCCTTTAAGTTTTAGAGACACTTTACGATGACATAAAACACTCGACGTTTTCCTCCATTTCAACCATCCTTCTTGTATTCAATATAAGATATCTCTCTCAATCTCTCCATCATCTTGCAAAAATGATCCTAAATATTTAAAGCTATCAGTTTCAGACAATTTGTCATCTCTTATCTTAACACTTGTCTTATTACGTCTAATTTTACTAAACTTAAATTCCATATATTCTGTCTTTACTTTACTAAGCTTAAAACCTTTCACTTCTAGTATTTCTCGCTCAGATTATAGTTTAACATTTACTCCTTCACGTGTCTCATCTACTAAAATAATATCATCTGCAAACAATATACACCACGGTACTGTGTCTTGAATGTGTTCAGTGAGTTCGTCCATGATTAGTGTAAAAAGATATGGATTTAAAGCTGACCCTTGATGTAACACTCTTTATTAGAAATGCTTTAGTTAAACCGCTTGAAGTCTCCACTCTAGTCGTTACTTCCTCATACATATCCTTAATTAGCTTAATATATGTTACACTAACACCTCTTTTTTCTAAAATTTTCCATATAATTTCTCTTGGAACTCTATCATAAATTTTTTCTAAATCATTGAATACCATGTGAAGATCCTGCTTTTGCCCTCTATACTTTTCAATTAGTTGTTTGAGAAGATGTATAACTTCTATTATTGACCTTCTTGGTATGAATCCAAATTGATTTTCAAGAATCGTGGTCTCCTTTCTTAATCTTTTTTATATTACTCTTTTCCAAAGTTTTTTGGTACGACTCATTAGTTTAATACTCCTATAATTTTCACAAGTTTGTATGTCTCCCTTATTCTTATATAAGGGAATTAGGATACTTACCCTTCATTGATCAGACATCTTTTTTGTTTTCAATATAATGTTAAATAATTTTGTAAGTCATTCAATACCTTATTTCCCTAGACACTTCCCTACCTCTATTGGAATATCATCTGGTCCAACGGCTTTTCCATTTTGCATTCCATTTATAGCTTGTTCTACTTCTGAAAATTGAATTCTACGATAAAAATTTAAATTTTTATACTCATTTGACCTACTTAAATTACCTAAATTAAGTTAGTCTCCTAAACCTTCGTTAAAAAGTTGATGAAAATATCTCTTCCACCGTTCTTTTATTTCTTCATCATTTACTAGTACCTTATTGCATTCATCTTTAATGCATCTTATTTGATTAAAATCTTTTGTCTTCCTCTCTCTAACTTTAGCTATTTTATAAATGTCTCTTTTCCCTTCTTTTGTATTTAATTTTCGATATAACCATTCAAAAGTTTCAGTCTTAGCTTCATTCACTACTTTCTTAGCTTTTTTCTTGGCTATTGTATATTTTTTCAAATTTTTCTCATTTTTACAAATATATAATTTCTTATATGTTGTTCGTTTTCCCTTAACTTTCTCTTGCACTTTCTAATTCCACCACCGAGATTCTTTGCTTGGTCGTCCATACCCTTTTGACTCAACGAGTACACTCGTGACTACTATTTAACTTTGATACCATCTTATCCCATGTCGTATTAGGGTCACTGTATATTTCATCTAATACTTGTACTCCTACCTTTTCTTTGAATATATTTAGTTTCTCATCCTTTAACTTCCACCACTTAATTCTAGGAGTTGTGTATATTTTTTTTTTATTAATATTATGTTTGAGGTGTATATCCGATACTATTAACCTATGTTGAGTAGTTAAACTTTCTCTAGAAATGATCTTACAATTTTTACAAATCTTTTTATTTCTCTTTCTAACCATAAGAACGTTAATTTGTGATTTATTATTTCTACTTTTGAACGTGATCAAGTGTTCTTATCTTTTCTTAAAAAATGTATTAGCTAGTATAAGATCATATGCTATTGCAAAATTCAATACAGTTTTACCTTTTTCATTTCTTGTTCCAAACCCATAATCCCCATGCATCCTCTCATATTCGTTATTTTTCATTCCGACATGTCCATTTAAATTGCCTTCTATTAAAATCATCTCATTTGACAAAATATTTTGAAATACTTCATCCAAGTCATCCCAAAATCTTAATTTGATATTTTCATCTAATCCTATTTGAGGTGCATATACACTAAGTACGTTCATAGTTTTTTTCTCTACTACTATTTTGAGAGCTATAATTCTATTCCCCTTTTTAATTACTCCTACAATTTCATTTTTTAACGAACTATCTACAATAATACTCACTCCATTTCTTGTTTTACTCTGTCCTGTATATCACAACTTAAAATCTAAGTTCTCTATCATCTTTGTCTTCTCACTTATCTATTTTGTTTCTTGTACACATACAATATTAATTTTTCTCCTAATTATCGTATCTACTATCTCCATTATTTTACTAGTGAGAGTTCCTATGTTCCATGTACCAAATCTTAGACTATTAGGGAGCGTTTGATTCGTAGAAGATTTTTCATTTTTCGTTTTCATTTTCTCTTTTACAGAAAATAGAAAACGTTTTTTTTGTGTTTTTTAGTTTTCCAAAAAACACTCCTTTATTTTCTGGAAAACGAAAATGGAAACAGATAACGATTTTTTTGTGTTTTCCAGTTTTTCAGAAAATGCTCATTTATTTTTTGGAAAACGAAAATGGAAAACGCCAACCAATCGCATTTTCTCATTTTCTCAAAAAATGGAAACGGAAAATAGAGAATTTTCTACGAACCAAACACCCCCTTTATTTTTCTATAATATATGTTCTTACCTAACCTACGGTATGAGAAATCTTATTTATTTAACACTACACTCAAGTTCTTATGGAGATTTAGCAGTCCTTGTCGATACGTTGCAGTCGAACCCTGCAACGCGAACTCTTGCATATTTTTCACTACATTTGAGTTCTGAAAATGTAGCGGTCCTTGTCGAGACGTTACAGTTGGACCTTGTAACGTGTTCATTCTGGGAATAATCTAGCATTAATACAATAGTTTGATTGATCAATTCATTGAACATTTGTCTTAGTTTAACGCTGGCTGACAACCTAACGCAATCCTCCTCCTTTATTCGGGCTTGGGACCGGTCACAACAAGCCTAATTATGGAAATGTACAATAATTTAGTATTTCATAGTCATTTTATTGTCTTTCTTGTTCTCACGGGAACTTGCCTATGGCATTAACATAGACTTGTTATTTTTCTTGTCTAATTCTTTGCATAATGACTCGAATACGATATGAAATATGAAGAAAAATTAGTGGCAAAAAAACGTACTTGGGGAGTCTAGAGGACAAGTAATACCAAATAAAGAATTTTGAAGGTGGAATAAGGAAGCAAAAAATAAATTAAAGAAAAAAAAGCCGTCTATAAATTATTGTACACTTGTAAGAACAAAGAAAACTTTAAAAAGTATGTAGTAGCTAAGCAAAAGGCCAAGGCCAAGAAAGCAAGGAGTGAAGTCAAGCATAAAGCTTTTGAATGTTTGTATTGATAATTTGATACAAAAGAGAGTGATATTTATAGAATAACTAAAGCGAAAGAGAGGAAAACAAGGGACCTCACCTAAATAAGATGCATCAAAGATAAATCTAATAGGGTTCTAATGAAGGATGAGGAAATAAAGGAGCGATTGATGGAAGAAGTATTTTCATCAAAATTTTAATCAAGAATTTAGTGATCAACTTAAGGAATTTCTATAATAAGAGGAGTATATAAATTTAAATTTTTATAGAAGAATTTAAATTTTAGAGGTAAAATATACTTTAAATGTGATGAAAAATAGAAAAATAGTTGAACCATGTGATATTCTAATGAGGTATGAAAATGCTTAGGGAAGCAAGAGTGTTAAATGACTTACGAAATTATTCAATCTAATATTAAAATCAAAGAAAAACTTAATCAACAAAGTGCAAGTATTTCAGTTTCTATGTATAAAAACAAAGATGAACAAAATTATGTAAATTGTAAAGACATTAAGATAATGAGTTATATCGTAAAACTTTAGAAAAAAGTGATTGAAAAAAGATTAAGGAAGGAGACCAAAGTAATTGAACATCAATTTGAGTTTATGCCTTAAAAAATCGACAATAAAAGCTATATATCTTCGTAAACAACTAATTGAAAAGTGTCAAGAAAAGAAGTAAGATTTAAATATGATATTCATTGATATCGAAAAAATTAATTATATGAAAAATTTTAGAAAAAAATATTTGCATAGTGTATATTAAGTCAATTAAGGATATATATGATGATGTAACGACGAGTGAAGACTTCAAATCAATTTAATTGAAGCTTTTCTTATAAAAATAGGATTATATCGAGGATCTACTTTAAGTTTGTATCTTTTTACAATAGTTATGCATGTGCTCACTAGATACATCTAAGGTAAGTTATCATGTTGTATGTTGTACGTAGATGGCATTGTTGTAGTTGATGAGACTTGTAAACGAGTAAATGTTAAGCTTGAATTTTAGCAGGAGATGTTGAAAGTTAAAGATTTTAGGCTTAGTAAAGTAATGATAAAATATATAAAATTTAAGTTACCCGTAACTAAAATAATTAAGATAGGAGATTATAAAATAATTATTAAGATAGGAGATTATAGGTTACTCGTAACTAAAATTTTTAAGTATCTAGGATCCTTTTTTGAGAGGATGGAAGGGTTGATAAAGATGTTTTACATAGGATATAAGAAGGATGATTGAAATGGATGAGCATGTCAGGTGTTCGTAAGGTATCTTTAAAACTTAAAGGGAAGTTCTACAAAATGATAATTAAATTTATTATGTTATATAAAACTGAATATTAGATTATAAAGTGAGCAGATGATCAGAGTCGTAGAAAGGAGGATGTGGTGAATATGTAGACATATGAGAATGAATAAGATAAGAAATGAGAACATTAATGAGAAACTTAAGGTTGTAACTATGAGAGAAAACTTTAACATTTACATTTAAGATGGTACAAACATATATTTAGTGACCAATAAATGCTCTTATTAGGCAATGTGAGACTGTGACAAATATGCACATTGATCGAGAAAGAGTGAGACAAAGAATACCTAATTAGCAATGATATAATAGGATAAATTTCATTTAAATATAGATGATGATGTAGTAGATGATCGAGTTCAATAGCATAGGATGATCTATAGCCGACCACCAAGACACACTTAGTGGGATAAAGACTTGGTTGTTGTTATCTAATCCTTTGCGCGATCCATTTACATTTATGACTAAAAGGCCTTGGCTGGTATTTTAACCATCAGAAATTTAATTTTAGTAGTGGATATACTGGTATGTTGTCCATTCTAACTGTCTCTAATTCCTTTTTACCCTAATCCATATTCCTTTTAGTTTGGTTAACAAGGGTATAAAATAAATGGTATCATTATGTATGGTCTTGCTTTTGTTGCTACTAATTTGTGGTTCACAATAAATGAAAGGCTGAACTCATCCTAGCTGATTGATGGTGCAACTAAATTTATTCTCAATATTTGATATTGTTTTCTTCAGAACAACTATGCAGATATTTATGAAATGTCAAGTTTGTAAAGTGGCTTCTTGTTAGGATGAGAGAGAATAAGAGACTCGTAAGCGGGGAAGCTTGTTGGTTTTTGATGAACATGTTCATTCTCTTTTTGGTTGCAAAACCTTAGTTATTTGGCATTGAGTTGAGGGAAAATAAAATTCTTCAAGTGTCTATTCTAATTAAGGCTCTTATGACAGGTTGAATTGGAAAAAGTACGTCTACTTTGTGAAAGGATTATAAGGAGAGAAAAGTTAAAGGTACCTATCTCTGTTGATTTTTCTTGTTTCTTTAAAACATGTTGCTTTTGTTTTTTATTGTTTCAGATCGTCTTTTTTTGCAATAGCAGAATGTCTTGTTTAGCTTATATGTTTTTTATTTTCCATTCTCGTTGCCTTTTTTTTTTTTGACTTGACACAGTTAATTCCTCGCGACTTAAATTTCTTATCTAATGTTGCCAGATGAAAGAAATCGATCTATCTTCTTCAATTAAAAGGATAAATTAACTTCTTTATGTATAATAACCCAACAAATATTCAATGACATTGTACCTCTTGCAGGATGAAACCTATACATTCTACTTCATCCCTCTAGTTGAAGCATGAGTAGACAAATGTCAACTTGTTATATAGAATAGACAAAACTGACAAACAAGGAAAAAGATTGTTAAGATGCTTGACATATATATTATCTTTCATCCTCTCTATTCCATTCATCTTGTTTATTTGGATGGAATAAGAAGGAAAGAAATGTTATCACTTGTTGGTATTTACTTGATGATTGAATTTTATTTCCTCCATTTATGCCTGATTTTGGAGGAAATTAAATAAAAGAATTGGATGGGACTAAATTCCTTCATCCACTAAACCTCCTCTCAAATTTGATATTTTTATTTCTTTTTTTTTTTTTACCTTTTACTTTCATCTAAGCAAATACGGGGTTTTAGATGAGTTGAGCAAAGCTTCACTTTTATTTTCTTATTAAGCTCATTCAAGCTTGGTTATTAAATATCTTATTGAGCTCAAGTGTGCTTGAGCTTTTACCCTTTTTTACTCTGAAAGATGGATGAGGAAGGAAAGGAATTTAAAGTGGAAAAAAATCTCTATGGGAAGGGAAGAGAAAAGAAAAGGAGAAGAAGGGAAATGAAAAAAAAATCTCTTAAGGAAAAGAAAAAAACTAAAGGAAAAGAGGAAGGAAAGAGGTGGGAAAGAAAATTGTATTTTTGCGAGGAAGCCTGCTAGCAGCCGTATGCATGGTCAGTGGCTGCGAGCGAGGTCGTCCGTGGCTCGTAGTTTCAAGGGCCACCTATGGTTCGCAAGGCAGCTGTGCAGGGCTGCTTATGGCTTGCAGTTGTGCATGGCGGCTGTGCAGGGCCGCTTGTGGCTCGTAGCTGCGTGAGGCAGCCGTGCGGGACCACCTGTGGTTCGCAAGGTAGTCGTGTAGGGATGTCCGCAAGGCGATTGCAAGGCCGCCTGTGGCCTCGCAAGATGGTTGCACAGGGTGATCCCTACGGCTTGCGTGGCCACATAGGTTGCCTGCGGCTGGTGTAGTTGCATAGGCCGCTTGTGATTGGTGGCCGCAAGCGCAAAAAGAAAAATTTTCGATGAGGGAGAAAGGAAAGTTGCTTCGTCCGATTTGAGACGATAAAAAATATGTATAAAAAAGTCATCCACGGATGAATTCTTAACTAGCAAATAGGATGAGCAGTCCATACTTTTTTATTTTCCTTAGTTTTTATTTTTATCCTCCCAAGTAAACAAGGGGTTAGTGTTGTTATTGCCTTTATACTTTAGTCAAAATATTGATCCAATAAATGCAATTCTTATTATTTTTTCGTTAGTAACACGTGTCTATATATATATAAATCTATTCATAGATAGATAAATATAAACATATTAAAGACAAATAACATCATAAATATTTGTGTTAAAAACAAGAAATATGATAACAAATTAAGCGTTAGACAAATTAATAAACAAATGTATTCATTTCTTGAGCTTTGTCCTTGTTATTGCCCTTATAATTTTGTTAAAATATTGATCTAATGTATGCAGTTCATTTTAATTATTATTAGTGTGTGTGTATCTATATCTACACACCCACAAGCACATAGATATCTAGATAGATAGATAGATAGATAAATATAAAAATATTACACATAAATAACGTCATAAATATCCGCCCATATATGTTTTATATATTCGTGTTAAAAACAAGAAATATGATAACTAATCAAGTGATAGACAAATTTATTCATTTTTTGAGCTTTGTTCTTGAACTTAACAAGCTGAGATCATTTGTGTTTAAGCTTATTTATTTTGTGTATTTTAATATTATATCAAATGAACAAAAACAAGCTCTTATCGAGAATATTGAACTTGGTCACAAACATTTTGTTTAATTACAGTCTTAAGCAAACAACTATAAAGGTTAAAGAAAGAGAGAGAAGTGATGCATGTTTCACCGGAAAATATTATGGTTTCAATATCTACATGACATAGGAAATAGAGTTTTTGATCATGATAGTCTGATTGGAGAGGTATATGTTAGGAAAGACAGGAAAAGTCAATATTAACTCTTAAAAAAAAATGAAAATTTCACAAAGAGATAATAACCTATCTCCTTTAGGGTGTGTTTGGTTCAAGGTTATCATGTATAACCTTAGTTATGTGATTACCAGGTAATCACATAACCAAGGTTATGGAGAATGAAATATAACTTATGTTGTTTGGTTCAATTATAAGTAATGTAATAAAAATTTGTTTGTTTGGAGGTTTTAAAGTATAACCTAATTTAACATTTTACTATATTAACCTTGATTCAATTATAAGATTTTGATTGGTCAGCGAATTGCGGCGGCACTCGGCCGGCCGCGAGTGGCACCCAGTCGGCCACGGCGGCAACCCGATTGGCAGCAACGATCGCGGTGGGCCAGTGGCGTTGGCGGCCGGTCGACGGTGACTGTGGCGGTTGATCGACGACGTCGAGGGTTTTATTATAGTAGGGTGAAATTGAAATTTAATAGAACTTTAGGGGTATTTTTGTCCTAATTGCAAAAAATTGAAGGATAATTTTGGAAATAAAATGTAATCTCGGAATCCAACAAAACCTCCATTTCCTTAGGCAATGTGATTTCGGGATGGATAACCTCATTTGCTGACGTTTGCTGATGTGGCGGTTATAATATATTACTTTGGAAACAATCAAAATCCTGAACCAAATAGGGTTATAATATATGACTTAAGATGAATAAGTAAAGTTATCCATAACTGTCCCGAACCAAACACACCCTTAGAGTTATATATATATAGGAATGATCCCTAGGGTAGCGTCCATTTTCTACACACCTGTGTGCGAACAAGAACAATAACGAGAAATGCACAGTAACTCCACTCGACGCTCCATACTTGCTCGGCATCGCTATCGACGGTTAGAGTCTGGTCACGATTCGATCGGAATTTGGTGGAATTGCAGTGGGAGTACAGTTGGATTTTGACTGAATCGCGGTCGGAATCCATCCGTGGTCTGGCCGGACTCCGACTCCTGTCGGAATTCGATTATAATCCGAGTGGAATCCGATCGTGATTCGGTCGAAATTCGGTTGTGGTCAAGTCAGAATTCGATCGCGGTCCGATTGGAATCCGGTAGCAGTTCGGTTGGACTCCGACTTCGACTAGATCTCAACTGTGATCGGGAAAAATTTGGCTCAATCGCGTGTGTTCTGGTCGTGACCACAAGTCTGTTGTAGACGACAAGACGGTGTCGGCAACTCAGATAGGTTTAGGGATGAACTATAGTGCGCTTGGCAAAAACACTTTGCATTCTTCATTACTATGCACTCGTGTGGATTGGACGCTGAGGACCCTTGCATGACAGATATTTGCGCACGACAATGAGGATTGCATAGTAACGCCGCCCGACATCCACACCCTCAACACTCGGCATTTGTTGTTGAGCGGTCAGATTTTGGCAGGATCGCGATCGAAATTCGGCTAAATTGTGGCCGCTAGTGGAGTGGTCGTTGGCGGCCCCAATTCGGTTGGATATCGGCCATAATTCTATCGAAATTTGATAGCAATTTTGTCGGAGGGATGGTAGCGGCGATCCCGACTGGTTCAGGGGCTAGGCCATACTGCCCATCGGTTCGACGATGCGCAGGCGCTTCAATGATGCACAGGTGGAAGCACTGTGCATTCCCATTTACTGTGTAATCTTATAGATTGAACGGTGGAGAAGGCCTTGTGTGTGTGTGTGTGTGCGCGCGTGCGCGTGCGTGCGTGCGTGCGTTATCCGATCGTATGACGGATAATGGAGGTGCTCAAAGATGAGTTGTGTAGGAGATCATTCCTTGTATATATATATATATATCCTGTGTGCTTGTTTTTTGCACTTGTCCATGACACACAGTGAATGGAAAATGTACAGTGTTTTTTCTTGCGCGAAGAAGCTATTGACGTTCCGTCGGATTCTGATTGCGATTCGGTCGGAATCCAATCGTGATCCGATCGGTCGATTGATCGGACTGTAGTGATGATGATGACGGCGACTCCGACGGATTTAAGGGTTGGGCTATAACGCTCATTGGAGAAGGAAGTCGCGGGTAGAAGCATTGTGTATTTTCTATTCACTGTGTAATCGCGATGGATTAGACGGTGGAGAATGCGTCGCGCATTGATCGATGCTCAGGATATATATATAGGAAAATTAGTTCCTTAGCGTGCGCTATGCGTACCCAGGATGAGCACCTCTCATATGCAATGTTTGCTCATTGATGTGCACAGTGCAAACACTGTGCATGCATTTCTATCGCGCATTCTCGTTGTGCATTGCACATCCAGGAGATGAAGACCATATGTGTGATGGCCAGTCCGCGACTCGTGAGTGCCCGAGTATGCACAGTAATGGGGAATACACAATAACTCTGATTTAGAAGCAAACTGTTGCTTAGCATTGTCGCCGAGCGATCGGATTCCGATCAAAATTCGATCGCAGTCTGGCCGACATTGGAGTCCGTTCGGATCGCAGTTGCGGCACTAGTGGTCACAATTTGGTCGAATTTCGATTGTGATTCGGCCGAAATCCGACCACCGTTTGGTTGGACAATGCGGCGTTGACGGCTGCAATCGCAACCAATTCCGATCGCGATTCGGCCAGACTTCGATGTCGTTGGGATCGCGACTGTATTGCGGTCGGAATCGATCGCGATTGCTGTCGCCAACGATTGCGGCATTGGCGACCAAAATTCAATCGAATTTCGATCCAATCCGATAGGAACCCGACTGTGGTTCGATCGGTCGGATGTCGACGACGACCTCGATGGGTTCAGAGGTTGGACATTGTGCATTTCCCATTTACTGTCCATCTCTGTGTGATGGGCGACTGAGATCGCATTGCACACGCGATGCGCATCACACGTTATAAAATCTCTCTCTCTCTCTCTCTCTCTCTCTCTCTCTATATATATATATATATATATATATATATATATATATATATCGTGCCCATCGACGACCAAGCAAGCATAGTAAATGGGAATGTATAGTAATCAAATCGTCCATCGGCGATCGTTGGTGATCAAATTCCAACCGCAATATGGCCGCTCAATGCCGATGGCCAACGACCAAGGGTGGAGAGAGACTTCGATAGGGAAGTTACCGTGCATTTCCCAGTTGGGCGTGAGAAATGGATGCTCGGGTGTGATGAAAGTTACTATGCATTCCCGTTATCGCACATGAGTCCCGCGCCGTAAGCACGCAGCATTTTATATATATATATGCACGCGAGCACGCCTTCAAATCTCTGATGAGGATCGCTGAGGATTTGATGCGTGTGCTTGCGCTCAACGCCTGCAAGTGCACGGTTGTCATCAAGTAATAAAATATCGATCCCATAGGGACCGAAAATCGAGTACCGATTTACTAAGCGTATATAGATTGTTTAGACCTAATCAGTTGGTTGATAAGCAAAGAAGGTCGAAAGGAGAACGAGAGGGTTGGGAGATCACTTTTTCAGGGATGTCACTGTCATTGGGTCCCTGTTATGATTAACGGAATGATTTTATGTTTTCGCTTTCACCTAAATGATTGAAAACATGTCTTACTTCTAACTGTCAATGGTTATTCATGTAAGTAGGATATCCTATTTTATTCGACGTGATCTTTTGGAACTACACCGGATTGCCCTATTCCTAGTCAAGTTTCCTTTTCGGATCGTCAGAGCTCAGGGGGTTGCTATCTTTGGGAAGCCCCCTGTCATTAGGTTCCACAATCCTTCTAGAGTTAATTTCTCCTATTTAGCCTTCTACTAGAATAGGTTCATTACATTCTATGATATTTATGGGTTCTCGCGGTGAATTAATCTAACTGTGGGGTAACCTTAGTCGTACAGGGAGCCTGTCACTAGAACCCCAGCGGATTAATCCCTCATTCGTAGTCGATTCTCCCACATCTTGGTTCTTTATGGGTTGGAGGATTGAGTTTCTTTTTCGGTCCTTTCCCATACCTCTAAAATACGACCTAATACTTTTGACATCTAAATCGGATTAACATGATAAGCCGGACCATTAATAATCATATCATAGAATAAAAAGAAAGTATAAATATATAACACTCGAAAACAATACAAGCAAACATGGATTCATTGCAATATACTGTTTATAAATCAAGATAGACTACTTAATCAAAGAATCATCGAAATCTACTCCATAAGATAGAGATCCAACCATAAGACATCGACAAATCAAGAGTAAACCAAAAGGAATTGCATAAAAGGAAAAAGATGGCTTAGTCTCGATGTGAAGAAGGTCTTGGAGTGCGACTCGCATTTAGAATAGGAGTTATGGCGAAGAAATCTATATCAATCTGATCTCGGCAGGTAGAGAAGCTCTAGAATAGCAACCTCCGGCGGGTTGGGGGCCCATGGGCGACTCCCTTTCGGGGCTTGGGAGCCCTAGGGCGGCTCCCCTCTCGATCCTTGCGATCCCCAAAACGATCCTAGCCTCTTAGATGAGTTTCCTATATATAAAGGCGACTTCGGCTTTCCATAAATGCTCAAAAAACCCTAATTCTTTGAATTTGCGCCGCCGCCATACGACCGTGTGAATTTCACACGGCTGGGCTATGTGCATGGTTGGAAACGACTGAAATCTAGGCTGAAAATGTTAGTGTTAGTCCTTAGTGCCAATCATGAGATGATTGATTAGAGATCATATGTATCTTATTTTATTAATAACAGGTAAAGATTGATTATTATATTTACTTTATGCATGTGCTAGTCAAATAAATATAATAATGCCCTTTAATAGTAGGTTCTAATCTATAGTATATCAATTGGTAGAATTGATTATGAGAAGTGATAGAGAACACTATACTTAAACATTCCTAGTCAAGTATTGTATTAATAGACAAAGGGATATATTGATACATTGAGACTAGCCTGTAGGTTAATGGATGATTTGATCTCACAAGTCATGGATATGTGATATCACATTGATACATGGGTATATATATTGGAGAATATATGTACTGAATTGACCTGCCATGAGAAAGTGTCATGGATCGTTATATGAGTGTCGTATACTTTTTTATGTGACTATTGATATGAATAGTCCTTAGATCTGAAGTCACTACGGTTCCCTACATAAGGAGTTATGTACTTTGGTATCGTCTAACGTCACCCGTAACAGGGTGCACTATAATCACGATTGCTGAGTATGTAACGAATTATGCGGAGGGATGTGAGTGATGTAGATGAGATCTATCCCTCCCATATGACGAGAGTGATATCTTTGGCATCTTGATAGAGTATGACCATGAAATGCATGACCATGCTCAAATGAGTCAATATGAGATATTGAGCTCATTTGTTTTAGTGAGTCTACTTGGGGATCAAGAAACATAAAGATCGATAAGGGGATGATACGGTCTATGCCTCATTGATCGATCTAAGATATCAAAGATAGAAGAACACCATCATACATGATAATAGTCACGGAAAGGTTGTCGGATCTCGACTTTCTTATAGCTCGGGTAGCAATGATGTATTACTAGATGTCATTCATTGTTTATGTATCTAAAATAGTTTTAGATACATTACCAATGCTATGAGAGCTTATAGGGTCATACACAAAGAACATATTTTGGAGAAGTGTTCATGTTAGTCAGACTAAATGAATCTTTAGTTAATTGAATGGACTAGAATGAGTTAGACTCATTGCTTGGCCAAACTTGAGTTGGACTCAAATTGGTTTAACT
Source organism: Wurfbainia villosa (assembly GCA_025175895.1). NCBI lineage: Eukaryota > Viridiplantae > Streptophyta > Magnoliopsida > Zingiberales > Zingiberaceae > Wurfbainia > Wurfbainia villosa. The sequence continues at coordinate 77,205,371 of CM046001.1, read as the reverse complement.
TGAGTTAGACTCAAGTGAAATCAATTGAAGAAGGTAAGCATGATTAATGATGATTAATCATGCATGCAAATGGGAGTTTTTGCATACAAATGGATTAATGCATGAAATGAAATTCAATACTTAATGTTGCATGCAAAGGCATTAATGCATGAAATGAAACATATTCCCAAACGTTGCATGCAAAATAGATTATTGCATGCAAATTGGATTATTGCATTAACATTGCATGAAATGTGATTTCACATGCAATTGGAATTTGAGAAATCACCTTAAACGTTGCATGCAAAAGAGGGGTTAATGCAAAAGAATAATCCATGAAGTGGGGTTTCATCCTTAAATGTTGCATGTATGAATGGGGTTAATGCATGAATTGGAATTTAATGCATGTGAAATGGGATTTAAGCTCTCTTGAATGTGAGTGGAAAGGAGGTGAATCCTTTTGCCGTGTGTGCATCCCTAATTCTATTTTCTCTCTTCTTCTTGGCCAAGGTCTAGAGTGGAGAGTCTTAGTGTGGTTGCTAGCACGACCAAAGGTGTTATCTCCTTCTCCAAGAAACGGTTCGTGTGGATACCTTAGAGATATGGTTGTCCTTATCGTATTGAGATCCGACTATGTTTGGATTAGCGGGATTGCGAAAGGCTCGCATCGAAGACATATATTTCTTCTTCTAAATAAGATCTAGATTAAACTGAGAAAACGATTTATATGTTTTGCATGAATCTCTGGAGGGATCCGGTTTGTATTTTTGTTTTCGCTGCGGTTGTGCGAAGTATTTCACCTGCGATATTGTGAATGTCACGATCCAGATTTCTCAATAGAAAATTGGGTTGGAAATTTAACACGGCCGTGCTAATTTAACACGGCTGGTCGTGTGTCACTTTGAAGCTTTCGTTTTGATCTGTTTCGCTTCAGGAATATGTCTATATCTTGGGACACGTCCAGAGCATGTCCCCTAAAGTCTGTGCTCTATAAAATGCTCTATTTTTGCTCCAAAAATATCGTCCTACTCATAAATTCACAAAAGTAGATATCCGAACGAGAAATATAAAAAAGTGGAGTAAACAAAGATAATATGCAATGAATACCTTAAAAATGAGATAAGATGTGCGCTAAAATGATAGCTAAAATCCTATATAAAATATTCACATGATATATATTTATTAAATAGCTAAAGCTAGAGAAAGAAAGACTAGAGACCTTGCCTAAATAAGATGCCCAAATAAGATGCATTGAAGATGAATGCAATAGGGGTACTAGTGGACAATAAGAAAATAAAAGAGCGATGGAATAGATATTTTCATCAACTTTTCAATGAAGGTTTAAGTAATCAAATTAACTTAGATAATTTAAGTAGGTCAAAGAAGTATAGAAATTTAAATTTTTATCGTAAAATTTAACTTTTAAAAGTAGAATATGTTTTAAATGACATGCAAAATAGAAAAGTAGTTAGATAAGAAGATATTTTGATAGAGGTATGGAAGTGTCTAGACATGTAAGGTATAGAATGATTTACAAAGTTATTCAATGATATTGAAAATGAAAATAATGTCTGATTAGTAGAGAATATGTTCTCTAGTTCCTTTATATAAAAACAAAGGAGACATATAAAATTATATAAATTGTAGGAATATTAAACTAATTAGTCATACCGTGTGAAAAAATAATAGAAAAAAAGATTAAAAAATGAGATCACGGCGATCCAAATTCAATCTGAATTTATGCCGGGAAGATTGACAATAGAAACTATACATCTTTTCAGATAACCAATTGAAAAGTGTTGGGAACGAAACAAGATTTACATATGATATTTATTGATATTAAAAAAATTTATAATAGAGTACCAAGGGAAATTATATGGAAAATTATAAAAAAGAACGGTAATTTAACAAAGGGCGCATCTAAAGTATGGTATTGCCCAAAAAACATACTAAAATTTCAAAATGATCAAAGGCCGTACTAAATTCTTGCATTACCCCTCTGCCAAAGTTGATTTTTTTTCTTCCTTCCTTTCTTCTTTGCATGCAACAATTTTTTTCTCTTCCTCTGCATCCAATTCTTCTCTTTCCTCTTAACTTATTTTTTTTTTTCGACGAATAAAAACCGACATTACACTCATAGTGTTGATCTAAAAAATCAATAGCAAGAGGTGCCGGTCTTTTCTGATCTTTTGAGACCAGCACTAAGGTGGTGTTGATCTCAAAAGACCAGCACCACGTGCTAGTCTCTAAAACCAAGTGGTGCTGGTTTTTAAGATCAGAACTAAGGTGATGCTGCTCTTTTGAATAGAGCTGTAAACGAGCCAAGCCAAGCCAAACTTTGTAGTGTTCAGACTTGTTTGATAAGATAACCAAGCCGAGCCGAGCCAAGTCTAAAATTAACCAAGCTACTGAAAAACCTGTTCAAGCTTGACTCGGTATTTTTTTTTTTGAGCTTGAGCTTGGCTTGAGCTTGAATTGAGCTTGGCTTGTTTAATATGTATCAAGCTTCTAATCAAGTTTGATTCAAGCTTGATTAAAGCTTGTTTAAATTTGATTTATTTAAATGTTATCAAGCTCTTGAGTCAAACTTGTTTGTTTATTTAAAATTTTATTAATTTAATCCTGATTTATAAATGAGTATAAATAAATTTAAAAATAATTTTTAAAAGAGTATAATCATAAATCGGTTTGTTAATGTTCACGAACATTAACAAGCCGAACACATACGTGTTCAAGCTTGTTTATTTAATTTATCAGGCTGTTCAAACTTCTTTATTAATTGACTTTGATGCATATTGAACGAACGTAAACGAGCTCTTACCGAGTCGAACACCAAGCTCGTTCATGAACGCTTGGTTCGTTTACAACCCTACTTTTGAGACCGGCACCACCTTGATGCTGGTCTCTAAAGACCAAAACCACTTGGCATTGGTCTCAAAAACCACTTGGTGCTGGTCTCAAAGACTAACACCAAGCACCAAGAGCACCACTTGGTGCTGATCTCTTGGGACTAGCACAAAGACCAGCACCATGTGTTGGTCTCTTAGAGATCATCACCATAATGTGGTGTTGGTTTAATTTATACTAGCACCACTTTGGTGTTGGTTTTTAAATATCAATATTATCGTGGTGTTGATTTTGAAAAATGAGCACTACATTACTCCAACTTCTAGTTCAAATAGCTGAGAGCCTGCGAGATATTCAAGCTGATCTAAAGACAATTATTGAACAACAAAAGGAGGTAATACCCCCTCGCTAATACCTGAGGATCTTATTTCTAAACTGCAAAATTTAACCCTTAGGCAACCTTCGGGAAGAGCAAAAGAGTCTTGGTACTCTAAGGGTATTCAAAGATCCCTATAAAATCTTGAAGGAAGAATTAACTAAGCTCAAAAACTGATGATGACAAGAACTACTGTAGAGAAGCAAGCCTCAACATCCACACAGTCTACACCCTTATTTGAAGATCAAATTTGGGAATATAGAAGAAACCATAGAAGATTCCATAATATACAGTAGATGGCAAGGCGAATCAGATGGTGACTTACAGGGGCACCTCCCCATAACCAAACAATTGAGCAAATTCTGGATCCCCAAGAACGATTACAACTATCTATGCAGGAAAGGACATCTATAGTTCATGCGGAAGTATTGTATCACTCAAGACAAGATGATGTACACCATCGAGTTTATGTCCACAGTATTGTATCACTGACGGAAACCAGGTGGACAGATGTGTGCCAATTATTTGCTTCCGGAGGCAATTTTCGACTCGGGTATCAAAACGAGATGCAATTTTTTTGAATTGAAGCTCATTCAAAGATGTACATTTATTACTAGGTGAAATCCATGATAATCTAGTTTCAAGTCTAAAAAATAGTATTTAAAGTCTTCAGATCCATTGATGGATCTAAAGAGCTCCGATCAGACTCATTCCAAGTGTTATAGGTTTCTGAAGTGCTATAGAGTCTATATGTGTCTAAAAATATCAGTTCGAAATCATTAACAGTTGTGATCAAAAGGTTTTCAAAGTTGACATAACTTTAAGGCAATTGACACGCACACATAATTTATCATAGGGATGTCAAAATTAGACATGGACATTATCAATACTTTCACTGCACTATCCTCTTCCATTACATGTCAACTTTTCAAAAATTCAAATCCCCTAGACCCATCAATGAGTTTCAGTCAAAACTCATTGATGGTTCTAAAGAACTTTGATTGGACCCATTCCAACTCCTATGGGTTTTTACAGTGCTCGGAATTCCAAATATGCTCTTTACTTTTTAAAAAAAAAATCACAACTTAACACACCAGGTTTAGGTTTTTAAGTTGTTAAACTATGATATTTTTTTTAAACAGTAAAGAATAGTATATTTGAAATCCCGAGCACAGTGGAACCCAGAGGAGTTGGAATGGGTCTGATCGAAGTTCTTTAGGGCTTCGAGAATTTGGTTTTTTAAAAAGTTGACATGTATTAGAAGAGGATAGTGTATTGAAGGTATTGATGGTGTCTATGTCTAGTTCCGACATCTCTACGATAAATTATGTATGTGTGCCAATTGTCTTAAAGTTATAAACTTTAAAAATCTTTTGATCATTACTGTTAATGACTTCGAGCTGATATTTTTGGACATAGATTCTATGACACTTTAGAAACCACAACACTTGGAATGAGGTCAATCGAAGCTTTTTAGGTTCATCAATGGATTTTGATCGAAACCTCTTGATGGATTTGAAAAGACCTTAAATACTATTTTTTAGACTTGAAATTGGGCTATCACGGTGTTCACCTAGTAACAAATGTACATTTTTGAATGAGCTTCGATTAAAAAAAAATTACACCTCGTTTTGATACTCGAGTCAAAAGTTATCGTCTAAAAAATAAATAATTTACACACCTCAACACTAATGTGGTGTGATATTTAAAAACTAACATCAAAATTGTACAGATATAAATTAAACCAGCACCAATATAGTACCGAAAAAAATCAACACCACATTATGGCACTGGTCTCAAGAGACCAACACCAAGTGGTGTCTGAGACCAGCACATGAGATCAGCACCAAGCACCAAGGTGGTGCTGGTCTCAAAAGACCAGCATCACTTGGTTTTTGAGATCAATACCACCTTGATGCTAGTCTTTTGAGATCAGCACTACCTTGGTATTTACTGTTGATTTTTGAGATCAACGCTATCAATGTCATACTGGTGTGTCAAGCTGTGATATTTTTTTAAAAAATAATAAAGAAGAGCATATTTGAAATCCTAAGCATTGTAGAAACCCATAGGAGTTGGAATGAGTCAAATCGAAGTTTTTTAGGACAATCAATGAGTTTTGATCGAAATTCATTGATGGGCTTAGGAGATTTAGATTTTTTAAAAGTTTACATGTATTGAAAGAGGATAGTGCAATGAAGGATAAGTTATGTGTATGTGTCAATTGTCTTAAAGTCATAAACTTTGAAAATTTCGATCACTATCGTTAATGATTTCGAACTGATATTTTTGCACATATATACTCTATGACACTTTTGAAACCTATAACATTTGGAATGAGTCCGATCGGAGCTCTTAAGATCTATCAATGGATTTTGATTGAAATCCCTTTATGGATCCGAAAATATTTTAAATATTATTTTTTAGACTTGAAATTGAACTATTATGGGTTTCACCTAGTAATAAATGTACATCTTTGATTGAGCTTTGATTAAAAAAAATTGCACTTCGTTCTAATACCTGAGTCAAAAGTTATCACTTCCGAAAACAAATGATTGATGCACATTAACACTAACATGGTGTTGATTTTTCAAAACGAGTACCATGGTGGTGCTTATATTTAAAAATCTACACCAAAATAGTGTTGGTATAGATTAAATCAGCACCAATGTGATGCTGATAAAAATCAACACCACATTTTGGTGTTGATCTCCAAGAGACCAACACTGATGGTCTCAAAGACCACCACTAAGTGGTTTTTGAGACCAGCTGGTCTCAAAAGACCAGCATCACCTTGGTGTTGGTCTCAAAAGCTAACACCAGCTGGTTTTTTGAGACCAACACGTGGTGTTGGTGCTGATCTCAAAAGATCAACACCACCACTTGCTGTTGATTTTTGAGATCAACATTATGAGTGCAGTACTGGTTTTTATTCATTGGAAAAAAATTAATTTAAGAGGAAAGAGAAGAATTGGATGCTGAGGAGAGAGGAAGAGAAAAAATTATTGTATGCAACGGAGAGAGGAAAGAGAAAAAAAATCAATTTTGTCAGAGGGGTAATGCAGGAATTTAATGCACCCTTTGGTCATTTTGAAACTTTGGTATGTTTTTTTGGGCAATACTATACTTTAGATGCACTCTTTGATAAATTTCCAAAAAAAGAAAGGAGTTAGTATAACATATATTGAAATAATTAAGGATAAGTATGAGGATACAATATCAAGAGTGAAAATATCAAGAGAATTAACCGAAACGATTCCCATAAAAATAAGATTATATCAAAGATCAACTTTAAGTCCCTATCTTTGTACACTAATCATGGATGAATTCACTGGACACATCCAAGACATGATACCGTGTTGTCGTTATTTGCAGATATTGTTTTGGTTGATGAGAAATATGAAGAAGTAAATGCTAAATTTGAATCTTGGAGGGAAACACTAGAAGCGAAAGGTCTTATATTTGGTAGAGTAAAAACCTAATATATAGAATTTAAATTTAGCAATGTTAGATACAATGAAACAATTGTTAAGTTAGAAATTAATAAGTTGTCTGTAATTTAAAGTTTTAAATATCTATGATCATTTTTGTAAAAGGGTGGAGGGGTTGAGAGAGATGTTTTACATAAAATTAGGGCTGTAAACGAGCCAAGCTAAGCCAAGCTTTACAGTGTTCAGACTTGTTTGATAAGATAACTAAGCTGAGCCAAGCCAAGTCTAAAATTAACCAAGCTATTGAAAAATATGTTCAAGCTTGGTTTGTTTTTTTTTTAGAGATTGAGTTTGAATTGAGCTTGGTTTGTTTATTAGGTATCAAGTTTCTAATCAAGCTCGATTCAAGCTCGATTCAAACTTGTTCAAGTTCGATTTATTTAAACGTTATCAAGCTTTTAAGTTAAGTTTGTTTGTTTATTTTAAATTTTTAATATTTTAATCCTTGTTTATAAATGAGTATAAATAAGTTCATAAATAATTTTTAAATAAGTTTGTTCATGAATATTGTTCACGAACATTATTCATGAACACTGTTCACAAACATTAACAAGCCGAACACATATGTGTTTAAGCTTGTTTATTTAATTTATCAATTGACTTTGATGCATATTAAATTAACGTAAACGAGCTCTTATTGAGTCGAATACCAAACTTGTTCATGAACGCTTGGTTCGTTTACAACCTTACATAAAATACAAGCAGGATGGTTAAAATGGAGAAGAGCATTAGATATTCTTTGTGATTGTAAAGTATCTTTAAAATTTAAAGGGAAATTTTGTAAAACGGTAGTTAGACCTACTATGTTAAATGGAGTTAAAGTATTGGAGTATGACTCAAGCACATGATGAAAATTGAAGAGATGAGGATGTTAAGATGTATATATGGACATACGAGAATGGTTAAAATAAGAAATGAAAATTTTAGAGCGAAAGTTGAGGTTGCATCTATTGAGTGAAAACTTCGAGAGATACGTTTAAGATGATATAGATATGTACTTAAACTTAATTGCTATGTTATATGGAGCTGAATGTTAGACTATGACTCGAGCACATGAACAGAAAATGAGAGTTGCAAAGATGGATCTATAGATATACAAGAATGAATAAAATAAGAAATGAGAATATTAAAGCGAAAGTTGGGGTTGTACCTATTGAGAAAAAACTTCGAGTGAGGCATTTAGGACTGTATAAATATGTACTTAATTGACTGATAGATGTTTTAGTTAGGTGATGTGAAACTATTACAAATATACAAATCAAACGACAGAGAGGAAGACCAAACAAAATTTAGTTAGTAATGATAAAATAAGATAAAATTTATTTGAATATAGATGATGATATAGTAGGGGATAGAGTCCAATGATATAGGATGATCCATATAGTCGATTCCATTTAGTAAGATAAGACTTAATTATTATAATTATTATTGTATATCTACTGAGAATGTTTTGTCATATAAAATCCTTGTTGCCTCCTAAGTAGAATGCTTTTTAATTATCATCATCATCATCTATATTTTAATTGTGATTTGTCTTATAAAGGTTTCTACCTGCTATGTAAAGATGAAAAATTAATTGTACTTTTTTTATATTTACTATTATACATAGCAAATGTATTTCTAAAATATTCTTACTAAATTGTAGTATTTTACGATCCTATGCTTTGATTCTATGCTTATCAGTGTCGCAATAAGTCAAGTTGAAAGCATGACTAGATAACTCGTGCTTCTTATGAAATCCTGTATGGCAAGACCCAACCTAAGACAATGAAATCAAAGCCTATCCAAACACCATGTCTGATTCATCATTAGATAACCTCACAAACTTATCCACAACATCCCTGCTGGTTTTCCGCTAGAACCGTTCTTTCTTTTGTAGATCCCTATCCGTATCAAAAGATTATTTGCACATCCTTATATCCCGAACCTCCACAACTGAGTGACTCGTACAAACAGCTGCACATAGCATACTGCAAATATGCAAGACAATATATCACACTGACCTTGGTTTCCATCCAACCACAATATTGTCCAGTCATCTCACTTGTACATGGATTAGTCAATTGCGGAGTACAAGGATACAACCGATTGCTGATCTCAGTATCTTCCAACACTTGAGTATCACTTGAGCATTAGCCCCACAACAATCAAAACCCTCACTTAACTAATGATCACACCCATCGATGAGGTCAATCGGCACATTTGACTATTACAACACCAAGGACACGTTGACCATAGGTGAGAACAATCATCTATGAGTTTTAGCTACCATTTCATGTGATGACTTGGCACTGCAAAAGTAAAGGGAGTTACCTACCTTGATGGGTTGGTTTGTCGCTCAACACATTGCTGATTTGATGCCTAAAGATTCAAACTACATGAACCAGTAAATTCAAACCTTCAATCCATGTTCTATAAATATTAACTAGTTATATGACTTTCACCAATATTTTATGTTAGTATATGGAAAAAAAATGAATAGAACATGTTGACATGGAAAACGTGCCATCAATTTGGTGCAATGAGATTGTATGTTTTATTTATTATGATTAATTTAATTCTGTTTCTGATTTGTTCCCATCCCGTCAGTGTTACCACTACCGGTGGTTGACTAGATCTATTGAACTGAACAAAGTAAAATATTTTATTCGGTCAAATGGTTTTAAAATCTTTACTTTAACTCTAGAAAGTAGTAATATTTAGATAATTTATTGAAAATATTAGGTAGGAAGTCCATATTTTGATAATATGATTATAGGCTTGTGGCAACAAGATAATAATGAACTTAATTTTGTACAGGGTAACTGTTTTATGTAAATTAATGTAGGTTAAACCAAATTGACTTTAAACCTTGAGATACTATGTTAGCTTGTAACTTTATGTTTTAATTTAAATAGTTAAATGTTCAGTATTGAATGCATAGGATAATGTTTATATTTCAGTATTCACTGCATAGGCCTTGCATGTGCTTCCACATCACAAATGCGCTATGTAGTGGGTTGGCTACATACCACCTATTTAGGCCTTTTGAAACCTTGTTTAGACTCTTGAATGCCATTTATATTTTTGGTCACCTCAATAACCTCACTTAATTCTTTTTAAAGCATAATTTATCAAACAATAGTTCTTGAAAGTAACTCATTTAGATATTTTTGAACATGTCAAAAGCATTGCATCTTATTTTATACTCAAAGCCCACTTTCCCCCTCACATTATTATCTTTCTCGACATTTGCCTGCATAACCCATTATCCATTCATCTTAACTTTAATGATTTACCAGAGAAATATTTAGAATTTGGGCCTTTATATCTTTTGCATGGGTCATCTTGGGTCTTAAATTTGTCTTCGCATCACCAGTAGAAGATATGATGTTATTACAATTTTAGTCTCTGGTTCAAGGCAATTATTCAAATTTCATCTGATATTTTTGGCTAACATCTTTTTATGAGTGATTAACCCAAATCCCCTGTTGGAACATTGATGACCGCTAGAGAGGGGGAGGAGGGTGAATAGCGTTTCTTCGTATGTCGATGGATTTCGATCGTGTTTGTTTCTACAAAACTTGTTAGTGCAGCGAAAATATAAAACACAATACAACTATGAAGACGAATACACAATCACACAAAATATGGAAGCGATGCAACGTGGTTCGGAACCTTAGGGTTACTACTCCACAAATTTGGCTCAAACGAGCTCTAGCGATGCGAACAACACCACTAATCAAAATACTCCTCGACAACAAGTTGGAGGCGGAGAAACCTCGTACAAGAGATTACAACAGTAATACAAATAAACAACATGCGTATACAAGTAAATACAACAAAAGAATGTAAAGAACACTTTACAAAAGATCTTTTGGAAGCTTACTTGTTGATTACCTTGGACTAGCCTTGAAGACTATGATTTGCACTAGCAAATCGCTCCAAATCGCCTAATAAATCGATGCCAAAAACCTTCTCCACGAGCTACTTTTATAACCTGCATTGGATTTCGCTAGCGATCGGTGATCATGTGATTGTCTCCACGGCAGCGCGTTGGATAAGTTCAGCGGATAGACTATCTGTCGTGAACATACCCATCGATCGTGATCATACGCCTTCCAGTCGAGCCCTAACGATCGACTTTGGAAGCTTACGTGTCAAAAACATTCACCAGCATCGGTGACATCCATATCGATCATTTGCTCACGCCGTCGATCGATTGCCCGATGATGGCGATCATTGCAGCCATTTCCTACAGTCGAACGTCAGTTGACTCCCATCAGTCGACTGGTCATAGCTCCAGTCGACTGATACAAGTCGACTCGGCTGCCAAGTGTCAAAACACTTGACCAGCCGATTGATCCATAATCCCAGTCGATTGATAAACCTCAAACATGAGGTTTAACCTCAAGTATGATTCCTTCATACTTGCTAGACCACCCTTAGCCTAGACCTAAGCCTTTTAGCCACCTCCGTCAACCTCACGCCTATTTGATCCCTTCAAGTCATCCATGACTTGTTCATTCATACGCTAGCTTTCAGGTGCTTCCATCAGCTATTGTCATGCTAACGTGGTCTACACCGCCAAGGCATATTGGGCGTATGCTGTCAAGACTCCCGCTTGGACTTTACGCCGCCAACCATTTAGACTTATGTTATCAAGACTCTCGCTTGGACTTTATCCCGCCAATATCACCCCTTGGACTTCCCTTGTCAAGATTCAAGCTTGGACTTTCCCTTGCCGAGATCCATGCTTGGACTTTTCATGCCAATCCATGTTGGACTTTCCCATCACATGGTCAATCCCATGTCAACCATATAGTCAAACAATGGTCAAATCATCGTTAAACATCAAAATATCCCTTGAGTCAAACTCGAGTCCGGTTAATCATGACCCGGATCGATTGCACCAACAATCTCCCCAAACCATTGTCAAACATTAAAACACTACTTGAGTCCAACTCGAGTCTGGTCAATCATGACCTGGGCCGATTGCACTAACAATCTCTCCCTTTTTTTATGTTTGACAAAAACCACAAAACTATTGAGTTAGGCTATCTAACTCAAATCTCCTTACCAATTCTCCCAAATTGGTAATCCCCATTAATTCTCCCATAATTTCTCCCTTTTTTTGACGTACATCAAAAAGGTTCTCCCAAGGAGGTCAATATCTCATATCCCAATGAGATCTTACAATCTCCCTTGGTCCAAAATTATCTAGGATGCCTTAACTCTTCCTAGTGATAAGTCATATATCACTTAAGAGAGGCAATCCTTACTTTTTCAAATTTTTCCAATTCTCTCTCTCATGAGGAAAAATACATCCATCATCCCATGATGGATAACCTGCCCCTAAAGGCTTGCTCCCTCTTGACCATTGCACCAACATTGTCCTTGGAGAGTCCTTAAGCCTATAATAACACTAACAAATCGAAATTAAGGGAAAGATTAAACATTGAACTTTCATCTCCCTTAAAATTCCATACACACTCTAAACAATTTCTAATCCATATCCAATGGATTTTTACCCTTTCTAATGCTTTCCAAAGCATATCCTAGGGTTAGGAACAATTAGGGTAGCCTAACATAACTGAAACATGGGCTAAACATTCTTGTTTATCCGAAATCAGCCCAACAGTCGACTCTTTCATATAACAGTCGACTGATAGCATCATCAGTCGACTTATATTCTATAAGAGTCGATTGATCCTTGATTTTCAGAAATCAGATTTTCAGAAACGAAATTTGAAAATGTGTAATTAATATACGTATTTTGAAAAATTTTGAAACTTCATTCGCACATTATTTACATGGAATATAATGGGTAAAAAATAGTTTGAAAATAAAATACTCATTAAAATAAGAGATTGATACAAAGTTTAAAAATCATTAAAACTTTAATGTTTTTGATCTACTTTGTATCAACTTCTTCAATGATGATTGCTATCAAAAGATAGACTTCATCAAGGTTTTCTAAAAAGATTTTAAAATGATTTTGAAAATTTTTTTGAACCATGGACTATGAGCTTGATGTACATGACTTGTACATTAGTTTTCCTGATGATTCATATTTATGATTGAAATAAGTTTAAGTTCATCTAGATGCAATATCTAAGCACCTTGAACTTAATTCATTTTCCTAACATCTCACATGTATCTAAGGTGTATAAAACACACATAAGTTAATGTAATTGTGAGATGTGGAATTAAGATTATTATGACTTCATGCATTTTCTAAGCAACTCTATTTGACTCCCTTATACATGGGACTTCAAATTATGCCATTGTCCTTAAATCAATTTTATCAATGCATGAATGATCATGACACAAATAATAACATAAATAAGCATGACCAATAATCATGATGTTATGACATATGAATATACTTTAAAACATGAACATGACATAGAAATTAACCCTAAACAATATCATGACATTTTATAAGATAAAAGAAAATATAATGTCATGACATGACAAGAAGAATATACAAATAAATCAATACACACACAACCAAGCAAAGATACATAATTTTGCACAAATAAAATATTTCATTTAACATAAATTCAGTTTAACAATCAAGATAGATGCCCAAAATGCTCTCGACCTTACTACGAAACTAAAAACAAAATATATGATGTGCGCCTAGCTGGGATCATCTCCCGCAGATGGTCGAGGTGGAGGCTGTTGGCTGAGTGTCCAGGTCCGCATCATCTCGAACAGGTCGATCTGACGCTTCTCGACCTTGCTGAGCTGCTGACTCAACTGCTGACCAATGGAATATTGCTCCACTCTGAGCTCCAACTTCGAGTCAACCTCCTCCTGGTACTCCTCAAATCTGGCCTCCAGATGTGCAAACCGCCCTAAGAGACCTGCTGTTTGTGCATCTGGTATCATAGGGTCATCCTCCTCAGCAGCTGGTCCCTCATGCTCTGCTACGGGCTCTCTAGGCTCTATAGCTGGCTCTCCAAGCTCCATGGGTTGAGGTTGAGCCACCACCTCCATCCGTCCAGGTCCAGTCCGCATCCCAGCTAGTGTAGAGTTCCGCACCGTGATGCGGTCGTATGCGTCTGATAAAGGCCTCAGTGATCCCCTAGATATGTTGATGCCAATGAACTCTAACCATGCAGTGATAATATGTCCAAAGGGCATATGCACCTTCCCTTGTACAGGGGTCACAAAATGGACAATGCAATGAAATATGTTTAATGCAATGTTTATGTTCAAAAGGTGGCGCATGACATGCATGAGGAAAAGATGGGGAGGTCGGATCTTGGTTTGACCTCGAGTCACTATAGGAAGAATGCACCCAACAATGACTTTATAAAGTACATTGTCAGGTGCAGATAAGTCATTGATTGGAAATAGATTTTGAGCTGGTACGAACGTGACCCACTCTCACTAGGCTCATTCTTACGTTGTTTTCTACATGATTATGATGAATGTAATGCAATGCAATGTAATGACACCAAAAACATGGTTAAATCAAATTATGGTATAGAAAAATAGGGTTTAAGTTTGGTAAATATACTTTAGTGTCATTTTTGGGTCAAGGCTTGTGAGGTACGAACTGAGCAGTCGAAATGCTGGAGAAGTCGGAGGAACGCCGAAAAATGTCTCGTTGGAACCCTAACTCACGAAGGAGGAGAATGGAAGTCGTGAGAGGCGTCATTAGCATGATAGAGGGACCAAAATGCGAAAAACAAGGTTAGGTTTCAAACCTAACGCCTTTGAGTCGTCGGTGTGGGCACGAGAAGGATGGTTGGAGGTTTGAGAGTGATTGGAGAAGAAACGTCGCGCGTGAAGAAGCCGAACCCTAGTGGTTCAGCCTTATAAAATCGAGACGTCAGTCGACTGATGTGCCTTATCAGTCGACTAATAGCGGTTCAGTGAGTGGTTCACGAAGCCATCAGTTGATTGCTTGGCTCGGCCTCATTGTGAACCTTATCTTAGAGCTCTGAGAATCATTGATCGTATTATGGGTCGTCAGTTGACTGATGTGACCAACACTCGACTGTTGGGCTGGGCACTCTGTTGTCTCTTTTGTCCTGAGCAATTGTACATCAATCGATTGTTGTGGATCTTCAGTTGACTGATGGACAATTAGTCGAGTGCTGGGAGTAGCACTCGACTGCTGAACTCGCGGTGTCGTGCTACAGTATTATCAGTCGACTGATATCTGATTTTCAGTTTAGAAATTAAGTGAATTTCAATTTTTTTACTCAATTTTGTTCCATTTTAATGTGTTTATGCATGTATATCGAATATATTAGTGTTATGTCTGTGTTTACATATTTATTAATGTATTTTGGTATTTTATTCCATTTTTAGAAGCATTAACATCCAAGAGTTTTAATTCCTAGCATTTCACCCTTTCTAAATGTTGAAATACACAATCAGGTGAATCATATATTTTGTGAGATACAATACACAATAAACATACCTTCCATGCAAACATATGATAAGACACATGAAGCATGGTAAGTATGTGACATCAAGGTATATAGTGCTTGAGTGTTAATTTCAATTGTCATTTCTAAACTTTAAGACAATTTTTTCGATACATTGATCCCCTAAGTGTGCCACAACTCAAATGACACACCAATACCTCTAAATTTAGATTGTGTCAATTTGATTGATTTTTCATAAACTTCAAAATATATTAGTACATCCTAAAATCTTTTAGAATTTATATTCAAATCTATTTCCAAGGTATTTGTAACCTTAAAAATGACCTAAAGTGCCACCTTTACCATGGTTATGTTAACTACCCATCCATTTAAGGTTGACACACCCTAACCCATTTAGCGTGAATCGATCATGCTCCTAGGAATTCAAAATCTATTTGAGCTCCTTAGGTTTACTGGATATTTCTTAGGGATGATCTCCATAGAAACCCTCCTAATGACCCTTCTAGGCTTGGTAGCCTTGGTCATTTGGGTCTTGCCTAGGTCACTCTAGGGGTGACCCCCCTTTAACTTTTTTAGTGGCTTTTTTAGGTTTCTTCGAAACCCTAGGCACTAGACACACATCTTGGTTACCCTTAGGGATGACTTTCCTAGTAACCATGACCTTTCTAGACCTAGGTTTAGTTCCATAATCGAATGAAACATTATGATAAGTATTCTTGGGCTTAGGTTTGTGACCCAAATCTTTCTTGACCCTTGAGGGTTCTTGTTTCCTAGGCCTTTGACTTTGACTTTTAGACCCTAGATTTTGGCAATTTGATCCTTTAATTTGATGTTGCATCTTTTCAAGGGTCTTTTCTATTTTCTCAAGCCTTGATCTCAAGATTTGATTTTCTAATTATAATTTCTCTAATTTGGTGGGCTCATTATTTATTTGATCATTTTTGTCCTTTGGCATATGTCTAGAATTCTTTGAATTAAAATCTAGATGGTTTTCTATTTTCCTAATATTTGCCTTAGGTAAAATTATTTTAGGGATATTAGTTTCAAATTTTTCTTAATTCCTAAAATGACAAGTCTTTGCACCTAAGCAATAAAGTTTACTATTTCTAGTATGCTCTTTATGATAAATATCAAGATTACTTCTAGCATACTTTTGACTATTAATTGAAGTAGAAATATACTTAAATGTTACCTTGGGGTTTGCCTTAGCTCCCTTTACATGTGATGCTCCCTCTTGAGTCTTCTTCTTCCCCATAGGGCATTGACTTCTATAATGCCCTCTTTGGTGACACTTGAAGCACACCATGTGCTCCTTGCTCTTAATGGTTGGGGGATCGATATTTTTGGCCTTTTCTTGAGATTTTGGTGTCGGTTGACTTTTCTTGACTTTCTTGGAGCACTTACTTTTATAGTGCCTATATTCCCTACACTCAAAACACAATGTGATTTTTATTTTGAATTAATGTGTTTGAGTTGCTTAGGTCAATGGTGGAAGTTTGGGCTTGCTCTTCTTGATTGAAAGTAGAAGCTTGTTTTTGATGCTTCGGAGTGGATGGTCTCTCCTCCCCCTCAATCCTAAAGGTGGAAGCCTCTTCCACTTCTTCCACCTCTTCCGATCTGGACGTTGATTTCCTATCAACTTCTGAAATCTCAAGCTCTTGGGATGAAGATGTGCTTGCTTCTTTTTGAGCTTGAGAGGATGAGCACTCCTCGGACTCCTCTCTTTCATGAGCCGGTGATGAACTTTCATAGAACTTTGTCAATTTGTCTCAAAGCTCCTTGGCATCTTGACATTCACCTAGTCTAGACAAAATATCATTAGGTATCAAATCTTCTAAAAGTTTTATTACCTTGACTTCGGTCTTGAACTTTAGACGTTGCTCTTGGGTTCGCTTCTTCAATTTCAAGACATCTCCCTTCTTATCTCTAGGGGGTTCAAAACCTTCCATGATGATGAACCAATCTTCTATGTCCATCATTAAGAATGTCTCCATTCTCGCACTCCATGCCAGAAAATCTTCTTGGTCGTATGGTGGCGATGTGTTGATGTCCCATCCTAATTTTTCTTTAAACTCCATCTTGTTCCCTCTAGCGCGCTCCCTCGGATGTGATGCCGGTGAAGAGCTCCTAGCTCTGATACCAATTATTGAAATATTGATGACCGCTAGAGGGGGGGGGGTGAATATCATTTCTTTGTATGTCGATGGATTTCGATCGTATTCGTTTCTACAAAACTTGTTAGCGCAGCGGAAATATAAAACACAATACAACTATGAAGACGAATACACAATCACACAAAATACGCAAGCGATGGAACGTGGTTCGGAACCATAGGGTTTCTACTCCACGGATTGAGCTCAAACGAGCTTTAGCGATGCGAACAACACCACTAATCAAAATACTCGATAA
This sequence comes from Wurfbainia villosa, assembly GCA_025175895.1. Taxonomy (NCBI): domain Eukaryota; kingdom Viridiplantae; phylum Streptophyta; class Magnoliopsida; order Zingiberales; family Zingiberaceae; genus Wurfbainia; species Wurfbainia villosa. Next base: position 77,187,879 of record CM046001.1, on the reverse strand, counting down.
CAAGTCTGAGGCGAAGAAACCTCGCACAAGAGATTACAACAACAATACAAATAAACAACAAGCGTATTCAAGTAAATACAACAAAAGAATGTAAAGAACACTTTACAAAAGATCTTTTGGAAGCTTGCTTGTTGATTGTCTTGGACTAGCCTTGAAGACTCTGATTTGCACCAGCAAATCGCTCCAAATCGCCTAATAAATCGATGACAAAAACCTTCTCCACGAGCTACTTTTATAACCTGCATTCGGGCTGGATTTTGCCTAGCAGTCGACTGATCGAGACCATCAGTCGGCTGATCCTGTAGCCATTGTCTCACAACGGCCCGAGCCACGTTGGATAAGTTCCAATGGATAGACCATCAGTCGACTGAACATACCATCAGTCAACTGATTATGCCTCCACTCGACTGTCAAACCCTAACAGTTGATTTTGGAAGTTTCTGTGTCCGAAACATCGACCAATAGTCGACTGACATCCATATTAGTCGCCATTAGTCGATTGCCCAATGCTGACAGTCGACTGCCAAGCCATTTCCTATAGTCGAACATCAGTCGACTCTCATCAGTTGACTGGTCATAGTCCTAGTCGACTGATACAAGTCGACTCGGCTGCCAAGTGTCAAAACACTTAATCAGTCAACTGACAAACCTCAAACATGAGGTTTAACTTCAAGTATGATTCTCTCATATTTGCTAGACCACCCTTAGTCTAGACTTAAGCCTTCTAGCTACCTCCGTCAGCCTCACACCTATCAGATTCCTCTAAGTCATCCATGACTTGTTCATCCATATGTTAGCCTTCAGGTGCTTCCATCAGCTATTGTCATGCTAATATGGTCTACACCGCCAAGGCACATTGGGTTTACGCTGTCAAGACTCTCGCTTGGACTTTACGCCGCTAACCATTGGACTTACGTTGTCAAGACTTCCGCTTGGACTTTACGCCGCCAATATTACCCCTTGGACTTTCTTTGCCAATCCATGTTAGACTTTTCAATTGCCAAGACTCAAGCTTGGACTTTCCCTTGCCAAGACCCATGCTTGGACTTTCTATGCCAATCCATGTTGGACTTTCCCATCATATGGTCAACCCCATGTCAACCATATAGTTAAACAATGGTCAAACCATCGTCAAACATCAAAATACTCCTCGAGTCAAACTCGAGTCCGGTCAATCATGACCCGGATCGATTGCACCAACAATCTCTCCAAACAATTGTCAAACATCAAAATACTACTCGAGTCCAATTCGAGTCTGGTCAATCATGACCTGGGCCGATTGCACCAATAACTCCAACATTATATGTATAGTCAGAGTTGTTTTTTGTTTTTGCCTCCAAGTTTTTTCTTTTCAACTATTTCACTTACTGCATACTGGTTTATTTCAATGGCTCACTAACTAGTCCAATTTTGACAGAAAGACTTGGTTCTTTGTTCACATGATATTCTTGCTTCAAAAAGGGATTCTACTGCATACTCGGCACTCGCAACCAGTTCCTTCTTGCATCCTGGTGCCAGCTCAGAATCAGCTACTACATCAATAAATAATAGGTCTCACAGTGGAACGGTACTGAGATCAGATGAAATTACAGTGGATAGTACCTTTTCTAATAAGCGCAAAATTAGATTTTCTTTAAGTAATAAGGATGTAGACAGACATACTGACGATAGTTCCACGTCACAATCATCAATCAAACGGAAATTAGCAGAGCGGGATTCTCTTGCTGGTAAACAACTTCCACGGAGATCAGCATCAATGGCTTTCCGGATATCCGTAGAAGATGGAAACAGGAAAATTAAGGAAAAAAAGGTATGATATGCTTTGATTAAGTATCACTGTTGGACTTTTGTTAACTTGTTCAATCCCATTTTGTTATGTTGCAGGAGACCATTCAGGATTTTGTGTTATCGTCAGATCAAACATCAATGCAAAATCAACGGCCTTCCAAGGGGTATTTTTATGTCCCTGTTGGTTCTTTTTCCAAAGAAAGGGCATTGAAGAAGGATATGGACCCCCATGAGCCAAGAGAACCTGGTGGATAAGTTAAGAATGAATTATTCAATTGTTCTTTTCCATTCTTGGTGGCTCTGGGTCCCTGGGGACAAATTTACAGGTGAATACCAGGCAATCAATTTGCTGATGGTGCAGAGACCGCAAACTGATGAAAGAGGTTTCACCAGTTTTTAATGCCCTGAGATTTAAAAAAGAGGACCCTGGTGAAAACAGGGTTCGCCAGTCATTCATACAACACCGATGCAGCCCGGAGAGGAAAATATTGATGTCAACTTTGTTTATATATCAAAGGAAAGTATTATTGAAGTGGAAGAGCTGAGTATCCTTTGATGTGTGATCTTAGTTGCCACTGTTTGCTGCCAGTGTTGAGCTTGACTACTCCATTGGCTACATGGAAGCTTTTGTGGGTATAGAGATCCTTTAGGTTACAGGATTTTTGAAACTTTTGTACATTCGTGGCCTTTAAATTCCCAGGCCTTGTCAGAAAGGACAAGCTCGTTTTTTGGTAGATGGTGGTAGTAGGCATGCCGTAATTCATATTTTGCTGGAAATGAAAATTTAGCAGTCGAATCCCACATTTAGCATTCAATTACTGTAGAAAAGAATGTATTATGTAGTGAGAATTAGCCGATAGGTAGATTAGTAGGTAGGAGCAGAATCAGCATTTGGTTGTTGTAATAGGCAATTATAGTTGTAATGATACATAAATCGCAGTCTAAAAAACGACAAGTCGTTTCCTTGTGTTTTTTGTGTTTCATTTTGGATGTCTTTTATTTTTCATGTGTCCGATGGCAGCAAAATAATGTGTTAAGCAGGGATGTACACAAGTTGTTCATCAATAGGATTGATATTTAATGTGGTTAGAATTCATTATATATGCCACATTTGTGAACAGTATGTGGTACTGCTCATGAGCTGTATAATTGTATATATAATCGGGCTCATTAATTGTTCATTTTGTAAGAAATATTTCCTTTAAATTACTGGGGCAAAAACCTTACAGCAATTTAGTACACTGATTAGAACTATTTTGATTGTGAAATCAATTTTAGTAATTATAAATTTTATTGCATCTGTCTATGCTTATTGTATTTGATAATAACCTGATTTAGTGAACTTTCAAAAAAATAATTCATGAAATTTGTTCGTAAGAATGTTATTATTTGGTAAAATTTAGTTTTTGTCAAAATTTATACCCTAATATATATATATATACATATATATATAGACTTTTTTGGGAAAAAAAATTAAATTTCAAAGGGTTTTGATAGTTTGAAGGCTTGACGCTGTATGTCCTTATATCCCATAAAGAAAATCCAAACATGCCTAGTGTAATCATCAACAAATACACAACAATAACTATTATCATTTAACAAAATAGTCCTATTACTATCAAATAAATCCATATGAATTAAATCTAAATCATTACCAATACTATTAAAATCAGATGTCTTTATTTCCTTACCCATTTGGAACGCATCATAATCTTATTTTTTCTAGTAGTGTATATTGGTGCAATTAATCTTTAATCAAGATTAACAAAATTTGAATTCATTTCAATGTTAGGACCATGATGTTGCTAGAGAGGTGTTGAATAATGATTCACTTCGCGATGTCATGTGCTGCTCGACTACAAGAGATTAGTACATAGTGGAAAAAAAATATAAAATACACAATATAAATTGATTTTATATAGTTCAAAATCTTCAATTGTTACTTTATGGTCTAGTATTTTAATGGTGTTCTACATGCTTTCTTCTCGGATACCTTATAGAGGGGAAGAAATTTCTTACAATATCAAGAAACTTCTTACAATACTTATTCTCTTACTTGAAATACAAATAAATATAAAGATAAAAATGAAAAATAAAATATAATATAAATAAATTATTTACACAAGAGATCTTTGAATTGTTCACTGTTTGGTTGCTTTGTATTACTTTTTAAAATCTGGAATATAAAAGCACTTCTCTTTCGAACACTCATAGAATTGACACTAAAAATCCTTTTCTAAATTTTCCTTTATAGGTTTCAAGCCAAGGCTAAAAATCACCAAATAGTTGATTGCATGCTTCCATTAGTCAAGTACTCCTTTTGAATTCGAATATTGTGCTTGCAAAATGACTCTTTCTAGCTTAGCATCGGAGGTCATTAATAGACTATTATTCACAATCAGTCAACTATTGTAGCAGTAGTCAAGTTCTTGGATCAACTACAAAACCTTTTATTTACTCAAGCAGTGATACTAGTTGAGTACACCACTCGACTAATATAACAATCGACTTCTGATCATATTAGTCAATTACTTATACCCTAAACCCCGAACTTATGCAATTGACTGCTCATCTATAGCAGTCGATTGCTAGCCAACAACCCTAGTAGTCGAGTACCCTGAGCATGTTGAGCACCCCGATTGCTTGGATAGGTGATTGCTCTTTTATTTATTAGTCGATTGTTACTCGATTGCTTCAAGCACTAAACTTGGTTTCATGGTTTATTTGTCGATTGTTATTCCTATAGCAATTGACTGATACATCTATTAGTCTTACCAAGATTGAAATACTTATTTTGCCTAGTATTTGATTGACCTTAACATATTATAACTTTTTATCTTAGCATCTGGTCGACCTTGACTTACGAGGATTTCTTTTATTTAGTATTTGATCAACCTTGATCCGTTAGGATCTCAGTATTGCCAAACATTTGGTCACGTTTGACTTATTTTAGCTTCATTATTGACAACCATTTGGTCATGTTTGACTTATTTTAACTTCACCATTGCCTAGTATCTGATTAACCTTAATTTATTATGACTTCGTCATTGCCTAATATATAGTCTTCTTTGACTTGCTTATACTTCACCAATGCCTAACATCTAGTTAACCTTTACTTACTAGGACTTCACTGCCCATGCCTAAGTGTTCGGTTCTTCGTAACCCCTTGAGATTTACTTCTTATGCCAACTGCCCAATCCTCCATGACCTGCTTGAAATTTTCCCTTGCCAATCCCTTGTTGAACTTTCAACCATCAAGTGTCTAATTAACTGTGATCCACTTGGACTTCTTCATTCTTTTGCATCGCCAAGTGTCCAATTAACTGTGATCCACTTAGATTTCACTACATTTTTACATTTTCAAGTGTCCGATCAACCGCAATCCATTTGGACTTTGCCACTATAAAGTATCATGTCAAACATGACTTCATGCTCAACCAACTAATATCGAACCTAAATCATGCTTGGTCAATCCTTGACCTGAGATTGATTGCATCAAAAATCTATTGGTGCAATAGGCCCCGGGTCAATGTTGACCAAACTCGAGTGAAACTCGAGTAGTATTTTGATGTTTGAAAATATATTGACAAAGGGTTTAACCATTGTTTGACTATATGGTTTGACCATATGTTGACCATATGACTAGTGGATGATTGGGATATCCAAAGTCATATGGGAGAGATTATTTGGGGGAGATTGTTGAAGTAATCAACCTCGGAAGTCCAAATTTGGATACATGGCAAGGAAAGTCTAAATATGAATATTTGACAAGGGAAGTCCAAAGGTAAACTCTTGGCAACATAAGTCCAACTGTGTAGTCTTGGTGACGTACATGACAATTAAAAGTCCAAGTCATGAGTACTTGGCAAAAGGAAAGTCCAAGTTTATAGGTTTGCCAACGTAAAGTTCAAGCATGTAGTCTTGATGGCGTAAGTCCAAATGAATATTGGCAAGGAAGTCCAAGGGTGATGTTTTGGCAATGTAAAATCCATGTTAGAGATATATGAGAGGTGACCTAAGGTAATCGCCTTATGGTCGAAAAATTTATTTGATAAATGAATATTCACTATTTGAGTATATATATTTTCTTGTATTTGATTGAATCTTAAACTCATTTACTGGATGCCCACAATACGATTCACAGCATGAGAGAATTTGTGATTGGATCACAACTAGTGAGTATCTCTACATGTGTAATTGTGATGTATTGGAATTATCCCTAGTCAATGAATTGATGCATACGGACGTCATCGATTCTGTTGAGACTAGAACGAGTTATACTCTTTGGTTTATCCAAACAGCTGTTTCTCACTGGCTAGTGACATTGGGATGTCCAGAGTTAATCATGGATGCTAGTTATGATAACTAGTTTATTGGAGTGACCAGCTGTAAGACTTCATATGACTCTCTACATATATGAATATGTCAATGAAGTTCTTACTTCAGCTTAAGTGCGATGTTCCTTCGACTTGCGGTATTCAAGTCATCTTGGTCGTGGAGACTTATGCTTTAACATCTTAAGCAATCATCTCTAAGGAGATGTGGACCTGGGATGGTTGGGTATAAGTCGAAGTGTCCGAAGGCATTTGAATAGTCTACAAAGGATTCTCCACTCCTTGCGAGGAGATGTATACCCTTGGCCTCTCGTCGGATTGTTACTAAAGTCTTTGGCCAAAGCATTACATGTTTAGAGTAAGCTACTCTTGGATACATGTGCAGTAACAAGAATCCACAGGACGAAGAAATGATACTTGGGCTATGTGTGACGTAGTCAGCCTAGTGGGGATTGACACTATAGACCATGTCCTGAACCAAGTGGGTATAAGATGAGTGAAGGGAATAGGGCATTATTCATTGTGGCTGCTGAAAGGTTTCAGAAATTATTCTGGGATCAACTATTAATTTTTTGATTAATTGGGGATCATGATGTACTACTAGATGCCACTTATAATCATTATATAATTAATGGTTAATTATAGACTGCCAACATAAATTGGGAACCTATTTAGTCACACGCACAGCAAGTGTTATCCGAAGGATTTAAAACGAGCTTGAGAATGAGATTCTCAGACCAAGAGAGAGACTTGGTTTGGTTGGACCAAACATAGAGCGAGCATGAAATGATTTCAGTCACATCGAAAGTATGGATGGGTCGTGTCTTTTGAAGACATGATGAATGAATCAAATTGGTTTGGTTCTAATCCAATGGTGGAAAATAAACCAAAGGTGTTTGGTTTGTTTTAAACGAATGAACCAAAGTTGGTTTGGTTTATTTTAACTTAAAATAGACCAACGCGGTTTGGTTTATTTTAACTTAAGTTATTGGGGCGGGCTAACAGGTTTTGGTTGTGAACCAATAACCACTAGGAGAAGACTTCTTGATGGTCAAGAAACACGTGCTCTATAAAATACGACTTAAGGGTTTTGGAAACCCTAATGAAGCCCTAAGAGTTTCCGTCCACTTCTCTTCTCCTCTTCCTCTTCTTGCCGCCCAACCAAAGGAGGGTCTCCTTGCCGCCCAAAGGTTGATGCTGCCCAACCTTGCTGCGGCAGCTCCTCCTCGCCGTCGGCCACCCACCAGCCGTCGGTGACTCCTTCGGGCATCCTCCCTTGGCCGCCGACGACCAAGGAGCAACCGACCATTGATTGGCCATCCATCTTCTCCACCAACACAAGCTGTCCATTGTTTCTCTCTTCATAGAGAGGTCATTTGGTCAGCGTTTTGTGCTCCGACATCGACTTACTTGCCAGAGATTGGATCTCCGACAATCCTCATAGGTGGAGGACCAAGGTTTCGTCAATTGGTTGACAAAAATCGCTTCCGAGAAGCGAGTTCGTGGAGCTCATTTTTAGATCCGAATTTTGATTCGGATTGTAATCGTCTCTTGGATCACAACGTCTTCGACACGAGGCTAGTAACTCTTGCGAAGATGAGGCTCGTGGCTTTGTGAAGCTATCTCGAAGATACTCGACGTGGAAACGGATAGAGACAATTCTAGCGAGGGTTGCTACGGTTGATGTCATTCCCGTTACACATGATACGTCAGGTATAACTAGAATAAATTTCTTTTTATTGCAAAATTTAAAATAACGATTATGTCTACACTTGTTATATCCTCCATGCATGTGGTGTGTGTATTGTAATAAAATTAGTTTATTGCTTCTTTTTGCTTCTGCTGTGTGCATGTTTACGAAACATGTTCGAACACACACCCACGTCGGTGTCGGGGAAACCCAACAGTCTATACATGGAGTCTTAGTGGCATAAGTACAAATGAACCTTGGAAAAGGACCCGGTTAGCATGACATAGACAATAGAAGCACCTGAAGGCTAACACGAAGGATGAAGAGTCGCGAACTCGAGGGATCTGAGAGGTGTGAGACTGATGGATGTGGTTAGAAGGATTAGGTCTAAGATATGGGTGAGTATCAAGTATAAAGGGATCATACTTGGGTTAAATCTCATGTTTGAGGTTTACTAGTTGACTGAGGTTATGGATCAGTCGGCTGACCAAGTGTTTGACACTCGAGAGCCTATTTGACTTGGAGCAGTCGACTGGTCGAGGAGTCGATTGAGGCTCGACTATTCGACTGAGGGTGTCGCAATCAACCGATGGCATTGTAGCAGTTCACAGATTCTTGCATAGTCGACTGACCAGTAGACTACAGACTAATAGTCGACTACTGGTAAGGGTAGTCAATTATTGGTAAGGGAAGTCGATTGCTAGGGTATCCATTGGACAAATTTTATCGTGGATGGAGTTGTTTTGAGACAACAGATAGGCTAGTAGTCGACTGGTGCCTTTTGACAATCAATTGCTAGGCGCAAAATCAACCCGATGCAGGTTATAAAAGGAGTAGCTTGGGCAGGATTTTGCAAGTGATTTTTGGGGCGATTTTAAAGGGGAAGTGCTATTGCATTCTATACCTTCAAGAGCAATCCAAAGCAACCAACTAGGAAGCAATAAAAAGCTTTTTTTGTAAAGTTTTCTTTACTTGTATTTACTTATTGCTTAGTATACTTGTTGTATTTGGATGTATTTCATGTATTACTATTGTAATCTTGTTGTAAGAGGTTTCTCCATCTCCGGTGTATTTTCCGAGAAGGAGAAGTTTGTTATTGGTGGTGTGCATCACTAGAGCTCACTCTAGAGCTCGACCGTAGAGTAGGAACTATAGGTTTTGAACCACATTAAATACTCTTGTGTGTGTGCTTGTCTTTATCTTGTTGTGCATTTCTATTATTGTATATTCTGCTGCACATTAACAAGTTGTGTAGATGAACACACAATCCATCGAAGCGAAATCAAAGAAATTGCTATTCACCCCTTCTAGTGCGACGTCATAGACTCTACAATTGGTATCAGAGCAAGGTTGCTCTTCTAAGGACTCATTGCTAAGGGAGCACGCGTTAGAAGAAATGGAGTTTCAAGATAGATTGGGGGATGACATCACGGTTCTGCCTTCTTTCTACCATGAAAATTTCGCATATTGAAAAGGTTGAATGATGTATTTTTTTATGTGTGATTTTGATACTTGAATTTGCATTGTCGTAGGGTTCGATGCTCCAAAGGATAAAAAGGGGAGAATACTCAAGAAGAAAAAGTGGACCAAGGAGCAAATCCGATATTTTGAAATAAATAATAAGGTAATGAAAATGTTAGTTAATTTGTTACCTAACAATATTTTGGCAAAGTTATATGAGTTTTAGGGATGCTAATGAATTATGGAGTAAGCTAGCCAAACTCCATGAAGAATCCTCATCGGCTCAAGTAGAGGAGGAATCTAAAGAATCAAGCTCATCATCTCAAGAGCTTGAGAAATCGGAAGTTGAGAGATGCTGAACATCCGAGGAAGAGGAGGTTGAAGAAGCCATCACTTCTAGGATTGAGGGGAGGAGAGACCATCCTCAATGCTGGAGCTAGAGCAAGAAGAGGAACCCTCTACCTCCGAAAGAAATGAAGAAGAAATCCACCATTCCCCTACAAACCAAGAAGGTAACTCAAGCATGCTAAATAAAAATAAAAATCATATAATGTGCTTTGAGGATAGGGAACATGTGTATTACAAGAGTAAATGCCCAAAATTGACCAAGAAGAAAACTCAAGTGCCAAAGGCCAAGGAAAAGTCAAAGGAGGCCAGAGCCCCGATAAGGAAGAGAAAGGAGAACATGGTGTGCTTCAAGTGCAATCGAAGAGGGCATTAGCGAAGCCTATGTTTGAGGGGGAGTCGCCTTAGGAAGGACAAGGGAGGAACTTCACATTTAGGGAGAGCTAAGGCAAATCCTAAGGTATATTTTAATAATGCTCATTCCTTATGTAAGGATAAAAAGCATACTGGGCATAATTTTAACTTACTTGCAATTGTTCATAAGAAAAAACATGCTAATAATAATAAATATTTTATTTAGGAGCAAAATCTTGTGAATTTAGGCCTAAGGATAACCCTAAGACTACTCTACCTAATGATAAAAAGAACCTAGGTATTAACCCCAAGAAATCTAGATATATGCTTAGGAAGAAGAATATCTCAAAAAATAATAAAAATTCAAAAATTGAGATATTAGAAAAGGAAAGCCAAACCTTGAGGTCATGACTTGAGAAATTAGAAAAGACTCTTGCAAAAATGACAAATTCAAATCAAGGTTGTTAGGAACGTTGGAGTCGCTAGAGGGGGGTGAATAGTGATTTCACTTCATTGCTTGGAATTCATTTATGTTCATTCGATTGTTTGTCTACAATTGTTGTTAGTGCAGCGGAATATAAATACAAATAACAAATGATAACAACAACATAAGTACAATATGAATATATAACGTGGTTCGAAACCTAGGATTCCTACTCCACGGGTTGAGCTCTAGTGATGCACACCACCACTAAATATTCTCCTTCTCGACAATACGTTGGAAGTGGAGAAACCTCGTACAAGAATCTTACAACAATAAGAATAAATACAAGCAACTACAAATGAAATAAAACAACAATGTAAAGAACACTTTACAAGAACTTGAATGCTTTGCTGGCTTGTTGGTTGTTTGGAGATGCCTTTGAAAACCCTGAAATGCACCAACACTTTGCTTCAAAATCGCCCAAGAAAACCCATGCAAAAATCCTCCATTGCAACTTCCTTTTAATCTTTGCTTGGGCTAATTTTGTGCCCAACAGTCGACTGTCAAAAGTCACCAGTTGACTGCCCACAGTGTCGTTGTCTTACAATGACTCAATCCATGATGAAAATGTTGGGTTTCCGGCACCGCGACGTGTGTGTGTTCGATCATGTTTCGTAAACATGAACACAGCGGAAGCAATAAAATAATAAATACTCCTATTTATTACAACACACACAACACACGCATGCATATTACAACAAGTGTAGACATAACCGTAAATTTAAATTTGCAATAAAAGGAAATTTATCTACGTTATACTTTTCGTATGACGTGTAGCGGGAACGGCATCAACCGGAACGATTCTCGCTAGAATCGTCTCTATCCGTATCCACGCCGAGTTCCTCGGGATGACTTCGCTAAGCCACGAGCTTCGTCTTCGTACGGGTTACTAGCCTCGTGTTGAAGACGACGTGATCGAGAGATGATCACGATCCGAATCCAAATTCGGATCCAAAACGAGTCCTCAAAACTCGCTTCTCCGGAGAGGTATTCGTCAACCGATTGACGAATCCTTCGTCCTCCACCTCAGAGGATTACCGGAGATCGAATCCCCGATAAGTTATCCGCTGTCGGAGCTCTAACCGTCGTCCAAACGACGCTCCGACGAGAGGAGAAGAAGCTGTCCAGAAAACTGGACAGCTTGGTGGAGGAGTAGGCGCCGGCCAAAACAAGGAAGCCAAGTGCTCACCTTTTCACCGAGGCCTAGGAAGATCACCGGAGGGTCGCCGGAGGGTTCACCGGCTGAAGCTTGGACAAGGAGATGACGGCCGCACAACAAGCCGGGCGACCTAGGGTTGGCACCGAGCAACTCCAAGGGTGGGCGGCAACTCAAAGGCTAGGGGTTTTGGATTAGGGCTTAATTATCCATTAAGCCCTCTTTTATAGAGAACTAATTCTCTTAATGGTTATTGGATCATAACCATTAGGCCCGTTAACCCGCTCCATTAAGATAAGTTAAAATAAACCAAACCATGATGGTTTATTTTAAGTTAAAACGAACCGAACCAACTTTTGGTTCATTCGTTTAAAATAAACCAAACCCCTTTGGTTTATTCTCATCCATTGGATTAGAACCAAACCATTTTGGTTCATCCATTACGCTTCATAAGACGCGCCCATCCACGCCCATTGCGATCAAACGATTTCATGCTCGCTTATGTTTGGGTCCAACCAAACCTAGTTTCTCTCGATCCGAGAATCCCATTCTCAAGCTCGCTTTTAAATCCTTTGGATTACGCTGCGCGTGACCAAATAGGTTCTCGGTTTATGTTGGCCGCCTATAATTAACCATTAATTATAGAACGATCATGAGTGGCACCTAGTAGTACATCATGATCCCCAATTAACCGAAAAGATCAACGGTTGATCCAGAACTATTTCTGAAACCCTTCAATAGCTCGAATGATTCGTGCCCCATTCCCTTCACTCATCTTATACCCACTTGGTTCAGGACATGGTATATTGTGTCAGTCCCCACTAGGCTGACTACGTCACACCTAGCCCAAGTATCATTTCCTCATCCTACGGATTCTAGTTACTCCACATGTATCGAAGAGTACCTTACTCTAAACATGTAATGCTTTGGCCAAAGACTTTAGTAACAATCCGACGAGAGGCCATGGGTATACATCTCCTCGCAAGGAGTGGTGAATCCTTTATAGGCTATTCAAACACCTTCGATCACTTCGACTTATACCCAATCATCCCGGGTCCACATCTCCTTAGAGATGTTTGCTTAAGATGTCAAAGCATAAGTCTCCATGATCAAGATGACTTGAATACCGCAAGTAAAAGGAACCTCGCACTTAAGCCACAGTAAGAACTTTATTGACATATCTATATATGCAGAGAACCATATGAAGTCTTACGGCTGGTCACTCCAATGAACTAGTTACCATAACTAGCATCCACGATTAACTCCGGACATCACTATGTCTCCAGCCAGTGAGAATCAGCTGCTTGGATACACCAAGGAGTATACCTCATGCTAGTCTCGACAGAATTGATGGTGTCCAAATCCATCAATTCATCGACTAGGGATAATTCCGATACATCACAATTACACATGTAGAGATACTCACTAGTTGTGATCCAATCACAAATTCTCTCATGCTGTGAATCGTATCGTGGACATTCAGTAAATGAGTTTAAGATCCAATCAAATACATAAAACATGTATACTCAAATAGTGAATCTTCATTTATCATATAAATGGTTCATACATAAGGCGATTGCCTTAGAACATCTCTCATATATTACTAACAGAAAAAACTCCAACGAATATCGCAAAGAATGATCGACCTTACCATCAATCGACTATCGCTTAGTAGTCGATCGATCGACTACAAAAGCTTTGTGCTCGTGTCCACCAAACCCTGATCGCTAAACTCTAGGAGTCGACTGCCAGAGCCACAAATCAACAGTCGAGCCTCAGTTGACTCCTCAACCAGTCGATTGGGGCATAACCCCAGTCAATTGCTCCGAGTCAACTAGGCTACCAAGTGTCAAATACTCAGCCAATCAACTAATCCATAACTCAAGTTGATTGATAAACTTCAACCATGAGGTTTAATTGAAGTATGATCCCCTTATACTTGATAGGTCACCCTTAGCCTAGACTTAACCCTTATAGCCACCTCCATCAGCCTCACGTCTATCGGATCCCTCCAAGTCATCCATGACTTGTGTTGGTGCAGGGGCACCAGATAATCGAACCTAAGTTTTGATAATGGAAAATATTCAAAGTTAAGCCATTCTTGTTATTTCATATGTTGTGTTGAGTGTGCAGGTAATGTATTAAGATTTTCTAAGGTCAACAACGTCAGAAGAATTTCGGGACGAGAAACCTCAGTGGTCAGGTGACACCAGGAGAACCTCGGGGAGTCGAGGAACCTCGATGGTGACCAGAAGCTAAGTGACAAGTCAGAAGGACCAAAGGTAAGATATGAGAGTGGAGTGATGGTAAGGATGTGTCCTCCTTACGGGGACGACCGTAGGTGGCGATCTGACTAGGACTTCCGGAGAAAGGTCTAGGTTGAGGTCGGACGGTAAGGAACCGTTGAATTTACCATAAATAAAAAACTTTTTGTGCTTACCTTGTATTGTAGGAGAGTTGTCAAGCTGACAGTCGACTGGAGGTAAATATCAGTCGACTGAACTACCATCAGTCGGTTGCTTTATGACATCAGTCAACTGCTAGTCAAGCTGATCACTTCGAGGAGAGTCAAGATAAGATCCACCAAAGAAGGGGTGATGTCAAGGTTTGACCCAAATCTGGATCTCAACGAGATAGGATTCAAATGGCTATAAAAGGAGCAATTCACCTTTTTCTATCATCTAAAAAGGCTCCCAAAGTGCTCCGACGAATCCAAGTACTCTTCGACAATGCAACGCCATCATAATGTTGACCACACGTGCATCTCCATTCCATAAGTCAGTAGTTTCTTTTTGTAGTTGTTTTTGTTCTTATACTTGTGCTTCTAATTGCTAAGAGGAGAGGTAGACTTGTTGCATCTTCCTCTATATTCCTTTTGTAATCATTGTCTCTTACCTCCAACGAGGAAGAGACCTTTTAGTGGATTGCCCATCGGAAGCGATCTAGGATCGTGAGGCATTGGACTAGCAACTGTTTGGTTGTGAACCAAGTAAAAACAAAGTTATCTTTCTTATTTTGTATTTGAGTTTTCTGTTGTATACTTTGGTTTTAAACGACAAAATGAAAAGTTTTCCGAACGCTATTCACCCCCTCTAGCATTTCTCAATCCAACAATTGGTATCAGAGTGGGGGCGCTCAGATTCGGTGCAACCACCGGGCTAGCAATCTTTTTATTCTTTTCGTATTCTTTTTGCTTTTCAATTTAATTTAAGATTTCTTCCCACACTAATCATCCAAGACAAAGCCTTGGAAATTTTCTTTTTTCTTGTTTTTGCAAGGTTGTTTGAATGACTCATCTTGAGGGGTATAGCACTGCCCGATCTCCATTCTTTAACGGAGATGACTTCCGTTAATGGAAGGGTAGGATGGAATGCTATCTTAAGACCCAAGTAGAGATGTGGATCGTCATTCAGATGGAATTCACTTTACCAACAAATGAAGAAGGAGAGTTCGTGGAATGCGACTAGTGGACCAACGCAATGAAGTGACAAGTAGAGGTCGATGCGAAAGACACTCAAATCCTACAATGTGATCTATCAAAGGAAGAGCTCAACCACGTCGGCCCCTTTATCAGTGCCAAGGACCTCTAGAACAAACTCATTGAGTTACATGAAGGGATGACCGCAACAAAGGTATGTAAATGGGACCTACTCCTCAATAAGTTGTTCAATCTAAAAATGAAGGACAATGAGATGGTAACCCAACTCCACGCGCGGATCCAAGACATCATGAATGACCTCCACTCCATAGGACAAAAGGTTGAAAATTGAGACATCATAAGGTACACACTTAACGCTTTCCCTAGGACCACTTTTTGGGCATCTATGGTTGATGCTTACAAAGTATCTAGAGATCTTTCAAAAATTAGACTAGATGAATTATTTTTTGAGTTTGAATTGCATGAACAGTCTAACTCAGCCTCGGTCAAGAAAAGTGTAGCTTTGATTGCAGGATAAAGAAGAAAGGAAAAGAGCAAGCCTCCTCCGGAAGAAGAAGAGTACGAATTTGAGGTAGAAGATGAAATGGAGATTGAGCTAGTCAACCTAGTTCAAAAGTTGATCAAAAGTAGAAGTCGACCCATCAAGCAAACTAAGGAGAAGAGACCCGATCAAAATCAAAATTACAAGCGCTACGAATGCAACAAGCGAGGTCACTTCAAATCCGAGTGTCTGAGGATAAAGAACAAGCAACCACAAACCAAGAAGGCACTCAACACAACTTGGGAAGAATCCTCGGAGGAAGAAGAAGATGTTAGTGCAATCGGCCCAGATCATGATTGACCGAACTCGAGTTTGACTCAAGCAGTATTTTGATGTTAGACAAAACATATGACATGTGATTGTCATGGGAAGACCAAGTGTGTAGCCTTGGCCACATAAGTCCAAGTGTATAGCCTTGATGGTGAAAGTCCAAGCATGGGGCTTGGCATTGGAAGTCTAACATGGAGTTGGCAAGGGAATACCAAGTGTGTAGCCTTGGCCACGTAAGTTCAAGTGTGTAGCCTTGACGGTAAAAGTCCAAGTTATGAGTACTTGGCATTTGGGAAGTCCAAGGGGTAGTTTGGCGGTGTAAGGCCAAATGGTAGTCTTGGGAGTGCAAGTCCATATATACTTTGGCGGTGTAGACACCGAGAGCATGACAATAGCCGAAGGAAGCACCTGGAGGCTAGTATATGGATGAACAAGTCATGGATGACTTGGAGGGATCCGTGCATGGATGACTTGGAGGGATCCGCTCATGGATGAACAAGTCATGGACAACTTGGAGGGATCGGTTAGGCACAAAGCTAGTAGAGGTGGCTAGAAGGCTTAGGTCTAGGCTAAGGGTGTCTTGGGTTAAACCTCATGGATAAGGTGAACTTGGCCAAGTGACTGAGGTCAAGTGTCGGATGCTCAAATATATTGTTTGAGGTTTTACCCGACAGTCGGATGCTCAAATAACTTGTGTTTGAGATTTTACTCGACAATAGTCAACTGGTGAGAGTCGACTAGCATTTAACTGCATCGTATGCCATGATAGTCGATCGGCAAGATTGGCGATCAAGCGTCATAGATGACAATGATCATTTGGTTGAGAATACGAGAGCGAAATGCTCTGTGAGCGATCGATCACCGCTACGATCGGTCCAATTGTTAGTGTATCAGTTGGCTAGATGTCAATGTAGATTAAGCCATTGTATCACAACGGCTACAGGAGCAGTCGACTAGGGCCTTATGACATCGACTGCTAGGCACGGAATCAGCTCGAGACAAGCATAAAAGGAGGAACTTGGGGAGGATTTCCACAGTGATTTTTGGTGAGATTTTGGAGGGGAATTACTGCTGCATTCCAGACCTTCAAGAGCAAACCAAAGCAAGCAACAAGCAAGTGATTAAAGCAAAGTGTTGTAAATTTTTATTTACTTGTATTTCATATTGTCTTTGTATTTTCTTGTACTTTTGTATTACCTTGTAATTACTTGTACGAGGTTTCTCCACCTCCGACTTGTTGTCGAGAAGGAGTTTTAGTAGTGGTGTGTTCATCACTCGAGCTCGTTGAGCTCACCTCATGGAGTAGAAATCCTAAGGATCCGAACCACGTATACTATTGTGTTCTTGTGTGTGATTGTGTATTTCATTTTTCTTTATTATTATTTTCGCTATGCACGCTAACGAGTATCGTAGATAAGCTCGCAAGAACGAACGATTTCCATCAAGCACGCAAAAGGCTATTCAACCCCTCTTCTAGCCGGACCACATCCTCCAACAGAAGAACTCAATAATTTGGCGTTCATGGCAAGACCAATCGAGTCTGAGTCTGAATTCGAAGTCAACTACGAGTCTGAGACCAAGTCCGACTCCGGATTCGACACCGAGCTTCAATTCAAGACAAGCCACGAATCTGCATCCGACTCAAAAGATTCAATAAAGGTAAGTTGATATTTAATCAATACTTAATACAATGCAATTAAGTTATTAAATAAGAAGTTAGCTAAGTCCGAGTCTAAGGTCAAGTCTTTGCTTAAGGAGGTTAAACTCCTCAAGCATGAGGCTACCCTAACCTCTTCGACTAGTCAAGTTCGAGAGGAAAACTCAACTCAAGTTGAAAAATTTGAGGAAGAGAATTCTCTCTTAAAAGGACAAGTTCAAGAGCATAGAAAGTCATTGGAAAGGTTCACATTAGAATCCAAGGGTCTTGACCTACTTCTTGGATCGCAAAGAGCCGTATACAACAAAGTCAGACTTGGATTTAGAACAACACCAACAAATAAGTCTTACATGTCAATTGTTAATCGTAATAATCGAAAAGTCCAAGCATGGGGCCCTAAGACCTTTTTAAACTGACAACTAGGTGTTACTAAGTATTGGGTTCCCAAGGATCAAATCCACTATGTGGATAGACCACATTGGTTCAATGATCTAGGGGGAGCTAATACTAAACTTGTGTGATCAATTTCTTGATTAGTGTAACTTTGCATGCTTAATTTTTTTTTTATTTTTAGAACAGTTAGATACGACCAATGATTAATCAACCTTGACAATATAGTATCAGGACATGGTGAGATGATAGTACGTTAGGGAAACAAGGTCTTGTGTATCCGGGTTAGATAAGGCATATTTAGCTTGGTGCACTTGGTTAAGTTGAACTAACTGAAGCTACCTCACCATATCCTAAACTAGTTAGACCAGGATGTAACCCTAAGTGAATTAAGTGTACAATTTCTTAAGATTGACTTTGTCTAAAGAAGTGGTAGTTGTTCCGATCAAAGAAGGCCTCTGTGCCTTGCCATGACTTGGAAGCCATCTTTTGAAAGGTTCACATAACTAACTAAAGGTTAAATCCGAATATAACTTAAGGTTAATTAGTCTTCAAATCACTAAATTTAACTAAGTAAAATTGAAGTCATCTCATAGAAACATATAAAGTTAACATGTTTGGTCATGTAGAAATGGTGAGATGAATCCTAGGTTAAAATTTTCAACTTAATTTAAAATTCTAATATTTGATCCAACTATTATATGTGTAGGATCAATGGATGTTGGAAAGTGGGTGCTCCCGACATATGATCGGAGATCGGCTAAAGTTTACGAAGCTCAGATTCAAAGACCAAAGATCGATAACCTTCGAAAACAATGGGAAACTCAAAATCATCGGATCAGGTGATATTGAGCTAAAATCGAACTTTATAATACGTCAAGTATTGTTAGTTGAAAATTTTGAATTTAATCTTTTAAGTGTTAGTCAATTGTGTGATAATAGTTATAAGGTTATATTCTTACCTAATGAGTGCTTGATTAAAAATAATGATTGTTCAAAAACTATACTTAAGGGAATTAAGAATAATAATATTTACACAATATATCTATCTAACTCCTCAACCAAGTGTCTAATGACACAATAAGAGGAATCATGGTTGTGACACCGATGACTCGACCACTCCCATCCAAGACTCATACATAAAATAAGTCAAAATGGTCTAGTTAGAGGTCTACCCAACCTAAATAACCTAGAAAATAGAATATGTAATGCTCGTCAACAAGGAAAACAAACTTGGATTTCACATAAACTAACTAATCAAGAAAGAACTAAAAGTGTGCTTGAGCTCCTACACTTAGTGTTGGAGCTGATACTCCAAGATATGTTTTGGTATTTGACAAACATTTAAGTTTAGAGTGAGAGTTGCCAGGGCAATTTGAATAGTTGCCAGGGCAGTTTGAATAGTTGCCAGGGCAGTTTGATTCGTTCCAGGGTGGTTTGGTATCGCACTTCCAAGGCGGTTTGGTATCGTGCTTCCAGGGCAGTTTGATTCATTCCAGGGCAGTTTGGTATTGCACTTCCAGGGTAGTTTAGTATCGCGCTTCTAGGGCAGTTTGAAGAGCTTCCAAGGCAGTTTGATTCATTCCAGGGTGGTTTGGTATTGTGACAGAGTAGTATCTTGATTCGTTCCAGGGCAGTTTGGTATCGTGCTTCTAGGGTGATTTGGTATCGCGCTTCCAGGGCGGTTTGGTATCGCGAAAGAGCAATATCCCTGATTATAGGGTAGTTTGACTCTGCTACAGAATTTTCAGGGATGTTATGTTTAGCCTAGGGCAGTTTGGTAGCGTGCCAGAGTAGTTTGGCTGGCTCATACTTGGCTCCAGGGCAGTTTGACACTGCTCTAGAGCTTCCAGAGTAGTTTGGTTCCAGGGCAGTTTGACACTTCTCTAGAGCTTCCATGGAAGTTTTTGCAAATCAGTTATCAGAAACCGATCGAGGCAGTGCCTCAACTGATTATAGCTTAAAACACGAGTTTTCTCTCGAGCAAGAGCTCAACCACACTTCCAGTGAGGCACTGACTCGACTGGCACCCCTCAGTTGCAACCACCAACAAACAGAATCGAGGCGCGCTCGACCAGCGCCTCGACTGGAAAATTTAACGAAGACACAGAATCGAGGCAAACACGACCCGCGCCTCGACTGCTTTATCAGTCGAGGCATTTAACTTATCGCCTCGACTGGTGAACGTGAATTTATATAAGGAAATCCTTCTCCGCTTTCGACTCAATCGCTACCTTTCCTCTGCTTCCGTCGCTTTCACCATCGCTGCTCGGACTACGGCCAACCCCCAGACGCCGACCACACCAACCCTACCTCTTTAGCACCCAAGCCAAGCTAGGGTAAGTGTGACAGGCTCTTGGCCGTAGATATAAGAGAACTGAATTTGTGTGTCTTGATGGGATTGTGCATATTAAAAAAAAAAGTATAGATTGACTTGTTTTGATGTGTTTGCATAAGTTTCATTGATGAAATTTAGTCCTTATATTATGTTTCAAGAAAAACATCCAAGTATATCTAGTGTAATCATCAATAATTACTAAACAGTATCTTCTACCATTGAGAGATTTAATAGCACTACAATCAAACAGATCTAAATGCAGTAAATCTAAAGCTTTAGAGGTACTCACAATGTTTTTGGGCTTGTGTGAGACCCTCTTTTATTTACCTTTTTGACAGGCATCACATAACCTGTCTTTCTGAAACTTGAGCAGTGGCAGTCCTCTCACCAGCTCTTTCCCAGCTAGTCTTCTTAGGTTCTTCAGGTTGACGTGCGCGAGCCTTCTGTGCCATAGTCATGACTCATCTGTTCATTCTGCCAAGGAATTTACCCTTTTTGGACTTTTCACCAAGGTTCCACCTTTGGATTTCTCCAGTCGCTAAAGAATTAAACATCTTGGTCTTTTCAGGGTACTCCTTTTCCCCTTAGTTTACCGCATACTAAAAGGCAACCTGTCAATACAGGGATTGTTCAGCAGATTAAAGAAAAGAAAACCACCCTGGAAGCTCTAGAGCAGTGTCAAACTTCCCTGGAACCAAACTACTCTGGAAGCTCTAGAGTAGTGTCAAACTTGTTAGGGCAATCTCTTGCCGTGATAAGGTTTTGATGTGTGTGGAAAAGGGTTTAAGTTAGGGTGTTATGTTGATTTGATATGTGCGTTGAAGTCATGCAGGACTTAGTAATTCACACATGGAGCCGTGGCGAGTTTCACATCTCATGACTCGTGCCTTGAGTCGGTGAAGGATAGCTTTGCGGAAGCCGTGCGCTTGGAACACCCGAGGGACCGCCGGACGAGAAGCTTGGAGTGAAGCCGGAGGAAGTAGACTTCGAGGCAAAAGACGTGAAGGAGCATTGCAGAGCCGTGCGCCTGATGCTGCCGAGGGACGTGGCCGAGAACGAAGAGAACTTCGAAGGCGAGGGACTCCGAGAGATGAGAGTGAGCGATTGTAACCCGGGGAGGGGTAGCTCTTAGGTGAAACTTGGCCATTTGGCCAAGTGTCGGATGGGTTTTCCCGACACCAGTCGACTGCCATGTCATGGCAGTCGACTGCTCTAAGTCGATGGTTCGATCGAGGTATAATACTGATTTAGTGCTTGGCGATCGCGCCATGGATCGAAGTCGATCGATGTCGGCAATGATCGCTGAGGAATGGCAGTCGACTGATGGCACTATGCACGAGCACAGAATGGAGTCGACTCCATTGAGCACTCGACTGATCGAGCATCAGTCGTCTGATGGTGCCATCAGTCGACTGATGCCAATACCGTTGGATGGAATCCAACGTGAAAAGCGGCCGTTATTGGGCAACGACTACGGGATCAGTCGACTGATCGAGGGCATCAGTCGACTGATCCTGTGTCAATGGGAAGAAACCCTCTTCCTCTATAAAAAGGAAGGGGGTGGGGCTTTGGGAGGCTAATGCTTATACTCTAATACTTTCCCAAAGTTCCCTAAAGCTTTCCATCCTCTTACTCAAGCTTATTTCCATTATATTTGTAAGAGGAGTGTTTTTGTGTAAAGAGGTTACCTCCACCTAGCTTTGTGCAAAGGAGAGATCTAGTGGATAGATTGCGGAGTGATTCACCGTGGACGAATCGGACCGTGGATTAGCGGCGTAGCCGTGAACAACGTTACATCTCGTGTTTGTATTGCTTGTTTATATTTTGCTTGTCTTTATTTATATTTTCATATTCCGCTTGCGCTAATGATTGTGTAGACGAGCAAACGAACGAGAGAATCCCGACATCCATCGTAAGAGGGCTATTCACCCCCTCTAGCCGGCCAATCGATCTCCTACAAGTGGTATCAGAGCAAGGTTGCTTGTCACCGGACTAACCGCCGCAACAAGCTCTACATCAAAAATGGCCGGCTCAAACATCCACCCACCGAAGTTCGATGGCGAATTCTCTTGGTGGAAAAAGAGAATGGAGGTATTCTTCGAAACCGACTTTGAAATATTGTTAATTATGGAAAACGGTTTCGAGTTGCCTAGGAACGAAGATGGGGAGCCATTAGAGAAATCAAGATGGAGCAAAAGACAAAGAGAGGAGTATTTGGCAAATTCAAAGGCCAAGCACCATTTCTATAATGTACTCCCCCAACAAGAAGTCAATAGGATAGGGGAATGTTCTAGTGCTAAGGAGATGTGGGAGAAGCTAGTTGAACTTCATGAAGGCACTTCGGAAGCCAAGCTAGAAAGAAGAGATCTCCTCCGCTCCCAACTATCAAATATTAATCTTGAAAAGGGAGAAAAGGTAACTTCCCTACATTCTAGATTTAAAGAAATCTTAATTGGGCTAACAAGTGTAGGAGAAAAGCTCTCAAACCGGGATATGATAATGAAGGCCATAGATGTCTTTCCCCGGTCCTCAAGATGGAGCTCCATGGTGGATTCGTTTTACATCTCCAAGAACTTAGAAGTAAGCACCTTGGAGGAATTTTTCTCAACAATGGAGCTCCACAAAACTAGGCTTGAAGGAATACAAGAAGAGCCTAGAATTCAACCCTCAAGAGGAGTAGCATTGTTGGCAAATAAGGGGAAGAAGAAGATAGAGATCCCCTCCTCCTCCGATGATGAAGCCTCTACCTCCTCCATGGATAGCACGGAAGAAGCCTACATGGTAAGGAAGGTAAGGCGTGCATTTAAAAATTTTAGATTTGATAAATCTCATGATAGGAATAGAAGACCAAGGGGGAAGATCATTTGTTACAATTGTCAAGGGGAGGGACACATAAGGGACAATTGTCCCCTCCTAAACAAGAGCAAAGAGGAAAGGAAGAAGAAAGAAGAAAAGAAGAAGAAAAAGGAGAGTAAAAAGAAGGAAGAGGAAAAGAAGGCCAAGGAAAAAGGAAAGGCCATGGCTCTCAAAGCAAAGACATGGGATGATCTTTCTTCCTCATCCTCATCAGATGAAGAAGAGCATGTCTACTCCAACCTAGCACTAATGGCTCTTCATGACTCGGATTGCTCCTCCACCGAAAATGAAGAATCAAGCTCAAGTGGGGAGAGCTCAAATGAAGGGGGAGCTTCTACATCCTCATCATCCGAAGAAGAAGAGGACATGGAAACTATGGTAACCAATCTCTCACCTAATAAAATAGTTTCTATGATTTCTAGTTTAACTAAGGATTTATTTAGAGCAAAGAAGAAAAACAAATGCATGCTTGAACAAATTAAGGAATTAGAACAAAAATTAGAAAAAGCATGCTTAAATGAAAATGAAAATATTTCTTCTTGCCATGATGAAGTATGCTCACATGATCTTTATGTGCCATTAGATGTTAGTGATGCATGCATAGAAGAAAATAGGGCCCTAAGGGAAAAGGTAGACTATTTAACCAAAGCCCTAGAAAAATTCACAATTGGCTCCAACACATTAAATATGATTATTGGGAGCCAAAGAGCTAGCTTCAACAAAAAGGGCCTAGGATACAAAGAAAAGAAAAATGAAAAGGCCTATAAATGCCTAATAGCTAGGGGACAAGATAAAAAGAAGGTAATAGCTAGAAAATGGATCCCCAAGGAGTATCTTGTGAACTCAATAGGAAAGAACTTATTTTGGGTTCCAAAATCCATCCTTAAGGGTTAGAAAACCCCTAGGGGAGTCAACCATATGCAATTGACCTATATCATATTTTGGTTGACTTAGGATAACGGGACAACATTTTTAGAATAGTGTTGGGTGATGATAACGTGCCCATAAATAGATAATAATGCTTAAATCATGATGATCAATGTAATTGCTATGTATATGTGCAATCATGATTTATGATTTTGAAATTTGGCACATTATCATAAGAAATAGGTTTAAATCATGCTTTAGGTGATACTTTACTTATTATCATGATATAATACCTAATGCATGATTACAATTTTTTGAATACATGTATTTCATGATCATAATGTAAATTTAATTGATATATGCCTTTATGATCATGTGGATTGTTAGGATGATACTTAACCTTGATAGAATTGTATGAATAAAATGGTTAAGTATATACAAATACCCCCTAGGATGCATCTCACACTCACCATAGGCTACCTTGATTGAAAACTTAGCATGAGTGAGATGTTAGGATGATACAAATGTCCACTAATGCCTATGGCATTTAGATGGTCATTTAAAGTATCAAAATAGCAATAATAGACCAATCATGGGGAAGACTTATGTTTAATTCATAGACATATTGCCCAAAGATCATGGTTGGATATTTCATATGTTTTCAAAACAATTTCTTAATCTAAAATCTATGTATTCATGTTTTGAAACAATTCAAAGCAAGACTAGGTGTTAAAATGGATACTCTTATGATCAAAAACTTAGTAGTTTTTAAAGCTTTTGGATTTTTGGAAAATACGTGAAAATATAATGATTTTTCATGAAAACCTATTTTTCACTGATAGATATACTTAAAAGAAATGTGTTCCCCAAATTTCATGATTTTTTGAATTTTTTGGAATTTTTAACGCATTTCTGAAATTTGGTCCGAAAATCAGAAAATCCTAAAAATCATGTGCCATCATGGTATCTCGAACCGATGATCGATGGCCTATAAATCAGACTAGTTGAGGCCGAATTCAGTTTTTAAACTAATTTTTGGTATTTTTCTTCTATTAGACTTGATGCCATGAGTTTATAACTTAGTGTTAATCTTTTTGATGGTGTCAAAGGGGGAGAAATAATTATGTTTAAGTAAATTATGATAGGGGGAGAAAATTGAGAAATTTGTAGAGAGAGTTTCATGGATTAAGGGGGAGTTGCATGTTGCTATATCATGTTTATGTTTACATGCTTTCTTACCTTAGAAATTTTTATCAAATATTTTTACCTAAGTTAAACGGATTGCCACACATCAAAAAGGGGGAGATTGTTAGGGCAATCTCTTGCCGTGATAAGGTTTTGATGTGTGTGGCAAAGGGTTTAAGTTAGGGTGTTATGTTGATTTGATATGTTTGTTGAAGTCATGCAGGACTTAGTAATTCGCACATGGAGCCGTGGCGAGTTTCACATCTCATGACTCGTGCCTTGAGTTGGTGAAGGATAGCTTTGCGGAAGCCGTGCGCTTGGAGCACCCGAGGGACCGCCGGACGAGAAGCTTGGAGTGAAGCCGGAGGAAGTAGACTTCGAGGCAAGAGACGCGAAGGACCATTGCAGAGTCGTGCGCCTGATGCTGCCGAGGGACGTGGCCGAGAACGAAGAGAACTTCGAAGGCGAGGGACTCCGAGAGATGAGAGTGAGCGATTGTAACCCGGGGAGGGGTAGCTCTTAGGTGAAACTTGGCCATTTGGCCAAGTGTCGGATGGGTTTCGACACACCGGTCATTGCCATGTCATGGCAATGATCGCCTAAGTCGATGGTTTGATCGATGGTATAATACCTGATTTAGTGCAGCGCGATGCATGGATCGGCAATGATCGATGTTGTCGACAGCAATCGCTGGGAATGGCGATCGATGGCACTGCAGACGCAAAGAATGGAGTCGACTCCATTGAGCACTCGACTGATCGATCATCAGTCGACTGATGGTGCCATCAGTTGACTGATGCCAATACCGTTGGATGGAATCCAACGTGGAAAGTGGTCATTATTGGGCAACGGCTACGGGATTAGTCGACTGATCGAGGGCATCAGTCGACTGATCCTGTGTCAACGGGAAGAAACCCTCTTCCTCTATAAAAAGGAAGGGGGTGGGGCTTTGGGAGGCTAATGCTTATACTCTAATACTCTCCCAAAGTTCCCTAAAGCTTTCCATCCTCTTACTCAAGCTTATTTCCATTATATTTGTAAGAGGAGTGTTTTTGTGTAAAGAGGTTACCTCCACCTAGCTTTGTGTAAAGGAGAGATCTAGTGGATAGATTGCGGAGTGATTCACCGTGGACGAATCGGACCGTGGATTAGCGGCGTAGCCGTGAACCACGTTACATCTCGTGTTTGTATTGCTTGTTTATATTTTGCTTGTCTTTATTTATATTTTCATATTCCGCTTGCGCTAACGATTGTGTAGACGAGAAAATGAACGAGAGAATCCCGACATCCATCGAAAGAGGGCTATTCACCCCCCTCTAGCCGGCCAATCGATCTCCTACAAAACTACCCTGGAGCCAAGTATGAGCCAGCCAAACTACTCTGGCGCGCTACCAAACTGCCCTGGGCTAAACATAACATCCTTGGAAATTCTATAACAGCGTCAAACTACGCTGTAATCAGGGATACTGCTCTATCGTGAAACCAAACCACCCTGGAAGCGTGATACCAAATCGACGTTTTTCTTGAAACATAAAAATGAAACTCTTGATATTTTTATCTCTTTTAGTAAAAGAATTGAAAATGAGAAAAACACAACCATTAAAACCCTTAGGAGTGATTATGGAGGGGAATTTGAAAACACCCGGTTTAAGGACTATTGTTTAGAAAAGGGGTATAGGCATGAATTTTCTGTTCCAAGAACACCCTAACAATGGTGTTGTGGAAATGAAAAACTGAGCCTTACAAGAAGCTGCTAGAAGCATGCTCAATGAGTATGCTTTTTTACTTGTGGGCCGAAGCTGTCAGCATAGTCTGTTATGTTCAGAATAGGGTGCTAA
This sequence comes from Wurfbainia villosa, assembly GCA_025175895.1. NCBI lineage: Eukaryota > Viridiplantae > Streptophyta > Magnoliopsida > Zingiberales > Zingiberaceae > Wurfbainia > Wurfbainia villosa. Next base: position 77,160,886 of record CM046001.1, on the reverse strand, counting down.
TACATAGGTTTCTAGGGAAGACCTCTCATGAACTCTGGTCCTTCAACTTGAATTTACTTGGACAAAGATCAATGGCACCCAAGTATAACTTTTTCTGACTTCTTCACTTTACCTTCACGACTTTTAGATCTAGAGATGACCATAGATACGTGGTTCTCGGAAGTGACAACCCGACAAATGTAGATTCGTGATCAGTAGGCTGAAATACTGAGACTTCTGCATTCCTTGACGACTAACTCGTCAGGTCCATTGTCACCGGCTCTTTAGCGTTGACATGCTCTTGGCAGTAGATACTAGGAGAACTGAATTTGTGTGTCTTGATCGGATTGTGCATATTAAAACAAAGTGTCCAACGAATGCAATGAACATTTTGGGTAAGTTGGTTATACCTAAACATCTCACCCCCACCAACTAGAAATACAAAAATAGTTTTGTTAAACCTTATAGTTTGTGTGAGATGTTTCCTAAGGTTCCCTTGATTTCCTTTATTCGTTCTTATTAAGGTAAGTTAGTCCTTATGATCATGGAGAGATTCTAATTCCTTACTCAGTGACACACATACCTAATTCCCTTCTTATGTGGCTAAATTCTTTTTTCGGAAGGGGTTTAGTGAAGATATCTGCTAGATTTGACTTGAACTCAACATTACCTCTCATGAACTCTGGTTTGGAAAACCACCTACAGTTAAGCATCTTAGGGTGTTTGGCTGCAAGGTATTCATTCTAAATACTAGAGATCATCTAGGAAAATTCACGGCTAAAGCTGATGAAGGTATTCTTGTTGGATACTCTTCTATTAGCAAAGCATATATAGTCTATAATAAAAAATCAAAAGTAATTGAAGAATCGTCTGATGTCGTGTTTGAAGAGGGTGAAAAATATGATGATCCCGAAAGAATTAGTGAAGAAATTAAATTTGGAATGGAGAAGATCAAATTACAAGAGAGCACCGAAGTAGGGGGAGTTGAAATTGAATCTGATGATGAAAAGTCTAAGTCACAAGGGTCATTACTTGAAGATGTATCAAACGACCAAATACTTGAAACATCTCAAGCACCAAGATCCAATAGGACAAGCATAAGTCATCCCCATGATTAGATTATTACGGAACTTCAATAAGGGGTGAGGACCAGATCATCCTTTAGGAATGAAGGAGTTAAAGTTGCACTCATCTCAGAAATTGAACCCAAAGTAGTAGAAGAAGCTTTGCTTGATCCTGATTGGATCTTAGCAATGCAAGATGAACTAGGGCAATTTGAAAGAAACCAAGTATGAGACTTAGTTCCGAGAATGGAAGAAGTCTCCATAATTGGTACAAAATGGGTGTTTAGAAACAAAATGAATCATAAGGGAGAAATCATAAGAAATAAAGCAAGGTTAGTTGCCAAAGGCTATAACCAAATTGAAGGATTAGATTATGAAGAGACGTAAGCCCCAGTGGCACGTCTAGAGTCCATAAGACTTATGCTAGCATTTGCTGCATATAAAGACTTCAAATTAGATACTGTCAGGAGCTTGAGGAGAAATTCTGTAAAGTTCTTTTTATTTAGATTCCTATACTTAATTCATATATTTAGAATCTGTAAACTGTAAGTGATTTAAGAGGTTTCTCCACTTTCGAAGCATTCTTCAAAAAGAGAAAATATAGAGGTAGGCCTTGGACTAGCAGCTCTAGGAGAGAGCTGTGAACTAAGTAAAAATCGGCCGTGTCACTTGTGTTTGTTTTCTTTTCGTTCTGTTTGTTTTGGTTGTGTTGTTCTTTTTATTATAACAACTGCGTAAACTTAGATTATTTTTCAAAATGCTATTCATCCCCCCTCTAGCGTGTTGGGTTTCCGGCACTACGGCGAGTGTGTGTTCGATCATGTTTCGTAAACATGTGCGCAACGAAAGAAATAAAAAGCAATAAATCTAATTTATTACAACACACACATCACACACATGCATAGTACAACATGTGTAGATATAATCATAGTTTCAAATTTTACAATAAAAGGCAAATTACTCTACGTATACCTGACGTATCACGTGTAGCGGGAAAGACATCAACCGGAGCGACTCTCGCTAGAATCACTTCTATCCATATCCACGCCGAGTATCGTCGGGATGACTTCACAAAGTCATGAGCCTCGTCTTCGTACGAGTCATTAGCCTCATGTCGAAGACGATGTGATCGAGAGAAGATCACAATCCGAATCAAAATTCGGATTCAAAACCGAGTCCCCAAAACTCGCTTCTCCGGAGAGGTATTCGTCAACCGTTTGATGAATCCTTCATCCTCCACCTATGAGGATTACCGGAGATCGAATCTTTAGCAAGGTAGCCACTGTCAGAGCTCCAAACGTCGTCCAAACGACACTCCGACAAGAAGGAAACAAGCTGTCCAGAAAACTGGACAGCTTTGGTGGAGAACTTGTGCCGGCCAAATAAGGAAAGCTAGATGCTCACCTTGTCGCGGGGGCCAAGGAAGATCACCGGAGGGTCTCCGGAGGATCGCTGACAGGAGCTTGGACGTCGGCAATAGCTTGGACGGTGGCACAAGGGCTGGGCGGCAACAAGGTTGGTCGGCAACCTAGTTGGGCGGCGGCACAAGAAGAAGAGAGGGAGGGGTGGAACCAAAATAGGATTAGGGTTTTCACAAAACCCTTAAGCCCTATTTTTATAGAGAACATATTCTCCTAACGGTTATTGGTTCATAACCAAAAACCCGTTAACCCGCTCCATTAACTTAAGTTAAAATAAACCAAACCGAGTTGGTCTATTTTAAGTTAAAACGAACCGAACCAACTTTGGTTCATTCGTTTAAAACAAACCAAACCCCTTTGGTTTATTCTTCACCATTGGATTAGAACCAAACCAATTTGGTTCATCCATCATGTCTTCATAAGACATGGGCCATCCATGCTTCCATTGCGACTAAAACGATTTCATGTTCGATCCCCGTTTGGTCCAACCAAACCTAGTTTCTCTCGGTCTGAGAATCTCATTCTCAAGCTTGTTTTAAATCCTTCGGATTACGCTCATTGTGCGTGTGACCAAATAGATTCTCGATTTATGTTAGCCGTCTATAGTTAACCATTAATTATAGAACGATTATGAGTGACACCTTGTAGTACATCATGATCCCCAATTAATCAAAAAGATCAACGGTTGATCCAGAACTATTTCTGAAACCCTTCAGTAGCTACAATGAATCATGCCCCATTCCTTTCACTCATCTTATACCCACTTGGTTCAGGATATGGTCTATAGTGTCAGTCCCCACTAGGTTGACTACGTCACACCTAGCCCAAGTATCATTTTCTCGTCCTACGGATTCTAGTTACTTCACATGTATCCAAGAGTACCTTACTTTTGGGAAGAGAGGTTATTCTCCTCCAGGGCGGTTTTGGCAGGGCAACCACGGCCAGGATGGTTTTGAGCAGGGTGGTTTTAGCAGGGTGGTTTTCACAGAACCAGGGTGGGTTTGGTCAGGGTGAATTCTCTCCAGGGTGGTTTCGGCAGAGCGCCTGATCAGGGCGGTTTGGTCAGGGTGAATTCTCTGAGGTGGTTTGAGAGCTGATCAGGCGGTTTGGCCAGTGAATTCTCTCGAGTGGTTTTGAGCCTGAGCTGATCAGGCGGTTTAGTGGTGAATTCTCTCGAGTGGTTTGAAGCGTTTTGTTTTCAAAGCGGGAGCAGAGCAACCTTATGCCCAAGGCCAAAGCAGGACAGGGCAGTTAGACCAAAGCAAGACAGGGCAGTTAGCAAGAATCAGAGCACATAGGCATGGATAAAGGTACTTAAATAAGGGCACAAATGACTGTACAGAAGCATCCTAGTCTACGGTATAGCTTCCACCAAGAAGGATCAACAGCCAGATGGATATGAGGCTCGACCATGGAATCTAACTCAGGTGAATAGGTCCACCCGAATGGCCTATCTAGTCCGTAGCAAACGGCTACGGTAAAGACATGTCAAATCCGTTTATGGTTGAGGCTTGACCAATAAGCCTAGCGAGGTGAATAGGCCCACCCGAATGGTCTATCTAGTCCGTAGCAAACGGCTACGGTAAAGACAAGGCAAATCCGTTGATGGTTGGTCACTTACCAAAAGTGAAAAGTGGGGAGATAGAGGAACGCCGCATGAGATTGGCAAGAAGATGGGCATAAAGGGCCAATGCGAGGAGGTATACTCGGACTGGAGGACACAGAGGGGCGGCAGGAAGGAGACATGAGCAAATACAGGGGAACCGCACAAGCGTAGGATATGTAATGGTTATGTAACATGAGAAAGTATGTATGCATGAGAGTTCTGGTACACATGAGAGCACATGTACACTCCGCTGGAGGCACCTCAGATCTGACACATCGTCAGACATGACATGAGTGCGCACTCTATGATTTTGTATGATTGTGCTTTTTCTGATGATATATATTTACATTTCATCAAAAAAAAAAGAGTACCTTACTCTAAACATGTAATGCTTTGGCCAAAGACTTTAGTAACAATCCGACGAGAGGCCATGGGTATACATCTCCTCGCAAAGAGTGGTGAATCCTTTATAGGCTATTCAAACACCTTCGATCACTTCGACTTATACCCAATCATCCTGGGTCCACATCTCCTCAGAAATGCTTACTTAAGATGTCAAAGCATAAGTCTTCATGACCAAGATGACTTGAATACCGCAAGTCAAAGCAACATCACACTTAAGCTGCAGTAAGAACTTCATTGACATATCTATATATGCAGAGAACCTTATGAAGTCTTACAGCTGGTCACTCCAATGAACTAGTTACCATAACTAGCATCCACGATTAACTCCGGACATCACAATGTCTCCAGCCAGTGAGAATCAGCTGTTTGGATACACCAAGGAGTATACCTCATGAAAGTCTAGACAGAATTGATGGTGTCCAAATCCATCAATTCATCGACTAGGGATAATTCCAATACATCACAATGACACATGTAGAGATATTCACTAATTTGATCCAATCACAAATTCTCTCATGCTGTGAATCGCATCGTGGACATTCAGTAAATGAGTTTAAGATCTAATCAAATATATGAAAGCATGTATACTCAAATAGTGAATCTTCATTTATCATATAAATGGTTCAAATATAAGGCGATTGCCTTAGGACATCTCTCATATATTACTAACAACTTGGCCTAATGCCAATCGCTACGGTATCCAATACCATAAGCTCTAACATGACCCTCAAACTTACTTTGAGGTAATGCCTTAGTCAAAGGATCTGCTAAGTTCCTTTCAGTGGGAATCTTCTCGATTTGTATTTCCTTCCTACTTATGATCTCTCTGATCAAATGATAGTGGCGAAGCACATGTTTGTATCATTGATGAGACCACATCAAGTTCAAAGATGAACTACTTGATCTAAACCGCTTCCTTTGCTGCTTCCAAAGCTGCAATGTATTCTGCCTTAGTGGCAGAATTCGCTATAGTGTCAAGCTTGGAACCTTTCCAACTTATTGCGCCTCCATTCTAGGTGAATACATACCCAAACTGAGACATGGAATCATCCTTGTCTGTCTGGAAGCTGACATCCGTATACCCACGTATCACCATGTCCCCTTCTCCATATATTAGGAATACATCCTTAGTTCTTCTTAAGTACTTAAGGATCATCTTAACAGTCTCCCAATGATCAATTTCTGGATCAGACTGGTATCTACTCGTGACACTCAAAGCATATTATACATCGAGCCTCGTACATAACATAGCATACATGATAGATCCTATTGCGGATGCATAGGGAATCTTACTCATGCAAATCCTCTCGTCTTCTGTGCGCGGACACATAGACTACGAAAGGTGTATCCCATGCATGATGGGTAGGAAACCTTTCTTGGATTTCGACATGCTAAACCTCTTTAACACTCGGTTTATATATGTAGACTGCGAAAGACCAAGAAACTGTTTCGATCTATCTCTATAGATCTTAATCCTGAGGATGTAGGTTGCTTCTCCCAGGTCTTTCATGGAGAATATCTTGGACAACCAAATCTTAACCGACTGTAAGACAGAAGCATCGTTTCCTATAAGTAATATGTCATCGACATACAATACTAGGAACACGACTGCACTCCCACTAACCTTCTTGTACATATAAGGTTTGTCCGGATTTTGTGAGAAATCAAACCTTTTGATTGTCTCATCAAAATGGATATTCTAGCTCCTGGATGCTTGCTTCAGTCCATATATGGACCGTCGCAATTTGCATACCTTGGTTTTATCAACCGATGTGAAACCCTCAGATTGTATCACATACACATTCTTGAGTAGGTTTCCATTAAGGAAAGCTATTTTCACATCCATCTGCCATATCTCATAATCATAATGAGCCGCTATGGCCAGAAGCATCCGAATGGATTTAAGCATAGCTACAGGCGAATAAGTTTCGTCATAATCAACACCTTACTTTTGACGATATCCTTTCTCCACTAATCTAGCCTTATAGGTAATTACATTACCATCCATGTCGGGTTTCTTCTTGAAAACCCACTTGCACCCTATAGGCTTTATGCCTTCAGGTGGGTCAACCAAGTTCCAAACTTGGTTTTCATACATGGAATTCATTTCCGACTTCATGGCTTCAAGCCACTTATCCCTTTCTGAACTTGTCAGAACTTCTTCATAACTAGTTGGCTCCTCATCATCAATGAGTAACACATCATTCGATTCACTTAGAGAAATCCATATCTCTCCGGAATATTGCGTGTTCTACTAAATCTACGAAGATGTGGTGTCTCAATAGGTCCAGCCGATGGTTCATCACTATGAGTTATTGGCTGTGGTTCTTCATCAGGTATCTCATCAATGTCTATTTGAGTCTCTTGAGCCTCCTCAAGCTCAACGACACTCCCACTATTTTTTTGCAAGAGAAACTCTTTCTCTAGAAACACAACATGCCTTGAAACAAACACCTTTTGTTCCACAGGATGATAGAATTGGTAACCCCTTATTTCCTTAGGGTATCTAATAAATAGACATTTATCAGACTTAGCATCTAATTTGTCTGATACAGTCTGCTTCACATAAGTAGGACAATCCCATATCTTCAAGTAAGATATATGAGGTTTCTTACTAATCCATATCTCATATGAAGTAGTAGAAACTACCTTGGTTGACATTCTATTTAACAAGTAAATAGTTGTCTGAAGTGCATAGCCTTAAAAGGACTTGGGAAGATTCGCATGATTCATCATTGACCTGACCATGTCCAACAAGGTTCGGTTATGCCTCTCAGATACACCATTATGCTACGGTGTATATGGCAGAGTCCATTGAGACAATATACCATTGTCTCTTAGATAATCTAGAAACTCTTGACTTAAGTATTCATCACCTCGATCCGATCGAAGTATTTTAATACTCTTGTCATGTTGTTTCTCTACTTCATTTCTAAATTTTTTGAACCTTTCAAAGGCTTCAGACTTGTGTTTCATCAAAAACACATACCCAAACCGTGAGTGATCATCGGTGAAGGTAATGAAGTAGTTATAGCCTCCTAGAGCTTGAGTTGACATAGGTCCAAATACATCAGTATGTATTAGACCTAGCAACTCTTTCACCTTTTCCTGTAAAAGGTAACTTAGTCATCTTGCCTTTTAAGCATGATTCGTATGTATCGTATGAATCCAATTCAATCGATTCCAGAATTCCACATCGGTGTAATTCGGACATGCGTTTCTTGCTTACATGGCCAAGACGACAATGCCACATGTAGGAGGCTAATTGATTATCTTTTCGAGCACGCTTGTTGCTCGCTTCGATATTGAGAATGTCATTGGATATGTCCAACGTATAAATACTATTGCTTAAAGTTCCAGTCCCATAAAGAACGTCATTCAAAGTTATGTAACAACAATTGTTACTAAAAGTTAAATGGTACCCATTTCTATTCAAACAAGAAATAGAAATGATGTTCTTTATCAATGAAGGAACATAAAAGCAATTGTCTAGTTCTAAGACAAGTCCTGTAGGGAGTTTCAACAAATACGTTCCGATGGCGAGTGCAGAAACCTTTGCTCCATTCCCAACACATAAATTTAACTCTCCCTTGACGAGTCTTCTTCTATTTCTTAGCCCATATATGTCATTACATATATGTGAGCCACACCCAGTATCCAATACCCAAGTGTTTGTGGAAATAGAATGATAATCAATAACGAAGATATCTGAAGAAGATGGGACATCTGATGCCTTATTCTTCTTCACGGACTCAAGATAAATCTTGCAGTTTCTTTGCCAATGGCTCTCCTTGCCACAATTATGGCAAGTGCCCTTTTGAGCTAGTTCTGCCTTTTTAGCCTTTTCTTCTTCCCCTTCTGTTGTTTCTTTGACTTCCTCTCAGAACCTTTCTTCGAGGAATCAACTAACAACACCGTCCTCTGCTCATGCTTCACAGAAGGCTCCATAGTCTTCATCATGTTGAGCAGTACCACAGATGAACCTTCTTGCATCTCAGAGGTGAAGAGGAGCTTGGAGACTTCGAACCCTTCGAATCTCATCTGCTCATCAAACAACTCATAAAGATGAAAGACTATGGTATGAGGATCCATATGCTCATGCTGCTTCCGCAGCTCAGGTACCATCGCGGCTATCATGATGCAATTCACTAGTTCAGAATCACTCACAAGTTTCTGATAGGCCAACAATTGGTCCAGAGTTGCATTGTCACTAGGATGGGCGGGAAGAGGCGCTTCGAGGACATTCGCAAGCTTTTCAACCTTGAGAACAATTCTCAGGTTGAATCCAAAAGCTAGTCCAAGAAGTTCGACCCAGTCAATTTATTTGAATCTAAGATAGAGTGCAAATTCAAAGACATCATGATCAACAATTATCCTAGAAGTACAAATCGAGCATATATGAGAAAGATAATTTAAAATGCATCAAAATACATTCATAAATCCCATTCATTTTTTGAATTTCAAAAACCCCAAAATCACTTCGGGAGATCGTAGGTCCATCTCTGAATGGGTTGATATCCAACATAGATATGAACAACCTTGGAGAGAGTCCAACAAGCCATTCATAGCTACGATGGTAGGTATCAAATATACCGATTGCATATCACATATATGCAACTATTGTAAGTGATTTGAGGCCGCTAGAGGGGGGTGAATAGCGTCGCGTGATGGAATTTGTTTTGCGTTCGTCTACAAACTTCGTTAGCCCATAGCGGAATAATAATTAAGCAATACGAAATAGACAAACACAAATACGCAAGTATTTAACGTGGTTCGGAACCGAACGGTTCCTACTCCACGAATTGGGCTCTAAAAGCCCTAGCAATGCAAACACGCACTACTAATCACAATAACTCCTTCTCGACATAAGTCGGAGGTGGAGAAACCTCGTACAAACGATCTTACAATAGCAAGAACGAAATACAAGCAATATACAATGCAAATATGAAAGATAAGTAAAGAAAAAACTTTACAACACTTGTTTTTGATTGCTTGAATGCTTGGTTGCTTACTTGCACTTGGAGACCTGATTTGTAGCAACAAATCGCCCCAATAGATCTCAAGAACCGGATGGTTTTTCCTCCATCACGAGCTCCTTTTATAGCTTCAACCTGTGTTGGAAAAAGTCGATCAGTCGACTGGTCGGGACCATCAGTCGACTGATGCCACTGTTGTAGTGAGACAACGGCTAGATCCACGCTGGATAAGTCCAACGGATCCATCATCAGTCGACTGATGATACCCATCAGTCGACTGATGGAGTCTTCACTCGACCAGTCGAGTCTCGACTCCATTCTGTGCCCGATTTCACGAGCACCAGTCGACTGATCACAAGATCGCCGATCGTGATTAGCCGATCGCCCACCTATGACAATGATCGCTAGGCCACTTCCCGCAGTCAAACCCTAGTTGACTCAGGCCAGTCGACTGCCACATGACACCAGTCGACTGGCACACCTCAAACATGAGGTTTTAGCCTAAATATGGTTCCCCCTTACTTGCTAGACCACCCTTAGCCTAGACCTAAGCCTTCTAGCCACCTCCATCAGCCTCACGCCTCTCGGATCCCTCCAAGTCATCCATGACTTGTTCATCCATCGCGCTAGCCTTCAGGTGCTTCCGTCGGCTATGTCATGCTAACGGTGTCTACACCGCCAAGGCACATTGGACTTACGCCGCCAAGACTCTGCTTGGACTTTACGCCGCCAACCATTAGACTTAAGCTGCCAAGACTTCACGCTTGGAATTTACGCCGCCAATATCAACCCCTTGGACTTCTCAAGTGCCAAGACTCAAGCTTGGACTTTCCCTTGCCAACCCATGTTGGACTTTCCATGCCAAGACCCATGCTTGGATTTCCCTTGTGCCAAATACTCAAGACTTGGACTTTCCCAAATGCCAAGTGTCCCACTTGTACTTTCTATGCCAAGTACCCATGACTTAGACTTTACCTTGCCAAGACCCATGCTTGGACTTTCCCATAATCACATGGTCAACCCTAGTCAACTATCAAAGTCTCCCTCGAGTCAAACTCGAGTCTGGTTAATTATAACCTGGGTCGATTGTATAAACAATCTCCCCAAAACATCAACCGACATTAATGTCAAACATCAATGTCAACTTACTTTGTCAAACATCAAAACATCACTCGAGTCAAACTCGAGTCTGGTCAATCGTGACCTAGGCCGATTGCACCAACAATCTCCCCCTTTTTGATTTTTGACAAAACAAACCTTAAGTTAGGCCCCTAACTCAAATTCCCTTACCAATTTTCCAAATTGGTAATCTTATGTTCTCCCTCTTTTTGACATACATCAAAAAAGGTTCACTCCAAGGAGGTCAATGTCTCATGTCCCAATGAGATCTTACAATCTCTCCCTTGGTCCAAAAATACCTAGGATGCCTACCATCTTCCTAGTGATAAGTCCCATATCACTCAAGAGAGGCAATCCTATTCACTCTCCCAACTTCCAAATTGGGTATCTCAAAATCTCATTTTTCCTTCCCATGAGAAAAAATACCATCCATCATCCCATGATGGATACCTCCCCTTAAAGGCTTGCTCCCCCTTGTCCATTGCACCAACAATGTCTTTGGGAAGTCCCTAAGCCAATAGGAACTCTAAACCATCAAAGATAAGGTTAGAAATTCAACATTGAACTTTCCAACACCTTAAATTTGATACAAACCCTAAACAACTCTCCTAATCCATATCCAATGGATTTTCACTCTTTATAATGCTCCCCAAAGCAGATCCTAGGGTTAGGAGTGATTAGGGACCTTAACCGTAGCTGAAATCGGGTTAAACAATCTTGTTTATCCCGAAATCAGACTATCAGTCGAGTCCTCTGAAACCTCGACGATGTGCCCATCGATCGACACTAAGAAGCGATGAGTGATATTGCGCCAGATAGTTCCTAATGCCCATCGATCCAATCGCCCTATAGAGCGATCGATAATTGAAAAATTAGTTTTTCAGTTATCAGACTCCAACTTTGAAAAATCGTAACTAAATATATATAGCTTGAAAAATCACGAAATTTCACATGTATAATACTTATCACACATTCAATCGGTGAAAAATCTTGGAAAAAATATTTTAACCATTGAAATAGGAGATTGGTACAAAGTTCAAAAACTATTAAAACTTTAAAGTTTTTGATCTACTTTGTATCAACTTCTACAATGATGATGACTATCAAAAGATAGACTTCACCAAGGTTTTCTAAAGTGATTTTAAAATGATTTTGAAAACCTATTTTGAACCATGGATTATTGGCTAAATATACATAACTTGTATATTAGCTTTCCTCATTATTCTTAGTGATGATTGAAATAAGTTTGAGTTCATCTAGATGCACTACCTATGCACCTTGAACCTAACTTATTATCTTAACATCTCACATGTTATCTAAGGTGCATACACATACATACATGTTAATTTAGATGTAAGATGTGGAGTTAGGATTAATATGGCCTCATGCATTTTCTAGGCAACTCTACTTGATTCCCTTATAAATGGGACTCCAAGTCATGCCATTTTTCCTTAAATCAATTTTAATCAAGATAAATGCATGAATGATCATGGCATGAATGATAACACTAATAACGCATAGCCAATGATTATGATGTCATGATATATCAATAAGCTTTTAAAAACGTGATCATGACATCTACAAAAATTGTAATCAACAACATGACATGTTATATGAGAAAACAGAATTAAATGCCATGACATAGCAAGCTTACATAAACAAGCACATTTCAACCAAACATACAATTAGACAATAACAATAATTTTTAGAAACAAAACATTTCATTAAAAACTTCAAGTTTTTTACATCCAAAATGTGAAATGTTCAAACAAAAAGACATCCTATATCGCTAAACATCCTAATATCGCTAGTCCTCTGCGGAAGGTGGAGGCGGAGGTGGCTGCTGACCCAAAGTCCATGCTCGCATCATCTCGTACATGTCGAGCTGACGCTGCTCAATGCGGCTCTGTGACTCCTCAATCCGAATGTAGCACTCCTCCATCCGACTTAGATGCTCACCCATGGAGGATTGCCCTGATATAATCTCTGCTAGTCGGGAGTCCATCATTTGCTGATAATCCTGGAAGCTGGACTCCAGCTGGGCCATCCGATCTAAAGGACCTGCCGCTGATGCATCTGCTAGCATCTGGTCCTCCTCGTCAGAAGCAGCTGGATCCTCATGTCGTTCTGCATGCTCTCCCGGTACTAGAGGTGGCTCCCTACGTGTCCTGGGCAGAGGTTGAGGTACCAGCTCCATCTGCCCATGTCCGATCCACAGCTTCGCCAATGAGAAGTTACGAACTGATATACAGTCGTAAACCTCGAAAAGCGCCCTCAGAGATCCCCTGTTAATGTTAATGCCTATAGACTCTAGCCATGCAGTGATGATATAGCCAAAAGGCATATGCACTTTCCCTTGCACAGGGGATATGAAATGTACAATGCAATGAAACATGTTCAATGCAATGTTTATATCTAATCTATGACGCATGGCATACATAAGAAAAAGATGGGGAGGCCGAATCTTGGCCAGACCCCGAGTCAGGATAGGGAGAAAACACCCAACAATGACTTTGTAAAGTATATTGTCATGGGCAGATAACTCAGTGATAGAGAATAGGTTCTGAGCTGGTGGGCGAGGATGGTGAAAAATATCCTCATGCATGGAGTCTAAAGAAATATGATCAAACGGCTCAGGAAGAGGGGCATCGAAGATAGGATAGAAGACGAAAGTATCATTCGATAGCCTACACTCAAGAAACTCTTGTAATATCGCAGGAGTGAACTCTAAGTCGCGTTTTGCAACGTGAGTAGTGTAGGTAGGACCATCGTCTACCTTCCTTATGTTTTGATAGAACTCCTTAAGGAGATCATCATTTATGGCATGAGTGCAAAGAACTACCTTCATGAGTTGATAATATGCTAAAATCTCCATGATATCGCCACAATGATGCCTAAAGAAATCGATATCGATGTACCTAACCAACATGGGTTGGTACAATCGTGATGCGACCTCAGTCGGGTCATTCCTACATGGTCGTCTATATGAATGCAATGCAGTGGAATGGAATGCAATGATACAAATACATGATTAGATCACAATGAGTTGTAAAGACAAAAATTTAGGGTTTAAGGGGTATAGAAATTATACTTTGGTGCCATTTGAAGGTGATGAAGGGAAGGCACAAGGCAGCTGCTGAGGGGAACGCCGGAAGGATCGCCGAAGAAAGGGTCTCGCCAGAACCCTAATCATTTGGAGAAGAAAAACTAGGGCTATGAGATGCCATTAGGGTTATAGAGAGATTAAAGACACAATCGGAAGAGAAGACTACCAACCCTAGAGCTTTGGTCACCGGCGTGGACGAGGAAAGGCTGGTTGGAGACGAAAATCACGAGGGAAAAGAGTGTGAAGACGCCGAACCCTAGCGGTTCAACGTTATAAAATCGTGACTCGTGATGTGTGACATCGATCGGTGATGGCGGTTATGAGCGATTCTTGAGCCGTGATGGTGAGCACTCAGCGAGCATTCTATATCGTACTCTGATAACATCGATCGACCGATGTTGGTCATCGATCGATGATCGATCACCACTCGCTCGTGACCACTCGTGATGATCATACGCCTCGATGAATAGTACCATCGATCGATGTATCCGATCGATCGTGATGTATAAAACGAATGAGTCCTAGAAACAACACTGATCGGACTCACCGTATCATGCTACATAGTAACGATCGGTGATAAATGTATCGATCGTGATCTCGATTTCGATTAAAAATTGAGTGAATTTCGATTGCTTCACTCAATTTGTTTCATTTTATCATGTTTACTCTTGTATGTCGAATATATTAATGTTATGCTTATATTCATGTATTTGTTAATGTATTTTGGTATTTTATTTCATTTTAACAATCATTAGCATCCAATGATTTTAAAATCCTAACATCTCACCCTTTCTAAGTGTGAAAATACACAATCAAGATGAATGACCTGTTTTGTGAGAAGCAATATACCATAAACATTCCTTCCATGCAAACATATGGTAAAACACATGAATCATGGTAAGTGTAAGACATCAAGGTGTGTGACACTTAAGTATCACTCTTGATGTAACTTCTAAACCTTAAATTTCCAAAGTGTGCCAAAATCCATAATGGTGCACTATAACCTCTAAATCTAGATTGTACCAATTTTATTGATTTTTTATGATTCCAAAAGTGTATTGGCACATCCTAAAGTCTTTTAGGATATAAGATAAAACCTATTTTCAAGGTATCCATAACCTTGAAAATAATCTAAAATGTCAACTTTGCTATGGTTGAGTTAACTACTCATCCATCAAAGTTGGCACATCCTCCTAATCCATTTAGCGTGAGTCAATCACGCTCCTTGTAACCCAAAATCTATTTGAGCTCATTGGATTAATTAGGTATTCCTTCGGGATGACTTCCCTAGATACCTTTCTAATGACCCTTCTAGGCTTGTTAGCCTTGGTCATTATGGTCTTGCCATGGTTAGTCTTAGGGATTGCCTCCCTAGTAACCTTCTTAGTGGCTTCCTTAGATTTCTTAGAAACCCTAGCCCCTAGGCACATACTATGGTTGGCCTTAGGGATAATTTCCCTAGAGACTTTGGTTTTCTTAGATTTAGGTTTAGTTCCATAATCAAATGGAACATTGTGATAAGTAGGCATTACTTTCTTAGACATAGGCGTGTGACCCAAACCTTGTCTCCTAGATGATTTTTGCCTCTTATACTCTTTTTGTTGACTTCTAGATCCTAGAGTTTGACAATTTGACCCTTTAAATTGATTTTGCATATTTGCAAGAGTCTTTTCCAATTTCTCAAGCCTTGATCTCAATGCTTGATTTTCTAACTCTAATTGCCCAAATAATTTTTGATTAGATTTTTGGGCATTACCATTCTCTTTAGGCATATGTCTACCCTTACTAGGATTGATGCCTAAATGGTTTTTGATTTTCTTAATTGTTTTCTTAGGAAGGACATTTCTAGGGACACTAGTCCCAAATTTCTCCTTCTTTGAAATAGGTCTAGAGTTATCATTTCTAGATTTCTCCTTAGTCCTAAAACCAACATGTTTAGCTTCTAGACAACCGTAATTATTCTTTCTAGCATACTTTGATTCATGAGTAATAGCAAAATTATTTAAATTAATTCTAGCATGCTTTTGCTTAGAATTTAAAGAATGAGCATTATGAAAATATACCTTAGGGTTAGTCTTAGAGACTCCCCCTACTTGTAAAGCTCCCTCCATTCTTCTAGGACATTGACTCCTATAGTGTCCCGGTTGTCGACATTTGAAGCACACCACGTGCTCCTTGCTCTTCTTGGTGGGGACGCCGACATCCTTGACTTTTTCATTGACTTTTGGTGCCGGAGGAGCTTTCTTAACCCTTTTTGGACACTTACTCTTGTAGTGTCCGGATTCCCTACACTCAAAGCATATTATATGAATTTTGTTATTAATTGACATGCTTGAGTTACCTAGGGTGGTGGTGAGGTTCTCTTGAGCTTGCTCTTCTTCTCTACCGGATGTAGATGATTCTTCTTGAGATTGCTCTGGTGTAGATGCTCTAATCTCCTCCCCCACAATCCTAGAGGTGGAGGTCTCCTCTTCTTCCACCAAAGTTGATTCCTTCTCAACTTCCAAGTCCTCACTCGCTTGTGAAGATGATGATGATTCTTCCTCGACTTCTTCCTCTTCTTGAGCCGATGAAGATTCTTCTTCTTCTACTTGTGCCAAGTGAGGCTTCTCATGGAACTTGGCCAATTTGTCCCATAACTCCTTGGCATCTTGAAATTCACCTAAACTAGACAAAATGTCATTAGGTATCAAATCTTCTAAAAGCTTTGTTACCTTGACTTCGGTCTTGAACTTGAGACGTTGCTCTTGTGTCCACTTCTTCAATTTCAAGACGTTTCCGTTCTTATCCCAAGGAGGTTCAAAGCCTTCTACGAGGATGAACCAATCCTCTATATCCATCATCAAGAATGTCTCCATTCTTGCTCTCCACGCCGAAAAGTCTTCTCGATCATATGGCGGTGGAGTGTTGATGTCCCATCCAAGCTTGTCTTGGAATTCCATCTTCCCTCTAGCTTCATTAGCTCCCAGCAGTTAATCTGTAGAAGAGCCCCAGGCTTTGATACCAATTGTAAGTGATTTGAGGCCGCTAGAGGGGGGTGAATAGCGTCGCGTGATGGAATTTGTTTTGCATTCATCTACAAACTTTGTTAGCCCATAGCGGAATAATAATTAAGCAATATGAAATAGACAAACACAAATACGCAAGTATTTAACGTGGTTTGGAACCGAACGGTTCATACTCCACGGATCGGGCTCTAAAAGCCCAAGCAATGCAAACACGCACTACTAATCACAATAACTCCTTCTCGACACAAGTCGGAGGTGGAGAAACCTCGTATAAACGATCTTACAACAACAAGAACGAAATACAAGCAATATACAATGCAAATATGAAAGACAAGAGAAAAACTTTACAACACTTGTTTTTGATTGCTTGAATGCTTGGTTGCTTGCTTGCACTTGGAGACTTGATTTGCAGTAACAAATCGCCCCAATAGCTCTCAAGAACCGGATGGTTTTTCCTCCATCACGAGATCCTTTTATAGCTTCAACCTGTGCTGGAAAAAGTCGATTAGTCGATTGGTCGGGACCATTAGTCGACTGATGCCACTGTTGTCGTGAGACAACGGCTAGATCCATGCTGGATAAGTCCAACGGATCCATCATCAGTGGACTGATGATACCCATCAGTCGACTGATGGAGTCTTCACTCGACCAGTCGAGTCTCGACTCCATTCTGTACCCGATTTCACGAGCACCAGTCGACTGATCACAAGATCAGTCGATTGATCAGCCAATCAGTCGACTGCCCACCTATGGCAGTCGACTGCTAGGCCACTTCCCGCAGTCAAACCCTAGTTGACTCAGGCCAGTCGACTGCCACATGACACCAGTCGACTGGCACACCTCAAACATGAGGTTTTAGCCTAAGTATGGTTCCCCCATACTTGCTAGACCACCCTTAGCCTAGACCTAAGCCTTCTAGCCACCTCCATCAGCCTCACGCCTCTCGGATCCCTCCAAGTCATCCATGACTTGTTCATCCATCGCGCTAGCCTTCAGGTGCTTCCGTCGGCTATGTCATGCTAACGGTGTCTACACCGCCAAGGCACATTGGACTTACGCCGCCAAGACTCTGCTTGGACTTTACGCCGCCAACCATTAGACTTAAGCTGCCAAGACTTCACGCTTGGAATTTACGCCGCCAATATCAACCCCTTGGACTTCTCAAGTGCCAAGACTCAAGCTTGGACTTTCCCTTGCCAACCCATGTTGGACTTTCCATGCCAAGACCCATGCTTGGATTTCCCTTGTGCCAAATACTCAAGACTTGGACTTTCCCAAATGCCAAGTGTCCCACTTGTACTTTCTATGCCAAGTACCCATGACTTAGACTTTACCTTGCCAAGACCCATGCTTGGACTTTCCCATAATCACATGGTCAACCCTAGTCAACTATCAAAGTCTCCCTCGAGTCAAACTCGAGTCTGGTTAATTATAACCTGGGTCGATTGTATAAAAAATCTCCCCAAAACATCAATAGACATTAATGTCAAACATCAATGTCAACTTACTTTGTCAAACATCAAAACATCACTCGAGTCAAACTCGAGTCTGGTCAATCGTGATTTGGGTCGATTGCACCAACAACTATCACAATGTGCTATCAACTAATTGAATGTTCACACATACATCAGGTTGTTAACTCAATAACAAGTATGCATCATATGCATAGCACCCAACTTCACCTCCCTTCACATCGACCTTGGAGAGAGTCCAACAAGCTGATGCTCCAGGTTAAAACTAACCCATTAATCGAGAAATAGTTTTTATATGGTTAGAGCACATTCAACCAATTAGCCCGGCTTGGAGAGAGTCCAACAACCAAAGCTAATGATTGACCTCTGACTCTTACCATATTTGTATTAAACTATTTCATGGTTTGAACATGTTCAGGTTTGAGCCGGGCTTGGAGAGAGTCCAACAACCCAAACAGGAAACAGAACTCTGGTTCTAACCATATTAATGGAAGGTGTAGGCTTTAATATTGTGTTAGAGTTTTTATGTCTCATCCTCTTTGCATGCAAATAACTATTATCTACATGGCATAACCTACATGACGTACATCTACATGTCATGACAAGCATGGCATAATGATATGCATCTAATGCAATTACATGACATACAATTATGACATGTACAAAATTTCCTTATATGTCATAACTATTTATGGAAATAAAATATGTTTAAGATTTGATTCTCAAAATCAAATCATGATTAAATTAGGAAACAAATTTCCAAATCAAATCATGATTAAATTAGGAAACAAATTTTCAAATCTAATCACATATTTTATTTATGGAAGGTCTTAATTAAGGAAAGCCAATTTTTTTAATTTAGGAAACAAATTTCCTAAATTGTCAAAACTATTTATGGAAATAAAATATATTTTAGATTTGATTTCCCAAATCAAATCATGATTAAATTAGGAAATAAATTTCCAAATCTAATCAAATATTTTATTTATGGAAAATGTTAATTTTGTTGGTGCAGTAGGCACCTAAGTCGAACCTGAGTTTTGATTATAGCAAACGATACAAAGTTAAGCTCATGTCATTATCTCACGAGCTGAATCGAGTGTGCAAAAAATTGCTATACCTGGAGCTGAAGGCTAGCGACACCCGGAGGAAGCCGCGGTGGTCGGGCGACACTCGAGTGACTTCGGAGGGAGCCGAAGGAATCGAGTGGAAGGCCGGATGCGAAAGTGACATAGTAAGTATCGAGGTAAGCTCGTGTGTGTGCGAGTGTAAGTGAGGTCGTATCCTCTTTAAGGGGATAGACTTAAGCGTAGATCTGACCCATGACATCCCATTGGTGGTCTAGGTCGAGATCGGACGGTCGGAGGCCATCGAAATCATGTTTTTGTTTAGCTAACTTGTCATTTTCTTGAGGACTCGATCGCCAATCACCGATCTACGGCCAACATTCGATCGATGTCGCCATCACCGATCGATGATGGCCATCAGTCGATTGATGGTCAAGGATCAGCCTCGAGGAGTCAAGCCTTATCACCCATTTTCAAGGAGCCATGTGCCAAAACTCTATTGGGTGAAGTTCCTCTCGAAAAGGGGCTCAAAGGCTATAAAAGGAGGGCCTCTCCTAGGGTTTTTCATCATCTCTAAGTGCTCAAAAACCTCTGCAACTCTGCGATTCTCCGACGACTCTACGACGAAGTGCTGTCAACAACCCTAGCTTAGTTTATACTCTTTAGTTGTTGATATTTTTCGTCTCTTTAAATATTGCAATTCCTTTTATTAATCGAGGTTTTCTATCATTGCACTTTACATTAATAGAAGAGAGGGTTTGTCTCTCTATCTTTTCTTTCGAAGGTTTTTTGTAATCGTCAAACTCTTACCTTCAACGAGGAGGAGTGTTTTTAGTGAATTGCCCTCCGTGCGTGATCAAGGATCACTAGGGCCTTGGAGTAGTAGCCGAAGGCTACGAACCAAGTAAAAATATTTGTCTCCTTTTATTTATTGCTTATCTTTCCGCTGCAAATTAATTATCTACTTGAGTTTTAACAAACAAACAAAAAGAAAAGGTTTTATCGCTATTCACCCCCCTCTAGCGATCCGCTTCGATCCAACAATTGGTATCAGAGCCGGGGCGCTTAGATTTGGTGAAACCACCAATCTAGCATTTTTTACAGATTTGTTTTTCGTTCATTTAAATTTTTCTCCCGCACTACTAATCCAAGATGAAGTCTTGGTACTCTTCGTTTGGTTTTGTTTTGCAAGTATTCGCTTTTGGAGTAGCCGACGGTAAAACGGGCATAACTTTTCGTACAAGTTGACCCACGAAATGGGCTACCTACCAAAACGAAGCTCTCGGAGAGATCTACACTTCTTATGAGGGTTTAGCCTCGTAACAAGCTATCTTCATCCCCAAAAACTAACATTTAGTACCATTTCGGGGACATCGAAGGTTGTAAGTGCTCATCTTTTATTTTAGTTGGTTATTTCTCGTTTATTCCTTTTGTTTCTTTTCATTTCCTACATTACTAATCCAAGGCGAAGTCTTGGAACATTTTTCGTGTTTTTTTTTGGTATTTTTTGTGTGCAAGGTTTCCCTTCCAAATGGCCTATCTCGAGGGTTTTAGCACCGTTCGACCTCCATTTTACAACGGAGATGATTTCTGTTACTGGAAAGGTCGGATTGAATGCTTTCTCAAAACCCAAATCAAGATGTGGATCATAATCCAAATGGGTTTCACACTTTCGACTAATGAAGTGGGTGAATCCTTGGGTTATGACCAATGGACAATTGCGACAAAACGACAAGTCGAAGCCGACGCCAAGGAAACTCAAATTCTCCAATGCGGTTTGTCCAAGGAGGAACTAAATCGCGTCGGCCCCTTCATCAGCGCAAAGGACCTTTGGACAAAGCTAGTGGAGCTACACGAAGGGACCGATGAAGCCAAGGTATGTAAGTGAGATCTTTTATTTAATAAACTATATAATCTAAAAATGTAGGAACATGAGTCCGCGACGCAACTTCATGCCCGCATTCAAGACATAGTCAACAATCTACACGCTATCGGGATAAAGGTCGAAAACCGCGACCTTATAAGGTATGTTCTTAACTCATTTCCGAGGACTACCTTGTGGGCATCCATGGTCGATGCCTACAAGGTCTCCAAGGATCTTTCGAAACTTAGGTTAGATGAATTATTTTCCAATTTTGAACTTCATGAGCAGTCTAACTCGGAACCCGAGAAGGGTATAGCACTTTTTGTAGGTTCAAGGAAGAAAACTGCAAGCAAGCCACCTCCGAAGGAAGAAGAGGATGAATCCGATTCGGAGGTCGACTCGGAAATGGAGGCCGAACTAGTCAACCTAGTTCGGAGGATAGTCAAGGGCCGAAAATGAACTGTCACTCGACCCAACGAAGGTAAGGCTAAAAGTTCAAATATTAGATGTTACGAATGCAACAGGTTTGGACACATCAAGTCCGAATTCCCAAAACTCAAGAGCAAAGCACCAAAACACAAAAAGGCACTCAACGCTACTTGGGAAGAAGCATCCGAGGAAGAAGATAATGATCATGTTCTCATGGCTAAACCAGTGTAATCAGAGACGGAGTCGGAATCGAAACTTGAATCAAAAACCGAAGACGAGTCGGACTGCGAAGCACTATTCAAGACAAGCCATGGATACACATTCGGTTCAAAAGATACACTCAAGGTAAGTCGATCCCTCATTAGTACACTTTATAGTGCAATTAAGTTTTTAACTAAAAAATTAGCTAAGTCCGAGTCCAAGGATGAGACCCTGGTTGAGGAAGTTAAACTCCTCAAACACGAGGTCTCCCTAACCTCTTCGACTAGTCGAGTTCAAGAGGAGGACTCAACTCGGGTTGAAAAACTCGAAGTTGAGAACTCACTCTTGAAGAGTCAAGTTGAAGATCTTAGGAACACGTTGGAAAGGTTTACTTTGGGATCCAAAGGACTTTACCTCCTACTTGGATCGCAAAGGATCATGTACAACAAGGCCGGACTAGGGTTTAGCTCAAATACGACCAACAAGTCGTATATGTCGATTGTAAGTCGACATAAAAAACATGTCCAAGCATGGGTCCCTAAGACCACCTTAATTTCAAACTTAGGATCGAACCAGTACTGGGTTCCCAAGGACCAAATCCACTATGTGGAGAGACCGAATCGATTCAACGGTCCAGGGGAGCTAGTACGAAACTTGTTTGTGTTTTAACCTAGAAATTGCAAGCTTAGGTTTTTATTTAGTTTGATTTTCCTTTTTAGAATGGTTAGATAGGACTATAACTCGTCAATACTTGATAACATAGTACCAGGACGCGGCGAGATGATAGTACGCTAGGAAAGCAGAGTCTTGTGTATTCGGGCTAGATAAGGCGTATCTAGTTCGGTGCACTTGACTGAGCGGAACTAGCTGAAGCTACCTCATGTATCCTAGACTAGTTAGATCAGGAAGTGGTCTTAGGTAAGTCAAGTCTCTATTTTCTTGAAAATGGCTTTGTCTAAGGAAATGGTCATTGTTTCGATCAAAGAAGGCCTCTGTGCCTCGCCACGACCTGAAAGCCATGATCTTGAAAAGGTGACTTGATGAGCCTAAGGTCAAATCCGAATCTAATGCAAGTTGACAAGTGTTTAAGTCATTAAATTTAAATCAAGTAAAATTGGAAGTCATCTCACAAGAACATATAGGGTTAACGTGTTTGATCATGTAGACATGGGTGAGATGATTTAGGTTAATAATTTTCAACCAATCTTTAATAAATCCAACATCCGATCCAACTACCTTGCGTGTAGGATCAATGGATGTTGGACAGTGGTTGCTCCCGACATATGACCGGGGATCAACTCAAGTTTTCGAAGCTTCGATTCAAACGACAAGGATCGGTAGCCTTCGGAAACAATGGCAAACTCAAAATCATCGGATCAGGTGATATTGAGCTCAACTGAAATTTTGTTATTCAAAATGTTTTATTAGTAGAAAATTTCCAATATAATTTACTTAGTGTAAGCCAATTGTGTGATAATAACTATAAGGTCATATTTCTAGAAAATGAATGCGTGATTAATACAAATGAAACTTCTAAAACAATTCTTAAGGGAACTAGAAATAACAATATTTACACTATTAACTTAACTAACTCCTCAACTAAGTGTCTTATGACACGGCAAGAGGAATCATGGTTGTGGCATCGATGACTCGGTCACTCACACCCAAGACTCATCCACAAGATGAGTCAGAGTGACTTAGTCAGAGGTTTGCCTAACCTCAATAACTTGAACAATAAAATATGTAATGCTTGTCAACAAGGTAAACAGTCTAGGACACAACATCAACTAACTAACCAAGAACGAACCAAAAGTGTTCTTGAGCTCCTACACATGGATCTATTTGATTCACACGGAGCAAAGTCACTTAATGGGAGTAAATTCTACTTAGTCATAATTGATGACTATTCTAGATTTACTTGGGTTAGGTTCATCAAACACAAAAGTGATACCCTAGATCAATTAATCAATCTATTTAAATTAATAGAAAATAAATAAAGCATTAAAATCAAAAGACTTAGGACTGATCATGGTGGTGAATTCGAGAACCATAGGTTTACAGAATTCAAATGGATACCACCATGAGTTTTCTTGCCCTAGAACTCCACAACAAAATGGCCTAGTAGAACGCAAAAATAGAACCCTACAAGAAGCCGCTAGGACAATGTTAAACGAGTATAACCTACTCGATAGGTTTTGGGCGGAAGCCGTGAATATGACATGCTATGTCCAAAATAGGATCCTTATGGTAAAGAGGCACCTAAAGACCTCATACGAGATTTATCACGATAAAATACCTAACATCAAGTACTTTAGGGTATTTGGGTGTAAGGTACATATCCTAAACACTAAGGATTACCTAGGAAAATTTACATCCAAAACCTCGACCGGGATCTTTCTAGGATACTCGACTACAAGTAGGGCTTATAGAGTATATAACCATGATACCCTTAGAGTCGAGGAGACTATCAATGTAGTATTCGATGAAGGACACGAACCTACAAAACCCCCGGCAACCCCAATTAGCGAGCCGATTCATACCAGACTCAACTCTGATCCGGAGATCAAGTCTAGTATTAATCCTAACCTAAGTCAACCAAGTCAGTCTATCGATCAAGTGGTAGATGACTCTAATCAAACTAGAACTCAAACGTGTCATCCTATTAATCAAGTTGTAGACTCAAACCCAAATCCAACTAGAACTCAAACGAATCATCCTATCGACCAAGTGATAGGTGATCCAAGTCTAGGAGTTCGAACTAGAGTCTCATACAGAAACCTTAGTCAAATCTCCTTGATTTTCAAAATTGAACTCAAGACTATTGACCAAGCTCTTCTTGATCCCGATTGGATTATTGCAATGCAAGAAGAGTTGGCTCAATTCACTAGGAACGAAGTATGGGAATTAGTACCACCACCTAAAGATAAAACAATCGTTGGAATAAGGTGGGTGTTTAGAAATAAACTTGATGATAAAGGTGAAGTAGTTAGAAATAAAGCTAGACTAGTCGCTAAAGGGTTTAGTCAAGTCGAAGGTTTAGATTACGACGAAACCTATGCCCTAGTAGCTAGATTAGAGTCCATTCGAATGCTATTAGCATATGCTGCACATCGAGGATTTAAGTTGTTTCAAATGGATGTGAAATCAGCATTCTTAAATGGATACATTAAAGAAGAGGTTTATGTTAGTCAACCCCCCGGTTTCGAAAGTGTAGATAAACCCAACCATGTCCTTTGGTTAAAGAAAGCCCTCTATGGACTTAAACAAGCTCCTCGAGCTTGGTATGAGAGACTTTCAATTTATCTTAAGTCTAAAGGATTTAACCAAGGTGTAGTTGACCCAACCCTTTTCGTAAAAACCTTAGGTAAAGACATATTCATAGCCCAAATCTATGTAGATGATATTATTTTCGGAACCACCAACTCAATCCTACTAAATGAGTTCATTTCACTTATGGAAAGTGAATTTGAAATGAATTTAGTAGGCGAGTTAAGTTTCTTCTTAGGTCTACAAATTAAACAAACTAAAGATGGAATATACCTACATCAACGCAAATATACTAGGGAATTAATCAAACACTTTGGAATGCAAGACGCTAAAATTATTAATACCCCAATGACAACTAATGTGAATATAGAAGAAGATTTAATCGGAAACTCAATTAATTTAAAATACTATAGGAGCATAATAGGGAGTCTCCTTTACTTAACTACGAGCCGACCTGATATCCTATTTGTAGTAAGTATGTGCACAAGGTTCCAAACCTGTGCCAAGGAGTCTCACCTAACTCTAGTCAAGCGTATCCTTAGATATCTAAAGGGTACACTTAATGTCGGTATTTGATACCCTAGATCTACCGAGTTCGAACTAACCAGCTACTCCGATTCGGACTATGCCGGTAGTAAGTTCGATAGAAAGAGTACGAGTGGTTGTTGTCAACTTCTCGGCTCGAGTCTAGTGAGTTGGTGCAGTAGGAAGCAACACTGTGTCGCCTTATCTACCACCGAAGCCGAATACATCGCGATGGGTGAGTGTGTCACTCAGCTTCACTCTCCACGACTTTAGTTAGACTTTACGAACACAAAACTCTACGTAGATAACATTAGTTCAATTAACCTTACTAAGAATCCGATATGTCACTCTAGGACCAAACATAACACCATTTCATTCAAGAACATGTGGCCAACGGAGCCATACAACTCGAATACGTCGAATCGAAGTCTAACTTGGCAGACCTATTTACTAAACCCCTACCCGAAGCCGAATTCAGTCTATTAAGACGAAAATTGGGCATGTGCGTAGTAGAATAGGAACTTACAAATTATATTTTCGTACTACTATTTCTTACTTTTCATTTTCATGGTACTAGCATAGGACATACCTTAGATATCATGCACCTATAGATTTAAGGAGCCAGTACATCTCACAACACATATGACTAATGTATTTGTGTACTTAGCCACGTAGATAGGTGTGAGATGTTAGGACCTTACTCCTGGTTCCAGATGTAGAGCTAGTGCATCACCATGAACCACGGAGTATAATCATACATACTAACCGACTCTGACCAGGACTGGTTGATCTTTCATATCAATCAAGCCAAATATGAGTCGAACATTTTATAGATGAGCTTATTTTCAGTATATTATTTTCAAAATAATGTGGAACATGCTTATACTTTAAATTTAATACTTATTTTTTGTTGTTTTCCACACACCCTTACACTTTTCGATATATAGCAAAAGGGGGAGAAAAAGGCCAAAGTTAAGGGGTCAAAATTTTTGATAACTTAACTCTTACTTCATATTTATTTACATGACCAAAAGTTAACTTTAAGTTTAAGTTTTGAAAACTTACTTAACCTTTTAACAAAAAGAAGCAAAGGCTAAGTTAAGAGAATTCTTAACTTAACAAAAATGTTAATGTTTTACTTAAGGGGGAGAAAGGGCCAAGTTAAGAAGATCTCTTAACTTAAACGTTTTACTAAGGCCAACTTTAAGTAATGTTAATTACTTAAAGAAACCCTCAAGGGGGAGGATTAAGGTATTTCTTCAAGACTCGCCCTCAGTCAGGGGGGAGGTTTCCTCAAGGGGGAGTACTTGAAGAAAATCCTTACTACTCCAACTTAATCTTCATTATCGTTTCTCATGCACATTATTATTCTTCATGCTTGCTATTTACTTAACTTTGTATGTGGGTTTTTCATAAATCAAAAAGGGGGAGATTGTTGGTGCAGTAGACACCTAAGTCGAACCTGAGTTTTGATTATAGCAAACGATACAAAGTTAAGCTCATGTCATTATCTCACGAGCTGGATCGAGTGTGCAGAAAATTGCTATACCTGGAGCTGAAGGCTAGCGACACCCGGAGGAAGCTGCGGTGGTTAGGCGACACTCGAGTGACTTCGGAGGGAGCCGAAGGAATCGAGTGGAAGGCCGGAAGCGAAAGTGACACAGTAAGTATCGAGGTAAGCTCGTATGTGTGCGAGTGTAAGTGAGGTCGTATCCTCTTTACGGGGATATACTTAAGCATAGATCCGACCCATGACATCCCATCGGTGGTCTAGGTCGAGATCGGACGGTCGGAGGCCGTCAAAATAATGTTTTTGTTTAGCTAACTTGTCATTTCAGCTAGCATCAGTCGACTGCCAGCTTGGAGGACTCGACTGCTGTCAATCAGTCGACTGTCTACGGTCAGCATTCGACTGATGCTGCCATCAGTCGACTGATGATGGCCATCAGTCGACTGATGGTCAAGGATCAGCCTCGAGGAGTCAAGCCTTATCACCATTTTTCAAGGAGCCATGTGCCAAAACTCTATTGGGTGAAGTTCCTCTCGAAAAGGGGCTCAAAGGCTATAAAAGGAGGGCCTCTCCTAGGGTTTTTCATCATCTCTAAGTGCTCAAAAACCTCTGCAACTCTGCGATTCTCCGACGACTCTACGACGAAGTGCTGTCAACAACCCTAGCTTAGTTTCTACTCTTTAGTTGTTGATATTTTTCGTCTCTTTAAATATTGCAATTCCTTTTATTAATCGAGGTTTTCTATCGTTGCACTTTACATTAATAGAAGAGAGGGTTTGTCTCTCTATCTTTTCTTTCGAAGGTTTTTTGTAATCGTCAAACTCCTACCTCCAACGAGGAGGAGTGTTTTTAGTGAATTGCCCTCCGTGCGTGATCAAGGATCACTAGGGCCTTGGAGTAGTAGCCGAAGGCTACGAACCAAGTAAAAATATTTGTCTCCTTTTATTTATTGCTTATCTTTCCGCTGTAAATTAATTATCTACTCGAGTTTTAACGAACGAACAAAAAGAAAAGATTTTATCACTATTCACCCCCCTCTAGCGATCCGCTTCGATCCAACAAATTTCTATAAATACTTCTAACTTTCCAAAAGTAAAAGATTTCCATAAATACTTCTAGACTTTCCAAAATTAGAAAATTTCCATAAATACTTCTAACTTTCCAAAAGTAGAAAATTTCCATATATACAATTACGATTATCGCAAAATAATTTTACGATTATGTCGAAACACAACCTGGTCTCTGATACCACTGTTGGGTTTCGGACACCGCGGTGAGTGTGTGTTCGATCATATTTTGTAAACATGTGCGCAACAGAAGAAATAAAAAGAAATAAATCTAATTTATTACAACACACACATCACACGCATGCATAGTACAACATGTGTAGACTTAATCGTAGTTTCGAATTTTGCAATAAAAGGAAAATTACTCTATGTATACCTGATGTATCACGTGTAGCGGGAAAGACATCAACCGGAGCGACTCTCACTAGAATCACCTCTATCCATATACACGCCGAGTATCATCGGGATGACTTCACAAAGTCACGAGCCTCGTCTTCGTATGAGTCACTAGCCTCGTGTCGAAGACGATGTGATCGAGAGAAGATCACAATTCGAATCAAAATTCGGATTCAAAACCGAGTCCCCAAAACTCACTTCTCCGGAGAGGTATTCGTCAACCGTTTGATGAATTCTTCGTCCTCCACCTATGAGGATTACCGGAGATTGAATCCCCGGCAAGGTAGCCACTGTCGAAGCTCCAAACGTCGTCCAAATGACACTCCGACAAGAAGGAAACAAGCTGTCCAGAAAATTGGACAGCTTTGGTGGAGAACTTGTGCCGACCAAATAAGGAAAGCTAGATGTTCCCCTTGTCGCCGGGGCCAAGGAAGATCACCGGAGGGTAGCTGGAGGATCGCCGGCAGGAGCTTGGACACCGGCAACAGCTTGGATGGCGGCACAAGGGATGGGCGGCAACAAGGTTGGGTGGCAACCTAGTTGGGCGGCGGCACAAGAAGAAGAGAGGGAGGGGCGGCACCAAAATAGGATTAGGGTTTTCACAAAACCCTTAAGCCCTATTTTTATAGAGAACATATTCTCCTAACGGTTATTGGTTCATAACCAAAAACCCGTTAACCCGCTCCATTAACTTAAGTTAAAATAAACCAAACCGAGTTAGTCTATTTTAAGTTAAAACGAACCGAACCAACTTTGGTTCATTCGTTTAAAACAAACCAAACCCCTTTGGTTTATTCTTCACCATTGGATTAGAACCAAACCAATTTGGTTCATCCATCATGTCTTCATAAGACACGACCCATCCATACTTCCATTGCGACTGAAACAATTTCATGCTCGATCCTCGTTTGGTCCAACCAAACCTAGTTTCTTTCGGTCTGAGAATCTCATTCTCAAGCTCGTTTTAAATCCTTCGGATTACGCTTGTTATGCGTGTGACCAAATAGATTCTCAGTTTATGTTGGCCATCTATAATTAACTATTAATTATAGAACGATCATGAGTGACACCTAGTAGTACATAATGATCCCCAATTATCCGAAAAGATCAACGGTTGATCCAGAACTATTTCTGAAACCCTTCAGTAGCTACAATGAATCGTGCCCCATTCCTTTCACTCATCTTATACCCACTTGGTTCAGGACATGGTCTATAGTGTCAGTCCCCACTAGGTTGACTACGTCACACCTAGCCCAAGTATCATTTCCTCGTCCTATGGATTCTAGTTACTTCACATGTATCCAAGAGTACCTTACTCTAAACATGTAATGCTTTGGCCAAAGACTTTAGTAACAATCCGACGAGAGGCCATGGGTATACATCTCCTCGCAAGGAGTGGTGAATCCTTTATAGGCTATTCAAACACCTTCGATCACTTCGACTTATACCCAATCGTCCCGGGTCCACATCTCCTCAGAGATGCTTGTTTAAGATGTCAAAGCATAAGTCTTCATCACCAAGATGACTTGAATACCACAAGTCAAAGGAACATCACACTTAAGCTGCAGTAAGAACTTCATTGATATATCTATATATGCAGAGAACCATATGAAGTCTTACAGCTGGTCACTCCAATGAACTAGTTACCATAACTTGTATCCACGATTAACTTCGGACATCACAATGTCTCCAGCCAGTGAGAATAAGCTATTTGGATACATCAAGGAGTATACCTTGTGCTAGTCTCGACAGAATGGATGGTGTCCAAATCCATCAATTCATCGACTAGGGATAATTCTGATACATCACAATGACACATGTAGAGATACTCACTAGTTGTGATCCAATCACAAATTCTCTCATACTGTGAATCACATCGTGGACATTCAGTAAATGAGTTTAAGATCTAATCAAATACATGAAAACATGTATACTCAAATAGTGAATCTTCATTTATCATATAAATGGTTCAAACATAAGGCGATTGCCTTAGGACATCTCTCATATATTACTAACATAGCGTAGTCACCGATCCTATCACTTTGACCTATTTGACTCTCATGGAGCCAAGTCACTAAACGGAAGTCAGTGTTGCCTAGTAATAATAGATGACTACTCTAGATTCACATGGGTAAAGTTCTTAAAACATAAGAGTGAAACCTTAGATAAACTTACTAATTTATGTAAACTAATAGAAAATGAAAAGAACCTAAGGATTAAGAGAATTAGAAGTGATTATGGTGGTGAATTTGAAAGCCATAAGTTTACCGATTTTTGTAACCAAAATGGGTACCACCATGAATTCTCTTACCCTAGGACCCCTCAACAAAATCGGTTAGTTGAACGTAAAAATAGAACCCTACAAGAAGCTGCTAGGATCATGCTAAACGAATACAATCTACCTAATAGGTTTTGGGCAGAAGCAGTCAATACTGTCTGCTATATCCAAAATTGAACCTTAATAGTTAAGCGACACCAAAAAACTTCCTATGAAATTTATTATGGAAAATTACCTAACATTAAGTACTTTAGGGTCTTTGGATGTAGGGTACAAATATTAAACACAAAAAGACTACTTAGGGAAATTTACCTCTAAAATAATTACCGGGACATTTCTAGGAGATTCAACTATTAGTAAAGCCTATAGGGTATATAACAATGAAACCTAAAAAATAGAAAAACAATTAATGTAGTGTTTGATGAAGAAAACAAGTCTACAAAACCCAAAGTAAAATTGAATAATGAAGAACTAGAAGTTGATATTAGACCTGAACCTAACCCAAAAAATGAATCTAATGTAAACTCTAACTCGTATCAATCTAGATTACAAGCCAATCATCCAATTGACCAAGTGATAGGTGATCCAAATTTTGGGATTCGAACTAGAGCATCCTATAGGAATTTAAGTCAAATCTCACTTATATCTAAAATCGAACCCAAAATCATAGAGCAATCTCTTTTTGACCTAGATTAGATCATTACTATGTAAGAAGAGTTATATCAATTCACTAGGAGTCAAGTTTTGGAATTAGTACCCCCACCTAAAGGAAAAATGATCATTGGAACAAGGTGGGTACTTCGAAATAAACTTGATGACAAAGGTGAAGTTATAAGGAATAAAGCTAGTTTAGTAGCTAAGGGGTTTAGTCAAGTAGATGATAGTAATATATGAGAGGTGTCCTAAGGCAATCGCCTTATGGTTGTACCATTTATTTGATAAATGAAGATTTAATATTTGAGTATACATGTTTTCATATATTTAATTGAATCTTAAACTCATTTACTGAATGTTCGCAATACGATTCACACATGAGAGAATTTGTAATTGGATCACAACTAGTGAGTATCTCTGCATGTGTAATTGTGATGTATTGGAATAATCCTTAACCGATGAATTGATGGATTTGGACGCCATCGATTCTATTGAGACTAGCACGAGGTATACTCTTTGGTTTATCCAAGTAGTTGTTCCTCACTGGCTAGAGATATTAGGATATCTGGAGTTAATCGTGGATGCTAGTTATGATAACTAATTGGAGTGACCAGTTGTAAGACTTCATATGGTTCTCTGCATATATGGATATGTTAATGAAATTCTTACTGCAACTTAAGGGTGATGTTCCTTCAACTTGCAATATTCACAAGTCATCTTAGTCATGAAGACTTATGCTTTGACATCTTAAGCAAGCATCTCCGAGGAGATGTGGACCCAGGATGATTGGGTATAAGTCGAAGTGGCAGAAGGTGTTTGAATAGCCTACAGAGGATTCACCGCTCCTTGCGAGGAGATGTATACCCTTGGCCTCTCGTCGGATTGTTACTAAAGTCTTTGACCAAAGTATTACATGTTTAGAGTAAGGTACTCTTGGATACATGTGCAGTAACTAGAATCCGCAGGACGAGGAAGTAATACTTGGGCTAGGTGTGACGTAGTCAACCTAGTGGGGATTGACACAATAGACCATGTCCTAAACCAAGTGGGTATAAGATGAGTGAAGGGAATGTGGCATGATTCATTGTAGCTACTGAAGGGTTTCAGAAGCGTTCTGGGATCAACCGTTAATTTTTTGGTTAATTGGGGATCATGATGTACTACTAGATGTCACTCATGATCGTTCTATAATTAATGATTACCTATAGATGACCAACATAAATCAGAAACCTATTTGGTCACACGCACAACGAGCATAATTCAAAGGATTTAAAATGAGTTTGAGAATAGGATTCTCATATCGAGAGAGACTAGGTTTGGTTGGACCAAACAAAGAGCGAGTATGGAATAGTTTCAGTCGCATTGGAAGCATGGATGGGCCAAGTCTTATAAAGGCATGATGGATGAACCAAATTGGTTTGGTTCTAATCCAATGGTAGAAAATAAACCAAAGTGGTCTGGTATGTTTTAAATGAATGAACCAAAGTTGGTTCGGTTCATTTTAACTTAAAATAGACCAACACAGTTTGGTTTATTTTAACTTAAGTTCTTGGACTGGGTTAATGAGTTTTGGTTATGAACCAATAACTCCTAGGAGAAGGTTTCTTGATGGTTAAGAAACACACACTTTATAAAAACGTGGCTTAAGGGTTTTGTGAAACCCTAAGAGTTATTTTTGGGAAATAGCTAGCCTCCTCTTCTTCCTCCTTGCCCTTGATGCCCACTTGGAGTTGCCGCCCACTTGTAGTTTCCGCCCAAGTTTGTTGCTGCCACCTCCTTGCCACCGGCGAACCACCAGCCGCCGGCCACCCTCAGCCTCTGGCCAACCACTCTTGGCCGCCGGCGACCAAGTTCTCTCTTCATAGAGAGGTCGTTTGGTCGGCATTTTACTCTTTGACAGTGACTTACTTGCTGGGGATTGGATCTCCGGTAATCCTCAAAGGTGGAGGACCAAGGTTTTGTCAATTGGTTGACGAAAACCGCTTCCGAGAAGCGAGTTCGTGGAGCTCATTTTTAGATCCGAATTTGATTCGGATTGTGATTGTCTCTCGGATCACATCATCATCGACTTGAGGCTAGTGACTTTTACGAAGACGAGGCTCATGACTTTGTGAAGCTATCCCGACGATACTCAGCGTGGATACAGATAGAGGCGATTCTAGTGAGGGTCGCTACGGTTGATGTCATTCCCGCTACACGTGATATGTCAGGTATAACTAGAATAAATTTCCTTTTATTGCAAAATTTTAAATAGCGATTATGTCTACACATGTTGTATCCTGCATGCGTGTGATGTGTGTGTTGTAATAAAATTAGTTTATTATTTGCTTTTGCTTCCGCTGTGTGCATGTTTACAAAATGTGTTCGAACACACACTTGCCGCGGTGCTGGGGAAACCCAACAGTAGAGAGAATAGATTATGATGAAACATATGCACATGTAGCTAGACTCGAATCAATTAGAATGCTATTAGCCTACGCTGCACATTGAGGATTTAAATTTGATGGTGTTCACTTCTCCGCCCTACCAAGATCTCTCTCCCTTTCTTGTGGATCGCCGAATCTATCACCAAAGAGGGTTAAAAATGAGAGAAAGAGATATTTTCTTCTTGAATCACCTCGGATCTTGGGAGTAAGGCTAGATCTGCTACTATAAGAAGGAAGGTTAGAAGTAGGTTGGCTTCCCGACGCGTTCACTCCGACGCTTAAGTTAGTAAAAGTATGGAGAGAATAACAATATAGAAAGAATGAAGAAGAAGAGAAGAAGATCTTTGAGGTAAGGAACAACGAAGAAACAACCATCCCCTCCTTTCCACCTCTGCCTCTTTTATAGAAGGTTTGCCCTGCCTCCCCCTTGGGATGAATTTACTTTAATGCACTTTGCCAAGCTGTCCCCTGTAATCGTTTTTCTCGCTTTAATTCAAAATATCTCCTTCAAATGCCTTATACACCGTATGCTTTCCTGTCATTTATTAATTAAACAAAATATAGAAACAAATGATTAAATATATTAAACTAATCATCTTCAATCTCCTCCTACCACTTCCCATACTCTGGCAAAGCCTTTCCTCCTTATTTCGTCATATTCAGAAAGAAACCTTGAAACCCATAAGTGGCTCGGGAAATGAACATACCGCTCAGATAATACTCACACTGCATAGGAAATAAACATATTGCTTAGGAAATGAACACACTACTCGAGGAATAAGCATATTGCCTGGGAAATGAACACACTGCTCGGGGAGTAAACATACTGCTCGGGAAACACACTAACCGTTCTACTAGCACCATACTTATTCATTGAACAATACTGCCCTGCTCACTCTTACTGCGATCAGGAATCATACATACTTCTCGAGAAAAATATATACTGCTTGGGAAAAGAACATACAGCTTGGGGATTAAACATACTGCTCGGGAAACACACTAATCGCTCTGCTAGCACCATACTTATTTATTGAATAATGCTGCCCTGCTCACTCTTACTATGATTGGGAATTATACACACTGCTCGGGAAACACATATACTACTCGAGAAAAGTACTTACTACCCGAAAAATGGACATACTGCTCAAGAAACATACTAACCGCTTGAGATTTCACATAGACTGCTCGGGAAAACTTAATCTTGATCAGAAAAAACCCTGACCCCATCATAAGTTCCCCCTCTTTAGTAAAATTAAAGAGCGAAGTCAAATGAAGTTTTTACTAGTGCTTATTAAAAAATTACTCTGCCTTAGTGATGAATGCTAATGCGTCCTCAAATCTCACGATGGGAACCATCGAGGACTCGAAGCGCGCACTCGTGCTCAACGCCCACAAGTGCATGGATGTCATCAAGCAATAAAAAGATTATTGATTCCACAGAGACTGAGATTCGAGTACCGATTGGTTTAGTGGACGTTATGGTTCGGAGTTCCGTTCTAATGGTTGAGATGACGAGGGTTGTCAGCGGTCCTAACTCTAGTATGATGTCACACGGAGGAAGAGAAGGGTTCCTACTAGTCTTTTGAGGGAATTTTAGGATTTTGGTTTCGCATGTGTGTCGCAGAACATGCTATCAATTGGGTATTATCTAGACATCTAACTATGGTCTTGTAAAAGAGACATCATATACTCCGATGAGCCTTCACATCTATCGGAAACTACCTCTGCCATACTAGGTCGACCCCTAGCTTTAGGAAGGGATAGGCGGTACGAGGATGTCTGATCAATCCCTATGACGAGTCGGAATGTGTCCCGTTTTCGACTCTATCACACCTTTTTATCTACGATTACCGAAGATGAGGCCAACCCCTAGGTTCTTCCTTAATTCTCCTAAATCTTTGATATGAGGGCTATCACCCCTCGTATCGACTACCTAGAGTAAATAGAAGAACAAAACAAATAACTATCGATCTAAACAATCACCAATTGCAAATATGATTTCAAGAATAGAAATATATTTGAAATAACATGTTCTACGCACACAAATTGCTCCCTAATCCTAGAATCAAAGAATCTACTCCTTAAATACGAGAGGAGAAACACAAAGCGTAAAAGAATTCATAGATACAATGCAAATTATGTAAGGAAAGTGAATTACAATGCACTTTGGTTCCTCTCTCTGACGTTGAAGCGCAGAGCTTGATCCTCGAGCCGCTTCCTTCCTCCCCGTTACGAGTTTCGGGTGCTTTTTAGGACATCGGTGTGCCGTCTCGATCGTCGAGCCTCCCCCCTAGGGTTTGAGCGTAGCTTCTTTTATATAGACATCGGGCCAGATCTCTCAGAAACTTGGAAAATAACTGAATCGCGTCGAAATCGCCCAACGCCATATGGTGTGTGCCCTTCTATTCTAGCTATCAAATGCCTTCTTTTTTCTCTAAAAGTGCACTATTTTCCCCGTAGAATGTTGTCCTACACACAAGTGTACAAAGAGCAGATCTCCGAACTAGAAAATAGGAAATGTATGAAAAATAAAGCGAAATATACAAGAATCAAATATAAAATGCAATGAGATGTGAGCGAAAACTACTCCTAATATCCTATATATTTTGCTCACATCAATTCCCCCAGACTTAAATCTTTGCTTGTCCTCAAGTAAACCTCAGTACTATGAAATTTTAAAAAGCAATTGTTTTGTGCTTAGCATGTTAACTAGATTTATCAAGTGGTATTTTCAATTAAAGAAAAATAGATATATTCTAAAAATTCACTATGTTAGCTCCTCGTGCCCGTGCTAAGAGAATCTTCTTAGCGGATACTCATTCCATGGTAAGTTAAGTCATCATCCTATAGCTTTCCTAAGGTCTCTAGCTCTTAGGCACTTACCTACCCAAAGCTAGGGTCATTCCCTAGATCTAGCACAAAGTCTCAAAGGCGTGCTCAATATTGAGAGAAATTGCTAGGTGTTTTTCCAGTAATCTAACTCGGTCTCAAAGGGGCACCTAATCATTTCCACCCACGACAACTGTTCTTTTATCCCTCATAATCTTTTTCAATTTTTCTTACTCTCTTTTTTCTTTCTTTTTCTTTCTCTTATTCCATTTTTTTCTTTTCTTTTCTCTCTCTCTTGGGATTTTGATTTTTTCGAATGGGCTTTCACAATCCGAGCATCTCCAGTAACTAAAATGCTAAATCTAGAGTCACCTATGGATTCCAAAGTACTAGACTACTAAGATGAATCATAACTTGGTACGTACTAGATTTTCCCTTTTAGAATGTTCATCATGTGTAGGTGTAAAAATAAAAACTAACCAGTGTAAGTCTAGAACATTTATTAGGGTAAATAATATAAAATACCACAAGGTAAATGAAGTTAAGCTACCCATGGAAACAACTCATGAAGAAAACTTTAAAAATACTACTGAGGAAGCTTATAGATAGCAAAAACTAAGTGCTGAAAGAAACTAAACAACCTATGCATGAACAAATGAATGCTAACTAAAATGTAAATATCAAGAAAGAAACTACTGCTAGAAACAAAATAAATCATAACTTGGGGGCCCCCAGATTTAAGTGAAGCATACCTCTAATATGGTGGACGAGGAGGAAAGTCTGGTAGCCTCTGCATCTTGGGATCCTGGGAGAACCTGGTGTTGAGTCGCTGATGCCACATGTACATGTGGTCGATCTGAGAGCTGGTGGATGCAGCGGATGCTTTGTGCTCCTCCTCCCGGGCCCACTATGTCTGCTGGGCACTCACGTGCTATCGAACCTCTTGGTGATATATGGCCTCCTCCTTGCAACAGGCAACCTCCTCCTAGAAGTAGACACATACCTCATTGTAGAACTCCTCGGCCAGCTAGAAGTGCTCTCGTAAGCCATGAAACTCTGCCTGCGTGTAAGCACTCTTCTCCTCCCATCGTTGCCTCTGCGTCTACTGCTTGGTATAAATGTCATCGAGGTGCGATCGAAACTCAGAGAAATCATAGGTAGATGTACCTGCATCATGCTCAAAAGTAGAAAAAGATGGTAGTGTAGGTGCAGGCCCTTGTTGTGGACTAGGTGGGCTCAAAACGATTTTTGCTTCTACCTAGCAAGTTCTTTCTAATCTGATTTTATTTACAAAAAATGCTAAATGCCAGAAATTAAAATCTAACGAATGCAATAAAGTAAAAAATAAGTAAAAACTAAACTTGAGTTGCCTCCCAAGAAGCACTTTGTTTAAGTTCTTTTAGCTCGACCACACTCCATTGCTTCATCTCGGCTCTAATGGCCCAAGGAGATTTTTCTCCCTCCCCTTCTTTTTTTTTGATGAAAGGTAAATATATATCATCAAAGAAAAGCATGATCATATAATAGCCTAGGATTCATGCTCATGTCATGGCTGACGAAGTGTCAGATCTGAGATGTATCCAAGGTGCGATGTACATGTGCTCTCATGAGTACCAACCCTCTCGCTAGATACAACCACTCATCCCTCTCTATGGTCCTTCCTGCGTCCAACCCATGTGTACTGCGTATGTGTACCATCCATGTCTCTTTTTGCTCCTATGCACCATCCAACTGTAGTCAGCTCCTCATGTGTACCTTCTTGTGCCATCTTACTTCCTATGTCTGCCTAGCGTCGTGATCCTCCAATCTTTGTCACTTTTGGCAAGTGATCATCTGATAACGGATTTGCTATGTCTTTACCGTAGCCATTTGCTATGGACTAGATAGGCCATTCAGGTGGGCCTATTCACCTCTACTAGGCTTTTTGGCTAAGCCTCATCCATAAATGGATTTGCGACATCTTTACCGTAGCCGTTTGCTACGGACTAAATAGGCCATTATGGGTGGGCCTATTCACCCTCCCTCATCAAACCAACAATTGCCAAAATCTGCCTATTTTTTTTTGAACAGTTCCTTTTCCAAGACTAGCCTAAAATCATATACCACTTTATCAGGCTAGGGGGTGCCTTGGGCAATGTGGACCAACCGGGGTATGGAGGTTCACTAAGGAGTCGAAGAAACCACCCTGTCCAAGTGTTGACCAGTCTGGAGATGAAGTAGGGATTCCTCTTGATCAAGATTAAACCAGTCGGGGCAAAGAAATCCAGTTTAGGGTCGAGGAAGACTGCCCTGTCCAAGAGTGCACCGGTCTGGGAAATAGCAAGGGGTCCCACCTGATCTACCCTGGTGGCGCAGGATCAACTGCTCTGGTCCTGAAAACCGCTCTGGCTGGGGTTCGCTATCCATGGTGAAAACCACCCTGGAGCCGACAAAAACTACTCTGGCCTGAGGCAAAACCACCCTGGATTTTTTTTGAACCAGTCAGGAGCAATAGAACTGCCAGTGAGCAAACTAGTCAGGGAGGGAACCACCGTGGATCCAACAAGGAGATCTTGGCCGGAAGCAAAAGAAT
Organism: Wurfbainia villosa; assembly: GCA_025175895.1. Taxonomy (NCBI): domain Eukaryota; kingdom Viridiplantae; phylum Streptophyta; class Magnoliopsida; order Zingiberales; family Zingiberaceae; genus Wurfbainia; species Wurfbainia villosa. The sequence goes on along the minus strand of CM046001.1, from coordinate 77,121,645 downwards.
TGCCCTAGGTAAGAGAACTGCCCCGGACAGTGACCAAACTAGTTGGGGAGGGAACTGCCCTGGAGCAGGGGAGCTGCCTTGGGAACGTGTAGAACTGCCCTGGGAAGGTGCTGTATTGTCCTGGAGAGGGGAGATAGAGGGATAGAGAGGACTAGGGATAAGGTGTATGAAGATGCCTACTCTGGGAACAAGAGAGACTGCCTTGGGAATGGGAACTTGCTTTGGGAAGGTGAAGAACTGCCCTGGGGATGGGAAATTGTCTTGCAAAGGCAAAGTACTAGCCGGGAATAGGGGGGGACCTGGGATAAGGGTTATAAGGAAAACTTCCCTAGCCCAAGGGGAAAGAGGCCCGTAAGGGAACTACCCTGGAGAGGATGCCCTACTGCCCTGGACAGTGGCAAACCAGTCGGGGAGGGAACTGCCTTGGAGCAGGGGAGCTACCCTGGGAAGGTGTAGAACTGCCCTAGGAAGGCGCTGTACTGGCCTGGAGATGGGAGATAGAGGGATAGAGAGGACCAGGGATAAGGTTTATGAAGATACCTACTCTGAGACCAAGGGAGACTGCCCTGGGAATGGGAACTTGCTCTGGGAAGGTGAAGAACTGCCCTGGGGATGGGAAATTGTCCTGGAAAGGCGAAGTACTAGCCAGGAATGGGGGGGGGGCCCTGGGATAAGGGTTATAAGGAAAACTGCCCTGCCGCAAGGGGAAAGAGGCTAGTAGGGGAACTACCCTAAGGGGGGGGGGGGAGATAGGGCCAGGAACAAGGCGAGAGAGAGGGGGGGGGGGGGGGTGGAAGGGGGACACCTGAGGGGAAGGAATGGGGGTTTCCATAGAGACTTCCCTGGAAGGCCAAGATCGGCCTTGGAGAGGTGAGGGACTGGCCTGGAGGAAAGTCTATCTATCTTTGAGGGATGGAAAAGACATTGGCCTTGGAAAGACACAATTTACCGGTAAAGAAATAGGATAGCAAAGATAAAAAACGCAAGGAGTATGGGAGGGGGGGGGGGAACTACCCTGGCTTTACATGATTCCTACTGGGAAATGGATATTACGATCTTCCATTGCCCTGTATACATGGATTTGTACCTTGCGGAAGATCAGATCCCCATCAAACCTTGTCCCTTCAAACCTGTTGAAGTTTCTCGCCCTTCAAATGATGTGGATTAGCGCTGACATGGCTAGGTGACGGGCACGATTCCAACCAGTGGCCTTCTTGTATCGTGTTTTGAATATTCTGAACATGTGATGGTAAGTGACTATCTCTTCCCTCATCCGTAGCCATCCTCTAACTCTCCCCCAAAGCTGCCGAATTTGTTCACATCTAAAGAAGATGTGATCCATAGTTTCCTCTATCTGGTTACAGAATATGCATCTCCTATCCTCTAAATACTCCTGCTTGGCTCGTACTAGAAGCTTACCGTAGGCTAGCATCCACAGCGTAAAACCATGACTTGGCTGTATATCTCTCTGCCACACTATCCCCGCCCATGGCTTCCTGGTTCTAGCTTGCATGAAGTGATCATATGCCCTTTTAACTCCACCCTTGGCTTGCCCAAACCATGTAGCTAGTAGTTGGCTTGCTCCCTCGAAGGTGCATGCGGTGGATAGGATGTCATTCTTGATGAGGACCCGCTTCTTTAAGAGCGGGGAATCCATATGTTTGCTTTGCCACCCCCAAATGTTCCCTTGTTCTCCCTCCCCTTCTTATTACATTTGAATCTCGCTTGTGAGGGAGCAAGATATTTGCTCACCTTATGCCTCTTGCCTTGTGGTCCCTCATCACCATATCTCTTAAGTCTTGCTCGTGGAGGGGTTAGATATTTATTAGCTTCCTTCCTTGGTTCAAGATTGAACATGCTTATCTTCACAAAATTATCAGGAGTTTGATCATAATATTTCATTTCATCCATATGCTGTAAATCAAGTAACTCACCACAAATATCCTCACCAACAAATTGATTAGCATATTCTATTATGTCGAATGAAACTTTATCATTACCAATCACTAGAAGGTCTTCGTTATTGGCAACTAAAATTTCGGTGAGGGTTAAGGCAGACTCTTCTGGGTCATTGAGGTTAGGAGGTATTTTAATTGAAGTAATGCACTCTTCGATTAACATATCAATTATATAATCCTCAAATTCTCCTTCAAGTGGTGATTGCATGGATTGCCCTTCTTTACTTCCTATGTCATCTATGCCTTTCTCATCCATTCGCTCAAAGTGAGTCTCCGCCATATTAGGTGTAATCCAGTCATCAAAGCCACCTTCTCGTCGTTTGGTTTCTTCTCTTGCTAGATCTCGTTGCATAATGTCCGCAAATTGTTGGCCATGCTCCTCGCATTCCCTAGTAAATCCGGCTAGCAAGGATTCTAAGTGGGGATTTGGTTCTGGATAAAATTCACATGGTGATTCATAGTTCTCGTTCTCACTTGGGAAACAATATCGAGTCTTTGTCTGCAAATGTCGCCGTCGAAATTCAGTATTCGCCGCTTGTTGTGTTTGGATGAAATTTTCCACCATCTGCTCAAGTCGGGATTTAGGCAGACAACATTGAGGGTTTAAGTAGCCAGGGACATAACTATATGAATAGGAATCGTCTTGTGGCCACTGGTTGTAATTGTAGGTGACATCTTCTTGTTCAAATTGTGAAGGTTCAAATATATACGAACAATCGTTAATGGTATGCCATGTTTCACCACAATGCTCACAATAAATGTTACCAAAACTTACAATATTAAATTGACCATAATCATGAGAAAAGCATGCATGTTTATCTACAAGAAAATATGAATAAGGAACAACAGTGCCACAACAAGAGACTAAAGCTGCCAGAACTATGATTAATCTAAAAGAAAAACTGCTAAAAAATAACTAAAGCTAGAAGAAAACTAAAATCTAAATTAGAACCAAATTAAACTGGAAAACAATAAAAACTAGGGAAATAAACATAAACTAGGTCCGATCCAACTGTCCACTTTCGATTCGATATCGAATCAACAGTCCTCGACAACGACGCCAAAAACTTGATGCATGCGAATGCGACCTTAAATCTCGCGACGGGAACCATTGAGGACTCGAAGTGCACGCTCGCGCTCAACGGCTGCAAGTGCACAGATGTCGTCAAGTAATAAAAAGATTATCGATCCCACAGGGGCTGAGATTCGAGTACCGATTGATTTAGTGGATGTTATTATTTGGAGTTCCGTTCTAATGGTTGTGATGATGAGGGTTGTCAGCATTCCTAACTCTAGTACGGTGTCACACGGAGGAAGAGAAGGGTTGCTACTAGTCTTTTGAAGGAATTTTAGGATTTCAGTTTCACTTGTATGTCGCAGAACAACCTATCAATTGGGTATTATCTAGCCGTTTAACTATGGTCTTGTGGAAGGGACATCATACACTTCCTCGATGAGCCTTCACATCTATCGGGAACTAACTCGGCCATACCAGGTCGACCCCTCGCTTTAGGACGGGATAGGCAGTACGAGGATGTTGAATCAATCCCTATGACGAGTCGGAACGTGTCCCGTTTCTGACTCTATCACACCCTTCTATCTACGGTTACCGAAGATGAGGCCAACCCCTAGGTTCCTCCTTAATTCTCCTAAATCTTTGATATGAGGGATATCACCCCTTGTATCAGCTACGCACAGTAAATAGAAAACCAAAACAAATAGCTATCGATCTAAACAATCACCAATTGCAAATATGATTTCAAGAATAGAAATATATTTGAAATAACATGTTCTATGCACACAAACTACTCCCTAATCTTAGAATCAGAGAATCTACTCCATAAATACGAGAGGAGAAACACAAAGCGTAAAAGAATTCATAGATACAATGCAAATTATGTAAGGAAAGTGAATTACAATGCACTTTGGTTCCTCTCTCTGACGTTGAAGCACAAAACTTGATCCTCGAGCCGCTTCCTTCCTCCCCATTGCGAGTTTCGAGTGCTTTTTAGGACACCAGTGTGCCATCTCGACTGTCGAGTCTCCCCCTAGGGTTTGAGCGTAGCTTCTTTTATATAGACATCATGTCGGATCTCTCCGAAACTTGGAAAATAACTGAATCGCATCGAAATCACCCAGCACCACACGACCGTGTGGATTCACATGACTAAGTCGTGTGTGGCACTGGGGCGCGAGCCATGTGGATTCACAGGGCTAGAGTGTGTGTCCTTCTGTTCTAGCTGCCAAATGCATTCTTTTTGCTCCAAAAGTGCTCCATTTTCCCCCTAGAATGTTGTCCTGCACATAAGAGTACAAAGAGTAGATCTCCGAACTAGAAAATAGGAAATGCATGCAAAATAAAGTGAAATATGCAAGAATCAAATATAAAATGCAACGGGATGCGAGCGAAAACTACTCCTAAAACCTTATATGTTTTGCTCACATCACTTAGCTAAAAAAACTCCACACCCATCATAAGTTCCCCCTCTTTAGTAAAACTGAAGAGCAAAGTCGAATGAAGTTTTACCAGTTCTCATGAATGCATAGATACTTATCATATCAACCTCAAACACCCAAATCTATCACACTGACATATTAGGCACTGGGCCTTAGATTTTGCTTGCAGTACTGAGCCTGAACATTGTATGAGGCATTGAGCCTTGACTATTGTATAAGGCGTTTAAGCCTTAACTACTGTATGAGGCATTTAAGCATTAATTACTGTATGAGGCGTTTAAGCCTTGATTACTGTATGAGGCATTTAAGCCTTGATTACTGTATGAGGCCTTTGAGCCTTGTTAGCAACTTACCTGCCCATTATAACTGACGTTATAGTTTCCCGTGGGGGAAAATAACTATCTATCCATTAAGTTGTTATAGGAGAATCCTTGAGAACGTTTTACATATGCCATATAACAGCGTTATATCTCCCCGTGAGGGAAAATAGCTTATCTAGCCCATAGGCTATTATAGTAGACGTGGAGCCTTGAAGATTTTAGATATGCCATATAGTGATGTTATAGTTCCCCATGGGGGAAAATAGCTTACCTAGCTCATAGACTGTTATAATAGGCATGGAGCTTAAGTTAGTTTTTACAAGAGAATTATGAAGAACTTGTCATACCTTAGATAAAATATCACTGACATAAGATAGAATAAATTATGAACAAACATAGAAATCCTTAGTATAAATGGTATTAACAAGTACCAAAGAGAATATAATTAGATGACCATAACCCCTTGCTTAAGAGTTTTAATTAACACTGCTCTATACCAAGCATGTAATGCCTTAGAAAAATTTGAAACCCCCCTTTCTATGTAAGAACATAAAATATCTTTCAAATTTTGCATGAGATGTAGAATGCCTTAGAAAAAAATCACATAGCCCCTTGCTAAAGAATATTTAGGCGTAGAATGCCATAGAAAAAATACCCATAATTTTTGCAAGAAATAATTCTTTTAAGAAAAAATATTAGGGCTAAAATTTCTTAACTTCATTTTCTCCATACCCGACCGCCATCTTTTCACTTCCCGCTTAAAAAAACCACGAACTTCACTAACACTTAACCGCTCAACTTCTAATCACGCTCGAAGCCCTAAATCCCTTCTTCTCCGACACCGTCAACCTTTATGCGACCAATCCCTTCTCCATGGCATACCCTTCTTCCACCGCTCCCTGGTATGAAACCACACCCAGCAAACTGACTTTTAACCACCCATTCTTCCTCTGTGAACCCAAATATATTCCTGAGGACTTTACTGTCATCCTCCCCAATTGATCCCAACGCCCTCATCTTCCTCCACTCAACACCAGCACACTTTTTACAGGGTAGATAGAAGGAGGTCTCCACCTTCCTATCCCAAAACCTCTATTTCACTTGCTCACCTATTACGGCCTCCCGATCAACCAATTAACCCCTAACTCCATCCACATACTTGTCGGCACCATTATCGTCTTTCAACATCTCAACATCCCCCAAATCCCTCACATATTCCATTGCCTCTATCAGCTAAAAATGGCTGACTCAGGTATGTTCTATTTCATGGCACGCCAAGGGTACCAATTCCTGACCAATATGTCCACTTCCCACAAGGGTTGGAAAGAGTTATATTTCTTTGTCCCTATGGATCCCATCCTTCAATTTTTCCTTCGTTGGAGAACTAGCCTTAAAAATCTCCCTGACCTTAAAACTGTTATGGCAGCAATTAACTTTCCTTCCATTGAAGCCAAGCTCAAAAATAAACATTTCTTCATTAACGAGCTTATCTAAGAACCCATCTTGTCCTACTATGGACTATCACTTATTCAATCACCGGATGCACACCCCATTGATAAGTTTCCCTTACTGCAATTATCTTAATATATATAACAATACTACATCTTGTTTCTTAACCTGCACATTAGCACCATATCCTCTTTATTTATTATACTAATTTGGAAGCATATATCGAAACCCCATCTTACATGTCTAAAAAATATACAGATGTCTTAATTTACATATCCACAATGCTTGATTTTGCATACTAATTAATCACCTGATACTGTCAGCCCGTGCCATATAGTTACAATTTGTTCTTTCCCATATATATCGACATCAGACTCTCTATCATCACTGAATTTACTTTACAATGTTCATCCACATTCTGTTTTGCAGAGGATATGATGAGTGTAGCCATTGCCAGGACTCTAACCAACAAACAAAGGAAAAGAAAAAGAATTGATTCAACATCCACTTCCTCTACTGCCTCTGAACCACCCACCTCAGTAACTAATCCTTACTCTTCCATTACTACTTATTTTGAATTTCTTGATTCCATTCCTGATAGAATAACTTATACTTCTATATCACAGGTTCCCTCAAATCTCTTGAAGCCCCAATTATAACTATTACTGAACTAGATCAGCCAACCATTACGTTAGTATATTTTGACCTTATTCCCCCTCCATCAAAACTAATTCCCAATTTTTTTCCTTTTCTTGTTACTTTACCTTCCACAAAACCTTATTCCTCAAATCCTCCATCAAAGTCTTTGCCCCCCTCTGACACACTTGTCCATAGCCCCCCTACCGATAGCCACCATGAGCCCATTGAACTATCCTCATCTCTCTCCCCCTCCTCCTCCACAGATAATCTCCTCCTAGCCTCTCTATTCCCCACCAGACAACAACATCCCCCACCTCCTTCCATTCCAATAGCCCAATAACTTACCACACCCTCCCCCTTGGATGTGCTAGTACAAGCAGTGTCCGATTCTTATCCTAGCCATCTCCTCTCCTCTCTTCCTGTTATGTCAATACCCCCTTCCATTTCAGCTTCTCCTCCTATACTCTCTTCAACTGCTACCCCTTCTGCTATTCTCCCTCCCATAATAGATTCCTCCTCACCACAGACCACTTTCCTCCCCTCTTCCTCTAATACTCCACCAATTTTACAAGAGTTATAAGAAAGTCTTCAAACAGTAAGTATTCCTACTTAGTAATTATTTTGCTATGCCAATATTTTATCTCATGCCACTTTTTATTAAATTATCAAAGTACTTCTAAGCTTAAATCCTTCGAACAGTGGTTTTCTAAATTCTAGAACCAGCACTGTAGACCATCCACTTCCTCAAAACCACTACTGCCCCTCATGACACCGATTGCCCCTTCAACCTCTTCAATGGGCACCTAGACTGACTCTGAAGAACTTACCATAGTCAGTTTGGGCACACAAGTCAGCCTTCCTACTTCTCCTGACCGAGCAGCAAAAGAAACATAACTCCAATAAAAAATACAATGGTTGCAACTACAAGTGGAGACTTTTTCTGTCGATTGGGAACAAGCAATAGCAGAGTACAAGCAGGCACTGAAGAAAGAACTCTCTCTTAAAGACACACATATCAAAGGACTACAATAACAAGCTGAAGCATCAAACCTGATCATCACCTCCCATCAATCAGAAATTCAAAAATGGAAACAGAAAGAAAGCTACTGGCACCTTTAGTCAAATGACTGTTTTAAGCCTATAGAAAAACTTATAGATGCCCATATCGATCTTAAAGAGAAAACCATCAACAACCTAGACAAATTTCACTTCCATTTCAACATATTAAAACAACATTTCCATATACTAGCCAACACTGCCCATGAACAAACTATTCGAGCCAATCAGCTTCACCAAGAATTGTCTCAACTAAAAGAGATAGAGGCTGAAAGATGGGCGACTGAACAAACAAAAATCTTAACCCGAACAACCAAGAAGCTCAGCAGATATTTTTAGAGAGGGTTCGAAGGTGCTATGCAAGTAGCGAATGAGAGAAAATATTTCCTACCTGGTCTGCCCAACCATGAGCTTAACATAGAAGAAACTTATAGAAACTTCCCTTCGGAGACCTTTAATATTGACTCGGATACTGACTCCGAGCAATAACTCTTGTAACCAACATTCTATAATTTCTGAATATCTGTAATGGAAAAAATTACCTTTGTAACTTTATCTATTTTTGAACATGCTTACAATGAATGTTTAACCCTTCATATTTGCATTGTGTCTATCATTATATCATTTTATATTTCCCTACACAGGTCTATTAACTTCTTGTAAACAAAGAATGCTCTCCTCATACCACCTGTACTATCCAACAATGCTCAAAAAGACAAGTATTTTTTGCATACGTATATCAGATGTTATGTCAGATGTCATATATGAGAATATAAGAATACCATCCTAGGGTAGCAACCATGTGAACCATAACACTTACCTTTACCTTATTTGTATAGCCATACCAAACAGAAAACCCATGAGAACCAAGAATATACTATAATAAATAGTTCAACATTATCAGTCCAATAGATTGACACACTTGATCAAAACACCAAATTAGAATCCAAGAAACATCCCCCATACTTCTTTAAAATTCTTAAGGAGAAATTGTTGCCAATATTACTTAGAATACCTACACATTTATTTCCATACTTATAACATGATCATTTCCAAACCTCCCCTTATAATTTGCACATATTCAAAAATCGACACAATATCTGCTGCTCAAAAATTGTCCTCACCACTCCTTTTCTAACATAAATTAACATACCCCAATCTTACCTTGTTAGAAGCTGAATTCTTTACTTACCCACCATTTTCACCATAACAAACTTATTTCATATGATTATATAATACCATTTCTCCAAACCGAGCGGGAAAAGTTGTTATTTCCCTCCTATTCGACCCCTTTTCCCCATATAAATACAGAAGTAATCCCTTCCTTTTCAATATAAAAAGAAACTCTTCAAAAATCCCTTCCTCTGATACCCTCAAGAAAATGTAACCCCTTTCTTCACTTCCCCGTCCATGGTTTACTTCCACCCATTCCAAAATTACAGGAGAACACTGTCGAAACCTTTCCTCCCGTATACAACTTCCCTCCGGCTACCATATTATTGCAGCTAACTCCACCGAGTGCCCCCACCTACCTCCTGGCTGCACCAAAGCTTTTTTCTTCGATCAAGTAGAAGATGGTCTATTTTTCCCCATTCATCCCTTCCTCTTAGAGGTTTTTTAATATTTTCTATCCCCTTAAATCAACTAAGTCCCAACTCCTTCCATTTAATGCTAAGATTTTACCTTATTGTAGGGATTTGAGACCGCTAGAGGGGGGGGGGGTGAATAGCGTTGAGCTAGTGCGTGATGGAATTCTTTTGCGTTTGATTGTCTACAATCTTGTTAGCACAGCGGAATAGTAATAACAAATAAATATAACAAGATACACAATCACAATACTGTCATATAACGTGGTTCGGAAACTCAAGGTTCCTACTCCACGGATCGGGCTCAAATGAGCCCTAGCGATGCCAATCACACACCACTAATAAACACTCCTTCTCGGAACAATCCGGAGGCGGAGAAACCTCGTACAATAGTTTACAACAATAAGCTAATAACAACAAGCAAATAAGATGAAATATAATGCACTACAAGTAAAGAAAATGCTTTACAAATGCCTTTAGATTGCTTGCTTGTTGATCGCTTGAACCGTGGTTGAAGACCCTGATTTGCAGCATCAAATCGCCTCAAAAACGTCCAAGAAATCACTTGGTTTTTCCTCCATCACGAGCTCCATTTAAAGCTTCAACCTGTGCTAGAAAAAGTTGATCAGTCAACTGGTTGGGACCATCAGTCGACTGATGCCACTGTTGTCGTGAGACAACGGCTAGATCCACGCTGGATAAGTCCAATGGATCCATCATCAGTCGACTGATAGAGCCTCACTCGACCAGTCGAGTCTCGATTCCATTATGTGCCCGATTTCATGAGCACCACCGATCCGATCACAAGATCACCGATCGCCACCACCAGCTTGATCGCCCACCTATGGCGCGATCGCTAGAGCAATTCTCGCAATAAACCCTAGTTGATTCAAAGCCCCGACCGCCACATGACACCGGGCCGATCGGGCACACCTCAAACATGAGGTTTTAGCCCAAGTATGGTTCTCCCATACTTGCTAGACCACCCTCAGCCTAGACCTAAGCCTTCTAGCCACCTCCATCAGCCTCACGCCTCTCAGATCCCTCCAAGTCATCCATGACTTGTTCATCCATCGCGCTAGCCTTTAGGTGCTTCCATCATCTATGTCATGCTAACGGTGTCTACACTGCCAAGGCACATTGGACTTACGCCGTCAAGACTCCGCTTGGACTTTACGCCGCCAACCATTGGACTTATGCTGCCAAGACTTCACCCTTGGACTTTACGCCGCCAATATCAAACCCCTTGGACTTCTCAAATTCCAAGACTCAAGCTTGGACTTTCCCTTACCAACCCATGTTGGACTTTCCATGCCAAGACCCATGCTTGGACTTTTCATGCCAAGTACCCATGACTTGGACTTTACTTTGCCAAGACCCATGCTTGGACTTTCCCAAATGCCAAGTGTCCCACTTGGACTTTCCCATGACAATTACATTATCATATGTTTTTTTCTAACATCAAAACATCTCTCGAGCCAAGCTCGAGTCTTGGTCAATCATGACCTGGGCCGATTGCACCAACACTTATCACCTCTTTTTTATCAATTACTCCTTCAGCCTTTCTTTTCCACTATTTTTTTTCAAATAAAAACATCATAAATAAGCATCTTTTACTTCCAAGCTCAGTCGAATTTTCAATTTCTTACTGGTATCCCTTCTTCACATAAAGGATGGAAGGAACATTACTTCTTTGTACATTCTCTCTTTCTCTTTTCTTTCTCCTCTACATGGTTAACTGCTCTTCCTCCCTGTCCTTCTCTAGGCTCTTTTTGCGATAATGAAGAGTATCAAATGATGATTCTATTGTTATCAAAAGAATGATTCAACTTGAACCAGTTATTGACCAGATCAACACTGTCACTAATCAGGACTAGCTATCCTCTCTAGTTGACTGGCACACTCGATAACAATTGCTTATGACCGTATCTCTACATACTGTTACAACCTATGTAAGTTTTTACTTGTTTCTTTTTCAGAATCATTATTACTGTAGGCTACTGAACATACTCCACCTCCTTCCCACACAAATCCTATTCAACTCCATCCCCGACAACCAACACTTTCCATCCAACCCTTACCCCCACATCAAACTCCACCAACCCCTCTTCCTTCCTTCTCAACACCTGATCCGCCAGATTCCTTAATGTCCATTATTAACAAGGTTAGCATACACTTTCTTTTACTTATTTTTCTCGATATTGACATCTATCTCTGCAGGGTATCATAAGCATAACTTACTTAAACAACCAATGGGCACAGTACACTAATAATCTAAAAAGAGAATTACAAGAATGTCAAACTAGAGAGTTAGCATTACAACAAGCCTATCAAAGACTTGAACGAGAACTGCAAGTCTCCTATATAAAGGCATAAGCCGACCAAGCAAAATTGTCCACCCTTCATTTCCAGACTTCCTACTTACAAAATACTCTAGATATATTAAAAGCCTGACCTCTTCAAGTAGGAACCATTACCTCTTATGAAAATTCCTGGAATTTAGCTACTATAAATGATATGTTCCTGGACAAAGGCTTTGCCTTCCTTCAATGGGGCTTCCAAGTTTGTATCAATCAATTCAAAGCAACCGACTATCCACCTCCCGAGCACTCTGTAACGCCCGTAAAAAGTCTCCAGCAATTTTACGAGAATTTTTGGCTTTACGATAATGGGCTTTATGTGGGTTTTTCGAAAATAAAAGGAAATAGCCAAAAAGAGATGCAAGGCCTAGGAATTGAACCCCAAACCTCTAGAGATAGCCAAGCCCTATAGATGCACCCACTAACCATAAGCCCAATAGGATTATATCATTAAGAGAAGAGGGGAATTATAGATAAGGGTGATGAGGGTAAATGAAGGGGCATGGAAAAGAAAAGAGAAACTTCTCTTCCTCCCTTTATAAAGAAGAAGGAAGTTCCCATTTGGCCACTTCTTCCTCTCCTCTTCATCCTCACCCAAACCATCTTGCTCCCCCTCTCCATTTGCACCTTTGGCCGAACTTCATCCAAGCAAGAAGAAGTTAGTTCTTGGCTTCCATAAGGTCAACTACCCACCAAAAGCAAGCGAAGGATGTAAGATTTCCTCACCTGCAGTATATTAGTTTTGTAGGATAAATTACATGAAAGAAATATGAAGTTTGGTGCTTTATATGTTTCGGCCAACTAAGTTTTGGGCTAGGATTCATGAAAATGCTATTAGGGAAACCTTTTATAGGTTGTATGCTCCAAGTAGGGATCTTTAGGTAACAAAAGTCCAAAGGTTTTAACCCTATATGTTTCGGCCACCAAGGGTTTAGGGTTAGGATTTCATGAAGAGCTCCCCCTTATGAAGTTAGGTTATGATATATGCCTACATGAATAAATTTAGGTGACAAAAGTCCAAAGATCTTAACCTTACAAGTTTCGGCCAACCCATGAAATTAGGGTTAGGGTTGCATGAAAAATATTTCTAATGATACTATGATAGGTTATAAGGCTTCATGAATGAATTTTAAGGGACAAACCCAAGCTTGAGCCCTCACAAGTTTCGGCCAACCCATGAAATTAGGGTTAGGGTTGCATGAAAAATATTTCTAATGATACTATGATAAGTTATAAGACTTCATGAATGAATTGTAGGGTACAAACCCAAGCTTGAGCCCCTCACAAGTTTCGGCCAACCAATGAAACTAGGGTTAGGGTTGCAAGAAAAAGGCTTCTAAGGGAACTAGGGGATGTTGTATGCCTCATGTAGGAGTTTTAGGTGACTAAACACTGCCATGTTGGAATACCTTACAGGTTTCCGCCAATATTGGTTTTGGGGTTAGGGCTTCATGAAAACACCCCCCCCCCCTTATGTAGTTAGGCTATGTGATGAACAAGTTTTATGATTTAATATGCCATGAATATGCCTAGGAAATATGCTTCATGTTTATGATGTAACGTGCCATGAAATATGCTTAGGTGATGAACATGCTTTGTGATTTAATATGCCATGAATATGCCTAGGAAATATGCTTCATGTTTATGATGTAATGTGCCATGAAATATGCTTAGGTGATGAACATGTTTTGTGATTTAATATGCCATGAATATGCCAAAGAAATATGCTTCATGTTTATGATGTAATGTGCCATAAAATATGCTTAGGTGATGAACATGTTTTGTGATTTAATATGCCATGAATATGCCAAGGAAATATGCTTCATGTTTATGATGTAATGTGCCACGAAATATGCTTATGTGATGAACATGTTTATACTTTAGGACCCCTTTAGGGTACTCTTATGTTATGAATGCATGTGTCCTTGAGATAAGATGGAGATGCTTCCCTTTCAAGTAGGGATCAAGAGCTCTCCTTATGATAAGATGGAGATGCTTCCCTTTCAAGTAGGGATCAAGAGCTCTCCTTAAGATAAGATAAAATGGGGATGCTTCCCTTTCAAGTAGGGATCAAGAGCTCTCCTTATGATAAGATAAGATTAAGATGCTTCCCTTTTTATGTTGGGGATCAAGAGCATTCTTTATAATATGACAAGAAAAGAAAGGAATTAAGTATTTTACTTTGTAAGAGGTTAAGTACCCGACCCGTCAGGTGGTCGTTAATCAAATCCATAGGGACATAAGAAGACGTAAGAGGTCTTGCCCTGGTAAGACGTAAGAGGTCTTGCTCTCGTAGGTCTGTGGCTCGCTACCCGACCTATTAGGAACGCGCATTATGTGGTACTTAACACAGGGCCCCCAAACAAGTTATGATGATGTTGAAGTATCTATATGTATATGTTTTGAAAAGAAAAGACTTTTATGAAATTGTGTATGCTTATGTTAAAGATTATGAATGCTTACGAACTCGTCCTTTATGCATTTTAGATGTTATGAAGTTATGATGTTTAGAGTTAAGTTTAAGAATGTGGTGACTATGTACTTTATGCATGTTTCGAATTTATGATGTCGTGAATGCTTATGGTTAAGTTTAAGAATACTTGTGATTATGTACCTTATGCATGTTTAGGATTGATGTTATTATAAATGTTTATGCTCAAGTTAAAAATGCTTATGATTACGTCCTTTATGCATGTTAGACTCTACTTGTGATTATGTACCTTATGCATGTTTAGGATTTATGTCATTATAAATGTTTATGCTCAAGTTAAAAATGCTTATGATTATGTCCTTTATGAATGTTAGACTCTATGAAGTTATGATGCTTACCGTAGTTTAAGAATACTTGTGATTATGTACCTTATGCATGTTTAGGATTTATGTCATTACAAATGTTTATGCTCAAGTTAAAAATGCTTATGATTATGTCCTTTAAGCATGTTAGATTTTACTAAGTTATGATGCTTATAGTAAGTTAAGAACATTTGGGTTTATGTACTTCTTGCATGTCTAAGATTTATATCATGAATGCTTATGTTTAGATTATGCCCTGCTTGGTTTTAATTATGCTTAGCATGCTGATGTAAACTCTATGCCATGCTTAGGTTTCATTACGTGGTATGTTGTTGATTAGTGTTACTATGGAATACTTAGGCCATTTATGCTAGCATGCTTATGTTTCTAATGGCTTGATGAAGTTCGTGGTTTTTTTGTGAGTAGGCAAGAATCTTACTAAGCTATATGCTTATAGTTTATGTTGTCCATATCTTTGCGAGATCAAGGAAACTTGAACTAGAGGAAGTAGCAGGAAGGGCCCAGTGTGTGTGATAGTGGCATGGTGGAGAAAGACCCTATTACTATCTGCTTATATTTATATGCTCAATTAACAACTTAAGACATTGCTTCCGCTTATAAGACTTGTGAATTATTAGCACCATGTTGGATGTTGCTTAGTTATGTTATTGTTCAATTACTTAAGAAAGTTGATATGATAGAACTCACGAATGGATCCTTATGTTGGGCATGTTATGAAATGAGATAAGATATGGTAACATGCTAACTATGAATAAGATAGGTGATGCATGTAGAAAAGAAGGTTTATGCCATGATAACATGCTTAAGTATGATGGTGGAAGGATCCATGTGTGTTATGTTTTAAAAGAAAAAAAAAAGAAAGGGGTAAAAGTAGCGCCGCCCTGAGAGAAGATAAGGGCGGGCGTTACAGGTGGTATCAGAGCGGGTTCACCTTTCCACTATCACACATCAAGCCTCCATCCTGCTATTTCCAAGTAAGTAATTTTATGCATACTTAAGTTTCCTTTATAATGAAGAATGTCTTCTATCTAGAATGAAATAATACCTCATCATGCTTTAGTAGAATGGACTCACACTTGAGATTTAGATAGAAATAATACCTCGTCCTGTTTAGTATAATGGAATCATAGTTGTGACTTAGATAGTATACCGTACCAAGCTTTATACGATGGAAACATGACTCTAACTTAGAAGTATCACAAGAAATGATACCTTACCTTGCGAGAATAAGAATTGTTCTTTTTTGGTTTTAGCTTAAATATGCATGAATTCATGTAGGATAATCTTATGCTAGCCTTAGTTTAATTACACTCCAAAAAAAAAAAACTCCTAAAATTATGAAGATTTGATTTTCGTAATTAGTTGTGTAAGGTCTATGTTCATCTGAATTGAATTAAGCGGTTTAAATGCGGGTTAGTTGGTTTTATCTTGACTTCATTTATTTCACTTTCGGATGGCGGACGATGACTACCATGACCCGTCGTGATGTGTCACGAAGCCGATTAAGGAAGCTATTGAAGAGATAGTCTATAAACCGGATGGTGGGGTCGCCGGACACATGAGAAGGCTCGATGGTCTTTTTAGGAGACTCGGCGCAGGAGTTTCCGTTCGACAATTATAGGATATGGGCCTTGGTCCGCTCCCTGCCAAATGAGTTCATGGTAGTTGCACATCACGTGTTGGGCCGTTATGAAGGGCGGATAACCTATGCGGAGTTGTCTTTGAAGGCTAACTGGAGCACAAGGTTCAAGAGAAGCTGTGGTAGAGAATCCGGTGGTAGGCGGCCTCGAGAGGAAGGAAGAGGGTTTTGTAAGCATCAACTTATTGGCGGTAGAAGACCACCCTAGTGAGGCCAAGGAAGATAGGACTAAAAATAATTACAACCGCACTATGGTTGGTCCTAGTGGGAGTCATAATGAACTATCTTCTCAAATAGTTTCTGTGGTAAATTAGAAATAAGGAATGTTATATGTTAACATTTTTCCTTCTGGTCGGAAAATATGAATAAGAGATATGAATAAGAGATGATAAGTCGTTTCTTTTTGAAATGGATGATGAGTTCATTGCCTGGGATGTGTATGGTATAGTTGAACAATGTTGGGTAGACTGGAACATACGAATAAGGAGTGGAAACAAAATGGCCGCTTTGATGTCCTTATCAATGCTATCGCGACCCACGAAAGGGATATAATGAATTACAGAATAGAGATTATTTACACGACTTTCCGCCATGGCTATAGCGCCGGCGTTGTTCGACGATATATTGGGAAAGCAAGATGGTGATTCAGACATCCAGAAAATCAAACAGGAAGTCCGGGAAGGAAGGGATAATGGATTCCGCGCCATGCGGAGTATTATACTTCGGGACCGCTATGCATTCGACGATCCGAATTACGAAGAAGATACTCGAGGAATCCATGGAACACCTTATACCATGCATCTGGATCTAACAAAATGTATCAGGACTTAAGGGATAAATTTTGGTGGTCCGGCATGAAAAGGGATGTGGCTCAAGATCGTCGGCACTTATGCGACTGCCGGAAGGTGAAGGCGAACACGAAACGGGGATTACTGCGGTGATGATTCGAGTAGAAATGGGAAGAAATATCTATGGATTTTATCTCGGGATTGCCCAGAACAACAAATGGTTACGATGCTATATGGGTAATCATAGACCGGTTGACAAAGTCTGCCCATTTCCTGGCAATTAAGATGACCTATTCGGTGACGGCTAGCTCAATTATATGTCGAAATTATCAAATTACATGGAGTCGCTAAGGCTATTATTTCTGACCGAGATGGCTGTTTTACCTCCCATGTCAGGGAAGGTGTTAAGAAGGCTCTTGGCACTAAGTTGAGATTCAGCACTGCGTTTCATCCTCGGCACGGTCGGGACGAAAGAGTGAACAGTGCTAGAAGATATGTTGCGGGCTTGTGCCCTAGACTTTAAGGGGAGCTGGTGCCGATATTTGTGCTTGGCAGAATTTGCTTACAACAACAGTTACCAGGCTACTATTGGAATGACACCATATGAAGCTCTATACGGGAGAAGATGCAGGTCTCCTATCTGTTGGTACGAGGGTGGTGAAAGGAGGGAAATGGGTTTTCGGGCCGATATTATTGACACTACCACCCGCGCTATCTGAGAATATCCGTCAGAATCGAAACTTCTCGAGCCGACAAAGAGCTATGCGGATATGCGGCGTGAACCGTTAGAATTGAGTCGGGGACTGGTATTCCTCAAAGTGACCCCTATGAAGGGAGTGATGAGATTCGGAAGGAAGGGTAAACTGAATCCATGCTACGTAGGACCGTATCCGATATTGCAAAGAGTGGGCAAGGTAGCTTACAAGCTGGAGCTGCCACAAGAGATGTCGGCTATACACGACGTGTTCCATGTCTCTGTGCTCAAGAAATGCTTATCCAGTGTGGACCAAGTGATCGAGCCACAAACTGTACCAGTTCAAGAGGACCTGAGTATGAAAAGTCGGCCTATCCAGATACTAGATCGAGAAGTCAAGAGGATAAGGAACAAGGAGGTGCCCTTAGTAAAGGTCCTGTGGCAGAATCAACGATACGAGGAAGTTACCTGGGAACGAGAGGAGGACATGAAGCAGAAGTACCCAGAATTGTTTTAAGTTTCGAGGATGAAACCTTTACAAGGTATGAGGGATTATGCAGTAAAAAGTCTCCAGCAATTTTACGAGAATTTTTGGCTTTACGATAATGGGCTTTATGTGGGTTTTCCGAAAATAAAAGGAAATAGCCAAAAAGAGATGCAAGGCCTAGGAATTGAACCCCAAACCTCTAGAGATAGCCAAGCCCTATAGATGCACCCACTAACCATAAGCCCAATAGGATTATATCATTAAGAGAAGAGGGGAATTATAGATAAGGGTGATGAGGGTAAATGAAGGGGCATGGAAAAGAAAAGAGAAACTTCTCTTCCTCCCTTTATAAAGAAGAAGGAAGTTCCCATTTGGCCACTTCTTCCTCTCCTCTTCATCCTCACCGAAACCATCTTGCTCCCCCTCTCCATTTGCACCTTTGGCCAAACTTCATCCAAGCAAGAAGAAGTTAGTTCTTGGCTTCCATAAGGTCAACTACCCACCAAAAGCAAGCGAAGGATGTAAGATTTCCTCACCTGCAGTATATTAGTTTTGTAGGATAAATTACATGAAAGAAATATGAAGTTTGGAGCTTTATATGTTTCGGCCAACTAAGTTTTGGGCTAGGATTCATGAAAATGCTATTAGGGAAACCTTTTATAGGTTGTATGCTCCAAGTAGGGATCTTTAGGTAACAAAAGTCCAAAGGTTTTAACCCTATATGTTTCGGCCACCAAGGGTTTAGGGTTAGGGTTTCATGAAGAGCTCCCCCTTATGAAGTTAGGTTATGATATATGCCTACATGAATAGATTTAGGTGACAAAAGTCCAAAGATCTTAACCTTACAAGTTTCGGCCAACCCATGAAATTAGGGTTAGGGTTGCATGAAAAATATTTCTAATGATACTATGATAGGTTATAAGGCTTCATGAATGAATTTTAGGGACAAACCCAAGCTTGAGCCCTCATCACAAGTTTCGACCCACGAAATTAGGGTTAGGGTTGCATGAAAAATATTTCTAATGATACTATGATAAGTTATAAGACTTCATGAATGAATTGTAGGGGACAAACCCAAGCTTGAGCCCCTCACAAGTTTCGGCCAACCAATGAAACTAGGGTTAGGGTTGCAAGAAAAAGGCTTCTAAGGGAACTAGGGGATGTTGTATGCCTCATGTAGGAGTTTTAGGTGACTAAACACTGCCATGTTGGAATACCTTACAGGTTTCGGCCAATATTGGTTTTGGGGTTAGGGCTTCATGAAAACACCCCCCCCCTTATGTAGTTAGGCTATGTGATGAACAAGTTTTATGATTTAATATGCCATGAATATGCCTAGGAAATATGCTTCATGTTTATGATGTAATGTGCCATGAAATATGCTTAGGTGATGAACATGCTTTGTGATTTAATATGCCATGAATATGCCTAGGAAATATGCTTCATGTTTATGATGTAATGTGCCATGAAATATGCTTAGGTGATGAACATGCTTTGTGATTTAATATGCCATGAATATGCCAAGGAAATATGCTTCATGTTTATGATGTAATGTGCCACGAAATATGCTTATGTGATGAACATGTTTATACTTTAGGACCCCTTTAGGGTACTCTTATGTTATGAATGCATGTGTCCTTGAGATAAGATGGAGATGCTTCCCTTTCAAGTAGGGATCAAGAGCTCTCCTTATGATAAGATGGAGATGCTTCCCTTTCAAGTAGGGATCAAGAGCTCTCCTTAAGATAAGATAAAATGGGGATACTTCCCTTTCAAGTAGGGATCAAGAGCTCTCCTTATGATAAGATAAGATTAAGATGCTTCCCTTTTTATGTTGGGGATCAAGAGCATTCTTTATAATATGACAAGAAAAAGAAAGGAATTAAGTATTTTACTTTGTAAGAGGTTAAGTACCCGACCCGTCAGGTGGTCGTTAATCAAATCCATAGGGACATAAGAAGACGTAAGAGGTCTTGCCCTGGTAAGATGTAAGAGGTCTTGCTCTGGTAGGTCTAGTGGCTCGCTACCCCAGCCTATTAGGGAACGTGCATTATGTGGTACTTAACCTGGGGCCCTGATAACTGCCATTTTGTTGTATTATTTTGGTCCTTAATATCACTGTTTTTATCCTCTCGAGTGATTTATTATTGATTATTTACATGTTTTATGAGTTGGATATATTTTTGGACCTTATTGTAAATTCTCCTAATTTTTGGACTTATATGCAAATTTTATCTTTGGTTGTAGGAGATCGAGATGAGCCACTGGACTAGACTCGAGTTGGATCAAATATGGCTTCATCTAGGGTCCTAGGGGACATTTCAAGATGATTTAATCTGAGCCCTTCATCCAGATCAGAAGGCAAATTAAATCAAGGGTTCAGATCTAAGCATTATGGACCGTCCGAGGAAAGCGATTGATCTGAGCCATCCATCTAAATCTGGAGTGATCTGGTCCATACATTTAGATCTGGACATCTTGACCGTTCATCCGGATTTGACCGATCATGATTAGCCTTTCAGATTGATCAGATCCATCCATTCGAAGTCGGGAAGTCTAGTTGGATGAACAACCCTTAATTGGATTAATTAGCTTCATTTAGCCCTAGATCTAATGGACGGCTGGGATCAGATGAAGTTCAGATCGGACGGCTCAAAGAATTCATTTAATAACCTACCTTTCCTAACTTTCCAAGAGGGCGGCGCAGAAACTTCACGAAAGGTCTCCTTCCTCGCGACGAACGGCGGCATCCTCTTCCGTTTCCATTCCGGCGGCGGGATCGCACAGGAAGGCGGCGGCGAAGCAGGAAGAAGGTCCTTCCATATCCCCACAAGCGGCGCAACTCGAGCCGCAGCGTCTTCTTCCCCATTTCCACGCGCGGCAGCATCTTCTTCCCCACGATTGGCGGCGGTGACCGACATCCCTTCCGTCGACCTTCCTCCGACTGGGCGATGATCCTGTGCGAGCCTCGGATGATCGATGCCGTGATTCGAGGCCGAGCGGCGGCGCGGATTCCGGCGAGTCCAGCTCTATCACCGGCGATTCCATCACTTTCCGACGACCAGGATTAGGCCGCTTCATCTCTGCCATCATCAGCTGCCGGGATTAGGCAGTTTTAGCTTGTCATCCGCCGGTGAAGAGGTTTTCCACCACTGTTCCGGCGATCGGGATTAGGCCGCACCGCTTCGACATTCCATCCACTAGCTGCCGGGATTAGGAGCTCCGCCATTCACAGCCGCCGGAGCAGTGTTCACATCCCTCCGCATTCAGCACTTTTCCACGGTGCCGGGATTAGGACCGCATCCGTAATCCATCGACGGAGGGGCTGTTCGGTTTATTGTCGCCATCGTGGGGTTACCGATTGCTTATTTTTGGATTTAGTCCATTTAGTTGGATATTTTACCTTATCATGTTTGTTTTGTTACGGTTAATTTGTTATGTTATGTTGATCATGTTTAGGTTAGTTTTCGTGACAATGCGGTCGTTGAATTGCTTCCATTATTAGTTTAGATTTCATTTACATTTGGCCAACGTATAGTAGTGACAAAGCTTCTGGTTGAATTGCATTTCGCTTATTGCATTTCGCTATCGCATTTTTAGTGATCGTTGATCATCGTGCCAGTATAGTAAGACAAGGTGCTTGGTTGAATTGTTCACATTTGTTCGATCATTGTACCGTATAGTGACAGTGCGGTGCGTGATCATTTACTTTTGCGCATTAGGATAGTTGTTTGTTAATTGTTATTGGGTAGTTAGATTTACTTCCTGCAGATTTAATTTCCATGTCTGTTTACCAGAATTGTTTGACCATTGCATCGTATAGTGACAGTGCAGTGCAAGGTTGAATCGTTCTTGCATTAGGTTAGCTTAGAATAATTGTTTTGATAAATTGTAAAAATCCCAAGGTTTATACGCTTTAAAAACAAACGTCCAGCCATTAGGTTCGTTGGGAGATGACCCGAGTCAGTCCTATACTGCATTAGTGTAGTTAGGGGGTTCGGTAAATAATTTGGGGAACGGTATTGCGACAATTTAAAAATCGTTCGATCAAATTTTGGCGCCGTTGCCGGGGAACTCTAATGGGTTTGTTTGTCTTTAAACTGTAGTTTGTTTGTTTGTTTTCTTTTTCTTTTGTTATTATTGTCTTTCTTATCATTTATATTTGTTTCTCATTATATTTGTTTGTGTGGATGACTAGGTCTTGTGTGATCATCTACTTGAATTTTGCGTGATTTTTCTCTTCCTCAGAGGCCCACCTAGGAAGGGGTTGTTGAAGAAAAGGCTAGAAGCGATTCCCAAGTATGCCGAGGTTTTGTTTCACAAGAAGTTGTACTCTTTCTATGGAGGTAGGAGATACGTGGTTTGGTTGATATTTGACGCTATGAGGTAGATGGAGGATCATTCTATTCTTAGCGTGGTTATAGGTGATGAGTTGGACGCATGAATTTTATTTCTTAGTCTATTTTTCATTTGGATATCTCTGCACCTTCTATATTTTGTTATGATGTTATTGATTCATTGATTCGATGTTGATAATGATTTGTTGTTAGGACCTATCTGTGGGCCCTCTTTTATGTAGACAGGATATGGATTGTAGGGACTAGCGCTCTTGCGATGCCCCAAGGATCACTTCCATCGATGTTTGTAAGAAATGTCATTTCATGGTCGAGTATGGGATATCTTGGATTATATTATCTCTGTGTATGATATTGAAGTAGATCCTGCTAAAATTCATGCTATATATTCTTTATCTTACCCCGTTTATGTGCGGGAAGTTGTGCTTTTCTAGGTCATGCAGGTTTCTACAGACATTTTATCGTAGACTTGATCGGATTGCCCTACCCTTGACCAAATTGTTGCAGAAGGAGGTGGTATTTCAGTTTGACAGGATTGCGATAGAGATCGAGCCCACCCCCATAGCATATTCTTTTCCAGATGAGCAACTTTTTCACCTGTAGGGTAAGACACCATGGTATGCAGATCTTGCTATTTATTTAGTTGTCGTGTTGTACCTTCACATTTTACTCATGCACAAGTCCAGAAATTGAAAAGTTATGCCAAGTATTATGTATGGGATGATCTTTATCATTGAAAATTTTGTAATGATCATATTATTAGATGATGTGCACTTGATTATGAGTTTCATTCCATATGTATTTACTTTTTGTACCCCACCCCAAAGAACGCTAGGAATGTTTTAGAGTCTAGTTTGTATTGGCCCACCTTATTTCATGATGCCTCTGAATTTTACAAGTCTTGTGAGTGATGTCAACGAACAGGGAACATGGGACGTAGAAATGAAATGCCTCAATCAATCCTTGTTATTCTGTGAGATTTTTTATGTTTGAGGTATTGATTTTATGGGTCTTTTTCCTGTATTGTTTAGATTTTCATATATTCTTTTGGCATATGATTATGTTTCTAATGGGTGGAGGTCATCCCCACCAGGACTGATGATTCTCTAGTTGTTGTGGATTTTGTTAGGTCTCACATATTTTGCGTATTTGGAGTACCTGTATTATCATTAGCCATCAAGGGTCTCACTTTGCAACAGACTCATGAAGTGTTTGAACAGAGAGATCAAGTCTATACTAGAGAATGCGGTGGGGCCAGACATGATGATGGTTTTTCTCCGACTTGAAAGGGGAGTGTGGTCTTTTATTTAGTGCATTTATTTTCTTCCTTTCATGTTCGGAATAATTTGTGTGGAATTGCTTGTTTGCCTGTTTACCTAGGTTTGTTTGTCTGTTGTTAAGTCAAATAATATTCTCTATGCATGCCTTAGTATCATTTCAGAGGTGGTAAAAATTAGTTAAGTTTGATCATCAAATTATGGATTTTTATGTATGATAGGAGACTTCACTTGCATGCAGTCACTTGTTATGATGGTGAACTTTTTATTGATAGACTAAGCTTGATTTTGATTCACCTAGTGAGGTTGCAAGCCATTCTTATCATCTACCCACTTTTGTGTGATAACACATGTGATTCTTGTTACTCTAGAACTTGCTTTGAATCTTTTCAAAACTGCAATAACATTTACTAGCATGAATATGATGAAGGATTTCATTCTTGACTCTTTTCCTGACTTGGTTTGATTGTCTAATCCACTTGATACTTCCATCTTCCATATCGTACTTATAATATCTTTTCATTTGCTATCCATTGTCTTTGTATCTTTGTGGATTATCTTTTTCATATCTATTGTTTTCCATGTGGGAGGAATAGCTTGATGGGTTGTATTGTCCGAGACAGACAAAATTTTTAAGTGTGGGGGAAGAGCTATATTATTTTTGTTGGAAACATGATATGGAAGACATAGTTTTCAGAGGTTATTGGTCCTAAGATATATTTGTCTGTGATTAGTACTTGATTTTCTGCGCACACACAAAAAAAAAAAGAAAAAAAAGAAAAAAAAAAGAGAAAAAAAAAAGAAAAAAAAAATGGCGCCATTGATGTTTCTTTTGTTAAAAAAAAAAAAGAAAAAAAATGTGCAATTATAATGCAGGCAAATTGAATTGCAATGTGTTGGATAGAGTCATTTGATCCTGAATCCAATTCTAAAGTTTCCAGTTGTCCTAGCCTCTTCCCATATTGCTGATTACTGAGCATTGTCACAGAGCAACTCACCAGGTTTATTTCTCCAATTCTTCTTTTATTCCCTATTCATTTGTACCTTTGTCTTGTATTACTCTTTGCATACTTCATCTGTTGTCTACTTTTTATCTCATTCTAATTCCTGATAAATCCTTTTGATTCATGTATGGAATGTATTGATAGCAGTAGAGAAGTAGATGATAAGCAAGCATATGGTAGTACAAAATTGCATGTTGTTTTGAGGGTGCCCCACTCCTATGTTATTATGTGAGCATCAGTGCATTTATCCATTTTGGGAGGTTTTGTATCAGGCTTTGTCTATTTGATTTGACTGTAAATCATCATACATGTTGATTGTTGTAGGAGTCGGATCTTTTGAATACCCTAGATCCTGATTAATTTGGTGATCCTAAGTAACTTATTTTTTCTGTCTCTGAATTATTGATCTGGGTATTGTTTGGGGAATGAGTTAGTGTCGATTTCTTTATTTTTTGTTATTGCGGGGCCTTGCAAAAATAAGTGTGGGGGAATTGATAACTGCCATTTTGTTGTATTATTTTGGTCCTTAATATCACTGTTTTTATCCTCTCGAGTGATTTATTATTGATTATTTACATGTTTTATGAGTTGGATATATTTTTGGACCTTATTGTAAATTCTCCTAATTTTTGGACTTATATGCAAATTTTATCTTTGGTTGTAGGAGATCGAGATGAGCCACTGGACTAGACTCGAGTTGGATCAAATATGACTTCATCTAGGGTCCTAGGGGACATTTCAAGATGATTTAATCGAGCCCTTCATCCAGATCAGAAGGCAAATTAAATCAAGGGTTCAGATCTAAGCATTATGGACCGTCCGAGGAAAGCGATTGATCTGAGCCATCCATCTAAATCTGGAGTGATCTGGTCCATACATTTAGATCTGGACATCTTGACCGTTCATCCGGATTCGACCGATCGTGATTAGCCTTTCAGATTGATCAGATCCATCCATTCGAAGTCAGGGAAGTCTCAGCCGTTGGATGAACAACCCTTAATTGGATTAATTAGCTTCATTTAGACCTAGATCTAATGGACTGCTGGGATCAGATGAAGTTCAGATCGGACGGCTCAAAGAATTCATTTAATAACCTACCTTTCCTAACTTTCCAAGAGGGCGGCGCAGAAACTTCACGAAAGGTCTCCTTCCTCGCGACGAACGGCGGCATCCTCTTCCGTTTCCATTCCGGTGGCGGGATCGCACAGGAAGGCGGAAGCAGGAAGAAGGTCCTTCCATATCCCCACAAGCGGCAACTCGAGCCGCGTCTTCTTCCCCATTTCCACGCGGCAAAGATCTTCTTCCCACGATCGACGGCGGATACAGCATCCCTTCCGGCGACCTTCCCTCCGACAAATGGCGATGATCCCAGTAGCCTCGGCGGACGATCGATGTGCCGTGATTCGGACTTGACTGGCGGGCAGCGCTGGATTCGCGAGTCCACTTATCACCGGCGATTCCATCACTTTCCGGCGACCGAGATTAGGCCGCTTCATCTCTGCCATCATCAGCTGCCGGGATTAGGCAGTTTTAGCTTGTCATCCGCCTGTGAAGAGGTTTTCCACCACTGTTCTGGCGATTCCATCCATTCCGGCGACCGGGATTAGGCCGCACCGCTTCGACATTCCATCCACTAGCTGTCGGATTAGAGCTCCGCCATTTCAGCCGCCGAGCAGTGTTCACATCCTCCGCATTCAACACTTTTCCGCGGTGCCGGATTAGGACCGCATCCGTAATCCATCGACTGAGGGGTCGTTGGTTTATTGTCGCCATCGTTTGCTTATTTTTGGATTTAGTCCATTTAGTTGGATATTTTACCTTATCATGTTTGTTTTGTTACGGTTAATTTGTTATTTTATGTTGATCATGTTTATGTTAGTTTTAATTTACATTCGACCCGATGTATTAGATAGTAGTGACGCATGGTGCCCGTTGAATTGCTTCCGTTATTAGTTTAGATTTCATTTACATTTGGCCAACGTACCGTATAGTGACAGTGCGGTGCCTGGTTGAATTGCATTTCGTTTATTGCATTTAGTTCGCATCTTTAGTATTTTTAGTGATCGCTTGATCGTGTCAGATAGTGCGGTGCTTGGTTGAATTGTTCACATTTGTTCGATCATTGTACCGTATAGTGACAGTGCGGTGCGTGATCATTTACTTTTGCGCATTAGGATAGTTGTTTGTTAATTGTTATTGGGTAGTTAGATTTACTTCCTGCAGATTTAATTTCCATGTCTGTTTACCAGAATTGTTTGACCATTGCATCGTATAGTGACAGTGCAGTGCAAGGTTGAATCGTTCTTGCATTAGGTTAGCTTAGAATAATTGTTTTGATAATTGTAAAAACCCCCAGTGTTTACTTCTGTTTAAAAACAAACGTCCAGCCATTAGGTTCGTTGGGAGATGACCCGAGTCAGTCCTATACTGCATTAGTGTAGTTAGGGGGTTCGGTAAATAATTTGGGGAACGGTATTGCGACAATTTAAAAATCGTTCGATCAGCCCCCCAAACAAGTTATGATGATGTTAAAGTATCTATATGTATATGTTTTGAAAAGAAAAGTCTTTTATGAAATTGTGTATGCTTATGTTAAAGATTATGAATGCTTACGAACTCGTCCTTTATGCATTTTAGATGTTATGAAGTTATGATGTTTAGAGTTAAGTTTAAGAATGTGGTGACTATGTACTTTATGCATGTTTCGAATTTATGATGTCGTGAATGCTTATGGTTAAGTTTAAGAATACTTGTGATTATGTACCTTATGCATGTTTAGGATTGATGTTATTATAAATGTTTATGCTCAAGTTAAAAATGCTTATGATTACGTCCTTTATGCATGTTAGACTCTATGAAGTTATGATGCTTACAGTAGTTTAAGAATACTTGTGATTATGTACCTTATGCATGTTTAGGATTTATGTCATTATAAATGTTTATGCTCAAGTTAAAAATGCTTATGATTATGTCCTTTATGCATGTTAGACTCTATGAAGTTATGATGCTGAGTTTAAAAATACTTGTGATTATGTACCTTATGCATGTTTAGGATTTATGTCATTACAAATGTTTATGCTCAAGTTAAAAATGCTTATGATTATGTCCTTTAAGCATGTTAGATTTTACTAAGTTATGATGCTTATAGTAAGTTAAGAACATTTGGGTTTATGTACTTCCTGCATGTCTAAGATTTATATCATGAATGCTTATGTTTAGATTATGCCCTGCTTGGTTTTAATTATGCTTAGCATGCTGATGTAAACTCTATGCCATGCTTAGGTTTCATTACGTGGTATGTTGTTGATTAGTGTTACTATGGAATACTTAGGCCATTTATGCTAGCATGCTTATGTTTCTAATGGCTTGATGAAGTTCGTGGTTTTTTGTGAGTAGGCAAGAATCTTACTAAGCTATATGCTTATAGTTTATGTTGTCCATATACTGCAGATCAAGGAAACCTGAACTAGAGGAAGTAGCAGGAAGGGCCCAGTGTGTGTGATAGTGGCATGGTGGAGAAAGACCCTATTACTATCTGCTTATATTTATATGCTCAATTAACAACTTAAGACATTGCTTCCGCTTATAAGACTTGTGAATTATTAGCACCATGTTGGATGTTGCTTAGTTATGTTATTGTTCAATTACTTAAGAAAGTTGATATGATAGAACTCACGAATGGATCCTTATGTTGGGCATGTTATGAAATGAGATAAGATATGGTAACATGCTAACTATGAATAAGATAGGTGATGCATGTAGAAAAGAAGGTTTATGCCATGATAACATGCTTAAGTATGATGGTGGAAGGATCCATGTGTGTTATGTTTTAAAAGAAAAAAAAAAGAAAGGGGTAAAAGTAGCGCCGCCCTGAGAGCAGATAAGGGCGGGCGTTACACACTCTACCAACTTTTTAGATATCGACAATACAATTGACCGCACTCCTCCTGACTTACTGTCTTTTCCTTTCCCTTCTAATACTGAGAAAATGTAACTTGTATTTATCATAACACTTGCAATACAATACACGACTTTTTCTACATTGTATTACTTAAAAGAAAAAAACATACATGTTACAATGTTGTATCCATGAAAATAAGGGCGCAAGTGATACACATTCCAGGTTCGTGTTAAAAGCCTCCCTTGAGCATCCTTCAAGTAATAAGCTCCTACTCCCGCTCAACTCTCCACATGGAAGGGTCCTTCCCATTTAGGTCCCAGCTTACCCTTAGACCTCTCAGGTAGCACATTCCTCAGTACTAAGTCTCCCACATGAAAGGCACCACCTTTTTATTATAAGATTTAATCACTTGTGACCTATATCTTTTCGCATTGTATAAAGCATCATCCCTTTTCCCTTGAATCAAATTTAACTCCATGTGCTGAGTCATACTATGGTCATTCAAGGAACAAGTCATTACTGGGGAAAATTTCTGATTTCCATAAATAACCCCGCTCCCATTCCAGCAATAACCATATACCCCTATCCTCCTTTTACCCTCCTACCATAAGAGATTCTCCGAGCAACCACCTCCTTTCTTTCCCTATCCAAATATGATGACTCCTCGGTTTCCCCAATTTAATTCCCTAAACCTCCTCAGTAATAACCTTAATTCTAGGGAACTCATACTTCCCTTCGCCTTCCCCCTCAGTCCCTCTATAAAAGCTAAATTATTTTCCCTCCTTTCTCATCCTTCCATTCCCTCCTTCCATGGCTTCCCCTTCACACCCTATCCTTATAAGCTCTGATACAAACTCCACTACCGATTTAGAAACTCACTCCACCGCAACTCCCCCTCTTCCCCCAGCTGATGTTCTACCGATAACTCCACAACCCCTCTTAGGAGGAGAATTTTTTGTGGATTCTTCTCCCCTTTTGTAAATAAGAATGTTCATATCTGCATTCTCAATCTTTTGTGTCTTCTTCTTATTTATATTTTCAGGAAGTTTATATAAAGAATCATGTATCTGTTGGTGCAATCGACCCAGGTCACGATTGACCAGGACTCGAGTTTGACTTGAGTGATGTTTTGATGTTTCGACAAAAATATATGACAATGTAATTGTCATGGGAAAGTCCATGTCTTGGGTACTTGGCATGGGAAGTCCAAGTGGGACACTTGGCATTTGAGAAAAGTCCAAGCATGAGTCTTGGTAAATGGAAAGTCCAAGCATGGGTCTTGGCAAGGTAAAGTCCAAGTCTTGAGTACTTGGCATGGAAAGTCCAACATGGGTTGGCAAGGAAAGTCCAAGCATGGTCTTGGCATGAGAAGTCCAACATGGGTTGGCAAGGGAAAGTCCAAGGGGTTTGATATTGGCGGCGTAAAGTCCAAGCTGGAGTCTTGGCAGCATAAGTCCAATGGTTGGCGGCGTAAAGTCCAAGCAGAGTCTTAGCTGTTGGGTTATGGGCACCGCGGCGTGTGTGTGTTCGATCATGTTTCATAAACATGAGCACAACGGAAGCAATTAAAAATAATAAATCTATATTTATTACAACACACACAACACACGAATGCATATTACAACAAGTGTAGACATAACCGTAAATTAAAATTTGCAATAAAAGAAATTATCTACGTTATACCTTTCGTATGACGTGTAGCGGGAACGACATCAACCGGAACGATCCTCTTAAGAATCGTCTCTATCCGTATCCACGCCGAGCTCCTCGGGATGACTTCGCTAAGTCACGAGCTTCTTCTTCGTACGGGTTACTAGCCTCGTGTTGAAGACGACGTGATCGAGAGATGATCACGATCCGAATCCAAATTCGGATCCTAAAACGAGTTCTCAAAACTCGCTTCTCCGGAGAGGTATTTGTCAACCGTTTGACGAATCCTTCGTTCCCCACCTCAGAGGATTACCGGAGATCAAATCCCCGGTAAGTTAGCCGCTGTCGGAGCACTCACCGTCGTCCAAACGACGCTCCGACGAGAGGAGGAGAAGCTGTCCAGAAAACTGGACAGCTTGGTGGAGGATATAGGCGCCGGCCAACCAAGGAAAGAAAAGGCTCACCTTGATGCCAAACCTATAGGAGATCACCGGAGGGTCGCCGGAGGTTCACCGGCTGAAGCTTGATCGCCGGCAACAAGTTGGACGGCGGCACAAGAGGTTGGGCGGCGGCACTCTAGGGTTGGCGCCGAAAACCTTCTTCAAGGGGTGGGCGGCAACTCCAAGGGCTAGGGTTTGGATTAGGGCTTAATTATCCATTAAGCCCTCTTTTATAGAGAACTAATTCTCTTAATGGTTAATGAATCATATCCATAAAGCCCGTTAACCCGCTCCATTAAGATAAGTTAAAATAAACCAAACCATGATGGTTTATTTTAAGTTAAAACGAACCGAACCAATCTTTGGTTCATTCGTTTAATATAAACCAAACCCTTTGGTTTATTCTCATCCATTGGATTAGAACCAAACCATTTTGGTCCATCCATTATGTCTTCATAAGACACGGCCCATCCACGCATCCATTGCGACTGAAACAATTTCATGCTCGCTTTATGTTTGGTCCAACCAAACATAGTTTCTCTCGGTCTGAGAATCCCATTCTCAAGCTCGTTTTAAATCCTTTGGATTACACTCGTTGTGCGTGTGACCAAATAGGTTCTCGGTTTATGTTGGCCGTCTATAATTAACCATTAATTATAGAACGATCATGAGTGGCACCTAGTAGTACATCATGATCCCCAATTAACCGAAAAGATCAACGGTTGATCCAGAACTATTTCTGAAACCCTTCAGTAGCTCGAATGAATCGTGCCCCATTCCCTTCACTCATCTTATACCCACTTGGTTCAGGACATGGTCTATTGTGTCAGTCCCCACTAGGCTGACTACGTCACACCTAGCCCAAGTATCATTTCCTCGTCCTACGGATTCTACTTACTCCACATGTATCGAAGAGTACCTTACTCTAAACATGTAATGCTTTGGCCAAAGACTTTAGTAACAATCCGACGAGAGGCCATGGGTATACATCTCCTCGAAGGAGTGGTGAATCCTTTATAGGCTATTCAAACACCTTCGATCACTTCGACTTATACCCAATCATCCCGGGTCCACATCTCCTTAGAGATGTTTGCTTAAGATGTCAAAGCATAAGTCTCCATAATCAAGATGACTTGAATACCGCAAGTCAAAGGAACATCGCACTTAAGCCACAGTAAGAACTTCATTGACATATCTATATATGCAGAGAACCATATGAAGTCTTACGGCTGGTCACTCCAATGAACTAGTTACCATAACTAGCATCCACGATTAACTCCGGACATCACAATGTATCCAGCCAGTGAGAATCAGCTGCTTGGATACACCAAGGAGTATACCTCGTGCTAGTCTCGACAGAATTGATGGTGTCCAAATCCATCAATTCATCGACTAGGGATAATTCCGATACATCACAATTACACATGTAGAGATACTCACTAGTTGTGATCCAATCACAAATTCTCTCATGCTGTGAATCGTATCGTGGACATTCAGTAAATGAGTTTAAGATCCAATCAAATACATTAAACATGTATACTCAAATAGTGAATCTTCATTTATCATATAAATGGTTCATACATAAGGCGATTGCCTTAGGACATCTCTCACATATTACTAACAGACTCCCACTTGGCCTAATGCCAATCGCTACGGTATCCAATACCATAAGCTCTAACATGACCCTCAAACTTACTTTGAGGTAATGCTTTAGTCAAAGGATCCGCTAAGTTCCTTTCAAAGGGAATTTTCTCGATTTGTATTTCGTTCCCTCCGATAATCTCTCGATAAGATGATAGCGGCAAGCACATGTTTGGATCGTTGATGAGACCTTGGCTCTTTGCTGTGCAATTGCTCCATTGTTGTCGCATGAGGCCGGTATTGCTTCAACAATGGCGGAATCACACCAAGTTCATGAGCGAACTTCGATCCAAACCGCTTCCTTTGCTTCGCGCAATATATTCTCGCCTCGGTGGTAGAATCCGCTCTGATCTCTTGTTTGGAACTTTTCCAACTCATCGCGCCCATTCAAGGTGTGAACACGTATCGACCGAGACACGAATCATCCTTGTCACGGAAGCCGCATCCGTATACCGCGTATCACCATGTCCCTTCTCCATATATTAGGAACACATCCTTAGTTCTTCTCAAGTACTTAAGGATCGTCTTAATACCGCCAATGATCCATTCTGGATCGGATTGGTATCCGCCGTGACACTCGAGAGCGCACGATACATCGGGCCTCGTACATAACATAGCATACATGATAGATCCTATTGCGGATGCATAGGGAATCTTACTCATGCAAATCCTCTCGTCTTAAATGCGCGGACACATAGTCTTGAAAGGTGTACCCCATGCCCGATGGGTAGATAACCTTTCTTGGATTCCGACATGCTAAACCTCTTTAGCACTCGGCCTATATATGCAGATCGCGAAAGACCAAACCATTTCGATCTATCTCTATAGATCTTAATCCCAAGGATGTAGGTTGCTTCTCCTGTGTCTTTCATGGAGAATGTCTTGGATAACCAAACCTTAATCGATCAGAAGATTGACACATCGCTTCTATAAGTAATATGTCATCGACATACAATACTAGGAACACGATTTGCACTCCCACTAACCTTCTTGTACACACAAGGTTCGTCTGGATTTTGTGAGAAATCAAACTTTTTGATCGTCTCATCAAAACGGATATTCCAGCTCCTGGATGCTTGCTTCAATCCATAAATGGATCGTCGCAATTTGCATACCTTGGTTTTATCAACCGATGTGAAACCCTCAGGCTGTATCATATACACGTCCTCGAGCAGGTTTCCATTAAGGAAAGCTGTTTTCACATCCATCTGCCATATCTCATAATCATAATGAGCCGCTATGTCCAGGAGCATCCGAATGGATTTAAGCATAGCTACAGGCGAATAGATTTCGTCATAATCAACACCTTGTTTTTGACGATATCCTTTCGCCACCAATCTAGCCTTATAGGTAATCACATTACCATCCATGTCGGTTTTCTTCTTGAAAACCCACTTGCACCCTATAGGCTTTATGCCTTCAGGTGGGTCAACCAAGTTCCAAACTTGGTTTTCGTACATGGAATCCATTTCCGACTTCATGGCACCAAGCCACTTATCCCTTTCTGAACTTGTCAGCACTTCTTCATAACTGGTAGGCTCCTCATCATCAATGAGTAACACGTCGTTCGATTCACTTACGAGAAATCCATATCTCTCAGGAATATTGCGTGTTCTACCAGATCTACGAAGATGTGGTGTTACAATAGGTCCAGTCGATTGCTCATCACTATGAGTTGTCGGCTGTTGTGCTTCACCAGGTATCTCATCAATGTCTATTTGAGTCTCTCGAGCCTCCTCAAGCTCGACGACACTCCCACTATTTTCTTGCAAGAGAAACTCTTTCTCTAGAAACACAGCATGCCTTGAAACAAACACCTTTTGTTCCACAGGATGATAGAATTGGTAACCCCTTGTTTCCTTAGGGTATCCAATAAATAGACATTTATCAGACTTAGCATCCAGTTTTTCTGATACAGTCCGCTTCACATAAGCAGGACAACCCCATATCTTCAAGTAAGATACATGAGGTTTCTTACCATTCCATATCTCATATGGAGTAGTTGAGACTACCTTGGTAGGCATTCTGTTTAACAAGTAAACAACTGTCTGAAATGCATAACCCCAAAAGGACTTGGGAAGAGTCGCATGATTCATCATTGACCTGACCATGTCCAACAAGGTCCGGTTACGCCTCTCAGATACACCATTATGCTGTGGTGTATAGGGCGGAGTCCATTGAGACAATATGCCATTGTCTCTCAGATAATCAAGAAACTCTTGACTTAAGTATTCACCACCTCGATCCGATCGAAGTATTTTAATACTTTTGTCATGTTGTTTCTCTACTTCATTTCTGAATTCTTTGAACCTTTCAAAGGCTTCAGACTTGTGTTTCATCAAGAACACATACCCAAACCGTGAGTGATCATCGGTGAAGGTAATGAAGTAGCTATAGCCTCCTAAAGCTTGAGTTGACATAGGTCCACATACATCGATGTACTAGACCTAGTAACTCTCCCACTCGTTCACCTTTTCCAGTAAAAGGTAACTTAGTCATCTTGCCTTTTAAGCATGATTCGCATGTATCGTATGAATCCAATTCAAACGATTCCAGAATTCCACATCGGTGTAATTCGGACATGCTTTTTGCTTATATGGCCAAGACGACAATGTCACATATAGAGAGTCTATGTGATTATCCTTCGAGCACGTGTTGCTCGCCGATATTGAAAATGTCACTTTGGATACGCCCAACGTATAAATGCCATTACTCAAAGTTCCAATTCCATAAAGTACGCCATTCAAAGTTATATAACAACAATTGTTACTAAACGCGTTAAATGGAAACCATTTCTATTTAAGGAAATAGAAACAATGTTCTTTATTAGAGAAGGAACATAATAGCAATTGTCCAGCCCAAGACTAGTCCACTAGGAGCTTCAAAGAATAAGTTCCGATGGCGGCACAGCAGAACCTTTGCTCCATTGCCAACTCGCAAATTTGACTCCTCCTCGACAAGTCTTCTTCTATTCCTTAGCCAGATGTCATTACATATATGTGAGCTACACCCGATCCAATACCCAAGTGTCTAAGGAAATAGAATGACAATCAATAACGAAGATACTCAAGAGGATGGGGCATCGGATGCCTTCTTCTTCTTCATGGACTCAAGATAAATCTTGCAGCTTTCTTCGCCAAGGGCCTTCCTTGCCACATGATGGCAAGTGCCCTTTGTCCGGGTTCGCCTTCTTTGCCTTTTTCTTTCCTTTCTTCATTCTTTTGCCTTCCTCTTAAACCTTTCTTTGAGGAATCAACTAATGAATCGCTTTCTCCTCATTCTTACTGAAGGCTCCACAGCCTTCAACATATTGAGGAGCTCGAATGGTGGATTCCAATTTGTTCATCCGATAGTTCATCACAAATTGCGAAACTCTTGGGCAAACAATGCAATTAAGTCAATACTTAACTCATGATCCATCACAAAACCGAGGGTAGCTAGCCGATGTACTTCATCTTTGTATTCTGAGCGAACCTTCTTGCATCTTCGTGGTGAAGAGGAGCCTAGAGGAACCTGGATCTCGCTTGCTCATCGAACAACTCATGAAGATGGAAGACCATAGTGTTAGCATCCATATGCTCATGCTGCTTCTGCTGCTCAGGTACCATTGCCGCTAGCATGATGCAACTCGCCAGCTCAGAATCTGCCACATGTTTCTGATAGACCAACATTTGGTCTGGAGTTGCATCGTCCTTAGGACGGTCAGGAAGAGGCTCTTCAAGGACATATGCAAGTTTTTACGCCTTGAGAACAATTCTCAGGTTTCTAAGCCAGTCCAGGAAGTTAGGCCCAGTCAGTTTGTTCGAATCCAAAATAGTGCGCAAATTCAAAGACGTCATGATCAATTTATTGACCTAGAAATACAAAACGAGCATAAATGAGAAAATGATTTTAAAATGCATCAATATACATTTATAAATCCCATTCATTTTTTCGAATTTCAAAAACCCCAAAATCACTTCGGGAGATCGTAGGTCCATCTCCGAATGGGCTGATATCCATCATAGTTATGAACAACCTTGGAGAGAGTCCAACAAGCCATTCATAACTACGACGGTAGGTATCATCTATACCGATTGCATATTCCGTATATGCAACTATCACAATGTGCTATCAACTAATTAAATGTTCACACATACATTGGGTTGTTAACACATTAACAAGTATGCATCATATGCATAACACCCAACTTCACCTCCCTTTACATCGACCTTGGAGAGAGTCCAACAAGCCGATGCTCCAGGTTAAAGCCAACCCATTAATCAGGACATAGTTTTAATATGGTTAGAGCGCATTCAACCAATTAGCCCAGCTTGGAGAGAGTCCAACAACCAAAGCTAACGATTGACCTCTGACTCTTACCATATTAGTATTAAACTATTCCATGGTTTGAACATATTCAGTTCGAGCCGGCTTGAGAGAGTCCAACAACCCAAACAAGAAATGTAACTCTGGTTCTAACCATATTAATGGAAGGTGTAGGCTTTAATATTGATTAAGGGTTTTTATGTCTCATCCTCTTTGCATGCAAATAACTATTATCTACATGGCATGGCATACATGGCATACATCTACATGTCACGACACACATGGCATAATGTTATGCATCTAATGCAATTACATGGCATACAATTATGTCATGTTTATAATTTCCTTATATGTCATAACTATTTATGGAAATAAAATATGTTTAAGATTTGATTCTCCAAATCAAATCATAATTAAATTAAGAAACAAATTTCCAAATCTAATCACATATTTTATTCATGGAATTATTTGATTAAGGAAAATCTATTTAGGAAACCAATTTCCTAAATCATTAAAACTACTTATGGGAATAAAATATTTTAAGATTTGATTTCCCAAATCAAATCATGATTAAATTAGGAAACAAATTTCCAGAATCTAATCAAATATTTTATTTATGGAAAATATAAATTTACATAAATACTTCCAACTTTCCAAAAGTGGAAGATTTCCATAAATACTTCTAGACTTTCCAAAATTGAAAAATTTCCATAAATACTTCTAAATTTCCAAAATTTAGAAAATTTCCTGAAATACATTATGACTATCGCAAAACCATTTTTACGATTATGTCGAAACACAACCTGGGCTCTGATACCACTGTTGGGTTTCCGACACCGCCCAATCATCCCGGGTCCACATCTCCTTAGAGATGTTTGCTTAAGATGTTAAAGCATAAGTCTCCATGATCAAGATGACTTGAATACCGCAAGTCAAAGGAACGTCGCACTTAAGCCACAGTAAGAACTTCATTGACATATCTATATATGCAGAGAACCATATGAAGTCTTACGGCTGGTCACTCCAATGAACTAGTTACCATAACTAGCATCCACGATTAACTCCGGACATCACAATGTCTCCAGCCAGTGAGAATCAGCTGCTTGGATCAACCAAGGAGTATACCTCGTGCTAGTCTCGACAGAATTGATGGTGTCCAAATCCATCAATTCATCGACTAGGGATAATTCCGATACATCACAATTACACATGTAGAGATACTCACTAGTTGTGATCCAATCACAAATTCTCTCATGCTGTGAATCGTATCATGGACATTCAGTAAATGAGTTTAAGATCCAATCAAATACATTAAACATGTATACTCAAATAGTGAATCTTCATTTATCATATAAATGGTTCATACATAAGGCGATTGCCTTAGGACATCTCTCACATATTACTAACATTAGCGGCATAAGTCCAATGTGCCTTGGCGGTGTAGACACCGTTAGCATGACATAGCCGACGGAAGCACCTGAAGGGTAGCGCGATGGATGAATAAATCATGGATGACTTGGAGGGATCCGAGAGGCGTGAGGCTGATGGAGGTGGCTAGAAGGCTTAGGTCTAGGCTAAGGGTGGTCTAGCAAGTATGGGGGAACCATACTTGGGTTAAAACCTCATGTTTGACGACCGAGCCAACTAGGGTTTCGATCATGGGTTATAGCCTAGCAATGACCGCCAGAGTTATGCAGGCCGATCGATGAGCCGAGCAATGATCGATCGTGGTAATCACCGACCGATCGTGCTCGAAAATCGCCACGAATCGGAGTTGAGACTCGACTGGTCGAGTGAGGACTCTATCAGTCAACTGATGGTCACAATCAGTCGACTGATGAAGGTTCCGTTGGACTTATCCAGCGTGGATCTAGCCGTTGTCTCACGACAACAGTGGCATCAGTCGACTGATGGTCCCGATCAGTCGACTGATCGACTTTTTCCAGCACAGGTTGAAGCTATATATGGAGCTCGTGACGGAGGAAAAACTAATCGATTTCTTGGATGTCTTGAGGCGATTTGTTGTTGCAAATCAGGGTCTTCAACCACGATTCAAGCGATCAACAAGCAAGCAATCCAAAGGCATTTGTAAAGTTGTTTTCTTTACTAGTTTTGCATTGTATTATTGTATATTGCTTGTATTTATATCTTATTGTTGTAAGATTACTTGTAAGGGGTTTCTCCACCTCCGACTTGTGTCGAGAAGGAGTATTTGTCATTAGTGAGTGCGTGTGCATCACTAGAGCTCGTAGAGCTCGATCCGTGGAGTAGGAACCGTGCGGTTCCGAACCACGTTATATCGTTGTGTTAGCGTGTTGTGCATTTCGTTATCGTTATTACTTTTCTATTTTTGCTGCGCTAACGAAATTGTAGACACGAACGCGAAAGAATTCCATTGACGCTATTCACCCCCCCTCTAGCCATTCCAATATTTTTAACAAGTGGTATCAGAGCCTGGTGGCTCTTCAACGGATTAACAACCGGGAGCAAGACGCTAGAGGGTGAAGATGGAATTTCAAGACAAGCTTGGATGGGATATCAACACTCCACCTCCATATGATCTAGAAGATTTTCCGACGTGGAGAGCAAGAATGGAAACATTCTTGATGATGAACATAGAGGATTGGTTCATCCTCGTTGAAGGCCTTGAACCCCCTAGGGATAAGAAGGGAAATGTCCTAAAATTGAAAAAGTGGACCCAAGAGCAACGCTAAAAGCTCAAGACCGAAATTAAGGTAACGAAACTTTTGGAAGATTTAATCCCTAATGATGTTTTGTGCAAGCTAGGGGATTACATGTATGCCAAGGGCTATGGAGAAAATTGGCAAGATTCCATGAGGAGAGTTCATCCTCAAGTGAAAGTGAGGAATCGGAAGTTGAGATGGAGTCAACTTCTAGATCGGAGAAAGAAGAAGTAGAAGAGATGGAAGAAGCATCTACTTCTAGGATTGAGGAGG
Organism: Wurfbainia villosa; assembly: GCA_025175895.1. Lineage (NCBI taxonomy): Eukaryota > Viridiplantae > Streptophyta > Magnoliopsida > Zingiberales > Zingiberaceae > Wurfbainia > Wurfbainia villosa. Next base: position 77,081,865 of record CM046001.1, on the reverse strand, counting down.
AGAGACCATCCTCTACACCGGAGCAACCTCAAGAAGAGCCTTCAACATCCGATCAAGATGAGGAAGCTCAAAATTCAACTCCGGCACCTACCACCACCCTAGGTAACTCAAACACTTTATCTTCCAATAAAAATCATATTATGTGTTTTTAGTGTAGGGAATTTGGGCACTATAAGAGCAAGTGCCCAAAGAAGATTAGGAAAGCTCCACCGACACCAAAAGTCAAGGATGCCGGTTCCCCAACACCTAAAGGCAAGGAGCACATCATATGCTTCAAGTGCAACTCAAAGGGACATTATCGGAGTCAATGTCCAAGGGGAAAGAAGAAAGGGCAAGAAAGAGCAACACAAGTAGGGGGAGCCTCCAAGGCAAACCCTAAGGTAAAATTTATTAATGCACCTTCAATTTCTAGGGATAAGAAGCATGCTAGGAATAATTTTAATAGTCTTGCTATTGTGCATGAAAAGCATGCTAGAAATAATAGATATATTTGCCTAGGAGCTAAGAGTGTTCACTTAGGAAATAAGAAGAAATTTGGGACTAATGTCCCTAAAAATATATTACCTAAGGAAAGCATTAAGAAAATAGGAGAACATCTAGGCCTTAATGCTAAGAAATCTAGACATATGCCTAGAAATAAAAATATCTCAAGAGAAAATGAAAAATCAAAAATTGAGATATTAGAAAAGGAAAATCAAGCCTTGAGATCAAGGCTTGAAAAACTTGAAAAGACCCTTAAGGTTATGCAAAATCAAATGCAAGGGTCAATTAGTCAAACTTCTAGGTCCAAAAGTCAAAGTCAACACCTAGGACCTAAGAGTCAAAAGTCAACCAAGGACAAACAAGGTTTGAGTCACAAACCTAAGCCTAAGGTGGCTTACCATAGTGTTCCATTTGATTATGGAACACAAACTAGGTCTAGGAAGACTAAGGTCAATAGGGAATTCATCCCTAGAGTTGACCAAGGGTTGTGCCTAGTGGCTAAGGTTTCTAGGAAACCTAGGGTGGCCACTAAGAAGGTTGCAAGGGGAGTTACCCCTAGAGTCAACCTAGGTAAGACCCAAATGACCAAGGCTAATAAGCCTAGGAGGGTCATTAGGAAGGTATCTAGGGAGGTTATCCCTAAGGAATACCTAATTAACCCTAGGAGCTCAAATCGGTTTTGGGTTCCTAAGAGCGTGATTGATTCACGCTAGATGGGTTAGGGTGTGCCAACCTTGATTGGATGGGTAGTTAACTCAACCATTGTAAAGGTGGCACTTTAGAATATTTTCAAGGTTATGGTTACCTTGAAAATACATTTGAGCCTTAATCCTAAAAGTTTTAGGATGTGCCAATATTACTTGAGAAGTTTGATAAAATGATCAAAATTGGCACAATTTAGGTTTAGAGGTTAGTGTGTCATTTTGGGTTTTTGGCACACTTGGGAGAAAAATAGAAATATGGCAAAATATAATTAATTATATGAAATGACAATTAATATTAAAATTTAGGTATTGCTATACCTATATATTTTATATGCCATGCTTTGTTTGCCATATAACATGCCATGACATCATGCTTATTTTTAATCATTCTATATGCCATGTACATGTTTAGGATTAAGGATTAAATGTCATGTGTTTTTAGATTTCATATTATGCCATGACATCATGATTATGAGCATGTGTTTATCTATATCATCTCTAATGCCATAATCACTCATGCATTTAAGATAATTTGATTGAAATTGATTTAAGGACAATGGCATGACTTGGAGTCCCATTTATAAGGGAATCAAGTAGGGTTGCCTTAGAAAAATGCATGAAACCCTAGATTAAATGAACCAAAACCCACATCTCACATCCAATTGACATGTATGTATATTTATACACCCTAGATACATGTGAGATGCTAGGATATGAGTTAAGTTCAAGGTGCATAGTGTTTGCATCTAGATGAACTAAAACTCATCTAATTTTATTTGTGGATCATTGGGAAAGCTTGTGTACAAGTCATGTGCATAGAGCCCAAGGAATATGATCCAAAATAAGGTTTTGAAAACATTTTAAAATCATTTTGAAAAACCTTGGTGAAGTCTATCTTTTGATAGCAATCACCATTGATGGGATTGATACAAAGTGAGCTTAAACTTTAAAGTTTTTAGTCACTTTTGGATTTTGTATCAATTTCTCTATTTTATGGGTAAAATATTTTTCAAACATTTTTCACCCATTGTATGTGTCATAAGTATTATACGTATGAACTTTCAGGATTTTTCGATAAACATATAATTATTTATGAATTTCCAAAACTCGACTCGATAATCAAATTTTTTTATCACCGATCGCCTCGAGTGGCAATCGATCGATGAGTGTGGCAATGATCGTAGCCGATGTAGTCAACTGCTAAGGTTGATTTCGGGAAAACTAGGTTTGGTTAGCCCGTGTTCAGCCATGGTAAAGGTCCCTAATCACTCCTAACCCTAGGATATGCTTTGGGAAGCATTATAAAGGGTGAAAATCCATTGGATATGAATTAGGAGAGTTGTTTAGGGTTTGTATCAATGTTAAGGTGTTGGAAAGTTCAATGTTGAATTTCTAACCTTAATTTTGATGGTTTAGAGTTCCTATTGGCTTAGGGACTGCCCAAGGACATTGTTGGTGCAATGGTCAAGGGGGAGCAAGCCTTTAGGGGGAGGTATCCATCTTGGGATGATGGATGTGTTTTTCTCCTTGAAGAGTAGAAGTTATTGGGAGAATATGACATCAATTGGGAAATTTATGGGACTTTTGAGAGACCCAATTTGGAAATTGGGAGAGCAAATGGGATTATCTCTCTTGAGTGATATTGGACTTATCATTAGGAAGATGGTAGGCATCCTAAGTATTTTTGGACCAAGGGGGAGATTGTAAGATCTCATTGGGACATGAGACATTGACCCTCTTAGGGAGAAAACCTTTTTGATGTTAGTCAAAATGGGGGAGAATATTTGGGGGAGAACATTTGGAGAGTATTTACCAATTTGGGATAATTGGTAAAGGATTTGAGTTAGTGTTCTAACTCAATCACTTGTTTGGTTTTTGTCGAACATCAAAAAGGGGGAGATTGTTGGTATAATCGGCCCAGGTCACGATTGACCAGGACTCGAGTTTGACTCGAGTGATGTTTTGATGTTTCGACAAAAACATATGACAATGTAATTGTCATGGGAAAGTCCAAGTCTTGGGTACTTGGCATGGGAAGTCCAAGTGGGACACTTGGCATTTGAGAAAAGTCCAAGCATGAGTCTTGGTAAATGGAAAGTCCAAGCATGGGTCTTGGCAAGGTAAAGTCCAAGTCTTGAGTACTTGGCATGGAAAGTCCAACATGGGTTGGCTAGGAAAGTCCAAGCATGGTCTTGGCATGAGAAGTCCAACATGGGTTGGCAAGGGAAAGTCCAAGGGGTTTGATATTGGTGGCGTAAAGTCCAAGCTAGAGTCTTGGCAGCATAAGTCCAATGGTTGGCGGCGTAAAGTCCAAGCAGAGTCTTGGCGGCGTAAGTCCAATGTGCCTTGGCGGTGTAGACACCGTTAGCATGACATAGCCGACGGAAGCACCTGAAGGCTAGCGCGATGGATGAACAAGTCATGGATGACTTGGAGGGATCCGAGAGGTGTGAGGCTGTTGGAGGTGGCTAGAAGGCTTAGGTCTAGGCTAAGGGTGGTCTAGCAAGTATGGGGGAACCATACTTGGGTTAAAACCTCATGTTTGAGGTGTGCCAGTCGACTGGTGTCATGTGGCAGTCGACTGGACCGAGTCAACTAGGGTTTGACTGCGGGTTATGGCCTAGCGATCATCGCCAGTTGTGCAATGATCGATGGCTCGAGCAATGATCGGGTGCTCGAGAAATCGGCCACGTATCGGAGTCGAGACTCATCGGTCGAGTAGGACTCTATCATCGGTCGATCGATGGTCACAATCACCGGATGAAGGTTCCGTTAGACTTATCCAGCGTGGATCTAGCCGTTGTCTCACGACAACAGTGGCATCAGTCGACTGATGGTCCCGATCAATCGACTGATAGACTTTTTCCAGCACAGGTTGAAGCTATATATGGAGCTTGTGATGGAGGAAAAACTAATCGATTTCTTGGACGTCTTGAGGTGATTTGCTATTGCAAATCAGGGTCTTCAACCACGAATCAAGCGATCAACAAGCAAGCAATCCAAAGGCATTTGTAAAGTTGTTTTCTTTACTAGTTTTGCATTGTATTATTGTATATTGCTTGTATTTATATCTTATTGTTGTAAGATTACTTGTAAGGGGTTTCTCCACCTCCGACTTGTGTCGAGAAGGAGTATTTGTCATTAGTGAGTGCGTGTGCATCACTAGAGCTCGTAGAGCTCGATCCGTGGAGTAGGAACCGTGCGGTTCCGAACCACGTTATATCGTTGTGTTAACGTGTTGTGCATTTCGTTATCATTATTACTTTTCTATTTCCGCTGCGCTAACGAAATTGTAGACACGAACGCGAAAGAATTCCATTGACGCTATTCACCCCCCTCTAGCCATTCCAATATTTTTAATAGTATCCTTCTCATATGCATACTAAATGTTACGAATGAAAAAGAAATATCCAGTAATGAAGATATAAAAACACCCTCACGGGATATCAGAATCATGCCACTGATCATATAAATCCAACTATGGAATACTTTTAGCTCATCTGCAAACAACTCAGAATATCCATAAGAACAAGTAACCATGAATATCCCTAAGTCACTAATTAAGCAGGCTGATATATTTGAAAAAATATAACACCTTTTCCCAGCAAAATGGTAAAACTCAGGGGTCAACCATATACCCTATTCTAAAATATCACGGGAACTAAGGAGAAACTATCATTAACAACGACTGCTTCAAGGATACCACGAAATGCCTTTGGTACCATCTTTTAATCAAAGAAACCCTTCCTTGCAAAAATTATACTCAGTACTCTTCTTCTGGATGATGCATACCATATCCTCATATTAACTAAATTTCTAAAAAGACTTATCCATGAATTTTCCCTTTTACCCCGTCATGATAGAATCCACATAACATCTTCGAGAAATTTGCTGATCACTTTTAACTTCTCCTACTTCATTTCCGATAGGAAATTTAATTTTCTGATGATAAGGAGAAGCTACAACCTATAAACTACTTAGAATAGGTGGGCCTAAAATAACATTGTAAGAAGGCATATCAACTACTATAAAATTAATAAGAACTGTTCTTTTCCTTGGCTCTTCTATTAAAGATAAAGGTAATTTTATTTGGCTCATTGGTTGCACCTCATGACCAGATAACCCAAATAAAGAAGTGCCGACCGGCTATAAATCAGTGATATTAACTCCCATTTGCTCTAAGCCTGACCAATACAGAATATTCACTGAACTGCCCGGGTCTACAAAAACTCTTCCCACATCAAAATTGGCAATAAGAGCTCGGATGACTAAGGCATCAATATGAGGGGTCATTACCCCCTCTAAATCATCAGAATCAAAGTCTAACATGGGTCCTCTTGTCCTAGGAAGAGTGGTAACAATTGCACATTCTTCTCTGCTATGTCTCTTCCGCGCTCTATTAGAGTCTCCAATAGTAGAATCACCAGAAATCATATTAATAGAACCCCTCAAAGGAGGCTAATTATTAGGCATTGCCTGGTCAGGGGATATCTCCCTTATCTGAGTAGGTTGTACAGGATAGTTTATAAGAGGTATCCCCGGATTTCTTCTACTATAATTTCTTCCTCTAAAACTCCGCTGATAAGGAGCAGGATTCATAATCAGATTTCTAACATGGGGATGAGCCCCTATAATTTTCTGCAACTCAAAGTCTAACTACTGACAATTCTGAGTATTATGGCCATACTCCTGATGATAAACACAGAAAGTAGGAGTCGATAATCTCCTAGGCCCTCTGTTAGCTCCAAAGGGTCTTCTAAATAACTGATGTTCCATACAAATATTCATAGATCTCTCTTAGAAATCTGTAACTGAGGAGCATACAGAGATCTGTCCTCTGAAGATCGGACAAGTCTTACCCATTCAATCCTTCTTTCTAGCATATCTACTATTCTGAAATCCCGAGAAGTTTGTCAAGAATTCTGAGCATCTTCAAGATTAATAAACTTCTCTGCTCGTGATAACAGATCATCGAAATTGGAAGGAGACCTCTTAGCTAAAGATTTAAAGAAATCCCCTTCTCTTAGTCCCTGAGTAAAGGCTCCCACCATCATACTAGATTTCATGGTGGGAATTTCTTGTGTAGATTGTGTGAATTGCTACACATATTATCACAAACTCTCATGCTCCCTCTGCTTAAGATCAAAAAGACTTAGCGGTTGAGGCAAACATTTTTTAGAACTAGAAAAATTTCTTAAAAATAATGCTGAAAAATCCCAGAATGATGCAATACTACATGGCTTCAAATCACTTAACCATTGCTGTGTCTTTCCCACTAATGTAGTAAGGAACACTCGACACTTAACCCCATCGATATAGCAGTACAATAGGGCAAAATTCTTAAATATGCTTAAATGATCCTTCGGATTGGAAGAACCATTGTATTCAGGCATATGAGGCATTTGGAAATGTTGGGGCAACTCTTCATTCAATATATCCTCAATAAAGGGATTTAATTCTTCTATCTTTACAATAGTACCTACAAAAGGAGCATCCTTCTCAGGTTTCTTACTCTCGAGGGGAGCAACACACTTCTCTTTCCCCTTTGCTTGCATACATACACGCGAGGAACCTTTCTTCGGTAGAGAAATTCTAACTACCTCTTCTTCAGAATCATCGTTAGACACATCATCCTCTTTAATCTTCTTTGGGGTGGCCATCTGTGACATCTGATCCATCATCTCGGCCATTATTTTCATAAGATCCTCCTTATACAAGGGCTTGCGATGCCTTTTGCTGGTGACTCCCTTGGAAGTACTGGAGACAGATTTCTCCTCCTCCCCTGTCCCCTTCAACATCCTTCTAGTGTTCACCATCATGACTTTTTGTTAAGTTTCCCATAGACGGTGCCAATTTGATGGTGTTCACTTCTCCGGCTTGCCAAGATCTCCCTCCCCTTTCTTGTGGATCGCCGGATCTATCACCAAAGAGAATTAAAAAATGAGAGAAAGAGATATCTTCTTCTTGAATCACCTCAGATCTTGGGAGTAAGGCTAGATCTGCCACTTTAAGAAGGAAGGTTAGAAGTAGGTTGGCTTCCCAGCATGACCACTCTGATGCTCAAGTCAATAAAAGTATGGAGAGAATAACAATGTAGAAAGAATGAAGAAGAAGAGAAGAAGATCTTTAAGGTACCAAATAGCGAAGAAACAACCATCCCCTACTTCTTTCAACCCCTGCCCCTTTTATAAATGGTTTGCCTCGCCACCCCCTTGGGGTGAATTTACTTTAATGCCTTTTCCAAGCTATCCCCTGTAACCATTTTTCCCACTTTAATTCAAAATATCTCCTTTAAATGCCTTATACACCGTATGCTTTCCTATCATGTATTAATTAAACAAAATACAGAAACAAATGATTAAATATATTAAACTAATCATCTTCAACCTTCTCCTACCACTTCCCATACTCCGACAAACCCTTTCTATTGGATAAAGAAAATGTCACTAGAGGGGGGGGGGGTGAATAGCGAGCGTAAAACTTTTCATCTTTTCGTTCATTCGATTAAAAATAAAGAGATACACAGCGGAAAAATAAATAAGACAAATTTATTTTTATTTGGTTTACAATCCAGTGATTGCTACTCCAAGGTCCCGCAATCCTTGACCGCGTACGAAGGGTCAATCAACTAAAGAGTCTCCTCCTCATTGGAGGTAGGAGACAACAATCACAAAAACCGAGAGACACAAACTCGAGGATGAGGCAACAAGCCTACCTCACCTCGTTACGATGAAAACTCTAATTACAAATTAAACAAACTAATACTACCGATGTGTAGGTAAAATTTGGATTGTGACATTCACAATATTGCGAGCAAATACTTTGCACAACTGCAGCGAAAACAAAATATAAACTGGATCCCTCCAGAGATCCATACAAAACATATATATCATTTTCTTTAATCTAGATCTTATCTAGAAGAAGAAATACCTTCAATGTGAGCCCTTTGCAATCCCACTAATCCAAACGCAGTCGGATCTCAATACGGTAAGGACAACTGTATCTCTAAGGTATCCACATGAACCGTATCTTGGAGATGGAGATAACACCTTTGGTTGTGTTAGCAACCAAAACCAAGGCTCTCCACAAAAGAGGAAGAAGGGAAAATAGGGATGCAAGGTACACAATGGGATGCAAGCATACAAAATTGAGATCTCATCTCCACGTTAAGGAGATTTCTCAAATCACCTTTATCATGCATTAATTCACATTTACATGAATTAACCCATTTGCATGTAATAAATTACATCTGCATGCATTAACCCCATTTGCATGCAACATTGGAAGGCTTTTGACATCCCACAACGTTAAGGAGCCTTTTGGAATTCCATTTCATGCAAGATTAATCACAAAAGAGACTCCTCCTCGTTGGAGGTAGGAGACAACAATCACAAAAACCGAGAAATACAAACTCGAGGATGAGGCAACAAGCCTACCTCACTTCGTTATGAAGAAAACTCCAATTACAAATTAAACAAACTAATACTACCGACGTGTAGGGAAAATCCGGATTGTGACATTCACAATATTGTGAGGGAATACTTTGCACAACTATAGCAGAAACAAAATATAAATCGGATCCCTCCAGAGATCCATGCAAAACATATAAATCATTTCTTTAATCTAGATCTTATTTAGAAGAAGAAATACCTTCGATGCGAGCCCTTTGCAATCCCGCTAATCCAAACGCAGTCGGATCTCGATATGGTAAGGACAACCGTATCTCTAAGGTATCCACACGAACCGTATCTTGGAGATGGAGATAACACCTTTGGTTGTGTTAGCAACCAAAACCAAGGCTCTCCACAAAAGAGGAAGAAGGGAAAATAGGGATGCAAGGTACACAATGGGATGCAAGCATACAAAATTGAGATCTCATCTCCACGTTAAGGAGATTTCTCAAATCACCTTTATCATGCATTAATCCACATTTACATGAATTAACCTATTTTCATGTAATAAATTACATTTGCATGCATTAACCCCATTTGCATGCAACATTGGAAGGCTTTTGACATCCCACAACGTTAAGGAGCCTTTTGGAATTCCATTTCATGCAAGATTAATCATGCAATGTTAAGGAGATTTCTCAAATCTCATTTGCATGCATTAAATCTCATTTGCATGTAATAACTCCTATTTGCATGCATGATTAATCATCATTAATCATGATAACCTTCTTAAATTGATTTCACTTGAGTTTAACTCAAGTTAAACCAATTTGAGTCCAACTCAAGTTTGGCCAAGCAATGAGTCTAACTCATTCTAGTCCATTCAATTAACTAATGGTTCATTTAGTCAAACTAAGATGAATACTTCTCCAAAATATGTTCTTTGTGTGTGACCCTATAGGCTCTCATAGCATTGATAATGTATCTAAAATCATTTTAGATACATAAGCAATGAGCGACATCTAGTAATACATCATTGCTACCCAAGATACAAGAAAATCGAGATCCGACAACCTTTCCGTGACTATTATCATGTATGACGGTGTCCTTCTATCATTGATATCTTAGATCGATCAATGAGGCATAGACCATGTCATCCCCTTATCAACCTTTATGTTTCTTGATCCCCAAGTAGACTCACTCAAACAAATGAGCTCAATATCTCATATTGACTCTTTTGAGCATGGTCATACATTTCGTGGTCATACTCTATCAAGAGGCCAAAGATATCACTCTCGTCATATGGATGAGATAGATCCCATCTACATCACTCACATCTCTCCGCATAATTTGTTACATACCCAGCAATCATCGTTATAGTGCACTCTGTTACGAGTGACATTAGACGATACCAAAGTACATAACTCCTTATGTAGGGAACCATAGTGACTTCAGGTCTAAGGACTATTCATACCAATAGTCACATGAGAAAGTATATGAAACTCATATAACGATCCATGACACTTTCTCATGGCGGGTCAATTTAGTACATATATTCTCCAATATATATACCCATGTGTCAATGTGATATCACATATCCATGACTTGTGAGATCAAGTCATCCATTGGCCTACATACTAGTCTCAATGTATCAATATGTCCTTTTGTTTATTAATACAATACTTGACTAGGAATGTTTAAGTATAGTATTCTCTACAGCTTCTCATAATCAATTCTACCAATTGATATACTGTAGATTAGAACCTACTATTCATGGGCATTATTATATTTATTTGGCACACGCATAAAGTAAATATAATAATCAATTTTTGCCTGTTATTAATGAAATATGATACATATGATTCCTAATCAATCATCTCATGATAGTCACTAAGGGCTAACACTAACATGATGAATATGAATCAGAGATGAAGAGCTTCGGTGTGTTAGCATCGTAGTGTCGTCATCGAAGCGTAGCATTGTTGGAGCACTTGGGAGCAAATAATTGATGAAGTAAAGTTTGAGTCCTCCCCTCCTTTTATAGACTTGTGTCTTGGAATAAGTCTAGATCCAGATCCTCAATTTGTGGAACTTATCATGAGGTAGCACCTATCTTATTGCGAAGTGGTGGCGTCAAACGTTATTCTTTTTGACCTAGCGCACAAGGCTGATTTGTCGCCATCAGTCGACTAATATACTTCATCAGTCGACAGCCATCAGTCGACTGCCAATATCCAACAGTCGACTGCCATCCTGGTCACTTCCCTGCAATAAGGAGTTAGCATGGAAAATTATAAATACGATGGTTTCTTACTATCCAATCTCGACCTAGACCTTCCACTGGAAGTCTTAGTCGGATCGCTGCCTACGATCATCCCTGTACAGAGGACACGACCTTACCACTACTTCACACTCGTGCTTACCTTTGGTCCTTTATGACCTGATGCTTTGCTTCCGGTCTTCCACCTAGGTTCTTCGACTCCCACGAAGTTCTCCTAGTGCTGCCCGACCATCACAGTTTCTCGACTCGAGATTCTCCGAGTGTCACTGACCTTCAACTTAGCTTAAACACTTCCTGCACACTTAGTTCAGCTCATGAGATAACAATAAGACCTTAACTTTGAGTCTTTGCCATAATCAAAACCTAGGTTCGATTATCTGGTACCCCTGCACCAACACTTTCCTCCTTATTTCGTCATATTCAGAAAAAACCCCAAAACCCATAAGTGGCTCAGGAAATGAACATACTGCTTAGATAATGCTCACACTGCATGGGAAATAAACATACTACTCGAAAAATGAACACACTACCCGGGGAATAAGCATACTGCTCAGGAAATGAACACACTACTCGGGGAGTAAACATATTGCTCGAGAAACACACTGACCGTTCTGCTAGCACCATACTTATTCATTGAACAATACTTCCCTACTCACTCTTACTGTGATTGGGAATCATATATACTACTCGAGAAAAACATATACTTCTTGGGAAAAGAACATACTGCTCGGGGAGTAAACATACTGCTCGGGAAACACACTAATTGCTCTGCTAACACCATACTTATTTATTGAACAATGCTACCCTGCTCACTCTTATTGCGATCGAGAATCATACACACTTCTCAGGAAACACATATACTGCTCTAGAAAAGTACTTATTGCCTGAAAAATAAAAATACTACTTGAGAAACACACGAACTGCTCGAGATTTCACATAGACTGCTCGGGAAAAGCTTAATCTTGATTAGAAAAAACCTCGACCCCATAAAAATTGTTTCAAATGGATGTCAAGTCAGCATTTCTAAATGGATTTATCAAAGAGGAAGTCTATGTTAGCCAACCACTAGGATTTGAAAGCTTAGACCAACCTAATCATGTACTTAAACTTAGAAAAGCCTTATATGGATTAAAGCAAGCACCTAGAGCTTGGTATGAAAGGCTATCAATCTATCTTAAGTCTAAAAGATTCAATCAAGGATTAGTTAACCCAACTCTATTTGTAAAAACATAGGAAAAGAAATTTGTATAGCACAAATCTACGTAGATGATATAATCTTTGAAACAACCAACACAACACTTTTAAATGAGTTGATTTCACTAATGGCAAGTGAGTTTGAAATGAGCTTAGTAGGTGAACTTATCTTCTTAGGATTACAAATAAAACAAACTAGAGAAGGAATTTACATGCATCAATGTAAATATGCTAAGGAATTATTTAGTAAATTTGGGATGCAAAATGCTAAATAAATTAGTACACCTATGGCAACCAACGTAAACATCAGAGAAGACTTAGAGGGAAAAACTATAGATTTAAAATACTATATAGGAGTGAAATAGGTAACCTCCTTTACTTAATTGCAAGTCGACTTGATATACTCTTTGCAGTAAGTATGTGTGCAAGATTTCAGGCTTGTGCCAAAGAATCACACATAACCTTAGTTAAATGAATCTTTAGATACTTAAAATGAACACAAAATGTAGGAATCTGGTACCCTAGGACAAGTGAGTTTGAACTAATTGGCTTCGATAGGAAGAGTACAAGTGGTTGTTGCCAACTCCTAGGATCGAGTCTAGTCAGCTGGTGTAGTAGAAAACAATATTGTGTTGCTTTGTCTACTATAGAGGTCGAATACGTAACCATTGGTGAGTGTGTAGCTCAACTTCTTTGGATGAAGCACACTCTAAAAGACTTCCAATTAAATTTTAGTAATACTAAAATTTTAATTGATAATATTAGCTCGATTAACTTAACTAAAAATCCTATATATCATTCTAGAACTAAACACATAGAAGTAAAACACCATTTCATAAGAGAACATGCAGTTAATGGGAATATAAAACTTGAATACGTAGAATGAAAATCGAACCTAGTGGATGTCTTTACTAAACCATTACCTGAAGTAGAGTTCAATCTTCTTAGACGAAGATTAGGAATGTGCATAGTAGAGTAGGACCTATTGTTTACTTATTATCTATCTTTTTTTGTGTTACATGGAACTAGATTAGGACTTACCTTAGAAAGCATGAACCTATAGTTTTAAGGAGCCAACACATTTCACAACACATAGGTTAAATGTGATTGTGTACTGAGCCACGTAGATGGGCTCGAGATGTTAGGACCTTACTTCTGATTCCAGATGTAGAACAAGTGCATCAACATGAATCATGGAGTATAATATTTCAAAATAACCAACTCTAATCAACACTTATTGATCATCTTATATCAATTGAGTCAAATAGAGTTGTACATTCTTATTAGATGAGTTGTGTTGAAACTATTATTTTATAAAAAAGGGGACATGCTTGGACTCATTTCTTCTAGCATTTGATTTAATAATGCTCTTTTGAAATTTTTTTGTATATATGTTTAACATATTAACTTTAAGAATGCACCCCTCCCATAGAATCATTTTTTGAATTATGACAAAAGGGGGAGGAAAGGTTAAAGTTAAGGGGGAGAAAAGGTTAATGTAAGGGGGAGAAAAGGTTAACTTTTTTTTCCTGAAAAATTCACTTACCTTAGTTTTTCAAAACTCACCTAGGGTTGAGGAGGAGGCTTTGAAAAACAAGTTGTTTAATGCTCACTATTTCCTTAACTTTGAATTGGCTTGCCATAGATAAAAAAAGGAGGAGATTGTTGGTGTAGGGGCACCAGATAATCGAACCTAGGTTTTGATAATGGTAAAATTCAAAGTTAAGCCATTCTTGTTATCTCATATGTTGTGTTGAGTGTGCAAGTAATGTATTAAGCTTTGCTAAGGTTAACAATGCCAAGAGAATCTTAGGACGTGAAACCTCGATGATCGGGTGATATCAGGAGATCCTCTGGGAGTCAAGGAACCTCGGTGGTGACAAGAAACTAAGTGACAGGTCAGAAGGACTAAAGGTAAGCTCCGAGGGTGGAGTGATGGTAAGGACATGTCTATCGGTGCAGGGGCACTAGTTAATTGAACCTTGGTTTTCATAATGGAAAAAATTCAAAGTTAGCTATTTTGTTATCTCATATGCTATGTTAAGTGTGCAGGAAGTGTTTAAGCTAAGCTGAAAGTCAGCAACACCCGGAGAATCTTGAAACAAGAAACCGTGGTGGTCGGGCAACACCGGGAGAACCTCATGGAGTCGAGGAACCTAGGTGGAAGATTGAAAGTTAAGTGATAGGTCAGGAGGACCAATGGTAAGCTTCAGGTGTGGAGTGGTGGTAAGGACACGTCCTTGGTTATTAGAGAACAAACCTAGGTGTCGATCCAACCAAGGCTTCCAGAGCAATGCCGAAGTTGAGGACGGACAGTCAAAGGACTGTCACACTGCATGACATTATGCATCTCTTATGCTAACCTTGTGTTGTAGGAATTCTCAAGTGCAGCAGTCGACGGGAGGTGTCAGTAGTCGATTGAAGGCAGTCGACTGCCCAAAGGATTAGTCGACTGATGTCGACGAATCAACCTAGTGCATAAGGTCAAAGAGATAGAGATTGATGTCGCCACCTCAAGATAAGATCCACGAGTTTTGGATCTAGATCGGGACATATTCCAAGGCGACAATCTATAAAAGGAGGAGAGGACTCAAACCCATCAATCAATCAATGAACTCCTAAGTGCATCAACTCTCCGCAATCCTTTGTGCTATAATGCTACTCCGACTGTGCATCCGCTACAAGTTATTTGTCGGTATCTTTTACTTCTTAATTATTATTTGCAAAGAGGAGAGGTAAGGTTGTTACCTCTTCCTCTACATCATTGTATTTAGTTGTCTCTTACCTCCAACGAGGAAGAGATTTTTAGTACTTTTCCCTTCGGAAGTTATCAAGGATTGCAGGACCTTGGATTAGCAGTCGGTGGGTTGTGAACCAAGTAAAAAAATACTTGTTTTTTAGTTTTTCATTGTGTACTTTATTTTAATCGATGAAAAGAAAAGTTCTACGATCACTATTCACCCCTTCTAGCGATTATCTCGATCCAACAATTGGTATCAGAGTGGGGCCACTCAGATTCGGTGCAACCATCGATCGAGCATTTTTATTTTTATTTTTATTTTTAATTATCTCCTGCACTACTAATCCAAGACCAAGTCTTGGGAATTTTTGTTTTATTTTTTTTAAGTATTGGAAGATTGTTGACCGAGCTAACCATGGAAGATCATCCCACAAGGCATAAAGGTAACAATGTAAATTTAAAATTTAAATTGTATATTATTTGCTTCAAGTGCATGGAGAGAGGACACTATAAAAATAAGTGTCCTACTTGTAAGACTCGAACGACACAATCGGCGGCAAAGGAGACACCATTGCTAGGAGTCCGGAAGAACAAGGAGAACATCATGTGCTTCAGGTGTGGAAGATTCGGTCACTATAAGAATCGGTGTCTAGAGAAAAAGGTTAGTAAAATTAATAATTTTGAAAAATTGAGTTTTAGAATACTTGATAATTTAGATAAATTATGCATTAAAGCTAGTAAATTAGTTAATCGTTGTCAATTAATTAATACAATTAATAATTCAACTAATAAAAAATTAATTAATTCAGATTTAATTAGTTTAAATAATAATAGTAACAATATCATGGAAGAAAATGATCAAATTAATCTAACATTTGATAAAATTAACCAAGAGCTTAATCAAATTTCTAGTTTGATCAACATAGATCTAGATCAAGTCAAGGATAAAACCAACCTAAGATCTAATCAGAATAATCAAATCCTAGATCAGAATAATCAAAACTTAGGACAGAATCATCAAATGCTAGATCTGATTAATCTAGATAATTCAGAATTAAAAAAATTCTGTTTTGAAAATTTCAACCATAAAAATTTCGAAATTAAACTTTAAAAATTCCAAAGATAATCTAAATAATTATAAAAATTATAATAATTCTACCTTTAAAAATTCTAACAATCTTAACTTAAAAAATTCTAATAATTCTTTTAATAATTTTACCATTAAAAATTCTAATAATCTTATCTTAAAAAGTTCTAATAATAATTCTACCTTTAAAAATTCTAACAATCTTAGCTTGAAAGATTCTATTGTTAAAAAGTCTAAAAATCTTATCTTAAAAAATTCTAATAATAATTTTACTTTTAAAAATTCTAATAATAATTCTACTTTTAAAAAATATAATAATCCTATTAAAACTATTTTAAATTCAAAATTTAACTTAATTCAAAATTAAAAATTAAAAAATCAAATTAATAAAATTAATTATAATAGAGTACCATTTGATTATATAAAAATTAATAATTTAACAATTAAACCTTCAACTTTTAGAAATTCAATAAATAAAAATCTACCTAAGAAGCAATCATTTCTTTGAATTGATTGAACATAACATGCTCATGCATACATATTATTTTAATTAATTACCATGCTTATTTTTGTCATATCATAGATACTAGTCTTAAATTAAATCTCATAGAATGGTTATATAGGAAATGGTTAATAAACCTTGATAACATAGTATCAGGACACGGTGAGATGATAGTACATTAGGGAAACGAAGTCTCGTGTATCCGAGTAAGATAAGGAGTATCTAGCTTGGTTCACTTGGCTAAGTGGAATTAGCTGAAGCTACCTCACCTCATCCTAGACTAGTTAGACCAGGACATAATCCTAAGTGAATTAAATGCACAATTTCTTAAGATTGGCTTTGTCTAAAGAAGTGGTCGTTGTTCTGATCAAAGAAGGCCTCTGTGCCTTGCCACGACCTGGAAGCCATTTTTTGAAATGTTCACTTAATTAATTAAAGGTTAAATTTGAATCTAACCCAAGGTTAATTAATTTTCAAATCATTAACATTAAATAAGTAAAATTAAATTCATCTCACAACACCTATAAGGATATATGAGAGATGTTGATGCACATGAACGCGACATCAAATCTCGTGATGGAGACCATCGAAGACTCGAAGTGCACGCTCGCGCTCAACGCCCACAAGTGCACGAATGTTGTCAAGTAATAAAAAGATTATCGATCCCATAGGGACTGAGATTCGAGTACTAATTTGTTCAGTGGATATTATTGTTTGGGACTAGACTCTAAGAGTTGCGATTAGAAGGGTTGTCAGTGGTCCTAACTCTAGTACAGTGTCACACGAAGGAAGAGAAGGGTCACTATGAGTCTTTAGATGGATTCTACGATTTTGGTTTCGTTTGTGTGTTGCAGAACACGTTGTCAATTGGGTTTTGTCTAGGTTTCTAGCTACGATTTTGTGGTAAGGCCATCATACACTCCTCTGATGAGCCTTCACATCTATCGGGAGCTACCTCTGCCATACCAGGTCAACCCCTGGCTTTAGGATGGGATAGTTGGTACGAGGATGCCGAATCGATCCCTGCGATGAGTCAAAAATGAGGCATGTTTCCTACTCTATCGCATCGTTCTACCCACAATTACTGACGATGAGGCCAACCCTTAGGTTCCTCTTTAATTCCTCTAAATCTTTGATACGAGAGTTGTCACCCCTCGTATCGACTAAGCACAGTGACTAGAAAACCAAAACAATAGTCATAGGTCTAAACCAAACACCAATTGCAAATATAAATTCAAGAACGAAAAGATATTTGAATCAACATGTTCCGACTCAACACAAACTACTCCCTAATCCTAGAATCGAAGAAACTGTTAGGGCAATCAACCCATGGATGATGTGTTTTGATGTGTGTGGCATAGGTTTAAGTTAGGTTATTTTGTTGATTTGATATGTGTGTTGAAGTTGTGCAGGACTTAGTAATTCACACATGGATAGCTTGATAAAGCATTGGCAAATCACCATCTCATAACTCGGTCCTTGAGTCGGTGAAGGATGACATTGCGAAGCCGTGCGCTTAGTGCATCTGAGGGACCGCCGGATGAGGAGCATTGGAGTGAAGCCAAGGAAGCAGACTTTAGGGTGAGACACGAAGGATGACATTGCAAAGCCGTACGCTTGGTGCATCCAAGGGATGTGGCCGAACGAAGAGATCTTCAAGGCGAAGGACTCCAAGGGAGATAAGAGTGAGCGATTGTAACCCGGGACGGGGTAGCTCATAGGTGAACTTGGCCGAATGGCTAAGTCAAGTGTCAGATGCTCAACCAAAGGTTGGTTTGAGGTTTTACTTGACACCAGTCGACTACTATAGGTAGCAGTCTACTGCTCTAGGTCGATTAGACTTTATCGGTGTTCGACTGACTTGGTTCTGGCCGAACAGTCGACTGCCAAGGGATGGCAATTGACTGTCGACACCATCAGTCAACTGATGGGAATATCAGTCGACTAATCAGGGTGAATTCGAGCACAGAAGGTTGATCAATCAAGTGATCACTTTAGTCACTTGACTGATGGCTCCATCAGTCGACTGATGGGAAGATCAGTCGACTAATGTGGGAGCCGTTGGTTGGAATCCAATGTGGATGAAGCCGTTGCGAGGCAATGACTACAGTAGTAGTCGACTGGTGGCTGCATCAGTCGACTGCTCAGTGCCCAATGGGAAGAATGACTTCTTCCCTATAAGAAGAAGCCTTGGGTCACTTGGGACGGGTAATGCTTAACCTTTAAACATCTCCCAAGTGCCCAACACGTTTTCAATCCTCTTCCTTAAGCTTATTTCAATCATATTGTAAGAGGAGTGATTCTTGTGTAAGAAAGGTTACCTCCACCTAGTTTAGTGTGAAGGAGAGACTAGTTGATTTGAAGGGAGTGATTCTCCATATGAATCAGGTCATGGATTAGCGGCAAGGCCGTGAACCACATTACATCTTGGCATTTGCGTTTGTCTCTTTAATTCTTGCATTTACTCTTAATTGTCCTAAGTTTTATTATTCCGTTGCACTAACCCTAATCGTAGAAAATTAAGACACGATCGAACTCCACCATCTACGAAGAAGGCTATTTACCCCCCTCTAGCCGGCCACCGATCCTCCAAGTATCAGAGTCAAGGTTGCTTGTCACTAGACTCACCGCTGCAACAAGCACGACAACAAAGATGGCTGGCTCAAACATGGATGATGTGTTTTGATGTGTGTGGCAAAGGTTTAAGTTAGGTTGTTTTATGGATTTGATATGTGTGTTGAAGTCGTGCAGGACTTAGTAATTCACACATGGATAGCTTGACAAAGTATTGGTAAGATCACCATCTCATGACTCGGTCCTTGAGTCGGTGAAGGACGGTATTGTGAAGCCGTGTACTTGGTGTATCCGAGAGACCATCGGATGAGGAGCATTGGAGTGAATCCAAGAAAGCAGACTTTAGGACGAGACGTGAAGGATGACATTGCAAAGCCGTTCGCTTGGTGCATTCGAGGGACGTGGCCGAATGAAGAGAGCTTCAAGGAGAAGGACTCCAAGGGAGATGAGAGTGAGCGATTGTAACCCGGGACGGGGTAGCTCATAGGTGAACTTGGCCGAATGGCTAAGTCAAGTGTCAGATGCTCAACCAAAGGTTGGTTTGAGGTTTTACTTGACACCAGTCGACTACTATAGGTAGCAGTCGACTGCTCTAGGTCGATTGGACTCGATCGGTGTTCGACTGACTTGGTTATGGTCGAACAGTCGATTGCCAAGGGATGACAGTCGACTGTCGACACCATTAGTCAATTGATGGGAATATCAGTCGACTGATCAGGGTAAATTCGGGCACAGAAGGTTGATCAGTCGAGTGATTACTTCGGTCACTCGACTGATGGTTCCATCAGTCGATTGATGGGAAGATCAGTCGACTGATGTGGGAGCCATTGGTTGGAATCCAATGTAGATGAAGCCATTGTGAGGCAACGACTACAGAAATAGTCAACTGATGGCTGCATCAGTCAACTGCTCGGTGCCCAACGGGAAGAATGACTTCTTCCCTATAAGAAGGGGCCTTGGGTCACTTGGGATGGGTAATGCTTAACCTCTAAACATCTCCCAAGTGCCCAACACGTTTTCAATCCTCTTCCTTAAGCTTATTTCAATCATATTGTAAGAGGAGTGATTCTTGTGTAAGAAAGGTTACCTCCACCTAGCTTAGTGCAAAAGAGAGACTAGTGGATTTGAAGGGAGTGATTTGCCATACGAATCAGGTCGTAGATTAGCGGCAAGGCCGTGAACCACGTTACATCTTGGCGTTTGCGTTTGTCTCTTTAATTTTTACATTTACTCTTACTTGTCCTTAATTTTATTATTCCGTTGTGCTAACCCTAATCGTAGACAATTAAGACGCGATTGAACTTTACCATCTACGAAGAAGGCTATTCACCCCCCTCTAGTCAGCCACCGATCCTCCAAAAGAAACTACTCCATAAATACGAGAGAAGAAACACAAGGCATGATCATATTCATATAAACAATAGATATTATGTAAAGAACAGGGTTTACAATGCAATGTGGGTCTTCTCTCCGACGTTGAAGTGTAGAACTTGGATCTCCGGTGGCATTCTTCCTCCCCGTTGCGAGTTCCCGAAGCTTTTCAGGATTTTGGAGTGCCATCCCAGCCATCGTGCCTCCCCTTAGGGTTTGGGTGTAGCTTTCCTTATATAGACATCACACTGGATCACTGTAAAATCTAGGAAAAAAACTCTGATCACGTCAAATCGCCTGGCCGCCAAATGGTCGTGTGAAAACACACGGCCTGGCCATGTGTCAGGCTATGGCGGTCGTTTTTGCCCCTTGAACACGATTGTGTGTAGGTACACACCCTGGTCATGTTCCCTTCTGCATCCAGCTGCTAAATGTTTCTTTTTGCTCCAAAAGTGCGCCGTTTTCCCCACGAAACGGTATCCTGCACACAAAAGTATACAAAGCAGATATCCAAACCAGAAAATAGGAAATGCATAGAAAATTATGTAAAATATTCATGGAACAGATATAAAATGAAACAAGATGTGAGCGAAAACTACTCCTAAAACTCAATATGTTTTGCTCACATCAATTCCCCTAGACTTAGATCTTTGCTTATCCTCAAGCAAACCTCAGTGCCATGAAATTTAAAAATGTATTGTTTCATACTTAGCATAATAACTAAATTTATCAAGTGGCATTTGCAATTAAAGAAAAATATATATGTTCTAGAAATTCACTAAGTTAGCTCCTCGTGCTCGTGCCAAGCGAATCTTCTTAGGGGATACTCATTCCATGATAAGTTAAGTCGTCATCCTATAGCTTTCCTAAGGTCTCTGGCTCTTAGGTACTTACTTGCCAAAAGCGAGGGTCATTCCCTAGATCTAGCACAAAGTCTCAAAGGCGTGCTCGATATTGAGAGAAATCAGTAGGTGTTTCCCCAGTAACCTAACTCGGTCTCAAAGGGGCACCTAACCATTTTCACCCATGACAACTAATTTTTTTTATCCCTCTTGATCTATTTTTCCTCTTTCTTTTTTTTTTTTGTCTTTTCTTTTTTTTCACCTTTTTTTCTCTCTTTTATTATTTCGACTCGCTGGGATTTTGATTTTTCCGAATGAGCTTACACAATCTGAACATCTCCAGTAACTAAAATGCTAACCTTAGGGTCACCTATGGATTCCAAAGTACTAGACTACTAAGATGAATCATAACTAGGTATGTACTAGACTCTCCCTTTTAGAAAATTCGTCATGTGTATGTGTAGAATAGAAGCTAACTAGTGTATGTCTAGAACATTCATTCAGAGCCAATAAAAAAAATACCATGAGGTAAATGAAGTTACACTACTCATGGAAACAACTCATGAAGAAAACTTTTAAAAATACTACTGAGGCAGCTTATAGGTAGCAAAAACTAAGTGATGAAAGAAACTAAACAACTAATGCATAAATAAATGAATGCTATCTAAATGCAAATATTAGGAAAGAAATTATTGCTAGAAACAAAACAAAACATTGGGGTCTCCCCCCAGACTTAAGTGAAGCATACCTCTAGTATGGTGGACGAGATGGAAAGTCTCGTAGCCTCGGCATCTCGGGGTCCTGGGAGAACCTGCTGTTGAGCCGCTGATGCCACATGTACATATGGTCAATCTAAGAGCTGGTGGATGCAGTGGTTGCTCGGTGCTCCTCCTCCCTAGCCCACTGTGCCTGTTGGGCTCGCATATGCTATCGCATCTCCTTGCTGTATGCGGCCTCTGCCTAGCAACGGGTAGCCTCCTTCTGGAAGTAGACGCGGGCCTCACCGTAGAACTCCTTGGTCCACTGAAAGTGCTTCGGGAGTCCCTGAAACTCTGCCTGCGTATAGACGCTTTGCTCCTCCCATCGCTGCCTTTGTGTCTGCTGCTCGGCATATATGTCGTCGAGGAGCGATCGGAACTCCAAAAAATCATAGACAGATGTACCTGCATCTTGCTCAAAAGTAGAAAAAGGTAGCGGTGCAGGTGCAGGCTCATGTCGATGTGGACTAGGTGGGCTCCTATGTATGTATGGACTGGAGGGAGAGTGATGTAAAGGGGGAGAGATGGGTGCCGTTGTGGATGGTCCCTCATATGGCGGGGACTCCACTATTAGGTCTAAGCGCTAGTTGGCGCATGTGGTGATGGTGGTACGATCGGGGTCGGGGAGCCTGAGGGCCGTCATGTTTTTCCTTACAAAGTATAAGAAGTGTACCTCTCTTACAATCATCTTCATGGCCATACACACTCCTAGGTCGATCTTGGTGCTCCCCTCTATTCTATCTAGCACAGTGTAATCGTACCCCATCCTATGGTAAATGTGGGTAAGTAGGCCCCCCACATTAATCTCTCCTCTCACTGCTTTGCCTATTTTCACTAAGTGTCTAATGAACTGGGACCCTACATCGATGCTACTCCTTTCTTGTAGCATGTCCCATAGGCAAAGCAGCTCACTTGCTTTTACTACACTGTCACTCTCCCCATGACCAAAAATAGTGCTTGCCATAACTCGGTGTAAGTACCTGAAAATGGGGTTTTGGAGGCACGATGCTTTGCCCCTAGAAGGGTCATAAGCGTGCTCTCCTATCAATTCGATCCAAAAGATACGAGAGTTAAACCCAATAGGGGTTCTTCTCTCTCCCCCACTCAGCAAGCCAAAGCATGAGTTCCATTGGTGTAGTGTCTATTCATGCTCAATGTTAAATATCCTAAAGGTAATCCTACCCTCTTTGCTCTCTCTACCCATTAAGATTTCTGCTTCTAAGGAACTCAAAAATTCTAAAACTATCTTAGGGTATGTTGGGTGTCTTATTCCCATTATCTCTTCCCACCCCACTTTTGCAAATAGGGCTTGAATGTCACCCAACAACCCTAATGATTCTAAGAGATTTTCGTCAAGATACCTAGTAGCGGTGATTTTTCTAGTAGAAATCATATTATATCTATCCCTATGCTCATTGTTGCAAAAAAGAAGGGTTGGAAGAGTGTTACCCTCCTCCGGAGCTTGAGGGGCGTCGGTTCTCCTTGTTCGTCACTCTGAAGCACCGGATCGAGATGCCACTTGCTTTGTCCTCCTCATCCTTGCTTCTTTTGGCTTCCTTGAAGGTTGAAAAGGTTTCTAGGTGGTGGGGAAGAAGGATCCATACGGCTAGGGCAAGAAAAATCAAAACACACGATGCATTTGGGGTGAAAATGCACGGCGTGCCTTACTTAACCTTGCGTGACACTGTCATGTGAAAACACATGGCCAGGCCGTGTGCGCCTTGGGTTAATTGGGCACGACCATGGAAAAATACATGGCCAGGCTGTGTGTCCTTTATTTCCCTCCTTTTGTGTACAACGGTTCAAATTTTCTCACACGCTTCACCGTGTAAGCTAAAATTGATTTTTATTTTTACCTAGCAAGTTCTTTCTGGTTCTAATGCTAAATGAAATAGAAATCAAAGTTCAAATTAACCAAATGAATGCAATACAATAAAACAGAAACCTAAAAACTAAACTTGGGTTGCCTCCCAAGAAGCGATTTGTTTAAGGTCGTTTAGCTCGACCACACTCTATTATCAACTTGGCTCTGGAGGTTATGTGAACCTCCATTCATCCGTCTCAACATCTACATCCGGTGGGCTTGGCTTTATTCTGCTGAAAGTAAAGTCATCTAGGTAGGGAGCTCTACACTCTGATAGGCTGAAAATGATGATCTCCCCATCTACCTCTAAGGAGATCTGGTGTGCCTTTACATCTATGCACGCCCCCGCAGTTGCCAGAAAGGACCTTCCCAAGATGATGGGATTCTGGGGATCTAGTTCTGTGTCGAGTATGATAAAATCCGTATATATCATGAAATTCTCAATGACCACAGGCATATGTGCTAGCATGCCGATGGGTTTCTTGACTGAGCCGTCCCCCATACGAATATCAAGATTCACTGGTTGGAGCCCATTCAGTCCCATCTTCAAATAGTATGCATAGGGCATCACACTTACTGATGACCTCAAGTCGCACAATGCTTCATCGAAGATTTCTCCATAAATCGAGCAGGGGATAACAAATTCACTAGGGTCCTCAAGTTGGGATGGAATTTTATCTTTAATTTCATCTTGGTCAGGTAGGGTGGAAATCATGGCTGCACACCC
The DNA here is from genome assembly GCA_025175895.1 of Wurfbainia villosa. Taxonomy (NCBI): domain Eukaryota; kingdom Viridiplantae; phylum Streptophyta; class Magnoliopsida; order Zingiberales; family Zingiberaceae; genus Wurfbainia; species Wurfbainia villosa. The sequence goes on along the minus strand of CM046001.1, from coordinate 77,057,347 downwards.
TTTGACGAAACTTTTTCTTTGTGCTACTTTCTCGCTGCACACTCTTTCTTCCTTAAATATACTCGGCTCAAGTAATGTTGGAGAGCTCTCCATAGGTTGTGACATGGTTTGGGCTATTTGGGCCACTTGTGTCTCCAACATCCTTGTGTGACTTGCAAGACCGTCAACAGTGGCCTTCAAGTCTATGAGTGACTCCTCTGTTTTCTGATGCTGGCAGAGGAACTCTTCATTAACCTTTGTTTAAGAAGCAATGAATTCTTTCATCATCAATTCTAACCTAGACTTCTATTGTCGATGCTGCCCATTGCTCTACTGCTGCCCATACCCTCCTGATGGTTGAAAGTTCCCCGAGTTATTCCGATAGGAAAAGTTCAGGTGGTTCTTCCATCTGGGGTTATAGGTACTGGAGAATGGGTTGTTGGGCCTTTGATTGTAATCCCCAACCGCATTGCAATGCTCAATCTGCTCTTCTAAGCCACCCTGCCCTCCATAGTAGTCCTTCCGATACGCTGCTGCTCCTTCTCCAAAGTCAATGGCCACACATGCAAATGTTGGATTTAAAGAGTCAAACCATCTACTAAGCGCGTCCATCCTTGCTGCTAGGTGGTCCACTGAGTTGACAATATATCGTCCCGCGGTAGGAGCTGGGTGACCACATTCGGAAGCCTATTGATGGTGGTTATGGGCCACCTCTTCTATCAACTCTTTTGCTTCCTCGATAGTCTTGTTCATAAGTGCTCCTCCTGCGGCAGAATCGAGGGACATCTTTGTGGCGTACATGATCCCATTGTAGAAGATGTTGATCACCAACCATCTTTCCAGTCCATGGCAGGGCATTGGTAAAGTAGCCCTTTGTAGCGATCCCAAGCTTCGAATAGGGACTCCCCTTCCTTCTGACAGAAGCTTGTGATTAGGTGGCGCATGTGAGCAGTTTTGCTTGGTGAGAAGTATTTGTTCAAGAACTGCTGCTCACATTGCTCCCATGTAGTAATGCTTCCTGAAGGCAGAGAGTGAAGCCATGCCTTAGTCTTATCCCGCAATGAGAACGAAAATAGGCTCAGGTGGATCACGTCCATAGGGACTCTATTTATCTTCATCGTCGAGCAGATTTCCAAAAATGTCTCTAGGTTCCGGTTCAGGTCTTCAGTCGCAGCTCCCCCGAATTGACTCTGCTAGACCATATGAATGAGTGTTGGCTTCAGTTCAAAGTTGTTTGCCGAAATGGATGGTCCAGCTATACTCGGCCTAAATCCTCTAGCACTAGGAGTTGCGTAATCCCGCAGAGGTCGACTACCTATATTCACTTTGGATGCAGCTTGGTCCTCCTTCCTCTTCTGTTCAGCTCTTCGACGATGATAGGTTTGTTCAATTTCTAAATCGATCAAAATCATGCCTTCTGATTCTAAGCATCTAAGCATATGAAGAACCGAGCCATAAAATTAGGAGTATTACCTAATACTCAAAAATAAGAAATAGACTAATCTAGCTAACTAATCAAAGAGACAATAATAAAATAGAGAATCACTGCTAAAATAAAATAAAAACTAAATCTAGAAATGAAAATATAAAAATTAAAATAAAATAAATTAAAAATAATAATAAGCAAGTAAATAAATCTAACCTAAGTCTGATCCAATTATCCACTTTTTGATTCGATATCAAATCAATCAGTCCCCGACAACGGTGCCAAAAACTTGATGCACGCGAACGCGACCTCAAATCTCACGATGGAGACTGTCGAGGACTCGAAGCGCATGCTCGCGCTCAATGCCCGCAAGTGCACGGATGTCGTCAAAAAATAAAAAGATTATCGATTCCACAGGGACATAGATTCGAGTACCGATTTGTTCAGTGGATATTATTGTTCGGGACTAGACTTTAAGAGTTGCGATTAGGAGGGTTGTCGGCGGTCCTAACTCTAGTACGATGTCACACGGAGGAAGAGAAGGGTTGCTACGGGTCTTTAGATGGATTCTAGGATTTCGGTTTCATTTGTGTGTTGCAGAACACATTGTCAATTGAGTTTTGTCGAGGTTTCTAGCTACAGTTTTGTGGAAAGGACATCATACACTCCCCCAATGAGCCTTCATGTCTATCGGGGGCTACCTCTACCATACCAGGTTAACCCCTAGCTTAAGGACAGGATAGTCGGTACGAGGATGCCGAATCGATCCCTGCGACGAGTCAAAAATGAGGTGCGTTTCCTACTCTATCGCATCCTTCTACCCACAATTACTAGTGATGAGGCCAACCCTTAGGTTCCTCTTTAATTCCCCTAAATCTTTGATATGAGGGTTGTCACCCCTCGTATCGACTAAGCACAATGATTAGAAAACCAAAACAATAGTAGTAGGTCTACACCAAACACCAATTGCAAATATAAATTTAAGAACGAAATGATATTTAAATCAACATGTTTCAACTCAACACAAACAACTCCCTAATCCTAGAATCAAAGAAACTACTCCATAAATACGAGAGAAGAAACACAAGGCATGATCATATTCGTATAAACAATAGATATTATGTAAAGAACAAGATTTACAATGCAATGTGGGTCTTCTCTCCGGCGTTGAAGTGTAGAACTTTGATCTCCGACGGCATTCTTCCTCCCTGTTGCAAGTTCTCGAAGCTTTTCAGGGCTTCAGAGTGTCGTCCAAGCCGTCATGACCCCCCTAGGGTTTGGGTGTACCTTTACTTATATAGACATCACACTGGATCGCTGCGAAATCTGGAAAAAAAACCCTGGTCACATTAAATCGCCAGGCCGCCACACGACCGTGTAAAAACACATGGCCTGGCCATGTGTCAGGCTATGGCGGCCATTTTCGCCCCTTGAACATGGTCGTGTGTAGGCACATGCATTGGCCAAGTTCCCTTATGCGTCTAGCTGCCAAATGTCTTCTTTTTGCTCTGAAATGCATCGTTTTCTCCACGAAACACTATCCTGCACACAAAAGTATACAGAGCAGATCTCCGAACAAGAAAATAGGAAATGCATGGAAAATAAAGTAAAATATGCATGAAACAGATATAAAATAAAACGAGATGTGAGCGAAAACTACTCATAAAACCCTATATGTTTTGCTCACATCAGATGTCCTAAGGCAATCGCCTTGTGGTTGTATCATTTATTTGATAAATGAAGATTCACTATTTGACTATGCATGTTTTGATGTTTTTGATTGGATCTTAAACTCATATACTGAATGTCAGCAATACGATTCATAGCATGAGATAATTTGTGATTGGATCACAACTAGTGAGTGTCTCTACATGTGTAATTATGATGTATTAGAATTATCCCTAATCGATGAATTGATGCATTCAGACACTATCAATTCTAATGAGACTAGCACAAGTTATACTCCTTGGTTTATCCAAGCAGCTATTCCTCACTGGCTGGAGACATTGGGATGCCTAGAGTTAATCGTGGATGCTAGTTATGGTAACTAGTTCATTGGAGTAACTAGTTGTAAGACTTTATATGGTTCTCTGCATATATGAATATGTCAATGAAGTTATTACTGCAGCTTAAGTGCGATGTTCCTTCGACTTGTTGTATTCAAGTCATCTTGGTCATGTAGACTTATGCTTTGACATCTTAAGCAAACATCTCCGAGGAGATGTGGACCCAGGATGATTGGGTATAAGTCAAAGTGGCCGAAGGTGTTTGAATAGCCTATAGAGGATTCACCACTCATTGCGAGGAGATGTATACCCTATGGCCTCTCGTTGGATTGTTACTAAAGTCTTTAGCCAAAGCATTATATGTTTAGAGTATGGTACTTTTGGATACATGTGCAGTAACTAGAATCCGTAGGATGTAGAAGTAATACTTGGGCTAGGTGTGATGTAGTCAGCCTAGTGGAGTTTTAAACGAATGAACCAAAATTAGTTCGGTTCATTTTAACTTAAAATATACCAACGTGGTTTGGTTTATTTTAACTTAAGTTAATGGATCAGGTTAATGGAGTTTGGTTATGAACCAATAACCATTAGGATAATATGTTCTCTATAAAAACACGACTTAAGGGTTTTGTGTAAAAAAATCAACTTTCGTGTTGAAAACCCTAGCCACCCAAGCCTTCTCTTCGTCCTTGCTTCTTGTCGCCCAAGTGGAATTGCTGCCCAACCAAGAGCTGCTGCCCAAGTTGCTTCCGCCTCTTCCTCCTTGCCATCGGCCACCCACTAGCCGTCGGCAACACCTTCGGCCATCCTCCCTTGGCCACCGGCGACCAAGGAGCAATCGACCAATTGGTTGGCCGACCATCTATTCCACCAAACAAGCTGTCCAGTTTCTAGACAGCTTGTTCTCCTCTTGTTGGAGAGGTCGTTTGGTCGATGTTTTGTGCTCCGACAGTGACCTACTTGCCGGAGATTGGATCTGCGGAAATCTCATAGGTGGAGGGTTAAGTTTTCGTCAATTGGTTAACAAAAACTGCTTTCGAGAAGTGAGTTTGCGAAACTCATTTTGGGATCCGAATTTGATTCGGATTGTGATCATCTCTCGATCACAACGTCTTCAATTCGAGACTAGTATCTCGTGAGAAGATGGGACTCGTAGCTTGGTGAAGCTATCCTGACGATACTCGACGTGGATATGGATAGAGGCAAAACTTACGAGGGTCGCTAGGGTTGATGCCATTTCCGCTTCACGTAATTCGTTAGGTATACCAAGATTAGTTTTTTTATTGCAAAATTTGAAATAGTGATTATGTCTACACTTGATGTATTCTTGCATGCGCGTGGTGTGTGTATTGTAATAGGTTAGTTATTACTCGTTTTATTTGCTTATGCTGTGCATGTTTACGAAACATGTTCGAATGCACACCCACGTCGGTGCCGGGGAAACCCAACAATGGTATCAAAGCTCGACTGTGTTTCAACATAATCATAAAATTATTTTGCAATAGTCATAATTGTATTTTTTGAAATTTTCTACTTTTGGAAAGTTTAGAAATAATTATGGAAATTTTAATTAGTAAAGAAATTCAAGTTGGAAATTTTCTAATGTGATTAGGAAATTACAATTTAGCAAATTTGTTTCCTAAATTAAATTTGAATTTCCTTAATTAATATTTTCCATAAATAAAATATGTGATTTAATTTAGAAATTTATTTCCTAATTTAATCGGGATTTGATTTGGGAAATCAAATTGCAAACAAATTTTATTTCCAAAATTAATTATGACAATATGGAAACTACTTGTACATGCCATAATTGTATGTCATGTAATTACATTAGATGCATACCATTATGCCATACATGTCGTGACATGTAGATGTATGCCATGTGTGTCATGTCACGTAGATAATAGTTATTTGCATGCAAAGAGGATGAGACCTTAAATCCCTAACACAATATTAAAGCCTACACCTTCCATTAATATGGTTACAACCAGAGTTCCGTTTCTTGTTTGGGTTGTTGGACTCTCTCCAAGCCCAACTCGAACCTGAACATGTTCAAACCATTGGAATAGTTTATTACTAATATGGTAAGAGTCAGAGGTCAATCGTTGTTTGGGTTGTTGGACTCTCTCCAAGCGTGGCTAATTAGTTGAATGCGCTCTAACCATATTAAAATTATTTCACGATTAATGGTTTGGCTTTAACTTGGAGCATCGATTTATTGGACTCTCTCCAAGGTCGATGTGAAAGGAGGTGAAGTTGGGTGCTATGCATATGATGAATACTTGTTAATGAGTTAACAACTCGATGTATGTGTGAACATTCAATTAGTTGATAGCACATTGTGATAGTTGGATATATGTGATATGCAATTAGTATATTTGATACCTACTAGCATAGCTAAGAGCGGCTTGTTAGACTCTCTCCAAGGTCGTTCTTATCTATGTTGGATATCAACCCATTCGGAGATGGACCTATAATCTCCCGAATTGATTTTGAGGGTTTTGATTTCGAAAAATGAATGGCAAATATAAATGTATGTTGTTGCATTTTAAAATCATTTTCTCATATATGCTCGATTTATATATCTAGGTTAATCGATTGATCATGTTGTCTTTGAATTTGCATTCCATTTTGGATTCGAATAAATTGACTGGGCTAAACTTCTTGGACTAGCTTAGAAACCTGAGAATTGTTCTCAAGGTTGAAAAGCTTGCGTATGTCCTCGAAGCGCCTCTTCTCGCTCGTCCCGTCCTAGTTGTTGGTGCAGGGGCACTAGATAATTGAACCTGTGTTTTGATTATGGCAAAGACACAAAGTTAAGTTTACATCGTTATCTCACGAGCTAAATCGAATGTGCAGAAAAGTACTAAAGCTAGAGCTGAAGGCTAGTGACACCTGGAGGAAGCCGCGGTGGTCGGGCGACACTCGAGTGACTTCAGAGGGAGCCGAAGGAATCGAGTGGAAGGCCAGAAGCGAGAGCTACAAAGTAAGTATCGAGGTAAGCTTGTGTGAGTGAGAGATGGTAAGGTCGTGTCCTCTTTACGGGGACGACCGTAGGCGGCGATCTGACTAAGAATTCCAGTGGAAGGTCTAGGTCAAGATCAGATGGTTAGAAACCGTCGTATTTACCATTTTCCATGCTAATCTCTTCGCAGGAAGTGGGCCAGCCGGCAATGATCGGACATGGGGCGCTGATCGATGCTCATCGATCGATCGATGGGAGGCATCAGTCAACTGATGGCGATGAATCATCCTTTGCGCTTGGTCAAAACAGATAACATTTGATGCGGCCACTTCACGATAAAATTTTGTACAACTTCGGGATATGTTCCAAAACATTAGGAGACATATTCAGAGGCCAAAATCTATAAAAGGAGGGGAGGATTTCAACTCCAAACATCATCAAGATTATTCTCAAGTGCTCTTACAACGCCAAAGCTCCAACACCGTCATAACGCCGACGCGACAACAGGTTCTAATCCTCTTCGTCGGCAAAAGTAGCAAGTAATTGCTTTTATTATTGTATTCTTTGTTTTTATTCATAACGAGGTGAGGTAGGCTTGTTGCCTCATCCTTGTACTTCCGATTTTGTGATCGTTGTCTCCTACCTCCAACGAGGAGGAGACGTTATAGTGTTTTGCCCTCCGTACGCGGTCTAGGACCGTTAGGGCCTTGGAGTAGCAACCATTGGGTTTTGAACCAAGTAAAAATAAACTTGTCTTCTTATTTTTCCGCTGTGTCTACTCGTGTTTTAACGAACGAAAAGAAATTCTACGCTCGCTATTCACCCCCCCCTCTAGCGACGCTTCTCGATCCAACACTAGTGATGATGCAACTCCAGACCAATTTTTGGCCCATCAGAAATATATGAGTGATTTTGAAGTAGTGAGTTGCATCATGCTAGCTATGATGGTACCCGAGCTACGGAAGCAGAATGAGCATATGGATGCTCATACCATAGTCTTTCATCTTTATTAGTTGCTTGATGAGCAAGTGAGATCCGAAAGGTTTGAAGTCTCCAAGCTCCTCTTCACCTCTGAGATGCAAGAAGGTTCATCTGTGGTATTGCTCAAAATGCAAAAGACTGTGGAGCCTTCTGTGAAGCATGAGCTGGGGATGATGCTGTTAGTTGATTCCTCGAAGAAAGGTTCTAAGAGGAAGTCAAAGGAACAATAGAAGGGGAAGATGAAAAAGGCTAAAAAGGCAGAACCAACTCAAAAGGGCACTTGCCATTATTGTAGCAAGGAGGGCCATTGGCGAAGAAACTGCAAGATTTATCTTGAATTTGTGAAGAAGAAGGCATCCGATGTCTCATCCTCTTTAGGTATCTTCGTTATTGATTGTCATTCTATTTCCTTAGACACATGGATATTGGATACCGAGTGTGGCTCACATATATGTAATGACATACATGGGCTAAGGAATAGAAGAAGACTCATCAAGGAAGAGCCAAATTTACGTGTTGGGAATGGAGCAAAGGTTGTTGCACTCGCCATCGGAACATATTTGTTGAAACTCCCTACAAGACTTGTCTTAGAACTGGACAATTACCTTTATATTCCTTCATTGATAAAGAACATCATTTCTATTTCTTGTTTAAATAGAAATGGGTACCATTTAACTTTTAGTAACAATTGTTGTTACATAACTTTGAATGGTGCTTTTTATGGGACTGGAATTTTAAGCAATGATATTTATACATTAGACGTATCCAATGACATTTTCAATATCGAAGTGAGCAACAAGTGTGCTCGAAAAAATAATCAATTAGACTCCTACATGTAGCATTGTCGTCTTGGCTATGTGAGCAAGAAACGCATGTCCGAATTACACCGATGTGGAATTCTAGAATCGTTTGAATTAGATTCATACGATACATGCAAATCATGATTAAAGGGCAAGACGACCAAGTTACCTTTTACTGGAAAAGGTGAATCGGTGGGAGAGTTGCTTGGTCTAATACATACTGATGTATGCAGACTTATGTCAACTCAAGCTCTAGGAGGCTATAGCCTACTTCATTACTTTCGCCGATGATCACTCATGGTTTGGGTATGTGTTCTTAATGAAACACAAGTCTGAAGCCTTTGAAAGGTTAAAATAATTCAGAAATGAAGTAGAGAAACAACTTGGCACAAGTATTAAAATACTTCGATCGGATTGAGGTAGTGAATACTTGAGTCAAGAGATCCTAGATTATCTGAGGGACAATGATATATTATCTCAGTGGCTCTGTCGTATACACCATAACTTAATGGTGTGTCTGAGAGGAGAAACCGAACCTTGTTGGACATGGTTAGGTCAATGATGAATCACGTGAATCATCCCAAGTCCTTTTGGGGCTATGCACTTCAGACTGCTGTTTACTTGCTAAACAGAGTTCAGACCAAGGTAGTCTCTACTACTCCATATGAGATATGGAATAATAAGAAACCTCATTTATCTTACTTGAAGATATGAGGTTGTCCTGCTTATGTGAAGCGGACTGTATCAGACAAACTAGATGCTAAGTCTGATAAATGTCTATTTATTAGATACCCTAAGGAAACGAGGGGTTACCAATTCTATCATCATATGGAACAAAAGGTGTTTGTTTCAAGGCATGCTGTGTTTCTAGAGAAAGAGTTTCTCTTGCAAGAAAATAGTGGGAGCGTCATTGAATTTGAGGAGGTTCAAGAGACTCCAGTAGATATTAATGAGATACCTAGTGAAGCACCACAACTGACAACTCATAGTGATGAGCCATCGACTGAACCTATTGTGACACCACATCTTCGTAGATCTGGTAGAACACGCAACATTCATGAGAGATATTGATTTCTCGTAAGTGAATCGAATGACGTGTTACTCATTGACGATGATGAGCCTACCAATTATGAAGAAATTCTGAAAAGTTTAGAAAGGGACAAATGACTTGAAGCTATGAAGTCGGAAATGGATTCCATGTATGAAAATCAAGTTTGGAACTTGGTGGACCCACTTGAAGGCATTAAACCTATAGGGTGCAAGTGGGTTTTCAAGAAGAAGACCGACATGGATGGTAATGTGATTACCTTTAAGGCTAGATTAGTGGTGAAAGACTATCGTCAAAAGCAAGGTGTTGATTATGATGAGACCTATTCACCAGTAGCTATGCTTAAATCCATTCAGATGTTCCCGACCATAGCGGCTTATTATGACTTTGAGATATGGTAGATGGATGTGAAAATGACTTTCCTTAATGGAAACCTCCTTGAGAACATATATGATACAACCTGAGGGTTTCACATCGGTTGATAAAACAAAGGTATGCAAACTTTGACGGTCCATTTATGGACTGAAGCAAGCATCCAGGAGCTGGAATATCCATTTTGATGAGACAATCAAAAGGTTTGATTTCTCGCAAAATCCATACGAACCCTGTGTGTACAAGAAGGTTAGTGGGAGTGCATTCATGTTCCTAGTGTTGTATGTCGATGATATATTACGTATAGGAAATGATATATCTGTCTTCTAGTTAGTCAAAATTTGGTTATCCAAAATATTCTCCATGAAAGACCTGGGAGAAGCAACCTACATCCTCGGGAACAAGATCTATAGAGATAGATCGAAACGGTTGTTTGGTCTTTCGCAGTCTACATATATAGACCGAGTGCTAAAGAGGTTTAACATGTCGGAATCCAAGAAAGGTTTCCTTCCCATCAAGCATGGGATATACCTTTCAAAGTCTATGTGTCCGCGCACAGAAGACGAGAGGATTTACATGAGTAAGATTCCCTATGCATCCACAATAGGACCTATCATGTATGTTATGTTATGTACATGCCCGATGTATCATATGCTCTGAGTGTCATGAGCAGATACTAATCTAATCCAGGAATGGATCATTGGCCAGCTGTTAAGATAATCCTTAAGTACTTAAGAAGAACTAAGGATGTGTTCCTAATATATGGAGAGGGTGATATGGTAATATGCGGGTATACAGATGCCAACTTCCAGACAGACAAGGATGATTCAAGGTCTAAATCTGGGTACATATTCAGCTTGAATGGAGGCGCAATAAGTTGGAAAAATTCCAAGCAAGACACTATAGCAGATTCTGCCATTGAGGAAGAATACATTGCAGCTTCGAAAGCAGCAAAAAAAGTAGTTTGGATCAAGTTCATCTCTGAACTTAATGTGGTCTCATCAACGATCCAAACATGTGCTTCACCTCTATCATTTAATCAGAGAGATCATAAGTAGGAAGGAAATATAGATCGAGAAGATTCCCACTGAAAGGAACTTAGCGAATCCTTTAACTAAGGCCTTACCTCAAAGTAAGTTTGAGGGTCATGTTAGAGCTTATGGTATTGGATACCATGGCGATTGGCATTAGGCCAAGTGGGAGCTTGTTAGTGATATATGAGAGATGTCCTAAGGCAATCGCCTTGTGGTTGTACTATTTATTTGATAAATGAAGATTCACTATTTGAGTATACATGTTTTCATGTATTTGATTGGATCTTAAACTCATTTACTGAATGTCCACAATACGATTCAGAACAATGAGAGAATTTGTGATTGAATCACAACTAGTGAGTATCTCTACATGTGTAATTGTGATGTATTGGAATTATCCCTAGTCGATGAATTGATGTATTCTGTTGAGACTAGCACAAGTTATACTCCTTGGTTTATCCAAGCAGTTGTTCCTCACTGGCTAGAGACATTGGGATGTCCGGAGTTAATCGTGAATGCTAGTTATGGTAACTAGTTCATTGGAGTGACTAACTGTAAGACTTCATATGGTTCTCTGCATATATGGATATGTCAATGAAGTTCTTACTGCAGCTTAAGTGCGATGTTCCTTTGACTTGCGGTATTCAAGTCATCTTGGTCATGTAAACTTATGCTTTGACATCTTAAGCAAACATCTCCGAGGAGATGTGGACCTGGGATGATTGGGTATAAGTCGAAGTGGTCGAAGGTGTTTGAATAGCCTACAGAGGATTCACCACTCCTTGCGAGGAGATGAATACCCTATGGCCTTTCGTCGGATTGTTACTAAAGTCTTTGGCCAAAGCATTATATGTTTAGAGTATGGTACTCTTGGATACATATGCAGTAACTAGAATCTGTAGGATGAGGAAATAATACTTGGGCTAGGTGTGACGTAGTTAGTCTAGTGGGGACTCACATGATAGACCATGCCCTGAACCAAGTGGGTATAAGATGAGTGAAGGGAACGGGGCATGTTTCACTGTAGCTTTTGAAGGGTTTCAGAAGCGTTTTGGGATCAACCGTTGATTTTTCGATTAAATGGGGATTATGATGTACTACTAGATACCACTCATGATCGTTCTATAATTAATGATTAATTATAGATGGCTAACATAAACTGAGAATCTATTTGGTCACATGCACTATGAGTGTTATCTGAAGGATTTAAAATGAGCTTAAGAATAGGATTCTCAAATCGAGAGAGACTTGGTTTGGTTGGACCAAACAAGGAACGAGCACGAAATTGTTTTAGTCGCAACGGAAGTGTGGATGGGTCGAGTCTTATGAAGATATGATGGATGAACCAAATCGGTTTGGTTCTAATCCTATGGTGGAAAATAAACCAAAGGGGTTTCATTTGTTTTAAATGAATGAACCGAAATTGATTCGGTTCATTTAACATAACATAGACCAACACAGTTTGGTTTATTTTAACTTAAGTTAATGGAGCGGGTTAATGGATTTTGGTTATGAACTAATAATCGTTAGGAGAATTTGTTCTCTATAAAGAGGGTTTTGTGAAAAAAATCAACTTTCGTGTTGGAAACCCTAGCCGCCCAAGCCTTCTCTTCCTCCTTGCTTCTTGCCGCCCAAGAAGAATTGCCGCCCAACCAAGAGCTACTGACCAAGTTGCTGCTGCCTCTTCCTCCTTGTCGCCGACCACCCACCTGCCGCCGGCAACACCTCCAGCCATCCTCCCTTGTCCACCAGCGACCAAGGAGTAACCGGCCAATTAGTTGGCCGACCATCTCTTCCACCAAACAAGCTATCCAGTTTCTGGATAGCTTGTTCTCCTCTTGTTGGAGAGGTCGTTTGATAAACGTTTTGTGCTCCGACAGTGACCTACTTGCCGGAGATTGGATCTCCGACAATCCTCATAGGTGGAGGGTTAAGTTTTAGTCAATTGGTTAATGAAAACCGCTTTCGAGAAGCAAGTTTGCGAAACTCATTTTGGGATTCGAATTTGATTCGGATTGTGATCGTCTCTCGATCACAACATCTTCGATTTGAGACTAGTATCTCGTGAGAAGACAGGGCTCATAGCTTGGTGAAGCTATCTCGATGATACTCAGTGTGGATATGGATAGAGGCGAACTTACGAGGGTCGCTAAGGTTGATGTCATTTCTGCTTCACGTAATTCGTCAGGTATACCTAGATTAGTTTCTTTATTGCAAAATTTGAAATAACGATTATGTCTACACTTGATGTATCCTTGCATGCGTGTGGTGTGTGTGTTTTAATAAGTTAGTTATTACTCGTTTTATTTTCTTCCGTTGTGCATGTTTACGAAATATGTTCAAACGCACACCCACATCGGTGCTAGAGAAACCCAACATTAATTAACCTTGATAATATAGTATCAGGATGCAGTGAGATGATAGTACGTTAGGGAAATGAAGTCTCGTGTATCCGGATTAGATAAAGAGTATCTAGCTTGGTTCACTTGGCTAAGTGGAACTTGCTAAAACTACCTCTCCTCATCCTAGACTAGTTAGACCAGGACATAACTCTAAGTGAATTAAGTGCATAATTTCTTAAGATTGACTTTGTCTAACGAAGTGGTCGTTGTTCCGATCAAAGAAGGCCTCTGTACCTCGCCATGACCTGGAAGCCGTCTTTTGAAATGTTCTCTTAATTAACTAAAGGTTAAATCTGAATCTAACCCAAGGTTAATTAATTTTTAAATCATTAACATTAACTAAGTAAAATTAAGTTCATCTCACAACACCTATAAGGATAACTTGGTTGATCATGTAGAATGAGTGAGATGGTAAGGACAACAAATTGAAAATAGTTTTGAAAATGATTTCAAAATTTATATATACATAAATAGATTCTTAAAACTATTTTTATTAGTTGTCATGATTGTTGTGTGTAGTTATACGTAGTTTTCAAAATAACTATGCTTCTTAAAAGGATGGTTAGTTGACCAATACTAAATGTCTAAATCCTTAGGTCAACTTTAGACACCTAAATCCTCTGGACACTTAGGTGACCCTTCCTTGTGGCCAACAAGGATGTCCTAAGAGTTTGTCAGACAAAAGGGGAGACCCTCTAGATAAGCCTTCCCTGTGTCTAACAAGGATGTTAGGTTAAGGGGGAGGTTCTAATTGGATAATCATCATAGAAGTTGTTAAAAATATTATTTTTTAAAAATAATTTCCCAATACTTTCAAAATTTAAAATCCTTCTTTTTGATAATATGCCAAGGGGGAGAGAAGACTTAAGTTGGACAAACTTAGTATCTCTAACTACCTCTAGTTTGGCATAAACTCAATAGACATGAGCCTCTAGAGTACATCTAGGTTAGGACGGTCACATTCTAACCTAGGATATACATTGTTGGTGCAGGATCTATAAACTTAAACTCTTAAATGCTAAAGGGAGTTGAACATACTGGTTCACATCCTTAAAAATGCACCCCTTATAAAGTTATTTTTGATATATGTCAAAGGGGGAGAGAGATTAAATTTAAGAGGTTACCTACTTTTTTTTTTTCAAAAAGTAATTATTTTTCGGGGGAGGCACCCTTAAGGGGGAGGTTTTGAAAAATGCTTGTTTAATACTTATTGCTTATTTTTTTTCTTAACTTTAAATTGGTTTACTATAGATCAAAAAGGGAGAGATTGTTGGTGCAGGGGCACTAGTTAATCGAACCTTGATTTTGATAATAACAAAGATTCAAAGTTAAGATATTTTGTTATCTCATATGCTATGTTAAGTGTGTAGTAAGTGTTTAAGCTAAGTTTAAGGTCAGCGACACCCAGAGAATCTCAGAACGAGAAACCGTGGTGGTCGGGCGACACCGGGAGAATCTCGTGGAGTCGAGGAACCTAGGTGGAAGACCGAAAGCTAAGTGACGGGTCAGGAGAAGCAAATGTAAGCTCAGGGTGTGGAGTGGTGGTAAGGACGCATCCTCGGTTAGAGGACAATCCTAGGCATCGATTCGACTAAGGCTTTCGGAGGAATGCCGAAGTTGAGATCAGACAGTCAAAGGACTGTCACACTGCATGGCATTATGCATCCCTTGTGCTAACCTTGTGTTGCAGGAATTCTCAAGTGTAGCAGTCAATTAGAGGTGTCAGTAGTCGACTGAAGGCAGTCGACTCCCCAAAAGATCAATCGACTGATGTCGACGAATCAGCCGAGTGCACAAGGTCAAAGAGATAAAGATCGATGCCACCACCTCATGATAAGATAAGCTGCCACCTCAAGATAAGATCCATGAGTTTTGGATCTGGATCAGGATATATTCCAAGGAAACAATCTATAAAAGGAGGAGAGGACTCAAACCCATCAATCAATCAATGAACTCCTAAGTGCGTCGGCTCTCCGCAATACTTCATGCTACAATGTTACTCCGACCGTGCATCCGCTACAAGTTATTTATCGGTGTCTTTTACTTCTTAATTATTATTTACAAAGAGGAGAGGTAAGGTTGTTACCTATTCCTCTACATCATTGTATTCGGTTGTCTCTTACCTCCAACGAGGAAGAGATTTTTAATACTTTTTCCTTCGAAATTGATAAAGGATCATAGGGCCTTGGATTAGCAGCCAGTGGACTATGAACCAAGTAAAAAATATTTGTGTTTTGTGTTTTATTTTTTGCTATGTACTTTATTTTAATCGACAAAAAGAAAAGTTTTACAATCTCTATTCACCCCCTCTAGCGATTCTCTCGATCCAACAATGTCCTCCTCATGGGGATGACCATAGGCGGCGATCTGACTAGGACTTTTGGAGGAAGGTCTAGGTCGAGGTCGGATGATAAGGAACCATCGGATTTACCATCAACAAAAGACATTTTGTGCTAACCTTGTATTGTAGGAGAGTTGTCATGCTGATAGTCGACTGGAGGTAAATATTAGTCTATTACTGGTCAAGCTGATCACTTCGAGGAGAGTCAAGATAATATCCACCAAAGAAGCGGTGATGTCGAGGTTTGACCCAAATCTGGATCTCAACAAGATAGGATTTAAATGGCTATAAAAGGAGGAGCAATTCACCTTTTTTGATCATCTAAAAAGGCTCCCAAAGTGCTCCGACGAATCCAAGTACTCTTCGACAACGCAACTGTTAGTTGTATATAAGAGATGTCCTAAGGCAATTGCCTTATGGTTGTACCATTTATTTGATAAATGAAGATTCACTATTTGAGTATACATGTTTTCATGTATTTGATTGGATCTTAAACTTATTTACAAAATGTCCATAATACAATTCACAGCAAGAGAGAATTTGTGATTAGATCACAACTATTGAGTATCTCTACATGTGTAATTATGATGTATTGGAATTATCCCTAGTCAATGAATTGATGTATTCGGACACCATCAATTCTGTTGAGACTAGCATGAGTTATACTCCTTGGTTTATCCAAGTAGTTGTTTCTCACTGGCTGGAGACATTGTGATGTTCGGAGTTAACCGTGGATGCTAGTTATGGTAACTAGTTCATTGGAGTGACTAGTTGTAAGACTTCATATGGTTCTCTACATAAATAGATATGTCAATGAAGTTCTTACTGTAGCTTAAGTGCGATTTTTGTTGGATCGATTTGAGCGCTAGAGGGGGGGATGAATAGTGCAAAATAATTTTCGTTCGTTCGTTCGATATAAAATGCGAGTGAGAGTAAATACAGCGGAAAAAAAAATATGGCTCGTTTGTTTTTACTTGGTTCACATCCTTCGGCTACTAGTCCAAGGCCCTAATGGTCATAGACTACGTACGGAGAGCAAAGGACTAAAAACACTCCTCCTCGTTAGAGGTAGGAGTAAGCGAATACAATCGATACGAAAAAACTCAAGATAGAGGGACACTCCCCCTCTCCTTGTTACGATTAAAACTCGATAATTATAGATTTAAAGAAAACAATAAAGAATATACCAACGACTATTAAAGAAATAGAATTTAGGCTCTTGTCGTTGGAGATGCGGTAGCACTTCATCGTCGTAAGGTCGTCATAGAAGAGTATCGTAGCGGAGGCTTTTTGGAGAGATTTTGATGATGGAAATGGGGTGGAGAACCCCTACTTTTATAGCCTTGGAAACCCTAGACGTTCAAATCTTCAACCAATGAGAGCAAGCCTCCTAGCCCTTCAAAAATAGAGATAAGCTTTGACTCCCCTCGAAGCTGATCCTTGACCATCAGTCGGCTGTTGAAGGTATCAGTCGACTGATACAAGCCACTAGTCGACTAATGGCAGGGTTTCCAGCTGCAATGAAGAGTTAGCTCAAAAATACAGTTAATATATGTAAATTAAATGGCCATTTACCATCCGATCTTGACTTATACCTTCCATGGGAGGTCTTGGTCGGATCGTCACCTAAGAACGTCCCCGTACAGAGGACACGACCTTACTTGCGCTCACTCACACGAGCTTACCTCAACATTTACCTTGTAGTTTCTGCTTTTGGTCTTCCACCTGATTCCTTCGGCTCCCTCCGAAGTCATCCCGATATTGGCCGACCACCACGGCTCTCTCTGGGTGTCACTGACCTTCAGCTCTAGCTTTAGCACTTTCTGCACACTTGATTTAGCTCGTGAGATAACAAAATAAGCTTAACTTTGTATCATTTGTTATAATCAAAACTCAGGTTCGACTTAGGTGCCTACTGCACCAACAATCTCTCCATTTTTGATCTATGGCAAACCCATACAAAGTTAAGGAAATAATATGCATAAAGAAAAATTAAGTAGGAGTAATAAAGACTTTCTTTCAAGTACTCCCCCTTGAGGAAACCTCCCCCTTGACCGAGGGTGAGTCTTTGAAAGAAAGTCTTAACCCTCTCCCTTGATGTTTGCTACTTAGGAAGAGTTTAAGTAATTAACAATTACTTAAAGTTGACCTTAGTATTAAAAATAAGTTTAAGTTAAGAAGATTTCTTAACTTAGCCTTTCTCCCCCTTTCTCAACTAATAAATTTGCAAACATTACGTTAAGTAAAACATTAACTTTTAGCCATAAGAATATAGAATTAAGTTACTAAGTTAAGTTATCAAAAAATGATCCCTTAACTTTGGCCATAAGAATATAGAATTAAGTTACTAAGTTAAGTTATCAAAAAATGATCCCTTAACTTTGGCCTTTTCTCCCCCTTTTGCCATAAATCGGAAAGAGTGGGTTTTGAAAAATATAAGTATTAAGTTTAAGTTCCAAATCCAAGCATGTTCCATATTATTTTAAAAATAATATATTAAAAATAAGCTCATCTATTTGAATGTACAACTCTTATTTGACTTGATTGATATGAAAGATCAACAAGTCTTGGTCAGAGTCGGTCAATATATATATGATTATACTCCATGGTTCATGGCGATGCACTAGCTTTACATCTGGAACCAGGAGTAAGGTCCTAACATCTCACGCCCATCTACGTTGCTAAGTACAAAAACACATTAGTCCTATGTGTTGTGAGATGTATTAGCTCCTTAAATCTATAGGTGCATGATATCTAGGGTAAGCCCTAAGCTAGTTCCATTAACATGAAAAGAAAAGTAAATACTAGAGTATATAAAAAGAATGTAGGTCCTACTCTATTATGCAAATGCCTAATTTTCATCTTAGTAGACTAAATTCGGCTTCAGGTAGTGGCTTGGTAAAAAGATTGGCTAGGTTTGACTTGGATTACATATATTCCAGTTTAATGGTTCCGTTAGCTACATGTTCTCGAATAAAGTGGTGTTTAACTTCTATATGTTTGGTCCTAGAATGGAAAATAGGATTTTTGGTTAAGTTGATGGAGCTAATATTATCTATGTGAGTTTTAATATTGTTGAAGTTCAAGTTAAAATCTTGGAGAGTGTGCTTCATCCAAAGAAGTTGAGCCACACACTCACCCATTGCGATGTATTCGGCTTCGGTGGTAGATAAGGCAACACAGTGTTGCTACCTACTGCACTAACTCACTAGACTCGAGCCGAGAAGTTGACAACAACCACTCGTGCTCTTTCTATTGAGTTTACTGCCGGCATAGTCCGAGTCGGAATAGCCGATTAGTTCAAACTCGATAGATCTAGGGTACCAAATACCCACGCTTAGCGTGCCCTTTAAATACCTAAGGATATGCTTGACTAGGGTTAGGTAAGACTTCTTGGCACAGGTTTGAAACCTTGGTTAAACCCTTTTGACTTAAGATAAATTGAAAGTCTCTCGTACCAAGCTCGAGGGGCTTGTTTGAGTCCATAAAGAGCTTTCTTTAGTTTAAGGACATGGTCGGGTTTATCTAGGCTTTCGAATCTTGGGCATTGACTAACGTACACCTCTTCCTTAATAAGTCCATTCAAAAATGCTGACTTGATATCCATTTGAAATAATTTAAAACCTCGATATGCAGCGTATGCTAACAACATTCGGATGGATTCTAGTCTAGCTACGGGGGCATAGGTTTTATCGTAATTTAATCCTTCGACTTGACTAAAACCTTTGGCGACTAACCTTGCTTTATTTCTAATTACTTTACCTTTGTCATCAAGTTTGTTTCAGAAGACCCACCTTGTTCCAATAACTGATTTATCTTTAGGTGGTGGTACTAATTCCCAAACCTCATTCCTAGTGAATTGAGCTAGCTCTTCTTGCATTGCAATAATCCAATTGGAATCAAGAAGAGCTTGTTCAATGGTTTTTGGTTCGATTTTCGAAATCAAGGAGATTTGACTAAAATTTCTATAAGATGATCTAGTTCGAACCCCTAAGCTAGGATCACCTATCACTTGGTCGATAGGATGATTCGTTTGAATCCTAATTTGACTTGGGTTAGGGTCACCTATCACTTGGTCGACAGGATGACTTGTTGGACTTGGGTTAGGATTAATACTAGACTCGATCTCATGGTCGGAGTCGAGTCTGGTATGAGTTGGTTTGCTAGTTGGTGTTGCTATAAGTTTTGTAGGTTCGTGTCATTCATCGAACACTACATTAATGGTCTCTTCAACTCTAAGAGTGTCATTGTTGTATACCCTATAGGCTCTACTTATAGTCGAGTATCCTAAGAAGATTCCAATAGAGGTTTTGGAGGTGAACTTTCCTAGGTAATCCTTAGTGTTCAGGATATGTACCTTACATCCAAATACCCTAAAGTACTTGATGTTAGGTACTTTGTCGTGATAGATTTCGTACGAGGTCTTAAGGTGCCTCTTTACCAAAAGGATCCTATTTTGGACATAGCAAGTCGTACTAATGACTTCTGCCCAAAACCTGTCAGGGAGGTTATATTCGTTTAGCATTGTCCTAGTGGCTTCTTGTAGGGTTCTATTTTTACGTTTGACTAGGCCGTTTTGTTGTGGGGTTCTAGGACATGAGAATTCATGGTGATATCCGTTTAGGTTACATAAATCTGTAAACCTGTGGTTTTCGAATTCACCACCATGATCACTCCTAAGTCCTTTAATTTTAAGGTTCTTTTGATTTTCGATTAGTTGAAACAAGTTGATGAGTTGATCTAGGGTATCACTTTTATATTTGATGAGCCTAACCCAGGTAAACCTAGAATAGTCATCAATTATGACTAAACATAATTGACTACCATTAAGTGACTTAGCTCTATGTGAATCGAATAGATCCATATGTAGAAGCTCAAGAACACTTTTGGTTCATTCTTGATTAGTTAGTTGGTGTTGTGTCCTAGATTGTTTACCTTGTTAACAAGCATTACAAATTTTATTGTCTAAGTTGTTAAGGTTGGGCAAACTTCTGACTAAGCCACTCTGACTCATCTTGTGGGTGAGTCTTGGGTGTGAGTGACCGAGTCGTCGGTGCTACAACCAAGATTCCTCTTGATGTGTCATAAAACACTTGGTTGAGGAGTTAGGTAGATTAATAGTATAGATGTTGCTATTCCTAGTTCCTTTAAGGATTGTTTTAGAGGTTTCATTTGTTTTAATTATGCATTCATTTTCTAGAAATATGACCTTATAGTTATTATTACACAACTGACTTATGCTAAGTAAATTATATTCGAAATTTTCAACTAGTAAAACATTTTGAATGATAAAGTTTGAGTTGAGCTCAATATCACCTGATCTGATGATTTTGAGCTTGCCGTTGTTTCCAAAGGCTACCGATCCTTGTCATTTGAATCGAAGCTTTGAAAACTTAAGTTGATCCCCGATCATGTGTCGGGAGCAACCACTATCCAACATCCATTTATCCTACACACAGGGTAGTTGGATTGGATTATTGAAATTTAAGGGTTAGTTGAAGATTATTAGTCCTAGGTCATCTCACCCATTTCTACATGATCAAACATATTATCCTTATGTGTTTTTGTGAGATGAATTCAATTTTACTTGATTAATTTTAATGAATCAAAACTAGTCAACCTTGCGTTAGATTCGGATTTGACCCTAAGCTCATCAAGTCACCTTTTCAAGATCTTGGCTTCCATGTCGTGGCTAGGCATAGTGGCCTTCTTTGATCGAAAAAATGACCACTTCCTTAGACAAATCCAATTTCGAGAAAATAGTAACTTGACTCACTTAAGACCACTTCCCGGTCTAACTAGTCTAGGATACGGCGAGGTAGCTTCAGCTAGTTCTACTCGGTCAAGTGATCCGAACTAGATACGCCTTATCTAGCTCGAGTACCCAAGACTTCACTTTCCTAGCGTACTATCATCTCGCCGCGTCCTGGTACTATGTTATCAAGTATTGATGAGTTATAGTCCCTATCTAACCATTCTAAAAAGAAAAGTAAAAAAAAACTAAGCATGCAATTTCTAAGTAATAACACGGACAAGTTTTGTACTAGCTCCCCCGAGACCATTGAATTGGTTCGATCTTTCCACAGTGGATTTGGTCCTTGGGAACCCAGTACTGGTTAGATCCTAATTGAGAAATCAAAGTGGTCTTAGGAACCCATGCTTGGACATGTATTCTATTTTGACTTACAATTCTTATATACGACTTGTTAGTCGTATTTGAGCTAAACCCAAGCCCGACCTTGTTGTACATGACCCTTTGCGATCCAAGTAAGAGGTCAAGTCCCTTGGATCCCAAAGTGAACCTTTCCAACGTGTTCCTAAGATCTTCAACTTGACTGTTCAAAAGTGAGTTCTCAACTTCGAGCTTT
The DNA here is from genome assembly GCA_025175895.1 of Wurfbainia villosa. Lineage (NCBI taxonomy): Eukaryota > Viridiplantae > Streptophyta > Magnoliopsida > Zingiberales > Zingiberaceae > Wurfbainia > Wurfbainia villosa. The sequence goes on along the minus strand of CM046001.1, from coordinate 77,035,622 downwards.
TCAACTCGAGTTGAGTCCTCCTCTTGAACTTGACTAGTCGAAGAGGTTAGAGAGACCTCGTGTTTAAGGAGTTTAACCTCCTCGAACAAGGTTTTGACCTTGGACTCAGACTTAGCTAACTTCCTAGTTAGAAACTTAATTGCATTATATAAAGTACTAATTAGGGACCGACTTACATTGAGAGTATCTCTTGAACCGGATGCGTATTCGTGGTTTGTCTTGAATAGAGATTCGTAGTCTGACTCGTTTTCGGGTTCAGATTCTTGCTTTGATTCGGACTCAGGCTCCGATTCGGTTGGTTTAGCCATGAAGACGAGGTCATCATCTTCTTCCTCCGATGCCTCTTCCCACATAGCATTGAGCGCCTTCTTGAACTTTGGTTCTTTATTTTTGAGCTTCGGACATTCCGACTTGACATGTCCGAACCTGTTGCATTCATAACACCTAATGTTAGAACCAGCTTTAGATTTACCTTCCTTGGGTTGAGTGAACGGTCATTTTTGGCTCTTAATCATCCTCCGAACTAGGTTGACTAGTTCGGTCTCCATCTCCGAATCGACTTCCGACTCGTACTCATCTTCTTCTTCCTTCGGGAGTGGCTTACTTGTGGGATTCTTCTTTTGACCTACAATAAGAGCTATACCTTTCTCGGGGTACCGAATTAGACTGTTCGTGGAGTTCCAATTCTGAAAATAATTCATCTAATCTAATTTTTGATAAGCCCTTAGAGACCTTGTAGGCATCGACCATGGATGCCCACAAAGTAGTCCTAGGAAATGAATTCAACACATACCTTATTAGGTCACGATTTTCGACCTTTTGTCCGATGGTGTGCAAATTGTTGACGATGTCTTGTACTCAGGCGTGTAATTGAGTCGTCGTCTCATGTTCTTGTATTTTTAAATTATATAATTTATTAAAAAGAAGGTCTCGTTTGCATACCTTTGCTTCGTCGGTTCCTTCGTGTAGTTCCACTAATTTGGTCCACAAGTCCTTTGCACTGATGAAGGGGTCGACGCGATTGAGCTCCTCCTTGGACAAACCGCATTGGAGGATTTGAGTCACCTTAGCATCGGCTTCGACTTGTCTTTTTGTAGCATTGGTCCATTGGTCATAATCCAAGGATTCACCCACTTCGTTAGTCGGAAGTGTGAATCCTATTTGGATGATGATCCACATCTCGATTTGGGTCTTAAGGAAGCACTCCATCCGACCCTTCCAATAATGGAAGTCATCTCCATTGTAAAACGGAGGTCGGATGGTGCTAAAACTCTCGAGATGGGCCATTGACACAAAAAGAGCAAGTAAAAAGAAGAAATCTAGCAACGACAAAAACAAACGAAATGTACCAAGACTTGCGTCTTGGATTAGCACTGCGGGAGAGAATTTAAATGAATGAAAAATACTCAAAAAAATTTAAAATAATTCTGTAAAAAAAACTAGATTGGTGGTTTCACCAAATCTTAGCACCCCTGGCTCTGATACCAATTGTTGGATCGATTTGAGCGCTAGAGGGGGGGGGGGGTGAATAGCGCAAAACAATTTTTGTACGTTCATTCGATATAAAATGCGAGTGAGAGCAAATGCAGCGGAAAAAAAATGTCTTGTTTGTTTTTACTTGCCCTAATGGTCCTAGACCGCGTACGGAGGGCAAAGCACTAAAAACACTCCTTGTTAGAGGTAGAAGTAAGCGAATACAATCAATACGAAAAAGCTCAAGGTAGAGGGACACTCCCCCTCTCCTTGTTATGATTAAAACTCTATAAGTATAGATTTAAAGACAACAATAAAGAATATACCAATGACTATTAAATAAATGGAATTTATGCTCTTGTCGTCAGAGATGCGGTAGTACTTCGTCGTCGTAAGGTCGTCGTAGAAGAGTATCGTAGCGGAGGCTTTTTGGAGAGATTTTGATGATGGAAATGGGGTGGATAACCCCTACTTTTATATCCTTGGAAACCCTAGACGTTCAGATCTTCAACCAATGAGAGATAGCCTCCTAGCCCTTCAAAAATGGAGATAAGCTTTGACTCCCCTCGAAGCTGATCCTTGACCATCAGTCGACTGCTACCCTTACCAGTCGACTGCTGAAGGTATAAGTCGACTGATACAAGCTACTAGTCGACTGATGGTAGGGTTTCCAGCTACAATAAAGAGTTAGCTCAAAAATACAGTTAATATAAGTAAATTAAATGATCATTTACCATCCGATCTCGACTTAGACCTTCCATGGGAGGTCTTAGTCGGATCGTCACCTAAGAACGTCTCCGTATAGAGGACACGACCTTACTTGTGCTCACTCACATGAGCTTACCTCAACATTTACCTTGTAGTTTCTGCTTCCGGTCTTCCACCTTATTCCTTCGGCTCACTCCGAAGTCATCCCGGTGTCGCCCGACCACCATGGCTCCCTCCGGGTGTCGCTGACCTTCAACTCTAGCTTTAGCACTTTCTGCACACTTGATTTAGCTCGTGAGATAACAAAATGAGCTTAACTTTGTATCGTTTGCTATAATCAAAACTCAGGTTCGACTTAGGTGCCTACTGCACCAACACGATGTTCCTTCTACTTGAGGTATTCGAGTCATCTTGGCCATGTAGACTTATGCTTTGACATCTTAAGCAAGCATCTCTGAGGAGATGTGGACTCGGGGTGATTGGGTTTAAGTCGAAGTGGCCGAAGGTGTTTGAATAGCCTACAGATAATTCACCACTCCTTGCGAGGAGATGCATACCCTATGGCCTCTCGTTAGATTGTTACTAAAGTCTTTGGCCAAAGCATTACATGTTTAGTGTATGATACTCTTTGATACATGTGCAGTAACTAGAATCCATAGGACGAGGAAGAAATACTTGGGCTAGGTGTGACGTAGTCAGCCTAGTGGGGACTGACACAATGGACCTTGTCTTGAACCAAGTGGGTATAAGATGAGTGAAGAGAATGGGGCACGATTCAATGTAGCTGCTGAAGGGTTTTAGAAGCATTTTGGGATCAACCGTTGATTTTCTGATTAATTGGTGATCATGATGTACTATTAGGTGCCACTCATGATCATTCTATAATTAATGGTTAATTATAGACGGCCAACATAAATCGGGAACCTATTTGGTCACACGCACTACAAGTGTTATCCGAAGGATTTAAAACGAGCTTGAGAATAAGATTCTCAGATCGAAAGAGACATGGTTTGGTTGGGCCAAACGAAGAGCGAGCTTGAAATTGTTTCAGTCGCATCGGAAGCATGAATGGGCCGAGTCTTATGAAGACATGATGGATGAACCAAATCAGTTTGGTTCTAATCCAATAGTGGAAAATAAACCAAAGGGGGTTGGTTTGTTTTAAATGAATGAACCGAAATTGGTTTGGTTAATTTTAACTTAAAATAGATCAACACGGTTTGTTTTATTTTAACTTAAGTTAATGGAGCAGGTTAACAGATTTTGGTTATGAACCAATAACCGTTAGGAGAATGTATTCTCTATAAAAACATGACTTAAGAGTTTTTAGGGAGAACCCGGTTCACGACGACTTAGGTTTTGGAAACCCTAGCCATTTTTTCCCTCTTCTCCTCCCTTGGTGTTGCCACCCAACCCATTGGTGCCGCCCAACTTGTTGTGGCCGCCCCTTCTCCTTGCCGCCGGCCAACCAATAGCCGCCGACAATCCTTTGGCCATCCTCCCTTGCCTCCGGTGACCAAGGACCAGTTGGCAATCTTCTTTGGTTGACACTGACTCCTCCACCACAAGCTGCCCAGTTTTGAACAGCTTGTTGTCCTTTGCGTGGAAATGTCGTTTGGCCGTTGTTTCGTGCTCCGACAGTGACCTACTTGCCGGGGATTGGATCTCCACCAATCCCCTTTCATGGAGGACCATGGTTTCATCAATTGGTTGACGAAAACCGCTTCCGAGATGCGAGTTCGTGGAACTTAGTTTTTTGATCCGAATTTGATTTGGAATGCCATCGTCTCTCGAATCACAGTGACTTCAACACGAGGCTAGTAACCCTCGTGAAGTCGAAGCTTGTGGCTTTGTGAAGCTATCTTGATGATACTCGACATGGATACGGATAGAGGTGAAACTCGCTAGGGTCGCTTGGTTGATGTCATTCCCGCTTCACGTAATTCGTTAGGTATATCTAGTATAAGTTTCCTTTTATTGCAAAATTTGAAATGATGATTATGTCTACACTTGTTGTATTCTGTATGCGTGTGGTATGTGTATTGTAATAAGTTAGTTATTACTCATTTTATTTTTTTGTGTTGTGCATGTTTACGAAACATGTTCGAATGCACACCCACGTCGGTGCCGGGGAAACCCAATAGTGGTATCAGAGTCCGACTATGTTTCGACATAATCGTAAAATTATTTTGCGATAGTTATAATTATATTTTTAGAAATTTTCTACTTTTGGAAATTTTATAAATAGTTATGGAAATTTTAATTAATAAAGAAATTCAAATTGGAAATTTTCTAATCTATTCGGAAATTAAAATTTAGAAAAATTGTTTCTTAAATTAAATTCAAATTTCCTTAATTAATATTTTCCATAAATAAAATATGTGGTTAGATTTGGAAATTTATTTCCTAATTTAATCAAGATTAGTTATGGAAAATAAGGAAACTATTTGTACATGTCATAATTGTATGTCATATAATTGTATTAGATGCATAACATTATATCATGTGTGTCATGACATGTAAATGTATATCATGTGTCATGCCATGTAGATAATAGTTATTTGCATGAAAAGGAGGATGAGACCTGAAAACCCTTACACAATATTAGAGCCTACACCTTCCATTAATATGGTTAGAACTAGAGTTCCGTTTCTTGTTTGGGTTGTTGAACTCACTCCAAGCCCAGCTTAAACCTGAACATGTTCAAATCATTGGAATAGTTTAACACTAATATGGTAAGAGTCAGAGGTCAATCATTAGTTTGGGTTGTTGGACTCACTCCAAGCCTAGCTAATTGGTTGAATGAACTCTAACCATATTAAAACTATTTCGTGATTAATGCGTCGGCTCTAACTTGGAGCATCGATTTGTTGGACTCACACCAAGGTCGATGTGAAGAGAGGTGAAGTTGGGTGCTATACATATGATGCATACTTGTTAATGTGTTAACAACCCAATGCATGTATGAACATTCAATCAGTTGATAGCACATTGTGATAATTACATATATGTGGTATGTAATCGGTATACTTGATACCTACCATCATATCTAAGAATGGCTTATTGGACTCACTCCAAGGTTGTTCTTATCTATGTTGGATATTAGCCCATTCGGATATGGACCTACAATCTCCCGAATTGATTTTTAGGGTTTTGATTTCGAAAAATGAATGGGATTTGTAAATGTATGTTGATCCATTTTAAAATCATTTTCTCATATATGCTCGATTTGTATTGAAGGGAGTTTCGCTTCACTTCGGTCGCTTGTGCATGGCGATCCTATCTCACGTCCCTGGATTAAAATTTTATTAATTAAAACTAATCCGAACGGAGATGGATTACCCAAGCAACCGATTCATCATCGTGCTATTCGATTTAAGTGGTCACTTGAACAAACTTGTTGTTCAAGCAACCTAACCCTTTTCCTCGATTAGCCGCGGAATAGATGATGAACAGATAGTCGGTTTTTGTATTTATGATCGTGGTCCATGTCAATCAACAACATGCAAAATACAAAAGAACAAGAATCAAAATTAAACAAGATTATACCTCTTGTTTTACCTCTTGATCTTCTATTGTATTCCTATCATCTTCTTGGACATCGTGTGGGCGATGATCCTCCAAGAATTGAAGCCTCCTAGACCATGTATCTTTTCTTCCTTGCTCGCTCTGAACAAGGGAAGAAAACCCTCTCTTCTTCTCCTTTCTTGTGCTGAACACAAAGCCTTCTCCTCTTCCCCTTGCTTGTACAGACCACCAAAACTTCAAGAAGTGGTGTCCGCCGGCCCTAAAGAGAGGAGAGGAGATTGAGGAAGAGAGAACCCCCTTCCTCCTTGCTTGTTGCCGCCGACCCTAGGAGAGGGAGAGGAGGCACCGACCCTTTCTTGTGGAAAGGAGGCACTGACCCTAGGGAGAGGAAGAAGGAGTGCTGGACAAAAGAAAGGAAGAGAATGAAACCCTAACTTCTCTTGTTGCCGCTGACCCTAGAAGAAGCAAAAGCCCTCACTTTTTTCCTTTGCCCCTCCACCTCCTTTTATAGATCTAGACTTCATGAGGTATTTATAATAGGCTACAATAGAGACCATGAGGAGGAGTTGGATCTTGGCCACCCAATGGATCTGAACCACATATAACCCGATCCATTAATGATGATCCATTCCACTAGAGGATTATCATTGATCTACCTCACCAACCCCCATAATTAAATATGGGCTCCACATATTATTTGTACAAAATATCTCCCCACATTTAAGATATCGAATGTCCATTAATTAATTAAATTACTGACAATTTAATTAATCAATATCTAACTCCATGAGTAGTATCACTCATCCTTATCATCATGTTGGACCAAGTCCACCTGCAGGATTTACATGATGAACTTTATGAACTCCTCAAGGGGAAATCATCATCCTAGTGTATAGGACACGATTTCCTCCTATAATCTACGACACACCATGTAAATAATATTATTTCCCAACTTACTAGGCCTATTGACTTAACACATAAATCTCACCCATTGGTAAATCAGAGAAATAAATACTAAGTATATGTGTCCATTATTATATCAGGATTAAGAGCATGTACACCATAATATCTGAGGTCGGATTCAATTATATAGTCAGTATAAATTGAATCACCTCTAAATCAGTCCTACTCAATACACACAAAGTGTACTAGTATAATTCTATGGTCAAGATAAACCAATACCAAATTACACTATAACAATGCCAATGGTTTGTCCAAAATCATCTTGGTTGTGAGCCTCTACTTATACTCTACAAGGAACTGATAATATGATCTTCTATGTGACACCACACACCATGTTATCTACAATGCAAAGTATCAAACAATATGCAAACAATGATCATATGATTCTTATTTCAAAATGAAGATGTTCATACAAAAGCTAGGCTTTTAGTATACATCCCAATAATCTCCAAATTATACTAAAAGACTATGCTGCCATCAAACTACCATACATTTGATTCCCATTCCCTCCACATGCCTATCAAAAGCTCTCGCTGAAAGGGCCTTAGTGAAAGGATCTACTAGGTTATCCTCTGATGCAATCTTGGCGATGACAACTTCTCCTCGCTTTACGATCTCTCGTATCAGGTGGTACTTGCACTCTATGTGTTTACTTGACTTATGGGCTCATGGTTCCTTTGAGTTTGCAATTGCACCACTGCTATCACAATAAATTGTGATAGTTCCGGGCAAACTAAGAATCACATCCAAGTACATCAACAAGTTCCTGAGCCATACAACTTTTTTTGCTGCCTCAGAGGCTGCCACATACTCAGCTTCCATGGTGGAGTCTGCCACACATTTCTGCTTGACACTCCTCCACACAATGGCTCCACCTCCCAAAGTAAACACATAACCCGAGGTAGACTTACTGTTATCCCTATCTGATTGGAAGTCAAAATTTGTATAACCCACAGGGAGTAATTGATCTACCTGGTATACCAGCATATAATCCTTAGTCTTTCTTAGGTACTTCAATATATGTTTTACCGTAGTCCAATGCCCCTATCATGGATTACTCTAATATCTGTTAATCATGCCCACGACAAAGTAGATATCCAACCTCGTACATAACATAGCATACATGAGGCTTCCTACTCCCGAAGCATAAGGAATCGCCTTCATCTCCTCTATCTCCTTTGACGTTATAGGGCACATCTCTTTAGATAAAGGTACTCCATGTCGAAAAGGTAGAAAACCTTTTTTGGAGTTTTGCATGCTAAAACGAGCTAGAATAGTGTTTATGTATGAAGCTTGAGATAAGCACAACATCCTTTTCTTGCGGTCCCTTATAACCTTGATCCCAATGATATGTCCCACTTCTCCCAAGTCCTTCATATCAAATTGTTTGGACAACCATACCCTTACGTCTAATAACACTTTGACATTGTTGCCAATGAGCAAAATGTCATCTACGTATAATATATGAAATACCACTACGTTTCCGTCACATCTCTTGTATACACAAGACTCATTCAGACTTTGAATAAATCCATATGACTAGATTACCTCATTAAAGCAGATGTTCCAAGATCTCGAAGCTTGCTTTAATCTATAAATGAATCGATTAAGCTTGCACAAAAGATGCTCTTTGCCCTTTGCAATGAATCCCTTTGGTTGCTCCATATAGATGTTTTCTTCAAGACTTCCATTAAGGAATCCTGTCTTGACATCCATCTGCCAAACCTCATAATCCATATGAGCAGCAATAGACCAAAGAATCTGGATAGACTTAAGCATGGCTACCGATGAAAAAGTCTCCTCATAATCGATACCCTCTTTCTGAGTATACCCTTTCGCAACAAGCCTTGCTTTGAAGGTCTCTACCTTCCCGTCTGATCCTCTCTTTCTTTTGTAGATCCACTTGCATCCAATGACTTTTACACCATTGGGTGGTTCTACTAGCTCCCAGACCTGATTTGAATCCATAGATTCTATCTCAGAATTCATTGCCCTTTGCCAAGATACCACATCTTTATCTTGGGGTGCCTCGTCATATGTCTAGGGATCAGGTTCATGTTTGCCAAGGACCAAATCAGAAGATTCTCCCAAGAACATAAATCTATAAGGTTGTCTAACAACCCCTTTCATTATGATGAGGTATCACCTGTGTATCCTCTGTGACACGTGGTGCAGTCACTTGTGATATGCCCTCTTGTACCGTTGGTACTAAAGCAGGGACTTCCCCTCTTAATTCCTCTAGAACAATCTTTCTCATGGGCTTGCGGTTCATCACATAGTCTTCCTCTAAAAATTGGGCATTCCTACTAACGATCACCCTCTGATCTCTAGAACTATAGAACAAACCACCTTTCATTCCTCTTGTTAGGGCAATCTCTTGCCGTAATATGGTTTTGATGGTGTGGCAAAGGGTTTAAGTTAGTTTGATATGTTGATGTGATATGTGCGTTGAAGTCGTGCAGGACTTAGTAATTCGCACATGGAGCCGTGGCGAGTTTCACATCTCATGACTCGTGCCTTGAGTCGGTGAAGGATAGCTTTGCGGAAGCCGTGCGCTTGGAGCATCCGAGGGACCGCCGGACGAGAAGCTTGGAGTGAAGCCGGAGGAAGTAGACTTCGAGGCAAGAGACGCGAAGGAGCATTGCAGAGCCGTGCGCCTGATGCTGCCGAGGGACGTGGCCGAGAACGAAGAGAACTTCGAAGGCGAGGGACTCCGAGAAATGAGAGTGAGCGATTGTAACCCGGGGAAGGGTAGCTCTTAGGTGAAACTTGGCCATTTGGCCAAGTGTCGGATGGGTTTTCCCGACACCATACGTGGGCAGTCGACTGCCAAGACCATCAGTCGACTGCTGAAGGCAGCAGTCGACTGATCAATAGGGTTTCGGCCACAGAACCGTTCGTAGCCGACTGGGCAGTCGACTACGGAGGCAGCAGTCGACTGATGAGGTCCATCAGTCGACTGCCAAGAGTTCCGTTGGACTACAACGGTCGGGATCCGACGTGTTCGGAGGCCGTTGTAGTGACGGCAGTCGACTGCCAAGGGCGGCAGTCGACTGGTGGCGGCCAACGGGAAGAAAACAGCCCTCTCTATAAAAAGAGAGGGTGTAAGCCTTTGAGAGGCTAATGCTCATACTCCAAACAATCTTCCTAGTGCCCCACAAGCTCTAAACTCTTCTTACCTGTTCTTACTCCATTCTATTTGTAAGAAGAGTGTGCTTGATTTGTAAAGGTTACCTCCACCTAGCTTGGTGCAAAGGAGAGACCATTTAGTGGATTGGTTTAACGGAGTGATTCACCGAGGACGAATCAGGGACCGTGGATTAGCGGCGTAGCCGTGAACCACGTTACATTCTTTGTTAGCGTTTGTATTTTCATTTATTGCTTGTCTTAGTTTATTGCTTCGCATGCTTAACGCTTTTTGTAGACGAGCAATTTACAACGTCCAACGTACGAGGGCTATTCACCCCCCCTCTAGCCGGCCATACCGATCCCCTACAAGTGGTATCAGAGCCAAGGAAAGCTTGTCGAGGACTAACCGCCACAACAAGCAACTTTCAAAATGGCCGGCTCCAACATCCATCCTCCGAAGTTTGAAGGAGAATTCGCTTGGTGGAAGAAGTGAATGGAGGTATTTTTCGAAATGGATTTTGATATAATGATTACAATGGAATCCGGTTTCATTTTGCCTAGGGATGAAGAGGGGAAGCCAATAGAGAAATCTAGGTGGACCAAGAGGCAAAGAGAGGAGCACCTTGCAAACTCCAAAGCCAAGCACCATCTCTACAATGTGCTCCCTCAACAAGAGATCAACCGGATCGGAGAATGTGCTAGCGCCAAAGAGATGTGGGAGAAGCTTATAGAACTCCATGAAGGCACATCCGAGGCCAAGCTAGCAAGGAGAGACCTCCTCCGCTCCCAACTATCCAATATAAAACTAGAAAAGGGAGAAAAGGTAACCTCACTACACTCTAGGTTTAAAGAAATTTTAATTGGGCTAACAAGTGTAGGTGAGAAGCTATCAAACCGGGACATGCTCATGAAGGCTATAGATGCCTTTCTCCGGTCCTCAAAGTGGAGCTCCATGGTGGACTCATTCTATATCTCAAAGAATTTAGAAGTGAGCACCTTGGAGGAGTTCTTCTCAACAATGGAACTCCACGAAACTAGGCTTGAAGGAATACAAGAGGAGCCTAGAATTCAACCTTCAAGGGGAGTAGCCTTGTTGGCAAACAAGGAAAAGAAGAAGATGGAAATCCCTTCCTCCTCCGATGATGAAGCATCTTCCTCCTCCTCCATGGATAGCACCGAAGAAGCCTATATGGTAAGGAGGGTAAGACGTGTATTTAAGAATTTTAGATTTGATAAATCTAATGATAGGATGAGAAGACCAAGGGGGAAGGTCATATGCTACAATTGCCAAGGAGAAGGGCACATAAGGGACAATTGTCCTCTCCTAAACAAGAGCAAGGAAGAAAGGAAAAAGAAAGAAGAAAAGAAGAAGAAGAAGGGGAGCAAGAAAAAGAAGGAAGAGGAGAAGAAGACAAAGGAGAAGGGAAAGGCTAAGGCTCTCAAGGCAAGGACTTGGGATGATCCATCCTCATCCTCCTCCTCATCATCGGATGAGGAGAATGCCTTTGTCACCAATTTGGCCTTGATGGCCTTTGATGACTTGGATTGCTCTTCCTCCGAAAATGAAGGTTCAAGCTCAAGAGGAGAGAGCTCAAGTGAAGGGGGAGTTTCATCATCCTCATCATCCGAAGAAGAAGAGGACATGGAAACTATGGTAACCAATCTCTCACCTAGTAAAATAGTTTCTATGATTTCTAGTTTAACTAAGGATTTATTTAGGGCAAAGAAGAAAAATAAATGCATGCTTGAACAAATTAAGGAATTAGAACAAAAATTAGAAAAGGCATGCTTAAATGATAATATTTCTTCTAGCTTAAATGATGATGCATGCTCACATGATTATATGCCTTTGGATGTTAATGATGCATGTATAAATGAAAATAGGGCCTTAAGGGAAAAGGTAGATTATTTAACCAAAGCCCTAGAGAAATTCACAATTGGCTCCAACACCTTAAATATGATCTTAGGGAGCCAAAGAGCTAGTTTCAACAAGAAAGGCCTAGGATACAAAGAAAGGAAAAATGAAAAGGCCTATAAATGCCTAATAGCTAGGGGACAAGATAAAAAGAAAGTAATTGCTAGGAAATGGATCCCCAAGGAGTATTTAGTGAACCCAATAGGAAAGAATTTATTTTGGGTTCCAAAATCCATCCTTAAGGGTTAGAATAACCCTAGGGTAGTCAACCATATGAACTTGACCTATATCATATTTTGGTTGACTTAGGATGACGGGACAACATTTTTTAGATAGTGTTGGGTGATGATAACGTGCCCATAAATAGGTAATAATGCTTAAATCATGATGATTGATGTAATTCCTATGTATGTTTTAAATCATGATTTATGATTTTGATATTTGGCATGTTATCATGAGAAATAGGGTTAAATCATGCTTTAGGTGATAATTTGTTTATTATCATCGTATAATACCTAATGCATGACTATTATTTGATGGATACATGAGTTTCATGATCATAATGTAGAATTGATTGATATATGTCATTATGATCATGTAGAATGTTAGGTTGATACTTAACCATGATAGAATTGCATGAATATATGGGTTAAGTATATACAAATACCCCCTAGGATACATCTCACACTCACTATAGGCTAACTTGATTGCAAACTTAGCATGGGTGAGATATTAGGATGATACAAATGTCCACTAATGCCTATGGCATTTAGATGGTCATTTAAAGTATCAAAATAGCAATAATAGACCAATCATGGGGAAGGCTTATGTTTAATTCATAGACATATTGCCCAAAGATCATGGTTGGATATTTCATATGTTTTCAAAACAATTTCTTACCTTAAAATACATGTATTCATGTTTTGAAACAATTGGATGCAAAACTAGGTAGCTAACTTGATACTAGAATGATCAAAAACCTAGTGGTTTTTAGAGCTTTTGGATTTTTGGCAAAAACAAGAAAATATAATGAGTTTTCATGAAAAACTATTTTTCCTTGATAGATATACTTAATAGAAATATGTTCCCCAAATTTCATGATTTTTCAAATTTTTTGGAATTTATAATGCATTTCTGAAATTCGTCCAGAAAATCAGAAATTTGGATTCCTTTGTGCCAGTCGACTGCCATACTGATAGCAGTCGACTGGTGGCCTGTAAATCAGAACATTGAAGGCCGAATTCAGTTTGTAAACCTACAACAAGTGGTAGAAATATACTTGATGCCATCAACAAGTGGTACCCAATTTTAAATCAACTTGTCATATTTTCCCTCCATTATACTTGATGCCATGAGCTTATAACTTAGTGTTAATCTTTTTGATAGTGTCAAAGGGGGAGAAATAAGTATGTTTAAGTTAATCACTTTAGGGGGAGAAATATATTTTAGGGGGAGAAATATATGATAGGGGGAGAAAATTTGCATAGAGAGTTTCATGGATTAAGGGGGAATTGCATGTTGTTATATCATGTTTATCTTTACATGCTTTCTTACCTTAGAATTTATATCAAATGTTTTTACCTAACTTAAACGGATTGCCACACATCAAAAAGGGGGAGATTGTTAGGGCAATCTCTTGCCGTAATATGGTTTTGATGGTGTGGCAAAGGGTTTAAGTTAGTTTGATATGTTGATGTGATATGTGCGTTGAAGTCGTGCAGGACTTAGTAATTCGCACATGGAGCCATGGCGAGTTTCACATCTCATGACTCGTGCCTTGAGTCGGTGAAGGATAGCTTTGCGGAAGCCGTGCGCTTGGAGCATCCGAGGGACCGCCGGACGAGAAGCTTGGAGTGAAGCCGGAGGAAGTAGACTTCGAGGCAAGAGACGCGAAGGAGCATTGCAGAGCCGTGCGCCTGATGTTGCCGAGGGACGTGGCCGAGAACGAAGAGAACCCGGCGAGGACTCAGAAATGAGAGTGGCGATTGTAACCCGGGAAGGGTAGCTCTTAGGTGAAACTTGGCCATTTGGCCAAGTGTCGGATGGGTTTTCGACACGATCGGCCATGTCATGGCGGCGATCGCCGAGTCGAGTGAGTTCGACCGTATACAATCGACCGGATTGGCGGCGCCGTCGATCGCCATCGTGGGCCGATCGCCAGAAGATCATCGATCGGCGACAAGCGCGACTGATCAATAGGGTTTCGGCCATAGAACCGTTCGTAGCCGACTGGGCAGTCGACTACGGAGGCATCAGTCGACTGATGAGGTCCATCAGTCGACTGCCAAGAGTTCCGTTGGACTACAACGGTCGGGATCCGACGTGTTCGGAGGCCGTTGTAGTGATGGCAGTCGACTGCCAAGGGCGGCAGTCGACTGGTGGCGGCCAACGGGAAGAAAACAGCCCTCTCTATAAAAAGGATAGCCTACAAACAGATGCACTTCTGTACGAGATTCCAACTTATCAGCATCTCCCTTCAGTATATGTGCTGGACTTCCCCAAATCCAAATATGTCTCAGACTAGGCTTTCGGCTAGACCATAATTCTGTGGGAGTAGAAGGTACTAATTTAGATGGTACCAAGTTCAGAATATACACTTCCGTTTCTAGAGCATACCCCCAGAACGAATCTGGTAACTCAGAATAACTCATCATCGATCTAACCATCTCCAAAAGAGTCCTATTCCTTCTCTACACCACACCATTCTGCTGGGGTGTACCAGGTGCAGACAGTTGGGATTGAATCCCAGCCTCTGATAAGTAACTCCTAAACTCTCCCAAGAGGTACTCACCACCACGATCAGATTGTAGTGTCTTGATACTTTTACCTTGACGTTTCTCCACATCAGCCTTGAATTCTTTGAACTTTTCAAAGCATTCAGACTTGTGGTGCATCAAGTAAATATATCCATATCTTAAATAATTTTCTATGAAAGAGACGAAATATTCAAAATCGCCTCTAGCCTGGATAGACATAGGACCACACAAATCAGAATGAACCAATTTCAACACATCTTTGTCTCTATACCCCTTGGCCTTAAAAGACCTCTTGGTCATTTTACCTTCCAAGCAAGATTCGCAGGTTGGGAAATCTTCTACCATCAATGAACCCAAAGGTCCATCAACTATCAACCTTTGAATTCTACTCAAGTTAATATAACCTAACCTTAGATGCCAAAGATATGTTTGGTTCATTTTTGAATGTTCTTTTCTCTTATTGGATTTAGAAGATAAGTTATTTATTTCCATTTGCATAGTGGGAGTTTTTGGTTCAAGAGTATATAAATTTCCTACCAACGCACCAGAACAGATAATCTCCTTATTTCTTTTTATAACAACTCTGTCATTAAAAGAAATAGAATACCTATCCATAAACAATTTAGAAACTGAAATCAAATTCTTTCTAAATGTAGGTATATAAAGGCAATTTCTCAGAATCAAAGTTTTATTTCTATCAAAAGATAAATAAACGTCTCCCACTACAATAGTTGCCACCTTTGTAGCATTGCCCATGTAGACGGTAATCTCTCCCTCAGCTAGTCATCTGGTTTCCTAGAACCCCTGCAAAGAATTGTAGACATGATCAGTGGCTCCCGTATCTACACACCATGTACCAGTAGATAACATCGCTAAACATGTTTCAATGACTAAACTAAAAGATATACCTTTGTTATGTTTCTGGTTAGAACAGTCTGCCTTCCAATGTCCAGTCTGCTTGCAAATGAAGCACTAGCCTTTCGGCTTCTTCACTACTGCCTGAGATCCTGTCGCCATCTTTGCTACGCCTTGTTTCTTCTTCTTCTTTCCTTTCGGCTTAGAAGTAGAAACCTTTTGAGCAACCATGGCATGAGCACTCTGACGAAAAAGCCCCTCTGCCGCCTGAAGTTCTATCAGAAGCTCCGCTAACGAATACAACCTTTTATTCATGTTGTAGTTCAAGCGAAACTACTCAAAACTTCTAGGTAGAGATTAGAGAATGATATCAAGCTGAGTTTCTCCATCGATCTCCACTCCAAGGACTTCCATCTCATTCAAATGAGCCATCATCTTGAGAACATAATCCCTCACGGGTGTTCCCTCAATCATGGTTGTCGTCATCAAGTTCCTTATAGCTTCCTGCCTATCAGCCCGATTTTGGTGTCCAAAAAGATACTTGAGATTGAGCATCATGTCATAGACAATAGTCATGGCCTGATGCTGATGTTGCAATACATTTGACATAGAAGCCAAAATGTAACACCATGCCATCTCATCTACCTCGATCCACTTCTTATAACTCTCTTTCTCCTTTTCACTAGAATCATCCATAGGCTTAGGAGGACATTCTTCGAAGAGTACATATTTGTACTCCTCATCAGTCAAGACAATGTCCAGATTTCGTTTCCAATCAACATAATTAGGGCCAATAAGTTTGTTTTCTTTTAGAATCATAGCAAGTAGGTTGAAAGTCATTTTGAAAAACCTAAGAATCACAGTGATAAAAAACATTAGATTTAAAAAATTTATTGATTTCTCAAATAATAAAATTTTAAAATCAACCAACACCTCAACACAGAGAATATTGTATGCCACGATAGTATGGACGTATACGAATTCTACATTTGTAAGAGGAGGTTTTACCCATTAATTTTATTATCCTGTCAACCTTACTTTTTGACAAATAAAATTAATAGTTGGTTCCTCTTCGGCCCTACAAATAAAAGCAGTGACTCCGATTGGGAGGATACTTTTATTTGCATCTAAATGTTTACCATTACTCGATACTAAGGCAATTACCTCGAATTATGTGCCTTCTGATGGGGAAGTACACATGCTCCTAAATAATTTCCTATAACCATATTTGACCTAGTGATCCGCAAAACAAACTCATCCGATATGGAGGAAGGCACTCAGAGCTAACGCGCAAGTTTGTTCGCATCACTTGTCAAATTGTAATGGAGGCCCCAAGAATTAAAAAATATCCCTCTCCCACTTAGTAATTTAAAGTTGAGGAATTTTCAAACACACACAACATGCATATCAAACAATAAGCAATAAATATAAAAAAAAATAAATTTCCAACTATTATGGCTTTTGTTTTCTAATATGCTTCCTGTTGTGTCGCCACCTCGTCCGCTCCTCCCTTTACCATGCGCAAGCCACAAGGGGATCTGAACCGAGATAAAATATTTTAATTTACATCCATCGATCCTATTGATGCACGTGAACGCGACCTCAAATCTCGCGGCGGAAACTATCGAGGACTCGAAGCGCGCACTCACGCTCAACACCCGCAAGTGTACAAATGTCGTCAAGTAATAAAAGATTATTGATCCCATAGGGACTGAGATTTGAGTACCGATTTATTCAGTGGATGAAATTATTCGGAAGTAAAATCTAAAGGTTTCGATTATAAGGGTTGTCGGTGGACTAAACTCTAGTACGGTGTCACATGGAGGAAGAAAGGAGCGTGTCGAGATCTTTAAAAGGGATTCTAGGACTTCATTTTCGCTTGTGTGTCGCAAAACATGCTATCAATTGGGCGTTGTCTAAATGTCTAACTATAGTTTTGTGGAAGGGACATCATACACTCTCCCGCTGAGCCACCGCATCTATCGAGAACTATCTCTGCCTTACAAGGACGGGATAGGCGGTACGAGTATGCCAAATCAATCCTTGCGACGAACCATTTCTAGTTCCATCACATCCTTCTACCCACGGTTATAGGAGATCAGGTTTACCCCTAGGTTCCTTGTATAAATCCCCTAAATCTTAGATACAAGGGATGTCACCCCTCATATCGCCTAAGCACAACAGGTAGAAAACCAAATACGCATAGATATTGGTATAAACAATTCCCAATTGCAAATTCAAACTCAAAAACAGAATACAATTTGAAGCAATATGTCATGCACACACAAGCTACTCCCTAATCCTAGAATCGAAGGAAATACTCCATATATAGAAGAGGAGAATCACAAGGCATGTTCATGTTCGAATATATCATAAATAAAATACAAGAACAAGAGGTTACAATGTTGATGTGGCCTTCTCTCCAGCATTGAAGTGCAGAACTTGGATCTCCGGCGGCATTCTTCCTCCCCATTGCGAGTTTCCGAAGCTTTTTAGGGATTCGGTGTGCCGTCCCAGCCATCGTGCCTCCTCCCTAGGGTTTGGACGGAGCTCTCCTTATATAGACATCACATCGGATTACTGCAAAATCCGAAAAAAAACTCTAATCGCGTCAATCTACTAGGCCACCACACGGTCGTGTGTTTCCACATAGCAAGGGCATGTGCGGCCCTGGGGTGGATGATCTCGCCCATTGGACACGGTCGTGTGTAGCCACACACCCTGGTCGTGTCCCATTCTGCGTCTAGCTACAAAATGTCCTTCTTTTGCTCCGAAAGTGTGCCTTTTCCCCCTAAATGCTATCCTGCACACAAAAGTACAAAGAGCAGTCCTTCAAACTAGAAAACAGGAAATGTATGCAAAACAAAGTGACATATGCATGAAACTAATATGAAATGTAATGAGATGTGAGCGAAAACTACTCCTAAAACCCTATATGTTTTGCTCACATCACCTATACTCCATGAAGGAGTGTACAACATATCTAGATCGAAAGTAAATTAAAATAAGCGACTAAACAATGCCATATTTAATTACAAAAATTTAATACTAATTAGGCTTATCAATCTCGAGGATTCAAATAATTAATTACAATCACACACACACAATCACATACATTCACATAGCCATAATAGTTGGATTTTATGCCTGCAAGCAAAAAGTTAGCATATGCACATCCTACTATTATTCGACATAAATAATATATGATAAATGTGTGAAAGTAACTAAATCCAAAACACACAAAACTAGAAATCGTGGCTCTGATACCACTTGAAGGGAGTTTCACTTCGCTTCGGTCGCTTGTGCATGGCGATCCTATCTCATGTCCCCAGATTAAAATTTTATTAATTAAAACTAATCCGAACGGAGATGGATTATCCAAGCAACCGATTCATCATCGTGCTATTCAATTTAAGTGGTCACTTGAACAAACTTGTTGTTCAAGCAACCTAATCCTTTTCCACGATTAGCCGCGAAATAGATGATGAACGGATCACTGGTTTTTGTGTTTATAATCGAGGTCCATGTCAATCAACAACATGCAAAATACAAAAGAACAAGAATCAAAATTAAACAAGATTATACCTCTTATTTTACCTCTTGATCTTCTATTGTATTCCTATCCTCTTCTTGGACGTCATGTGGGTGACGATCTTCCAAGAATTGAAGCCTTCTAGACCACGTATCTTCCCTTCCTTGCTCGCTCTGAACAAGGGAAGAAAACCCTCCCTTCTTTTCCTTTCTTGTGTCGAACACAAAGCCTTCTTCTCTTCCCCTTGATTGTACCGACCACCAAAACTTTAAGAAGTGGTGTCCGCCGGCCCTAAAGAGAGGAGAGGAGATTGAGTAAGAGAGAACCCCCTTCCTCCTTGCTTGTTGCCGCCATCCCTAGGAGAGGAGGCACCAACCCTTGCTTATGGAAAGGAGGCGTCGACCCTAGGGAGAGGAAGGAGTGCTGGCCAAAAGAAAGGAAGAGAATCGAACCCTAACTTCTCTTGTTGTCGCCGACCCTAGAAGAAGCAAAAGCCCTCACTCTTTTCCTTTGCCTCTCCACCTCCTTTTATAGATCTAGGCTTCATGAGGTATTTATAATAGGCTACAATAGGGACCATGAGGAGGAGTTGGATCTTGGCCACCCAATGGATCCGAACCACATATAACCCGATCCATTAATGATGATCCATTCCACTAGAGGATCATCATTGATCTACGTCACCAACTCCCATAATTAAATATGGGCTCCACATATTATTTGTACAAAATATCTCCCCTTGTTTAAGATATTGAATGTCCATTAATTAATTAAATTCCTGACAATTTAATTAATCAATATCTAACTCCATGAGTACCACTCATCCTTATCATTATGTTGGACAAAGTCCACATGTAGGATTTACATGATCAACTTTATGAGCTCCTTAAGGGGACATCATCATCCTAGTGTATAGGACACGGTTTCCTCCTATAATCAATGACACACCATGTAAATAATATTATTTCCCAACTTACTAGGCCTATCGACTTATCACATAGATCTCACCCATTGGTAAATCAAAGAAATAAATACTAAGTACATGTGCCCGTTATTATATCAGGATTTAGAGCATGTACACCATAATATATGATGTCTGATTCAATTATATAGTCAGTATAAATTGAATCACCTCTAAATCGATTCTGCTCAATACACATAAAGTGCACTAGTGTAATTCTATGGTAAAGATAAACCAATACCAAATTATACTACAACCATGCCAATGGTTTGTCTAAAACCATCTTGGTTGTGAGCCTCAACTTATACTCTTCAAGGAACTGATAACATGATCTTCTGTGTGACACCACACACTATGTTATATACAATGTAAAGTATTAGACAATATGCAAACAATGATCATGTGATTCTTATTTCAAAATGAAGATGTTCATACAAAAGCTAGGCTTTTAGTATACATCCCAACATGCATTTCTAGGTTAATCACTTGATCATGACGTCTTTGAGTTTGCGATCTATTTTGGATTCAAATAAATTGATTGGGCCAAACTTCTTGGACTGGCTTAGAAACTTGAGAATTATTCTCAAAGCTGAAAAGCTTGCGTATGTCCTCAAAGCACCTCTTCCTACCCGTCCTAGTGATGATACAACTCTGGACCAATTGTTGGCCCATTAGAAACATGTGAGTTATTCTGAACTAGTGAGTTGCATCATGCTAACCGTGATGGCACCCAAGCTACGGAAGCAGCATGAGCATATGGATGCTCATACCATAGTCTTTCATCTTTATGAGTTGTTTGATGAGCAAATGAGATCCGAAAGGTTCAAAGTCTCCAAGATCCTCTTCACCTCTGAGATGCAAGAAGGTTCATCTATGGTATTGCTCAACATGCTGAAGACTGTGGAGCCTTCTGTGAAGCATGAGCAGGGGATGGTGTTGTTTGTTGATTCCTCAAAGAAATTGTTGGATCGAAGCGGATCGCTAGAGGGGGAGGGGGGTGAATAGCGATAGAAATTTTTCGTTCGAAATCGTTCATTGAGGCACGAGTAAGCACAGCAGAAAAACACAATAAAAATAAAGACACAATAATATTTTTTACTTGGTTCGTAGCCTTCGGCTACTACTCCAAAGCCCTAGTGGTCCTTGACCACGCACGGAGGGCAAATCACTAAAGAACTCCTCCTCGTTGAAGGTAGGAGTAAATCAGATACAAAAACTACGAAAGAGATTCGAGATAGAGGGACACTCCCCCTCTTCTCGGTACGATAAAACCACAATAAAGAAAAACTCAATGTAAGAATGGAATTAAACCAAGCTTATACCGATGACTAGTAGATGGAAAGATGAAACCCTAGTCATCGTGTCTGCAGTGCTTCGTCGTAGTAATGTCGGAGATTCGTATCATACCGGAAGCACTTGGAGGCTTTTGAATTGATGAAAAACCCTAGGGCAAGCCCTCCTTTTATAGCCTTTGATCCCCTCATCGAATGGGTCTTCAACCAATAGGAATTGGGCATAAGACTCTTTGAAAAATGGTGATAAAGCTTGAATCCTCGAGGCTAATCCTTGACTATCAGTTGACTAATGGCCATCATCAGTCGACTGATGGCAGCATCAGTCGAATGTTGACCGCAAACAGTCGATTGATAGATGGCAGTCGAGTCCTCCAAGCTGGTAGTCGATTGATGCTAGCTGTAAGGCAAAGTTAGCTTAACGAAAACATTATTTAGACAACCACCGACCGTCCGATCTCGATCTAGACCATCTATAGGATATCTTTGGTCGGATCTACGCTTAAGATCATCCCCGTAAGGAGGATACGACCTCTCTTACTCTCACACACATGAACTTTACCTCGATACTTACTGTGTCGCTTTCGCTTCCGACCTTCCACTCGATTCCTTCGGCTCCCTCCGAAGTCACTCGAGTGTTGCCCGACCACCGCAGCTTCTTCCGGGTGTCGCTAGCCTTCAGCTCCAGCGTTGGCACTTTTCTGCACACTCGATTCAGCTCGTGAGATAACTATGTAACCTTAACTTTGCATTTTTGCCATAATCAAAACACAGGTTCGATCATCTGGTGCCCCTGCACCAACAGAAAGGTTCTAAGAGAAAATCAAAGGAACAACACAAGGGGAAGAAGAAGGAAAGGAAGGTAGAACCAGCTCAAAAGGGCACTTGTCATCATTGCGTCAAGGAGGGTCATTGGCGAAGAAACTACAAAATTTATTTTGAGTCCGTGAAGAAGAATAAGGCATATGATGCCCCATCTTCTTCAGATATCTTTGTTATTGATTCTCATTCTATTTCCTTAGTCACTAGGGTATTGGATATCGAGTGTGGTTCACAGATATGTAATAACATACATGGGCTAAGGAATAGAAGAAGACTCATCAAGGGAGAGTCAAATTTATGTCTTGGGAATGGAGCAAAGGTTGCTACACTCGCCATCGGAACGTATTTGTTGAAACTCCCTACATGACTTGTCTTATAATTGGACAATTGCTTTTATGTTCTTTCGTTGATAAAGAACATCATTTCTATTTCTTGTTTAAATCGAAATGGGTACCATTTAATTTTTAGTAACAATTGTTGTTAAATAACTTTGAATGGCATTCTTTATGGGTCTGGAACTTTAAGCAATGATATTTATACGTTGGATGTATCCAGTGACATTTTCAATATCGAAGCGAGAAACAAGTGTGCTCGAAAAGATAATCAATTAGACTCCTACATGTGGCATTATCATCTTGGCCATGTGAGCAAGAAACGCATGTCTGAATTACACCGATGTGGAATTTTGGAATTGTTTGAATTATATTCATACGATACATGTGAATCATGCTTAAAGGGTAAGATGACCAAGTTACCTTTTATTGGAAAAGGTGACCATGGGAGAGTTGCTTGGTATAATACATACTGATGTATGCGTACCTATGTCAACTCAAGCTCTAGGAGGCTATAACTACTTCATTACCTTCACCAATTATCACTCATGGTTTGGGTATGTATTCTTGATGAAACACAAGTCTGAAGCCTTTGTAAGGTTCAAAGAATTCAGAAATTAAGTAGAGAAATAACTTGGCAAGAGTATTAAAATACTTCGATTTGATCGAGGTGGTGAATACTTGAGTCAAAAGTTTCTAGATTATCTGAGGGATAATGGTATATTATCTCAATGGACTCCGCCGTATACACCACATCTTAATGGTGTATCAGAGAGGCGAAATCAGACCTTGTTGGACATGTTCAAGTTGATGATGAATCACACGAATCTTCCCAAGTCCTTTTGGGGCTATGCACTTCAAACAACTATTTACTTGCTAAATAGAGTCCCTGCCAAGGTTGTCTCTACTATTCCATATGAGATATGGGCTAGTAAGAAACCTCATTTATCTTACTTGAAGATATGAGGTTGTCCTGCTTATGTGAAGCAGACTGTGTCAGATAAATTGGATGCTAAGTCTGATAAATGTCTATTTATTGGATATCCTAAGGAAACGAGGGGTTACCAATTTTTTCATCCCTTAGAACAAAAGGTGTTTGTTTCAAGGAATGTTGTGTTTCTAGAGAAAGAGTTTCTCTTGCAAGAAAACAGTGGGAGTGACGTTGAACTTGAGGAGGTTAAAGAGACTCCAATAGACATTGATGAGATACCTGGTCAAGCACCACAACCGATAACTCATAGTGATGAGCCATCGGTTGAATCTATTGTGACACAACATCTTCGTAGATCTAGTATAACATACAACATTCCTGAGAAATATGGATTTCTCGTAAGTGAATCGAACGACATGTTACTCATTGAAGATGAGGAGCCTACCAGTTATAAAAAAGTTCTAAAAAGTTCAGAAAGAGACAAATGACCTAAAGCCATGAAGTCGGAAATGGGTTCCATGTATGAAAATCAAGTTTGGAACTTGGTGGACCCACCTGAAGGCATTAAGACTATAGGGTGCAAGTGGGTTTTTAAGAAGAAAACCGACATGGATGGTAATGTGATTATCTTTAAGGCTAGATTAGTGGCAAAGGCTATCGTCAAAAGCAAGGTGTTGATTATGATGAAACCTATTCATCGGTAGCTATGCTTAATCCATTCGGATGCTCTTGGCCATAGCGGCTCATTATGATTATGAGATATGGCAAACGGATGTGAAAATGACTTTTCTTAATGGAAACCTACTCGAGGACATGTATATGATACAACCTGAGGGTTTCACATCGGTTGATAAAACCAAGGTATGCATACTTCGACGGTCCATTTATGGACTAAAGCAAGCATCCACAAGCTAGAATATCCATTTTGATGAGATAATCAAAAGGTTTGATTTCTCACAAAATCCGGACGAACCTTGTGTGTACAAGAAGGTTAGTGGGAGTGCAGTCGTGTTCCTAGTATTGTATGTCGATGACATATTACGTATAGAAAATGATATATCTATCTTACAGTCAGTTAAAATTTGTTTATCCAAAATATTCTCCATGAAAGTCCTAGGAGAAGCGACCTATATCCTCGGGATTAAGTTCTATAAAGATAGATCGAAACGGTTGCTTGGTCTTTCGCAGTCTACATATATAGACCGAGTGCTAAAGAGGTTTAGCATGTCAAAATCCAAGAAAAGCTTCCTTCCCATCAGGCATGGGATACACCTTTCGAAGTCTATGTGTCTGCACATAGAAGATGAGAGGATTTGCATGAGTTAGATCCCCTATGCATTTGCAATAGGTTCTATCATGTATGCTATGTTATGTACGAGATCTGATGTATCGTATACTCTGAGTGTCACAAGTAGATACCAGTCTGATCTAGGAATGGATCATTGGGCGACTATTAAGACAATCCTTAAGTACTTAAGAAGAACTAAGGATGTGTTTCTAATATATATAGAAGGTGATATGGTAATACACGGATATACGGATGCCAACTTCCAGACAGACAAGGATGATTCCAGGTCTCAGTATGGCCATATATTCACCTTAAATGGAGGTGCAATAAGCTAGAAAAGTTCCGATCAAGACACTGTGGTGGATTCTACCATTGGGGTAGAATACATTGCAGCTTCAGAAGCAGCAAAAGAAGCGGTTTGGATCAAGTAGTTTGTCTTTGAACTTGATGTGGTCTCATCAACGATCCAAACATGTGCTTCACCGCTATCATCTGATCAGGGAGATCATCAGTAGGAAGGAAATACTGTTGGGATGTATACTGAAAAGTCTATCTTTTGTATGAACACTTTTATTTTTGAAATAAGAATCACATGATCATTGTTTGCATATTTATGGTTATGCATATCGTCTAATACATTACATTATAGATAACATGGTGCGTAGTGTCACACAGGAGATCATGCTATCAGTTCCTTGTAAAGTATAAGTAAAGGCTCACAACCGAGATGGTTATGAACAAACTATTGGAATGGTTGTAGTGTGATTTGGTATTGGTTTGTCTTGACCATAGAATCACACTAGTACACTTTGTGTGTATTGAGCATGACCGACTTAGAGGTGATTCGATTTATTACTGACTACATAATTGAATCGGACCTCGGATATTATGTTGTACATGCTCTTAATCCCGATATAATAATGGGCACATATACTTAGTATTTATTTCTTTGATTTACCAATGGGCGAGATTTATAGAGTAAATCGATAGGCTCGATAAGTTGGGAAATGATATTATTTATATGGTGTGTCATTGATTATAGGAGGAAACTGTGTCCTATATATTAGGATGATGATGTCCCCTTGAGGAGCTCATAAAGTTCATCATGTAAACCCTGCAGGTGGACTTGGTCCGGCATGATGATAAGGTTGAGTGGTACTACTCATGGAGTTAGATGTTGATTAGTTAATTGTCAGTAAATTAATTAATTGATGGACATTCGAGATCTTAAACATGGGAAGATAAATGTACAAATAATATATGGAGCCCATATTAACTTATGGGGGTTGGTGAGGTAGATCAATGATAATCCTCTAGTGGAATGGATTATCATTAATGGATCGGACTTTATGTGGGCTTGATCCATTGGGTGGCCAAGATCCAACTCCTCCTCATGGTCTCTATTGTAGCCAATTAAAACCCTCATGGAGCCTAGATCCAATGATGGAAAATGAAACTCTAGATCCGATGGTGGAGATTAAAGGAGGCTTAAGCCTAACTCTATAAATATGGCTTAAGGGGTGGGCGGGAAGAATACACAAGGGAGATTAAGGTTTTGGCTTTGGGCGGCTAGGGTTTGGAGAAGTCTTGGGCGACAAGACTTGCTAGGGTTGTTGTTGGCGCCCATCTTCCTCTTCTCAACCTTGGCCGGTGCTCATCCTCTTCTTTTCTCCATCCTTGGTCGGCGGTGACTAGGGTTAGGGTTCTTCCCTTGGAGCTCTTGGTCGGCGCCCACTCCATCTTCTTCATCTATTCCTTGGTCGGCGACTACATTAAGTCTCTTGACTTGGTGGCTGGTCCTAGATAGGAAAGAGTTTCGTTTCATTCTTCCCTTTGTTCGGAGCGAGCAAGGAAGGGAAGAATGTGTTCTAGGAGGCTTCAACTTTTGGAAGATCATTGCCCACACGACATCCAAAAGGAGGAAGGGCATACAATAGAAGATCGAGAGGTATAATGTTGGTGCAGTAGGCACCTAAGTCGAACCTGGGTTTTGATTATAGCAAACGATACAAAGTTAAGCTCATATCGTTATCTCACGAGCTGAATCGAGTGTGCAGAAGATTGATATAGCTGGAGCTGAAGGCTAGCGACACCCGGAGGAAGCCGCGGTGGTCGGGCGACACTCGAGTGACTTCGGAGGGAGCCGAAGGAATCGAGTGGAAGGCCGGAAGCAAAAGCAACACGTAAGTATCGAGGTAAGCTCGTGTGTGCGAGCATAAGTGAGGTCGTATCCTCCTTACGGGGATGATCTTAAGCGTAGATCCGACAAGAGACATCCCATCGATGGTCCAGGTCGAGATCGGACGGTCGAAGGCCGTCGAAATAATGTTTTCTTTGAGCTAACTTTGCCTTGCATCTAGCATCACCGCTCACAATTGAGGACTCGATCGTTGCCAAACAATGATCGCTAAAGGTCAAGACTGATCGATGTCGCCATCACGATCGATTATGGCCATCACCGATGGTCAATGATCAGATTCGAGAAGTCAAGGCTTATCACCCCATTTCAAGGAGGTTTTGTGCCCAATTCCTATTGGTTGAAGACCCATTCGATGAGGGGCTTAAAGGCTATAAAAGGAGGGCTTGTCCTAGGGTTTTTCATCAATTAAAAAGCTTCCAAGTGCTTCCGATATGCTCCGACTCTCCGACATCCCTACGACGAAGCGCTGCCGAGACGACGACTAGAGCTTCAACCTCCAACCTTTTAAGTCGTCGGTAACGAAAAGTTTGAATTGTAATTCAGTTTATAAGTTGTTCTTCTTTTCAAGCTTTAAATCATATCAAGGAGAGGGGAAGTGTCCCTCTACCTTGAGCTTTTTCATTTTGTGTATCCGTCTAACTCCTACCTCCAACGAGGAGGAGTTTTTTAGTAGATTGCCCTCCGTACGTGGTCAAGGACCACTAGGGCCTTGGAGTAGTAGCCTTCGGCTACGAACCAAGTAAAACCTTTGCGTCTATTGTCTTTTATTTTTGTTTATTTTTCTGCTGCGTATATTTGTCTTGAAACGAATTCGAAAAAATTTTTTATCTCTATTCACCCCCCCCCTCTAGCGATCCGATCGATCCAATAATTGGTATCAGAGTTGGGGGTTGCTAAGATTTGGTGAAACCACCAATCTAGCCATTTTTACAGATTTATTTTTTCTTTTAATTTTTTTTTATTATTTCGCTTTGTTATGTTTTTCTCCCGCACTACTAATCCAAGACGCGAGTCTTGGTACTTGTTTTTGTGTTTTTATCGTTGCTAGTTTTTTCGTCTTCGTCTCTTTTTGTCTTTCATGTTAATGGCCCATCTCGAGGGTTTTAGCACCGTTCGACCACCGTTTTACAACGGTGACGATTTCTGTTACTGGAAAGGTTGGATGGAGTGCTTCCTAAAAACCCAAATAGAGATGTAGATTGTGATCTAAACCGGGTTCACCCTTCCTACTAATGAAGAAGGTGAATCCTTGGATTACAATCAGTGGTCCATTGCCACTAAATGACAAGTCGAGGCAGATGCAAAGGCGACTCAAATCCTGCAGTGCGGGCTATCCAAGGAGGAGCTGAACCGAGTCAGACCCTTCATCAGCGCAAGAGATCTCTGGACGAGGCTGATCGAGTTACACGAAGGATCGGATCAAGCTAAGGTTTGCAAACGTGATTTGTTGTTCAATAAATTATACACACTAAAAATGCAGGAACATGAGACGGCAACACAATTGCGCCGCCACGTCGGGACATACATCGTCAACAACCTACACGCAATCGGGCAAAAGGTCGAAAACCGCGACCTTATAAGGTATGTCCTAAACTCTTTTCTGAGGACTACCTTGTGGGCATCCATGGTCGACGCCTACAAGGTTTCCAAGGACCTTTCTAAAGTTAGAATAGACGAATTATTTTCTGATTTCGAATTACATGAGCAGTCCAACTCGGAACCCGAGAGGGGTATAGCCTTGTTTGCAGGTTCAAAGAAGAAGAAAATCGCAAGCAAGCCACCACCAACCGAGGAGGAAGACGAATCCGAAGAAGAAGTTGACCCGGAGTTGACTGCCGAACTAATGAACCTAGCTCGAAGGATAGCCAAGGGACGAAAGCGAACCACGACTCGACCCAACCAAGGTAAGCCTAAAAGTTCTAATATTAGGTGTTATGAGTGTAACAGGTTTGGACATATCAAGTTTGAGTGCCCCAAGCTCAACCACCAAGCACCTAAGCACAAGAAGGCCCTCAACGCGACATGGGAAGAAGCGTCATCCGAAGAAGACGAAGACCACGTCTTCATGGCAAGATCGATTGAGTCAGACACGGAGACCGAACCTGAACTTGAGTCGGAACCTGAGGATGACTCGGACTACGAAGCTACCTTCAAGTCAAGCCACGGATACGCATCCGGTTCAAAAGATACCCTTAAAGTAAGTCGGACTTTATTTAATACTTTACATAATACGGTTAGGTTTTTGTCTAGGAAGTTAGCTAAGTCCGAGTCCAAGGTCGAGACCCTGGTTGAGGAAGTTAAACTCCTCAAACACGAGGTCTCCCTAACCTCTTCGACTAGTCGAGTTCAAGAGAAGGACTCAACTCGGGTTGAAAAACTCGAAGTTGAGAACTCTCTCTTGAAAAGTCAAGTTGAAGATCTTAGGAATACGTTGGAAAGGTTCACTTCGGGATCCAAAGGACTTGACCTCCTACTTGGATCTCAAAGGGCCGTGTACAACAAGGCTGGACTAGGGTTTAACTCAAACACGACTAATAGGTCGTATATGTCGATTGTAAGTCGACATAGGAAACATGTCCAAGCATGGGTCCCTAAGAACTTTTTGATTTCAACTCTAGGATCCAACCCGTACTGGGTTCCCAAGGACCAAATCCACTATGTGGATAGACCGAATCGATTCAACGGTCTAGGGGGAGCCAGTACAAAACATGTTTGTGCTTTAACTTAGAAATTGCATGTTTTTTTTAACTTGTGAACTCACTATGTTTGTGCTTTAGCTTAGAAATTGCATGCTTAGTTTTTTTTTAACTTGTGAACTCACTTAGAACACGTACAAAATCAACTAAAATCATTCGAAAAGATTGAGCCTCGGGGAGCCTCTTTTCAAATAACCAACTAAAATTCTTCGAAAAGATTGAGCCTCGGGGAGCCTCTTTTCAAAAATAACCAGTTAGACTAGGAAATAATCTTAGGTGAGTCAAGTCATCATTTTCTTGAACATGGCTTTGTCTAAGGAAGTGGTCGATGATCCGATAAAAGAAGGCCTCTATGCCTCGCCACGACCTGGAAGCCATGATCTTGAAAAGGTAAACTTGACAAGCCTAGGGTCAAATCCAAATCTAACATAAAATTACTTGAACCTAAATCCACTTAATCAACTTAATTGGAAGTCATCTCACAAAAAAACACATAAGTATAACATGCTTGATCATATAGACACAGGTGAGATGACCTAGGTTTAACAACTTACAACCAATTTTTTTTAAAAAAAATTATAAAAAATCTAACATCCAATCCAACCACCTTGTGTGTAGGATCAATAGATGTTGGACAGCGGTTGCTCCCGACACATGATCGGGGATCAACTCAAATTCACAAAGCTTCGATTCAAACGACAAGGATCGGTAGCCTTTGGGAATAACGGCAAGCTCAAAATCATCGGATCAGGTGATATCGAGCTTAACTCGAATTTTGTTATTAAAAATGTATTACTTGTAGAGAATTTTGAATATAACCTGCTTAGCGTAAGGCAATTATGTGACAATAACTATAAGGTCGTATTTTTAGATAATGAATGTGTAATTAAAACAAATAAAACAGCTAAAACAATACTGAAAGGAACTAGGACAAATAACATTTATACAATTAACTTAATCAAATCCTCAGCCAAATGTCTTATGACACAGGAAGAGGAATCATGGTTGTGGCACCGACGACTCGGTCACTCGCACCCAAGACTCGTCCATAAGATGAGTCAGAGTGGCTTAGTCAGAGGCTTACCCAACCTCAACAACTTGGTTAATAAAATCTGTAATGCTTGTCAACAAGGAAAACAACCTAGGACACAACACAAGTTAACTAACCAAGAACGAACCTTAAGTGTACTTGAGCTCCCGTGATATGGATCTATTCGATTCACATGGAGCCAAGTCACTCAATAAAAGTCAATATTGCTTAGTCATAATTGATTTACTACTGTGTTTACCTGGGTTAGGTTCATCAAACATAAAAATGATACCCTAGATCAATTAATCAATCTATTCAAATTAATCGAGAATCAAAAAAACCTTAAGGTTAAAAGACTTAGAAGCGATCATGGTGGTGAATTCGAAAATCAAAGGTTCACCAACTTCTGTAACGTAAACGGATACCACCATGAATTCTCTTGCCCTAGGACCCCTCAACAAAATGGCCTAGTGGAGCGGAAAAACCGAACTCTACAAGAAGCCGCTAGGACCATGTTGAACGAATACAACCTACCCGATAGGTTTTGGGCAGAAGCTGTGAGTACAGCATGCTATGTCCAAAATAGGATCCTTATGGTAAAAAGGCACCTTAAGACCTCATACGAGATTTATCACGATAAAGTACCCAACATCAAGTACTTTAAGGTATTTGGGTGTAAGGTACATATCCTAAACACTAAGGATTACCTAGGGAAATTTACATTCAAAACCACAACCGGAATCTTTCTAGGATACTCGACTACAAGTCGAGCTTATAGAGTATATAACCACGACACCCTTAGAGTCGAGGAGACTATCAATGTAGTTTTTGATGAAGGACATACAAAACCCCCAGCAACCCCAATTAGCGAGCCGATTCATACTAGACCTAACTCTGATCCGGAGATCAGGTCTAGTGTTAATCCTAACCTAAGTCAACCAAGTCACTCTATTGACCAAGTGACAAGTGATCCGAGTCAAACTAGTGTTCAACCAAGTCACCCCATTGATCAAGCATTAGGTGACACGAACCCAACCCAATCTAGGATTCAGACTAACCACCCTATCGATCAAGTGATAGGAGATCCTAATCTAGGAGTTCGAACTAGAGCATCCTATAGGAACCTTAGTCAAATTTCCTTAATTTCAAAGATAGAACCCAAATCAATTGAACAAGCTCTTCTTGATCCCGATTGGATTATTGCAATGCAAGAAGAGCTAGCTCAATTTACTAGGAATGAAGTGTGGGAATTAGTACCACCACCTAAAGACAAAACGATAATTGGAACAAGGTGGGTGTTTCGAAATAAGCTTGATGATAAAGGTGAAGTAGTTAGAAACAAGGCTAGGTTAGTCGCTAAAGGGTTTAGTCAAGTTGAAGGCTTAGATTACGACGAAACCTATGCCCCAGTAGCTAGACTCGAATCCATTCGAATGTTGCTAGCTTATGCCGCACATCGAGGATTTAAGATGTTTCAAATGGATGTTAAGTCGACATTCCTAAATGGATACATTAAAGAAGAAGTTTATGTTAGCCAACCCCCCGGATTCGAAAATCTAGATAAACCCAATCATGTTCTAAAACTTAAGAAAGCTCTCTATGGACTTAAACAAGCTCCTCGAGCTTGGTACGAGAGACTTTCAATCCATCTTAAGTCAAAAGGGTTTAACCAAGGCTTAGTTGACCCAACTCTCTTTGTAAAAACCTTAGGTAAAGAAATATTCATAGCTCAAATTTACGTAGACGATATAATTTTTGGAACCTCTAACTCAGCCTTACTAAACGAGTTCGTTTCGCTCATGGAAAGTGAGTTCGAAATGAACTTGGTAGGCGAGTTAAGTTTCTTTTTAGGTCTACAAATTAAACAAACTAAGGATGGTATATACCTATATCAACAAAAATTCACTAAGGAGTTAATTAAAAGATTTGGAATGCAAGACGCTAAGGTAATAAACACCCCAATGGCGATTAATGTTAACATAGGAGAAGACCTAGAAAGTAAGTCCATTGACTTAAAGTACTATAGGAGCGCGATAGGAAGTCTCCTATACTTAACTGCGAGTCGACCCAACATCCTATTCGCAGTAAGTATGTGCGCCAGGTTTCAAACCTGTGCTAAGGAGTCTCACCTAACCCTAGTTAAGCGTATCCTTAGATATCTAAAGGGTACACTTAATGTCGATATTTGGTATCCTAGATCTACCGAGTTCGAACTAACCGGCTACTCCGATTCGGACTATGCCGGTAGTAAGCTCGATAGAAAGAGCACGAGTGGTTGTTGTCAACTTCTCGGCTCGAGTCTAGTGAGTTGGTCCAGTAGGAAGCAACATTGTGTTGCTTTATCTACCACCGAAGCCAAATACATCGCGATGGGTGAGTGTGTCACGCAACTTCTTTGGATGAAGCACACTCTCCGCGACTTTAAGTTAGACTTTACGAATACTAAACTTCACGTAGATAACATTAGTTCAATTAATCTTACAAAGAATTCGATATGTCACTCTAGGACCAAACATATAGAGGTCAAACACCATTTTATTCAAGAACATGTGGCCAACGGAGCCATACAACTTGAATACGTCGAATCGAAGTCTAACTTGGCAGACCTATTTACTAAACCCCTACCCGAAGCCGAATTTAGTCTATTAAGATGAAAATTGGGCATGTGCGTAATAGAATAGGTACTTGCAAATTATATGTTCTTACTACTATTTCTTTAATTTCATGGAACTAGCATAGGACATACCTTAGATATCATGCACCTATAGATTTAAGGAGCCAGTACATCTCACAACACATAGGACTAATGTGTTTGTGTACTTATAATGAGATGGGCGTGAGATGTTAGGACCTTACTCCTGGTTCCAGATGTAGAGCTAGTGCATCGCTATGAACCACGGAGTATAATCATACATACTAACCGACTCTGACCAGGACTGGTTGATCTTTCATATCAATCAAGCCAAATATGAGTCGAACATTTTATAGATGAAATTATTTTCAGTACATTATTTTCAAAATAATGTGGAACATGCTTGGACTTTAAAATTAAAACTTTTTTTCCACACACACCCTCACTCTTTTCGATATATGGCAAAATGGGGAGAAAAAGGCCAAAGTTAGGGATTTTTTTTGGCCAAGGCTTACTTACTTAACTTTAAGTTAACGAAACAAGTTAAGGGAATTCTTAACTTAAACACATTTAGTTAACTTGTTTTCGTTAACAATACAAAAAGTAATTTACTTAACTCTTAGTTAATTTGTTAACAAAATGAAAGTAAAGGCCAAGGTTAAGAAATCATTTTTTTATTTCTTAACTTATTTTAAACCCTATGGCCAATATTAAGTGATTTCGGTTACTTAATTCTTTTTTAGTAGCAAATATCAAGGGGGAGAGTTAAAACTCTTTCTCAAGTACTCACCCTCGGTCAAGGGGGAGGATTCCTCAAGGGGGAGCACTTGAAAAAGAGTTTTTATATACTCCTGCACATTCATGCATATATCTTACTCAGTTTACTTAATGCACTTAATTTGTCTTTCTTAACTTTGTATGTGGGTTTGCCATAAATCAAAAAGGGGGAGATTGTTGGTGCAAAGAGGCACCTAAGTCGAACACAGGTTTTGATTATAGCAAACGATACAAAGTTAAGCTCATATCGTTATCTCACGATGAATCGAGTGTAAGATTGATATAGCCGAGTGAAGGCTAGCGACACCCGGAGGAAGCCGCGGTGGTCGGGCGACACTCGAGTGACTTCGGAGGGAGCCGAAGGAATCGAGTGGAAGGCCGGAAGCAAAAGCAACACATAAGTATCGAGGTAAGCTCGTGTGTGCGAGCGTAAGTGAGGTCATATCCTCCTTACGGGGATGATCTTAAGCGTAGATCCGACCAGAGACATCCCATCGATGGTCCAGGTCAAGATCGGACGGTCGAAGGCCGTCGAAATAATGTTTTCTTTGAGCTAACTTTGCCCTGCAGCTAGCATCGATCACGCCGCCTTGGAGGACTCATATCAAGCGACATGACCGCAGTCGATACTGATCGATGCGCCATCGATCGATTATGGCCATCAGTCGACTGATGGTCAATGATAAGATTTGAGGAGTCAAGGCTTATCACCCCATTTCAAGGAGGTTTTGTGCCCAATTCCTATTGGTTGAAGACCCATTCAATGAGGGGCTTAAAGGCTATAAAAGGAGGGCTTGTCCTATGGATTTTTATCAATTAAAAAGCTTCCAAGTGCTTCCAATATGCTCCGACTCTCCGACATCCCTACGATGAAGCACTGCCGAGACGACGACTAGAGCTTCAACCTCCAACCTCTTAAGTCATCGGTAACGAAAAGTTTGAATTGTAATTCAGTTTATAAGTTGTTCTTCTTTTCAAGCTTTAAATCATATCAAGGAGAGGGGAAGTGTCCCTCTACCTTGAGCTTTTTCATTTTGTGTATTCGTCTAACTCCTACCTCCAACGAGGAGGAGTTTTTTAGTAGATTTCCCTCCATACGTGGTCAAGGACCACTAGGGCCTTGGAGTGGTAGCCTTCGGCTACGAACCAAGTAAAACCTTTGTGTCTATTGTCTTTATTTTTGTTTATTTTTCCGCTGCGTATATTTGTCTTGAAACGAATTCGAAATTTTTTTTTATCGCTATTCACCCCCCCCCTCTAGCGATCCGATCGATCCAACATATAATGCTTGTTTATGAATCTTTTCTTATTCTATGCATGTTGTATGCTTTGTTATGTGGCTAATTTACTTGGACCCCGAATACAAACACAAAAACCGGTGATTCGTACATTGTCTTTTCCACGGCTATTCAAAGAATAGAGGTAGGTTGCTTGAACAACAAGTTTGTTTTATGTCAAGGCTTCTAAGGCGCTTTTGTCTCTTTTGAAGAATTTCATCGATATATCTAATATATGGGCAGATCTTCAAGAGCGTAAGTCTTACCATCTGGTCTGACTTCCGCTTTTGAAACGGAGTTATGACCATTCCAACTAGCATCCAGGGTATTAAGTGGAATGAGCAATACGTACCGAACTTAGCGGATCCTTTAACTAAGGTCTTACCTCAAAGTAAGTTTGAGGGTCATGTGAGAGCTTATGGTATTGGATACTGTGGCGATTGACATTAGGCTAAGTGGGAGTTTGTTAGTTGTATATGAGAGATATCCTAAGGTAATCGCTGTTGGGATGTATACTGAAAGCCTAGCTCTTTTGTATGAACATCTTTATTTTGAAATAAGAATCACATGATCATTGTTTGCATATTTTTATGATTATGCAAAATTATCTAATACTTTACATTGTAGATAACATGGTGCTTGGGTGTGGCACAGAAGATCATGTCATCAGTCCCTTGTAGAGTATAAGTAGAGGCTCACAACCAAGATGGTTTTGGACAAACCATTGGCATGGTTGTAGTGTAGCTTGGTATTGTTTTGTCTTGAACATAAAGTTACACTAGTACACTTAGGTGTATTGAGCAGGACCGACATAGAGGTGATTCAATTTGTTGCTGACTACATAATTGAATCGGACCTCGGATATTATGTTGTACATGCTCTTAATCCCGATATAATAACGGGCACATGTACTTAATATTTATTTCTTTGATTTACCAGAGGGTGAGATTTCTATGGATTAAATCAATATGCCCGGTAAGTTGGGAAATGATATTATTTACATGGCGTGCCGTTGATTATAGGAGGAAACCGTGTCCTATGTATTAGGTTGATGATGTCCCCTTGAGGAGCTCATAAGGTTCATCATGTAAACCCTGCAGGTTGACTTAGTCAACATGATGATAAGGTTGAGTGGTACTACTCGAGGAGTTAGATGTTAATTAATTGATGGTCAGTAAATCAATTAATTGATGGACATTCAATATCTTAAACACGGGGAGATGGATGTACAAATAATATATGGAGCCCATATTAATTTATGGGGGTTGGTGAGGTAGTTCGATGATGATCCTCTAGTGGAATGGAACATCATTGATGGATCAAGTTTGTGTGGCCAAGACCCAACTCCTCCTCATGGTCCCTATCGTAGCCTAATATAAACCTCATGAAGTCTAGATCAAATGATGGAAAACAAATCTCTAGATCCGACGGTTGGGATTAAATCCCTAGAACCGATGGTGGAGATTAAATCTCTAGATCCGGCGGTTGGGATTAAAACCCTAGAACCGACGGTTGAGATTAAATCTCTAGATCCGACGGTTGGGATTAAATCCCTAGAACCGACGGTTGAGATTAAATCTCTAGATCCGACGGTTGGGATTAAATCCCTAGAACCGACGGTTGAGATTAAATCTCTAGATCCGACGGTTGAGATTAAAACCCTAGAACCGACGGTGGAGATTAAACCAAGGCCTAAACCCAACTCTATATATAAGGCTTATTGGGTTGGGCGGAAGGTGATGATGAATGGTTTAGGGGATTAGGGTTTGCTTCCTTTGGAGGCAAGGAATCCTAGTTGGTTTAGAATTTTTTGGGCGGCTAGGGTTTGGGAGAAAAGTTGGGCGGCAACACATGGAAGATGAGCTTCTTCTTCTTCCTAAGACATGGTCAGCCCCTACCTTCTACCCTTTACCTTGGTCGGTGCTCATTCTATTCTCCTTCCCCTCCTCCATAGCCGGCACATAGAAGATGGTTTTCAAAGAGATTAGGGTTTTTCCTTTCCTTTGGTTGGGCGGCAAGAAATCCTAGGTTAGGGTTTGGTTGGGCGGCTAGGGTTGGCAAGGAGAGTGGGCGGCAACTATAGGAGAGGATCTCTTCTTCTTCCTAGGGTGTGGCTGGTCCCTAGATCTCTTCCTTCCACCTTGGTCGGGGCTCAACCGAATTCCCTTTCTCCTCTTCTCTTCTTCTTGGCCGGCGGCACTAGAAGCTAGGGTTTGTCTCTAGTTTGGTTCCTTGGTGGTTTCCATTTTGTTCTCTCTATTCTTGGGGCCGGCGGGATCAATCCTTTGTGGATTGGTGGTTGGCTCAAGCAAGAAGGGAAAGAGAGTTCTTCTTTCTTTGGATTGAAGAAGATCTAGGAAGCTTCAACTTGTGGAGGATCTTCGCCCACACGAAGTCTACAAGGAGGTTAGGACATACGATAGAAGATCAAGAGGTATAAAAGTTTTACAACTTTTATTATTGTTCTTTGCATGTTCTTATTGATATGCTAGCTTATGTTCTTTATGTTAGTATATGTTGATTATACTAGTTTACATTTGCATGTATTTGTATAATCATGGACCCCGAATAAGAAACACAAAAATCGGCGATCCGTCTGTCGTCTCTTCCGCGGCTAATCGACTAGAAGAGTTTGGTTGCTTGAACAACTAGTTTGTTCAAGCGATCGCTCGAGTCGTTGGCACGACGACGAATTGGTTGTACTTAGGAAACTCATCTCATCCGGATTAGTTTTCATTAGTGAAAATTTTAATCCGGGGACATGGGAGCCGATGAGCATTCCGAGGATTAGCACGTTGCCAACAATCGCCTTATGGTTGTACCATTTATTTGATAAATGAAGATTCACTATTTGAGTATGTTGGATCGAAAGCGTCACAAAAGGGGGGGGGTGAATAGTGAGCATAAAATCTTTTCGTCTTTTCGTTCATTCGATTAAACACAGAGATGCACAACGGAAAAATAAATAACACAAGTTTGTTTTTACTTAGTTCACAACCCAACGGTTGCTAATCCAAGTCCCTACGATCCTTGACCGCGTACGAAAGGGCATTCCACTATAGAGTCTCCTTCTCGTTGGAGGTAGGAGACAATGATCACAAAAATCGAAAGCACGAGGAGGAGGCAACAAGCCTACATCACCTTGTTACGATTAAAACCATGAATACAATAAATAAAAACTAATACTTGTTGCTATCGACGAAGAGATTCTGAACTTGGCATTGCATCAGCGTTATGACTGCGTTAGAGCTTTAGCGTTGCGAGAGCACTTTGAGAGTAACATGGATGATCTTTGGGTTGGAGTCCTCCCCTCCTTTTATAGATTTGTGCCTTGGAATAAGTCTAGATGCAGATCCTCAACTTTTAGAACTTATCATGAGTGTTGGTGCAATCGGCCCAGTAGTACCTTGATGGTATTTTGATGATAGACAAAACTCATGACATGGGATTGTCATGGGAAAGTCCAACATGGGTTGGCATGGAAAATCCAAGCATGGAGCTTGGTGTGGAAGTCCAAGGGGGAAGCCTTGGCATGGGAAAGTCCAAAGCATTACGAAGTCGTGCGCTTGGTGTTTGGCATGGGAAAGTCCAAAGCATTGCGAAGCCGTGCGCTTGGTGTTTGGCATGGGAAAGTCCAAAGCATTCTTGGCCGGCGCTGGTGCGTGAGAAATGCATTCATTTGGGAAGTCTTGAGGACTTGGTAAGTTCACTAGGCTCGGGGTCCTTGAGTCGGTGAAGGATGGCATTCTGCGGCCGTCGCTTGGTGCATCAGGGGACCGCCGGACGGAGTGAGCCCAAAGGAAGCATACTTCTAGGGCATGAGAGGCGAAGGATGGCGTTGCGGCCGTGCGCTTGGCGATCCGAGGGCGTAGGCCGAGGAAGAGAGCTTTGGTGGGGAACTCCATGAGGATAAGGTGGACTTGGCCAAGTGGCTAAGGCG
The DNA here is from genome assembly GCA_025175895.1 of Wurfbainia villosa. Taxonomy (NCBI): domain Eukaryota; kingdom Viridiplantae; phylum Streptophyta; class Magnoliopsida; order Zingiberales; family Zingiberaceae; genus Wurfbainia; species Wurfbainia villosa. The sequence continues at coordinate 76,996,585 of CM046001.1, read as the reverse complement.
AGTGTCGGATGCTCAAACAACTTGGTGTTTGAGGTTTTGCCGACATCGATCGGTAGCATAAATCTTGATTCGGTGATCCAAGTCAACTAGAGTTCGGCGGTGTAAGGCTAGCGTTTTGTGCCATGATCATTGCCATGGGTGATCGGTGAAATCGATCGATCGGCTGAGGGATGGCGATCGTGGATGGGTGTCGCGAGCACAAACGCTCCGTAATGGCGGTAGTCGACTAATGGGTCACCGATCGGTGATGGGCATCATCAATCGACTGGTAGGTGATCCGTTGGAACTTGTCCAACGTGGATCGCCGCGTTGTGAGACAACGCTACGAGGTCGGCCCAGGGCCTTTTGGCGGTCGCTAAGTAGCGAAAATAGCTCGATCACGAGTTATAAAAGGAGCTCGAGATGGAGGTTTTTGCCAAGACTTTTGTGAAGCTATTGGAGGGGAATTGCTGCTGCATTCCAGACCTTCAAGAGCCATCTAAAGCAAGCAACAAGCAAAGGATTCAAAGCAAGCGTTGTAAAGTGTTCTTTACGTGTATTTCGTATTTGTCTTTGTATTGCTTGTATTTCATTACTTAGTGTAATTGCTTGTGAGAGGTTTCTCCACCTCCGACGTGTAGTCGAAAAGGAGTGTTATAGTTAGTGTCGTGCGCATAACTAGAGCTCGAGGAGCTCGCTCGTGGAGTAGGAACCATTCGGTTCCGAACCACGTATATCTTGTGTTGTGTGATTGTGTATTGTTGTTAGTTTCATTATTATTGTTATTCCGCTGCGCTAACGACAATCGTAGACAAGCAACGCAAGAAGAACGAACGAATTACGACATCCATCGTACGAGGGCTATTCACCCCACTCTAGCCGGTCGTATTCGATCCCCCTACAAGTGGTATCAGAGCCGAGGTCGCTCTTCAAGGACTAACCGCCGCGAGAGCACTACAAGATGGCCGACTTCATCCATCCACCGAAATTCGATGGAGATTTTTCTTGGTGGAGGAAACGGATGGAGGTATATCTCGAAACCGATTTTGATTATATGATTATTGTAGAAAATGGTTTTGAGATGCCTAGGGACAAACACAACAAGCCCATTGAAAAATCAAAGTGGACCCAAGACCAAATCAAGAACTTCAAGACAAATCTCGAGGTAATTAAATTGATTAGTGATTTGTTACCTAACACTATTTGGTCTAGATTGGGTGATTATAGGGATGCAAGGGAATTATGGAATAAGGTAATGAAATTCCAAGAAAATTCCCAATCGGCACAAGAAGAGGAGAATGCCGAAGAATAACCCACAACATTTGAAGATGTTGATGACTTGGTGGAGACCTCCACCTCTAGCATTGAGGAGGAGGAGAGGCAATCTTCCATCCCGGAGCAAGAACAAGAAGCATCCACATCCAGGAGAAGTGAAGATCATGAAGAGGCTTCCACCAACTCCCTAGGTGACTCATGTATTATAATTAATCGTAAAGATTATATTATTTGTTTTGAGTGTAGGAAGAAAGGGCATTACAAAAGCAAATGCCCTAAATTGGCTAAGAAGAAGGCATCGACACCAAAAGTCAACCCAAAGTCAAACGATGTCGGTGTTCCCAAAATCAAGAGCAAAGAGCACATTGTGTGCTTCAAATGCAATCAAAAGGGACACTACTGAAGCCAATGCCCTAGGGGGAGGAAGAAAGGGCAAGAAGGTGCAACTCATGTAGGGGGAGCTCCTAAAGCTAACCCTAAGGTACATTTATTTAATGCACCTTTAGTTCCTAAAGTCAAAAAGCATGCTAAAAATTATTTTAGTTCTCTTGCCATTATTAATGAAAAGCATGCTAGGAGAAATAATAAGGTGTATTGCTTAGGTGCCAAGCATGTTCATATGACTAAAGACAAACCTAGGACTCATAATTCTAGAAATATCTTACCTAGGGAGTCAATTAGGAGAATTGAAGAATACTTGGGTGTTAATCCCAAGAAATCTAGGCACATGCCTAAAAAGAAAATCATTCCTCAAAAATCTAATGAAAATTCAAAATTGAGGAAATTAGAGCTAGAAAACCAAGCCTTGAGGTCAAGGCTAGAAAAATTGGAGAAGACCCTAGCAATAATATCAAATTCGGTTAAGGGGTCAAATGTCCAAAAGTCAAGACCTAGAAAGCAAGAAATATCTAAGGGCAAGAAGGGTTTGGGTCACAAACCTATGTCCTACCATAATGTTCCATTTAATTATGGAACAACATCTAGGTCTAGAAAAGCTAAGGCTAATAGGGAAGTCATCCCTAAGTCTAGCCATGGTATGTGTTTAGTGGCTAACACCTCAAAGAAATCAAATGTAGCCACTAAGAAGGTCAATGGAGGAGTCACCTCTAGAGTTGACTTAGGAAAGACCCAAAAGACTATGGCTTCAAAGCCTAAAAGGGTCATTAGGAAGGTATCTAGGGAAGTTATCCCTAGGGAATACCTTGTTAACCCAAGGAGCTCCAATAGATATTGGGTTCCTAAGAGCGTGATTGATTCACGCTAAGTGGGTTAGGGTGTGTCAACCCTAAGTGGATGGGTGGTTAACCTAGCCATTGTGAGTCGATACATTAGGGTGTGCCAATATGGTTTGAGAAGTTAAAAATGATTTTAATTGGCACAATTAGGTCTTAGAGGTATTGGTGTGCCATTTTGGGTTTTTGGCACACTAGGGAAATGAATGGCATTAAGGCAAAATGAATTTAATTCCTAGAAATGGCAACTTAATTTTTAACACTTAGGTATTCTATACCTTAGTATATTTTACTTGCCATGCTTTATTTGCCTTGCCATGTCATGACATCATTTTCATTTTTATCTATAAAATGTCATGATCATGTTTAGATTTATGTTTAGATGTCATGTATGCTTAAGTTTCATTCACATGCCATGACATCATGATATTGGCATATGTTTTTATCTATATCATATCTATGCCATAATCATATCATGCATGAATTAAAATGAAGTTAAGGACTATGGCATGATTTGATGGGAATCAAACAATATTGTCTAGAAATATGCATGAGACCATTTTAAAGAACAAAAACCCACATCTCACTAGATTAATTGCCTTGAATGTGTTTTTACACATCTAGATATAAGTGAGATGTTTAAGGAAAAGAAATTAAAGGTTTTAAAAACTTTTTGAAAACATTTTGAAAAACCTTGGTGAAGCCTATCTTTTGATAGCTATCACCATTGAATGGGATGATACAAAGAGGGCTCTTTATTGAAGCTTTTCTAAACTTTTGAACTTTGTATCAATATCCTAATTTAGTGGGTAAAATAATTTTCCAATATTTTTCACCCATAGTGTTTAGGATAAGTATTATACGTATGCATTTTCAAGATTTTTAAAATTACGTATATTTACTTATGGATTTCGGAAATCCATTTACGAAATCTGTCAAAATCTGATTATCGATCATTGCCATGGGTGGCGATCGGTGATGAAATGTGATCGTGATTTCTGATTTGATGTTGGTTAGGCCCATGTTCAGCTAGGTTAAGGTCCTCTAACCACTCCTAACCCTAGGATATGCTTGGGAGAGCATTAGAGAGGGTGGAAATCCATTGGATATGGATTAGGAGTTGGGTTGAGGGTGAGTATCAATTTTAAGGTGGATTTGAGTTCATTGTTGAACTTTGCCTTAATTTTGTTTGGTTTAATGTTCCTATTGACTTAGGGACTCTCCAAGGACATTGTTGGTGCAATGGTCAAGGGGGAGCAAGCCTCTAGGGGGAGGTATCCATCATGGAAAGATGGATGTGTATTTCCTCATGGGAGGAAAATTGGGTTGTCTCTCTTTAAGTGATATGGAATCACTAGAAAGATTGTAGGCATGTGTTCCTCCAAGGGAGAGATTGTAAGATCTCATTGGGATATGAGACATTCATACCCTTGGGGAGGACCTTTTTGATGTAATGTCAAAAAGGGGGAGAAGTTACCAAGTTACCAATTAAGGTTCGTTGGAATTCTCATTGGGATATGAGAATTGCCAATATGGGAGAATTGGTAGACTTGAGATGGTAAGTTTTGTCAATCATCAAAAAGGGGGAGATTGTTGGTGCAATCGGCCCAGCAGTACCTTGATGGTATTTCGATGATAGACAAAACTCATGACATGGGATTGTCATGGGAATGTCCAACATGGGTTGGCATGGAAAATCCAAGCATGGAGCTTGGTGTGGAAGTCCAAGGGGGAAGCCTTGGCATGGGAAAGTCCAAAGCATTGCGAAGCCGTGCACTTGGTGTTTGGCATGGGAAAGTCCAAAGCATTGCGAAGCCGTGCGCTTGGTGTTTGGCATGGGAAAGTCCAAAGCATTGCGAAGCCGTGCGCTTGGTGCTTGGCATGGGAAATCCAAAGCATTGCGAAGTCGTGCGCTTGGTGCTTGGTGAGAAATGCATTGCGAAGTCGTGCGCTTGGTGCATTTGGGAAGTCTTGAGGACTTGGTAAGTTCACTAGGCTCGGGGTCCTTGAGTCGGTGAAGGATGGCATTGCGAAGCCGTGCGCTTGGTGCATCCGAGGGACCGCCGGACGGGGAGCGAATGGAGTGAGCCCAAAGGGAAGCATACTTCTAGGGCATGAGACGCGAAGGATGGCGTTGCGAAGCCGTGCGCTTGGCGCATCCGAGGGACGTAGGCCGAGGGAAGAGAGCTTTGGTGGGGAACTCCATGAGGATAAGGTGGACTTGGCCAAGTGGCTAAGGCCCAGTGTCGGATGCTCAAACAACTTGGTGTTTGAGGTTTTGCCGACATCGGTCGGAGCATAGGTGCCGATTCGGTGATCCAAGTCGACTAGAGTTTGGTGTAAGGCTAGCGTTTTGTGCCGCATATGCCATGGTGGCGAGTCGATCGGAAATCGGCAATGATCGGCTCGAGGATGTGATCGGTGATGGGAGTGTCGCGAGCACAGAATGCTCCGTAGCTGACTGGGCAGTCGACTATTGGGTCACCAGTCGACTGATGGGCATCATCAGTCGACTGGTAGGTGATCCGTTGGAACTTGTCCAACGTGGATCTGGCCGTTGTGAGACAACGGCTACAGGGGCAGTCGACTGGGGCCTTTTGGCAGTCAACTGCTAGGCGCAAAAACAGCTCGATGCAGGTTATAAAAGGAGCTCGAGATGGAGGTTTTTGCCAAGACTTTTGTGAAGATATTGGAGGGGAATTGCTGCTGCATTCCAAACCTTCAAGAGCCATCTAAAGAAAGCAACAAGAAAAGGATTCAAAGCAAGCGTTGTAAAGTGTTCTTTACGTGTATTTCGTATTTGTCTTTGTATTGCTTCTATTTCATTACTTAGTGTAATTGCTTGTGAGAGGTTTCTCCACCTCCGACGTGTAGTCGAAAAGGAGTGTTATAGTTAGTGTCGTGCGCATAACTAGAGCTCGAGGAGCTCGCCCGTGGAGTAGGAACCATTCGGTTCCGAACCACGTATATCTTGTGTTGTGTGATTGTGTATTGTTGTTAGTTTTATTATTATTGTTATTCCGCTGCGCTAACGACAATCATAGACAAGCAACGCAAGAAGAACGAACGAATTACGACATCCATCGTACGAGGGCTATTCACCCCCCTCTAGCCGGCCGTATTCGATCCCCCTACAATGAGGTGGCACCTTATCTTATCGCGAAGTTGCGGCGTCAAACGTTATCCTGTTTGACCTAGCGCAAAAGGCTGATTCGTCACCATCAGTCGACTGATGCCCTTCATCAGTCGACTGCCAATAGCCAGCAGTCGACTGCCAGCCTAGCCACTTCCCTACAGTAAGAGGTTAGCATGGAAAATGGTAAATGCGACGGTTTCTTACTGTTCGATGTCGACTTAGACCTTCCACTAGAAGTCTTAGTCAGATCGCTATCTACAGTTGTCCCCGTACAGAGGACACGACCTTACCATCTCTCTTCGCACTCGTGATTACCTCTGGTCCTTTATGACCTGTCACTTTGCTTTCGGTCTTCACTTGGGTTCTTCGACTCCCACAAAGTTCTCTCTGTGTCGCTCAACCACCATGGTTTCCCGACTCAGGATTCTCCGAGTGTCGCTGACCTTTGGCTTAGCCTAACCATTTCCTGCACACTTAAGTTAGCTCATGAGATAACAATATGACCTTAACTTTGGATCTTTGCCATAATAAAAAACTAGGTTCAATTATCTGGTGCCCTTGCACCAACAGAGTATATAAGTTTTCATGTATTTGATTGGATCTTAAACTCATTTATTGAATGTCTGCAATACAATTCACAACATGAGAGAATTTGTGATTGGATCACAACTAGTGAGTATCTTTACATGTGTAATTGTGATGTATTGGAATTATCCCTAGTCGATGAATCGATATATTCAGACACCATCAATTTTGTTGAGATTGACACTAGTTATACTCCTTGGTTTATCCAAGCAGCTATTTCTCACTGGCTGGAGATATTGGGATGTCCGAAGTTAACCATGGATGTTAGTTATGGTAACTAGTTCATTGGTTGACTAGCTGTAAGACTTCATATGGTTCTCTACATATATGGATATGTCAATGAAGTTCGTACTACAGCTTAAGTGCGATGTTCCTTTGACTTGCAGTATTTGAGTCATCTTGGCCATGTAGACTTATGCTTTGACATCTTAAGCAAGAATTTTCGAGGAGATATGGACCCGGGATGATTGGGTATAAGTCAAAGTGGCCGAAGGTGTTTGAATAGCCTACAGAGGATTCACCACTCCTTGCGAGGAGATGTATACCCTATGGCCTCTTGTCAGTTTGTTACTAAAGTCTTTGGCCAAAGCATTATATGTTTAGAGTATGGTACTCTTTGATACATGTGCAATAACTAGAATCCACAGGACGAGGAAGTAATACTTGGGCTAGGTGTGATGTAGTCAGCCTAGTGGAGACTGACACAATGGACCATGTCCTGAACCAAGTGGGTATAAGATGAGTGAAGGGAATGAGGCACGATTCAATGTAGTTACTGAAGGGTTTCAGAAGCATTCTGGGATCAACCATTGATTTTCTGGTTAATTAGGGATCATGATGTACGGCTAGGTGCCACTCATGATCATTCTATAATTAATGGTTAATTATAGACGACCAACATAAACCGGGAACCTATTTAGTCACACACACTATGAGTGTTATCCGAAGGATTTAAAACAAGCTTGAGAATAGGATTCTTAAATCGAGAGAGACATGGTTTGGTTGGACCAAACAAAGAGCGAGCTTGAAATTGTTTCAGTCGCATCAGAAGCATGAATAGGATGAGTCTTATGAAGATATAATGGATGAACCAAATCAGTTTTGTTCTAATCCAATGCTGGAAAATAAACCAAAGGGGTTTGGTTTGTTTAAACAAATGAACCAAAATTGGTTCAGTTCGTTTTAACTTAAAATAGACCAACACAGTTTGATTTATTTTAACTTAAGTTAATGGAGCGGGTTAACATATTTTGGTTATGAACCAATAACCATTAGGAGAATGTATTCTCTATAAATACACGACTTAAGGGTTTTGAGGAAGAACCTGGTTCACGACGACTTAGGTTTTGGAAACCCTAGCCATTTTTCCCCTCTTCTCCTCCCTTGGTGTTGCCGCCCAACCCATTGGTGTCACCCAACTTGTTGTGGCTGCCCCTTCTCCTTCCCGCCAGCTAACCACCAACCACCGACATCCCTCTGCCCATCCTCCCTTGGATCTAGTGACCAAGGACCAGTCGACCATCTTCTTTGGCTGGCACTGACTCCTCCACCACAAGCTGCCCAGTTTTGGACAGCTTGTTGTCCCTTGCGTAGAAGGTCGTTTGACCATTGTTTCGTGCTCCGACAGCGACCTCCTTGTCGGGGATTGGATCTCCGACAATCCCATTTGGTGGAGGACCAAGGTTTTGTCAATTGGTTGCTGAAAACCGCTTCCGAGAAGTGAGTTTGTGGAACTCGATTTTTGGATCCGAATTTGATTGAGATTGCGATCGTCTCTTGGATCACAACGACTTCAATGCGAGGCTAGTACATCTCATGAAGTCGGAGCTCATGGCTTTGTGAAGCTATCCTGGCGATACTCGACATGGATACGGATAGAGGCGAAACTTACGAGGGTCGCTTGGTTGATGTCATTCCCACTTCACATGATTCGTCAGGTATACTTAGTATAAGTTTCCTTTTATTGTAAAATTTGAATTGACGATTATGTCTACACTTGTTGTATCCTGCATGTGTGTGGTGTGTGTATTGTAATAAGTTAGTTATTACTCATTTTATTTGCTTTCGCTGTGCATGTTTATGAAACATGTTTGAACGCACACCCACGTCGATGCCGGGGAAACCCAACAGCAACACCGTAGTAACATCGACTGCACGTGCATCTCCATTCCATAAGTTGGTAGTTTTTTTTGTAGTTTTTCTTGTTCTTATACTTGTTCTTTTAATTGCTAAGAGGAGAGATAGGTTTGTTGCCTTTTCCTTTATATTCTTTTTGTAATCGTTGTCTCTTACCTCCAATAAGGAAGATACCTTTTAGTGGATTGTCCATCGGAAGCGATCTAGGATCGCGGGGCCTTGGACTAGCAACCGTTTGGTTGTGAACCAAGTAAAAACAAAGTTGTCTTTCTTATTTTTGTATTCGAGTTTTCCATTGCATACTTTGGTTTTAAACAATGAAACGAAAAGATTTCTGAATGTTATTCACCCCCCTCTAGCATTTCTCGATCTAACAACTTGTTCATCTATACGCTAGCCTTTAGGTGCTTCCATCGGCTATTGTCATGCTAACCGGGTCTATTTTGCCAAGATACATTTTGACTTATGCCACCAAGATAAATTCTTGGACTTACATCGCAAAACATTGGACTTATGCTGCCAAGATTACAGCTTGGACTTTACGCCACCAATATCACACTCTTGGACTTTCCAATTGTCAAGTATCCATACTTGGACTTTTACTGTCAAAGTTTACTTGAACTTTATGTCGCAAAGACTACACACTTGGACTATGCCTCCAAGACTATACCTTTGGACTTTCCTTGCCAAGTACCCATGCTTGGACTTCTCAATTGCTAGGTACCCATGACTTGGACTTCTCAAATGTCAATACTATTATTGAACTTTCCATGACAATCACATTGACAATCGTTTTGTCGAACATTAAAAATATTACTCGAGTCAAATTCAAGTTTGGTCAATCATGACTTGGGTTGATTGCACCAACAAAGGTTAGAGTCTAGAAGGCAAGCATTCCCTTAAGGACAAGAAAGGTTTGAGTCACAAGCCTAAGTCCAAGGTGGTAATGCCGACCTACCACAAAAGTTGTTAGTCCTAATATTTACACAAAGGGATCTCTTTACTATAGGTCTCATCATTCATTAACCGAAATCTATGGTTATCCTACACATATAATCATATGTATCCAATACACAACTAATCATACATGCATTCTCATAACCATAAACCTAGATTTATGTATAAACATGCATATCATATATACCAATATCTATACATGCATATTAATCTAGGTAAACACATGCATATTCCATAATATACATATTTTTCTAACTCTAATCTAAATGATCTATGTCAAAAGAACAAGTGTGACTCTGATACCACTTATTGGAACTCATTGTCTCTCCAAGCTCTGTTCGACAAAGCCCAATGCCAAGAGGTGAGATCCTATGGGACATGCGCAGCGGAAAACAAACATTTTGAGCGCTCCCATAGATCTCTTGCCAAGACCATCTTGTTTTTGCAAGGGTTAGAGAGAAAGATCGTACCTTCACAATTTATGCTAAGATATGTAGAAACCTTTAGAAAAACCAATGGGCTTTGCTTCTACCAGTATCCATGCCGAATCTTCATGAGATAACCTTTCGAAGGCTAAAAAGGCTTCCTCTCTGAACAGTGCTAGCCATGCGTGGAGAAGAAGATCGATAATAGGAAGTGATGACACAAGGTTTTTGGAGTTCCAAAACATCCAAAAGGCTCTATTAGGGTTTCCTCTCAAACCCTTTTTATAGTTTCATGATTGAGGCATGAAACGAATTACCAAAAATGGAGATGACGAAGTGCCAGGACATGACATGGCCTAACCATGCTAGGTGGCACGATGGTGTTGCATGGCCTGGGGCTTGACATGCTCTGACCGTGCCTGGTGGTGATGGCATGCTCAGAGGCTCGTTGGCTCCTATGTCCCCGGATTAAAATTTTCACTAATGAAAACTAATCCGGATGGGATGAGTTTCCTAAGCTCAACCAATTCGTCGTCGTGCTAACGACTTGAGTGATCGCTTGAACAAACTATTTGTTCAAGCAACAAAACTCTTCCAATCGGTTAGCCGCGGAAGAGGCAACGGACGGATCGCCAGTTTTTGTGTTTATCTTCGGGGTCCATGATTATACAAATACATATGGATGTAGACATGTATAATCAACACATACAAACATATTAATAAGAACATGCAAAGATCAATAATAAAACTTGTAAAACTTTTATACCTCTTGATCTTCTATCGTATATCCTAACCTCCTTGTAGACTTCGTGTGGGCGAAGATCCTCCACAAGTTGAAGCTTCCTAGATCTTCTTCAATCTAAAGAAAGAAGAACTCTCCTTCCCTTCTTGCTTGAGCCAACCACCAAGCCACAAAAGCTTGTTGCCGCCGGCCCCAAGAAAAGAGAGAACAAAATGGCCAACCAAGGAACCAAACAAGGGAACAATCTCTAGCTCCTAGTGCCGCCGGCCAAGAGGAAAAGGATGAGAGAAAAATCGGCCAAAGGGGAGCAATAGAAGACCCTACAACCCCTTTGTGCCGCCGGCCCTAGAGGGAGTGAAGAGGAGAAGAGGAATAGGTTGAGCGCCGACCAAGGTAGAGGGAAGAGAGATAGGTGCCGACAACACCTTAGGAAGAAGAAGGGAACCTCTCCTATTGTTGCCGCCCACTCCACCTCCCAAACACTAGCCTCCCAACCAAACCCTAACCTTCCTAGGATTTCTTGCCGCCACAGCTAATGATAGGCAAAACCCTAATCTCTAAACCATCAACCTCCTTGCCGCCCACCTTAAGCCCCCTTTTATAGAGTTAGGCTTAAGCCTTGTTTTAATCTCCACCGTTGGTTCTAGGGATTTAATCTCAACCATCGGATCTAGAGATTTAATCTCAACCGTCAGATCTAGAGATTTAATCTCCACTGTCGGATCTAGAGTTTTGTTTTCCATCATTGGATCTAGGCTCCATGAGGTTTTAATAGGCTACAATAGGGACCATGAGGAGGAGTTGGATCTTGGCCACCTGATGGATCGGAACCACACAAACTTGATCCATCAATGATGTTCCATTCCACTAGAGGATCATCATTGAATTACCTCACCAACCCCCATAAATTAATATGGGCTCCATACATTATTTGTACATTCATCTCCCCGTGTTTAAGATATCGAATGTCTGTCAATTAATTGATTTACTGACCATCAACCAATTAACATCTAACTCCTCGAGTAGTACCACTCAACCTTATCATCATGTTGACTAAGTCAACCTACAGGGTTTACATGATGAACCTTATGAGCTCCTCAAGGGGACATCATCAACCTAATATATAGGACATGGTTTCCTCCTATAATTAATGGCACACCATGTAAATAATATCATTTCCCAACTTACCGGGCATATTGATTTAATCCATTTAAATCTCACCCTTTGGTAAATCAAAGAAATAAATACTAAGTACATGTGCCCGTTATTATATCGGGATTAAGAGCATGTACAACATAATATCCGAGGTCCGATTCAATTATGTAGTCAGCAATAAATTGAATCACCTCTATGTCAGTCCTGCTCAATACACCTAAGTGTACTAGTGTAACTCTATGTTCAAGACAAACCAATACCAAGCTACACTATAACCATGCCAATGGTTTGTCCAAAACCATCTTGGTTGTGAGCCTCTACTTATATTCTACAAGGGACTGATAACATGATCTTCTGTGCCACACCAAGCACCATGTTATCTACAATGTAAAGTATTAGACAATATGCACATATATAATAAATATAAAGTGCAAACAATGATTATGTGATTCTTATTTCAAAATAAAAATGTTCATACAAAAGAGCTAGGCTTTCAGTATACATCCCAATAATCTCCCACTTATACTAAAAGGCTATGCTGTCATCACACTGCCATACATCTGATCCCCATGTCCTCCACATGCCTATCAAACGGTTTCACTGGAAGGGCTTTAGTGAATGGATCCACCAAGTTATCCTCTGATGCAATCTTGGCGACAACTACTTCTCCTCGCTTTACGATCTCTCGTATCAGGTGGTACTTGTGCTCTATGTGTTTACTCGCCTTATGGGCTCATGGTTCCTTCGAGTTTGCAACTGCACCACTGTTATCACAATAAATTGTGATAGTTCTGGGCAAACCAGGAATCACATCTAAGTCCATCAAGAAGTTCCTGAGCCATACAACTTCCTTGGCTGCCTCAGAGGCTGCCACATACTCAGCTTCCATGGTAGAGTCCGTCACGCATTTCTGCTTGACACTCCTCCATACTATGGCTCCACCTCCAAAAGTAAACACAAACCCCGAGGTAGACTTACTGTTGTCCCTATCTGATTGGAAATCAGAATCCGTGTAACCCACAGGGACTAATTGATCTGCCCGGTAAACCAGCATATAATCCCTAGTCCTTCTCAGGTACTTCAATATATGCTTTACCGCAGTCCAATGTCCCTGTCCAGGATTACTCTGATATCTGCTAACCATGCCCATGGCAAAGCAGATATCTGGTCTCGTACATAGCATAACATACATGAGGCTTCCTACTGCCGAAGCATAAGGAACCGCCTTCATCTCCTCTATCTCCTTTGATGTTTTGGGACACATCTCTTTAGATAAAGGTACTCCATGCCTAAAAGGTAGAAAGCCTTTCTTGGAGTTTTGCATGCTAAAACGAGCAAGGATAGTGTCAATGTATGAAGCTTGAGATAAGCACAACATCCTTTTCTTGCGATCCCTTATCACCTTGATCCCAAGGATGTGTCCCACTTCTCCCAAGTCCTTCATATCAAACTGTTTGGACAACCATACCCTTACGTCTGATAACACTCTGATATTGTTGCCAACTAACAAAATGTCATCTACGTATAGTACAAGAAATACCACTATGTTTCTATCACATCTCTTGTATACACAAGGCTCATCCGGACTTTGAATAAATCCATATGACTGGATTACCTCATCAAAGCGGATGTTCCAAGATCTAGAAGCTTGCTTCAATCCATAAATGGACCGATTAAGCTTACACACAAGATGCTCTTTGCCCTTTGCAATGAATCCCTCTGGTTGCTTCATATAGATGTTTTCCTCAAGACTTCCGTTAAGGAAAGCTGTCTTGACATCCATCTGCCAAATCTCATAATCCTCATGAGCAGCAATAGATAAGAGAATCTGGATAGACTTAAGCATAGCTACCGGTGAAAAGGTCTCCTCATAATCGATACCCTCTTTCTGAGTATACCCTTTCGCAACAAGCCTAGCTTTGAAGGTCTCAACCTTCCCGTCTACTCCTCTCTTTCTCTTGTAGATCCACTTGCATCCAATGGCTTTCACACCATCGGGTGGTTCTACTAGCTCCCAGACATGATTAGAATCCATAGATTCTATCTCTGAATTCATCGCTGTTTGCCAAGATACCGCATCTCTATCTTGGAGTGCCTCGTCATATGTCCAGGGATCAGGTTCATGTTTACCAGGGACTAAGTCCGAAGACTCTCCCAAGAACATGAATCTCACGGGTTGTCTAACAACCCTCCCACTACGATGAGGTGCCTCCTGTGTATGGTCTGTGACACGCAGTGCAGTGACTTATGGTATTTCCTCTTGTACCGGTGGTACTGAAGTCGGGACTTCCCCTGTCAACTCCTCAAGAACAATCCTACTCGTGGGCTTGTGGTTCATCACATAGTCTTCCTCTAGAAATCTGGCATTCGTACTCACGATCACCTTCTGATCTCTAGGACTATAGAACAAACCACCCTTCGTTCCCTTAGGGTAGCCAACAAGCAAGCGTACTTCTGTACGAGATTCCAACTTACCAGCATCTCCCTTCAGCACATGTGCTGGACTACCCCAAATCCGAATATGTCTTAGACTAGGCTTTCGCCCAGTCTACAATTCTATGGGAGTAGAGGGTACTGACTTAGATGGAACCAAGTTCAGAATGTGTTCTGCCATTTCCAGAGAAAACCCCCAGAACGAATCAGGTAACTCAGAATAACTCATCATCGATCTGACCATCTCCATAAAAGTCCTATTCCTTCGCTCCGCCACACCATTCTGCTGGGGTATGCCAGGTGCGGATAATTGGTATTGAATCCCAGCATCTGATAAGTAACTCTTAAACTCTCCCAAGAGGTACTCGCCACCACGATCAGATCGTAGTGTCTTGATACTTTTACCTTGACGGTTCTCCACATCAGCCTTGAATTCTTTGAACCTGTCAAAGCATTCAAACTTGCGGCGCATCAAGTAAATGTATCCATACCTTAAATAATCATCTATAAAAGAGACAAAGTATTCAAAGCCACCTCTAGCCTGGATAGACATAGGACCGCACAAATCAGAATGAACCAATTCCAATACATCTTTGGCTCTATACCCCTTAGCCTTATAAGGCCTCTTGGTCATCTTACCTTCCAAGCAAGACTCGCAGGTTGGGAGGTCTTCCACCACTAATAAACCCAAGGGTCCATCAGCTATCAACCTTTGAATTTTACTAAGGTTAATATGACCAAGTCTTAGGTGCCAAAGATATGTCTGGTTCATTTTCAAAGGTTCTTTTCTCTTATTAGACTTAGAAGATGAGTTATTCACTTCTATATGCATCGTGGGAGTTTTCGGTTCAAGAGTGTACAAATTGCCAACCAATGTACCAGAACAGATAATCTCCCTATTCCTTTTTATAACAACTTTGTCATTAAAAGAAACAGAATATCCATCCAGAAACAATTTAGAAACTGAAATTAGATTCTTTCTAAAAGTAGGTACATAAAGACAATTTCTCAAAACCAAAACTTTATTCCTATCAAAAGATAAATAAACGTCTCCCACTGCAATAGCCGCCACCTTTGAAGCATTGCCCATGAAGACGGTAATCTCTCCCTCAGCTAGTCGTCGGGTTTCCTGGAACCCCTACAAAGTATTGCAGACATGATCAGTGGCTCCTGTATCTACACACCAGGTACTGGTAGATAACACCGCTAAACATGTTTCAACAACTAAACAAGAAGATATACCTTTGTTCTTTCAGCGAGGACAGTCTGCCTTCCAATGTCCAGTCTGCTTGCAAGTGAAGCACTTGCCTTTTGGCTTCTTCACTCCTGCCTGAGGTCCTGCTGCCACTTTCTTTGCTCCACCTTGCTTCTTCTTCTTCTTCCCTTTCGATTTAGAAGAAGAAACCTTCTGAGCAACCATGGCTTGAGCGCTTTGACGAAAAAGCCCCTCTACTGCCTGGAGTTCTGTTAGAAGCTCCGCCAACGAATACAACCTCTTGTTCATGTTGTAGTTGAGGCGGAACTGCTCAAAACTCCTAGGAAGAGACTAGAGAATGATATCGACCTGGGTTTCCCCATTGATCTCAGCTCCGAGGACTTCCATCTCATTCAGATGAGCCATCATCTTGAGAACATGGTCCCTGACGGGTGTTCCCTCAATCATGGTGGTCGTCATCAAGTTCCTCATAGCCTCTTGTCTGGCCTCCCTACTCTGATGTCCGAAAAGTTCCTTGAGATTGAGCATCATGTCATAAGTCGTGGCCATGGCCTGATGCTGATGTTGCAGCACATCTGACATAGATGCCAAAATGTAACACCGCGCCATCTCATCTGCCTTGATCCATTTCTTATAACTCTCTTTCTCCTTTTCATCAGAATCATCAGTGGGCTTAGGAGGACAGACCTCAAAGAGTACAAATTTGTACTCCTCTACAGTTAAGACAATATCCAAATTTCTTTTCCAATCAATATAATTTGTTCCAGTAAGTTTATTTTCTTTTAATATCACAGCAAGTGGGTTGAAAGCCATTTGAAAAAACCTAAGAATCACAATGATCAAAATATTAGATTTCAAATATCATTGATTCCTCAAACAATAAAATTTCGAAATCAACCAACACCTTAAATGTAACGCCCGTAAAAAGTCTCCAGCAATTTTACGAGGATTTTTGGCTTTACGATAATGGGCTTTATGGGGGTTTTCCGAAAATAAAAGGAAATAGCCAAAAAGAGATGCAAGGCCTAGGAATTGAACCCCAAACCTCTAGAGATAGCCAAGCCCTATAGATGCACCCACTAACCATAAGCCCAATAGGATTATATCATTAAGAGAAGAGGGGAATTATAGATAAGGGTGATGAGGGTAAATGAAGAGGAATGGAAAAGAAAAGAGGAACTTCCCTTCTTCCCTTTATAAAGAAGAAGGAAGTTCCCTCTCCTCCTCATCCTCACCGAAACCACCTTGCTCCCCCTCTCCAATTGCACCTTTGGCCGAAATTCCTCCAAGCAAGAAGAAGGCTAGGGTTGGCTTCCATTAGGTCATCTTCCAACTAAAAAGCAAAGCGAAGGATGTAAGATTTCCTCACCTGCAGTATATTAGTTTTGTAGGATGAATTACATGAAAGAAATATGAGTTTGGAGCTTCATATGTTTCGACCAACTAAGTCTTGGGCTAGGATTCATGAAATATGCTATTAGGGAAACCTTTTATATGTTGTATGCTCCAAGTAGGGATCCTTAGGTAACAAAAGTCCAAGGGTTTTAAACCCTATATGTTTCGGCCACCAAGGGTTTAGGGTTAGGGTTTCATGAAGAGCTCCCCCTTATGAAGTTAGGTTATGATATATGCCTACATGAATAGATTTAGGTGATAAAAATCCAAAGATCTTAACCCTACAAGTTTCGGCCAACCCATGAAATTAGGGTTAGGGTGGCATGAAAAATATTTCTAAGGATACTATGATAGGTTATAAGGCTTCATGAATGAATTTTAGGGGACAAACCCAAGCTTGAGCCCCTCACAAGTTTCGGCCAACCCATGAAATTAGGGTTAGGGTTGCATGAAAAATATTTCTAATGATGCTATGATAGGTTATAAGGCTTCATGAATGAGTTTTAGGGGACAAACCCAAGCTTGAGCCCTTCACAAGTTTCGGCCAACCAAGGAAACTAGGGTTAGGGTTGCAAGAAAAAGGCTTCTAAGGGAACTAGGGGATGTTGTATGCCTCATGTAGGAGTTTTAGGTGATGAACATGCTTTGTGATTAATATGCCATGAATATGCCAAAGAAATAGGCTTCCTGTTATGATGTAATGTGCCATGAAATATTCTTAGGTGATGAACATGTTTTTTTATGATTTAATATGCCATGAATATGCCTAGGAAACATGCTACATGTCTATGATGTAATGTGCCATGAAATATGCTTAGGTGATGAACATGCTTTGTGATTTAATATGCCATGAATATGCCAAAGAAATAGGCTTCATGTTATGATGTAATGTGCCATGAAATATGCTTAGGTGATGAACATGTTTTTGTAATTTAATATGCCATGAATATGCCAAGGAAATATGCTTCATGTTTATGATGTAATGTGTCACGAAATATGCTTATGTGATGAACATGTTTTTGTGATTTAATATGCCATGAATATGCCAAGGAAATATGCTTCATGTTTATGATGTAATGTGCCACGAAATATGCTTATGTGATGAACATGTTTATACTTTAGGACCCCTTTAGGGTACTCTTATGTGAATGCATGTGTCCTTATGATAAGATGGAGATGCTTCCCTTTCAAGTAGGGATCAAGAGCTCTCCTTATGATAAGATGGAAATGCTTCCCTTTCAAGTAGGGATCAAGAGCTCTCCTTAAGATAAGATAAAATGGAGATGCTTCCCTTTCAAGTAGGGATCAAGAGCTCTCCTTATGATAAGATAAGATTAAGATGCTTCCCTATTTATGTTGGGGATCAAGAGCATTCTTTATACTATGACAAGAAAAGAAAGGAATTAAGTATTTTACTTTGTAAGAGGTTAAGTACCCGACCCGTCAGGTGGTCGTTAATCAAATCCATAGGGACATAAGAAGACGTAAGAGGTCTTGCCCTGGTAAGACGTAAGAGGTCTTGCTCTGGTAGGTCTGGTGGCTCGCTACCCCAGCCTATTAGGGAACGCGCATTATGTGGTACTTAACCTGGGGCCCCCCAAACAAGTTATGATGATGTTGAAGTATCTATATGTATATGTTTTGAAAAGAAAAGACTTTTATGAAATTGTGTATGCTTATGTTAAAGATTATGAATGCTTACGAACTCGTCCTTTATGCATTTTAGATGCTATGAAGTTAGGATGCTTACAGTAGTTTAAGAATACTTGTGATTATGTACCTTATGCATGTCTAGGATTTATGTCATTATAAATGTTTATGCTCAAGTTAAAAATGCTTATGATTATGTCCTTTATGCATGTTAGACTCTATGAAGTTATGATGCTTGCAGTAGTTTAAGAATACTTGTGATTATGTGCCTTATGCATGTGTAGGATTTATGTCATATTAAATGTTTATGCTCAAGTTAAAAATG
The DNA here is from genome assembly GCA_025175895.1 of Wurfbainia villosa. Taxonomy (NCBI): domain Eukaryota; kingdom Viridiplantae; phylum Streptophyta; class Magnoliopsida; order Zingiberales; family Zingiberaceae; genus Wurfbainia; species Wurfbainia villosa. Next base: position 76,977,944 of record CM046001.1, on the reverse strand, counting down.
CTTATGAGTATGTCCTTTATGCATTTTAGATGCTATGAAGTTAGGATGCTTACAGTAGTTTAAGAATACTTGTGATTATGTACCTTATGCATGTTTAGGATTTATGTTATTATAAATGTTTATGCTCAAGTTAAAAATGCTTATGATTACGTCCTTTATGCATGTTAGACTCTATGAAGTTATGATGCTTACAGTAGTTTAAGAATACTTGTGATTATGTACCTTATGCATGTTTAGGATTTATGTCATTATAAATGTTTATGCTCAAGTTAAAAATGCTTATGATTATGTCCTTTATGCATGTTAGACTCTATGAAGTTATGATGCTTACAGTAGTTTAAGAATACTTGTGATTATGTACCTTATGCATGTTTAGGATTTATGTCATTACAAATGTTTATGCTCAAGTTAAAAATGCTTATGATTATGTCCTTTAAGCATGTTAGATTTTACTAAGTTATGATGCTTATAGTAAGTTAAGAACATTTGGGTTTATGTACTTCCTGCCTGTCTAAGATTTATATCATGAATGCTTATGTTTAGACTATGCCCTGCTTGGTTTTAATTATGCTTAGCATGCTGATGTAAACTCTATGCCATGCTTAGGTTTCATTACGTGGTATGTTGTTGATTAGTGTTACTATGGAATACTTAGGCCATTTATGCTAGCATGCTTATGTTTCTAATGGCTTGATGAAGTTCATGGTTTTTTTGTGAGTAGGCAAGAATCTTACTAAGCTATATGCTTATAGTTTATGTTGTCCATATGCTGCAGATCAAGGAAACCTGAACTAGAGGAAGTAGCAGGAAGGGCCCAGTGTGTGTGATAGTGGCATGGTGGAGAAAGACCCTATTACTATCTGCTTATATTTATATGCTCAATTAACAACTTAAGACATTGCTTCCGCTTATAAGACTTGTGAATTATTAGCACCATGTTGGATGTTGCTTAGTTATGTTATTGTTCAATTACTTAAGAAAGTTGATATGATAGAACTCACGAATGGATCCTTATGTTGGGCATGTTATGAAATGAGATAAGATATGGTAACATGCTAACTATGAATAAGATAGGTGATGCATGTAGAAAAGAAGGTTTATGCCATGATAACATGCTTAAGTATGATGGTGGAAGGATCCATGTGTGTTATGTTTTAAAAGAAAAGAAAAGAAAGGGGTAAAAGTAGCGCCGCCCTAAGAGCAGATAAGGGCGGGCGTTACATTAAAACACCGAGAATATCGCATACCACGATAGTGTGGACGTATACGAATTCTACATTTGTAAGAGGAGGTTTAACCCATTAATTTTATTATCTTGTCAACCTTACTTTTTGACAAATAAAATAAATAGTTGGTTCCTCTTTGGCCCTACAAATAAAAGCAGTGACTCCGATGGGGAGGATACTTTTTATTTGCATCAAAGTGTGCACCATTACACGATACTAAGGGAATTATCTCGGATTATGTGCCTTACCGATGGGGAAGTACACACACTCCTAAATAATTTCCTATAACCATTATTTGACCTAGTGATCCGCAAACAAACTCATCCGATGGGGAGGAAGGCACTCAGAGCCGATGCGCAAGTTTGTTGCATCACACGTCAAATTGTAATGGAGGCCGCGGAAATTAATTAAAATGTCCCTCTCCCACTTAGTAAATTGACAGTGAGGAATTTTCAAGCACACACAACATGCATATAAAACAAATCAGCAATAAATATGGAAAAAATCAGAATTTTCCCAACTATTATGGCATTGTTCTCCAATATGCGTCCCGTCGTGTCGCCACCTCGTCCGCTCCACCTTTTCCCGTGCGCAAGTCACCAAAGAGATCCGAGCCAAGATAAACTATTTTAATTTACATCCATCGATCCTATACTCCACGAAGGAGTGTACAAATAATCTAGATCGAAAGTAAACTAAAATGAGTGGCTAAACAATTCCGTATTTAATTACAAAAATTAAATACTAATTTAGCCTCGTCAACCCCGAGGATTCAAATAATATACAATCACACACACATGCAATCACATACACACATATATAGCCATAATAGTTGGAACTTATGCCTGCAACCAAAAAGTTATCCTACGCACATCCTACTATCATCCGACATACACAATATATGATAAGTGCATGAAAGTAACCGAATCCAAAACACACAAAATCGGAAACCGTGGCTCTAATACCGATTTGATGTCATGCTCGGAGGCTCGTTGGCTCCCATGTCCCCGGATTAAAATTTTCACTAATGAAAACTTATCCGGATGGTCTGAGTTTCCTAAGCTCAACCAATTCGTCATCATACTAACGACTTGAGCGATCACTTGAGCAAACTATTTGTTCAAGCAGCAAAACTCTTCCAATCGGTTAGCCGCGGAAGAGACGACGAACGGATCACCGGTTTTTGTGTTTATCTTCGGGGTCCATGATTATACAAATACATATGGATGTAGACATGTATAATCAACACATACAAACATATTAATAAGAACATGCAAAGATCAATAATAAAACTTGTAAAACTTTTATACCTCTTGATCTTCTATCGTATGTCCTAATCTCCTTGTAGACTTCGTGTGGGCGAAGATCCTCCACAAGTTGAAGCTTCCTAGATCTTCTTCAATCTGAAGAAAGAAGAACTCTCCTTCCCTTCTTTCTTGAGCCAACCACCAAGCCACAAAAGCTTGTTGCCGCCGGCCCCAAGAAAAGAGAGAACAAAATGGCCAACCAAGGAACCAAACAAGGGAACAATCCCTAGCTCCTAGTGCCGCCGGCCAAGAGGAAAAGGATGAGAGAAAAACCGGCCAAAGGGGAGCAATAGAAGACCCTACAACCCCTTTGTGCCGCTGGCCCTAGAGGGAGTGAAGAAAAGAAGATGAATAGGTTGAGCGCCGACCAAGTTAGAGGGAAGAGAGATAGGTGCCGGCAACACCTTAGGAAGAAGAAGGGAACCTCTCCTATTGTTGTCGCCCACTCCACCTCCCAAACCCTAGCCGCCCAACCAAACCCTAACCTTCCTAGGATTTCTTGCTGCCCAAGCTAATGATAGGCAAAACCCTAATCTCTAAACCATCAACCTCCTTGCCGCCCACCTTAAGCCCCCTTTTATAGAGTTAGGCTTAATCCTTGTTTTAATCTCCACCATTGGTTCTAGGGATTTAATCTCAACCATCGGATCTAGAGATTTAATCTCAATCGTCGGATCTAGAGATTTAATCTCCACCGTCAGATCTAGAGTTTTGTTTTCCATCATTGGATCTAGGCTCCATGAGGTTTTAATAGGCTACAATAGGGACCATGAGGAGGAGTTGGATCTTGGCCACCTGATGGATCGGAACCACACAAACTTGATCCATCAATGATGTTCCATTCCACTAGAGGATCATCATTGAATTACCTCACCAACCCCCATAAATTAATATGGGTTCCATACATTATTTGTACATCCATCTCCCCATGTTTAAGATATCGAATGTCCGTCAATTAATTGATTTACTGACCATCAACCAATTAACATCTAACTCCTCGAGTAGTACCACTCAACCTTATCATCATGTTGACTAAGTCAACCTGCAGGGTTTACATGATGAACCTTATGAGCTCCTCAAGGGGACATCATCAACCTAATATATAGGATATGGTTTCCTCCTATAATTAATGGCACACCATGTAAATAATATCATTTCCCAACTTACCGGGCATATTGATTTAATCCATTTAAATCTCACCCTTTGGTAAATCAAAGAAATAAATACTAAGTACATGTGCCCGTTATTATATCGGGATTAAGAGCATGTACAACATAATATCCGAGGTCCAATTCAATTATGTAGTCAGCAATAAATTGAATCACCTCTATGTCGGTCCTGCTCAATACACCTAAGTGTACTAGTGTAACTCTATGTTCAAGACAAACCAATACCAAGCTACACTACAACCATGCCAATGGTTTGTCCAAAACCATCTTGGTTGTGAGCTTATACTTATATTCTACAAGGGGCTGATAACATGATCTTCTGTGCCACACCAAGCACCATGTTATCTACAATGTAAAGTATTAGACAATATGCACACATATAATAAATATAAAGTGCAAACAATGATCATGTGATTCTTATTTCAAAATAAAAATGTTCATACAAAAGAGCTAGGCTTTCAGTATACATCCCAACAGGTGGCACTGTCATGTCGGGTGCCTAGCACGACCAATGACACGATCATGCTACTCAACTTGCCCTGGGCGTGCTAAGCTCTGCCCCTTCTGGCATGTCCATGCTAGGCAGCATGACCTAACCGTGTTGTACGTTGTGGCTTCCATTTCGGTGACAATTCATGGCACAGTCATGCCAACCTTTAGCACACCCGTGTTAACTCCCAAACCTCCACTTTGTGCCATTTATCATCCAGTCCGACCAGATTTATCACTTATCTCTTTGAGAATCATATTCTCACTTGTTTTACATCTCTTGAGAAACCGTTATGCATGTGACTCAATAGGTTTCCGGTTATGTTGGTCATTCATAACTAACCATTAGTTACAAATAAATTATGAATAACACCTAAAAGTACTTCATGACCCCCAATTGATCGAAAAGTCTTTATCGACTTCATAATAATTCTGAACCCTTTAGCAGCTACATTTGTTTCATGCATTTGTTTCTTTCACACCTAGCCTAAGTTAGTTTCTTATCCTGTGGATTCAAGTTACTCAATACATATTCCCAAGAAGACCATCTTTGTCCAAAGACTTTTGAGTACAATTCTAACAAGAGGCTGAGGGTATACATCTACTTTAACATAAGTGATGAATCCTCTGCGAGCAATTTAAACACCTTTGATCACTTTGGCTTATACCCAATCATCCCAAAGTTACATCTCCGATGGAGATGGATGAGAAGAAGTCAAACATAGAGCGTCATAACCAAGGTGACTTCAATACCTCAAGTCCAGGGAATCTCACACTTGATCTCCAATGTGACCTTCATCGACATGAATAAACCATATGAAGTTTTATAGCTGGTCACTCCAATGAACTAGTTACCCTAACTATCAACTACATGTTAACTCTCAACATCCCTATGCTTCCATTCAGCAGTACTGAATGCTTGGATAAACCAAGGAGCATAACATGTGTTAGTCTCACAGAATCGATGATGTCCAATCTCATCAATTCATCGACTATGGATAGTTTCAATACTTACATAATTACACATGATAAGATACCCACTAATTATGATCCAATCATAATTCCTCTCATGCTAAGTATCGTATTATGGATTTCAGTATATGAGTTTAAGATCTAATTAGATACACATAAAATGTACACTCAAATAGTGAATTTTATTAATAACTAAGGTGATTGCCTTAGGACATCTCTCTATTACATCGCAAAAATTAGTAAATAAGACTAAGAATGAAACTTTTGAAAACTTATATCAATAATTAGATACAAAAGAAAGGAAAAAATATTTATAGAATAGCTAAAGCTAGAGAAAGAAAGACTAGAGATCTTTCCCAAATAAGATTCATTAAAGATAAATGTAATAGGGTACTAGTGGACAATAAGGAATAAGAGAGCAATTGAAGAGGTATTTTTATCAACCTTTCAATGAAGGTTTAGGTGATCAAATTAACTTAGGTAATTTAAGTAGGTCAAATAAGTATACAAATTTAAAATTTTAGCATAGAATTCAATTTTCAAAATAAAATAGGCTTTAAATGAGATGTCAAATGGAAAAGCAATTGGACTAGATGAAATTTTGATAGAAGTATGGAAGTGTCTAGGTAAATAAGGTATCGAATGGCTTACAAAGTTATTCAAATTGAAATTGAACACGAAAAAATATTTAATTAGTGGAGGATAAGTTCTTTATTTTCTTTATATAAAAATAAGAAGGCATACAAACGTATCCAAATTATAAAGGTATTAAACTAATGAGTCATACCATAAAACTATGAAAAAAAATTAATAGAAAAAGATTAAAGAATTAGATCATGGCAATCAAAAATCAATTTGGGGAAGATCAACAATACAAGTTATACTTCTTCTCTGACAACTAATCGAATAGTATCGAGAACTAAAACAAAATTTACACAAAATATTTATTGATCTTGAAATAGCTTATAATAGAGTCTCAAGAGGAATTATGTGGAGAATTTTAGAAAAGAAAGGTGTTGGTATAACATATATTGAAATAATTAATAATATGTATGGGGATGAAATGACAAGAGTAAAAATATTAGGAGAATTGACCGAAGTATTTCCCATAAAGATAGGGTTACATCAAGGATCAACTTTAAGTCTTTATCTTTTTATACTAATCATAGATGAACTCACTATGCATATCCAAGATTTGATACCATGGTACCTATTATTTGTAGATGATATTATTTTGGCAGATGAGACACATGAAGGAGCAAATACTAAACTTAAATCTTGGAAGAAAATGCTAGAAGTGAAAGGTCTTAACTTAGTAAAGTAAAGATAGAATATATAGAATTTAAATTTAACAATGTCAGATACAATAAGATAATTATTAAGTTAGGAGATAATGAGTTATCTATAAATAAAAATTGTAAATATTTAGAATCAATTTTACAAAAGATGGAGAGGTTGAGAGAGATATCTTACATAGAATACAAGTAGGATAGTAGAAATAGAGAAGAGCATCAGGTACTCTTTGTGATCGTAAGGTACCTTTAAAACTTAAAGGGAAATTTATAAAATGAGAGTTAGACCTTCTATGTTATATGTGTTAGATTTGATAGATATCCAAAGACAATCACCTTAAATGCTTTATTAATAAATTCATTATTTCGATGTGCATTTGTTGTGTATGTGATTTTATCTTAAATCAATTTACTGAAGTCCACAATATGATGCATAACATGAGAGATATCGTGATTGAATCACAATTAGTGAGTATCTTATCATGTGTAATTATGGAAGTATTGAAATAATCCATAGTCGATGAATTGATGAGATTGGACATCATCAATTTTGTGAGACTAGCACATGTTATACTCCTTGGTTTATCCAAGCATTCAACGCTCATTGAATGAAAACATAGGGATGTTAAGAGTGAACATGTGGATGCTAGTTAGGGTAACTAGTTCATTGGAGTGACCTGCCATGAAACTTCATATGGTTCTTTATGTTGATGAATATTTCATTGTAGTTCGAGTGCAAACTTCCTTAGACTTGAGGTAGTCAAGTCATGTTGGTTATAATGACTTATACTTTGATAGCTTCATAACCATCTTCATAAGAGGTGTCATTTTGGATTGATTTGGTATAAATCAAAGTGATCAAAGATGTTTGAATATCCCATAGAGGATTCACCACTCTTATAAAGGAGATGTATATCCTTGGCCTCTTATTAGGATTGTTACTCAAACATCTTTGGCTAAAACACACATGTCAAGAAGAATGGTCTTCTTGGACACATGTAGGGAGTAACTTGAATCTACAGGACAAAAAAACTAACTTGGGCTAAGTGTGATGTAGTCAGCCTATTGGGGACAAGCACTTAGACTATGTCCAGAATCAAATAGGTATAAGATGAGTGAAAGGAACAAGACACTAATAGTTGTAGTTGCTGAATGTTGGTGCAATTGACCTAAAGTCAAGAATAACTAAGTTCGAGTGAGACTCGAGTAGTGTTTTGATGTTTGACAATGGATTTGATGATATGTTTGACTATATGTATGATCATATGACTAGCGAATGGTTTGAGATATCCAAGGTCATATGAGGGAGGTTGTTAGGAGGTGATTATTAGAGCAATCAACCTCAGGTCAAGGTTGACCAAGCTCGAGTAAGACTCAAGTGGAAGTCCAAGTGGGAATACTTGGTAATGAAGAAGTCCAAGAATGGATTCTTGGCAAGGAGAAGTCCAAGTTTGAAGACTTGGCAAGGGAAGTCCAAGTATGGATAATTGGCAATGGAGAAGTCAAAGAATGAATACTTGGAAAGGAAAGTCTAAGTTTGGAGACTTGGCAAGGGAAAGTCCAAGTATGGATACTTAGCAATGGAAAAGTCCATGGGTGTAGTTTTGACTGTGTAAGTTTAAGTGTGTAGTCTTGGTGGTGAAAGTTCAAGTATGAATACTTGGCAAAGGAAAGTCCAAGGGTGTAGTCTTGGTCATGTAAGCCCAAGGGTGGAGACTTGGCAACGTGCCCATTAGCATGATAAAGATGATACAAGCACTTGAAGGCTAGCGCGAAGGGTGAAGGAGTAGAGGAAAACTCGGATGGGCCCTGAGAGCGTGAGACTGATGGAAGTGGCTTGAAGGCTTAGATCTAGGCTAAGTGTGAGTGTCAAGTATGTAAGGATCATACTTGGTGTTAAATCTCAGTTTTGAGATTTTCTAGTTGATTGGGACTTAGTCCAGTCAACTGGTGAGCAAAAATAATCGGGTAGATTGTTTGATAGTCGACTAGGACTTTAGAGCAGTCAACTGATCAAGTGCTCAACACTCGGGGGATTAGTTGACTCGAATAGTCGACTGGGTTATGACCCAATAGACTGGTAGAGTAGTCGACTACAGCTCGATTGTGTTGGTGCAATCGACCCAGCAGTACCTTGATGGTATTTTGATGATAGACAAAACTCATGACATGGGATTGTCATGGGAAAGTCCAACATGGGTTGGCATGGAAAATCCAAGCATGGAGCTTGGTGTGGAAGTCCAAGGGGGAAGCCTTGGCATGGGAAAGTCCAACATGGGTTGGCATGGAAAATCCAAGCATGGAGCTTGGTGTGGAAGTCCAAGGGGGAAGCCTTGGCATGGGAAAGTCCAAAGCATTGCGAAGCCGTGCGCTTGGTGTTTGGCATGGGAAAGTCCAAAGCATTGCGAAGCCGTGCGCTTGGTGCTTGGCATGGGAAATTCAAAGCATTGCGAAGTCGTGCGCTTGGTGCTTGGTGAGAAATGCATTGCGAAGCCGTGCGCTTGGTGCATTTGGGAAGTCTTGAGGACTTGGTAAGTTCACTAGGCTCGGGGTCCTTGAGTCGGTGAAGGATGGCATTGCGAAGCCGTGCGCTTGGTGCATCCGAGGGACCGCCGGACGGGGAGTGAATGGAGTGAGCCCAAAGGGAAGCATACTTCTAGGGCATGAGACGCGAAGGATGGCGTTGCGAAGCCATGCGCTTGGTGCATCCGAGGGACGTAGGCCGAGGGAAGAGAGCTTTGGTGGGGAACTCCATGAGGGATAAGGTGGATTTGGCCAAGTGGCTAAGACTGAGTGTCGGAGGCTCAAACTTGATGTTTGAGGGTTTACCCGACGGTTGGATGCTCAAACAACTTGGTGTTTGAGGTTTTGCCTGGCATAGGTGCCGGTTCGACTGGCATAGGTGCCGGTTCGACTGATCCAAGTCGAATAGAGTTCGACTGGTGTAAGGCTAGGGTTTTGTGCTTGGCGATCGCCATGGTGCGATCGCAATGATCAGTCGATCGCCGAGGATGGCGATCGTGATGGGAGTGTCGCGAGCACGAATGCTCAGCCGATCGGGCGATCGATTATGAGTCACCAGTCGATTGATGGGCATCATCAGTCGACTGGTAGGTGATCCGTTGGAACTTGTCCAACGTGGATCTGGCCGTTGTGAGACAACGGCTACAAGGGCAGTCGACTGGGGCCTTTTGGCAGTCGACTGCTAGGTGCGAAAACAGCTCGATGCAGGTTATAAAAGGAGCTCGAGATGGAGGTTTTTGTCAAGCCTTATGTGAAGCTATTGGAGGGGAATTACTGCTGCATTCCAGTCCTTCAAGAGCCAATCAAAGCAAGCAACAAGCAAAGCGATCAAAGCAATCGGTGAAAGTTTTCTTTTGTATTGTATTTGTGTATTTGCTTGTATTTCTATATTACATTGTAATTGCTTGTGAGAGGTTTCTCCACCTCCGACGTGTTGTCGAGAAGGAGTGTTATAGTTAGTGTCGTGCGCATAACTAGAGCTCGAGGAGCTCGCCCGTGGAGTAGGAACCATTCGGTTCCGAACCACGTATATCGTGTGTGTTTGCGTGTGCTTATTTGTTGTTAGTATTATTATTGTTTTATTGTTTCCACTGCGCATTAACGACAATTGTAGACGAGCACGTACGACGAACGAACGAATTACGACATCCATCGTACGAGGGTTATTTACCCCCCTCTAGCTGGCCGTATCGATCCCCTACAAGTGGTATCAGAGTCGAGGTTGCTCTTCAAGGACTAACCGCCGCGAGAGCACTACAAGATGGTCGGCTTCATCCATCCACCGAAATTCGATGGAGATTTTTCTTGGTGGAGGAAACGGATGGAGGTATATCTCGAAACCGATTTTGATTATATGATTATTGTAGAAAATGGTTTTGAGATGCCTAGGGACAAACACAACAAGCCCATTGAAAAATCAAAGTGGACCCAAGACCAAATCAAGAACTTCAAGACAAATCTCGAGGTAATTAAATTGATTAGTGATTTGTTACCTAACACTATTTGGTCTAGATTGGGTGATTATAGGGATGCAAGGGAATTATGGAATAAGGTAATGAAATTCCAAGAAAATTCCCAATCGGCACAAGAAGAGGAGAATGCCGAAGAAGAACCCACAACATTTGAAGATGTTGATGACTTGGTGGAGACCTCTACCTCTAGCATTGAGGGGGAGGAGAGGCAATCTTCCATCCCAGAGCAAGAACAAGAAGCATCCACATCCGGGAGAAGTGAAGATCATGAAGAGTCTTCCACCAACTCCCTAGGTGACTCATGTATTATAATTAATCGTAAAGATTATATTATTTGTTTTGAGTGTAGGGAGAAAGGGCATTACAAAAGCAAATGCCCTAAATTGGCTAAGAAGAAGGCATCGACACCAAAAGTCAACCCAAAGCCAAACGATGCCGGTGTTCCCAAAATCAAGAGCAAAGAGCACATTGTGTGCTTCAAATGCAATCAAAAGGGACACTGCCAAAGCCAATGCCCTAGGGGGAGGAAGAAAGGGCAAGAAGGTGCAACTCATGTAGGGGGAGCTCCTAAAGCTAACCCTAAGGTACATTTAGTTAATGCACCTTTAATTCCTAGAGTTAAAAAGCATGCTAAGAATTATTTTAGCTCTCTTGCAATTATAAATGAAAAGCATGCTAGGAGAAATGATAAGATTTATTGCTTAGGTGCCAAGCATGTTAGTTTCTCTAAGGACAAACCTAGGACTCATAATTCTAGAAATATCTTGCCTAGGGAGTCAATTAGGAGAGTAGAAGAAAATTTGGGTATTAATCCCAAAAAGTCTAGGCACATGCCTAAGAAGAAGAGGTTTTCCCAAAGACCTAATGAAAATTCAAAAATGGGAAAATTAGAGCTAGAGAACCAAGTCTTGAGGACAAGACTTGAGAGAATGGAGAAAGCCCTTAGAATCATAGAAAATTCAATTCTAGGGTCAAATGCCCAAAAGTCAAGACCTAAGGTTCAAAAATGGTCTAAGGGCAAGGAAGGTTTGGGTGACAAACCTAAGCCCAAGAAGACTTATCATAATGTTTCATTTAATTATGGAACTATTTCTAGGTCTAGGAAAACCAAGGCTAATAGGGAAGTCATCCCTAAGTCTAGCCATGGTATGTGTTTAGTGGTTAACACCTAAAAGAAATCAAATGTAGCCACTAAGAAGGTCAATGGAGGAGTCACCTCTAGAGTTGACTTAGGAAAGACCCAAAAGACTATGGCTTCAAAGCCTAAAAGGGTCATTAGGAAGGTATCTAGGGAAGTTATCCCTAGGGAATACCTTGTTAACCCAAGGAGCTCCAATAGATATTGGGTTCCTAAGAGCGTGATTGATTCACGCTAAGTGGGTTAGGGTGTGTCAACCCTAAGTGGATGGGTGGTTAACCTAGCCATTGTGAGTTGACACATTAGGGTGTGCCAATATGGTTTGAGAAGTTAAAAATGATTTAAATTGGCACAATTAGGTCTTAGAGGTATTGGTGTGCCATTTTGGGTTTTTGGCACACTAGGGAAATGAATGACATTAAGGCAAAATGAATTTAATTTCTAGAAATGGCAACTTAATTTTTAACACTTAGGTATTCTGTACCTTAGTATATTTTACTTGCCATGCTTTATTTGCCTTGCCATGTCATGACATCATTTTCATTTTTATCTATAAAATGTCATGATCATGTTTAGATGTCATGTATGCTTAAGTTTCATTCACATGCCATGACATCATGATATTGGCATATGTTTTTATCTATATCATATCTATGCCATAATCATATCATGCATGAATTAAAATGAAGTTAAGGACTATGGCATGATTTGATGGGAATCAAATAATATTGCCTAGAAATATGCATGAGACCATTTTAAAGAACAAAAACCCACATCTCACTAGATTAATTGCCTTGAATGTGTTTTTAGACATCTAGATATAAGTGAGATGTTTAAGGAAAAGAAATTAAAGGTTTTTGAAAACTTTTTGAAAATATTTTGAAAAACCTTGGTGAAGCCTATCTTTTGATAGCTATCACCATTGAATGGGATGATACAAAGAGGGCTCTTTATTGAAGCTTTTCTAAACTTTTGAACTTTGTATCAATCTCCTAATTTAGTGGGTAAAATAATTTTCCAATATTTTTCACCCATAGTGTTTAGGATAAGTATTATACGTATGCATTTTCAAGATTTTTAAAATTACGTATATTTACTTATGGATTTCGGAAATCCATTTACGAAATGTCAAAATCGCAAAATCGATTATCGATCGCCATGGATGTGATCGATGGATTTGATTTGGTTGGTTAGGCCCATGTTCAACTAGGTTAAGGTCCCCTAACCACTCCTAACCCTAGGATATGCTTGGGAGAGCATTAGAGAGGGTGGAAATCCATTGGATATGGATTAGGAGTTGGGTTGAGGGTGAGTATCAATTTTAAGGTGGAAAAGGTTCATTGTTGAACTTTGCCTTAATTTTGTTTGGTTTAATGTTCCTATTGGTTTAGGGACTCTCCAAGGACATTGTTGGTGCAATGGTCAAGGGGGAGCAAGCCTCTAGGGGGAGGTATCCATCATGGGAAGATGGATGTGTATTTCCTCATGGGAGGAAAATTGGGTTGCCTCTCTTTAAGTGATATGGGATCACTAGAAAGATTGTAGGCATGTGTTCCTCCAAGGGAGAGATTGTAAGATCTCATTGGGATATGAGACATTCATACCCTTGGGGAGGACCTTTTTGATGTAATGTCAAAAAGGGGGAGAAGTTACCAAGTTACCAATTAGGGTTCGTTGGAATTCTCATTGGGATATGAGAATTGCCAATATGGGAGAATTGGTAGACTTGAGATGGTAGTTTTGTCAATCATCAAAAAGGGGGAGATTGTTGGTGCAATCGGCCCAACAGTACCTTGATGGTATTTTGATGATAGACAAAACTCATGACATGAGATTGTCATGGGAAAGTCCAACATGGGTTGGCATGGAAAATCCAAGCATGGAGCTTGGTGTGGAAGTCCAAGGGGGAAGCCTTGGCATGGGAAAGTCCAAAGCATTGCGAAGCCGTGCGCTTGGTGTTTGGCATGGAAAAGTCCAAAGCATTGCGAAGCCGTGCGCTTGGTGTTTGGCATGGGAAAGTCCAAAACATTGCGAAGCCCTGCGCTTGGTGTTTGGCATGGGAAAGTCCAAAGCATTGCGAAGCCGTTCTCTTGGTGCTTGGCATGGGAAATCCAAAGCATTGCGAAGCCGTGCACTTGGTGCTTGGTGAGAAATGCATCGCGAAGTCGTGCGCTTGGTGCATTTGGGAAGTCTTGAGGACTTGGTAAGTTCACTAGGCTTTGGGTCCTTGAGTCGGTGAAGGATGACATTGCGAAGCCGTGCGCTTGGTGCATCCGAGGGACCGCCGGACGGGGAGCGAATGGAGTGAGCCCAAAGGGAAGCATACTTATAGGGCATGAGACGCGAAGGATGGCGTTGCGAAGCCGTGCGCTTGGCGCATCCGAGGGACGTAGGCCGAGGGAAGAGAGCTTTGGTGGGGAACTCCATGAGGGATAAGGTGGACTTGGCCAAGTGGCTAAGACTGAGTGTCGGAGGCTCAAACTTGATGTTTGAGGGTTTACCCGACGGTCGGATGCTCAAACAACTTGGTGTTTGAGGTTTTGCCCGACATCAGTCGACTGGCATAGGTGCTGGTTCGACTGATCCAAGTCGACTAGAGTTCGACTGGTGTAAGGCTAGGGTTTTGTGCTTGGCGATCATTGCCATGGGTAGCGATCGGCCCAGTCGGGCAATGATCGGCCGAGGGATGGCGATCGGTGATGGGTGTCGCGAGCAGAGCGCTCCGTAGCCGTGGCGATCGACTCTTGAGTCACCCGATCGGTGATGGGCATCATCGATCGGTGGTAGGTGATCCGTTGGAACTTGTCCAACGTGGATCCGCCATTGTGAGACAACGACTACAGGCGATCGGGGCCTTTGGCGGTCATCGCTAGGCGTGAAAATAGCTCGATGCAGGTTATAAAAGGAGCTCGAGATGGAGGTTTTTGCCAAGCCTTATGTGAAGCTATTGGAGGGGAATTGCTGCTGCATTCCAGTCTTTCAAGAGCCAATCAAAGCAAGCAACAAGCAAAGCGATCAAAGCAATCGGTGAAAGTTTTCTTTTGTATTGTATTTGTGTATTTGCTTGTATTTCTATATTACATTGTAATTGCTTGTGAGAGGTTTCTCCACCTCCGACGTGTTGTCGAGAAGGAGTATTATAGTTAGTGTCGTGTGCATAACTAGAGCTCGAGGAGCTCGCCCGTGGAGTAGGAACCATTCGGTTCCGAACCACGTATATCGTGTGTGTTTGCGTGTGCTTATTTGTTGTTAGTATTATTATTGTTTTATTGTTTCCGCTGCGCATTAACGACAATTGTAGACGAGCACGTACGATGAACGAACGAATTATGACATCCATCGTACGAGGGCTATTCACCCCCCTCTAGCCGGCCGTATCGATCCCCTACAGATTGTTGACTGTGACTCTGGCAGTCGACTGGTGGCTTGCACTAGTCGACTGAACACTATAGCCGACTGGCCTTAAGTGGACAGGGCACAGAATATTTCTTAGTCGACTGTTGTCTCATGGAAGTCGACTGATGGCTTTGACAGTCGTCTGTTGGATCAAGATAGTCGACTGATCAGGAATTTTTAACATTGATTAGTCCGTTATGGGACAATGGATAAGTAGGCAGTCGATTGGCGAGTAAGGCTAGTCAACTACTAGGTGAAAAATTAGTCATATCAGAGCTTCAAAAGGAGGTTGCGATGGAGGAAAGAAGATGCTAGTTTCTGGTAATTTGGGAGGGGATTTGTTATTGCATTATAGACCTTCTAAGCCATTCTACAGCAACTAACAAAGATATCAAGAAAAGATCACTTGTGTAAAGTGTTTGTTCTTTGTTTTTGTATTTCATTCATATTCTTGTATTTGGTTGTTTGTCTCTTATTGTAAGCTCAATTGTAAGAGGTTTCTCCACCTCTGAATTGTTTCCGAGAAGGAGAAGGTTAGTGGTGGTGCATCACTAGAGCTCACTCTAGAGCTCGATCGTGGAGTAGAAACTATGGTTATGAACCATGTAAAATCATATGTAGTGTTTGTGATTGTGTTTGTTTAGTTTGTTTCCTATTTGTATTGTATTTTGGCTATGCTAACGAATTATAGACAAGCACAATCGAATCAATGAAATTGAAGAATGCTATTTACCTCCCTCTAGCGCATCATCAATGTCCTAACAATTGATATCAGAGCGAGGTCGCTCTTTAAGGGCAAACCGCCAAGAGAGAAAAAGCTAGAGGACAATGGAGTTTCGAGATGGACTAGGCTACAACACGCAAATTCCACCTTCCTTTGACTACGAAGTTTTCACATATTGGAAAGGTAGGATGGAATATTTTATAATAAATGATATTGAAAATTGGATTGTCTTGATGAAAGGTTTTGAATCCTCAATAAGAATTCTCAAGAAGAAGTGGGTCGAAGAATAAATCCGAAAATTCAAGGTAAATTAAAAGGTAGCAATAATTTTAGCTACTTTAATTCCTAAGGATTTGTTGTATAACATAGGAGAATTCTATGATGCTAAGGAGTTATGGAGCAAGTTGATTGAGCTCCATGAGAATCCCTCACCGGTCCAGAGTAAAGAAGATGACAACTCAAAGAAGAAGAAAGATCATCAACTCAAGAGCTTGAAAATTCTTGTTTTGAAAGATGCTCAACATCCGAAGTGGAAGAAATGGAATAAGTCTCCACCTCTAGGATTGAGGGAGATGATGGTCTTCAATACCGGAGCAAGAGGAGGAACCTTCTACATTCAGAAGCAATGAAGAACAATCTCAAGAGTCCCCTACTACCATCCAAGAAGGTAACTCAAGCATAATCATTAAAAATAAAGATCACATTATTTGTTTTGAGTGTAGGGAGATGGGTCATACAAGAGTAAATGTCCAAGTAAAATTAAGAAGAAAGCTCAAGAGGCACCTAAGGTGAAGAAAAAGTCAAAGGAGGCTGAAGCCCCGATACAAAAAGGCAAGGAGCATATAGTATGCTTCCGGCGCAACCAAAAGGGCCACTATCTGAGCCAATGTCCAAGGGGAAGGCATCCTTAGAAGGACAAGGTAGAGAGCTTGGTTGTAGGGGGAGCACCTCAGGCAAAGCCTAAGATAACATTTAATAATGCAATTTTAATTATTAATGATAAGAAGCATGCTCATAATGTATCACATTTTAATACACTTGTAATTTTTCATCATGATAAAAGGCATGATAATGATAAATTTTGTTGTTTAGGTGCATAATCTTATGAATTTAGGACCGAGGACAAGTATAGGACCATTACCTCCAAAACTACTACCTAAGGAAAGCATTAGAAAAGAGGAGAACAACCTAGACATTAACAATAAAAAGAGTAGACATATGCCTAGGAAGAAAAATATCTCAAGAAATAATGGAAAATCAAAAATAGAAAAATTAGAACAAAATCAAGTCTTGAGGTTAAGACTTGATAAATTGGAAAAGTCCCTTGAAAAAATGACAAATTCAATTAAAGGGTCTAGTAGGCAAAATTTAGGGTTTTGTAGGCAAGAGTCACTTAAGGACAAGAGAGGTTTGGGTTACAAGTCTAAGTCCAAAGAAAACATGCAAACCTACATAATATTCCATATAGTTATGGTACTAGCCCTAGGTCTAGGAGTGTCAAGGTTATGAGGGAAGTTATCCCTAGAGTTAACCTTGACAAGAGTCAAGTGACTAAGATTTCAAAAAAATCTAGGAAAGTGACCAAAAAGGTTACAAGGGAAGATATCCCTAGGGTTAACCTTAAAGAGACCATAATAACCAAGGCTTCCAAGTCTAGGAGGGTCATTAGAAAGGTACTAAGGGAGGTTATCCCTAGTGAGTATCTTGTAATCCCAAGAAGCTCTAATAGGTATTGAGTTCCTAGGAGTGTGATCCCTTCACACTGAATGGGTTTAGGGTGTGTCAACCTTGAATGGATGAGTAGTTAACCTAACCATGGTAGAGGTGACACTTTAGGGAATTTTCAAGGTAATGTGATACCTTGGAAATAACATAAGAAATATATCATAAAAGACTTTAGGATGTGCCAATGGATTTAATAGAAGATGAAAAATTAATCAAAATTGACACAAATATGTTAGAATCAATGGTGTGTCAAGTTGGGATTTTTGGCACACTCGAGGGATTTGGATTGTCATTATGGCAAAGTTGGTATTTGAGAAAATGACAATTCGATTTAAAACTTAGGTATTTGTATACCTTGATATTATAAAATTTGCCAAGCCTTGATTGCCATAATCTATGTCATGACATCATGTTTCATGTGTATTATTTGAAATGTCATGATAATACTTAAATTGATTAATGTCATGCTTAGGTTATGTTTATTTTGTCATGACATCATGTATCATTGGCAAATGCTTTTAATTTATGCAAATCATTTATGCCATGATCATAAATCATGCATTAAGATTATTAAAATTGAATTTAAGGACAAATGACATTATTTGATATCTTAGATAAATGAATGAAATGGATATGCCTAGATAATAATGCATGATCCCTTAGTTTAGGGAAGAATAAAGATCACATCTCACAAAGACTATATGATGACATGTGTGTGTGTATTGATATACCTTAGACACATGTGAGATGTTAGGAAATTGAGTTAAGTTCAATGTGCCTGTATGATACATCAAAATGAACATAAACTCTTTCAATTATATGTACATTAAGTAGGATCTAGATCTGGACTTTATCAAAGCTGCTAGTTTATAAAAGAAGGGTTGGACACAAATCCTAATCAATTGGATTTCGTTCAAGTGCTCTTGCTTTCATAAACTTTACAGACAACAATCCTTTTTTGCTTCAATGCCACAACTCCGACCTTGCATCTCTTCTTTATCATTTTTGTTGGTAAACTTTAGTTGTGTTTCTTGTTGCACTTAATTTCTAAAAGGGAATGGTAAGGTTGTTACTGTCCCCCTTATTTCTTGTAATCTTGTGTCTCTTACCTCTAACGAGGAAGAGATTCTTTTTAGTAAACTGCTCAACGAAAGCAATCAAGGATTGCAGGTCTTGGACTAGCAATCGTTCAACTATAAACCAAGTAAAACTGATTATGTTGTTTTTGTTCTTACATTTTTTCCGCTGCTTATTACTTTAGTTTTGTGGGTTTAAAACAAAAAGAAAAGTAAAGTTTTTAGACATGCTATTCACCCCCCTCCCCTAGCGTCTTTCCAATCCTACAGAAAGGGAGACGACATCGATCAACTCCTCCTAGCTATCCTTCCCCTATTAATACCTTCGTCTCTTGTTGGTCAGGTGCAAGGATGTGTGAGATTCCTCCATATGGTTGACTCCTTCAAGGTGGTTCTTCAAAATGGGGAAGAATATATCCCATCCTTCTGCCCTCTTGAATCCACAATCGACCATCACCTTGTTTATCATTGTGTCCAATTGGTAAGGTAGTATAGTAATAGGAGTTTCTTTTGAAGTAGAGGCCACCGGAGGAGGAACTTCTTGAGGTTGCATCTCGACGTCTTGCTCAGATGTTCTCACAGACGACACCAACTAATGCGACTCAGATTTTTCTTCCTCGATATCACACCGTTGAGGATGGGTTCTCTCCGATCACAATAGTAAATCTCCAGTTCTTTCCTGCCAAAGTTAACATAGGTCAGATGGTCGTCGGTGTCCCGACTAACGACTCTTCGATACCTAAGTTAGAGTTGTTGAAGGAAGATAAGCATGTCACCAAAGTAAAAGATAAAGTAGCAGAGAAAAGTAAGTGTAAAAATAATTAGACCTCCTTCTTCCTCCTCCTCTCCTTCCTTTTATAACCCCCCTTCCCTACGACTCCTTGGTGATGCTTTAGAGCAGCTCATTGCGTAACAACTTTCAAGAATGATTGTCCATGTGGAAAGCCACGTGGGTCGAGGTGACAATGCTATTAGGTCGTTAGAGAATGACTCATGTGAGGAATCTTTTGTAGGGCCTATAAGGCGCCTTCAAGCCATTACTAAAAAGAGGTGATGCATTTGAGTGATCTCTAACAAACTGCCAAGGAAATATTTTATGAGGCCCCACACTAACTGACTTGCTATTCTTCCATCCGGAAGTGGTCCCATCCTAACCGACTTATTATTCTTCCTCCATGATTTATCCTACGAAGGCTCAACCACTTATCTTATCTCCCGAGTCGTTCCCCTTTGACTCAACACCTTTTCTCCTAAATTGTTTCCTCTCTAACTCGACACTCTTTCTACTTCCCGAGTCATCTCTTCTCTGACTCGGCATACTCTGCCTGCTTCCCGAGTCGTCTCTTCCCTGACTTGAAATTCTATCTACGTCCCGAGTCACCTTTCCTGACTCAACACTCCCAACACTTAGCAATATTATTGTAGTATCACCTGAGTTGTTTCCTCCCTGACTTAGTACTCTGTCTAATTCCTGAGTCGTCTTTGTAGGATCGAAAAGCACACTAGAGGGAGGGTGAATAGCGAGCATAAAATTTCATTTTTTTCATTCGATTCGATAAAAACAAAGTAATGCAGCGGAAAAATAAATGACAATTTATTTTTACTTGGTTCATAACCAAATGGTTGCTAATCGAAAGCCCTTGCGATCCTAGACCGCGTACAAAGGGCAATTCACTAACTAGGTCTCCTCCTCGTTGGAGGTAGGAGACAACGGTTACAAAACAAATAAAAGAATGAGGAAGAGGGACAATCCCACCTCTCCTCTAAGCAATGAAAGCACGACAATGAAAACTCGAATACACTGAATTGAAATGGAAATGAAAACTGAAGTATACCGACGATGATCTGATCTTGGATTTAGGAGTGTATCATTGACGTTGCGGCAGCATTTCATCGTCGTAGAGATACAGCATTGTGGGAGCATTTTGAGATCTTGAATTGATGTAAAATGGTGTGAATCCCTCCTCTTTTTATAGCCCTTCATCCCATTGAACGTTGAGATCAAGATCCACCAAAAAAGGCCACCTCACCCCAAGATAAGGGGATAAACTTTGACCTTCATCGAAGCTGGCAGTTTAAATAGTAGTCAATTGAAGGCCTTCATCAGTTGATTGATGCCAGTAGCAATTGACTGCTAATAGCCAACAGTCGACTGCCATCTTAGTTATTCAACTGCAACAAAGAGTTGTTGGTGCAGGGGCACCAGATAATCGAACCTGTGTTTTGATTATGGCAAAGACACAAAGTTAAGTTTACATCATTATCTCACGAGCTAAATCGAGTGTGCAGAAAAGTACTAAATCTAGAGCTAAAGGCTAGCGACACCCCGAGGAAGCCGCGGTGGTTGGGCGACACTCGAGTGACTTCGGAGGGAGCCGAAGGAATCGAGTGGAAGGCCTGAAGCGAAAGCGACACAGTAAGAATCGAGGTAAGCTCGTGTGAGTGAGAGATGGTAAGGTTGTGTCCTTTGTACGGGGACGACCGTAGGTGGCGATCCGACTAAGACTTCTTGTGGAAGGTCTAGGTCGAGATCGGACGGTTAGAAACTATCGTATTTATCATATTCCGAGCTAACCTCTCACTGCAGGGAAGTGGCCAGGCTGGCAATCGACTGATGCTCATTAGTCGACTGATGGGAGGCATCAGTCGACTGATGGCGATGAATCAACCCTTACGCTAGGTTAAAACGGATAAGGTTTGACGCGGCCACTTCGCGATAAAATTTATACAACTTCTTGATCTGTTCCGAAATATGAGGAGACAAATTCAGAGGCCAAAATCTATAAAAGGAGGGGAGGATTCCAACTCCAAATATCATCAAGTTTATTCATCAAGTGCTCCTACAACGCCAACACTCCAACGCCGTCATAACGCCGACGCAACGACAAGTTCAAATCTCCTTCATCGGCAGCAATAGCAAGTAATTGTTTTTATTGTATTCTTTATTTTAATCGTAACGAGGTGAGGTAGGCTTGTTGCCTCATCCTCGTACTTTCGGTTTTGTGATCGTTGTCTCCTACCTCCAACGAGGAGGAGACGTTATAGTGCTTTGCCCTCCGTATGCGGTCTAGGACCGATAGGGCCTTGGAGTAGCAACCGCTGGGTTGTGAACCAAGTAAAATAAACGTGTCTCTTTATTTTCCACTGTGCTTACTCGTTTAATTGTCTACTCTAACAAAACGAACGAAAAGATTTATGATCTCTATTCACCCCCCCCTCTAGCAATGCTTCTCGATCCAACAAGAGTTAGCACAAGATAAATGAAAGATAGTAAATATGACGGTTTCTTACTGTCCGATCTCGACCTAGACCTTCCACTGGAAGACTTAGTCGGATTGCAGCCTACAGTCGTCCTCGTACAGAGGACACAACCTTACCATCTCTCTTCGCACTCGTGCTTACCTTCGGTCCTTTCTGACCAGTAGATTAGCTTCCAGTCTCCACCTGGTTTCTTTGACTCCTATGAAGTTCTCCCGATGTCGTTCGATCACCACAGTTTCTCGACTCGAGATTCTCCAGGTGTCGTTGACCTTTAGCTCAGCTTAATCATTTCAGCACACTTAGTTTAGCTCATTAGATAACAATATGACCTTCGCTTTGGGCCTTTGCCATAATCAAAACGTAGGTTCGATTATCTAGTGCCACTGCACCAACAATCTCTCCCTTTTTGATCTATGGCAAACCGACACAAAGTTAAGGGAAAAATTAAAGCATAAAATACATGAAGTAAGTGAAATGATTAAATCCAATTAGCATGAACATGAAAGAAGCATGAATATGAAAGAGTTCATAACTTAGTAAGTTAGTATGAGTAACTTAGTAAGTTAGCATAAGTAAGAGCAAAATTTCTTTATCAAGTCCTCCCCCTTGAGGTAACCTCCCCCTTGACCTTAGGTGAGTACTTGAAAAAGAAGGCTTAGCTCTCCCCCTTAACGTTTGCCACTAAAAAGGTTAAGCAAGTTAAGTAAACAAGATTACTTAACTTTGGCTTGAACGTTTTAAGTTAAGATATCAAAAAATATTTTTTGACCCCTTAACTTTGGCCTTTTTCTCCCCCTTTTGCCATAAATCGAAAAGTATGGGGGTTTGTACAAAAAAAAACTTTATAAAATAAGCGATTATAATTTGTAAGTCCAAGCATGTCCCATATAGATTTTAAAAATAAATAATTTTAACATAAGCTCAACTAATAGTATGTTCAACTCTTTTTGACTTGATTGATATAGAATGATCAATAAGTCCTGATTAGAGTTGGTTATTTTAGATAATTATACTCCATGGTTCATGTCGATGCACTAGTTCTACATCTGGAACCAGGAGTAAGGTCCTAACATCTCACGCCCATCTATGTGGCTCAGTACACAAACACATTAGTCCTATGTGTTGTGAGATGTGTTGGCTCGTTAAATCTATAGGTGCATACTTTCTAGGGTGAACCCTAAGCTAGTTCCATTTAGCATGAAAAGTAAAAAAAGAGTATATAAGAAATGTATAAGTTTTAAATCCTACTCTATTACGCATATTCCTAATTTCCGTCTAAGCAGACTAAACTCTACCTCGGGTAAGGGTTTGGTGAAGATATCTACTTGGTTCGATTTAGACTCAACATATTTAAGTTGTATCGTTCCATTTGCTACGTGTTCTTGAATGAAATGGTGTTTAACCTTTATGTGTTTAGTCCTAGAGTGACAAATTGGGTTCTTAGTTAGGTTAATGGAACTAATGTTGTCGATAAAAAGGCTAGTGTGATTAAAGTTTAATTGAAAATCTTGGAGTGTGCTTCATTCAAAGAAGTTGAGCCACTCACGCATCGTAACGTATTTGGCTTCGGTGGTAGATAAGCAACACAATGTTGCTTTCTACTGCACCAGCTAACTAGACTCAAGCCGAGAAGTTGGCAACACCCACTCATGCTCTTTCTATTGAGTTTACTACCAGCATAATCCGAGTCGGAGTAGTCGATTAGTTCGAACTCGTTAGATCTAGGGTACTAAATTTATACGTTCAATGTAACCTTTAGATATCTAAAAATACGTTTGACTAATGTTAGGTGTGACTCCTTAGCACAAGACTGAAATCGTGCACACATACTCACTGTGAACAATATATCGGGTCGACTCGCAGTTAAGTATAGGAGACTACCTATCGCGCTCCTATAGTATTTTAAGTCTATTAGTTTTCCTTCTAAGTCCTCTCCTATATTAACATTTGTAGACATTGGTGTATTAATTACCTTAGCATTTTGCATTCCAAATCTATTAATTAATTCTTTAGCATTTTTATATTGATGTAGGTAAATTCCTTCCTTAGTTTGTTTTATTTGTAAGTCTAGGAAAAATATTAATTCTCCTACTAAGTTCATTTCGAATTCACTTTCCATTAGTGAAATGAACTCATTTAGTAATATTTAATTGGTTGTTCCAAAGATTATATTATCTACGTATATTTGGGCAATGAAAATTCTTTACCTACGGATTTTACGAAGAGAGTTGGGTCTACTAAGCCTTGACTATGTAGGAACGTTGGTGACCTCTAGAGGGGGAGTGAATAGCGCGTATGTTGCGTCGATGGAATTTGTTCACGTTTGATCATCTACACTCTTGTTAGCATAGAAGAATAATAATGACAAATACAAATAACAAGATACACAATCACAACACACAATTATAACATGGTTCGGAACCTTAGGGTTTCTACTCCATGGGTTGGGCTCGAATGAGCCCTAGCGATGCCAAACACCACTAATAATCAAAACACTCCTTCTCGACAACAAGTAGAAGGCGGAGAAACCTCTTACAAATGATTACACAAGTAATACAAAAATACAACAAGTAAACAAATGAAATGTAAAGAAAACTTTACAAATGACAGTCGACTGCCAGGCCATTTCCTGTAGTCAAACACCAGTTGACTCCGAGCAGTTCGACTGGCCATAATCCCAATCAATTGCCAAGAGTCAACTCAGTTGTCAAGTGTCAAAATACTTGACCAATCGACTCATCCAAATTCCCAGTCGACTGATAAACTCAACCATGAGGTTTAACCCCAAGTATGATGCCCTCATACTTGCTAGACCACCCTTAGCCTAGACCTAAGCCTTCTAGCCACCTCCATCAACCTCATGCTTATTGGATCCCTCCAAGTCATCCATGACTTGTTCATCCATACGCTAGCCTTATGGTGCTTTCATCGGTTATTATCATGCTAAGCTAATCTATATCGCCAAGGCACATTGGGCGTACGCTGCCAAGACTTCTGCTTGGACTTTACGCCGTCAACCATTGGACTTATGCTGCCAAGACTCCCGCTTGGAATTTACGCCGCCAATATAAACCCTTGGACTTCCCTTGCCAACCCATGTTGGAATTTCCAATTGCCAAGACTCAATCTTGGACTTTCCCTTGCCAAGACCCATGCTTGGACTTTCCTTGCCAACCCATGTTGGAATTTCCAATTGCCAAGACTCAAGCTTGGACTTTCCATCGCCAAGACTCATGCTTGGACTTTCCATGCCAAGTACCCATAACTTGGACTTTCCCATTACCAAGTGTCCCACTTGGACTTTCCATGCCAAGTACTCAAGACTTGGACTTTCCCATGACAATCACATTGTCATACATTTTGTTGAACATCAAAATACTGCTTGAGTCAAACTCGAGTCTAGTCAATCATGATTTGGGTCGATTGCACGAACAATCTTCCCCTTTTTGATGTTTGATAGAAACCATAAACACCTTTGAGTTAGGCCACCTAACTCAAATCTCCTTACCAATTCTCCCAAATTGATAATTCCCAAATTCATCCATCAATTCTCCCATAACTTCTCCCGTTAATTCTCCCCCTTTTTGACATACATCAAAAAGGTTCTCCCCAAGGGTGTCAATGTCTTATATCCCAATGAGATCTGACAATCTCTTCCTTGGTTCAAAAATACCTAGGATGCCTTCACTCTTCCTAGTGATAAGTCCCATATCACTTAAGAGAAGAAATCCTACAAACTCTCCCAGTTTCCAAATTGGGCATCTCACATTCTTAAAATTCTCCAAAATTCTTCCCCTCATGAGGAAGAACACATCCATCATCTCATGATGGATAACCTCCCCCTAAAGGCTTGCTCCCCCTTGACCATTGCACCAACAATATTCTTGGAGAGTCCCTAAACCTATAGGAACACTAAACCATCAAAATTAAAATTAAAAGTTCAACCTTGAACTTTCACACACCTTAAAATTTGATACACACTCAAACAACTCTCCTAATCCATATCCAATAGATTTTTACCCTTTCTAATACTTTCCAAAGCATATCCTAGGGTTAGGAGCAGTTAGGATAGCCTAACATAACTGAAATTAGGCTAAACAAACCATATTTACTCAAAATCAGATCTGGTAGTCAACTCTTACAATCAGCATGAAGGGTTTTTGCTTATCGAGTCCGTGAGGGGAAACTTCGCTTCCCACTTCACCTCGGTCGTTTGTTCATGGCGATCCCATCGATGTCCCCGGATTAAAAAATTTAATCCTAGACACAAGGGATTGCCCAAACAACCAAGTCATCGTCGAGCTATTCGTTTAGAGAGGTCACTTGAAAAAACTCGTTGTTCAAGCGACCATCCTCTATTCTACGAGTAGCCGCGGAATAGATGATGTCCGGATCGTCGATTTTTGTGTTTATGTTCGAGATCCAAGTATTATTTAGCCACATACATAAAGTAAACATCCACACAACACATGCATATAATTGAAAAGCAATTATAAACATAATACAAAAGAACACTAATCAAAATAAATAAGATTATACCTCTTGTTATACCTCTTGATCTTCTATTGTATGTCCTTCCTCCTTTTGGACGTCGTGTGGGAGACGATCTTCCAAAAGTCGAAGCTCCTAGATCGACAATCTTCCTTCCTTGTTCACTTCGAACAAAGGAAGATGATAAAATAAAACTCATCTTCCTATCTAGAACCGGCCACCAAGTCAATAAACTCGATGTTGCCGCTGGCCAAGGAAGAGAACATGGAGTATAGAAACCGGCCTATGGAGAATCAATGAGGGCATGGGCACCGGCCAACACTTGGAGAAGAGAAAGGAAAGCAATCCTTCTCCTTGTTGCCGCCCAAACCCTAAACTAAGATCTCCTAATTTCCGGCCAAGGATGAAGGGAAGAAGAATAGGTTGAGCTCCGTCCAAGGTAGAGGGAACAAGGATAGTGGCCGGTCAACCTTAGGAAGAAGAAGAAGAAGCTTCCTCCACTTGTTGCCGCCCACCACCAACACCCAAAACCTAACCCTAGCCGCCCATTCCTATTCTTATCCCAACTAGGATTGCTTGCCATGAAAAGGAAGCAACCCTAATGCCATCCATCATAAGCCATAGATGAAAGGAAGAAGCTTGGGCACCGGCCAAGCCAAGGAGAGATGAGGGAAGAAGGGTGCCGACCACCAAAGGAAGAAGAAGAAGAAGAAGAAGATCTTTCCTTAATTGTGGCCACCCAAAACCCTAATCCACCCTTGCTCTTGCCGCCCAAAACCCTAGCCCCTTTCCTCTATTCTTTTTTTGCCGCCCACCCCTAGTCCACCCTTTTATAGAGTTAGGGATAAGCCTTGGTTTAATGTCCACCATTGGTTCTAGAGATTTAATCTGAACCGTCGAATCTAGAGATTTAATCTCAACCGTCAGATCTTAGAGATTTAATCTCTACCTTTGGATCTAGAGTTTTGTTTCTATCCATTGGATCTAAACTTCATGAGGTGTTAATAGGCTACAATAGGAACCATGAGGAGGAGTTGGATCTTGGCCACCCATGGATCAATCCCACATAAAGTCCGATCCATAAATGATAATCCAATCCACTAAAGGATTATCATTGATCTACCTCACCAATCCCCATAAGATAATATGGGCTCCATATATTATTTGTACATTTTCTCCCCGTGTTTAAGATCTCGAATGTCCGTCGATTAATTAGTCAACATCTAACTCCATGAGTAGTACCACTCAACCTTTTCATCATGCCAGACCAAGTCTACCTGTAGGGTTTACATGATGAACCTTATGAGCTCCTCAAGGGGACATCATCATCCTAATATATAGGACACGGTTTCCTCCTATAATCAACAGCACACCATATAAATAATATCATCTCCCAACTTACCGAGCCTATCGATTCAATCTATAAATCTCGCCCATTGGTAAATCAAAGAGATGAATACTAAGTATATGTGTCCGTTATTATATCGGGATTAAGAGCATGTACTAAATAATATCTGAGATCCGATTCGATTATGTAGTCAGCAATAAATCGAATCACCTCTAAGTCGGTCCTGCTCAATACACACAAAGTGCACTAGTGTGATTCTATGGTCAAGACAAACCAATACCAAATCACACTACAACCATTCCGATGGTTTGTCCAAAGTCATCTCGGTTGTGAGCCTTTACTTATACTTTATAAGGAGCCGATAATATGATCTCCCGTGTGACACCACACACCATGTTTTCTACAATGCAATGTATTAGACAATATTGCATAACCATAAAAATGCAAACAATGATCATGTGATTCTTATTTTAAAAATAAAGATGTTCATACAAAAGATAGACTTTTCAGTATACATCCCTACAATCTCCCACTTATACTAAAAGACTATGCTGTCCTCATACTGTCATACATCTGATTCCCCTTCCCTCCACATGCCTATCAAAGCTCTCGCTAGAAGGGCCTTAGTGAAAAGGGTCTACCAGGTCATCCTCTGATGCAATCTAGGCGACAACAACTTCTACCTCCTTTACGATTTCTCGTATCAGGTAGTACTTGCGCTCTATGTGTTTACTTACCTTATGGGCTCATGGTTCCTTCGAGTTTGCAACTGCACCATTATTATCACAATAAATTGTGATAGTTCTGGGAAAACCAGGAATCACATCCAAGTCCATCAGGAAGTTCCTGAGCCACACGACTTCTTTGGCCGCCTTAGAGGCTGCCACATACTCAGCTTCCATGGTGGAGTCCGCCATGCATTTCTGCTTAACACTCCTTTATACAATGGCTCCACCTCCCAAAGTAAACACAAAACCTGAGGTAGACTTACTGTTATCCCTATCAGATTGGAAGTCAGAAATCCGTGTAACCCACAGGGAGTAATTGGTGCGCTTGATAAACATATAATCCTAGTCCTTCTCGGTACTTGATATATGCTTTCACGATCCAATGTCACATCTGGATTACTACGATGTCTGCGGCCATGCCTTCCAACTTACCAGCATCTACCTTCCGCACATGTGCTGGACTCCCCCATATCCGAATATGTCTTAGACTAGGCTTTCGCCCAGTCCACAACTCTGTGGGAGTAGAAGGCACTGATTTAGATGGAACCAAGTTCAGAATGTACACCGTCGTATCTAGAGCATATCCCCAGAATGAATCTGACAATTCAGAATAACTCATCATCGATCTAACCATCTCCATAAGAGTCCTATTCCTTCGCTCTGCTACACCGTTCTGCTGGGGTGTGCCAGGTGCAGACAATTGGGATTGAATCCCAGCCTCTGATAAGTAATTCCTAAACTATCCCAAGAGGTACTCACTACCACGATTAGATCGTAGTATCATCCATATCTTGAATAATCATCTATGAAAAAGATGAAATATTCAAAACTACCTCTTGCCTGGATAGACATAGGATTATACGAATCAGAATGAACCAATTCCAACAAATCTTTGGATCTATACCCCTTGGCATTGAAAAGGCCCCTTGATCATTTTACCATCCAAGCAAGATTTGCAGGTTGGGAAATCTTCCACCACTAATGAACCCAAAGGTCCATCAGCTATCAACCTTTGAATTCTGCTTAGGTTAATATGACCAAGCCTAAGATGCCAAAGATATGTTTGGTTTATCTTCGAAGGTTCTTTTCTCTTATTGGAATTAGAAGATGAGTTATTAACTTCTATTTGCATCGTGGGAGCTTTTGGTTCGAGGTTATACAAATTTCCTATCAATGTACCTGAACAGATATTCTCCTTATTCCTTTTTATAACAACTATGTCATTAAAATAAATAGAATATCCATCCATAAACAATTTAGAAACTGAAAATAAATTCTTTCTAAATAAAGGTACATAAAGGGAATTTTCCAGAACCAACGTTTTATTTTTCTCAAAAGATAAATAAAACATCTCCCACTGCAACCTTCATGGCATTGCCCAAGTAAACGGTAATCTCTCCCTCAGCTCGTCGTCGGGTTTCCTGGAACCCCTGCAAAGTATTGCATACATGATCAGAGGCTCCCATATCTACACACCAGGTGCTGGTAGATCACACCGCTAACCATGTTTCAACGACTAGACCAAAGAATATACCTTTGTTCTGTTTCGGATTAGGACAGTCCTTATTCCATTGTCCATCCTTCTTACAAGTGAAGCACTTGCCTTTCGGCTTCTTCACTCCTCCCTGAGATCCTCCCACCACCTTTGCTCCACCTTATTTCTTCTTCATCTTGCCTTTCGACTTAGAAGTAGAAACCTTCTGAGCAACCATAGCCTTAGCCTGAGCAAGCGTTTCTGTCGACTGGAGAATGATATCGACCTGGGTTTCCCCATCGATCTCAGCTCCAAGGACTTCCAGCTCATTCGCAAGCTTAGGAGGACACTCTTCGAAGAGTATATACTTGTACTCCTTAGCAGTTAAGATAATATCTAGATTCTTTTCCAATCAACATAATTTGGGTACAGTAAACTTATTTTCCTTTAGTATCACAACAAGTGGACTGAAAGTCATTTATAAAAATCCTAAGAATCACATAGATCATTACTTTAGATTTCAAAAAATTATTGATTCCTCAAACAATAAAATTTTAAAATCAACCAACACCTCAAAACACCGAGAATATCGTATGCCACGATAGTGTGGACGTATACGAATTCTACATTTGTAAGAGGAGGTTTTACCCATTAATTTTACTATCTTGTCAACCTAACTTTTTGACAAGTAAAATTAATAGTTGGTTTCTCTTTGGCCCTACAAATAAAAGCAGTGACTCCGATAGGGAGGATACTTATATTTGTATCTAAGTGTTCACCATTACTTGGTACCAAGGTAATTATCTCGGGTTATGTGCCTTACGATGGGGAAGTACACACGCTCCTTGATAATTTCCTATAACCATATTTGACCTTGTGATCCGCAAACAAACTCATCCGATGGGGAGGAAGGCACTAAGAGATGACGCGCAAGTTTGTTTGCATCACTTGTCAAATCGTAATGGAGGTCATGGGAATTTATAAAAATTTCCCTCTCCCACTTAGTAATTTGAAATTGAGGAATTTTCCTAGCCTACGACATGCATATCAAACAAAAAGCAATAAATATGAAAAATAAATTATTTTCCAACTATTATGGCTTTTGTCTTCAATATGACTCCCGTTGCATCGCCATCTCGTCCGCTCCTCCTACGCCATGTACGAGTCATCCGGAGATCCGAGCCGAGACTAAAACCTATTTTAATTTACATCCATCGATCCTATACTCCACTAGGGAGTGTACATGAAATCTAGATCAAAAGTAAAATAAAATAAAGAGTGGCTAAACAATGTCGTATCTAATTTACAAAAAATCAAATACTAGCCTCGTCAACCCCGAGGATTCAACAAAATACACACATACAATCACATACACACATATGGCCATAATAGTCGAATCTTATGCCTGCAACCAAAGAGTTAAACTACGCATATCCTACTATTATCCGGCACATATAATATATGAAAAGTGCATAAAAATTAACCGAATCCTAAACACACAAAACCGGAAACCTTGGCTCTGATACCAATTGAAGGGTTTTTGCTTATCGAGTCCGTGAGGGGAAACTTCGCTTCCCATTTCACCTCGGTCGTTTGTTCATGGTGATCCCATCGATGTCCCCGGATTAAAAAATTTAATCCTAGACACAAGGGATTGCCCAAACAACCAAGTCATCGTCGTGCTATTCGTTTAGAGAGGTCACTTGAACAAACTCGTTGCTCAAGCGACCATCCTCTATTCTACGAGTAGCCACGGAATAGACGATGTCCGGATCGCCGGATTTTGTGTTTATGTTCGGGATCCAAGTATTATTTAGCCACATACATAAAGTAAACATCCACACAACACATGCATATAATTGAAAAGCAATTATAAACATAATACAAAAGAACACTAATCAAAATAAATAAGATTATACCTCTTGATCTTCTATTGTATGTCCTTCCTCCTTTTGGACATCGTGTGGGCGACGATCTTCCAAAAGTCGAAGCTCCTAGATCGCCAATCTTCCTTCCTTGTTCACTCCGAACAAAAAAAGATCATAAAACAAAACTCATCTTCCTATCTAGAACCGGCCACAAAGTCAATAAACTCGATGTTGACGCCGGCTAAGGAAGAGAACATGGAGTATAGAAACTGGCCTATGGAGAATCAATGAGGGCATGGGCACCGGCCAACACTTGGAGAAGAGAAAGGAAAGCAATCCTTCTCCTTGTTGCCGCCCAAACTCTAAACTAAGATCTCCTAATTTCCGGCCAAGGATGAAGGGAAGAAGAATAGGTTGAGCTCCGGCCAAGGTAGAGGGAACAAGGATAGTGGCCGGCTAACCTTAGGAAGAAGAAGAAGAAGCTTCCTCCACTTGTTGCCGCCCACCACCAACACCCAAAACCTAACCCTAGTCTCCCACTCCTGTTCGTATCCCAATTAGGATTGCTTGCTACCCAAAGGAAGCAACCCTAATGCCATCCATCATAAGCCATAGATGAAAGGGAGCAGCTTGGGCGCCAGCCAAGCCAAGGAGAGATGAGGGAAGAAGGGTGCTGGCCACCAAAGGAAGAAGAAGAAGAAGAAGATCTTTCCTTAATTGTGGCCACCCAAAACCCTAATCCTCCCTTGCTCTTGCCGCCCAAAACCCTAGCCCCTTTCCTCTATTCTTTTTTTGCCGCCCACCCCTAGTCCACCATTTTATAGAGTTAGGGATAAGTCTTGGTTTAATCTCCACCATTGGTTCTAGGGATTTAATCTCAACCGTTGGATCTAGAAATTTAATCTCAACCGTCGGATCTTAGAGATTTAATCTCTACCTTTGGATCTAGAGTTTTGTTTCTATCCATTGGATCTAAGCTTCATGAGGTGTTAATAGGCTACAATAGGGACCATGAGGAGGAGTTGGATCTTGGCCACCCATGGATCAAGCCCACATAAAGTCCGATCCATAAATGATAATCCAATCCACTAAAGGATTATCATTGATCTACCTCACCAACCCCCATAAGATAATATGGGCTCCATATATTATTTGTACATATTCTCCCCATGTTTAAGATCTCGAATGTCCGTCAATTAATTAATTTACTGACCATTAATTAATCAACATCTAACTCCATGAGTAGTACCACTCAACCTTTTCATCATGCCGGACCAAGTCCACCTGCAGGGTTTACATGATGAACCTTATGAGCTCCTCAAGGGGACATCATCATCCTAATATATAGGACACGATTTCCTCCTTTAATCAACGACACACCATATAAATAATATCATCTCCCAACTTACCGAGCCTATCGATTTAATCTATAAATCTCGCCCATTGGTAAATCAAAGAGATGAATACTAAGTATATGTGCCCGTTATTATATCGGGATTAAGAGCATATACTAAATAATATCTGAGGTCCGATTCGATTATGTAGTCAGCAATAAATTGAATCACTTCTAAGTCGGTCCTGCTCAATACACACAAAGTGCACAGTGTGATTCTATGGTCAAGACAAACCAATACCAAATCACACTACAACCATTCCGATGGTTTATCCAAAGTCATCTCGGTTGTGAGCCTTTACTTATACTTTACAAGGAGCCGATAACATGATCTCCCATGTGACACCACACACCATGTTATCTACAATGCAATGTATTAGA
Source organism: Wurfbainia villosa (assembly GCA_025175895.1). Taxonomy (NCBI): domain Eukaryota; kingdom Viridiplantae; phylum Streptophyta; class Magnoliopsida; order Zingiberales; family Zingiberaceae; genus Wurfbainia; species Wurfbainia villosa. The sequence continues at coordinate 76,944,491 of CM046001.1, read as the reverse complement.
CAATATTGCATAACCATAAAAATACAAACAATGATCATGTGATTCTTATTTCAAAAATAAAAATGTTCATACAAAAGATAGACTTTTCAGTATACATCCCTACACAGCAATCGACTACCATTGACACCAGTCGACTGCCATAAGCGTGTTGGGAGTATGGGGAATACAATCAAAGTCCCACATTGGTAAGACATGGAAAAGATCATGTGCTTATAAGAAAAAAAGATATCTCCATTGGTATGAGGCCTTTTGGGTAAAGCCCAAAAACAAAACCATGAGGGCTTGAGCCCAAAGTGGACAATATCATACCATTGTGGAGATATGTGGATCTTATATGCACTAACAATTGGTATCAGAGCCATGGTCCATGTCAAGCCATGAACCTCGAACGAAGGAAGTTGAGCTCCCACGTCCGGATCAAGAGAACCAGACATCAGGAAGGAAGTCTAGTTGGGTCGGGGGGACCGAACAACTGGCAGGAAGTTCTGGTGGGTTGAAGATCGGACATCAAGCAGAGAAAATCCTTCGAGGAGGGATAGGCTTGAGGGGGGGCCCAATGTGGTCCTTCGTTTGAGGGGGGGATTGTTGGGAGTATGAGGCCTTTTGGGTAAAGCCCAAAAATAAAACCATGAGGGCTTGGGCCCAAAGTGGACAATATCATACCATTGTGGAGATATGTGGAGCTTATAAGCACTAACAATTGGTATCAGAGTCATGGTCCATGTCAAGCCATGAACCTCGAACGAAGGAAGTTGAGCTCCCACGTCCGGATCAAGAGAACCAGACATCAGGAAGGAAGTCTAGTTGGGTCGGGGAGAACAAGCGGTGAAGTCTGGTGGGTTGAAGATCGGACATCAAGCAGAGAAAATCCTTCGAGGAGGGATAGGCTTGAGGGGGGCCCAATGTGGTCCTTCGTTTGAGGGGGGGATTGTTGGGAGTATGAGGAATACAATCAAAGTCCCACATTGGTAAGACATGGAAAAGATCATGTGCTTATAAGAAAAAAGATATCTCCATTGGTTTGAGGCCTTTTGGGTAAAGCCCAAAAACAAAACCATGAGGGCTTGGGCCCAAAGTGGACAATATCATACCATTGTGGAGATATGTGGATCTTATATGCACTAACAAAGCGGTAGTCTACTGATTTCTGCAAATGCAGAATTTCAGTAATCAGAAATCAAATTTGGGAAAATCATAAGTAATTATACATAAATAAAAAATTCACGAAAATTCATATGTATAATACTTATGTCAAACATTTCAGGTGAAAAATATTTGAAAAATAAAATACCCATAAAATAGTGAGATTGGCATAAAGTTCAAAACCATTGAAAATTTCAATGTTTTGACCCTACTTTGTATCAACTCTATCAATGGTTATTGATATTAACAAATAGACTTCACCAAGGTTTTCCAAAATGATTTTAACATGTTTTGAAAACATATATTGGATCATGATCAATGGGCTCAATGCACATGACTTGCACATTAGCTTTCCCCATGATTCACCCATGATATAAGATGAGTTTGAGTTCATCTAGATGCAAAAACTATGCACCTTAAACTTAACTCATTTTCTAGCATCTCACATGTGTCTAGAGTGTTTGAAAACACACACATGTCAATTTGATGTGAGATGTGGGTTTTGTTCACTCTAATCTAGGGTCTCATGCATTTTTCTACGGCAACACTACTTGATTCCCTTATACATAGAACTTCAAGTCATGCCATAGTCCCTAAATCAATTTTAATTACCTTAAATGCATGAATGATGATTGATGGGTCAGGATTTCTAAGGTAGTATAAGCATTTCTAGGGCAGTATAAGCAGTTCCAGAGCAATATGTATGTGCCCAGGGCAGTATAAGTATTTCCAAGGCAGTATAAGCATTTCCAAGGCAATATAAGCATTTCCAGGGTAGTATAAGTAGTTCTAGAGCAATATGTATGTGCCCAGGGCAGTATAAGCATTTCTAGGGTAGTATAAGTAGTTCCAGAGCAATATGTATGTGCCCACGGAAGTATAAGCATTTCCAGGGTTGTATAAGCATTTCCAAGGCAGTATAAGCATTTCTAGGGTAGTATAAGCATTTCCAGGGCAGTATGGGCAGTTCCAAGGCAGTATGTATATTTCCAGGACTGTGTGAACAGTACCAGGGTTGTGTGAACAGTACTAGGGTAGTATTATTTCGAGGACTGTGTGAATAGTACCAGGGCAATATGTATATTTCTAGGATTGTGTGAATAAGATGCATATGAATATTTCAGATCGTAATAGTACGAGCGTATGAGCAGCCTGTAGTATATATATTTTTAGGACTATGTAAATAGTACTAGGGTAGTATGGGGAGTTCTAGGGCAGTATGTATATTTCCAGGACCGTGTGAATAGTAGCAGGGCAGTATGGGCAATTCCAGGATAGTATGTATATTTCCAGGATTGAGTGAATAGTACCAAGGTAGTATGGATAGTTCCACGGTAGTATGTGTATTTTCACGATTGTGTGAATAGTTCTAGGGTGGTATGAGTAGTTCTAGAGCAGTGCGATTAATGCTAGGGCAGTATGTGTAGTTCCAAAGCAGTGTCATAATTTCCAGAGTATATGTATCTCCAGGACAGTATATGTATTTCCAGGGCCGAATGAATTTCTAGAGTAGTATGTGTATCTCCAGGACAATGTGATGTTCTAGGGCAGTGGGTGCAATTCTAGAGTGCGTATTTCCAGGGTAGTATGGTCAATTCCAGAGCAGTATATATAGTTTCAGACAAGGTTATGTACTTCTAGGATAATCTATATGTTTCTAGGGCGGTTAGTACATCTGTCGAACGTTGGGGTAAAATGAGAAGAGGGATAAGAGGTAATAATGAAAGGTTAAAGATGGTTAGTTTAATATAATCACATGTATCCTTATATGCTATTTAAAATTAACACATAGTAGAAGATATTTTGAATTAGGAGCGGGAAAGACGGTTAGGAGGATAGCTTAGCCAAGGGCATTTAAGTAAATGCACTAAAGGAGAAGGCGGGTTGGCTCATCTATAAAAGGTGTAGAGGACGACGGGATTGGGGATGGTTGTTTCTTCTTCATTTGGTATATTTAAGATCTCTCTTCTTTTCCAGTTCATTACTTTCTTCTCATACTCATACTAACTTGATCGTCAGAGTGGCCGCGCCGGGAAGCCGACCAACCCTTAGCACTCTTCTTTGGTGTGCCAAGCTCAGCTCAAGTCCTAAAGATTAAAGTTGATTCTTATAGCTCATCTTTTCACCTTTAAGTCTCTCTTTCGCGATGTCAAATCCAGTCATTCGTAAGGAGAGGAAGGGGGATCTCGTTGATCCAAAGAAGTAAGCACCATAAAATTGGCGTCGTCTGTGGGAACTTGAACAAAAAGTCATGATGGTCAATACTAGAAGGACGTTGAAGGAGCCAGCAGAAGGAGAGAAGTCCATCTCCAATACTTCCCAGGGGGTACTAATAAAAGGCATCGGGAACCCCTATATAAGGAAGATCTTATGCAGATTATGACGGAGATAATGGACCAAATGTCACAAAAGGTCACTCCGAAGAAGGTTAAAGAAGATATCTTTGATAGTGATTCTGAGGAAGAAGGGGGTAAGTTTTCTCAATTAAAGAAAGGTTCTGGTGCTTGCAAAAAAGGGAAGGGGAAGAAAAAATGGGTGGCTCCTTAAGAGGGTGTACCACCAGAAGGGGAAGTCCCTGCTATAAGCACTATTGTACAAATAGATGAGGAAACTCCTTTTGTTGAAAGTATCTTGAACGATGAATTACCTCGACGTTTGAGGCTTCCTCAAATATCTGAATATGCCGGCTCTTCCGATCCTAAAGACCATTTAAGGAAATTTGAAAATCCTGCTCTGTTATATCGTTATACTGATGGGGTTAAATACTGAGTATTCCTTACTACCTTGACGGGACCTGGAGAACAATGGTTTAGTGATTTAAAACCAAAGAGAATTACATCCTTTAAGGATTTCTCCACATTATTTGTAAGGCATTTTTCTAGTTCTAAGAAATATTTGCCTCATCCCTTAAGCCTTTTAGATCTTAAACAAAAAGAGCCAGAAAGTTTGCGGCAATATGTGCATAGATTTACACAAGTTGCTCGTGAAATTCCTGCCTTGGAGCCAAGTATGATGATGGGAGCTTTTACCCAAGGGCTCAGGGAGGGGGATTTCTTTAAGTCTTTATCTAAGAGGCTCCCACAAGCTTCGAAGATCTATTTTCCCAGGCTAAGAAGTTTATTAATTTGGAGGATGCTCAGAAATCTCGACGAATTTCATAAGATTTCAAGGTAATGAAATGACCAGAAGGGAGGATTGAATGGGTGAGGCATGTGCGCCCTGTAGAGGACAAAACTTTGTAGGAACTTCTTTGTTTGGGTTCTCTAGGCATGAAGTGCAACCAATGGGTCAAATTAAATTACCTTTGTCCTTGGGGGAAGAGTCAAGAAGAAGGACGGTACTTATCAATTTCACTATGGTGGATATGGATTTTTTCTATAATGCTATCTTAGGAAGACTTGTTTTGAGTAGTTTATAGGTTGTGGCTTCCCCTACCATCAGAAGCTTAAGTTTCCTATAGGGAGTGAAGTAGAAGAGGTAAGAGGTGACCAGCAGCTCTCCCATAAATGTTATGTGGATGCTATTAGGATAGGACAAAAAGGAAAATTTATTAATAAGCCTCTACAAAATTCTAAGTACGGAGATACCATGTGTTTCGTTCAAAAGGGGGTTGCTGAAGAGAGAGGATAACCTGATAAAGAGGTGATTGTATTAGATGATAAGTGTGTTGAACATGTTACCTTTATAGCTCGGGATCTTCCCGTATAGCTTAAAGCAGGCTTAATACAATGCCTTATCACAAATATAGATATTTTTGCATGGTCTCCGCAAGACTTATTAGGAATTGATCCTAATGTCATGGAGCATAAATTGTATATCTTACATACTGCAGTTCCTATAAAGCAGAAGTGCCAGCATTTTGGAGCAGGGAAATATGCTATCATTAACGAAGAAATAGGTAAATTGTTAAAGGAATGGCATATCAGAGAAGTGCAATATCCTACTTGATTGTCTAATGTGGTGTTGGTGCCTAAGCCATCAGAGAAATGGAGAATGTGTGTGGACTTTAGAGATCTTAATAAAGCTTGTCCTAAGGATTGTTATCCTTTTCCCCACATTGATCAGTTAGTAGATTCTATTGTTGGGCATCAGTTTATTTCAATGATGAATGTGTTGGGATGTATACTGAAAAGTCTACCTTTTGTATGAACATCTTTATTTTGAAATAAGAATCACATGATCATTGTTTGCATATTTTTATGGTTATGCATATTGTCTAATACATTACATTGTAGATAATATGGTGTGTGGTATCACACGGGAGATCATGTTATCGGTTCCTTGTGAAGTATAAGTAAAGGCTCACAACCGAGATGGCTTTGGACAAACCATTGGAATGGTTGTAGTGTGATTTGGGATTAGTTTGTCTTGACCATAGAATCACACTAGTGCACTTTGTGTGTATTGAGCAGGACCGACTTAGAGGTGATTTGATTTATTGCTGACTACATAATCGAATCAGACCTCAGATATTATATTGTACATACTCTTAATCCCGATATAATAATGGGCACATATACTTAGTATTCATCTCTTTGATTTACCAATGGGCGAGATTTATAGATTAAATCGATAGGCTCGGTAATTTGGGAGATGATATTATTTATATGGTGTTCCGTTGATTATAGGAGGAAACTGTGTCCTATATATTAGGATGATGATGTCCCCTTGAGGAGCTCATAAGGTTCATCATGTAAACCCTGCAGGTGGACTTGGTCCGGCATGATGAAAAGGTTGAGTGGTACTACTCATGGAGTTAGATGTTGATTAATTAATGGTCAGTAAATTAATTAATCGACGGACATTCGAGATCTTAAACACGGGGAGAAAATGTACAAATAATATATGGAGCCCATATTAAACTTATGGGAGTTGGTGAGGTAGATCAATGATAATCCTTTAGTGGATTGGATTATCATTAATGGATCAGACTTTATGTGGGCTTGATCTATTGGGTGACCAAGATCTAACTCCTCCTCATGGTCCCTATTGTAGCCTATTAAAACCTCATGAAGCTTAGATGTTGGTGCAATCGGCCCAGGTCACGATTGACCAGGACTCGAGTTTGGCTCGAGTGATGTTTTGATGTGTTTTGATGTTTCGACAAAAACATATGACAATATAATTGTCATGGAAAGTCCAAGTTGGACACTTGGCAGTTGGGAAAGTCCAAGCCTGAGTACTTGGCAAATGGAAAGTCCAACATGTGTTGGCAAGGAAAGTCCAAGCATGGGTCTTGGCAAATGGAAAGTCCAACATGAGTTGGCAAGGAAAGTCCAAGCATGGTCTTGGCATGGAAAGTCTAACATGGGTTAGCATTTGAAGTCCAAGGGGTTTAATATTGGCGGCGTAAAGTCCAAGCGGAGTCTTGGCGGCGTAAGTCCAATGTGCCTTGGCGGTGTAGACACCGTTAGCATGACATAGCCGTGGAAGCACCAAGGCTAGCGCGATGGATGAACAAGTCATGGATGACTTGGAGGGATCCGAGAGGCGTGAGGCTGATGGAGGTGACTAGAAGGCTTAGGTCTAGGCTAAGGGTGGTCTAGCAAGTATGGGGGAACCATACTTGAGTTAAAACCTCATGTTTGAGGTGTGCTAGTCGACTGGTGCCATGTGGCAGTCGACTGGACCGAGTCAACTAGGGTTTGACTGCGGGTTATGGCCTAGCGATCATTGCCATAGGTGGCAATGATCGTGATGCTCAGCGATCGGCGATCGTCGCGATCAGTCGATTGGTGCTCGAGAATTTGGCCACAGAATGGAGTCGAGACTCGACTGGTCGAGTGAGGACTCCATCAGTCGACTGATGGTCACAATCAGTCGACTGATGGTAGTTTCGTTGGACTTATCCAACGTGGAACTAGCCGTTGTCTCACGACAACAGATGGCATCGATTGGTGATGGTCCCGATCGATCGATAGACTTTTCCAAAGCCAGGTTGAAGCTATATATGGAGCTCGTGATGGAGGAAAAATCAATCGATTCTTGAGGGCTATTGGGGCAATTTGTTGGTGCAAATCAGGTCTCCAAGTGCAAGCAAGCAACCAAGCATTCAAGCAATCAAAACAAGTGTTGTAAAGTCTTTTCTTTACTTGTATTTCATATTTACATTGTATATTGCTTGTATTTCATTCTTCTTTGTTGTAAGGATTTATTTCTCCGCCTCGACTTGTGTCGAGAAGGAGTGTTTATCATTAGTGAGTGCGTGTGTGCATCACTAGGGCTCTTTAGAGCTCGATCTGGAGTAGGAACTGTGCAGTTCAACCACGTTATATCATTGTGTTAGCTTGTTGTCTATTTGCTATTGATTTTATCATTATATATATTCCGCTAAATTGTAGACACAAATGAGATCGAATTACATCTTCGCTATTCACCCCATCTCCAACATATTCTACAGTGGTATCAGAGCAGGCTCTTCTACAATTAACAACCAGAGCTAAGGTGAAAGGCTAGAGGGTGAAGATGGAATTCAAGACAAGCTTGGATGGGAAATCAACACTCCACCTCTATATGATCCAAGATTTTTGCATGGAGAGCAAGAATGGAAACATTCTTGATGATGAACATAGAGGATTGGTTCATCCTCATTAAGGTCTTGAACCCCTAGGGATAAGAAGGGGAATGTCCTAAAATTGAAAAAGTGGACCCAAGAGCAACGCCAAAAGCTCAAGACCGAAGTTAAGGTAACGAAACTTTTGGAAGATTTAATCCCTAATGAGGTTTTGTGCAAGCTAGAGGATTACATGTATGTTGGTGCAGTGGGCACCAAAGTCGAACCGGTATTTTGATTATGGCAAAAGGCTCAATAGTTAAGGGTATATTTGTTATCTTACGAGCTCAGATGTGCGTAAATGCTAAAGTTGGCGGAAGTGCGACACCGGTGGGAACCGAGGTGGTCGAAACGCCGAGGACCGGAGGAAGCCGAGGGTACTGGGTGAAGACCCAAGCGAGGCTACAAGGTAAGCTCGTGTGGCGAAGCAAAGTTAAGCGTAGATCGACCCAATACCTCCAATGGAAGGTCTAGGTCGAGATCGGATGGTTAGAACCATCTTTATATTTTAAGCTAACTCTGTATGCAAAACCCTTTGACTACAATCAGCTAGTCAAGTTCAAACCTCGAGAAGAGCTCGAATTTCAAGGGTGGTGGACTTGACTCGTGTTTTGGTACAAAGGGTGATGTGGCATCAAGGTGGACATCCAAACCATCACCAAGCTTCCTTGTGGTGGACGCCCAAGATAAGGTGAGTTGGCACAAGATGGTTGGCTCCCATGATGTGGCACAAGTTGAATGGCTCCAACAAGTTGGCGCCCAAGGAGGTTGGAGGTGGCACAAGGTGGTTGGATGAAACACCTCATCCTCAAGTTGGCGCCCAAGGAGGTTGGAGGTGGCACAAGGTGGTTGGATGAAACACCTCATCCTTGAGTTGGCGCACAAGGAGGTTGGAGGTGGCACAAGGTGGTTGGATGAAACACCTCATCCTTGAGTTGGCGCAAAGGATGTGGATGAACAAGTATTGGGGGATAAGAACCTCACCTTGGACACTACCTATGTCTAAATTCATAGATCAATATCCATAAATAGACATGTTCAAGCCAAGCAAATAACAAGAATTCAAGAGCTCTCAACACGCCGTCGTAACGCTACTACTACTCAGATTTGCTCGAAGTCGCCGACAAAGCTACATCTTCTACTTATAAGAGTTGTCGGTATATTTATTTAAGTTCTACTTCTTTAAATTGTCTTTGTGCTTTAATCGTAACAAGGAAAGGAGTGTCCTTTGCCTTGATTTCTTTATGTCGTTGCTCCTACCTCCAACGAGGAGTGGTTTTAGTGAATTGCCCTCCGTACGTGATCAAGGATCACTAGGGCCGTGGATTAGCAATCGAAAGATTGTGAACCACGTAAAAATATCTTGTCTACTTTATATTTCCGCTGTGCATTCTCTACTTGCTTTTTACTTATTGCAAAAGTTTTTAACGACACCGTATCGCTATTCACCCCCCCCCTCTAGCGACACTTTCGATCCAACAATTGGTATCAGAGCCATGGTCCATGTCAAGCCATGAACCTCGAACGAAGGAAGTTGAGCTCCCACGTCCGGATCAAGAGAACCAGACATCAGGAAGGAAGTCTAGTTGGGTCGGGGGGACCGAACAACTGGCAGGAAGTCCTGGTGGGTTGAAGATCGGACATCAAGCAGAGAAAATCCTTCGAGGAGGGATAGGCTTGTGGGGGGGCCCAATGTGGTCCTTCGTTTGAGGGGGGGATTGTTGGGAGTATGGGGAATACAATCAAAGTCCCACATTGGTAAGACATGGAAAAGATCATGTGCTTATAAGAAAAAAGATATCTCCATTGGTATGAGGCCTTTTGGGTAAAGCCCAAAAAACAAAACCATGAGGGCTTGGGCCCAAAGTGGACAATATCATGCCATTGTGGAGATATGTGGATCTTATAAGCACTAACAATGTATGCCAAAAAGCTATGGAGAAAATTGGCAAGATACCATGAGGAGAGTTCATCCTCAAGTGAAAGTGAGGAATCGGAAGTTGAGATGGAGTCAACTTCCGAATCGGAGAAAGAAGAAGTAGAAGAGGTGGAAGAAGCATCTACTTCTAGGATTGAGGAGGAGAGACCATCCTCTACACCGGAGCAACCTCAAGAAGAGCTTTCAACATCCGATCAAGATGAGGAAGCTCAAAATTCAACTCCGGCACCTACCACCACCCTAGGTAACTCAAACACTTTATTTTTAAATAAAAATCATATTATGTGCTTTGAGTGTAGGGAGTATGGGCATTACAAGAGCAAATGTCCAAAGAGGATCAAGAAACCTCCTCCGGCGCCTAAAAGTCAACAAAAGTCAACGGACGCCGGTTCTCCAAGACAAAAGAGCAAGGAGCATGTCATTTGCTTCAAATGCCGACTACCGGGTCATTACCGGCGTCAATGGCCAAGGGGAAAGAAGAAAGGGCAAGAAGGAGAATCACAAGTAGGGGGAGCCACTAAGGCAAACTCTAAGGTATATTTAAATAATGCTCCGTCTAATTTAAAGCATGCTAGAACTAATTTTAGCAATTGTGGTATGTATCATAAAGAGCATGCTAGAAATAACAAACATATGTGTTTAGGAGCTAAGAATGTTCACCTTAAGAATAAGGAGAAATTTGGGACTAATGTCCTTAGAAAAACAATACCTAAGAAATCTATTAAGAAAATCCAAGAACATCTAGGTTTTAATCCAAAATGGACTAGGCATTCGCCAAGAAAGTCCAATGCCCAAGAGTTAAATAAAAATTCTAAAATTGGGCAATTAGAATTAGAAAACTAAGCCTTGAGGTCAAGGCTTGAGAAATTGAAAAAGACCCTAAACAAAATACAAAATCAATCTCAAGGGTCAAATTGTCAAACTCTTAGGTCAAGAAGTCAAAATCAACTTCTAGGACCTAAGAGTCAAAAGTCAACCAAGGGCAAGAATGGTTTGGGTCACAAACCTAAGTCCAAGGTGACTTACCACAGTGTTCCGTTTGACTATGGGACACTAACTAGGTCTAGGAAGACCAAGGTCAATGGGGAAGTCATTCCTAGAGTTGACCAAGGTTTGTGCCTATTGGCCATGGTTTCGAAGAAACCTAGGATGGCCACTGAGAAGGTTGTTAGGGAGGCAATCCCTAAGGTTAACCTAGGCAAGACCAAAATGACCAAGGCTAATAAGCCTAGGAGGGTCATGAGGAAGGTATCTAGGGAGGTTATCCCTAAGGAATATCTAATTAACCCTAGGAGCTCAAATCGATTTTGGGTTCCTAAGAGCGTGATTGATTCACGCTAAGATGGGTTTAGGGTGTGCCAACCTTGATTGGATGGGTAGTTAACTCAACCATAATAAAGGTGGCACTTTAAGGTTACTTTCAAGGTTATGGTTACTTTGGAAATATCCTTGAGTCTTAATCTCAAAGAATTTTAGGTTGTGTCAATATATATCTTGAAAACATGAAAATCAATAAAATTGACACGATCTAGATTTAGAGGTCATAGTGTGTACCTTTGATTATTGGCACACTTGGGAAGGTCATGTATCAAGAAATGTGTGGTTAAGATGTAAAGGTAATATCTAGAGTGATACTCAAGTGCCACACAACTTGATGTCTTGTATTCACCATGCTTCATATGTTTTACCATATGTTTGCATGGAAGGAATGTCTAGGATAGATTACATCTCACAAAACAAGTCTTTTACCTTGATTGTGTATTTTAACACTTAGAAAGGGTGAGATGTTAGGTTTTGGAAATCATTGAATGTTAATGTTTGCAAAAATGAGATAAAACATTAAAATACATTAACAAATACATAAATAAAAGTATAACATCAATACATTCGATATACAAGATCTAACGTGATAAAATGGAATAATTAAGATGACGAAATCGAGATTTTCTGATTTTCAGAACTGGAAATCAGACATCAGTCGACTGATAACACTGTAGCGTGATACGATATGGCCATTAGTCGAGTGCTAGCTCCATGACTCGACTGATCGAACATCAGTCGACTAATGAGGTCCATCAGTCGACTGATGGTACTGTTCACCGAGGCCGAAGGCCATCAGTCGAGTGATGTGCACATCAGTCGACTGATTAGCAACATCGATCGGATCGATGCTATCGTAGCACGTTCTACGAAGGTTCAAGAATGATCGCCGAGCCGGATCATTGATCACGCCGGTAAACCGATAATAAGTCGATCGATGCTCCACATCGATCGGCGAATCGTTTTTAAAACGCAAACCGCTAGGGTTCGGCGTTTCACGCGACGAACGCTTTCTTCCTCCTTCGATCTCCGATTGCCGTCTCCCTCTCCGACATCTTCCTCCAAAGTCCTAGGTTTGATAAGCATGTCTCTCCTCTTCCATTTTCTACCTATTTGGAGCCCTAGTTCGCGTGATTTAGGCTTTATTTCTCCTATTCCGATTAGGGTTCCGGCGTCTGACGCTCTCCGGCGACTTTTCCGGCGATCCTCAGCAACTTTTGAGTCTTCCCTCCGGCACACACATTCAATGGCGCCTAAGTAACGATTTTTCTTTCCAAGCCCTAATTTTCATTTTCATTACAATTTAGGTTTATCTAATCATGTATTGTTGCCATTGCATTGCATATCATCACATTACATTCATAATAGGAGAGTCCGTAGGAATGATCCATCCGAGAGTGAATCTCGGTTGTACCAACCTATGTTGGTTAGGTACATCGATAGGAATTTTTTCAATAGGCATTGTAGTGACGTCATGGAACTAATTGCATACTACAATCTGATGAAAATCGTCTTGTGCACGCATCCAATCAATGATGACCTTATTAAGGAATTCTATCAAAACCTTAAAAAGGTGGATGACGGCCCTACATACACTACTCGCATTGCAAAACGCGAGTTAGAGTTCACTCCTACGATACTGCAGGAGTTTTTCGAGTGTAGGCCTTCAGATGACACCTTTATCTTTTACCCTACCATAGACTTTCCTCTACCTGAGCCTTTTGCCCATATCTCTATGGAGTCCATGCATGAGCATATTTTTGGTTATCCTCGTCCACTAGCCCAGAATCTATTTCCTATCACCGAGTTATACACTCCTCTACAAGGTCATTGTTGGGTGTTTTCTGCCCATTGTCACTCAGGGTCTGGCCAAGATTCGGCCTCCTCATCTCTTTCTTCTATATGCCATGCGTCATCAGTTAGACATAAACTTTGCATTGAACATTTTCCACTGCATTGTGCATTTCACTTCCCCTGTACAAGGGAAAGTGCATATGACATTTGGTCATATCATCACAGCATGGCTCGACACCGTAGGCGTCAACACCCATAGGGGCTCTCTGCGACAGCTATCGGAGGTGTATAACTGTATATCAGTTCGTAACTTCTCATTAGCGAAGCTACGGATGGCGCCGAGATGGAGTTGGCGCCACGACCACCACCGACGCCTGAGGCGGCCTCCTCCGCCGCCCGAGAGGCGAAGAGGACCACGAGGATACGAGACCATCGATGAGGATGACGGTCAGCGGACACATCGGCCTGGGTCCATCGATCATCGTGGCCATTGAGTCCGGATTTCAGATTATCGGCCGGTCGGTGGACTCTAGGTCATCGAGATATCTTGGCGAGCGAGGCATCCTTCAGCGCACGACTCGATAGGATGGAGGAGTCCCAGGGCCGCATAGAGCAGCATCAGCTCGATATGCTAGAGATGATGCGGGCCTGGACTCTGAGTCAGCAGCCTCCTCCGCCGCCACCTCCTGCGGATGATTAGAGGATATTAGATTTTTTTTTGTTTTTTTGTTGTTTTGTGGTTGTCATTTTTGTAGTGAGATTGAGCATAGCCAATCTCCATTTTGAATGTAAAAGACAAATTTTAAGTTAAATGAAATCTTTGTTTCTGAAAAATCTTGTGTGTATGAATGAATATTTATATAATTGTATTGCTATCATATACCATGTCATGACATTGTTTAGGGTTACTTTAGATGTCATGTGTTCTTAGATTTCATATTATGCCATGACATCATGATTATGAGCATATGCTTATTTATATCATCTCAAATGCCATAATCATTCATGCATTTAATTAAAATTGATTTAAGGACTATGGCATGACTTGGAGTCCCATTTATAAGGGAATCAAGTAGGGTTGCCTTCGAAAAATGCATGAAACCCTAGTTTAGAGAGAATAAAACCCACATCTCACATCTAATTGACATGTATGTGTATTTATACACCATAGATGCATGTGAGATGCTAGGATATGAGTTAAGTTCAAGGTGCATAGCTTTTGCATCTAGATGAACTAAAACTCATCCAATTCCATTGTGGATCATTAGGAGAGCTCGTGTACAAGTCACATACATAGAGCCCAAGGAATATGATCCAAGATAAGGTTTTGAAAACATTTTAAAATCATTTTAGAAAACCTTGGTGAAGTCTATCTTTTGATAGCAATCACCATTGATAAAGTTGATACAAAATAGGGCCAAAACATTGAAAATTTCAATGGTTTTGAGTTTTGTATCAAATCCACTATTTTATGGGTAAAATATTTTTTAAACATTTTTCACCCATTGTATGTGTCATAGGTATTATCGATCAAATTTCATGATTTTTTGATATCGTATAATTATTTATGATTTTCGAAACTCGATTCGATGAAATTCAAATTTGATTATCGATCCTTCTTGGCGGCGTGATGAGTAATGTGATCAGTGGTGTGATCATTGCCTGACGGAAAACTAGGTTTGGTTAGTCCGTGTTGACCATGGCAAGGTCCTAACCACTCCTAACCCTAGGATATGCTTTGGGAAGCATTATAAAGGGTGAAAATCTATTGGATATGGATTAGGAGAGTTGTTTAGGGTTTGTATCACTTTTAAGGTGTGGAAAGTTCAATGTTGAATGTCTAACCTTAATTTTGATGGTTTAGAGTTCCTATTGGCTTAGGGACTTCCCAAGGACATTGTTGGTGCAATGGTCAAGGGGGAGCAAGCCTTTAGGGGGAGATATCCATCTTGGGATGATGGATGTGTTTTTCTCCTTGAAGGGGAGAATGTTATCAATTTTGGAAATTGATGGATTTTTAGAAACCCAATTTGGAAATTGGGAGAGTGAATAGGATTGCCTCTCTTTGAGTGATATGGGACTTATCATTAGGAAGATGGTAGGCATCCTAAGTATTGGATCAAGGAGATTGTAAGATCTCATTGGGACATGAGACATTGACCTCCTTGGAGAGAAAACCTTTTGATGTTAGTCAAAAGAGGAGAATGTTTGGGGGAGAACATTTGGGATAATTGGTAAAGGATTTGAGTTAGTATTCTAACTCAATTATTTTGTTTTTGTCAAACATCAAAAGGGAGATTGTTGTGTCGGCCAGTCATTGACGAGGACTCGAGTTTGGCTCGGTGATGTTTTGATGTGTTTGATGTTTCGACAAAACATATGACAATATAATTGTCATGGAAAGTCAAGTTGGACACTTGTTAGGAAAGTCCAAGCACAGTACTTAGCAAATGGAAAGTCAACATGTGTTGGCAAGGAAAGTCCAAGCATGGGTCTTGGCAATGGAAAGTCAACATGAGTTGGCAAGGAAAGTCCAAGCATGGTCTTGGCATGGAAAGTCTAACATGGGTTAGCATTTGAAGTCAAGGGGTTTAATATTGGAGCGTAAAGTCAGCGAGTCTTGGCGCGTAAGTCCAATGTGCCTTGGCGGTGTAGACACTAGTTAGACATAGCCTAAGCATCGAAGGCTAGGCGATGGATGAACAAGTCATGGATGACTTGGGGATCCGAGGCGTGAGATGTGGAGGTGACTAGAAGCTTAGGTCTAGGCTAAGGGTGGTCTAGCAAGTATGGGGTGGAGTTAAAACCTCATGTTTGAGGTGTGCGGTCGGGTGCCATGTGACGATCGACTATCAACTAGGGTTTGAATCGGGTTATGGCTAGCGCATTGCCTAGAATCGATCGGTGATCTCAACATCGATCGTGTGATCGGATTGCTGAACGACCCGTGAATGGAGTCGGATTTGGTGATCAGTGAGGACTCCATCTCGATGATGGTCAATCGATCGATGGTAGTTCCGTTGGACTTATCCAACGTGGAACTAGTCGTTGTCTCACGATCGATGGCATCGATCGATGGTTCGATCGCAGACTTTTTCCCGTTGAAGCTATATATGGAGCTCGTGATGGAGGAAAAACCAATCGGTTCTTGAGGGCTATTGGGGTGATTTGTTGGTGCAAATCAGGTCTCCAAGTGCAAGCAAGCAACCAAGCATTCAAGCAATCAAAACAAGTGTTGTAAAGTCTTTTCTTTACTTGTATTTCATATTTACATTGTATATTGCTTGTATTTCATTCTTCTTGTTGTAAGATTTATTGTAAGGGGTTTCTCCGCCTCGACTTGTCGAGAAGGTATCATTAGTGAGTCGTGTGCATCACTAGGGCTCTTTAGAGCTCGATCCGTGAGTAGGAACCTGGTTCGACCACGTTATATCATTGTGTTAGCTTGTTGTCTATTTCGTTATTGCTTTTATCATTATATATATTCTGCTGCACTAACGAAATTGTAGACACAAATGAGATCGAATTACATCTTCGCTATTCACCCCCCCCCCTCTTGCCATTCCAACGATTCCTAACATTAGATCCAATGGATAGAAACAAAACTCTAGATCCAAAGGTAGAGATTAAATCTCTAGATCCGACGATTGAGATTAAATCTTTTGATCCGATAGTAGAGATTAAATCCCTAGAACCAATGGTGGAGATTAAAAGGAGGCTTATCCCTAACTCTATAAAAGGAGGGCAACGGGTGGGTGGCAACTTGAATTCAACTAGAGATAGGATTAGGGTTTTTGGGGCGGCAAGGCTTGGAGGCTAGGGTTTAGGGGTTGGCGGCACCAAATAAGGAAGGTATTTCCTTTCTTCTTCTTCCCTCAAGGTGGCCGGCGTCCAGCAGCCTTTTCTAGCCCTTTCTAGCTATTGTCCGGCATTCAATACTTCCCTTCTCCTTCTCCTTGGCCGGTGGAAACAAGATTTAGGGCTTTCCCTTGGTATCTTGGCCGGTTTCCATCCTAATCTCCTCTTCCTTCTTGGCCGGTGGCAAGCTCCAAACTTGGAGGTTGGTGGTTGGTTGAAAGAAAGAAAAGAGCTTTGTTTCTATTCTTCCTCTTGCTCGGAACGAGCAAGGAAGGAAGATTGGTGATCTAGGAGCTTCAACTTTTGGTAGATCGTCGCCCACACGACGTCCGAAAGGAGGAAGGTCATACATTAGAAGATCGAGAGGTATATCGATTCTTTATTCTCTTTTGTAACATGTTTGTATTTGTTTTTCAATTATAAACATGATATATTCTATTTGTGGCTAAATAATACTTGGATCCCGAACATAAACACAAAAGTCGGCGATCCGTACATCGTATATTCCACAACTACTCGTAGAATAGAGGTTGGTCGCTTGAACAACAAGTTTGTTCAAGTGACCTCTCTAAACGAATAGCACGATGATGACATGGTTGCTTGGGCAATCCCTTTTGTCTAGGATTAAATTTTTTAATCCGGGGACATCGATGGGATTACCATGAACAAGCGACCGAGTCGAAGTGGGAAGCGAAGTTTCCCCTCACGGATCAATGAAATCAAACCCTACAATTAGTATCAGAGCCAAGGTTTCCGGTTTTGTGTGTTTAGGATTCGGTTACTCTTATGCATTTTTTCCATATATTATATGTGTTGGATAATAGTAGGATATGCGTAGGTTAACTCTTTGGTTGCAGGCATAAGATCCGACTATTATGGCCATATGTGTGTATGTGGTTGTATGTGTATATTTTGTTGAATCCTCGGGGTTGACAAGGCTAGTATTTAATTTTTGTAAATTAGATACGGCATTGTTTAGCCACTCTTTTATTTTAGTTTACTTTCGATCTAGATTTCATGTACACTCCCTCGTGGAGTATAGGATCGATGGATGTAAATTAAAATAGATTTTAGTCTCGGCTCGGATCTACGGATGGCTTATATATGGCGTAGGAGGAGCGGACGAGAAGGCAATGCGACGGGAGACATATTGAAGACAAAAGCCATAATAGTCGGAAAATAATTTATTTTTCATATTTATTGTTTATTGTTTGATATGCATGTCATAGGCTAGAAAATTCCTCAATTTCAAATTTCTAAGTGGGAGAGGGATATTTTTATAAATTCCTACGGCCTCCATTACAATTTGACATGTGATGCAAACAAACTTGCGCGTCAGCTCTGAGTGCCTTCCTCCCCATCGGATGAGTTTGTTTGCGGATCACAAGGTCAAATATGGTTATAGGGAATTATTAAGGAGCGTGTGCACTGTTAGGGCAATCTCTTGCCATAATATGGTTTTGATGTGTGTGGCAAAGGGTTTAAGTTAGAGTGTTATTATGATTTGATATGTGCGTTGGAGTCTTGCAGGACTTAGTAATTCGCACATGGAGCCTTGGTGGGTTCACCACTCAGAACCTCGTGCTTGAGTCGGAGAAGGAGCATTGCAGAGTCGTGCACTTAATGCTGTCGAGGGACTGCCAGACGAGATGACTTGAAGCGAAGCCAAGGAAGCAGACTTCGGAGGCAAGAGACGCAAAGGAGCATTGCAGAGTCGTGCACATGATGCTGCCGAGGGACGTGGCCGCGAATGAAGAGAGCTTCGGCGAGGGACTTCGAGTGAGATGAGAGAATGAGTGAATTGTAAGTAGTTCATTAGGTGAACTTGGCCGAATAGCTAAGTGTCGGATGAGTTTTCCCGACATCAGTCGACTACCATGGAATGGCAGTCGACTACTCTGAGTTGAATGGGTTCGACTGGTATCCGACTGAGTCAAGAGTGGATTTTGGCCCAGCAATGATCGCCATACGAGGCGCCGATCACAGATTATCACGATCGCCGAATGCAAAGAATGATCGTCAAGAGGGTTTGGGCAGACCGCCGTGGCCGATCGCGCGATTACGGAGGTGGCGATCGTGATGGGATCCATCAGTCGACTACCAAGTGTTCCGTTGGACTACAACGGTCGGGATCCGACGTGGTCGAAGGCCGTTGAAGTGGTGGCAGTCGACTGCCAAGGGCAGCAGTCGACTGGTGGCATCCAACGGGAAGAAATCAACCCTCTCTATAAAAAGAGAGGGTGTGGGCTTTTGGATGGCTAATGCTTATATTCCAAACCATCATCCAAGTGCTCCACAAGTGATAAACTCCTTCTTCTAGATCTCTTTCACATCTATTGTAAAAGAAGGAGTGTTCTTGATTTGTAAGGGTTACCTCCACCTAGCTTAGTGCAAAAGAGAGACCGATAGTGATTTGGTTGCAGAGTGTTTCATCGGGGATGAATCGAACCGTGGATTAGCGGCGTAGCCATGAACCACGTTATATTTCGGTGTTAGCTTTGTTTGTATTCTTCATTGTCTATTTGCTTGTCTTTATTAGTATTCCGCTTGCGCTAACGATTGTGTAGACGAGTAAATTTTACCATACAACGACCAAGGGCTATTCACCCCCTTGTTGCCGGTCGATCGATCCCCTACAAGTGATATCAGAGCCAAGGAAAGCTTGTCGAGGAATAACCGCCACAACAAGCACATTCAAGAATGGCCGGCTCTAATATTCATCCGCCAAATTTCGAAGGGGAATTCTCTTGGTGGAAAAAGAGAATGGAGGTATTTTTCGAGACCGATTTTGAAATTCTTTTGATTATGGAAAACGGTTTCGAATTGCCTAGGAATGAAGATGGGGAGCCATTGGAGAAAGCAAGGTGGAGCAAGAGGCAAAGGGAAGAATACTTGGCAAATTCAAAGGCCAAGCACCACCTCTACAATGTACTCCCCCAACAAGAGGTGAATAGGATAGGGGAATGTTCTAGTGCAAAGGAGATGTAGGAGAAGCTAGTAGAGCTTCATGAAGGTACCTTGGAGGCCAAACTTGCAAGAAGAGACCTCCTCTGCTCCCAACTATCAAACATCAAATTAGAAAAGGGAGAAAAGGTAACATCATTGCATTCTAGGTTTAAGGAAATTTTGATTGGACTAACAAGTGTAGGAGAAAGGCTCTCCAACTGGGACATGCTCATGAAAGCAATTGATGCTTTTCCCCGGTCATCAAAGTGGAGCTCAATGGTTGACTCCTTCTACATGTCCAAGAACCTAGAAGTAAGCACCTTGAAGGAGTTCTTCTCAACAATGGAGCTCCACGAAACGAGGCTTGAAGGAATACAAGAAGAGCCAAAGTTTCGACCTTCAAGAGGAGTAGCCTTGGTGGCCCACAAAGGGAAGAAGAAGATGGAGATCCCCTCCTCCTCCGATGAAGCATCCTCATCCTCCTCCATGGATAGCACGGAAGAAGCCTATATGGTAAGGAGGGTAAGGCGTGCTTTAAAAGGTTTTCATTTTAATAAATCTAATGATAGGAGGAGGAGACCAAGGGGAAAGGTAATTTGTTACAATTGCCAAGGAGAGGGACACATAAGGGACAATTGTCCTCTCCTAAACAAGAGCAAAGAAGAGAGGAAGAAGAAAGAAGAAAAGAAGAAGAAAAAGGGGAGCAAAAAGAAGGAAGAAGAGAAGAAGGCCAAAGAAAAAGGGAAGGTCAATGCATTCAAAGCAAAGACATGGGATGATCCTTCTTCCTCATCATTTTCATCATCATCGGAAGAGGAGAATGCTTTTGTCACAAATTTGGCATTGATGGCTTTTGACGACTTGGATTGCTCCTCCTCCGAAAATGAAGGATCAAGCTCAAGTGGAGAGAGCTCAAGTGAAGGGGGAGCCTCCTCTACATCCTCATCATCGGAAGAGGATTTGGTAAGTGAGGTAACAAATCTACCCCCTAAGCAAATAATGTCTATGATTTCTAGCCTCATTAGGGATTTATTTAGAGCAAAGAAGAAAAATAAAACCATGCTTGATCAAATTAAAGATTTAGAGAAAAAATTAGAAAAAGCATGTTTTAATGATAATGATGATGATGCATGCTCATATGATAACTATATGCCATTTAATGTTAGTGATGCATGTATGGATGAAAATAGGGCTTTAAGGGAAAAGGTAGAATATTTGACCAAAACCCTAGAAAAGTTTACTATAGGCTCCAACACCTTGAACATGATCAGAGGGAGCCAAAAGGCAAGTTTTAACAAAAAAGGCCTAGGATATAAGGAAAAGAAAAATGAAAAAGCCTATAAATGCTTAATAGCTAGGGGTCAAGACAAAAAGAAAGTAATTGCTAGAAAATGGATCCCTAAGGAATTTTTAGTGAACCCCATAGGAAAGAACTTATTTTGGGTTCCAAAATCCATCCTTAAGGGTTAGAAAAACCCTAGGGTAGTCAACCATATGCAATTTACCTATATCATATGTTGGTTGACTTAGGATGGCGGGACAACATTTTTGAAATAGTGTTAGGTGATGATAATGCACCTATAAGTAGATAAATCATGCTTTAGGTGATATTTGCTTTATTATCATGATGTAATACTAATGCATGATCACAATTTGATGAATACATTTGTTTCATGATCATAATGTGAAATTAATTCATATACATCTTTATGATCATGTGGATTGTTAGGTTGATACTTAACCTTAATAGCATTGCATGAATATAATGGTTAAGTATATACAAATACCTTTAGGATACATCTCACACTCACCATAGGCTACCATGATTGAAAACTTAGCATGAGTGAGATGTTAGGATGATACAAATGTCCACTAATGCCTATGGCATTTAGATGGTCATTTAAAGTATCAAAATAGCAATAATAGACCAATCATGGGGAAGGCTTATGTTTAATTCATAGACATATTGCCCAAAGATCATAGTTGGATATTTCATATGTTTTCAAAACAATTTCTTACTTTAAAATCTGTGTATTCATGTTTTGAAACAATTCAAATCAAGACTAGGTGTTAAAATGGATACTAACATGATCAAAAACCTAGTGGGTTTTAAAGCTTTTGGATTTTTGGCAAATACATGAAAATACAATGATTTTTCATGGAAAATTATTTTTCATTGATAAATATACTTACAAGAAATGTGTTCCTCAAATTTCACTATTTTTAGAATTTTTTGGAATTTATAGTGCATTTCTGAAATTAAATCGTAAAATCGAATTTGAATTTATTGTGCCGATCATTATATCTGATAGTGATTGACTACTCGCCTGATAACATGCCCAGTAATCTCGTTTATCCACTTTTAAGGCATGGTTTAGTTTTTATTTCTCTCTAGACTTGATGTCATGCTGTATAAATCTTGTTATTTATTTTTGATGGTGTCAAAAGGGGAGAAATGTATGTTTAGGTAAGGGGGAATATATCTAGGGGGAGTCTCATGTATTAAGGGGGAGAGTTACTAATCATGTTTACTTACATGCTTTCTTTCCTTAATATTTTATCAAATGTTTTTACCTAACTTAAACGAATTGCCACACATCAAAAAGGGGAAGATTGTTAGGGCAATCTCTTGCCGTAATATGATTTTGATGTGTGTGGCAAAGGGTTTAAGTTAGAGTGTTATTATGATTTGATATGTGCGTTGGAGTCTTGCAGGACTTAGTAATTCGCACATGGAGCCTTGACTGGTTCACCACTCAGAACCTCGTGCTTGAGTCGGAGAAGGAGCATTGTAGAGTTGTGCGCTTGATGCTGCCGAGGGACCGCCGGACGAGATGACTTGAAGTGAAGATAAGGAAGAAGACTTCGAAGGCAAGAGACGCGAAGGAGCATTGCAGAGCCATGCACCTGATGTTGCCGAGGGACGTGGCCACGAACGAAGAGAGCTTCGGCGAGGGACTTCGAGTGAGATGAGAGAATGAGTGAATTGTAAGTAGCTCATTAGGTGAACTTGGCCGAATGGCTAAGTGTCGGATGAGTTTCCCCGACATCAGTCGACTACCATGGAATGGCAGTCGACTGCTCTGAGTCAAATGGGTTCGACTAGTATCCGACTGAGTCAAGAGTGGATTTTGGCCCAGCAGTCGACTGCCATACGGAGGCAGTCGACTGCTGAATGCAGCAGTCGACTGGTCAAGAGGGTTTGGGCCACAGAATCGCTCGTAGCCGACTGGGCAGTCGACTACGGAGGCAGCAGTCGACTGATGGGATCCATCAGTCGACTGCCAAGTGTTCCGTTGGACTACAACGGTCGGGATTCGACGTGGTTGGAGGCCGTTGAAGTGGCGGCAGTCGACTGGTGGCGGCCAACGGGAAGAAATCAGCCCTCTCTATAAAAAGAGAGGGTGTGGGCTTTTGGATGGCTAATGCTTATATTCCAAACCATCATCCAAGTGCTCCACAAGTGATAAACTCCTTCTTCTAGATCTCTTTCACATCTATTGTAAAAGAAGGAGTGTTCTTGAGTTGTAAGGGTTACCTCCACCTAGCTTAGTGCAAAGGAGAGACCGATAGTGATTTGGTTGCGGAGTGATTCACCGGGGACGAATCGGACCGTGGATTAGCGGTGTAGCCGTGAACCACGTTATATTTCAGTGTTAGCTTTGTTTGTATTCTTCATTGTCTATTTGCTTGTCTTTATTAGTATTCCGCTTGCACTAACGATTGTGTAGACGAGTAAATTCCACCATCCAACGGCCAAGGGCTATTCACCCCCCTCTAGCCGGCCGATCGATCCCCTACATGCACTTCCCCATCGGAAGGCACATAACCTAAGATAATTACCTTGATACCGAGTAATGGTGAACACTTAGATACAACTTTAAGTATCCTCCCCATCGAAGTCACTGCTTTTATTTGTAGGGCCAAAGAGGAACCAACTATTAATTTTACTTGTCAAAAAGTTAGGTTGACAAGATAGTAAAATTAATGGGTAAAACCTCCTCTTACAAATGTAGAATTTGTATACGTCCACACTATCGTGGCATACGATATTCTCGGTGTTTTGAGGTGTTGGTTGATTTTAAAATTTTATTGTTTGAGGAATCAATAATTTTTTGAAATTTAATGTTTTGATCTATGTGATTCTTAGGTTTTCTTTCAAAATGACTTTCAACCCGCTTGCTGTGATATTGAAAGAGAATAAACTTACTGGACCCAACTATGTTGATTGGAAGAGGAATCTAGACATTGTCTTGACTGTTGAGGAATACAAATATGTACTCCTCGAAGAGTGCCCTCCTAAGCCTGCAGATGATTCTGGGGAAAAGGAGAGAGAGAGTTATAAGAAGTGAATCAAGGCCAATGAGATGGCGCGGTGTTACATTTTGGCATCTATGTCAAATGTACTGCAACATCAGCATCAAGCCATGCCCACTGCTTATGACATGATGCTCAATCTCAAAGAGCTTTTCGGACACCAGAATCGGGCTGTGAGGCAAGAAGCCATGAGAAACTTGATGACGACCACCATGATCGAGGGAACACCCGTAAGGGATCATGTTCTCAAGATGATGGCTCATTTGAATGAGCTGGAGGTCCTTGGAGCTGAGATCGATGGGGAAACCCAGGTCGATATCATACTCCAGTCTCTACTTAGGAGTTTTGAGCAGTTTCACCTGAACTACAACATGAACAAAGAGGTTGTATTCGTTGGTGGAGCTTCTGACAGAACTCCAGGCGACAGAGGGGCTATTTCGTCAGAGTGCTCAGGCACATGCCATGGTGACCCAAAAGGTTTCTACTTCTAAGCCGAAAGGCAAGAAGAAGAAGAAACAAACTGGGGCAAAGGCGGTGGGAGGTACTCAGGGAGGAGTGAAGAAGCCGAAAGGCAAGTGCTTCACTTGTAAGAAGACTGGACACTGGAAGAAGGACTGCCCCAACCGCAAGCAGAACAAAGGGGTTCCAGGAAACCAGACGACTGGCTAAGGGGGAGATTACCGTGTACTTGGGCGATGCCACGAAGGTGGCGGCTGTTAAAGTGGGAGACATTCATTTATCTTTTGAGAAAAATAAACTTTTGGTTCTTAAGAATTTCCTTTATGTACCTTTATTTAGAAAGAATTTAATTTTGGTTTCTAAATTGTTTATGGATGGATATTCTATTTCTTTTAATGATAGAGTTGTTATAAAAAGGAATAGGGACATTATCTGTTCAGGTGCATTGATAGGAAATCTATACACACTTGAACCAAAACCTCCCACGATGCAAATTGAAGTTAATAACTCATCTTCTAATTCCAATAAGAGAAAAGAACCTCCGAAGATGAACCAAACATATCTTTGGCATCTTAGGCTTGGTCACATTAACCTAAGCAGAATTCAAAGGTTGATAGCTGATGGACCTCTGGGTTCATTAGTGGTGGAGGATTTCCCAACCTGTGAATCTTGCTTGGATGGTAAAATGACCAAGAGGCCTTTTAAGGCCAAGGGGTATTGATGTGTTATTTTCCGCAAGTGCACGGTTGTCGTCAAGTAAAAAAAATATCGATCCCACAGGGATTGGGTCAATTACCGAGTGGTCGTGATACCAAGTTATCTAGTCAATCGAATTGTGGTTTAAGCAAAGAACCTGAGAAGTCAAGAACAACGAATGAGAAGAATGAGCTGAAAGTCAAGAGTTGAGGAGAATCTAAGGATATGGGTTTCACCACGTCGACGATTTATAAGGTGATTTAATTTTTTCCTAACCTTATTAGAGTTGTTTTGATGGAACCTATCCTAACGTAAATCAACGGCCCCTTTCGAGGTCTACGTTAACTGTACCTATCAAACTCAATTTACCTGTCACGGTGTTAGAGCATAGGGGATCATAATCAGCTAAGGGGACCTGTCACGAGACCCCCGCAAATCTCCCTATGTCTTACCTCCGTTACTTGGTAAGCTGGATATGAAAGATCCAATAAGATCATGAGAGTTCCTCTATAGTCAAATATACACTTCACGGTAGGTTTGCTGCAGGACCATAATCAGCTAAGGGGACCTGTCACGAGACCCTCGCAAGCCCTCATAGATACACTACCGCTACTAGTAGGAGTTATTCCCTAGTTGGTTCTGGCTTTCGGGAACTCGGGTTCACTGTTAGGTACTTCCCCTTTTCTCCTTAGGTTTATCAATAAGAATCCAAAAGAACTAGATCAAAATAAACAATAGTTCAGGTAGTATAGATTATATCATCCGTCATAAATCGTCAAGGGCTACTCCCCCATCCTAAGATTACAGGATACTACTCCATAGTCTGACAAGAATTACTAGAGAAAGAAATTACGATACTGGGTGCCATATCCTTCTTCTGCCGACTCCTTCTCTTTATCTTCTTCTGTCGTTGATCTCTGACCACCCGCCGTCTTCTCCTTAGGGTTAGAATCTCTCCTCTTTTATAGCCTTGGCCTCCTCTTCAATTAAGGCAATAGATTTCCCCGTAATTGAGAAGAAGATCCTGATTGCTCGCAGAAAAGGTGCGGAATCGATCACCAACACACCGTGCAAATGAGGGCACCGGGCGTGTCGGGCATTTCCACCGAGCGTGTTGCGCAGGCTGGCGTGTTTGAGCCGAATCGTGTCATTGCTGGAACCCCTGACACAGGCGTGTCAATCGGTGAGCCAGGGCGTGTTGGAGCTGAACTGGGCGTGTCGGCTGCTGGAATCCTTGACACAGGTGTGTCAATCGGCGAACCAGGGCGTGTTGGCTGCTGGCTCTCATGACACAAGCGTGTTGATTTCTAACACGCCTGTGTTGTTTTGATACGCCTGTTTCTTCGCCCTGTTAACACAAAAACACCCAAAAGCAGTCTCTTCATCCAAAATATGCTAAACTTTAACTGAATCATGATAAAATACATGCCTAGGATATGAAATGTGATAGAATGCATGTATATGGAGTAGTGAAAACATAGCATGATTTACACACATCAAATTCCCCTAGTCCTAAACTTTTGCTTGTCCTCAAGCAAAGAAAACCCAAAAGACAACTTAATTGTGGAATTGTGGAAATGCTAGACACCATCCAGAGGTATACAATCTGACCTTAATCTTTTCAAATCATTCCTAGTTGCCAAGTTTGAAAGATCCCTATATAGTGCACGTGAAAAGGTGGACTAAAGTCATTGGACACCAATCTGGACTTGACATCCCTTCTATCGTAGAACATTCTTATTTCCGGCATAGAGGCACTTACCTGCCTTAATGCATGGATCATTCTTACCTATCATCAAAAGGTCTCAAAGGAGCACTTTCTAAGAAGAGAGAAGGAAAGGAATTATAGAGAGCATTTCCCCAGTAACTAGTTAGTCTCAAAGGGGCACCTTTTAGGTGTTTCCCCAGTAACTACTTGGTCTCAAAGGGGTGCTTGAAAACAATTCCAGTAACTTTTTCTTTCTTTCTTTTTTTTTTTTAACATACTTCTAGTGAAAGTGTTTCTCCAGTAACCAAGTTGTGCAGGTAAGTCTCCAATGGAAAATCGACTACTCGTCCGATATGGGGTATTTAAATCTTTTCTTTGGATACCTCAGACCTATAGACCGTGTTAGAAGTGAAATAGGGTTCTTATCAAATAGGCAAAAAGGAATATCATGATCCGACCAATGTTCAGTTGTATTATGCTAGATGATATAAAAAATGCACTATTATGATATATGAAAAGATGCAAACAAAATGGCAGTAACCAAACTAAAAAACTAAGTAGAGATAGAACAAACAATAAAGGATGTGCATCGAAACTCACAAAATAGTTCAAGGTGGTCAATGGTCATCGTCTTCACTACTAGCATCCTCCTCTGCCCACCTACGTCGCTGCTCCTGGTAAAATTCCCGGGACTCCTGTCGAAATCTATCATCATCTTCTCTCCGAGCGGACTCAGCAGTGAAAAACTCATCAACTCTCCTGTAAAAATCAGCTGCCCTGTCCAAATATTGTGTCACTATACGATGGTGCTCCTCCGTAGCTTGGGCATACCGATCCCACATACCTATGTGCGAGGTATGTTCGACCCTGAAAGCTTCGAATGATAATCGGAATCCTGAAAAATCAAAAGAAGAGTACCCTGCAGAAACATTGTCAGTAGGAAACCGTGGGGGTTCAGGAGTCGAATGTGATGGCTCAGGGGTTATGTGAGATGGCTCCCTAGGAGGGGGTGATGGAGCATGGGCAGTGGGGGTAGGAAAGGGTTCCTGGACATCTCTAAAAAGCCAATTGGATGAATTACGTGCTTATCCGCTCGAGGAGTTGGAAGAGGGATTTTAATTCCATTTCTTAACACGATATCCTCGTCACATGCCTCAATCATCTTCATATTTATACAAGCATCCAAATCCAATCTAGGGCTAGCAGGACAATATTCAAGGTCATCTAAATCACATCCTAAGGCTACAGCAATCCTAGTGATAATACCACCTATGACTATGACTCCGGATGGGCTATTACTAACCTTAACTAGATGTCTAACCATATGGGCTCCAGAATCAATATTAACTTCATTTAGCATGGCCCATAAAAATTGTAACTCACTCTGCCTAGCCACCCCTGCACTATCATATCTTCCCGAGATTGTATTAGCCATGAATCTAAGGAGATAACGAAAAGTAGGATTAGGGATGTTAAATGATTTGGACCTAGATGCATCATAGGGGCGAGGGTCATCAGAAATTAATCTCCAAAATTGATGATCAATAAAATGTCTATGAATTTGCCTCTCCCCTCCGCTAGGAAAATCAAATATCGTATTAAAATCACTTAAAGAAAGGGTAAACTCATGGTTCATTAATCTAAATTTTATTTTTCCTTCCTCACAATCCTTTCCTTGCAGTATTTGTGAGACGAGGAGCTAAGAATTCAAGAGTGATGCTCGGGTAAGTAAGATGATGGTACGTGATAAACTCGGTCCATCCTATCCTATTGGTTAACCAAGTTATGTCATCTCTTAACCCTAGGGTGGTCAACGTGTAGAAGTCTATAGTTCTTGTAGATACTAACTTCCTTTTTTCAAGCTTACTGAATTTAGTCTTCATAACATCATCTCTAAAAACAATTCCATATAGATGGCTAGAGGTGAGGAGGTTCGTTACCCAAATCCAGCTTTTCTTTTCCCTTGTCCCTTGCAAGAGGAAGAAGCTCCTCCTCTAGTCTTCACTCGCTTGCTCATGGCGTTGGTGATGGAGGCAAGCAGTTAGCTCCTACCGCTTGAGAGAGAGACCGACGGCGGCTGCTTCAACCTTGGATCGCGAGTGGAAAATTAGGTCGTGCTCGGGTCGGCTTTAGAGGGCTATCCGCAGCATAGGCGTGTCGGGCATCCTCATACGCAAATACCCGACCCGTTTAAGCGTGACATAGGCGTGCTCCGTCGCTCCCAGTGCGCCGATCCGGCCGAGCATGCCAAGGTTGAGAAAGGGTGCGACAGCGCGTGCTAGTCGCGACGCCCATGTTGTCTTGGTGCCAACAACACGCTGTGTCATTTAGCAGCGGGTCGTGTCAACAGCCTTGCAGCGATGGCACGTATCACGAAAACACGAAAAAATAAAAATAGAATAAAGAATAAAATAAAATACAATAACTAAAAAGAAATGAAAATATTTTGGGTTGCCTCCCAAGAAGCGCTTGTTTAAGGTTGTTAGCTTGACCCCTCGGTTACCCCCTAGTTTTGGGGATATGGCTTGAGGAGTATGCTCTGCCTCTCCTCATCTCCAATTAGCTCAACAGAATTGTTTGTGAAGTATCTCTTAAGTCTTTGACCATTTACTTTGAAAATTCCCATAGACTCACTAGATATATCAATAGCTCCATGAGGATAAACCTTTTCAACTCGATATGGCCCCGACCATCTGGATTTCAGCTTCCCATGAAAGAGTTTCAATCTGGAGTTGAATAGTAATACCAAGTCTCCTTGATGGAATTCTCTGCGCATGATGTTCTTGTCATGCCACCTCTTCGTTTTCTCCTTGTAAGACCTTGCATGTTCATAAGCATCAAGGCCTAGTTCTTCAAGTTCATTTAGCTGCAGTTTTCTTTTCTCTCCGGCTTTCTTCAGGTCAAAATTAAGCCATTTAATTGCCCAATATGCCCTGTGCTCTATTTCAACTGGAAGATGACATGGTTTTCCATAAACTAATCGAAACGGAGTCATTCCAATGGGTGTCTTGTAGGAAGTTCGATAGGCCCATAGAGCATCATCAAGTCTTAAAGACCAATCCTTCCTTGATCTTGATACTGTTTTCTCCAAGATAGTCTTGATTTCCCTATTCGAAACTTCTACTTGCCCGCTCGTTTGTGGATGATATGGTGAGGCTAGTTTATGGGTTACTCCATACTTCTTGAGAAGACTTTCAAATTGTCTTTCGATAAAGTGTGAGCCTCCATCACTTATTACTGCTCTCGGTATTCCAAATCTTGGAAATATTATACTCTTAAAGAGCTTAATGACTGTTTTTGCATCACAAGAGGGGGATGGTAGAGCCTCAACCCATTTAGACACATAGTCCACTGCTACCAGTATATAGGTATTTTTATAGGAAGTAGGGAAGGGTCCCATATAGTCAATTCCCCAGACGTCGAACAATTCGACTTCCAATATCGAATTTTGAGGCATCTCATGTCTCCTTGATATGTTCCCGGTCCTTTGACAGCGGTCACAAGTCGTCACATAATTCCGAGAGTCTCTAAAAATATGAGGCCAATAAAATCCTGCTTGCAAAACCTTTGCATGATCTTATGCGTACCTCCATATGCAGAAGAATGACAGTGATACAATATATCCTCAATCTCTTCTTCGGATACGCATCTTCGATATATAGCATCCGCCCCTTGCTTGAACAGGAATGGTTCGTCCCACACATAATGCTTTACATCCGAAAGGAACTTCTTCCTCTGATGATAACTCATGTGAGAAGGTATTATCCCGCAAGCTAGGTAGTTGGCAAAATCAGCATACCACGGAGCTTTGATTGTTCTAACTGCTAGTAGCTGCTCATCCGGAAAGAAGTCATTTATAGCAAGATCATCGGCTCTTCCCGCATTTGGTTCTAGATGAAGCCTCGATAGATGGTCTGCAACTACGTTCTCCGTTCCTTGCTTGTCTCGAATTTCTAAGTCAAACTCTTGTAGGAGAAGTATCCACCGGATAAGTCTTGGCTTAGATTCCCTTTTACTCAAAGAAATATCTTATGGCTGCATGATCTGTGTAAACTATCACCTTGGTCCCTATGATATAAGATCTGAACTTGTCGAAAGCAAATACTATAGCCAAGAGTTCCTTCTCTGTGGTAGCATAATTCATTTGTGCTTCATCCAATGTTTTACTGGCGTAGTAGATTGCATACACCTTGCGATCCTTCCTTTGTCCTAACACTGCTCCCACAGCAAAATCGCTAGCATCACACATAATTTCAAAAGGGAGACTCCAATCTGGAGGTTGCATTATTAGGCGATTGTTAATGCTTCCTTTAACTTGGAAAATGCATCAAGACAAGGATTATCAAAGTGAAACACAGCATCTTTAGCAAGCAAATTAGTTAATGGTTTTGAAATTTTTGAGAAGTCTTTGATAAACCGTCGGTAGAACCCTACATGTCCTAGGAAACGACGCACTCCCCTAACATCAGTTGGAGGAGGCAACTTCTTGATCACTTCAGTTTTAGCAATGTCCACCTCGATACCACGGTGTGAGACTAGGTGCCCAAGTACTATGCCTTCTCGCACCATGAAGTGGCACTTCTCCCAGTTAAGCATTAAATTCATTTCCTCGCATCTCTGCAAGACCTTGACCAAATTAGATAAACACATATCAAAATCTGCACCATATACAAAAAAATCATCCATGAACACTTCCATTATATTCTCGATCATGTCAGAAAAAATTGAAGTCATACACCTCTGAAATGTGGCCGGTGCATTGCATAGTCCAAAAGGCATTCTTCTGAAAGCAAAAGTACCATATGGGCAGGTGAAAGTTGTTTTCTCTTGGTCATTAGGATAAATAGGGATTTGATAGAAACCGGAGTATCCATCTAAGTAACAGAAATGCGAGTGTTTTGCCAATCGGTCTAGCATTTGGTCAATAAATGGGATGGGAAGTGGTCCTTTCGAGTTTCCTTATTCAATTTCCTATAATCAATACACATTCTCCATCCGTACTTGATTCTAGTGGGGATTAACTCATTCTTAGCATTCCTTATCACCGTTATCCCCCCTTTCTTTGGCACGACATGGACTGGACTTACTCATTCGCTATCGGATATTGGATAGATAATTCCTGCATCTAGCAATTTCATGACCTCTTTCTTGACTATCTCTTTCATAGCTGGGTTCAGCCTTCTTTGATGCTCTATAGAGGTTTTAAAATTGTCTTCTAGTAGAATTAGCATGCATGCAAACCGATGGACTAATTCCCCTAATATCATCAATCTTGTATCCAATGACATTCTTATGTGTTTTCAATACCTCAATCAGTTTTTCGGTCTCTACATTGCTCAGATTAGCATCAATGATCACAGGATAAGTAGAGTTTTCGCCAAGGAATTCATACACAGTGTGGATGGAAGAGGCTTAAGTTCTACTGTGGTGTGAGGTTGGGGTCAGAAATCTCCAACTCTTTATCCTCAAAATCCCCTCCGAGCTTATTAAGATGAGTTTGTTCTGGTGCTCCTTCTAGTGCTATTGACTGGAAACTGTCAATCCTACAACAAACATCAAAAACAGAAGGTTGTTTAACAGCTTTTGAAAGGTCAAATTCAATTTTGTCGTTTCCAAATGCAAGTGAGAGTTTGTGGTTCTTGACATCTATCATTGCTCCTGCAGTAGCCAAGAAAGGTCTCCCCAAAATGAGTGGAATACATGGGTCTTCATCCATGTCTAGTACTACAAAATCGGAATAATAAAATTTCCCACCTGCACTGGTACATCTTCTAAGATTCCCAAAGGATATCTAATGGAGCGATCGGCTAACTGCAAGGCCATAGTAGTTAGTTTCATTTCTCCTAAATCTAGTTTCTTGCATATGGAAAGAGGTATCAGATTTACACTGGCGCCCAAATCGCAAAAAGCCTTATCAAAATTTGAGTCATTAATTATGCAAGGGATAGAAAAGCTACCTGGATCATTTAGTTTGGGAGGTACCATGTTCTTAATTAAAGCGCTGCACTCCTCAGTAAGAGCCACTGTTACATGCTCCTCGACTTTTCTTTTATTTGTTAAGATGTCCTTCAAGAACTTGGAGTATGTGGGCATTTGTTGAAGAGCTTCTGTAAAAGGTATATTGATATATAGCTTCCTAATTACCTCAAGGAACTTACCAAATTGTTCATCCAATTTTTCCTTAATCAGCCTTTGAGGGAACGGGATAGGGGGCTTATATGTTCTTGGTTCCCTATTCGACATGCCTGTGTCGTTCGCAAGTGCGTCATTTCTTTGGAGTTACCCGACACGGTGTGTCGGTGACGACAGCTCGTGTCTCTCTTCCCTCGGCGTGTTGAACAACACGCCTACAGGTCAAGGTGTTTTGTCGGCTTCCTTTGCTACTCAACCCGAGCGTCTTCTTTGTCTTCTTCCAACTCACGCGCTCGTGTCATTTAGCATAGCTTATTGAGCTCTGTCTCCTTCTAAAATCCTTCCCACTTCTCAAACTTATGGAATTACAATGCTCGGTGTTTACTCAATTTCCAGAAATCACGGGCCCTGATCTTCGAGCTGGCAATTTGGGAAATTTGATTTTCCAGCATTCTTGTGTGATTAGTCAAATTATCAACCTTGCTTCCCAATTGCTTGATTGCCTCGGTATTATTTTGATGTTGCCGATTTGATTCTACAATATGCTGTCGAAATTCATCATTTATCTTCCCCTGACACGTAATGAAATTTTCCATCATCTTTTCTAAGCTCGAGGTCCAAAATCCGAAGGTGCTCCAAAATTGTTTGTCCAAGAATTTTGGTTGGCTCTATACTGAAAAGTTGGGATGATTCCTCCAACCAGGGATTATGCGTGTTCGAGTAAGGGTTGCCACCATTAGGCTTCTGATTAAAATTATTTAGCGCATCTACTTGCTCAATCCCAGCTCCTTCAGATGGTGCGTGTAGGATTTGGCAATTCATTGCTACATGTCCTGTTACACCACATATCTCGCAAGTGACATTAGATGAGTTTACAGCTGATACATTAAAATGTTCGAGCTTTTGAGTTAACGCATCGACTTTTGCACTGAGTAGATCAATGGTACTTACCTCAAACTTACCTGGCATTTTAGTTTGATATCCTCGTTCTGTAGCCCATTGGTGAAAATTCATTGCCACATTCTCGATGATCTCAAAAGCTTCATCCAATGTTTTGTTCATAAGAGCTCCTCAGGAATCAAGAGAAACTTTAGTAGCATACAAGATTCCATTGTAGAAAGTATGAACAATGAGCCACTTCTCCCCATGATGAGGGCATTGTTGTAGTAATCCCTTAAACTCTGTCCCTGTGCTTCAAATAATGTTTCTCCATCCTTTTGCGCAAAATTCGTGATTTGATGACGAAGACTTGTAGTTTTGCTGGGTGGAAAATACTTGTCTAAGAATCTTTGCTCCAGCTGATCCCAGGTAGTTATACAATCTGCTGGAAGAGAGTGTAGCCAAGCTCTAGCTTTGTCCCGCAATGAGAAAGGAAACAAGCGCAGTCTAATAGCATCAGCTGAGGCTCCATTCAGTTTTAAAGTTTCGCAAAATTCCAAAAATACTTCCAAGTGTAGATTTGGATCTTCAGTGAGTGCTCCTCCGAATTGATGCTGTTGGACCATGGATAGTAGAGCCGGTTTTAATTCAAAATTGTTCGCTTCAATAGGGGGTCTTCTAATACTCGATCTCAATCCCCTTGTACTAGGTGCTGCATAATCCCTTAGAGGTTTATTCTCATTCTGATCAGCCATGTTGGAGGTCAGATTTTCTTCCTGTCATTGCTGAAATCGTCTTCTAGCAAGGAACGTTCTCTCTATCTCAGGATCAATATCAATGATTTCCCTATTAAATCTGTGCATGCAACAACAAGAGAGGCTCCCAAAACAAGAATTCAGAATAGACACAAAAAAAAACAAAAACAGAAATCTAGATTAACTAAATCACGCTCAATTCAATATTGAGTGCCAATCCCCGGCAACGGCGCCAAAAACTTGATGTGTTATTTTCCGCAAGTGCACGGTTGTCGTCAAGTAAAAAAAATATCGATCCCACAGGGATTGGGTCAATTACCAAGTGGTCGTGATACCAAGTTATCTAGTCAATCGAATTGTGGTTTAAGCAAAGAACCTGAGAAGTCAAGAACAACGAATGAGAAGAATGAGCTGAAAGTCAAGAGTTGAGGAGAATCTAAGGATATGGGTTTCACCACATCGATGATTTATAAGGTGATTTAATTCTTTCCTAACCTTATTAGAGTTGTTTTGATGGAACCTATCCTAAGGTAAATCAACGGCCCCTTTCGAGGTCTACGTTAACTGTACCTATCAAACTCAATTTACCTGTCACGGTGTTCGAGCATAGGGGATCATAATCAGCTAAGGGGACCTGTCACGAGACCCCCGCAAACCTCCCTATGTCTTACCTCCGTTACTTGGTAAAAACTGGATTTGATAGATCCATTAAGTTCATGAGAGTTCCTCTAGAGTCAAATTTCCTCTTCACGGTAGGTTTGCACACGGGACCATAATCAGCTAAGGGGACCTGTCACGAGACCCCCGCAAGCCCTCATAGATACACTATCGCTACTAGTAGGAGTTATTCCCTAGTTGGTTCTGGCTTTCGGGAACTCGGGTTCACTGTTAGGTACTTCCCCTTTGCTCCTTAGGTTTATCAATAAGAATCCAAAAGAACCAGATCAAAATAAACAATAGTTCAGGTAGTATAGATTATATCATCCGTCATAAATCGTCAAGGGCTACTCCCCCATCCTAAGATTACAGGATACTACTCCATAGTCTGACAAGAATTACTAGAGAAAGAAATTACGATACTGGGTGCCATATCCTTCTTCTGCCGACTCCTTCTCTTTATCTTCTTCTGTCGTCGATCTCTGACCACCCACCGTCTTCTCCTTAGGGTTAGAATCTCTCTTCTTTTATAGCCTTGGCCTCCTCTTCAATTAAGGCAATAGATTTCCCCATAATTGAGACGAAGATCCTGATTGCTCGTAGAAAAGGAATTCTGGAATCAGCCAACACACCCGTGCGAATGAGAACCTTTGGCGTGTCGGGCATTTCCACCGGCGTGTTGCGCAGGCAGGCGTGTTGGAGCCGAATCGGGCATGTCAGCTGGAACCCACGACAGGCATGTCAATCGGTGAGCAGGCGTGTTGGAGTGAGCCCAGGCGTGTCATTGCTGGAACCCCTGACACAGGCGTTTCAATCGGCGAACCAGGGCGTGTTGGCTGCTGGCTCTCATGACACGAGCGTGTTGATTTCTAACATGCCTGTGTTGTTTTGATACGCCTGTTTCTTTGCCCTGTTAACACAAAAACACCCAAAAGCAGTCTCTTCGTCCAAAATATGCTAAACTTTAACTAAATCATGATAAAATACATGCCTAGGATATGAAATGTGATAGAATGCATGTATATGGAGTAGTGAAAACATAGCATGATTTACACACATCAGGTATAGAGGCAAAGATGTGTTAGAATTTGTTCATTCTGATTTGTGTGGTCCTATGTCTATCCATGCTAGAGGTGGTTTTGAGTATTTCATCTCTTTTATAGACGATTACTCAAGATATGGATACATTTACCTGATGCGCCACAAGTCTGAATGCTTTGACAAGTTCAAAGAATTCAAGGCTGATGTGGAGAAATGTCAAGGTAAAAGTATCAAGACACTACGATCTGATCGTGGTGGTGAGTACCTCTTAGGAGAGTTTAGGAATTATTTATCAGAGGCTGGGATTCAATCCCAATTGTCTGCACCTGGCACACCCCAGCAGAATGGTGTAGCAGAGTGAAGGAATAGGACTCTTATGGAGATGGTTAGATCGATGATGAGTTATTCTGAGTTGTCAGATTTGTTATGGGGATATGCTCTAGATACGGTGGTGTACATTCTGAACTTGGTTCCATCTAAATCAGTGCCTTCTACTCTCACAGAGTTGTGGACTGGGCGAAAGTCTAGTCTAAGACATATTCGGATATGGGGGAGTCCAGCACATGTGCTGAAGGCAGATGCTAGTAAGTTGGAACCTCGTAAAGAAGTACGCTTATTCGTTGGCTATCCTAGAGGAACGAAGGGTGGTTTGTTTTGTAGTCCTAGAGATCAAAGGGTGATCGTTAGCACGAACGCCAGATTTCTAGAAGAAGACTATGTGATGAGCACAAGCCCAAGAGTAAAATTGTTCTAGAGGAATTAAAAGGGGAAGTCACTGCTTCAGTACCACCGGTACAAGAGGATATACCACAAGTCATTGCACCACGTGTAACAGAGGATACACAGGAGATACCTCGTCGTAGTGGGAGGGTTGTGAGACAGCCTGATAGATTCATGTTCTTGGGAGAATCTTCTGATTTGGTCCCTGGCGAATATGAACCTGATCCCTAGACATATGACGAGGCAATCCAAGATAAAGATGCAGCATCTTAGCAAAATACGATGAATACTGAGATTGAATCTATGGATTCAAATCAGGTCTGGGAGCTAGTAGAACCACCCGATGGTGTAAAAACCATTGGATGCAAGTGGATCTACAAAAGAAAGAGAGGAATAGATGGGAAGGTTGAGACCTTCAAAGCAAGGCTTGTTGCGAAGGGGTATACTTAGAAAGAGGGTATCGATTATGAGGAGACATTTTCGCCGGTAGTCATGCTTAAGTCTATCCGAATTCTCTTATGCATAGCAGCTCATATGGATTAGGAGGTGTGGCAGATGGATGTCAAGACAGCTTTCCTTAATGGAAGTCTTGAGGAAAACATCTATATAAAGCAACCAGAGGGATTCATTGCGAAGGGCAAAGAGCATCTTGTATGTAAGCTTAATTGGTCCATTTATGAATTGAAGCAAGCTTCGAGGTCTTGGAACATCCGATTTGATGAGGTAATCCAGTCTTATGGATTTATTCAAAGTCCAGATGAGTCTTGTGTATACAAGAGATGTAATGAAAATGTAGTGGTATTTATTGTACTATACATAGATGACATTTTATTGATTGGCAACAATATCAAGGTGTTATCGAACGTAAGGGTATGGTTGTCCAAACAATTTGATATGAAGGACTTGGGAGAGGTGGGACACATCCTTGGGATCAAGGTTATAAGGGATCGCAGGAAAAGGATGTTATGCTTATCCCAAGCTTCATACATAGACACGATTATGGATCATTTTAGCATGCAGAACTCCAAGAAGGGTTTTCTACCTTTCAGGCATGGAGTTCCTTTATCTAAGGAGATGTGTCCTAAAACATCTGAGGAGATAGAGGAGATGAAGGCGGTTCCTTATGCTTCGGCAGTAGGAAGCCTCATGTATGCGATGCTATGTACGAGACCAGATATCTGCTTTACCGTAGGCATGGTCAGCAGATATCAGAGTAATCCATGATAGGGACATTGGACTGCGATAAAGCATATATTGAAGTACCTGAGAAGGACTAGGGATTATATGCTAGTTTACCAGGCAGACCAATTACTCCCTATGGGTTACATGGATTTCGACTTCCAATCTGATAGGGATAACAATAAGTCTATCTCAGGTTTTGTGTTTACTTTGGGAGGTGGAGCCATTGTATGGAGGAGTGTCAAGCAAAAATGCGTGGCGGACTCCACCATGGAAGCTGAGTATGTGGCAGCCTCTGAGGCAGCCAAAGAAGTTGTGTGGCTCAGGAACTTCCTGATGGACTTGGATGTGATTCCTAGTTTGCCCAGAACTATCACAATTTATTGTGATAATAGTGGTGCAGTTGCAAACTCGAAGGAACCACGAGCCCATAAGGCTAGTAAACACAGAGCGCAAGTACCACCTGATATGAGAAATCGTAAAGAGAGGAGAAGTTGCTATAGCCAAGATTGCATCAGAGGATAACCTGGCAGATCCTTTCACTAAGGCCCTTCCGGTGAGAGCTTTTGATAGGCATGTGGAGGGAATGGGGATCATATGTATGGCAGTTTGAGGACAGTATAGTCTTTTAGTATAAGTGGGAGATTGTTGGGATGTATACTGAAAAGTCTACCTTTTGTATGAACATCTTTATTTTGAAATAAGAATCACATGATCATTGTTTGCATATTTTTATGGCTATGCATATTGTCTAATACATTACATTGTAGATAACATGGTGTGTGGTGTCACACAGGAGATCATGTTATTAGTTCCTTGTGAAGTATAAGTAAAGGCTCACAACCGAGATGACTTTGGATAAACCATTGGAATGGTTGTAGTGTGATTTGGGATTGGTTTGTCTTAACTATAGAATCACACTAGTGCACTTCGTGTGTATTGAGCAGGACCGACTTAGAGGTGATTTGATTTATTGCTGACTACATAATCGAATCAGACCTCAGATATTATATTGTACATTCTCTTAATCCCGATATAATAACGGGCACATATACTTAGTATACATCTCTTTGATTTACCAATGGGCGAGATTTATAGATTAAATCGATAGGTTCGGTAAGTTGAGAGATGATATTATTTATATGGTGTGTCGTTGATTATAGGAGGAAACTGTGTCCTATATATTAGGATGATAATGTCCCCTTGAGGAGCTCATAAGGTTCATCATGTAAACCCTGCAGGCCGACTGGGTCCGACATGATGAAAAGGTTGAGTGGTACTACTCATGAAGTTAGATGTTGATTAATTAATGGTTAGTAAATTAATTAATCGATGGACATTCAAGATCTTAAACACGGGGAGAAAATGTACAAATAATATATGGAGCCCATATTAAACTTATGGGGTTTGGTGAGGTAGATCAATGATAATCCTTTAGTGGATTGGATTATCATTAATGGATCGGACTTTATGTGGGCTTGATCCATTGGGTGACCAAGATCCAACTCCTCCTCATGGTCCCTATTGTAGCCTATTAAAACCTCATGAATCTTAGATCCAATGGATAGAAACAAAACTCTAGATCCAAAGGTAGAGATTAAATCTCTAGATCCGACGGTTGAGATTAAATCTCTAAATCCGACGGTTGAGATTAAATCCCTAGAACCAATGGTGGAGATTAAAAGGAGGCTTATCCCTAACTCTATAAAAGGAGGGCAAGGGGTGGGCGGCAACTTGAATCCAACTAGAGATAGGATTAGGGTTTGGGGCGGCAAGGCTTGGAGGCTAGGGTTTAGGGGTTGGCGGCACCAAATAAGGAAGGTATTTTCTTTCTTCTTCTTCCCTCAAGGTGTCCGACATCCAGCAGCCTTTTCTAGCCCTTTCCAGCTATTGTCCGGTGTCCAATCCTTCCCTTCTCCTTCTCCTTGGCCAGTGGAAACAAGATTTAGGGCTTTCCCTTGGTATCTTGGCCGGTTTCCATCCTAATCTCCTCTTCCTTCTTGGCTGGCGGCAAGCTCCAAACTTGGAGGTTGGTGGTTGGTTGAAAGAAGGAAAAGAGCTTTGTTTCTATTCTTCCTCTTGCTCGGAACGAGCAAGGAAGGAAGATTGGTGATCTAGGAGCTTCAACTTTTGGTAGATCGTCGCCCACACGACGTCCGAAAGGAGGAAGGTCATACATTAGAAGATCGAGAGGTATATCGATTCTCTATTCTCTTTTGTAGCATGTTTGTATTTGTTTTTCAATTATGAACATGATATATTCTGTTTGTTGTTGGAGATCGTTTGGAGGCTAGAGGGGGGGTGAATAGCATTTTTCGTTTCTATAAGAATGATTAGCGGAAGCAAATAGAAATAATATAAGTAAAAACAAAAGAACAATGCTAACAAAACCTTTACGTGGTTCGGAGATAACTCTCCTACTCCACGGCGATCCTTAAGGTGAATCAACCCAAACAATTCCACTAAGATGCTTTCCTTTACAACAAACCTCCTCTTCTTTACAAAGAATGAAACTTAAGCTTAGAGAGAGGAGGAGGGGATTTAAGATCGCTTAGAAAGCTTGAAAACTCGTGGAGGCTTTGAGGAAGAATTAGAGAATAAGAATTAACCCCAAAAACCTCCACCAGCCCTCTTTTTATAGAGAGAAGGCTGATTTTCCCGTTGAGACGATCGATCGCGATCACGATCGGTCAAGACGATTAACTGAACAGCCGGATTCATGGGATTTAGAGTCATTTTATCCAACGACATTATCATCAGTCGACTGATCCATCCATCAGTCGACTGATGTAGTGATCAGTCGAGTGATCACAGGCCGCAGTCGAGTGTGACTCCACTCTGTGCCCATTTTTAACTTGATCGATCGCTTTGTTGGCGATGATCGATCGCAACATCGATCGACCGCCATGACCAAAGTAGTCGGTCGATGGTCGTGGTTTCATCCCGACTCGGCCGAGCACGACACCGATCGATACATCATATCACCAATCGATACTCATTAAGTATGAGTAATTCATACTTAATTTTACCCCTTAGACCTAGACTCAACCTTCCAGCTCTTCCTTAAGCCTTGCACTTCCAGGAACCCTCCAAGTCCGCGACTTGTTCATCCTTTGCGCTTTGCTTCCAAGAGCTTCCTTTGGTTTTGTCATGTCTTGGGTTTCCTTTGCCAGGGCGTGCTTGGACTTTACGTCGCCAAGTCTACATGCTTGGACTTACGCTGCCAAGACTTGCCTTTGGACTTCTCTTGCCAAGATCTTACTTGGACTTTGCCTTTACCTGTCACTTAATCATGTTCCCCATTAGATCACAATTTGTTGCCTAACTTTGATGATTATCCAAACATCAAAACATATAAATGCTTAGGGCATTGTTGCACCAACATTTGTGGCTAAATAATACTTGGATCCCGAACATAAACACAAAAGTCGGCGATCCGTACATCGTCTATTCCGCGGCTACTGGTAGAATAGAGGTTGGTCGCTTGAACAACAAGTTTGTTCAAGTGACCTCTCTAAACGAATAGCACGACGATGACATGGTTGCTTGGGCAATCCCTTTTGTCTAGGATTAAATTTTTTAATCCGGGGACATCGATGGGATCGCCATGAACAAGCGACCGAGTTGAAGTGGGAAGCAAAGTTTCCCTTCACGGGTCAATGAAATCAAACCCTACAGGATGCTTACCAGGGATATCATCAAATACCGTTAGCCCGAGAAGATCAGAATAAGGTCAGTTTTATTACACCTGAGGGAACTTTATGTTATGTAGTTATGCCTTTTGGATTAAAAAATGCTGGGGCTACTTCCCAAAGGTTAATGGATAAAATCTTTGAAAAGCAATTGGGAAGGAATGTGGAGGTATATGTGGATGATATTCTGGTTAAAACTCTATATGCTGGGTAGTTAATAACTGATCCGGAGGAAACTTTTAGTACTCTATGTCAATATAAAATGAAGTTGAATCCGGAAAAGTGTGTATTTGGGGTGATGTAGGGTCGTTTTTTGGGATATGTGGTCATTGAACAGAGTATAAGGGCTAATCCTATTAAGATTGAAGTCATTCAACAAATGCAACCTCCAAGAAATTTGAAGGAGGTGCAAAGGTTATTAGGCAGGATTACTGCCCTGTCGAGGTTCATATCCCGATCGACAGATAGGAGTCTCCCTTTCTTCAAGATATTAAAGAGGGCTACACGGTTCCAGTGGGACGAGCATTGTGATAAAGTCTTTCAATCTCTGAAAGAATACTTGGTGGAGCCTCCTTTCTTAGCTAAGCCTTAACCTGGAGAAGTGTTATGGATGTATCTAGCTCTTTCAGAGGTGGTTGTAAGCTCAGTATTGATTCGAGAAGACAAGGGCCAACAACATCCAATCTATTATATTAGCTATCTGTTAAAGGGGCTGAAGTTCTTTATACCAATTTGGAGAAATTAACCTGGGGACTAGTTTTGACTGCTCGAAAGTTGCGACCTTATTTTTTATCTCATCCTTTAGTGGTACTCACTGACACTCCCCTAGGGAGAATACTTACTCATCCAAAAGCTACGGGGAAACTTATTAAATGGGCCGCTGAACTCAGTGAGTATAACATTACCTATCAGCCCCATACCTCTATTAAAGCGCAAGCATTAGCTAACTTTTTAGTGGAAATTGTACACAAGGAAGAATGTGAACCATGTATGGTATATGCAGATGGGTCTTCCAAAAAAGAGGGTTGCGGGGTAGGAGTAATTCTGATTTCACCGCAAGGAGAAGAAGTTAAGCTGGAAGTTAGATTACATTTCAGAGCCTCTAATAATGAAGTTGAATATGAGGCTTTATTGATAGCTTTGCAAGCTGCTAAAAATGTAGGGGTAGAACGGGTGATTGTACATATGGATTCTTAGTTAGTAGTACAGCAAACTACGGGGGGATTTGAGGTTAAGGATGATATGTGCCGAAAATATTGTAAATTAGTAGAAAAAACTAAAGGAGATTTTTCAGAAGTATTGATAAAGAAAATAACTTGGATAGAAAATCAGAAAGCTGATGAGTTGGATCAGTTGGCTAGTTCGTTGGGGAATTGGGGCACTCGGGATATAATTGTGCAGATTGAACTATTGTCATAGAATGAAAGATTGGGAGAGGTCATAGAAGATGACTGGAGGAAGGAGTTGGTTTCGTTCTTTATAGATAAGAGGGTGTCGAATGAGCCTGTAAAAGCTCGACAATTTAAGCAGCAAGCAACTCATTTATATATGATAAATGGAATTTTGTATAAAAGGACTTGTATCGGGCCTTTGCTGCACTGTTTGGGGAAGACGGAAGCAAGTTATGTGCTAAAAGAAGTGCATGAAAGAGCTTGTAGCAGTCACATAGGGAGTCGAGCATTAGTGCGGAAGGTATTATTAACTATATATTTTTGGCCCACTTTGATGAAGGACTCTATACAGTTGTTACGACAATATGAGAGCTATCAGAAGCATCACAATCGGCAGCATCAGCCAGTTGAATGTATGAAGGCAGTAGTAGCGGCTTGCCCTTTTGACCAATGAGGTATGTGTTAGTGAAAGCCCTAGAGCCAATCATGTGATGATTGTTGTATGGACTTTATTGTATCATATTCCTATTTATAAAGGCATGGTTATTATATTTACTTGTATTGGTGCCAAATAACTAAGTATAATAACGTTCTTGAGTAGAAGGTTCTTATCTATATCAATCGATTGGTTGAATCGATAATGAGATGATATAGAGAACACTACTCTTAATCATTCCTAGTCAAGTATTAACATTCAGGGACAATGTTAATGCATAGAGACTAGCATGTAGGTCAACTCGATGACTTGATCTCACAAGTCATGGATATGAGATATCAAGTTGACACATGGGTATGCATTGGAGAATATATATTGAATGACCCGCCATGAGAAAGTATCATGGATCGTTATATGAGTGTCATATATTTTCTCATGTGACTATAAGTATGACTATTAGTCCTTGGACCTGAAGTCACCATGGTTCCCTACATAAGGAGTTGCATACTTTGGCTTTGTCAAACATCACCCGTAAATGGGTGGACTATAAAGGCGATTACTGAGTATGTAACAAATTATGCGGAGGGATGTGAGTGATGTAGATGGGATCTATCCCTCCTATATGATGGAAGTGACATTGTTATTCTTGATAGAGTGAGACCACGAAGTGCATGGCCATGCCCAAATGAGTCAATATGAGATATTGAGCTCATTTGATTAGAGTGAGTCTACTTGGAGTTCAAGATATAGATTGTACCGAGGATGACACGGTCTGTGCCTCAATTGGTCAATCTAGATGTCAAGGATAGAGGGACATTATCACATATTGTGAGAGTCAC
Organism: Wurfbainia villosa; assembly: GCA_025175895.1. Lineage (NCBI taxonomy): Eukaryota > Viridiplantae > Streptophyta > Magnoliopsida > Zingiberales > Zingiberaceae > Wurfbainia > Wurfbainia villosa. The sequence continues at coordinate 76,900,037 of CM046001.1, read as the reverse complement.
AATTAGTAGTCACAAAGGTGATGTGGGATCTCAACATTCTTGTAACTTGGGTAGCAATGATGTGTTACTAGATACCTCTCATTGCTTATGTTCCTAAATCGGTTTAGAAGCATTGCCAATGTTACAAGAACCCATAGGGTCACACACAAAGAGCAATTAGATGGAGATTATGTTCATATGATGAACCATGAGGATTAGGTTCATGGGATGAACCAAATTGGATTAAGAGTAATCCAAATTAGACTAATTGAGTTAGACTCAATTAGATTCAAGTGTTGAATGAGTCTAATTTAGATTTGATTCATTGAGTCAATTTAAAATAATGAATAGAGATTCATTAAATCAAATTGTCTTGAATCAAGTGGTTGGATTTGATCAACTATGGGAGATAATAGGTCAAGTTTGACTTGACTTGAGAGGGAAGATGAATGGTCAATTTTGACTTGACCAATTGTCATGTCATGGTGACTTGGCATGGGGGCCGGCCAATTATGATGTTCCACATCATCATGGACACATCATGGGGTGCCACCTCATGAGGAAGACCAAGAACCATTGGCTCTTGGAGTTACATGCATGCATGTAACCCCCTAATGTGGTCGGCCACTATGATGGTGTGCATTAGTGTGTGAAGTTAAGTTGTGTAACTTCATCATCTTCTTCCTTGGTTCTTCCCTCAAGTTCTCTCCCTTCTCTTCCTCATCTTGCCATGGACTTCAAGGAGTGCTAGCACACTCAAGATTGTCTTTTCTCCACCTATTGCTTGTGTGGATACAAATAGAGGAGTGTACACTTGACACTCGATTTTCGGCAATCCATTTGGACGAGCAGGATAAGCGAAGGGTGTCGCTTCAAGGGTAAACTCTTAACATGTAGATCTAGAGTAGATCTAAAGTTTTTAAACACATACATGTAGTCTTTGGCATTTAAAGCATGATGGTCAGCACTAGGTCATTGGGCATTAGATACAAGTGATACCACTTGGCGTCACGTACGGTGCTATCGCGGCCGCCTCACTAGTCGACTTCACGCCACACAGCCTCTAGAGCCCAAGTATCATTTCGTTCTACTTTATTCGCTAGTATGGACATGTATCAGATCAGAGTATTCCTACTCTAAACATGTTATACTGTAGCAATACGTAACTGAACGAAGTACACTTCGAGAAAAACTCTCCGAAACGGTGAGTTCTCGCTCTAGGTTTTTGAGACAATGACTTAAGTCACTATAAGATCAAGATGGGACACTCCCAAAGTTCATTTTGCGAGTAGGGGCGCTGCCCCTATCCCCGAAAGGATCCTTGTCCTGCGATCGCGCCTGGAAATCGCTTAGCGGGACCGTTACGGAGATGTGACTCATAAAATTGAAAACAAAAATAGAAAAAATTATAGAAATTTTTTGTAAAATACATAATTTAGAATTATGTATAATTCTGTGATGGTCATGACCCAAGAACCCCAATATGATTAGTTAAATGTGTTGTAATTCATAATACGGCTTGCGCGCCATTTTTGTGGTTGTGCATGTTGTATAGGGTATGCAACATGCGCATCGTGTCTCTTCTTTTGAAATTCTAGTTGTAAATAGTTTTAGATTCGAATGTAACTTGAGTTTCATGTTTGTAATGTACAAAATGGAGCGGTGGAAGGTCCACTAGTAGACGGAGTTACTAGGAGGGTGCCGACGATACATGGTGATCAAAGGAGGCGCTTGGAGAAGCCGCTAACCCTAGGTTGACCATCCGATCTTCTCATTGGCTTGAGAAGATCGTAGTAGGGCATGACCTCATCACAATTAATTTATATATATATATATATATATATATATATATTTGTTTTGCTTATATTTATGTGATGCATGCCAGTAAATTTTGCTTGTATGTATATGATGCATGCTAGTATATTGCTTGTATGTATGTGATGCATGCTAGTGTAGGATAATAAAGGCCTAGATGTGTATATGATATACATTCATGATTAGATTAGATCTTAATCGAATCAACTCAAAAATGCCTACCAAGTTTTGATACTCATCACTACCTCGATCATTTGTTGTTGTTGAATCTGCCAAAGCAGAGCAACGCATATTATCTTGGTAGGGTGCGGAGGGACAATCTTGGTCCCGCCTATCACAGCTTGGGTGAGAATAAGCTCAATTAGATTGAGTAAAACTAGTTAACTCAATTGGATCGAGTAGAACTATAGGCATATTCCAACTGTTGGAAAGATAGGATAAGATCGCATTTACACTAAATCTTGGGCGATTTAGCCAAAGCTAACTCAAGGTCTTTTGTAAATGTGGGTCTTGTGTTAGTAATATATGAGAGATGTCCTAAGGCAATTGCCTTATGTATGAACCATTTATATGATAAATGAAGATTCACTATTTGAGTATACATATTTTCATGTATTTGATTGGATCTTAAACTCATTTACTGAATGTCCACGATACGATTCACAGCATGAGAGAATTTGTGATTGGATCACAACTTGTGATTATCTCTACATGTGTAATTGTGATGTATCGGAATTATCCCTAGTCGATGAATTGATGGATATGGACACCATTGATTCTGTAGAGACTAGCACGAGGTGTACTCCTTGGTGTATCCAAGCAGCTGATTCTCGCTAGATGGAGACATTGTGATGTCCGGAGTTGATCGTGGATGCTAGTTATGGTAACTAGTTCATTGGAGTGACCAGCCGTAAGACTTCATATGGTTCTCTGCATATATAGATATGTCAATGAAGTTCTTACTGTAGCTTAAGTGCGATGTTCCTTTGACTTGCGGTATTCAAGTCATCTTGATCATGGAGACTTATGCTTTGACATCTTAAGCAAGCATCTCTAAGGAGATGTGGACCCGGATGATTGGGTATAAGTCGTGATCGAAGGTGTTTGAATAGCCTATAAAGGATTCACCACTCCTTGCGAGGAGATGTATACCCATGGCCTCTCGTCGGATTGTTACTAAAGTCTTTGGCCAAAGCATTACATGTTTAGAGTAAGGTACTCTTCGATACATGTGTAGTAACTAGAATCCGTAGGACGAGGAAATGATACATGGGTTAGGTGTGACATAGTCAGCCTAGTGTTGGAGATTTGACGCCGCTAGAGGGGGGTGAATAGCGTGTGACCCGTACGAAGATGGAGATCGTTCGCGTTGCTTGTCTACAATCTTGTTAGTATGCAGCGGAATAAACAATAACAAATACAAACACAAGATACAATCACAACACGCACGATATAACGTGGTTCGGAACCGAACCGGTTCCTACTCCACGGATCGGGCTCAAATGAGCCCTAGCGATGCCAATCACACACCACTATCAAATAACTCCTTCTCGGAACAATCCGGAGGTGGAGAAACCTCGTACAATAGTGATTACAACAATAATCAAAAGCTACAAGCTAAGACAATGAAATACAAAGCAATACAAGTAAAGAAAACACTTTACAAATGCTCTTGGATGCTTGATCGCTTGGTTGCTTGATGTCAACTTGGAGACCCTGATTTGCAGCAGCAAATCGCCCCAAAATCCTCAAGAAAACCGATGCCAAAATCCTTCCCGTCGAGCTCCTTTTATCCTTGCGCGACACGGATTTCCGCCTATCGATCGCCATAAGTCACCCGATCGTGATGCCACCGCTGTCGTGAGACAACGGCTCGATCCACGCCGAAAAACTCCAGCGGATCTCTTGGCAATCGATGCCAACATTGGCGATCGGCCCGCACGATCGACGCTACGGCGTATGGAGCGCTTGCTCGACACTGACCGCCGATCGCCATCCCTTGCGCCGATCGCCGAGCCACCACGATCGATCGGCTAATGAGCCGATGAGGCGCCAGTGGCATTTTCAGCCCCAAGCCGGTCGAATCAAGTCGACTCAGCGATCGGCAATGAACCGCCATAATGCCAGTCGACTGCCAACCTCAAGAATGAGGTTTTAACCCAAGTATGGTGCCCCCATACTTGCTAGACCACCCTTAGCCTAGACCTAAGCCTTCTAGCCACCTCCATCAGCCTCACGCCTCTCGGATCCCTCCAAGTCATCCATGACTTGTTCATCCATCGCGCTAGCTTCCAGGTGCTTCCATCGGCTATGTCATGCTAACGGTGTCTACACCGCCAAGGCACATTGGACTTACGCCGCCAAGACTCCGCTTGGACTTTACGCCGCCAATATCAATCCCCTTGGACTTCCCAAATGCCAAGACTCAAGCTTGGACTTTCCCTTGCCAACCCATGTTGGACTTTCCATTTGCCAAGACCCATGCTTGGACTTCTCATGCCAAGTGCTCAAGACTTGGACTTTCCAATTTGCCAAGTGTCCCACTTGGACTTTCCATTGCCAAGTACCCATGACTTGGACATTACCTTGCCAAGACCCATGCTTGGACTTTCCCATACTTACATGGTCAACCCTGGTCAACCATCAAGTCAATTATAAACTGGGTCGATTGTATAAACAATCTCCCCAACATTACCCATGACTTGGACTTTACCTTGCCAAGACCCATGCTTGGACTTTCCCATACTTACATGGTCAACCCTGGTCAACCATCAAGTCAATTATAAACTGGGTCGATTGTATAAACAATCTCCCCAACATATTAACCGACATTAATGTCAAACATCAATGCCAAAACACTTTGTTCAAATCCCTTTGTCAAACATCAAAACATCACTTGAGTCAAACTCGAGTCCATGGTCAATCGTGACCTGGGCCGATTGCACCAACACCTAGTGGGGACTGACACTATAGACCATGTCCTGAACCAAGTGGGTATAAGATGAGTGAAGGGAATGGGGCATGATTCATTCGAGCTGCTGAAGGGTTTCAGAAATAGTTCTGGATCAACCGTTGATCTTTTCGGTTAATTGGGGATCATGATGTACTACTAGGTGCCACTCATGATCGTTCTATAATTAATGGTTAATTATAGACGGCCAACATAAACCGAGAACCTATTTGGTCACACGCACAATGAGCGTAATCCGAAGGATTTAAAACGAGCTTGAGAATGGGATTCTCAGACCGAGAGAAACTAGGTTTGGTTGGACCAAACAAGAAGCGAGCATGAAATTGTTTCAGTCGCAATGGAAGCGTGGATGGGCCATGTCTTATGAAGACATAATGGATGAACCAAAATGGTTTGGTTCTAATCCAATGGAGGAGAATAAACCAAAGGGTTTGGTTTATTTTAAACGAATGAACCAAAAGTTGGTTCGGTTCGTTTTAACTTAAAATAAACCATCATGGTTTGGTTTATTTTAACATATATTAATGGAGCGGGTTAACGGGCCTTATGGTTATGATCCAATAACCATTAATAGAATTAGTTCTCTATAAAAGAGGGCTTAAACCCTAATCCAAAACCCTAACCTAGTTTTGGCCGCCCACCCTCACCATCTAATCGGCGCCAACTCCATTGCCACCGCCCACCTCTTCCAATCGGCGTCCAGAAGGAGCCTTCCCCCTTCCCCTGAGTCACTGCGGTTGGTGCTCCGGTGATCTTCCTTGGGTTCAGTAAGAAGGTGAGCTTCCACCTTTCTTTTGGCCGGCCCTTACTCCTCCACCAAAGCTGTCCAGTTTTCTGGACAGCTTGTTTTCTTCTCGTCGGAGCATCATTTGGACGACTTTAGGAGCTCCGAGAGTGCCTTACTTACCAGAGATTCGATCTCCGATAATCCTCATAGGTGGAGGACGAAGGATTCGTCAAACGGTTGACGAATACCTCTCCGGAGAAGCGAGTTTTGAGGACTCGTTTTTGGATCCGAATTTGGATTCGGATTGTGATCCTCTCTCGATCATGTCGTCTTCAACACGAGGCTGGTAACCCGTACGAAGATGAAGCTCATGACTTAGCGAAGTCATCCCGAAGATACTCGGCGTGGATACGGATAGAGACGATTCTAGCGAGGATCGTTCCGGTTGATGTCGTTCCCGCTACACGTGATACGGAAGGTATACGTAGTTAAATTTTCTTTTATTGCAAAATTTAAATTTACGGTTATGTCTACACATGTTGTACTATGCATGCGTGTGTTGTAATAAATGTAGATTTATTATTTTTATTTCTTCCGCTGCGCACATGTTTACGAAACATGTTCGAACACACACTCGCCGCGGTGCCGGAAACCCAATATCTTGATCCTATAAACAAGAGTTGCATAGAGATGTAATTGGTAATGTGTTACCTACCGATCATACTAAGTCTTGGGCAATTTAGCCAAAGCTAACTCAAGGCATAGTATGATGTGGATCTTGTCCCACAAGAATTATAGCTAGTTTGTATGAATCTAGTAATGTGGTTTGACCACACCCATAACTCGATTCTATAAAAGTCCTATAATTCAGTGGGAGCATCATTTGATTAAAGGCCTAATTAAATAATAAATGGAATATAATATTAATTTTCTGCATTGTGTATGTTGTAGATTACCATGTCGACAAACACGAACACTCTCTCCCTGCGTTCTGTCCTTGAGAAGGACAAGCTCAATGGAGCTAATTTCCTGGACTGGTATAGGAACCTGAGAATCGTTCTCACCCAATAAAGGAAACTGTACGTCCTGGAGTAGCCCATTCCGGAGGCACCTCTTGCCACTGCCTCGCGAACTGACAAAGATGCTTACAAGAAGCATCAAGATGATGCATTAGATGTGTCATGTCTCATGCTCGCGGCCATGAACTCTGAGCTTCAGAAGCAACACGAGTTCATGAATGCTTATGATATGGTTGAACATCTTCGTCAATTATATCAAGGACATGCAAGGCACGAGAGATATGAGATCTCCAAGGCATTGTTTCAGTCCAAGATGCAAGATGGGACTCCAGTAGGTCCATATGTACTCAAGATGATTGGGTACATAGAAAACCTACAGAGGTTGGGATTCCCACTTGGCCAAGAGCTGGCCACTGACTTGATCTTGCAATCTTTCCCACAAAGCTACAATCAATTTGTCATGAATTACAACATGAATGAAATTAATAAACCACTGCCTGAGATGCTCAGCATGTTGAGAACTACTGAGCTCAACCTTAAGAAGGGAAAATCTGACTCCATTTTGATGGTGCAAAAGAAGAAAGGCAAGGGCAAGCCTAAAGGTAAGGGAAAGTCCCAAGCCAAGGGCAAAGGCAAGAAACTGAAACAGAAAGGAGGGATGGCCAAAGAAGGGACTTGCTTCCACTACAAGGAAGCTAGACACTGGAAGCGTAACTACAAAGCATACCTGAAAGATCTTAAGAAGAAAAGAAGTGAGACTTCTACTTCAGGTATAAATGTTATAGAAGTCAATCTATCTATTTCTTCATCATGAGTATTAGATACCGGATGTGCATCTCACATTTATACTAATGTGCAGGCGCTGCGAAATAGCAAGGCATTGACGAAGGGCGAGGTGGACCTACGAGTAGGCAATGGAGCAAGGGTTGCTGTTGTTGCTGTAGGAACTTATGATCTATCTTTGTCCTCTGGGCTTGTACTAGAACTAGATGAATGTTGTTATATGCCTGCTTTGACAAAGAACATAATTTTGGTTTCTTGTTTGGACAAGAAAGGCTTTTCATTTATAATAAAGAACAAATATTTTTCAGTTTATTTAAATGGTATGTTCTATTGTAGTGCACCTCTAATGAATGGACTCTACATTCTAGACTTAGAGAGCCCCATCTATAACATAAGTACCAAAAGGTTCAAGTCAAATGAGTTAAACCAAACCTATCTCTAGCATTGTCGCTTAGGTCACATAAATGAGAGTCGCTTATCCCAGCTCCATAAGGATGGGTTGCTAGACTCATTTGATTTTGAATCATATGAGACATGCGAGTCTTGCCTTCTAGGCAAGATGACCAAGACTCCCTTTAGTGGACACAGCGAAAGAGCAATAGACTTGTTAGGACTTATACATAGTGATGTATGTGGCCCTTTCAATGTTGCTGCTAGAGGTGGTTACAAGTACTTCATTACATTTACTGATGACTTCAGTAGATATGGTTATGTGTATCTGATGACACATAAATCTGAATCCTTTGAAAGTTCAAAGAATTCAAGAATGAAGTACAAAACCAACTTGGCAAGAGTATTAAGATACTTCGATCAGATTGAGGTGGTGAATACCTTAGCCATGAGTTTCGTGACTATCTAGCTGAGTGTGGGATTCTATCCCAACTCACTCCTCTTGGAACACTACAGTGGAATGGTGTATCCGAAAGGAGGAATCATACCCTATTAGATATGGTACGATCTATGATGAGTCACACATATCTTCCTATATCCTTTTGGGGATATGCTCTAGACACAACAGCCTTCACACTTAACCGTGTACCATCCAAGGTTGTGATAAAGACACCATATACGATATGGATAGGGAGAAATCCCAAGATGTCTTTCATGAGGATTTGGGGTTGTGAGGCTTATGTTCGACGTCAAGTCTCAAACAAACTGGGATCCAAATCCGATAAGTGCTATTTTGTTGGATATCCCAAGGAGACGAAGGGATATTACTTCTACATTCCCAGTCAACACAAAGTGTTTGTGGCAAAGACTGGGGTATTTCTAGAAAAGGATTTTATTTCTAGAAAAACTAGTGGGAGTACGTTCGATCTTGAAGAAATTCAAGATAAGGACCATAGCACTGAGGCCTTGATGGAGGTTGAATAGGAACCACAAAGTGTTGTGGGTGATGAGATTGTTGCATAAAGAGTTGTGGAACAACCACCTATTCAGGTAGACCTACATTTTCGTAAGTCTGATAGGGTACGTCGTCAGCCTGAGAGATACTCATTTCTCTTGTCTGACCATGATGACGTTATGCTTATTGAGAATGATCCTACCTCCTATCAGGAAGCTGTGATGATCTCAGATTCTGAGAAATGGCTAGAGGCCATGAGATCCGAGATGGAATCCATGTACACCAACCAAGTATGGACTTTGATTGATCCACCTAAAGGCGTCAAACTCATTGGGTGTAAGTGGGTCTTTAAGAGAAAGACTGACATGGATGGACTTACGCATACCTATAAGGTCCGATTGGTGGCTAAAGGTTTCAAGCAAATTCATGGTATTGACTATGATGAAATCTTTTCTCCAGTGGCGATGTTTAAGTCCATTCGGATCATGCTTGCTATTGTAGCATACCACGATTATGAGATCTGGCAGATGGTTATCAAAACCGTGTTTCTGAATGAAAACTTGCTCGAAGATGTGTACATGACACAGCCTGAGGGTTTTGTAGATCCATAGCATACTGGGAAAGTATACAAGCTGCAAAGGTCCATTTATGGGCGGAAGCAAGCTTCTCGGAGATGGAATCTTCGATTCGATGATGCGATCAAATAGTTTAGTTTCATCAAGAATGAAGATGAATCCTGTGTTTATAAGAGGGTTAATGGAAACACAGTTATCTTCCTTATATTGTATGTGGATGACATACTACTCATTGGGAATGACATCCCTTCGCTACAGTCTGTGAAGACTTGGCTGGGGACTTGCTTCTCAATGAAAGACTTAGGTGAAGCAGCATGTATTCTAGGCATAAAGATCTATAAAGATAGATCTAAGAGATTGCTTGGCCTAAGTCAGAGTACATATATTGACACGGTATTACTACGATTTGCCATGCAGAATTCCAAGAAGGGACTTCTGCCGATGTCACATGGTGTGAGTCTTTCGAAGACTCAAAGTCCCTCTTCTAGAGAGGAGAGAGAACGCGTGGATAAGATCCCTTATGCATCTACTATAGGATCTATCATGTACGCCATACTGTGTACTCGTTCTAATGTCTCGTATGCTTTGAGCATGACGAGTAGATACCAGTCAGATCCAGTGAGCATCACTGGATAGCAGTCAAGAATATTCTTAAGTACTTGAGAAGGACTAAAGAATATTTCTTGATATTTGGAGGCGATGAGGAGCTAGCTGTAAAGGGTTACAGCGATGCCAGCTTCCAAACTGACCAGGATGATTATAGATCGCAGTCAGGGTTCGTATTTTGCTTGAATGGTGGCGTTGTGAGCTGGAAGAGTTCGAAGCAGGACACAGTTGCTAATTCTACAATAAAGGCCGAGTATATCGTTGCATCAAAGGCAACAAAGGAGGCAGTTTGGATCCGCAAGTTCATTACTGAGCTTGGGGTGGTTCCTAGCATATCATATCCTATAGAGCTCTATTGTGACAACAATGGAGCGATTGCGCAGGCTAAGGAACCTCGCTCACACCAGCGGACCAAATATATACTACGGTTCTTCCATCTCATTCGAGAGATTATCGATAGAGGAGATGTGAAGATTTGCAGAGTACCCACAGAGGCTAACATCACAGATTCCTTGACCAAGGCTTTGGCACAGAAAAAGCATGATGGTCACACTAGGTCATTGGGTATTAGATACTACGGTGATTGACACTAGTGCTAGTGGGAGATTGTTAGTGAAAGCCCTAGAGCCAATCATGTGATGATTGTTGTATGGACTTTATTGTATCATATTCCTATTTATAAAGGCATGGTTATTATATTTACTTGTATTGGTGCCAAATAATTAAGTATAATAACATCCTTGAGTAGAAGGTTCTTATCTATATCAATTGATTGGTTGAATCGATAATGAGATGATATAGAGAATACTACTCTTAATCATTCCTAGTCAAGTATTAACATTCAGGAACAATGTTAATGTGTAGAGACTAGCATGTAGGTCAACTCGATGACTTGATCTCACAAGTCATGGATATGAGATATCAAGTTGACACATGGGAATGCATTGGAGAATGTATATTGAATGGCCCGCCATGAGAAAGTATCATGGATCGTTATATGAGTGTCATATACTTTCTCATGTGACTATTAGTACGACTATTAGTCCTTGGACCTGAAGTCACCATGGTTCCCTACATAAGGAGTTGCATACTTTGGCTTTGTCAAACGTCACCCATAAATGGGTGGACTATAAAGGCGATTACTGAGTATGTAACAAATTATGCAGAGGGATGTGAGTGATGTAGATGGGATCTATCCCTCCTATATGATGGAAGTGACATTGTTATTCTTGATAGAGTGAGACCACGAAGTGCATGGCCATGCCCAAATGAGTCAATATGAGATATTGAGCTCATTTGATTAGAGTGAGTCTACTTGGAGTTCAAGATATAGATTGTACCGAGGATGACACGGTCTGTGCCTCAATTGGTCAATCTAGATATCAAGGATAGAGGGACATTATCACATATTGTGAGAGTCACAATTAGTAGTCACAAAGGTGATGTAGGATCTCAACATTCTTGTAACTTGGGTAGCAATGATGTGTTACTAGATACCTCTCATTGCTTATGTTCCTAAATCGGTTTAGAAGCATTGCCAACGTTACAAGAACCCATAGGGTCACACACAAAGAGCAATTAGATGGAGATTATGTTCATATGATGAACCATGAGGATTAGGTTCATGGGATGAACCAAATTGGATTAAGAGTAATCCAAATTAGACTAATTGAGTTAGACTCAATTAGATTCAAGTGTTGAATGAGTCTAATTTAGATTTGATTCATTGAGTCAATTTAAAATAATGAATAGAGATTCATTAAATCAAATTGTCTTGAATCAAGTGGTTGGATTTGATCAACTATGGGAGATAATAGGTCAAGTTTGACTTGACTTGAGAGGGAAGATGAATGGTCAATTTTGACTTGACCAATTGTCATGTCATGGTGACTTGGCATGGGGGCCGGCCAATTATGATGTTCCACATCATCATGGACACATCATGGGGTGCCACCTCATGAGGAAGACCAAGAACCATTGGCTCTTGGAGTTACATGCATGCATGTAACCCCCTAATGTGGTCGGCCACTATGATGGTGTGCATTAGTGTGTGAAGTTAAGTTGTGTAACTTCATCATCTTCTTCCTTGGTTCTTCCCTCAAGTTCTCTCCCTTCTCTTCCTCATCTTGCCATGGACTTCAAGGAGTGCTAGCACACTCAAGATTGTCTTTTCTCCATCTATTGCTTGTGTGGATACCAATAGAGGAGTGTACACTTGACACTCTCGAGTTCCGACAATCTGTTTGGACGAGCGGGATAAGCGAAGGGCGTCGCTTCAAGGGTAAACTCTTAACATATAGATCTAGAGTAGATCTAAAGTTTTTAAACACATACATGTAGTTTTATTTACCTTCGCACGGATCCGTGGCCAACTTCCGAGGTTTTCGCAATGCAAAAAATAGTTTTTGCGGCTCGGATAGTCCAACAGTATGGATATAGTAAGACCTTTCTCGATCGAGACGGGGCAAAAGAAATTCTTGTTGGTAGCTATAGATTATTTATCTAAGTGGGTGGAAGCTAAACCGTTATCTCATATCATCGAGCAGACATTATTAAAATTTTTATGGAGGAATATTGTATGTCACTTTTGTATCCCTCAAAGACTGATATCTGATAATAGGCAGCAATTTTAGGGTAAAAGGTTAGCAAAATGGTGCCAAGACTTTAAAATTGAACAAGTATTCACATCTGTGGCTTATCCCCAGAGTAACAGGCAAGTTAAGGTAACTAATAGAGAATTGGTGTATGGGTTAAAAACTAAATTGGAGCATGTAGGAGGTAGTTGGGTGGAGGAGTTACCTAGAATTTTATGGTCTTTTTGAACTACTTCTAGGAGAGGCACAGGGGCCACTCCCTTTAGTATGGTGTATGGTTCAAAGGTTGTGCTACCTATAAAGGTTGGAATAGAATCTGCACGGGTGCTAAGTTATTTCCCATATGACAAAAGCACGGTTTGAAGTATGGAATTGGACTTGATTCAAGAAAAGAGGGATATGGACGCATATAACGCTGAAAGATATAGGGCATAGGTAATTAACTCCTATAATAAAAAGGTAGTGCCTTGTTCTTTTCAGGTAGGAGACTTGGTGTTAAAGAAGGTGCTACCTGAAGGAGCTAAGGGCAAGCTGGGACCTAAATGGGAAGGACCCTTTCAAGTGGAAACCCAAGCGGGAGTGGGGGCTTAATATTTAAAGGATGCCCAAGGAAGATTATTATCAAGACCTTGGAATGTATATCATTTACGACCCTATTTTAGTGGATAAGATGCTGTGAAACTTATGTTTGTTTTTCTTTCTTAGAGAGAAAGGATGTGTTGTTGTCATTTAGATGTTGTAAGAATGTATTGGCAAATTTTGGCAGTAACTTTAGGAAAAGCATGACTATTTGTTTTTAAAGAAAGCGATTTTGAATTATTTGAAAAGCAAGAGTATCATTGAAACTTTTGAAAGGATATGCTTATATTGGAAATTTTTTCTATTATGCAATGCATTACATTTAGTATATAAAAAGGAAAATACATGGTTCTTCATAAAAAAGAAAAATCACTGGAACATCTTTTTGTAAAAAACTAAGGTGAGGAAAAGCCCACAGAGGAATCTCCCCTGATTACTACATGAACATCTTCGAGAGCTAGTATGGGATTTGATGGAGCTCGCTGTTGTAGTGTTGGAGGACACCATAAGCGGTTGCCAAAGGAAGGGAATGGGGAACGAAAGGGCCCTGTGAAAAGTTGGGGGTGATATGAGGAAGTTGCTGTGGAATGAGTATGTGATTCAAGGGAAGAATTAGTGTTAGAGCTTATAACAATAGGATGGGAAGGAGAATCCATGGGGGGAAGAAAGGGTAAAGATAAAAGAGGAAAAGATGGAGGAAGATTGGGGTTTAGTTTTTATAGGAAAAAGCTAAGGGAAGAAGATGATGAGATAAGTGAAGGTTCCCAGGAGTTGTAAATGGTATTGAGTGGGTTAAAAATTTAAGGGGTTATCAATTTGAATAGTAGCATCTTGGAAATATAAATCTTGGAGTTGGCGAGAAAAGAAGGGTTGTTTGTGAAATTATGCGTGTGATAGAGTGATGGTCTGCTTCCAAGGCAGTAAGGGTGGTAAAGTAGAAGGGTTGTTTGCGGAATTATGCATGTGATAGAGCGATGGCCTACTTCCAGGGCAGTAAGGGCGGTAAAGGAGAAGGATTGTTTGTGGAATTATACGTGTGATAGAGCGATGGCATGCTTCCAGGGCAGTAAGGGTGATAAAGGAGAAGGGTTGTTTGCGGAATTATGCGTATGATAGAGCGATGGCTTGCTTCCAGGGCACTAAGGACGGTAAAGGAGAAGGGTTGTTTGTGGAATTATGCGTGTGATAGAGCGATGGCTTGCTTCTAGGGCAGTAAGGGCGGTAAAGGAGAAGGGATTGTTTGCGGAATTATGCGTATGATAGAGCGATGGCTTGCTTCCAGAGCAGTAAGGGTGGTAAGGATGATTAAAAGGAAGGGTTTTTTGGGAATAAAAGTTTGTTTGAATGGTGATTTATTTCTTGAGCTGTTATGGCTTAGAGTAAGCTTCATTTCTAATTAGGGTGTTACTTTATTAAAGGAATAGGGCATAGAGTGTGATTAGTTAAACGGTGAGTGCCTTATGTTTTTACTTAAAGAACATTTGAGGAAGATTTATTAACAAGGTGATAGGATGTGAATCAGTAGCGTCCTTGAGTCGATCATGTAAAGCATTGCAGAATATATGATGTGCGCACAGAAAAAACAAAGTAATAAAGGCAAGATAAATGTTGTTATGATAAGTGCAAGTTACATTTTCCCATCAGGAGGAAATGAAAAAGATGTTGGATCGAGAAGCGTCGCTAGAGGGGGAGGGGGTGAATAGCGATTGTAAATCTTTTCGTTCGTTTTGTTCGAGTAGACAATTAAACGAGTAAGCACAGCGGAAAATAAAGAGACACGTTTATTTTACATGGTTCACAACCTAGCGGTTGCTACTCCAAGGCCCTATCGGTCCTAGACCGCGTACGGAGGGCAAAGAACTATAATGTCTCCTCCTCGTTGGAGGTAGGAGACAACGATCACAAAACTGGAAGTACGAGGATGAGGCAACAAGCCTAACTCACCTCGTTACAATTAAAACAAAGAATACAATAAAAACAATTACTTGCTACTGCTGCCGACGAAGGAGATTTGAACTTGTCGTCGCGTCGGCGTTTTGGCAGCGTTGGAGCGTTGGCGTTGTAGGAGCACTTGAGAATAAACTTGATGATGTTTGGAGTTGGAATCCTCCCCTCCTTTTATAGATTTTGGCCTCTGAATTTGTCTCCTCATATTTCGGAACAGATCACGAAGTTGTATAAATTTTATCGCGAAGTGGCCGCGTCAAACCTTATCCATTTTGACCTAGTGCAAGGGTTGATTCGTCGCCATCAGTCGACTGATTCCTCCCATCAGTCGACTGATGAGCATCAGTCGACTGCCCCATGTCCAGTAGTCGACTGTCAGCCTGGCCACTTCCCTGCAGTGAGAGGTTAGCTCGAAAAATGATAAATACGACGGTTTCTAACCGTCCGATCTTGACCTAGACCTTCCACAAGAAGACTTAGTCGGATCGCCGCCTACGGTCATCCCCGTACAGAGGACACGACCTTACCATCTCTCACTCACACGAGCTTACCTCAATTCTTACTGTGTCGCTTTCGCTTCCGGCCTTCCACTCGATTCCTTCGGCTCCCTCCGAAGTCACTCGAGTGTTGCCCAACCACTGTGGCTTTCTCCGGGTGTCGCTAGCCTTCAGATCTAGCTTTAGTATTTTTCTGCACACTCAATTTAGATCGTGAGATAATGATGTAAACTTAACTTTGTGTCTTTACCATAATCAAAACACAGGTTCGATTATCTGGTGCCCCTGCACCAACAAAAGATAGTAGTTTAGGGGGAGTACGGTCAATGGTACTGGCCATGTCTAAAAAGCTAAGGGAGTGCCCAGGAGGAGAGTAACTAGCTGCTTTAAATTGGTCAATGCAGTCTTGAAAGCCCCAGTGAAGAAAGGTAAAACCTCTATCCAGGAGCATATCATTGATGGCAGCAGAAGTCCAAGAGTTTTCATGGGAAGTGTTGGTTCCTTCTAAGACTAGTCGGGACCTCAGGAGATCTAGGGTATTTTGTAGGTAGCTAGTATGGAATTGGAGAGCTAATAATTCAGTATGGTCATCTTGTGCTTTTATAAGAGAAGCTTGTAATTCTCTTTCGAGTCATTGGTCGGTTTGTTGAAGTATTGATTCTCTAGCTTGATACCCCTGTAGTTCTTTCTTAAGAGTGTTGGTATACTAAATCCATTGATTGTTCAGGTGATGGATGTTGATGATGCCCTAAAAGAAAAAAAGAGGGAGGTATTAGTATTAGGAAAAAGGAAAAACGAGAAAGTAATATTCTAACCTCGTTAATACTAGATAGTAGGGAGTCCGGGGGATCAGGTACTGAGGGTAACAAGAGAGGTGTTGGTGGAATCTGGCGGATAGGATGGGGTTAAAGAGTAAGTGTTAGTAGAGGAGGATGAGGGGGAGTAGGATGGTTACGGGATGATAAAGGGGTAGCATCGGCAGCCTGTAGTAGGAGTGACTCTGGAAAAAAGAAATTAAGTTGAAATTTATATGTTTTGTAACATTATATAGAGACGTAATAAGCAAAGAAAAGAAGAGATATCTTACCAAGTGTGCCAGTCAACTGTAAGGGATAATTGTTCCTGACGAGCGATATTGCGGGTTTGGTTAATAGTTGGCTTAGGTCAAACCGTTGTTTTGAAAGTAGTAAAGTCATCATTTGGTATTCTTTATTATCTCGATAAGAGCCTAAGGAGGGTCGAGGAGGAATGGTAGTTATCCATGTGGAGGGGAAAGGAAAAAGAGAGGGGGAATTCACAAAGAAATAGTGTTCTTTCCTGCCTTTGTGGGAAGAAGGGACGCCTGTGAGAAATTGAAAGTCTGAGCGGGCTTGAAAGTAGAATATGCCTATTTAGGATTATTTTATTTGGAAAAAGCAATGGAAAAGGAATGGTGAGGGGGTAATGGATAAGAAAGAAGTGATAAGGTAAAATCCTAGCATAAATCGGAAGGAGTTTGGGCTTTGTTGGTTTAAAGGAATGGAAAAATATTCTGATATTTCAAGAAGAAAGGGATGAATAGGGAAGAACTGGTCAGCTTCTATTTGCTCCAAGAAGAAAGCTTTAGTGCGTCTGGGAGGATGATGGGGGTGTTCGGTTGAGTTGGCTACAATAATATGATAGCCGGAGGGTAGTTGTATTCGAGAGGACAGGGATCGACAGTGTTCCCCTATCATTCTGGATCATATGGAAGCAAACCAGGGTTGAAGATGGAGGTGATAGGCTGCATTTTTTTGGAAAGTAAAGGACAGTGAAGTTAGAGGGGTTTCTTGGTAGCATTATAATAGGAAGGGGTTTATGTATTTATAGATAAGGGAAAGGCCTAGATAGGAGAGAAATAACAATTTTTCCCGCTGGATGTGGTAAAGTGGTGATATGAGGATTAAGGGGCATAGGTTTGTTAGGGTGGAAATGACGAGTAAGTGAAGAATGCTGTTTTTAATAAGGGTAAGATGGGGGTATAGTAATTCCATTATAAGATAATTGGGAGGGACGATTTTGTGAATAATGAATGATGCTTTGTGGTAAGGAATTTCTGGGTGAAAAGGTGTTGATGGGTGTTGCTGTTCAGATAAATAAACGAGTATAATGAAAGGGTTCCTTTTTATACACAGGTTGCCAGTATAATTAATACGGAGTGTATTTTTTACAAAAGGGATTAAGGGACTTGTGTAAGGCAATGCAAAATAGTACGGATATAAGCATATTTCAAAGGAAAAGACATTCATTATCAAGGATGTTCAGAGTATACAAAATTGGTTCAGAAACTGAAATGTATTTCTTTGAAATATTACAGAAATAGGTTATTGGTCTGAGTCGGTATCAGAGTCAGTCAATAAGGCTTCTGGAGGAATACTATTGTATGTTTCTTCTAGGTCGATTTCATGGTAAGGTGCACCAGGTATAAAGTACTTCTTTTCATTGGCTTAGTGTAGGGCACTCTCGAATCCTCTTTGGAAATATTTGCTTAGTTGCTTGGAGAATCTTTTTAGGAGTCTGGTCTGCTCTGTTGCCCATCTTTCACCTTTTGTCTCTTTTAATTCAGATAGCTCTTGGTGTAGGTGGTTGGCTTTGATGATTTGGTCGTGGACAGTAGTGGCTAGCATGTTGAAGTGTTGCTTTAGAATGTTGAATTTAAACTGGAATTCATCCAAGTTAGCATAAATGGTTGCTTTCAGAGCCAGGTGGGTGTCTATAACATCTTCTAAAGGTTGAAACAATTCGCCAGAATGAAGGTGCTAGTTGATCTCCTTCTGTTTAAATTTATGAAGCTCAAATTGTTGGAGGGGTATAGTGTGCTCTGATTTTTTAAGCTGCTCTTGTAGTCACCCTATGTGAGCATCCTTTAAGTATAGGTCTTTTTCATTTGCTAGCATTCAGTCTCGGTCAGTAGAGAGAGATGCAACTTGGAGTTGCAGCCAATTTATTTGTTGTTGAAGCTCATTTTCTCTAGTTGTTCGATCAAGGGAGGTTGGAATGTCAGTCTGTATACCCATGTTTTGTGTGATTTCTGCAGAGCCAACTTGTTGAAGGCCTGAGGGAGATATGGAGGGCATTGGGGGGGAGGGGGGACCACGAGTGGTAGTGGCTCTGTGGAAAAGGTGGAGGGTTGACTAAACTGATTCTGGTGGTCATTATACCATTGCTCAAAAGATTTAAGTCTCAAGGTACTCTAAAAATTGAAAATGAATATGTAATACAAACTATTAGTGTATGAAATTAAATCATTAATTAAGAAACTTACTTTCTGAAAGCTCTCTTTTAGTTCTTGAATAAAAGAGGGGATATTAGGAGAAAGGGGGTGGTGAGTGTGTTGTTGTAAAGGTGAATCTGATATGGGGGGGATGTTATCAGAGGGAGAGTTAGGAGGAGTTGAAGAAGGAGGATGGGAAAGAGGCATAATAGGAAGGGTGGAAAGTAGATGGCTGGGATAGGAATCTGATACAGCTTGTATTAGTAAGTCTAAGGGGGTGGAGATTGTAGGTTCAGAGGTGGGATGGCTAGTAGAAAGGGGGGTTTTGGTCGTCTGGTGGGGAATAATAAAGATATTAGGGGACGGTCATCTGTTGAGGAGGAAGAGGGCGAAGAGGAAAGGTTAATAGGTTCGATAGGGGTGTCAGAAGGAGGATTGAGTGTAGGTGAGTCAGAGGGAAGATGATTCAATGGAGGAATAGTGGAAATATGATCAAAAGAAAATGCAGAGAAGATGAAGGAAAAGAGGTTGGGGATTGGTTCTATTTGAGGAGGAAGGGAGATATTAGTGAACATATGGGGGGTTGATCTGGTTTATCAGAAGTAATGATGGGGACTTGTGTTAATATGGGAAGGACCTATGGCAAAGAAATATATGTAATACTGTTAAGAATTGTAAACATATTAGTTGTAAGTGGTAAAGGTTGAGTAAAGGTTACTTACTAAGGTAAGTGGTTCGGGGGCGGAGGATGATGTAGTATCTGATCTTTTTCTCTTCCTCTATTTGTTGGCTAAGGTCCTGGCAATGGTTGTGTCCATCATGTCTTCTGCAAGAATAAAAGGTGATTAGGAATTATGAATCCAATAAGAGTGCAGAATCTGATAATAATATTTCAATTTATGACACGAAGTAAAAATGCTAAGACAGGGGTTGTGTAGGGTCGTTAATTAAGGATTTTGATACGTGGTGCTAGAGGAATATGATGAGACAAATGGTATGTTGTTGGTTTACAGGTTAAGGAGTAGACTAACAGTATTTTTTATAAAGGCAATTACTATATAAAAAGAAAGGGGGAAGGAAAGCTTACCGATGGGATGAGCATTCAGTGAGAGAATGGGGGATAGCCCATAATAAGATAATATGGGCTCTTTTATGAGTTATGCGATGTTGAAATACTTGTTCTTCAATTTGGCTTCAATAGAGGGGAAATCGATGGTGGTTTTAATGATTTTTAGGTCAGGAAGATCCGGAAGGGCAATTTTCCAGTGAGAAAAAAAGGGGAGAGGGGGATCTACAGCAATGAAGAAGTAGAGCTCTTTCCAGTCTTTATTGGAGGAGGGTATGTCAGTTAGGAATTAGTAACCTTGACGGGCCATGAAATAGAAAACACTGTGGTTGGCCATTTTCAGTTGGTAGAGACAGTGGAATATGTGGGGTACTTGTGGAATGTTGAGGTGATGGAAGACGATAATGGTGCCTACTAGGATGCGAAGGGAGTTAGGTGTTAATTGGTTGACCAGAATGCCATAAAAGAAGAGAATTGATGCGCACAGATGCGACCTCGAATCTTGCAACGGATATCGTCGAGGACTCAAAGCGCGCACTCAACGCCCGCAAGTGCACGGATGTCGTCAAGTAATAAAGATTATCGATCCCACAGGGACTGGAATTCGAATACTAATATACTTAGTGGTTGTAATTGTTCGGACGTGATCCCTAAGAGGTTACGGTTGGTGAGGGATATCGGTGGACTCTACTCTGTACGGTGTCACACGGAGGAGGAAAGGAGTGTGCCGAGGTCTTCAAAGGTAATTCTAGGACTTCGGTTTCACTCGCATATCACAGAACAATGTTGTCAATTGGTGTTGTCTAGACGTTTACCTACGGTTTTATGGAAGGGACATCATACACTCTCCCGCATAGCCGCCGCATTCACTGAGAGCTATTTCCGCCCACAAGGACGAGATAAATGGTACGAGGATGCCAAATCAATCCCTATGGTGGACCGTTTCCGATTCCACCGCACCCTTTTCCCCGCTGTTGCAGGAGATCAGGTTTACCCCTAGGTTCCTTAATCAAATCTCCTAAATTTTAGATTGCGAGGGTTGTAACCACCTCGTATCGCCTAAGCACAGTGGAAAGAAAGCCAAACACACATAGATATAATAAAGAGCAACTACCAATTGTCAAATCAAACTCTTGGCCAGAATTAAACATGAACCAACATTGTTTATGTACACAAGCTACTCTCTAATACTATAATCGAAAGTACTACTCCATAAATACGAAGGAAGAATCGCAAAGCATGTTTAAGTTTGAATACAATAGGAATAAAGCGCAAAAATAGAGATATAGAATGCTTTCGTGATCTTCTCTCCGGCATTGTATTGCAAGGTGTGGACCTCCAGCGGCATTCCTCCTCCCCGTTGCGAGTTACTGAAGCTTTTTAGGGCTTCGGCATGCCGTCCTAGCCGTCGTACCCCCCTAGGGTTTGGGCGGAGCCATCCTTATATAGACATCACCTCGGACCACTGCAAAATCCGGAAAAAGCCCTAGTCACGCAAATCCATCAGGTCGCCACACGGTTGTGTGTTTCCACACGGCCGTGTGTTTCCACACGGCTGTGGGGTGCTGATATTCGCCCATTGGACATGGTCGTGTGAATGCACATGCCCTGGCCTTGTTCCACTCTGCGTCTAGCTGCGAAAGTCCTTCTTTTGCTCCAAAAATGCATCTTTTTCACCCAAAAGCTAACCTGCACACAAAAGTACAACGAGCAGACCTCCGAACCAGAAAATAGGCAATGTGTGCAAGAATAGAGTAACATATGCATGAAACTAACACAAAAAGTAACAAGATGTGAGCGAAAACTACTCCTAAAATCCTATATGTTTTGCTCACATCACTTTCCCTAGACTTAAATCTTTGTTTGTCCTCAAGCAAAACTCAGTGCCATAAAATTTTAAAAAGATATTGTTCCATAATTAGCATTCTAACTAAATTTATCAGGTGGTATTTGCAATTAAAGAAAAACAGATATGTTCTAAAAATTCACTAAGTTAGCTCCTCGTGCTCGTGCTAGGTGAACCATTCTTAAGGGATGCCCGTTCCATGGTGAGTTAAATCATCACCCCATAGCTTCCCTAAGGTTTCCGGCTCTTAGACACTTACCTGCCCAAAGCGAGGGTCGTTCCCTAGATCTAGCATAAAGTCTCAAAGGCATGCTCGGTATTGAGAGAAATTGGTAGGTGTTTCCCCAGTAACCTAACTCGGTCTCAAAGGGGCACCTAGCCATTTCCACCCACGACAACTGTTTTTTTATCCCTCATAATCTTTTTTTTTCTTCTCTCTCTTTTTTTCTCATTTCTTTTTCTCTCTTTTTTTTTCTCTTTTATTTTTTTTGGCTCACAGGGATTTTGATTTTTCTGAATGGGCTTACACAATCCAAGCATCTCCAGTAACTAAAATGCTAAACCTAGAGTCACCTATGGATTTCAAAGCACTAGACTACTAAAGTGAATCATAACTAGGTATGTACTAGATTCTCCATTTTCAGAATGTTCAACATGTGTAAGTGCAAAAATAAAGCTAACCAGTGTAAGTCTAGAACATTCAATAGAGTGAATAAAATAAAATACCACAAGATAAATGGAGTTAAGCTACCTATGGGAACAACTCATGCAAGCAACTTTCAAAAATACTACTAAGGTAGCTTTACAGACACCAAATATTAAGTACTGAAAGAAACTCAACAACTCATGCATGCATGAACAAATGAATGAAAATACCAGAAAAGAAACTACTGCTAGGAAACAAAACAAAATAAACCTTGGGGCCTCCCACCCCCCCAGACTTAAATGAAAATATACCTCTAATATGGTGGACGAGGTGGAAAGTCTGGGAGCCTGGGCATCTCTGGATCTTGGGAGAACCTGCTGTTGAGCCGCTGATGCCACATATACATGTGGTCGATCTGGGGAGCTGATGGATGCAGCAGCTGCTCGGTGCTCCTCCTCCCTAGCCTATTGCGCCTGCTGGGCATGCATGTGTTGCCGCATCTCCCTGCGGTAGGCTGTCTCATCCTGGCGACGAACAGCCTCCTCCTGGAAGTATATGCGGGCCTCGTCGTAGAACTCCTCAGCCCGCTGGAAATGCTCTCGAAATCCCTAGAACTCCGCCTGCTGGTAGGCGCTCTGCTCCTCTCATCGTTGCCTCTGCATCTGCTGCTCAGTGTAAATGTCATCGAGGCGTGATCGGAACTCTGAGAAATCGTAGGCCGACGGACCTACATCCTGCTCAAAAGTAGAAAAAGGTGGTGGTGAAGGTGTAGGCTCATGTCGGCGTGGACTAGGTGGGCTCCTATGCATGTGTGGACAGGAGGGAGAGTGATATAAAGGTGGAGAGATGGGCACTGATGTGGATGGTCCCTCATGTGGAGGGGACTCCACTACCAGGTCCAAGCGCCAGTTGGCGCGGATAGCGATGGTGGTACGATCTGGGTCGGGGAGCCTAAGAGCCATCAGATTCTTCCTTACAAAGCATAAGGAGTCTCCTTCTCTCACAACCATCTTCATGGCCATGCATACTCCTAGGTCGATCCTAGGGCTCCCCCCTATACTTTCTAATGTTGTGTAATCGTACCCCATCCTATAACAAATGTGGGTAAGTAGGCCTCCCACATTGATCTCTCCACGTGCTGCTTTGCCCATCTTCACTAAGTGTCTGATGAAGTGGGACCCTACATCGATGCTACTCCTTTCTTGTAGCATATCCCATAGACAAAGCAACTCGCTAGATCTAACTACATCGTCACTCTCCCCATGACTAAATATAGTACTGGCCATGATGCGGTGAAGGTATCGAAAGATGAGATTTTGGAGGTGCGACGCTTTGGCCCTAGAAGGGTCATAAGCATGCTCCCCCGTCAACTCGGTCCAACATTCCCGAGAGTTGAACTCAATAGGGGTTCTTCTCTCTCCCCCCCTTGGTAAGCCAAAGCATGAGTTCCATTGGTGAAGGGTCCACTCATGCTCAATGTTAAAAAGCTTAAAAGTTACCCTACCCTCCTCGGTCTCTCTCCCCGTTAAAACTTCCACCTCTAAGGAACTCAAAAATTTCAAAACTATCCTAGGGTAGGTTAGGTGCTTTATTCCCATAATTTCTTCCCACCCCATTTTTGCAAATAGGGTTTGCATATCACCCAACAACCCTAAAGATTCTAGCAAATCCTCATCTAAGTACCTAGTAGCAGTAAGTTTACGAGTAGAGAGCATATTGTACCTATCTCTATGTTCATTATTGCGAAAAAGTAGAGTGGGTAGGGCGTTACCCTCCTCCGGAGCTTGAGGAGCGTCAGCTCTCCTTGTTCGTCGCTCCGAGGCACCGGATCGGGGTGCTACGGTCTTGGTCATCCTTATCTTTGCTTCTTTTGGCTTCTCTAGAGGTAGAAAATGCTTCTAGATGGTGGGGAAGACGAAATCACATGGCTAGGGCAAGAACTTTTGAAGCACACAGCGCAAATGGGGTGAAAACACACGGCTCGCCCCTTTTAACCTCGTGCACCACGACCGTGTGAAAACACACGGCCAGGCCATGTGTGCCTCTGGTCAGTTGGGCACGGCCGTGGGAAAACACACGGCCAAGCCAGGTGTCCCCCTCTTTCTTCCCATTTATGCACCACGGTCCAAATTTTCTCATGCACTTCATCGTGTAGGCTAATCTGGATTTCATTTTTGCCTAGCAAAGTTCTTTTCTACTCCTAACTCTAAATGGAATTGAAATCAAAACTAAAAATCAAACAAATGTGTGCAATGCAATCGAAAAGGGAAATCTAAAACTAAACTTGGGTTGTCTCCCAAGAAGCGCTTTGTTTAGGGTCGTTTAGCTCGACCGCACTCTACTATCAACTCGACTCTGGTGGTTCAGTGAACCTCCATTCATCCATCTCGAAATCTGGGTCTTGAGGTTCCGACTTCATTCTGCTAAATGTGAAGCCGTCAAGGTAGGGAGCTTTGTGCTCTGAAAGGCTGAAAAGGATGATCTCCCCGTCTACCTCCAGGGAGATCTGATGTGCCTTCACATCTATGCACGCCTTTACGGTCGCTAGAAAAGGACTTCCCAGAATGATAAGATTCTGGAGATTTGGTCCTGTGTCCAGTATGATGAAGTCCGTGGGTATCACGAAATCCTCAATCATCACAGGCACATGTGGTAGCAGGCCAACAGGCTCCTTTACTGAATCATCCCACATATGAATACCAAGATTCGCTGGTTGGAGCTCGCTCAGTCCCATCTTCAGATAATATGTGTAGGGCATCACACTGACTGATGACCCCAAGTCGCATAGCGCTTCATCGAAGCTCTCCCCATAAATCGAGCAGGGGATAATAAATTCACCAAGGTCCTCAAGCTGTACTGGAATCTTCTCTTCAAACTCAGCTTGGTCAAGTAGGGTGGTAATCATGGTTGCACACCCCTTAGTGAATTGGCTATTTTGCCCCACTCCTTCCTCTTTTCCTTGGCTCGCCAGAGAGCTCTTCACAGGTTGTGACACGGATTGGGCTATTTGGACCACTTATGTCTCCAACATCCAGGTATGACTTGCAAGGCCATCAATGGTGGCCTTCAAGTCTCTGAGTGCTTCTTCAGACTTTTGATGTTGGCGACGAAATTCCTCATTGGTCTTAGTTTGGGTAGCGATGAAGTCCTCCATCATCAGTTCCAGTCTGGACTTCTGTGGTCACTGCCCATTGCCCTGCTGTTGCCCATACCCTCTGGATGGTTGGGGGTTTCCCGAGTTATTTTTGTAGGAGAAATTCGGGTGATTTCTCCATCCGGGATTGTAGGTATTAGAGTATGGGTTGTGGGGCCTTTGGTCATAGTCCCCAATCGTGTCACAGTGCTCAATCTGCTCGTCTGAGGTCCCCTGCCCTCCATAGTGGTCCTCTCAATACGCTGCCGCTCCCTCTCCAAAATCAATGGCCACACATGTAGATGAAGGATTCAAAGATTCAAACCGTCTGCTGAGTGCATCCATCCTTGCCGAAAGGTGGTCCATGGAGTTGACAGTGTATCATCCTACTGCAGGCGTGGGTTGACCACGTTCGGAAGCCCATTGATGGTGGTTTTGTGCCACCTCTTTCATAAGCTCCTCTTCTTCCTCTATGGTCTTATTCATTAGTGCTCCTCCTGCGACAGAATCTAGGGACATCTTCGTGGCGTAAGCGATCCCATTATAGAAAATGTGGATCACCATCCACCTCTCCAGTCCGTGGTGGAGGCATTGGTAGAGTAGCCCCTTATAGCGATCCCAAGCTTCAAACAAGGACTCCCCCTCCTTCTAGCGAAAGCTCGTGATAAGATGGCGCATGTGAGCAGTCTTACTTGGTGGGAAGTAATTGTTCAGAAACTGCTGCTCACACTGCTCCCATGTGGTGATGCTGCCAGAAAGTAGGGAGTGAAGCCATGCCTTAGCCTTATTCCGTAGTGAAAATGGGAACATGATCAGGCGGATCACGTCAGAAGGGACTCCGTTCATTTTCATTGTCGAGCAGATTTCGAGAAAAGCCTCAAGATGTCGATTCGGGTCTTCAGTCGCAGCTCCTCCGAATTGGCTCTGTTGGACCATATGTATAAGTGTCGGCTTCAGCTCAAAGTTATTTGCCGAAATAGGCGGTCCAGCTATGTTCGGCCTGAATCCTCTAGCGCTAGGATCTACGTAGTCCCGCAGAGGTCGACTGCCTATGTTCACCTCGGATGCAGCTTGATCTTCCATCTTTCGTTGTGCTGCTCTCCGACGGTGAAAGGTTCGCTCAATCTCTAAGTCGATCGAAATTAGACCTTCCGACCCTAGTCTTCTAAGCATACGACGAACCAAACCACAAAGGTAAGAGTGCTAATCTAATTTTAAAAAAAAATAGAAAATAAATAAATCTAGCAAATAAAAATATAAGATGCAACAAGTAAATAGGAAACTACTGCTAAAAAGTAAAAACTAAGTCTAAATATGGAAAATAGAACTAAGGCAAATAAGATAAACTAGAAAGAAAATAAAGCAAGAAAATAATCTAATCCTAAGTCCGATCCAATTTACCACTGTTCGATTTGATATCGAATCGATACTCCCCGACAACGATGCCAAAAACTTGATGCGCACGGATGCGACCTCGAATCTCGTGACAGATATCGTCGAGGACTCAAAGCGCACGCTCGCGCTCAACGCCCGCAAGTGCACGGATGTCATCAAGTAATAAAGATTATCGATCCCACAGGTACTGGGATTCGAATACCAATATACTTAGTGGTTGTAATTGTTCGGACGTGATCCCTAAGAGGTTACAATTGGTGAGGGCTGTCGGTGGACTCTACTCTGTACAGTGTCACACGGAGGAGGAAAGGAGTGTGCCGTGTAGGGGATCAATCGACCGGCTAGAGGGGGGTGAATAGCCCTCTTTCGTTGTATAATGGTATTTTCTCGTCTACAAAAAGATTAGCGCAACGGAAACAACAAGACAAGCAAATCAAGCAAATAAAAACAATGCTAACACAAGGTCGTAACGTAGTTCACGGCTACGCCGCTAATCCACGATCCCGATTCGTCCAAGGTGAATCACTCCTTTGCCAAATCCACTAAGTCTCTCCTTTGCACCAAGCTAGGTGGAGGTAACCTCTTTACAATCCCTCTTCTTACAATTGAATGAGAATTAGCACAAGAAGAAGAGTGGGAAAACCCTTAGAGTACTTTGGGAGATGTTATGAGTTGAAGCATTAGGTTCCCAAAGCCCCACACCCTTCCTCTTTATAGAGGAAGAGGGTTTCTTCCCGTTGACATAGGAGCAGTCGACTGATGTCCCTATCAGTCGACTGGTCCTGTAGCCGTTGCCCAATAACGGCTGCTTTCCATGTTGGATTTCATCCAACGGCACTGGCATCAGTCGACTGATATTGCCATCAGTCGACTGATGCTCAATCAGTCGAGTGCTCCATGAGCTCGACTCCATTCTGTGCCTGAAACACTTGCGACGGTCGGTGATGCCTTCATCGATCATTTAGTAAATGATCGATCATTGCCACTCGGCGATCCTGAACCAGACTTGAACACTAGTCGAGTCACCGTCGACTTAGAGTAGTCAACTACCATTAACATGGTAGTCACCTGATGTTGGGAAATCCCATCCGATACTTAGCCAAATGGCCAAGTTTCACCTAAGAGCTACTACCCCTTCTCGGGTTACATTCGCTCACTCTCATCCCTCGGAGTCCCTCGCCTTTGATGTTATCTTCGTCCGACCACGTCCCTCGGATGCGCCAAGCGCACAGCTCTGCAGCGCCATCCTTCGCGTCTCACCCTGAAGTCTACTTCCTCCGGCTTCACTCCAAGCTCCTCGTCTGGCGGTCCCTCGGATGCTCCAAGCGCACAGCTTCCGCAAAGCCATCCTTCACCGACTCAAGGACCGAGTCATGAGAGGTGAAACTCGCCAAGGCTCCATGTGCAAATTACTGAGCCCTGCAAGACTCCAATGCACATATCAAATCATAATAATAATCTAACTTAAACCCTTTGCCACACACATCAAAACCTTATCATGGCAAGAGATTGCCCTAACAATCTCCCCCTTTTTGATGTGTGGCAATCCGTTTAAGTTAGGTAAAACATTTGATAAAAACATTAAGGAAAGAAAGCATGTGAATAAACATGATTAGTAACTCTCCCCCTTAATACATGAAACTCCCCCTACATATATTCTCCCTTACTTAAACATATATTTCTCCCCCTTTGACACCATCAAAAATAATAAACAATGTTTATACAAGCATGGCATCAAGTCTAGAGGTAAACAAAAACCAAAACATGCCTTAAAATCAGATACAAAAGGTTATTGGGCATGTTATCAGGCTACCAGTCGACTGGTTCAGACTACCAGTCGACTGGCACATGGATTTCAGAATTTCTAATTTTCCGGGGTGAATTTCAGAAATGCACTAGAAAATCTATAAAATTTGAAAAATCATGAAATTCGGGGAACATATTTCTTTTAAGTATATATATCAATGAAAAATAGTTTTTCATGAAAAATCATTATATTTCCAAGTATTTTCCAAAAATCCAAAAGCTTTAAAAACCACTAGGTTTTTTATCATGTTAGTACCCATTTTAACACCTAGTTTTGCTTTGGATTATTTCAAAACATGAATACACAGATTTTAAAGTAAGAAATTATTTTGAAAATATATGAAATATACAACCATGATCTTTGGGCAATATGTCTATGAATTAAACATAAGCCTTCCCCATGATTGGTCTATTATTGCTATTTTGATACCTTTAAATGACCATCTAAATGCCATAGGCATTAGTGGACATTTGTATCATCCTAACATCTCACTCATGCTAAGTTTTCAATCATGGTAGCCTATAGTGAGTGTGAGATGTATCCTAAAGGTATTTGTATATACTTAACCATTATATTCATGCAATTCTATCAAGGTTAAGTATCATCCTAACAATCCACATGATCATAAAGATGTATATGAATTAATTTCACATTATGATCATGCATTAGGTATTACATCATGATAATAAAGCAAATATCACCTAAAGCATGATTTATCTATTTTTAGGTGCATTATCATCACCTAACACTATTTCAAAAATGTTGTCCCGCCATCCTAAGTCAACCAAAAATATGATATAGGTAAAGTCCATATGGTTGACTATCCTAGGGTTTTCCTAACCCTTAAGAATGGATTTTGAAACCCAAAATAAGTTCTTTCCCATTGGGTTTACTAAAAATTCCTTAGGGATCCATTTTCTAGCAATTACCTTCTTCTTGTCTTGACCCCTAGCTATTAGGCATTTATAGGCCTTTTCATTTTTCTTTTCTTTATATCCTAGGCCTTTCTTGTTGAAGCTTGCCCTTTGGCTCCCAATGATCATGTTAAGGGTATTGGATCCTATAGTAAATTTTTTTAGGGCTTTGGTCAAATGGTCTACCTTTTCCCTTAAAGCCCTATTTTCTTCTATCCATGCATCATCAACATTGAAAGGCATATATTCATGTGAACATGCATCATCATGACTAGAAGAAATATTTTCATTAATATTTAAACATACTTTTTCTAATTTTTGTTCTAAATCATTAATTTTCTCAAGCATACATTTATTCTTTTTCTTTGATCTAAATAAATCCTTAGTAAGACTAGAAATCATAGACATTATTTGCTTAGGGGGTAGATTTGTTACCTCACTTACCAAATCCTCTTCCGATGATGAGGATGTAGAGGAGGCTCCCCCTTCACTTGAGCTCTCTTCACTTGAGCTTGCTTCTTCATTTTCTTGCTCGGAGGAGGAGCAATCCAAGTCGTCAAAGGCCATTAGGGCAAGGTTGGTGACAAAAGCATTCTCCTCTTCCGATGATGATGAAGATGAGGAGGAGGGGTCATCCCAAGTTCTTGCCTTTAGTGCCTTTGTCTTCCCCTTTTCTTTGGCTTTCTTCTCTTCTTCTTTCCTCTTGCTACCCTTCTTCTTTTTCTTTTCTTCTTTCTTCTTCCTCTCTTCTTTGCTCTTGTTTAGGAGAGGACAATTGTCCCTTATGTGTCCCTCTCCTTGGCAATTGTAGCAAATAATTTTCCCCCTTGGTCTTCTATTCCTATCATTAGATTTATTAAATCTAAAACCTTTTAATGCACGTCTTACCCTCCTTACCATATAGACTTCTTCCGTGCTATCCATGGAGGAAGATGATGACGCTTCATCGGAGGAGGAGGGGATCTTCATTTTCTTCTTCCCCTTATGTGCCATCAAAGCTACTCCTCTTGAAGGTTGAATTCTAGGCTCTTCAACTATTCCTTCAAGCCTCATTTCATGGAGCTCCATTGTTGAGAAGAACTCCTCCAAGGTGCTCACTTCTAAGTTCTTGGACATGTAGAAGGAGTCCACCATTGAGCTCCATTTTGATGACCGGGGAAAAGCATCAATTGCTTTCATGAGCATGTCCCGGTTGGAGAGCCTTTCTCCTACACTTGTTAGTCCAATCAAAATTTCTTTAAACCTAGAATGCAATGATGTTACCTTTTCTCCCTTTTCTAATTTTATGTTGGATAGTTGGGAGCGGAGGAGGTCTCTCCTTGCAAGTTTGGCTTCCGAGGTGCCTTTATGAAGCTCTACTAGCTTCTCCCACATATCCTTCGCACTAGAGCATTCCCCTATCCTATTCACCTCTTGTTGGGGGAGTACATTGTAGAGGTGGTGCTTGGCCTTTGAATTCGCCAAGTACTCCTCTCTTTGTCTTTTACTCCATCTTGATTTCTCCAATAGCTCCCCTTCTTCATTCCTAGGCAATTCGAACCCGTTTTCCATAATCAAAAGAATTTCAAAATCGGTCTCGAAAAATACCTCCATTCTCTTTTTCCACCAAGAGAATTCGCCTTCGAATTTTGGTGGGTGAATGTTTGAGCTGGCCATTCTTGAATGTGCTTATTGTGGTGGTTAGTCCTCGACAAGCTTTCCTTGTCTCTGATACCACTTGTAGGGGATCGATCGGCCGGCTAGAGGGGGGTGAATAGCCCTTTTTCGTTGTATAATGGTATTTGCTCATCTACAAAAAGATTAGCGCAACGGAAACAACAAGACAAGCAAATCAAGCAAATAAAAACAATGCTAACACAAGGTTGTAACATGGTTCACGGCTACGCCACTAATCCACGATCCCGATTCGTCCAAGGTGAATCACTCCTTTGCCAAATCCACTAAGTCTCTCCTTTGCACCAAGCTAGGTGGAGGTAACCTCTTTACAATCCCTCTTCTTACAATTGAATGAGAATTAGCACAAGAAGAAGAGTGGAAAAACCCTTACAGCACTTTGGGAGATGTTATGAGTTGAAGCATTAGGTTCCCAAAGCCCCACACCCTTCTTCTTTATAGAGGAAGAGGGTTTCTTCCCGTTGACATAGGAGCAGTTGACTGATGTCCCTATCAGTCGACTGGTCCTGTAGTCGTTGCCCAATAACGGCTGCTTTCCACATTGGATTTCATCCAACAACACTGGCATTAGTCGACTGATATTGCCATCAGTCGACTGATGCTCGATCAGTCGAGTGCTCCACGAGCTCGACTCCATTCTCAGGCTCGAAACACTTACGACGGTGATGCCTTCATCGGTCATCGGTGGTCTCGCATGATCATTGCCACTCCATGGCGATCGCACTTGAATCGGACTCGAACACTAGTCGAGTCACCGTCGACTTAGAGTAGTCGACTACCATTAACATGGTAGTCAACTGATGTCGGGAAATCTCATCCGACACTTAGCCAAATGGCCAAGTTTCATCTAAGAGCTACTACCCCTTCCCAGGTTACATTCGCTCACTCTCATCCCTCGAAGTCCCTCACCTTTGAAGTTATCTTCGTCCGGCCACGTCCCTCGGATGCGCCAAGCGCACGGCTCTACAGTGCCATCCTTCGCGTCTAGCCCTGAAGTCTACTTCCTCCGACTTCACTCCAAGCTCCTCGTCCGGCGGTCCCTCGGATACTCCAAGCGCACGGCTTCCGCAAAGCCATCCTTCACCGACTCAAGGACCGAGTCATGAGAGGTGAAACTCGCCAAGGCTCCATGTGCGAATTACTAAGCCCTGCAAGACTCCAACGCACATATCAAATCATAATAATAATCTAACTTAAACCCTTTGCCACACACATCAAAACCTTATCATGGCAAGAGATTTCCCTAACATGCCGAGGTCTTTAAAGGTGATTCTAGGACTTCAGTTTCACTTGCGTATCACAGAACAATATTGTCAATTAGTGTTGTCTAGATGTTTACCTACGGTGTTGTGGAAGGGACATCATACACTCTCCCGCAGAGCCGCCGCATTCACCGGGAGCTATTTCCGCCCACAAGAAGAGATAGATGGTACGAGGATGACAAATCAATCCTTACAGTGGACTGTTTCCGATTCCACCGCACCCTTTTCCCCGCAGTTGCAGGAGATCAGGTTTACCCCTAGGTTCCTTAATCAAATCTTCTAAATTTTAGATTATGAGGGCTATCACCACCTCATATTCTAAGCACAGTGGAAAGAAAGCCAAACACACGTAGATATAATAAAGATCAACTACTAATTGTCAAATCAAACTCTTGGCCAGAATTAAACATGAACCAACATTGTTTATGTACACAAGCTACTCCCTAATCCTAGAATCGAAAGTAATACTCCATAAATATGAAGGAAGAATCACAAAGCATGTTTAAGTTTGAATACAATAGGAATAAAGCGCAGAAATAGAGATATACAATGCTTTCGTGATCTTCTCTCTAGCGTTGTATTGCAAGGTGTGGACCTCCGGCAGCATTCCTCCTCCCCGTTGTGAGTTACCGAAGCTTTTTAGGGCTTCGGTGTGCCGTCCTAGCCGTCGTGCCCCCTTTAGGGTTTGGGCGGAGCCATCCTTTTATAGACATCGCCTCGGACCACTGTAAAATCCGGAAAAAGCCCTAGTCGTGCAAATCAGTCGGGCTGCCACATGGCCATGTGTTTCCACATGGTCAGGCCGTGTGCGGCCCTGGGGTGCTGATCTTCGCCCATTGGACACGGTCGTGTGAATCCACTTGCCCTGTCGTGTTCCACTCTGCGTCTAGCTGCGAAAGTCCTTCTTTTGCTCCGAAAATGCATCTTTTTCACTCGAAAAGCTAACCTTCACACAAAAGGACAACGAGCAGACCTCCGAACCAAAAAATAGGCAATGCGTGCAAGAATAGAGTAACATATGCATGAAACTAACATAAAATGTAATAAGATGTGAGCGAAAACTACTCCTAAAACCCTATATGTTTTGCTCACATCAAGAATATGATAAAGAGATTTTAGGATGGGGAGGAGGAGGCCTCCTTCCAGTTTCCCTGTGAATAGGGTGTTGGTTCCAGCTAGAGGTAGATGGGGGTGTTGAGAGCGATTGGGGATGACGATGGTGGAATCTTCGGGGAGGTATTTGGGGTCGCGACGAAAGAAAGAATGGCTAAAGGAGAGTCGGTTAGGTGTAGTTTCATACCAAGGAGCGGTGGAGGATGATGAGGCCATGGAGGAGAGGGATTTACCGGAGAGTTGAGGGTTTCGGAGAAGGGGGTTAGGGTTTTTTGAGAAGAATTGCAGGGGAACAAAAGGGGGGGGGAGTTAGTAAGAGCAGAAGGGGTATGCATTAGTTAGGCATGGGTTTCATTAAGGTATTTTTAATTAATATTTTTGGATGAAATTTTCCTTGCTTTTGGGGCTTATTATGGAATTTAGAGGCTGATGGAAATGATTTTGGGAAGGTTATCAATTTTTCCAGAGGATTTTAGGTTATCTAATGATTTATGGTAGAAGGGCATGATGTGTTTGGTATAATCTGGGGTTATGTGACATTTTTACACAAAAATACATTGATAATTTTGTATTTATTCATGTTCTTTTTGGCATTTGTTAATGACATATGTGAACAGTTATTATGCTTGGTGGGAGTCCCTTTTATCTTATTTTAATGGTATTATTTCTATGGTATGGCAAGTTTGGTGCTATTTCTTTTAAGTACTGGAAACTAATCCAGGCTCCGTGCCTACTATAACAACCTAAGGGCTAGATAACTTTATGCCCATATGGGGAACTATAACGCCTCTATATGACATATGTAAAGGATTCTTAGGGTTCTCCTATAAAAACCTAAAGGTTAGATAGTTTTATGCCCCCACGGGGAACTATAACGCCTCTATATGGCATATGTAAATGATTCTTATAGCTCTCCTATAATGGCCTAAGGGCTAAATAGCTATTTTCCCCTCATGGGGAACTATAACGTCAGATATAATAGGTAGGTAACATGCTAACACGGCTAAATGCCTCCTATAGTATTTTAAGGCATAAACGCCTCCTACAGTATTTTAAGGCATAAACGCCTCCTATAGTATTTTAAGGCATAAACGCCTCCTACAATATTCTAAGGCATAAATGTCTCCTACAGTATTCTAAGGCATTCATACAGAAATTAGGGCATAAGTGCCTCATACAAAGTTTTAAGTATGAAATATCACACATGGTAGTCATGGTTCAGTGCCTCATACGATATGTAGGGATCCATGTGGAGTGTATCAATATGGTAGATGTGGTTGTGGAAGATTAATATGATAGTATTTGCGCATTCATGGGAATTTGCAAAACTTCATTCGACTTCACTCTTCAGTTTTATTAAAGAGGGGGAACTTATGCTGGATATGAGGTCTTTTTCTTTTCAGTTAAATTAGAGGAATTTTTTTATTGCAGACTCTTGTAAAACTTCACTCAACTTCGCCCTTCAATTTTACTAAAGAGGGGGAACTTATGATGGGGTCCGGATTTCCAGGGTAGTATAAGCATTTCTAGGGCAGTATAAGCAGTTCCAGAGCAATATGTATGTGCCCAGGGCAATATAAGCATTTCCAGGGCAGTATAAGCATTTACAAGGCAGTATAAGCAGTTCTAGAGTAATATGTATGTGCCCAGGGCAGTATAAGCATTTCCAGGGTAGTATAAGCATTTCTAGGGCAGTATAAGAAGTTCCAAAGCAATATTTATGTGTCCAGGGCAATATAAGCATTTCCAGGGTAGTATAAGAATTTCCCGAGCAATATAAGGATTTCAGGATAGTATAAGCAATTCTAGAGCAATATGTATGTGCCCAGGGCAGTATAAGCATTTTTAGGACAGTATAAGCATTTCCAAGGCAGTATGTATATTTCCAGGACTGTGTGAACAGTACCAGAGCAGTATGGGCAGTACCAAGGCAATATGAATATTTCCAGGACTGTGTGAATAGTACCAGGGCAGTATGTATATTTCTAGGACTGTGTGAATAGTACTAGGGCAGTATGAATATTTCCAGGACTGTGTGAACAATACCAGGGTAGTATGGGCAGTTCCAGAGAAGTATGTATATTTTCAGGATTGCATAAACAATACTAGGGCAATATGGCCAGTTCTAGGGCAGTATGTATATTTCTAGGACTGTATGAACAGTACCAGGGTAGTATGTATATTTCTAGGATTGTGTGAACAGTAGAAGGGTAGTATGGGCAGTTCTAGGATAGTATGTATATTTCTAGGATTATGTGAATAGTACCAGGGCAATATGGCCAATTCCAGGGTAGTATGTGTATTTCTAGGACTGTGTGAACAGTTCCAAGGTAATATGAGTAGTTCTAGATCAGTGTGATTAATGTTAGGGCAGTATGTGTAGTTTCAGAGCATTGTCATAATTTCCAGAGTATGTGTATCTCCAGGACAGTATATGTATTTCTAGGGCAGGATGAATTTCCAGAGCAGTATGTGTATCTCCAAGACAGTGTGATGTTCCAGGGCAGTGGGTGCAATTCCAGAGCGTGTATTTCCAGGGTAGTATGGTCAATTCCAGAGCAATATGTATAGTTGCAGAGCAGGTTATGTACTTCTAGGATAATCTATATGTTTCTAGGGCGGTTAGTACATCTACCGAACGAGGGGTGAAATGAGAAGAGGGATAGGAGGCAATAATGAAAGGTTAAAGATGGTTAGTTTAATATAATCACATGTATCCTTATATGTTATTTAAAATTAACTCATGGCAGAAGATATTTTGAATTAGGAGCGAGAAAGACGGTTAGGAGGATAGCTTGGCCAAGGGCATTTAAGTAACTACATTGCAAGGAGAAGCTGGGTTGACTCATCTATAAAAGGGGCAGAGGACGACGGGATCGGGGATGGTTGTTTCTTCTCCATTTGGTATATCTGAGATCTCTCTTCTTTTCCAGTTCATTACTTTCTTCCCATACTCATACTAACTTGATCGTCAGAGTGGCCACACCGGGAAGTCGACCAACCCTTAGCACTCTTCTTTAGTGTGCCAAGCTCAGCTCAGGTTCTAAAGATTAAAGGTGATTCTTACAGCTCATCTTTTCCCCTCCAAGTCTCTCTTTCGCGGTGTCAGATCCAGTCATTCGTAAGGAGAGGAAGGGGGATCTCAGTGATCCAAAGAAGTAAGCACCATCAATGATTATAGCATATAATGATAGCATAAATAAAGCAAATGTCAATAATCATGATGTCATGATACAAAAATAAACCTAAGCATACATGACATAAAAAAAAATAAACCTAAACATGATCATGACATTTTACATGATTTAAAATAAATATGATGTCATGACATGACATATGACAATCAAGACATGACAAATAAAATATAAGACATAAGAATACCTAAATTTTAATATTTTTTACCATTTATTAGAATTAAATTAATTTTTTCATATTATCACTCTTCTCCCAAGTGTGCCAAGAACCCAAAATAGCACACCATGACTCTAAGACCTAATTTGTGCCAATTTGATTAAATTATCAAACTTCTCAAATAATATTGTCACATCCTAAAATGTTTTAGGATATAAGATCAAATTTATTTCCAAGGTACCCATAACCTTGAAAATGACCTAAAGTGCCACCTTTACCATAGTTAGGATAACTACCCATCCATTTAAAGTTGGCACAACCTAACCCATTTAGCGTGAATCGATCACACTCCTAGGAACCCAATACCCATTGGAGCTCCTTGGGTTTACTAGGTATTCCTTAAGGATGACCCCTCCCCCTTCTAGGCTTAGTAGTCTTGGTCATTTGGGTCTTGCCTAGGTTAACTCTAGGGGTAACTCCCCTTGTAACCTTCTTAGTGGCTTCCCTAGGTTTCTTCAAAACCTTAGCCACTAGGCACCTACCATAGTTAACTCTAGGGATGACTTCCCTTGTGACCTTGGTTTTCCTAGACCTAGTACTAGTTCTATAATTGAATGGAACATTGTGATAGGTAGGCTTATCTACCTTGGACCTAGGCTTGTGGCTCAAGCCTCTTTTGCCCATAGATGAGCCTTGCCTCTTAGACTCTAGGTTTTGACAATTTGACCGTTTAATTGAATTTTGCATCCTTGCAAGGGTCTTTTCAAGTTTCTCAAGCCTTGACCTCAAGGCTTGGTTTTCTAACTCTAATTTTCCCAATTTATATTTTTCATTAATCTTTTGGGAATGAGACTTTCTAGACATGTCTATTGTTCTTGGGAT
This sequence comes from Wurfbainia villosa, assembly GCA_025175895.1. NCBI lineage: Eukaryota > Viridiplantae > Streptophyta > Magnoliopsida > Zingiberales > Zingiberaceae > Wurfbainia > Wurfbainia villosa. Next base: position 76,862,279 of record CM046001.1, on the reverse strand, counting down.
TAATGCTTAGATGGTCTTCTACCTTCTTAATGGACTCCCTAGATAGGATTGTTTTAGAGATATTAGTCCCAAATTTCTCCTTATTTCTAAAATTGATATGTTTAGCACCTAGGAAATAAAATCTATTATTTCTACTAGCATGTTTTTCATGAGCAATAGCAAGAGTACTAAAAACATACTTTTTAACTCTAGAACTTGAAGGTGCATTAATATATGATACCTTAGGGTTTGCTTTAGAAGCTCCCCCTACATTTGATCCTCCTTCTTCACCCTTGCTAGGCTTCCTCCACCTAGGGCATTGGCTTCTATAGTTTCCCTTTTGATGGCATTTGAAGCAAATAACATGCTCCTTGCTCTTTTGACTTTGTGCCCCGATTTCCTTGGTCTTTGGCACAACTTGTGTTGTCTTCTTGACCTTCTTCAGACACTTGCTCTTATAGTGTCTGGCTTCCCTATACTCAAAGCATATAATATGGATTTTATTGTTAATTGAAATGTTCAAGTTACCTAGGGTGGTGGTGGAATTTTGAGCTTGATCTCCTCCCCTTTAATTCTAGAGGTGGAGGCCTCTTCTACCACTTCCACCTCTTCCGATCCGGATGTTGATTCCCTATCAACTTCCAAATCCTCACTTTCTTGTGAGGAAGAGCTTTCTTCTTCTTCGGGCTCTCTCTCTACTTGAGCCATAGATGGTTCTTCATGGAGCTTGGCCAATTTTTCCCATTGCTCCTTAGCATCTAGAAATTCACCTAACCTAGACACAATATCATTAGGTAATGAATTTAATATCAATTTCATTACCTTATCATTTCTTTCGAAGGCTTAGACTTGCTCTTCGATCCATTTCTTCTTCTTGAGGTATCCACCTTTTGGACCCCTTGGGACTTCGAATCCCTTCATTAGGATGAGCCAATCTTCGAAGTCCATCATGAAGAAGTTCTCCATCCATGCCTTCCATTGTTCGAACCCTTCTTGTCCATAGAAGGTGTATGGAATTTGGGTGTTGATATCCCATCTTAATTTTTCTTCAAACACCATCTTGTTCCCTCTAGTGCGCTCCCTCGGATGTGAAGTCGATGAAGAGCTCCTATCTCTTATACCAATTGTAGGAACGTTGAAGTCAGGCCATTTCCTGCAGTCAAACACCAGTCGACTCTGAGTAGTTTGATTGGCCATAATCTCAGTCGACTGCCAAGTGTCAACTCGGCTACCAAGTGTCAAAATATTTGACCAATCGACTAGTCCAAAGCCCCAGTCAATTGATAACCTCAACCATGAGGTTTAACCCCAAGTATGATGCCCTCATACTTGCTAGACCACCCTTAGCCTAGACCTAAGCCTTCTAGCCACCTTCGTCAGCCTCATACCTATCAGATCCCTCCAAGTCATGCATGACTTGTTCATCCATACGCTAGACTTCTGGTGCTTCCATTGGCTATTGTCATGCTAAGCTAGTTTATACCGCCAAGGCATATTGGGCTTACACTGCTAAGACTACCTCTTGGACTTTACGCCGCCAACCATTGGACTTATGCTGCCAAAAGTCCCGCTTAGACTTTATGCCACCAATATCAACCCTTGGACTTCCCTTGCCAACCCATGTTGGACTTTCCATTTGCCAAGACTCAAGCTTGGACTTTCCCTTGCCAAGACTCAAGCTTGGACTTTCCCTTGCCAAGACCCATGCTTGTACTTTTCATGCCAACCCATGTTGGACTTTCCAATTGCCAAGACTCAAGCTTGGACTTTCCCTTGCCAAGACTCATGCTTGGACTTTCCATGCCAAGTACCCATGACTTGGACTTTCCCATTGCCAAGTATCTCACTTGGACTTTCCATGCCAAGTACTCAAGACTTAGACTTTCCCATAATAATCACATTGTCATACATTTTATCGAACATCAAAATACCGCTCGAGTCAAACTCGAGTCTGGTCAATCGTGACCTGGGTCAATTGCACCAACAGACTAAACCCTTTAGATTTGAGATAAATGGAAAGCCTTTCATACCAAGCTCTAGGAGCTTGTTTTAGTCAATATAAGGCTTTTCTAAGCTTAAAAACATGGTCGGGTTTGTCTAAACTCTCAAAACCTGATGGTTGGCTAACCTAGACCTCTTCCTTAATGAATCCATTTAAAAATGCTGACTTCATATCCATTTGAAATAACTTAAATCCTCGATGTGCAGCGTAGGACAACAACATTCTAATCGATTCTAGTCTAGCTACGGGTGCATAGGTTTTGTCATAGTCTAAGCCTTCTACTTGATTACATCCTTTAGCAACCAATCTTGCCTTATTCCTAACTATTTCTCCTTTATCATCGAGTTTGTTCCGAAATACCCACCTTGTTTCAATGATCATTTTATCTTTAGGTGGGGGTACTAATTCCCAGACTTCACTCCTAGTGAATTGAGCTAGCTCTTTTTGCATAACTATAATTCAATCAAGATCAAGAAGAGCTTATTCAATTGTTTTGGGTTCGATTTTCGAGATCAATGAAATTTGACTTAGGTTTTTATATGATGCTTTAGTTCGAACTCCTAGTTTGGGATCACCTATCACTTGATCAATAGGATGATTTTATTGTAACCTAGACTGACTTGAGTTAGGGTTTGTACTAGACTCATTTTCATGATTAGATTTAGGTCTAGTTTCAATTTGTTTATCCACTAGTTCTACTTCGGGTTTCGTAGGTTTATCTTCTCCGTCGAATACTACATTTATTGTTTCTTCGATTTTTAGGGTTTCATGATTATAGATCCTATAGGCTTTACTAGTGGTTGTTTTGGAAGTGAATTTTCCTAGGTAGTCTTTAGTATTTAAGATATGTACCCTACATTCGAAAATCCTAAAGTATTTAATGTCGGGTAATTTTTCATAATAGATTTTGTATGAGGTTTTAAGGTGTCTCTTAACTAGTAGGATCCTATTTTGAATATAGCACGCCATATTAACGACTTCTGCCCAAAACCTATTAGGAAGGTTATATTCATTTAACATGGTTCTAGCGGCTTCTTATAGGGTTCTATTCATTCGCTCAACTAGACTATTTTTTTGTGGGGTTCTAGGGTAGGAGAACTCATGGTGGATCCATTTAGGTTACAGAAGTCGATGAACCTATGGTTTTCGAATTCACCACCATGATCACTTCTAAGTCTCTTAATCTTAAGATTTTTCTCATTTTCTATTAATTTGCATAAATTGGTGAGTTGTTCTAAGGTTTCACTTTTGTGTTTTAAGAACCTAATCCAGGTAGACCTAGAGTAGTCATCAACTATTACTAAACAAAATTGACTTCCATTTAGTGACTTAGCTCCATGAGAATCAAATAGGTCTAAGTGTAGGAGCTCAAGTAGACTTTTGGTTCTTTCTTGGTTGGTTAGTTGATGTGATGTCCTAGTTTGTTTACCTTGTTAACAAGCATTACAGATTTTATTATCCAAGTTGTTAAGGTTGGGTAAACCTTTGACTAAACTACTCTGACTCATTTTGTGTATGAGTCTTGGGTGAGAGTGGTCAAGTCATCGGTACCACAGCCAAGATTCCTCTTGTTGTGTCATAAGACAATTAGTTGAGGAGTTGGGTAGGTTTATTGTGTAAATGTTGCTATTCCTAGTTCCTTTAAGTATTGTTTTTGAGGTATCATTAGTTTTAATTAAGCATTCATTTTGTAAAAAGGTAACCTTATAGTTGTTATCACACAATTGACTTATGCTAAGTAAACTAAAATAAAATTTTCAACTAGAAGGATGCTACAAATTATAAAGTTTGAGTTCAACTCAATATCACCTGATCTGATGATTTTGAGCTTCCCATTGTTTCCGAATGCTACCAATCCTTAATTTTTGAATCTGAGCTTCAAAAATTTCAATCGATCTCTGGTCATGTGTCAAGAGCACCCACTATCCAACATCCATTGATCCTACATATATAGTAGTTGGATCAGATATTGGGATTTTGAGAATTGGTTGAAGGTTATTAGTCATAGGAATCATCTCGCCCTTTCTACATGAACAAACATGTTATCCTTATGTGTTTTGTGAGATGACTTCAATTTTACTTGATTAGATTTAGTGATTTGAAACTAATCAACCTTGGGTTAGATTCGGATTTAACTCTTAGCTCATCAAGTAAACTTTTTGAGAAATTGACTTCTAGGTCATGACGAGACATAGAGGCCTTCTTTGATTATAACAATGACCACTTCCTTAGACAAAGCCAAATTCATGAAATTGATTACTTGAGTCACTTAAGATTACTTCCTGGTCTAACTAGTTTAGGATACGACGAGGTAGCTTCAGCTAGTTCAACTTAGTCGAGTGCACCAAGCTAGATACGCCACGACCTAATACCAATTGTTGGATCGAGGCGAATCGCTAGAGGAGGGGGTGAATAGCGATCGTAAAAACTTTTCTTTTTCGACGATTAAAACCAAGTACGCAACAGAAAACTAAAACACAAACACAAGACTTTTTTACTTGGTTCATAGCCCATCGACTGCTAATCCAAGGACCTGGGATCCTTGTTCGCTTTCGAAGGGAAAAACACTAAATATCTCTTCCTCATTGGAGGTAAGAGACAACCAATTACAATAATGTAGAGGAAGAGGTAACAAACCTACCTCTCCTCTTTAGCAAGTAATAAGTAATAAATAAGAAAGGTACCGACAACTAAATTGTAGAAGACGCGCGATCGGAGTGGTGTTGTAGCACGTAGAATTTCGACCAGACATCAAGCGCACTTAAAAGTTCGTTGATACTTTTGGGTTTGAGTCCTCCCCTCTTTTTATAGAATGATGCCTTGGAATATGTCCCGATCCAGATCCAAACTCATGGATCTTATCTTGATGTGGGGGCTTATCTTATCATGAGGTGGCAGCATCGATCTCTATCTCTTTGACCATGTGCACTGGGATAATTCATCGACATCAGTCGACTGATCATCTTGACAATCGACTGCCTTCAATCGACTACTGACACCTCCAGTCGACTGTTGCACTTAATAATTCCAACAACACAAGGTTAGCACAAGAGATGCATAATGTCATGCAATGTTACAGTCCTTTGACTGTCTGACCTCGACTTTGGTATTCCTCTGGAAGCCTTGGTCGGATCGACGCCTAGGATTGTCCTCTGTTAGGAATTGGACGCCGCTAGGGGGGTGAATAGTGTGTTTTCGTCCGATGATGGAATTCGTTCGTGCTTACTACAAAACTTGTTATGCACAGTGGAAATAATAATGCAATACAAAATGTGACAAACACAAATACAACACGAGAATATAACGTGGTTTGAACCCTTAGGGTTCCTACTCCACGGATTGGGCTCGAATGAGCCCTAGCGATGCAAATACCACTAATAATCAAATACACTCCTCGACAACAAGTCAGAGACGGAGAAACTTGTTACAATGATTATAACAGTAATACAAATAAACAACAAGTAAATACAACGAAATGACGTAAAGAAAACTTTACAACTATTGCTTTGAAAGCTTACTTGTTTGGTTGCTTGAGAAGAGCCTTGAAGGTCTAGATTGCAACAGTAAATCCCCTCCAAATCACCTCAAAGAACCATGCCAAAATCCCTCTCCTCGAGCTCCTTTTAAACCTGCAACTCGAGCTGGATTATGCTTAGCAGCCTACTGCTCGAGACCATCAGTCGACTGCTCCTATAGCCATTGTGAGACAACAAGTTAATCCACATTGGATAAGTTCCAACAGATAGACCATCAGTCGACTGATCATGCCTCCACTTGACTACCAAACCTAGCAGTCGACTCAGAAACATTCTGTGCTCATGTCTTTGACCATCAGTCGACTGACCTCCACGTCAGTCAACTGATCAAGCCATTAGTCGACTGTCCAATGTTGGCAGTCGATTGCCAAGGCCACGTGGCTGCAGTCGAATGCTAGTCGACTCCTGGCTAGTCGACTAGTCATAATCTCAGTCGACTGCTCAGAGTTAACCTAGCTGCAAAGTGTCAAAACACTTGATCAGTCGATTGACAAACCTCAAACATGAGGTTTACCCTAAGTATGATACCCTCATACTTGCTAGACCACCCTTAGTTTAGACCTAAGCCTTTTAGTCACCTCCATCAGCCTCACACCTATTGGATCCCTCCAAGTCATCCATGACTTGTTCATCTATACGTTAGCCTTCAGGTGCTTCCATCGGCTATGTCATGCTAACATCGTCTATACCGCTAAGGTACATTTGGGCTTATGCTTCAAAGACATACGCTTGGACTTTACGCCACCAAACCATTGGACTTATGCTGCCAAGACTACACACTTGGACTTTACGCCACCAATATCAACCCTTGGACTTCCCTTAACCCATGCTTGGATTTTCCATTTGCCAAGACTCAAGCTTGGACTTTTCCATCATGGTCAACCCCAAGTCAAACATCTAGTCAACCCATTGTCAAACAATGGTCAACTCATTGTCAAACATCAATGTCAAACATCAACCACTACTCGAGTATGGTCAATCATGACTTGGGGCGAGTGCACCAACAATCTCCCTCTTTTTGATGTTTGACAAAAATCAACATCTTTGAGTTAGAACACTAACTCAAACCACTCCTCCTAATTTCCAAAATTGGGAATTCCATTTTCTCCTAATTCTCTCCCTTTTTGACATACATCAATAAGGCTCTCCCCAAGAGTGTCAATGTCTCATATCCCAATGAGATCTTACAATCTCCCCCTTGGTCCAAAAATATCTAAGATGTCTTCACTCTTCCTAGTGATAAGTCTCATATCACTCAAGAGAGACAATCCTACAAACTCTCCAAATTCTCCCCCTCATGAGGAAGAATACAACCATCATCCCATGATGGATAACCTCCCCCTAAAGGCTTGCTCCCCCTTGACCATTGCACCAACAATGTCCTTGGACAATTCCTAGGCCTATAGGAACACTAAACCATCAAAATTAAAGTTAAAAGTTCAACCTTGAACTTTTACACACCTTAAACTTGATACACACCCAAACAACTCTCCTAATCCATATCCAATGGATTTTCACCCTTTCTAATGCTTTCCAAAGCCTATCCTAGGATTAGGAGCAGTTAAGATAACCTAACACAGTTGAAACATGAGCTAAACATCCTTGTTTACCTAAAATCAACATTGGCAGTTGACTCCTACAGTCACCAGTTGACTTCCCTTGATGCTAGTCATTGCCGCCATATAGCGATAATCGATCGATGATTTAGCCTTGAAATTCAGTTTCAGAAATCAAGATTAAGAAATACATAAGTAAATATACGTATTTTGAAAAATCTTGAAACTTCATATGTATACTACTTATAACAATCATTATGGGTGAAAAATATTTAAAAAATAAAATACCCATAAAAATAGGAGATTGACACAATGTTCAAAACCATTGAAAAGTTTTAATGTTTGACCCTACTTTATATCAACTTCATCAATGGTGATTGCTATTAAAAGATAGACTTCACCAAGGTTTTCTAAAATAATTTTAAAATCTTATATTGGATCATGGTCTATGGGCTTAATGTACATGACTTGTATATAAGCTTTCCTCATGATTAATCCATGGTATATGATGAGTTTGAGTTCATCTAGATGCAAGAATTATGCACCTTGAACTTAACTCATTTCCTAGCATCTCACATGTGTCTAGGGTGTTTGAAAACACACACATGTCAATTTGATGTGAGATGTGGGTTTTATTCATCCTAATCTAAGGCCTCATGCATTTTCTAAGGCAACACTATTTGATTCCTTTATACATGAGACTTTAAGTTATGTCAATTGTCCTTAAATCAATTTTACTTAATGCATTGAATGATCATGGAATAAATGATAACATAAATAAGTATTACGAAAAATCATGATGTCATGGCATATTATTAAATCTAAATACACATGACATAAAAAAGTCCTAAGCATAATCATGACATTTATATGATAAAAATAAGATATGATGTCATGATATGTTATATGATAATCAAGGCATGACAAATAAGATGTAAGACATAAGAATACCAAAATTTTAATATTTATTGCCATTTGGTATGATTAATTTCATTTTGCCATATTATCACCCATCCCCCAAGTGTGCTAAAACCCAAAATGGCACACTATGACCTCTAAACCTAGTTTGTGCCAATTTGATTAATTTTTCATAGTTCTTAAAATATATTGGCACATCCTAAAATCCTTTAGGATTATGATCAAAACTTATTTCCAAGGTATCCCAAAACCTTGAAAATGTCCTAGAGTGTCAACTCTACCATGGTTAGGTTAACTACCCATCCACTTAGGGTTGACACACCCTAACCCATTTAGCATGAATCGATCATGCTCCTAGAAACACAATACCTATTGGAGCTCCTTGGGTTTACTAGGTATTCCTTAGGGATGACCTCCCTAGATACCCTCCTAATGACCCTTCTAGGCTTAGAAACCTTGGTCATTGTGGTCTTGCCTAGGTTAACTCTAGGGGTGACTCCCCTTGTAACCTTCTTAGAGGCTTCCCTAGGTTTCCTTGAAACCTTAGCCACTAGGCATACACCTTGGTTACCCTTAGGGATAACTTCCCTAGTAACCTTGGCCTTCCTAGACCTAGATTTAGTTCCATAATCAAATACAACATTGTGATAAGTATGCATTACCTTCTTGGACATAGGCTTATGACTCAAACCTTGCCTCCTAGATGGTTCATGCCTCTTACACCCTTGACATTGACTTCTGGACCCTTGAATTTGATTTTGCATATTTCTAAGGGTCTTTTTGAGTTTCTCAAGCCTTGACCTCAAAGCTTGGTTCTCCAATTCTAATTGGCCAATTTTTGAATTTTGATTTAGTCTTTGGGCATTACCATTTTTTCTAGGCATATGCCTACCTTTCTAGGGTTAATGCCTAAATGGTTTTCTATCTTCCTAATAATTTCCTTAGGTAAAATTATTTTAGAGACATTAATCCCAAATTTCTCCTTATTTCTTAAATTGAGACTCTTAGCACCTAGGCAATAGAACCTATTATTTCTAGCATGCTCTTTATAAACAATAGCAAGATTACTCCTAGCATGCTTTTGACTATTAATTGAAGAGAAAGCATACCTAAAGGTTACCTTAGGGTTTGCCTTAGCTCCCCCTATATTTGATGCTCCTTCTTCCCCTTTCTTCCTCCCCCTAGGGCATTGACTCCTATAATGCCCCAGTTGTTGGCACTTGAAGCACACCACATGCTCCTTGCTCTTCCTAATTGGGGCACCAACATCCTTTGAGATTTCTTGAGGTTTTAGTGTCGGTTGACTTTTCTTGACTTTCTTAGGACACTTGTTCTTATAGTGCCCATATTCTCTACACTCAAAGAAAATTATATGATTTTTATTTTTAACTAAATTTCTTGAGTTACCTAGGTCAATGGTGGTGGACTTTTGGACTTCTTTATCTTCTCGACCGAAGGTGGATGGTTCCTCTTGAGTTAGCTCCAGCATTGAAGATGACCTAATCTCCTCCCCTCAATCCTAGAGGTGGAGGATTCTTCTACCTCTTCCACCTCTTCTATCGACCTGGATGTTGACTCCTCTTCAACTTTCGAATCCTCACTTGCTTGTGAGGATGAGCTTTCTTCCTTCTCCTCTTCTTCTTCTTGTGCTAAGTGAGGCCCCTCATGGAATCTTGCCAACTTGAGTCATAGCTCCTTGGCATCCATGTAATCCCCTAAACTACATAAAATGTCATTAGGGATTAAATCAACCAATAATTTTATTACCTTCTTATTTTTCTCAAATTCTTAGAGTTGTTCCCCGGTCCACTTCTTCATTTTGAGGAATCCTCCTTTTGGCCCTTTTGGATATTCAGATCCTTCCATCAATGTGGACCAATCTTTGAAGTCCCTCGTCAAAAGGAATTCTTCAATCCTTGTCTTCCATTGATTGAAGCCTTCTCGTCCATAGAGCGCATATGGAATCAAAGTGTTAATGTCCCATCCCAACTTTTCTTCAAATTCCATCTTGTCCTCTAGCGCATTTGCTCCTTGACGGTTAGTCCAAATGAAGAGCGGCCTCGCTCTGATACCACTTGTTAAGAATTGGATGTCGCTAGAGGGGTGAATAGCGTGTTTTCGTCTGATGACGGAATTCATTTGTGCTTGCTACAAAACTTGTTATGCGTAGCGGAAATAATAATGCAATACAAAATGCAACAAACACAAACACAACACGAGAATATAATGTGGTTTGGAACCTTAGGGTTCCTACTCCACAGATTGGGCTCGAATGATCCCTAGCGATGCAAACACCACTAATAATCAAATACACTCCTTCTCGACAACAAGTTGGAGGCGGAGAAACCTCTTACAATGATTACAACAGTAATACAAATAAACAACAAGCAAATACAACAAAATAATGTAAAGAAAACTTTACAACTATTGCTTTGGATGCTTGCTATAGGGACAGTTGGTGACCGTTAAAGGGGGGTGAATAGCGAGTAGTTCGTCGAAGATGGAAATCATTCGTGTGCTTACTACAAAACTCATTATGCACAGCAGAAATAAAGATAATAAAGCAATAATAAAATATACAAGCATGCAACACCAAGATATAACATGGTTAAAAACCTTAGGGTTCCTACTCCACAGATTGAGCTCGAATGAGCTCTAGCGATGTAATTATCACCACTAATCAAATAAACTCCTCGACAACAAGTTGGAGGCAGAGAAACCTTGTACAAGGATTACAAAAGTAATACAAAAGAAATACAAGCAATTACAATTGAAATACACAAAACACGTAAAGAAAACTTTACAAATACACTTTGGGTGCTTGCTTTTTTGATTGCTTGAACCGAGCTTGAAGACCCTAATTTGCACCAGCAAATCACCTCAAAATTGCCCAAAAAATTGCTATGGAAATCCCTCCCGTCGAGCTCCTTTTAAGCCTCCTCGTGACCTGGATTTCCATCAAGCAGTCGACTGCCATAAGTCCCAAGTCGACTGCCAACAGGACCATTGTGAGACAATGACTTAATCGACATCGGCATTCAAGCCAACGGATACACTGTCAGTCGACTGCCATTACCCAGTAATCGATTGACAAGGTCGTAGCCAACTGACCAATAGTCGACTGCCCTCTATGATAGTCGACTGCCATCAATCGACTGTCCAATTTTGGCAGTCGACTGCCAAAGCATTCTGCCGCAGTTGAACCCTAGTCGACTCATGTCAGTCGATTGATCAAAACCCCAATCGACTACCAAGTGTCAAAACACTTGATCAATCGACTGGTCCAAAGCCCGAGTCAACTGACAACCTCAAACATGAGGTTTAACACCAAGTATGATGCCCTCATACTTGCTAGACCACCCTTAGCCTAGACCTAAGCCTTCTAGCCACCTCTGTCAGCCTCACGCCTATCGGATCCCTCCAAGTCATCCATGACTTGTTCATCTATACACTAGCCTTTAGGTGCTTCCATCAACTATTGTCATGCTAAGCTGATTTATACCGCCAAGGCACATTGGGCTTACGCTGCCAAGACACACGCTTGGACTTTACGCCATCAACCATTGGACTTATGCTGCCAAGACTCCACCCTCAGAATTTACATTACCAATATCAACCCTTGGACTTTCCTTGCCAACCCATGTTGGATATTCCAATTGCCAAGACTCAAGATTGGACTTTCCCTTGCCAAGAACCATGCTTGGACTTTCCATGCCAACCCATGTTGAACTTTCCCATTGCCAAGTGTTCCACTTGGACTTTCCATGCCAAGTACCCATGACTTGGACTTTCCCATTGCCAAGTGTCCCACTTGGACTTTCCATGACAAGTACCCATGACTTGGACTTTCCCATGACAATCACATTGTCATACATTTTGTCGAACATCAAAATACCACTCAAGTCAAACTCGAGTCTGGTCAATCATGACCTAGGTCGATTGCGCCAACACTTGCTTGTTTGGTTGCTTGAGAAGAGCCTTAATGGTCTGGATTGCAATAGCAAATCCCCTCTAAATCGCCTCAAATAACCATGCCAAAATCCCTCTCCTAGAGCTCCTTTTAAACTTGTAACTCGGGCTGGATTCCACCTAGTAGTCGACTGCTCGACACCATCAGTCGACTGCTCCTGTAGTCGTTGTGAGACAATGACTTAATCCACGTTGGATAAGTTCCAACGGATAGACTATCAGTCGACTGATCATGCCTCCACTCGATTGTAAAACCCTAGCAGTCAACTCAAAAATATTATGTGCCTATGTCCTCAACCATCAGTCGACTGACCTCCACGTCAGTCGACTGATCAAGTCATCAGTCGACTGCCCAATGTTGGCAGTCGACTACCAAGGTCATGCGGCCGCAGTCGAATGCCAGTCGACTCCCGATCAGTCGATTGGTCATAATCCCAGTTGACTGCTCAGAGTCAACTCGCTTACCAAGTGTCAAAACACTTGACCAGTCGATTGACAAACCTCAAACATGAGATTTACCCCAAGTATGATGCCCTCATATTTGCTATACCACTCTTAGCCTAGACCTAAGCCTTCTAGCCATCTCCATCAGCCTTACGCCTATTAGATCCCTCCAAGTCATCCATGACTTGTTCATCCATACATTAGCCTTCAGATGCTTCCATCGGCTATGTCATGCTAACGTGGTCTATACCGCTAAGACACATTTGGGCTTACGCTGCCAAGACACACGTCTAGACTTTACGTCACCAAACCATTGGACTTATGCTACCAAGACTCCATCCTTAGACTTTACATCGCCAATATCAACCCTTGGACTTCCCTTGCTAACCCATGTTGGACTTTCCATTTGCCAAGACTCAATCTAGGACTTTCCCTTGCCAAGACCTATGCTTGGACTTTCCATGCTAACCCATGTTGGACTTTCCAATTGCCAAGACTCAAGCTTGGACTTTTCCATCATGGTCAACCCCAAGTCAACCATCTAGTCAACCCATTGTCAAACAATGGTCAAATCATTGTCAAACATCAATGTCAAACATCAAAATGCTAACATTAACCACTACTCGAGTCAAACTTGATTCTAGTCAATCGTGACTTGGGTCGATTGTGTTGGGGGATCGAAACGGCTAGCTAGAGCGGGGTGAATAGCCCTCGTTCGTTGGATGTCATATTTTGCTCGTCTATAAAATGTTAGCGCAAGCGGAATATGCAAATATAAATAAAGACAAAGCAAAAGATAAACAAACAATACAAACACCGAGATGTAACGTGGTTCACGGCTACGCCGCTAATCCACGGTCTGATTCGTCCACGGTGAATCACTCCGCCAAAGCCAATCACTATTGGTCTCTCCTTTGCACCAAGCTAGGTGGAGGTAACCTTTACAATCAAGATCACTCTTCTTACAATAAGATTGAAGTAAAAGCAAGTAAGAAGAGTAGGGAATCGTGATGGCACTTTGAGAGAAGTTTAGAGCTCAAGCATTAGCCTCCCAAAGCCCCATCCTCTTCCTTTTTATAGAGGAAGAGGGTTTCTTCCCGTTGACACAGGATCAGTCGACTGATGCCCTCGATCAGTCGACTGGTCATGTAGCCATTGCCCAATAACGGCCGCTTTCTACGTTGGATTTCATCCAACGGTACTGGCATCAGTCGACTGATATTACCATCAGTCGACTGGTGCTCGATCAGTCGAGTCCTCAATGAGGTCGACTCCATTCTGTGCCCCGTGCAGTGCCATATCCGTCCCTTAGCGGTCGGCGATGTCGACATCGATCATTGCCGATCCATGGCGGTGATCGCTAAACAAATGCCCATGAGTCGGACACCGGATCCGAACACAATCGACTTCGAGCGATCATTGCCATTCCATGGCAGTCGACTGGTGTCGGGAAATCTCATCCGACACTTAGCCAGGCCAAGTTTCACCTACGAGCTACTACCCCTTCCCGGGTTACATTCGCTCACTCTCATCCCTCAGAGTCCCTCGCCTTCGAAGTTCTCTTCGTTCACGGCCACGTCCCTCGGCAGCATCAAGCGCACGGCTCTGCAAAGCTCCTTCGCGTCTCTTGCCTCAAAGTCTACTTCCTCCGGCTTCACTCCAAGCTCCTCGTCCGGCGGTCCCTCGGATGCTCCAAGCGCACGGCTTCCGCAAAGCTATCCTTCACCGACTCAAGGACCGAGTCATGAGATGTGAAACTCGCCATGGCTCCATGTGTGAATTACTAAGTCCTGCACGACTTCAACGCACATATCAAATCAACATAACAAACTAACTTAAACCCTTTGCCACACACATCAAAACCTAATCATGGCAAGAGATTGCCCTAACAATCTCCCCCTTTTTGATGTGTGGCAATCCGTTTAAGTTAGGTAAAAACATTTGATAAAAATTAAATTTCTAAGGAAAGAAAGCATGTAAACATAAACATGATATAGCAACATGCAACTCCCCCTTAATCCATGAAACTCTCTCTCCCCCTATCAAAATTTACTTAAACATAATTATTTCTCCCCCTTTGACACCATCAAAAAGATTAACACTAAGTTATAAACTCATGGCATCAAGTATAATAGAAGTAAAATACCAAAAATTAGTCTAAAACCTGAATTCGGCCTTAACTAGTCTGATTTTCAGGCCACCAGTCGACTGGCATGCGAATTTCAGAACTTTCTGATTTTTGAATCGAATTTCAGAAATGCATTAAAAATTCCAAAAAATTCGAAAAATCATGAAATTTGGGGAACATATTTCTTGTAAGGTTCTTTATTAGTGAAAAATAGGTCTTCATGAAAAATCATTATATTTTCACGTATTTGCCAAAAATCCAAAAGGTTTAAAAACCACTAGGTTTTTGATCATGTGAGTATCAAGTTTAACACCTAGTTTTGGTTCGAATTGTTTCAAAACATGAATACATAGATTTTAGATTAAGAAATTGTTTTGAAAACATATGAAATATCCAACCATGATCTTTGGGAAATATGTCTATGAATTAAACATAAGCCTTCCCCATGATTGGTCTATTATTGCTATTTTGATACTTTAAATAACCATCTAAATACCATAGGCATTAGTGGACATTTGTATCATCCTAACATCTCACCCATGCTAAGTTTTCAATCAAAGTAGCCTATGGTGAGTGTGAGATGCATCCTAGGGGGTATTTGTATATACTTAACCATTATATTCATACAATTCTATCAAGGTTAAGTATTAACCTAACAATCCTCATGATCATAATGACATATATGAATGGATTACACATTATGATTATGAAATACATGTATTCATCAAATTAACCTTGGACACCCATTCAGGGAATTGAATTTCTTTAATATGATCCACTTGTAATAATTTATCTACTTCTCCGGTAATAATTTTATCTTTCTCGGGCTCGAAGTACCGCTGCTTCTGCTAGACGGGTCAAACTCCTCGAGTGATGTTGAGGTGGTGTTCAGCAATGCGGGGATCTATTCCAGTCAGGTCGTGCACATCCTTGACAAAAATATCTTCATTCTTCTTTAAACATGGCACCAATTCTCTCTTTGTCTCTAGCTGTGGAGCCACCCGAGTAAATTTTCCAGGGGCGATTTCTACAGACTCCCCTTCTTCTATTTTTTTCATCTCTGGGAGATGACTCTTCCAGCACATGTACATTAGAAATGATGACGGATTTCCCCTTGGGGTTGTCAACTCTAACTTTCTTCTGGTCATCCCTAACCATTTGCAAATAACCACTTCGAGCAGCTTTCTATTCTCCCTTTGCTTTCCCAATCAGTTGTCTGACTAGAAACTTCACCTTTTGATGATATGGGGAAGCCATCGCCTAGAAAATAGATAGAAAAGGATGAACCAAAATTGCATTATAAGTGGATGGAGCATCCACTATGAGAAAAGGAATGATATTGGTTTTTTGACTGGGTTTTGTGCCCAGAGTGAGAGGCAAAGAAATTTATCCTATGGGATGTACCATATGTCTTGTGAATCTGAACAAAGGAGTAGCCACATCCTCCAATTGTGTATTTCCCAACTGTATCTGTCTGTATGCCTTCTAGAAGAGGATATTAACTGAACTTCCCGAGTCAACTAGGACTCGGGCTACCTCATAGTTGGCGAGAGAAATCCGAATTACCAGAGAGTTAGTGTGACGTAGTAGGACGCCTTGCAGGTCCTTCAACATGAAAGACATCGGTGGCGTAATCTGGATAGCTTGCTCTGTTCCAATGGCTAAGCTTTCCATAAGGCGGGCATAGGACTTTCGAGCCATATTGGAGTCTCCATCAGTAGGTCCTCCTACAATAACATGGATAATTCCCCGTGTGGGGATGTCATTCGGGGAAAATGAAGGGTCTTCACCTGCTGACCCTCCTTGTGAAGTACCCTCCCGAATCGTAATTTGTTGGTCCGGTTGGAGGAGAGCTTGAGGTTTTTGCTTATAGGGTCCTGGGCGCGCTACATTAGGTCGTTGACCTCTTCTTGCCAGTCCTCCCATCTGAGGTCGCAACTGTGGATAGGCAACCCGAATGCGCTCTAACTCCTCTTGCAATTTGTAACAATGGGCGCTGGTATGGTCGTACTCCATATGGTATTGGCAAAAAAAAGGGGTGGGGGATTCCGGGGAACTCCTCGGTATCCTGTTGAACGTTGAAGCATGCCTTGTTGATCATATGCCTCCATTTCCCGCTCCTTCCATGTTCGTGGAGGAATGGCAACAGCAACCATGATTTGTAAGGGTGGGGTAGGACAAGCTTCGGGCAGCAGCAATCTAGGCCTAGGTGCTTCGGGTATGAAAGGTCTAACATACTCTCTTCGGGGAGGGGCTCGGGGGACTATGGGACGATTTCTTTCAGCTAGGGCTGATGTAGGAGTCTATTCAGCCTGCCTAACCTTCAACCCTTCTTCTTCATTTATGTATTTCTCAATGCGGCTTAGCAATTCCTCATAACTGGCCACAGGTTTTCTCAACAAGGAGCTGAGGAAAGGTCCCTCTCTCAGCCCATGAGGGATGAACCACCTCAGAGTATCTGACTTTGTTGAAGGGATGTTCCTGGTAGTAGATGTGAACCGGTGAAGATACCCTCTGAGTGATTCTGAGGGCTCTTGCCTAATGTGCAGTAAGATTGAAGCATCATACTTATAGGTCTTGCAACAAGCAAATTCTTGGAAGAACACTCCTTGAAAATCAACAAAATAGGTAATAGATCCCGGAGGGAGGGTATCAAACCATTTCTGTACAGAGCTGGTTAGGGTAGTACAAAAGACTCGGCACTTAAGGGCATCAGTATAGCAGTGAAGAGAGGTAGCTCCCACAAACTGTGATAAATGTTCTTCCGGATCGGTTGTATCATCATATTTATCCACCTGGAGATTTCTAAAATATGAAGGTGGTAGCTCAGAAAGAATGTTGGCAGTAAATGGACTGGGCTCATAAATTTTTGGAGCCCCCGTAGACTGACTTTCTCCTTGCTCTTCTCGCCTCGTTTATGTCATGGGCATAGCAGGTTTATACATCCTCCTCACAGGTGTTGGGCTTCCGGCACCGCGGCGTGTGTGTGTTCGATCATGTTTCGTAAACATGAGCACAGCGGAAGCAATTAAAATTAATAAATCTATATTTATTACAACACACACAACACACGCATGCTATTACAACAAGTGTAGACATAACCGTAAATTAAAATTTGCAATAAAAGGAAATTAAACTACGTTATACCTTCCGTATGACGTGTAGCAGGAACGGCATCAACCGGAACGATCCTCGTAAGAATCGTCTCTATCCGTATCCACGCCGAGCTCCTCGGGATGACTTCGCTAAGTCACGAGCTTCGTCTTCGTACGGGTTACTAGCCTCGTGTTGAAGACGACGTGATCGAGAGATGATCACGATCCGAATCCAAATTCGGATCCAAAACGAGTTCTCAAAACTCGCTTCTCCGGAGAGGTATTCGTCAACCGTTTGACGAATCCTTCGTCCTCCACCTCAGAGGATTACCGGAGATCAAATGCCCGGTATGTTAGCCGCTGTCGGAGCACTAACCGTCGTCCAAACGACGCTCCGACGAGAGGAGAAGAAGCTGTCCAGAAAACTGGACAGCTTGGTGGAGGATATAGGCGCCGGCCAACCAAGGAAAGAAAAACCTCACCTTGATGCCAAACCTATAAAGGATCACCGGAGGGCCGCCGGAGGTTCACCGGCTGAAGCTTGGTCGCCGGCAATGACTTGGACGGCGGCACAAAGGATGGGCGGCGGCCACTTAGGGTTGGGCGCCGAATTCACCAACAAGGGTGGGCGGCAACTCTATGTTGGGCGGCAACTCTTGATTAGGTGTTAGGGTTAGGGTTTAAGCCCTATTTTATAGAGAACTAATTCTCTTAATGGTTAATGGATCATATCCATAAAGCCCGTTAACCCGCTCCATTAAGATAAGTTAAAATAAACCAAACCATGATGGTTTATTTTAAGTTAAAACGAACCGAACCAACCTTTGGTTCATTCGTTTAATATAAACCAAACCATTTGGTTTATTCTCATCCATTGGATTAGAACCAAACCATTTTGGTCCATCTATTATGTCTTCATAAGACACTGCCCATCCATGCTTCCATTGCGACTGAAACAATTTCATGCTCGCTTTATGTTTGGTCCAACCAAACATAGTTTCTCTCGGTCTGAGAATCCCATTCTCAAGCTCGTTTTAAATTTTTTGGATTACACTCGTTGTGCGTGTGACCAAATAGGTTCTCGGTTTATGTTGGCCGTCTATAATTAACCATTAATTATAGAACGATCATGAGTGGCACCTAGTAGTACATCATGATCCCCAATTAATCAAAAAGATCAACGGTTGATCCAGAACTATTTACGAAACCCTTGATGCTCGAATGAATCGTGCCCCATTCCCTTCACTCATCTTATACCCACTTGGTTGGGACATGGTCTATTATGTCGGTCCCACTAGGTCGACTCGTCACACCTAAGCCCAAGTATCATCTCCTCGTCCTACAGTTCTAGTTACTCCACATGTATCGAAGAGTACCTTACTCTAAACATGTAATGCTTTGGCCAAAGACTTTAGTAACAATCCGACGAGAGGCCATGGGTATACATCTCCTCGCAAGGAGTGGTGAATCCTTTATAGGCTATTCAAACACCTTCGATCATTTCGACTTATACCCAATCATCCCGGGTCCACATCTCCTCAGAGATGTTTGTTTAAGATGTCAAAGCATAAGTCTCCATGATCAAGACGACTTGAATACCGCAAGTCAAAGGAACATCGCACTTAAGCCACAGTAAGAACTTCATTGACATATCTATATATGCAGAGAACCATATGAAGTCTTACGGCTGATCACTCCAATGAACTAGTTACCATAACTAGCATCCACGATTAACTCCGGACATCACAATGTCTCCAGCCAGTGAGAATCAGCTGCTTGGATACACCAAGGAGTATACCTCGTGCTAGTCTCGACAGAATTGATGGTGTCCAAATCCATCAATTCATCGACTAGGATAATTCCAGATACATCACAATTACACATGTAGAGATACTCACTAGTTGTGATCCAATCACAAATTCTCTCATCGTGAATCGTATCGTGGACATTCAGTAAATGAGTTTAAGATCCAATCAAATACATAAAACATGTATACTCAAATAGTGAATCTTCATTTATCATATAAATGGTTCATACATAAGGCGATTGCCTTAGGACATCTCTCATATATTACTAACAGACTCCCACTTGGCCTAATGTCAATCGCTACGGTATCCAATACCATAAGCTCTAACATGACCTTCAAACTTACTTTGAGGTAATGCTTTAGTCAAAGGATCCGCTAAGTTCCTTTCAGTGGGAATTTTCTCGATTTGTATTTCGTTCCTACTGATGATCTCTCTGATAAGATGATAGCGGCGAAGCACATGTTTGGATCATTGATGAGACCACATCAAGTTCAAAGATGAACTTCTTGATCCAAACCGCTTCCTTTGCTGCTTCCAAAGCTGCAACGTATTCTGCCTTAGTGGCAGAATCCGCTATAGTGTCAAGCTTGGAACCTTTCCAACTTATTGCGCCTCCATTTTAGGTGAATACATACCCAGACTGAGACATGGAATCATCCTTGTCTATCTGGAGCTGGCATCCGTATACCCACGTATCACTATGTACCCTTCTCTATATATTAGGAACGCATCCTTAGTTCTTCTCAAGCACTTAAGGATCGTCTTAACAGCCACCCATTGATCCATTCCTGGATCAGACTGGTATCTGCTCGTGACACTCAGAGCATACGATACATCGGGCCTCGTACATAACATAGCATACATGATAGATCCTATTGCGGATGCATAGGGAATCTTACTCATGCAAATCCTCTCGTCTTCTGTGCGCGGACACATAGACTTCGAAAGGTGTACCCCATGCCTGATGGGTAAGAAACCTTTCTTGGATTCCGACATGCTAAACCTCTTTAGCACTCGGTCTATATATGTAGACTGCGAAAGACCAAGCAACCGTTTCGATCTATCTCTATAGATCTTAATCCCAAGGATGTAGGTTGCTTCTCCCAGGTCTTTCATGGAGAATGTCTTGGATAACCAAACCTTAACTGACTGTAAGATTGACACATCGTTTCCTATAAGTAATATGTCATCGACATACAATACTAGGAACACGACTGCACTCCCACTAATCTTCTTGTACACACAAGGTTCGTCTGGATTTTGTGAGAAATCAAACTTTTTGATCGTCTCATCAAAACGGATATTCCAGCTCCTGGATGCTTGCTTCAATCCATAAATGGATCGTCGCAACTTGCATACCTTGGTTTTATCAACCGATGTGAAACCCTCAGGCTGTATCATATACACGTCCTCGAGCAAGTTTCCATTAAGGAAAGCTGTTTTCACATCCATCTGCCATATCTCATAATCATAATGAGCTGCTATGGCCAGGAGCATCCGAATGGATTTAAGCATAGCTACAGGCGAATAGGTTTCGTCATAATCAACACCTTGCTTTTGACGATATCCTTTCGCCACCAATCTAGCCTTATAGGTAATCACATTACCATTCATGTCGGTTTTCTTCTTGAAAACCCACTTGCACCCTATAGGCTTTATGCCTTCAGGTGGGTCAACCAAGTTCCAAACTTGGTTTTCGTACATGGAATCCATTTCCGACTTCATGGCACCAAGCCATTTATCCCTTTCTGAACTTGTCAGCACTTCTTCATAACTGGTAGGCTCCTCATCATCAATGAGTAACACGTCGTTCGATTCACTTACGAGAAATCCATATCTCTCAGGAATATTGCGTGTTCTACGGATCTGAAGATGTGGTGTTACAATAGGTCGGTATTGCTCATCACTATGAGTTGTCTGTGTTGTGCTCAGTATCTCATCAATGTCTATTTGAGTCTCTCGAGCCTCCTCAAGCTCGACGACACTCCCACTATTTTCTTGCAAGAGAAACTCTTTCTCTAGAAACACAGCATGCCTTGAAACAAACACCTTTTGTTCCACAGGATGATAGAATTGGTAACCCCTTGTTTCCTTAGGGTATCCAATAAATAGACATTTATCGGACTTAGCATCCAATTTGTCGTCGATCATGCTTCACATAAGCGGGACAACCCCATATCTTCAAGTAAGATACATGAGGTTTCTTACTAGCCCATATCTCATATGGAGTAGTAGAGACTACCTTGGTAGGCATTACATTCAACAAGTAAAGCGGTATGAAGTGCATAACCCCAAAAGGACTTGGGAAGAGTCGCATGATTCATCATTGACCTGACCATGTCCAACAAGGTCCGGTTACGCCTCTCAGATACACCATTATGCTGTGGTGTATATGGCGGAGTCCATTGAGACAATATGCCATTGTCTCTTAGATAATCAAGAAACTCTTGACTTAAGTATTCACCGCCTCGATCCGATCGAAGTATTTTAATACCTTTTTCATGTTGTTTCTCTACTTCATTTCTGAATTCTTTGAACCTTTCAAAGGCTTCAAACTTGTGTTTCATCAAGAACACATACCCAAACCGTGAGTGATCATCGGTGAAGGTAATGAAGTAGCTATAGCCTCCTAAAGCTTGAGTTGACATAGGTCCACATACATCAGTATGTATTAGACCTAGTAACTCTCCCACTCGTTCACCTTTTCCCGTAAAAGGTAACTTAGTCATCTTGCCTTTTAAGCATGATTCGCATGTATCGTATGAATCCAATTCAAACGATTCCAGAATTCCACATCGGTGTAATTCGGACATGCGTTTCTTGCTTACATGGCCAAGACGACAATGCCACATGTAGGAGTCTATTTGATTATCCTTTCGAGCACTGTTGTTGCTCGCTTCGATATTGCAAATGTCACTGGATACGTCCAACGTATAAACACCATTGCTTAAAGTTCCAGTCCCATAAAGAACCCCATTCAAAGTTATGTAACAACAATTGTTACTAAACGTCAAATGGAAACCATTTCTATTTAAACAAGAAATAGAAATGATGTTCTTTATCAACAAAGGAACATAAAAGCAATTGTCCAGTTCTAAGACAAGTCCTACAGGGAGTTCCAACAAATACGTTCCGATGGCGAGTGCAGCAACCTTTGCTTCATTCCCAACACGTAAATTTGACTCTCACTTGACGAGTCTTCTTCTATTCCTTAGCCCATGTATGTCATTACATATATGTGAGCCACACCCAGTATCCAATACCCAAGTGTCTAAGGAAATAGAATGACAATCAATAAAGAAGATTTCTGAAGAAGATGGGGCATCCGATGCCTTATCCTTCTTCACGGACTCTTGATAAACCTTGCAATTTCTTCGCCGATGACCCTCCTTGCCATAATGATGGCAAGTGCCCTTTTGAGCTGGTTCTGCCTTTTAGCCTTTTTCTTCTTCCCCTTCTGTTGTTCCTTTGACTCCCTCTTAGAACCTTTCTTCGAGGAATCAACTAACAACACTGTCCCCTACTCATGCTTCTCAGAAGGCTCCAGTCTTGGCATGTTGAAGCGATACCACAGATGAACCTCCTTGCATCTCAGAGGTGAAGAGGAGCTTGGAGACTTCGAACCTTTCGAATCTCACTTGCTCATCAACCAACTCACAGAGATGAAGGACTACGATATGAGCATCCATATGCTCATGCTGCTTTCGTAGCTTGGGTTCCATCGCGGCTAGCATGATGCAACTCATTTGTTCAGAATCACTCACATGTTTCTGATAGGCCAACAATTGGTCCAAAGTTGGATCGTCACTAGGACGGGCGGGAAGAGGCGCTTCGAGGACATACACAAGCTTTTCACCTTGAGAACAATTCTCAAGTTTCTAAGCCAGTCCAAGAAGTTTGGCCCAATCAATTTATTTGAATCCAAAATGGAACGCAAATTCAAACACATCATGATCAATATATTAACTTAGAAATACAAAACGAGCATATATGAGAAAGATGATTTTAAAATGCATCAATATACATTTATAAATCCCATTCATTTTTCGAATTCAAAAACCCCAAAATCACTTCGGGAGATTGTAGGTCCATCTCCGAATGGGCTGATATCCATCATAGATAAGAACAACCTTGGAGTGAGTCCAACAAGCCATTCTTAGCTATGATGGTGGGTATCAAGTATACCGATTACATATCATGTATATGTAACTATCACAATGTGCTATCAACTAATTGAATGTTTACACATACATTGGGTTGTTAACACATTAACAAGTATGCATCATATGCATAGCACCCAACTTCACCTCTCTTCACATCGACCTTGGAGTGAGTCCAACAAATCGATGCTCCAAGTTAAAGCCGACCCATTAATCGCGAAATAGTTTTAATATGGTTAGAGCGCATTCAACCAATTAGCCAGGCTTGGAGTGAGTCCAACAACCCAAACTAACGATTGACCTCGACTCTTACCATATTAGAGTTAAACTATTCCAATGATTTGAACATGTTCAGTTCGGGGGCTTGAGTGAGTCCAACAACCCAAACAAGAAACAGAACTCTGGTTCTAACCATATTAATGGAAGGTGTAGGCTTTAATATTGAGTTAGGGTTTTATGTCTCATCCTCTTTGCATGCAAATAACTATTATCTACATGGCATGGCATACATGGCATACATCTACATGTCACGACGCATGGCATAATGTTATGCATCTAATGCAATTACATGGCATACAATTATGTCATGTATATATTTCCTTATATGTCATAACTATTTATGGAAATAAAATATGTTTAAGATTTGATTCTCCAAATCAAATCATAATTAAATTAGAAACAAATTTCCAAATCTAATCACATATTTTATTCATGGAATTATTTGATTAAGGAAAATCTATTTAGGAAACCAATTTCCTAAATCATTAAAACTACTTATGGAAATAAAATATTTTAAGATTTGATTTCCTCAAATCATGATTAAATTAGGAAACAAATTTCCAGAATCTAATCAAATATTTTATTTATGGAAAATATCAATTTCCATAAATACTTCCAACTTTCCAAAAGTGGAAGATTTCCATAAATACTTCTAGACTTTCCAAAATTGAAAAATTTCCATAAATACTTCTAAATTTCTAAAATTAGAAAATTTCCAGAAATACATTATGACTATTGCAAAACCATTTTACGATTATGTCGAAACACAACCTGGGCTCTGATACCCTTTGTTGGGCTTTGCACATGGCGTGTGTGTGTTCGATCATGTTTAAGTAAACATGAGCGGAAGCAATTAAAATTAATAAATCTATATTTATTACAACACACACAACACACGCATGCTATTACAACAAGTGTAGACATAACCGTAAATTAAAATTTGCAATAAAAGGAAATTAAACTACGTTATACCTTCCGTATGACGTGTAGCGAGAACGACATCAACCGGAACGATCCTCGTAAGAATCGTCTCTATCCGTATCCACGCCGAGCTCCTCGGGATGACTTCACTAAGTCACGAGCTTCGTCTTCGTACGGGTTACTAGCCTCGTGTTGAAGACGACGTGATCGAGAGATGATCACGATCCGAATCCAAATTCGGATCCAAAACGAGTTCTCAAAACTCGCTTCTCCGGAGAGGTATTCGTCAACCGTTTGACGAATCCTTCGTCCTCCACCTCAGAGGATTACCGGAGATCAAATCCTCGGTAAGTTAGCCGCTGTCGGAGCACTAACCGTCGTCCAAACGATGCTCCGACGAGAGGAGAAGAAGCTGTCCAGAAAACTGGACAGCTTGGTGGAGGATATAGGCGCCGGCCAACCAAGGAAAGAAAAACCTCACCTTGATGCCAAACCTATAGGGGATCACCGGAGGGTCGCCGGAGGTTTACCGGCTGAATCTTGGTCGCCGGCAATGAATTGGACGGCGTCACAAAGGATGGGCGGCGGCCACTTAGGGTTGGGCGCCGAATTCACCAACAAGGGTGGGCGGCAACTCTTGATTAGGTGTTAGGGTTAGGGTTTAAGCCCTATTTTATAGAGAACTAATTCTCTTAATGGTTAATGGATCATATCCATAAAGCCCGTTAACCCGCTCCATTAAGATAAGTTAAAATAAACCAAACCATGATGGTTTATTTTAAGTTAAAACGAACCGAACCAACCTTTGGTTCATTCGTTTAATATAAACCAAACCATTTGGTTTATTCTCATCCATTGGATTAGAACCAAACCATTTTGGTCCATCCATTATGTCTTCATAAGACACTGCCCATCCATGCTTCCATTGCAACTGAAACAATTTCATGCTCGCTTTATGTTTGGTCCAACCAAACATAGTTTCTCTCGGTCTGAGAATCCCATTCTCAAGCTCGTTTTAAATCCTTTGGATTACACTCGTTGTGCGTGTGACCAAATAGGTTCTCGGTTTATGTTGGCCGTCTATAATTAACCATTAATTATAGAGCGATCATGAGTGGCACCTAGTAGTACATCATGATCCCCAATTAACCGAAAAGATCAACGGTTGATCCAGAACTATTTCTGAAACCCTTCAGTAGCTCGAATGAATCGTGCCCCATTCCCTTCACTCATCTTATACCCACTTGGTTCAGGACATGGTCTATTGTGTCAGTCCCCACTAGGCTGACTACGTCACACCTAGCTCAAGTATCATTTCCTCGTCCTACGGATTCTAGTTACTCCACATGTATCGAAGAGTACCTTACTCTAAACATGTAATGCTTTGGCCAAAGACTTTAGTAACAATCAGACGAGAGGCCATGGGTATACATCTCCTCGCAAGGAGTGGTGAATCCTTTATAGGCTATTCAAACACCTTCGATCATTTCGACTTATACCCAATCATCCCGGGTCCACATCTCCTCGGAGATGTTTGCTTAAGATGTCAAAGCATAAGTCTCCATGATCAAGATGACTTGAATACCGCAAGTCAAAGGAACATCGCACTTAAGCCACGGTAAGAACTTCATTGACATATCTATATATGCAGAGAACCATATGAAGTCTTACGGCTGGTCACTCCAATGAACTAGTTACCATAACTAGCATCCACGATTAACTCGGACATCACAATGTCTCGGCCGGTGAGAATCGGTGCTTGGATACACCAAGGAGTATACCTCGTGCTAGTCTCGACGAATTGATGGTGTCCAAATCCATCAATTCATCGACTAGGATAATTCCGATACATCACAATTACACATGTAGAGATACTCACTAGTTGTGATCCAATCACAAATTCTCTCATCTTTGTGAATCGTATCGTGGACATTCAGTAAATGAGTTTAAGATCCAATCAAATACATTAAACATGTATACTCAAATAGTGAATCTTCATTTATCATATAAATGGTTCATACATAAGGCGATTGCCTTAGGACATCTCTCATATATTACTAACAACAGGTACTTCGCCTGGTAGGATTTCAGGCTGCTGTTGAGTAACGGGACGGGTCTGGGGAGGTACTTCCAGCATTGGTTCTCGAGGAGAAGGCTCACCAGAATGGGGAAGAAGATACCCCACCCTTCTCCTCTCCTTAGCTAGGGCAGCAGCCACGACAGCGTCCACCAGAGCTCACAATTGTGTTGGTAGCAATGTAATGGGGGTTTCTTCTGCAGAAGAAGCTGTTGGATGTAATACTTCTTCTAATGACATCTCGATGTCTTGCTCAACAAAAGTTTCCCACAGACGGCGCCAACTGATGCAGACATGTGTGGATTTTCTGACTTCCTTTCAATGCCGAAGAACGTCCGGGAGGCTTAGGGTTCTCTCTGGCCACAACAGTAATAGAAAACGAACAAACAATATGACACATTGAAGTAGAGAGCAAAGACACCAAGTTTTACGTGGTTCGGAATAAGGATTCCTACTCTACGGGATGAGCTCTATCACGAGCCACAGTGCCAAAGCTCTTTCACTATAAAACTTCTCCTTCTTGGAAAATATTTCCAGAGGTGAAGGAAAAACCTCTTACAATACGCACGGTACACAAGAATATAGATATTGAATTAACTCTTCACCGTCGTCTTCTCCCCCTCTTCTCCTCCTTCTTCTTTCCCGGCGATGCAGTCTTTTCTCCAAGCTCTCCTCTCCTCCGAATTGGAATCAGATCCCCTTTCTCTTCTTCGATTAAGTAGCGACAAGATTAGGTTTTAGCTCTTCTTGGCCGCGACACCTCACCCTCTCTAGATTGGCAGCGACTCCTCCCTCTCTCTTACGGAGAATCATTCTGTTAAAGAGAAAATGAGCAGAGACCTCTCTGAATATTATGTAGGATCCTAATTTGTTATGTAACAAACTCCTACAAATGCTTTGGGAAATGTCCTAACCCTTCCCTTCACCCTCTCTTCCTTCTCCGACTCGCTTACCGAGTCAATCTCTGACTCACTTACCGAATCAATCTCCGACTCACTTACCGACTCAATCTCTGGCTTATTTACCGAGTCAATCTCCGACTCGAATCCTAAATCACTCATTTGATCTCCCTTTAGCACTAGAGCTTATCTTCCCTTTCTCATGCCTTCATCTTGCTAACCCAATCAATCCTCTGGGATCTAAGTCTTCCGGTTCAACCATTGTTCCACACATAGTCTCTTTTATCTTAATCCTTAAATTGGGTAACAACAATATCAAGAATTATTATTAGAATTTTTAAAAGTAGAATTATTATTAGACTATTTCAAAGTGGAGTTATTATTAGAATGTTTAAAAGTGAAATTATTATTAGAATGTCTAAAAGTGAAATTATTATTAGAATTTTTAAAGGTAGAATTATTATTAGAATTTTTTAAGATAAGATTGTTAGAATTTTTAAAGATAAAATTATTAGAATTTTTTAAGGTAAGATTGTTAGAATTTTTAAAGGTAGAATTATTAATAGAATTATTAGAATTTTTTAAGATAAAATTGTTAGAATTTTTAAAGGTAGAATTATTAGAATTTTTTAAGATAAGATTGGTAGAATTTTTCAAAGTAGAATTATTATTATTTTTATAATTATTTAGATTATCTTTGTAATTTTTTAAAATTAATTTTGAATTTTTTATGGTTGAATTTTTCAAAACAAAATTTTTTTAATTCGAAATTATCTCGATTAATCAGATCTAGGGTTTGATGACTCTGTCCTAAGGTTTGATTATTCTGATTAAGTTGTCCCCACGGGGACGACGCGAATGGGCAAGATTCGATGTCGAATGAGGGGTCTAAAATCCCCCTAGTTTCAAATGGACCTCTCTCTGCCTTGCCACCGTGTCAAGGGACTTTGTCCATCTCCCCTCCCCCTCCCCCCCCCCCCCCCCACGATTTACCTCCCTCTCCCCAGTGTCCTGGGACGGGTGGCAGGGGCTGCTAGTTGGGCAGATTCTCAACTTTTACAGATTATTCTGATTAAGTCGGTTTGATTCTTGACATGATCTATATCTATGTTAATTAAACTAAAAATTTGATTAAGCTCTTGGTTAATTTTATCAAATGTTAGATTAATTTGATTATTTTTTTTAATAATTTTTTTATAATTTAAACTAATTAAATCTGAATTAATTAATTTTTTATTAGTTGAATTATTAACTGTATTAATTAATTGACAACAATCAACCAATTTACTAGCTTTAATGCATAATTTATCTAAATTATCAAGTATTCTAAAACTTAAAATTTCAAAATTGTTAATTTTACTAACCTTCTTCTCCGGACACCGATTTTTTAGTGATCAAATCTTCTGCACCCGAAGCACTTAATGTACTCCTTGTTCCTTCGGACTTCTAGCATTAGTTTCACCTTTGCCACTAGTTGCGTCGTTCGAGTCTTACAAGTATGACACTTATTTTTATAGTATTCTCTCTCCCTGCACTTGAAACAAATAATATGCAATTTAAAATTTAAATTGACATCATTACCTTTGGGCCTTGTGGGAGACTCTTCCATGACTAGCTCGTGTTGGGTTTCCGGCACCGCGGCGTGTGTGTGTTCGATCATGTTTCGTAAACATGAACACAGCGGAAGCAATAAAAATAATAAATACTCCTATTTATTACAACACACACAACACACGCATGCATATTACAACAAGTGTAGACATAACCGTAAATTTAAATTTGCAATAAAAGGAAATTTATCTACGTTATACCTTTCGTATGACGTGTAGCGGGAACGGCATCAACCGGAACGATCCTCGCTAGAATCGTCTCTATCCGTATCCACGCCGAGTTCCTCGGGATGACTTCGCTAAGCCACGAGCTTCGTCTTCGTACGGGCTACTAGCCTCGTGTTGAAGACGACGTGATCGAGAGATGATCACGATCCGAATCCAAATTCGGATCCAAAACGAGTCCTCAAAACTCGCTTCTCCGGAGAGGTATTCGTCAACCGATTGACGAATCCTTCGTCCTCCACCTCAGAGGATTACCGGAGATCGAATCCCCGGTAAGTTATCCGCTGT
Source organism: Wurfbainia villosa (assembly GCA_025175895.1). Lineage (NCBI taxonomy): Eukaryota > Viridiplantae > Streptophyta > Magnoliopsida > Zingiberales > Zingiberaceae > Wurfbainia > Wurfbainia villosa. The sequence continues at coordinate 76,832,385 of CM046001.1, read as the reverse complement.
CGGAGCTCCAACCGTCGTCCAAACGATGCTCCGACGAGAGGAGAAGAAGCTGTCCAGAAAATTGGACAGCTTGGTGGAGGAGTAGGCGCCGGCCAAAACAAGGAAGCCAAGTGCTCACCTTTTCACCGAGGCCTAGGAGCCGGACACCGTCTGGTCGCGACAAGGGGTGGGCGGCAAGGAGCTGGGCAAAGAAACTCCTTCAATGGGGTTGGGCGGCAACTAGGTTTAGGGCTCTTCCAATTAGGGCTTAATTATCCATTAAGCCCTCTTTTATAGAGAACTAATTCTCTTAATGGTTATTGGATCATAACCATTAGGCCCGTTAACCCGCTCCATTAAGATAAGTTAAAATAAACCAAACCATGATGGTTTATTTTAAGTTAAAACGAACCGAACCAACTTTTGGTTCATTCGTTTAAAATAAACCAAACCCTTTGGTTTATTCTCCTCCATTGGATTAGAACCAAACCATTTTGGTTCATCCATTATGTCTTCATAAGACACGGCTCATCCACGCTTCCATTGCGACTGAAACGATTTCATGCTCGCTTTATGTTTGGTCCAACCAAACCTAGTTTCTCTCGGTCTGAGAATCCCATTCTCAAGCTCGTTTTAAATCCTTTGGACTACGCTCGTTGTGCGTGTGACCAAATAGGTTCTCGGTTTATGTTGGCCGTCTATAATTAACCATTAATTATAGAACGATCATGAGTGGCACCTAGTAGTACATCATGATCCCCAATTAACCGAAAAGATCAACGGTTAATCCAGAACTATTTCTGAAACCCTTCAGTAGCTCGAATGAATCGTGCCTCATTCCCTTCACTCATCTTATACCCACTTGGTTCAGGACATGGTCTATTGTGTCAGTCCCCACTAGGCTGACTATGTCACACCTAGCCCAAGTATTATTTTCTCGTCCTACGGATTCTAGTTACTCCACATGTATCGAAGAGTACCTTACTCTAAACATGTAATGCTTTGGCCAAAGACTTTAGTAACAATCCGACGAGAGGCCATGGGTATACATCTCCTCGCAAGGAGTGGTGAATCCTTTATAGGCTATTCAAACACCTTGATCACTTGACTTATACCCAATCATCCCGGGTCCACATCTCCTTAGAGATGTTTGCTTAAGATGTCAAAGCATAAGTCTCCATGATCAAGATGACTTGAATACCGCAAGTCAAAGGAACATCGCACTTAAGCCACGGTAAGAACTTCATTGACATATCTATATATGCAGAGAACCATATGAAGTCTTACGGTTGGTCACTCCAATGAACTAGTTACCATAACTAGCATCCACGATTAACTCCGGACATCACTATGTCTCCAGCCAGTGAGAATCAGCTGCTTGGATACACCAAGGAGTATACCTCGTGCTAGTCTCGACATAATTGATGGTGTCCAAATCCATCAATTCATCGACTAGGGATAATTCCGATACATCACAATTACACATGTAGAGATACTCACTAGTTGTGATCCAATCACAAATTCTCTCATGCTGTGAATCGTATCGTGGACATTCAAGAAATGAGTTTAAGATCCAATCAAATACATAAAACATGTATACTCAAATAGTGAATCTTCATTTATCATATAAATGGTTCATACATAAGGCGATTGCCTTAGGACATCTCTCATATATTACTAACAGACTCCCACTTGGCCTAATGCCAATCGCTACGGTATCCAATACCATAAGCTCGAACATGACCCTCAAACTTACTTTTGTTAGGAATATTGGAATGGCTAGAGGGGGGGTGAATAGCGTAGATGAAATTCGATCGCGTTTGTGTCTACAATTTCGTTAGTGCGCAGCGGAAATAGAAATAATAAAAGCAATAATGAAATAGACAACAAGCTAACACAATGATATAACGTGGTTCGAAACCGCACGGTTCCTACTCCACGGATCGAGCTCTAAAGAGCCCTAGTGATGCACACGCACTCACTAATGATAAACACTCCTTCTCAACACAAGTCGGAGGCGGAGAAACCCCTTACAATAGATCTAACAACAGTAAGAACGAAATACAAGCAATATACAATGTAAATATGAAATACAAGTAAAGAAAAGACTTTACAACACTTGTTTTGATTGCTTGAATGCTTGGTTGCTTGCTTGCACTTGGAGACCTGATTTGCACCAACAAATCGCCTCAATAGCCCTCAAGAACCGATTGCTTTTTCCTCCATCACGAGCTTCATATATAGCTTCAACCTGTGCTGGAAAAAGTCTATCAGTCGACTGATCGGGACCATCAGTAGACTGATGCCACTGTTGTCGTGAGACAACGGCTAGATCCACGCTGGATAAGTCCAACAGAACCTTCATCAGTCGACTGATTGTGACCATCAGTCGACTGATGGAGTCCTCACTCGACCAGTCGAGTCTCGACTCCATTCTGTGGCCGAATTCTCGAGCACCAGTCGACTGATGACACGATCAATCGACTTCTCGAGCCATCGATCGCCCACCTCGGCAAATGATCGCTAGGCCATAACCCGCATCAAACCCTAGTTGACTGGTCGGTCACGCGCCACATGGCACGGTCGAGGTGGCACACCTCAAATATAAGGTTTTAGCCCAAGTATGGTTCCCCCATACTTGCTAGACTACCCTTAGCCTAGACCTAAGCCTTCTAGCCACCTCCATCAGCCTCACGCCTCTCGGATCCCTCCAAGTCATCCATGACTTGTTCATCCATCGCGCTAGCCTTCAGGTGCTTCCGTCGGCTATGTCATGCTAACGGTGTCTACACCGCCAAGGCACATTGGACTTACGCCGCCAAGACTCCGCTTGGACTTTATGCCGCCAACCATTGGACTTATGCTGCCAAGACTACCGCTTGGACTTTACGTCGCCAATATTAATCCCCTTGGACTTCAAATGCCAACCCATGTTGGACTTTCCATGCCAAGACCATGCTTGGACTTTCCTTGCCAACTCATGTTGGACTTTCCATTTGCCAAGACCCATGACTTGGACTTTCCCAAATGCCAAGTGTCCAACTTGGACTTTTCATGACAATTATATTGTCATATGTTTTTGTCGAAACATCAAAACACATCAAAGCATCACTCGAGCCAAACTCGAGTCCTGGTCAATCGTGACCTGGGCCGATTGCACCAACAATCTCCCCCTTTTTGATGTTTGACAAAAACCAAACAAATAATTGAGTTAGAATACTAACTCCAATCTTTTACCAATTATCCCAAATTGGTAAATGCTCTCCAAATGTTTTCCCCCAAACATTCTCCCCCTTTTTGACTAACAGCAAAAAGTTTTCTCCCCAAGAGGGTCAATGTCTCATGTCCCAATGAGATCTTACAATCTCCCCCTTTGTCCAAAGATACTTAGGATGCCTACCATCTTCCTAGTGATAAGTCCAATATCACTTAAGAGAGACAATCCCATTTACTCTCCCAATTTCCAAATTGGGTTTCTAAAAATCCATCAATTTCCCAAATTGATAACATTCTCCCCTTCAAGGAGAAAAACACATCCATCATCCAAAGATGGATATCTCCCCCTAAAGGCTTGTAACGCCCGCCCTTATCTGCTCTCAGGGCGGCGCTATTGTTACTCCTTCTTTTTTTTTTTAAACATACTACATATGGGTCCTCTCACAACCTACGTACTTTAACAGGTCATCATAACTTAAACCTTCTTTTGCACATGCATCACATATCATATTCATCATTAGCATGTTAACATGTCTTTCATAACATGCATACATAAAGATTCGTTCATGAGTTCTAACATTTCCAACCTTCTTAAGTAGATGATACTCATTAAACACAAGTCTTATAAGCGGAAGCAATGTCTTAAGTTGTTCTTAGAGCATATAAATACAAGCAGATAGTATAGGGTCTTCTTCCACCATGCCACTATCACACACACTTGGCCCCTCCTACTACTTCCTCTAGTGCAGACTTCCTTTATCTGTAGTATATGGACAACATGAACTATAAGCATATAGCTTAGTAAGATCCTTGCCTACTCACAAAAGCCACAACTTCATCAAGCAATTAGAACATGAGCATACTAGCATAAAGGACCTAAGTATTTCATAGCAACACTAATCAACAACATATCCATGTAATAAAAAAAACTAAGCATGGCATAGAATTGTTCGTAAGCCAGTTAAGCATAATTAATCTAAGCAGGGCATAATTTGAACATAAGCATTATAACTACATAAAACTAAGCATGCAGGAAAGACATATTCATAAGCGTTTTAAAATTTAACAATAAGCATTCCTAACCTAAGCATCCGTAACATCCTACATCTTAAACCTACATAAAGTACATAGGCACAAACATTCTTCAACTTAACCATGACCATTCATCAGGGAAATCCAATCATGCATAAAGGACATAATCATAAGCATTTGTTTAACTTGGACATAAACATTTGTAATAACATAAATCCTAAACTTGTAGAAAGAACATAATCGCAAGTATTCATAATCTTACAGGTAACATTCACCACATCATAAATTCTAAACTAGCATGAAGTACATAGTCGCAACATTCTTAAACTTAACTCTAAACATCATAACTTCATAACATCTAGCATGCATGATGATCATAGTTTGCAAGCATTCAGAGTATTTAACATGAGCATACACAATAATCATAAAAGTCTTTCCTTTTCAAAACATGTACTTATAGATACTTCAAAATCATCATAACTTCATAACATCTAGCATGCATAAAGAACACGGTTTGCAAGCATTCAGAGTATTTAACATGAACATACACAATAATCATAAAAGTCTTTCCTTTTCAAAACATATACTTATAGATACTTCAAAATCATCATAACTTCATAACATCTAGCATGCATAAAGAACACGGTTTGCAAGCATTCAGAGTATTTAACATGAGCATACACAATAATCATAAAAGTCTTTACTTTTCAAAACATATACTTATAGATACTTCAAAATCATCATAACTTCATAACATCTAGCATGCATAAAGAACACGGTTTGCAAGCATTCAGAGTATTTAACATGAGCATACACAATAATCATAAAAGTCTTTCCTTTTCAAAACATATACTTATAGATACTTCAAAATCATCATAACTTGTTTGGGGGGCCCCAAGTTAAGTACCACATAATGCGCGTTCCCTAGTAGGCTGGGGTAGCGAGCCACCAGTCCTACTAGAGCAAGACCTCTTACGTCTTACCAGGGCAAGACCTCTTACATCTTCTTATGTCCCTATGGATTTGATTAACGACCACCTGACGGGTCGGGTACTTAACCACTTACAAAGTAAAATACTTAATTCCTTTCTTTTCTTGTCATAGTATAAAGAATGCTCTTGATCCCCAACATAAAAAGGGAAGCATCTTAATCTTATCTTATCATAAGGAGAGCTCTTGATCCCTACTTGAAAGGGAAGCATCTCCATTTTATCTTATCTTAAGGGGAGCTCTTGATCCCTACTTGAAAGGGAAGCATCTCCATCTTATCATAAGGAGAGCTCTTGGTCCCTACTTGAAAGGGAAGCATCTCCATCTTATCATGAGGACACATGCATTCATAACATAAGAGTACCCTAAAGGGGTCCTAAAGTATAAACATGTTCATCATACAAGCATATTTCGTGGCACATTACATCATAAACATGAAGCATATTCCCTTGGCATATTCATGGCATATTAAATCACTAAAACATGTTCATCACCTAAGCACATTACATCATCAACATATAGCATGTTTCCTAAGCATATTCAAGGCATATTAAATCATAAAAACATGTTCATCACCTAAGCCTATTTCATGGCACATTACATCATAACATGAAGCCTATTTCCTTGGCATAATCATGGCATGTTAAATCACAAAACATGATCCACATCTAGGTATGTTTCATGGCATACTATATCATAATCATGTTCATCACCTAAGCTTATTTCATATTGCATTGAATCATAACCATATACATCACACAAGCATAGTTCATGACATATAAACAAACAAAACCATACCCTTAGCACAACTACATGTGTGTGTGTGTGTGTGGGGGGGGGGGGGGGGGTGTTTTCATGAAACCCTAACCCAAAAACCATGGGTTGGCCGAAACTTGTAAGGGTCTTGAGCTTGGGTTTTGTCCCCTAAAGTTCACTCATGAAGCCTTATAACTAATCATAGTATCATTAGAGATATTTTCATGCAACCCTAACCCTACTTTCATTGGTTGGCCGAATCTTGTAAGGTTAGATCCTTGGACTTTTGTCCCCTAAAGTTCATTCATAAGCATTATTACTTACCCTAGTGTCATTAGGAACATTTTCATGAAACCCTAACCCTAATTATATGGGTTGGCCGAAACATGGAATGGGTTCAAACTTAGGTTTTGTCCCCTAAAGTCCATTCATCAAGCATTATTACTTAACCTAGTGTCATTAGGAACATTTTCATGCAACCCTAACCCTAATTATATGGGTTGGCCGAAACATGGAATGGGTTCAAGCTTAGGTTTTGTCCCTAAAATTCATTCATAAGCATTATCATGGCCTAACCTCATAAGAGGGAGTTGTCATAAAAACCCTAACCCTAAAAGGCCTTGGTGGAAAACCTATAAGGGCACCAAGTTGGAATTTTTGTCCCTAAAAGGTCCTATAGTGAGCATACAACCTATAGAAGTTCCTAGAAACATTTTCATGAATCTTAGCCCAAGAAAACTTGAGTCTAAACCTACAAGGGCTACAACTTCATCGTTCTTACATGAAATTTACTTACGAAACTAATACACTGCAAGTGAGGGGAAACTTACATCCTTCGCTTTGCTTGAGAGATGACCTAATGGGAGTCACCTAGCTTTCTCCTAGCTTGAAGGGGGGTCTCGGCCAAAGGAAGAAGAAGGGGGGGTTGGTTTCGGTGAGGATGAAGAGGAGAGGAAGAAAATGGCAAAAAGGAAACTTCCTTCTTCTTTATAAAGGGAGGAAGAGAAGTTTCTCTTTTCTTTGTCATGCCTCTTCACTTACCCTTCTTCCACTTATCTATAAATTCCCCTCTTCCTCTAATGATATAATTCTATTGGGCTTATGGTTAGTGGGTGCATCTATAGGGCTTGGCTATCTCTAGAGGTTTGGGGTTCAATTCCTAGGCTTTGCATCTTTTTTTTTCTTTTGGCTTATTTTCTTTTATTTTTCCCAAAAAACCCACATAAAGCCTATCATCATAAAGCCAAAATTCTCGTAAAATTGCTAGAAATTTTACGGGCGTTACAAGGCTTGCTCCCCCTTGACCATTGCACCAACAATGTCCTTGGGAAGTCCCTAAGCCAATAGGAACTCTAAACCATCAAAATTAAGGTTAGAAATTCAACATTGAACTTTCCAACACCTTAACATTGATACAAACCCTAAACAACTCTCCTAATCCATATCCAATGGATTTTCACCCTTTATAATGCTTCCCAAAGCATATCCTAGGGTTAGGAGTGGTTAGGGACCTTTACCATGGCTGAACACGGGCTAACCAAACCTAGTTTTCCCGAAATCAGTCTTGGCGATCGACTCATCGACTACGATCATTGCCACACTCATCGATCGCCACTCGAGGCGATCATCGAAATTTCTGAATTTCAATTATCAGAAATGAATTTCAGAAAATCATAAATAATTATACGTATATCGAAAAATCACGAAATTTGATACGTATAATACCTATGACACATACAATGGGTGAAAAATATTTTAAAATTATTTTACCCATAAATAGTGAATTTGATACAAAACTCAAAACCATTGAAATTTTCAATGTTTTGGCCCTATTTTGTATCAACTTCATCAATGGTGATTGTTATCAAAAGATAGACTCCACCAAGGTTTTTCAAAATGATTTTAAAATGTTTTCAAAACCTTATTTTGGATCATATTCCTTGGGCTCTATGTACGTGACTTGTACACAAGCTTTCCCAATGATCCACAACTAAAATTAGATGAGTTTTAGTTCATCTAGATGCAAAAACTATGCGCCTTGAACTTAACTCATATTCTAGCATCTCACATGTATCTAGGGTGTATACATACACATACATGTCAATTAGATGTGAGATGTGGGTTTTGTTCTCCCTAAACTAGGGTTTCATGCATTTTCTAAAGCAACTCTACTTGATTCCCTTATAACTGGGACTCCAAGTCATGCCATAGTCCTTAAATCACGTTAATGCATGAATGTATGATCATGACATAAATAGTAGCATTATTAAAACATGGCTAATGATCATGATGTCATGACATATGATGAAATTTAAAAACACATGACATTTATCCTTAATCCCTAAGCATACTCATGACATATAAATGATAGAACATAAACATGATGTCATGTCATGGCATATGGCAAGCAAATCATGGCAAGTAAAAAGTATAGGTATAAGTATACCTAAATTTTAATATTAATTGTCATTTGATATAATTAATTATATTTTTCCATATTAACCTAAACTTTCCCAAGTGTGCCAAAAACCCAAAATGACACACTACAACCTCTAAACCTAAATTGTGCCAATTTAATCATTTTATCAAACTTCTCAAATAATATTGGCACATCCTAAAATCTTTTAGGATTAAAGCTCAAATGTATTTTCAAGGTGACCATAACCTTGAAAATATCCTAAAGTGCCACCTTTACAATGGTTGAGTTAACTACCCATCCAATCAAGGTTGGCACACCCTAAACCCATCTAGCGTGAATCAATCACGCTCTTAGGAACCCAAAACCTATTTGAGCTCCTAGGGTTAATTAGGTATTCCTTAGGGATAACCTCCCTAGATACCTTCCTAATGACCTTCCTAGGCTTATTAGCCTTGGTCATTTTGGTCTTGCCTAGGTTAACCTTAGGGATTGCTTCCCTAACAACCTTCTTAGTGGCCACCCTAGATTTCTTCGAAACCTTGGCCACTAGGCACAAACCTTGGTCAACTCTAGGGATGACTTCCCCATTGACCTTGGTCTTCCTAGACCTAGTTTGTGTCCCATAATCAAATGGAACACTATGGTAAGCTACCTTAGTCTTAGGTTTGTGACCCAAACCTTGCTTGCCTTTGGTTGACTTTTGACTCTTAGGTCCTTGGTGTTGACTTTGACTTTTGGACCTTTGACTTTGACCATTAGACCCTTTAAATTGGTTTTGTATATTCCTAAGGGTCTTTTCAAGTTTTTCAAGCCTTGCCCTCAAGGCTTGATTTTCCTTTTCTAATATCTCAATTTTTTATTTTTCATTTTCTCTTGAGATATTTCTATTTCTAGGCATATGTCTAGATTTCTTAGCATTAAAGCCTAGATGTTCTCCTATTTTCTTAATGCTTTCCTTAGGTAATATATTTTTAGGGACATTAGTCACAAATTTCTTCTTATTTCCTAAGTGAACACTCTTAGCACCTAAACAAAAGTATTTATTTCTATTAGCATGTTTTTCATGGCAAATTGCAAGAGAATTAAAATTCCTAGCATGCTTTTGACTTTTAAATTTAGAAGATGCATTATTGAAATATACCTTAGGGTTTGCCTTGGAGGCTCCCCCTACATGTATAGCTCCTTCTTGGGTCTTTTTGCTCCCCCTAGGGCATTGATTTCGGTAATGCCCCGGTTGCCGGCACTTGAAGCAAATGACTTGCTCCTTGCTTTTCTTGGCATTGGGAACACCGGCTTCATTGACTATTTGTGCCGGTGAAGCTTTCCTAATCTTCTTTGGGCACTTGCTCTTGTAGTGCCCGGTTTCCCTACACTCAAAACATATTATATGCATTTTATTATTAACACATATGTTTGAGTTACCTAGGGTAGTGGTGGAGGCCGGAGTTGGATTTTGAGCTTCCTCATCTTGACCGGATGTTGAAGGCTCTTCTTGAGGTTGCTCTAGTATAGAGGATGGTCTTTCCTCCTCAATCCTAGAAGTAGATGCTTCTTCCACCTCTTCTACTTCTTCTTTCTCCGATTCGGAAGTTGACTCCATCTCAACTTCCGATTCCTCACTTTCACTTGAGGATGAACTCTCCTCATGGTATCTTGCCAATTTTCTCCATAGCTCCTTGGCATACGTGTAATCCCCTAGCTTGCACAAAATATCATTAGGAATTACATCTTCCAAAAGTTTCGTTACCTTAACTTCGATCTTGAGCTTTTGGCGTTGCTCTTGAGTCCACTTTTTCAATTTTAGGACATTTCCCTTCTTATCCCTAGGGGGTTCAAGGCCTTCAACGAGGATGAACCAATCCTCTATGTTCATCATCAAGAATGTTTCCATTCTTGCTCTCCATGCCGGAAAATCTTCTGGATCATATGGAGGTGGAGTGTTGATTTCCCATCCAAGCTTGTCTTGGAATTCCATCTTCACACTCTAGCCTTTTGCCTTAGCTCCCGGTTGTTAATCCGTAGAAGAGCCCCGGGCTCTGATACCACTTGTTAGGAATATTGGAATGGCTAGAGGGGGGTGAATAGCATAGATGAAATTCGATGTCGTTTGTGTCTACAATTTCGTTAGTGCGCAGCGGAAATAGAAATAATAAAAGCAATAATGAAATAGACAACAAGCTAACACAATGATATAACGTGGTTCGGAACCGCACGGTTCCTACTCCACGGATCGAGCTCTAAAGAGCCCTAGTGATGCACACACACTCACTAATGATAAACACTCCTTCTCGACACAAGTCGGAGGCGGAGAAACCCCTTACAATAGATCTTACAACAGTAAGAACGAAATACAAGCAATATACAATGTAAATATGAAATACAAGTAAAGAAAAGACTTTACAACACTTGTTTTGATTGCTTGAATGCTTGGTTGCTTGCTTGCACTTGGAGACCTGATTTGCACCAACAAATCGCCCCAATAGCCCTCAAGAACCGATTGCTTTTTCCTCCATCACGAGCTTCATATATAGCTTCAACCTGTGCTGGAAAAAGTCTATCAGTCGACTGATCGGGACCATCAGTCGACTGATGCCACTATTGTCGTGAGACAACGGCTAGATCCACGCTAGATAAGTCCAACAGAACCTTCATCTGTTGACTGATTGTGACCATCAGTCGACTGATGGAGTCCTCACTCGACCAGTCGAGTCTCGACTCCATTCTGTGGCCGAATTCTCGAGCACCACGATCGATCACACGATCGGTCGATCACCGAGCGATCACCAATCGCCCACCTCGGCGCGATTGCTTGCCATAACCGCATAAACCTAGTTGACTCGGTCCGGATCGCCACATGGCACTGCACGATCCTCAACACCTGTATGAGGTTTTAGCCCAAGTATGGTTCCCCCATACTTGCTAGACTACCCTTAGCCTAGACCTAAGCCTTCTAGCCACCTCCATCAGCCTCACGCCTCTCGGATCCCTCTAAGTCATCCATGACTTGTTCATCCATCGCGCTAGCCTTCAGGTGCTTCCGTCGGCTATGTCATGCTAACGGTGTCTACACCGCCAAGGCACATTGGACTTACGCCGCCAAGACTCCGCTTGGACTTTATGCCGCCAACCATTGGACTTATGCTGCCAAGACTACCGCTTGGACTTTACGCCGCCAATATTAATCCCCTTGGACTTCAAATGCCAACCCATGTTGGACTTTCCATGCCAAGACCATGCTTGGACTTTCCTTGCCAACTCATGTTGGACTTTCCATTTGCCAAGGCCCATGACTTGGACTTTCCCAAATGCCAAGTGTCCAACTTGGACTTTTCATGACAATTATATTGTCATATGTTTTTGTCGAAACATCAAAACACATCAAAGCATCACTCGAGCCAAACTCGAGTCCTGGTCAATCGTGACCTGGGCCGATTGCACCAACAACTTTGAGGTAATGCCTTAGTCAAAGGATCCGCTAAGTTCCTTTCAGTGGGAATTTTCTCGATTTGTATTTCGTTCCTACTGATGATCTCTCTGATAAGATGATAGCGGCGAAGCACATGTTTGGATCATTGATGAGACCACATCAAGTTCAGAGATGAACTTCTTAATCCAAACCGCTTCCTTTGCTGCTTCCAAAGCTGCAATGTATTCTGCCTTAGTGGCAGAATCCGCTATAGTGTCAAGCTTGGAACCTTTCCAACTTATTGCGCCTCCATTCTAGGTGAATACATACCCAGACAAAGACATGGAATGATCCTTGTCTGTCTGGAGCTGGCATCCGTATACCCACGTATCACCATGTACCCTTCTCCATATATTAGGAACACATCGTTAGTTCTTCTCAAGTACTTAAGGATCGTCTTAACAGCCGCCCAATGATCCATTCCTGGATCGGACTAGTATCTGCTCGTGACACTCAGAGCATACGATACATCGGGCCTCGTACATAACATAGCATACATGATAGATCTTATTGCGGATGCATAGGGAATCTTACTCATGTAAATCCTCTCGTCTTCTGTGCACGGACACATAGACTTCGAAAGGTGTACCCCATGCCTGATGGGTAGGAAATCTTTCTTGGATTCCGACATGCTAAACCTCTTTAGCACTCGGTCTATATATGTAGACTGCGAAAGACCAAGCAACCGTTTTGATCTATCTCTATAGATCTTAATCCCGAGGATGTAGGTTGCTTCTCCCAGGTCTTTCATGGAGAATGTCTTGGATAACCAAACCTTCACTGACTGTAAGATTGAAACATCGTTTCCTATAAGTAGTATGTCATCGACATACAATACTAGGAACACGACTGCACTCTCACTAACCTTCTTGTACACACAAGGTTCGTCTGGATTTTGTGAGAAATCAAACTTTTTGATTGTCTCATCAAAACGGATATTCCAGCTCCTGGATGCTTGCTTCAATCCATAAATGGACCGTCGCAATTTGCATACCTTGGTTTTATCAACCGATGTGAAACCCTCAGGTTGTATCATATACACGTCCTCGAGCAGGTTTCCATTAAGGAAAATTGTTTTCACATCCATCTGTCATATCTCATAATCATAATGAGCCGCTATGGCCAGGAGCATCCGAATGGATTTAAGCATAGCTACAGGCGAATAGGTTTCGTCATAATCAACACCTTGTTTTTGACGATATCCTTTCGCCATCAATCTAGCCTTATAGGTAATCACATTACCATCCATGTCGGTTTTCTTCTTGAAAACCCACTTGCACCCTATAGGCTTTATCCCTTCAGGTGGGTCAACCAAGTTCCAAACTTGGTTTTCATACATGGAATCCATTTCCGACTTCATGGCACCAAGCCACTTATCCCTTTCTGAACTTGTCAGCACTTCTTCATAACTGGTAGGCTCCTCATCATCAATGAGTAACACGTCGTTCGATTCACTTACGAGAAATCCATATCTCTCAGGAATATTGCGTGTTCTACAAGATCTACGAAGATGTGGTGTTACAATAGGTCCAGCCGATTGCTCATCACTATGAGTTGTCGGCTGTTGTGCTTCACCAGGTATCTCATCAATGTCTATTTGAGTCTCTCGAGCCTCCTCAAGCTCGACGACACTCCCACTGTTTTCTTGCAAGAGAAACTCTTTCTCTAGAAACACAGCATGCCTTGAAACAAACACCTTTTGTTCCACAGGATGATAGAATTGGTAACCCCTTGTTTCCTTAGGGTATCCAACAAATAGACATTCATCAGACTTAGCATCCAATTTGTCTGATACAGTCCGCTTCACTTAAGCAGGACAACCCCATATCTTCAAGTAAGATACATGAGGTTTCTTACTATTCCATATCTCATATGGAGTAGTTGAGACTACCTTGGTAGGCATTCTATTTAACAAGTAAACAGCTGTCTGAAGTGAATAGCCCCAAAAGGACTTGGGAAGAGTCGCATGATTCATCATTGACCTGACCATGTCCAACAAGGTCCAGTCACGCCTCTCAGATACACCATTATGCTGTGGTATATATGGCGGAGTCCATTGAGACAATATACCATTGTCTCTTAGATAATCAAAAAACTCTTGACTTAAGTATTCACCAACTCGATCCGATCGAAGTATTTTAATACTCTTGTCATGTTATTTCTCTACTTCATTTCTGAATTCTTTGAACCTTTCAAAGGCTTCAAACTTGTGTTTCATCAAGAACACATACCCAAACCGTGAGTGATCATTGGTGAAGGTAATGAAGTAGCTATAGCCTCCTAAATCTTGAGTTGACATAGGTCCATATACATCAGTATGTATTAAACCTAGTAACTCTCCCAATCGTTCACCTTTTCTTGTAAAAGGTAACTTAGTCATCTTGCCTTTTAAGCATGATTCGCATGTATCGTATGAATCCAATTCAAACGATTCCAGAATTCCACATCGGTGTAATTCGGACATGCGTTTCTTGCTTACATGACCAAGACGACAATGCCACATATAGGAGGCTAATTGATTATCCTTTCGAGCACGCTTGTTGTTCGCTTAGATATTGAAAACGTCACTGGATACGTCCAACGTATAAATACCATTGCTTAAAGTTCCAGTCCCATAAAGAACTCCATTCAAAGTTATGTAACAACAATTGTTACTAAAAGTCAAATGGTATCCATTTCTTTTTAAACAAGAAATAGAAAAGATGTTCTTTATCATCGAAGGAACTTAAAAGCAATTGTCCAGTTCTAAGACAAGTCCTGCAGGGAGTTTCAACAAATACGTTCCGATGGCGAGTGAAGCAACCTTTGCTCCATTCCCAACACGTAAATTTGACTCTCCCTTGACGAGTCTTCTTCTATTCCTTAGCCCATGTATGTCATTACATATATGTGAGCCACACCCGGTATCCAATACCCAAGTGTTTGAGGAAATAGAATGACAATCAATAACGAAGATATCTGAAGAAGATGGGGCATCCGATGCCTTATTCTTCTTCACGGACTCAAGATAAATCTTGCACTTTCTTCGCAAATGGCTCTTCTTGCCATAATGATGGCAAGTTTCCTTTTGTGCTAGTTCTACCTTCTTAGCCCTTCTCTTCTTTCCCTTCTGCTGTTCCTTTGACTTCCTCTTAGAACCTTTCTTCGAGGAATCAACTAATAAGACCGCCTCCCCTCGTGCTTCTCGAAGACTCACAGTCTTGGCAAAGATATTGAGCAAGATCACGATGAACCTTCTAGCATCTCAGAGGTGAAGAGGAGCTTTGAGACTTCGAACCTTTCGAATCTCACTTGCTCATCAACCAACTCACAAAGATGAAGGACTACGATATGAGCATCCATATGCTCATGCTGCTTTCGTAGCTTGGGTTCCATCGCGGCTATCATGATGCAACTCATTTGTTCAGAATCACTCACATGTTTCTGATAGGCCAACAATTGGTCCAGAGTTGCATCGTCACTAGGACAAGCGGGAAGAGGCGCTTCGAGGACATTTGCAAGCTTTTCAACCTTGAGAACAATTCTCAAGCTTCTAAGCCAGTCCAAGAAGCTCGGCCCAGTCAATTTATTCGAATCCAAAATGGAACGCAAATTCAAAGACATCATGATCAATCTTAGAAATACAAAACGAGCATATATGAGAAAATGATTTTTAAAATGCATCAATATACATTTATAAATCCCATTCATTTTTCGAATTTCAAAAATCCCAAAATCACTTCGGGAGATCGTAGGTCCATCTCCGAATGGGCTGATATCCATCATAGTTATGAACAACCTGGAGAGAGTCCAACAAGCCATTCATAACTACGACGGTAGGTATCAACTATACCGATTGCATATCACGTATATGCAACTATCACAATGTGCTATCAACTAATTGAATGTTCACACATACATCGGGTTGTTAACACATTAACAAGTATGCATCATATCCATAGCACCCAACTTCACCTCCCTTTACATCGACCTTGGAGAGAGTCCAACAAGCCGATGCTCCAGGTTAAAGCCAACCCATTAATCGGGAAATAGTTTTAATATGGTTAGAGCGCATTCAACCAATTAGCCCAGCTTGGAGAGAGTCCAACAACCAAAGCTAACGATTGACCTCTGACTATTACCATATTAGTATTAAACTATTCCATGGTTTGAACATGTTCGGGTTCGAGCCGGGCTTGGAGAGAGTCCAACAACCCAAACAAGAAACGGAACTCTGGTTCTAACCATATTAATGGAAGGTGTAGGCTTTAATATTGTTTAAGGGTTTTTATGTCTCATCCTCTTTGCATGCAAATAACTATTATCTACATGGCATGGCATACATGGCATACATCTACATGTCACGACACGCATGGCATAATGTTATGCATCTAATGCAATTACATGGCATACAATTATGTCATGTATATATTTCCTTATATGTCATAACTATTTATGGAAATAAAATATGTTTAAGATTTGATTCTCCAAATCAAATCATAATTAAATTAGGAAACAAATCTCCAAATCTAATCACATATTTTATTCATGGAATTATTTGATTAAGGAAAATCTATTTAGGAAACCAATTTCCTAAATCATTAAAACTACGTATGGAAATAAAATATTTTAAGATTTGATTTCCCAAATCAAATCATGATTAAATTAGGAAACAAATTTCCAGAATCTAATCAAATATTTTATTTATGGAAAATATCAATTTCCATAAATACTTCCAACTTTCCAAAAGTGGAAGATTTCCATAAATACTTCTAGACTTTCCAAAATTGAAAAATTTCCATAAATACTTCTAAATTTCCAAAATTAGAAAATTTCCAGAAATACATTATGACTATCGCAAAACCATTTTTACGATTATGTCGAAACACAACCTGGGCTCTGATACCACTGTTGGGTTTCCGGCACCGCGGCGTGTGTGTGTTCGATCATGTTTCGTAAACATGAACACAGCGGAAGCAATAAAAATAATAAATACTCGTATTTATTACAACACACACAACACACGCATGCATATTACAACAAGTGTAGACATAACCGTAAATTTAAATTTACAATAAAAGGAAATTTATCTACGTTATACCTTTCGTATGACGTGTAGCGGGAACGGCATCAACCGGAACGATCCTCGCTAGAATCGTCTCTATCCGTATCACGCCGAGTTCCTCGGGATGACCCCGCTAAGCGAGCTTCGTGCGGGCTACTAGCCTCGTGTTGAAGGCGGCGTGATCGAAGATGATCACGATCCGAATCAAATTCGGATCCAGCGAGTCCTCAAAACTTGCTTCTCGGAGAGGTATTCACAACCGACGGATTGGCTAATCGCCGTCCTCCACCTCAGAGGATTACCGGAGATCGAATCCCCGGTAAGTTATCCACTGTCGGAGCTCTAACCGTCGTCCAAACGACGCTCCAACGAGAGGAGAAGAAGCTGTCCAGAAAACTGGACAGCTTGGTGGAGGAGTAGGCGCCGGCCAAAACAAGGAAGCCAAGTGCTCACCTTTTCACCGAGGCCTAGGAAGATCACCGGAGGGTCGCCGGAGGATCACCTGAAGCTTGGTGC
The DNA here is from genome assembly GCA_025175895.1 of Wurfbainia villosa. NCBI lineage: Eukaryota > Viridiplantae > Streptophyta > Magnoliopsida > Zingiberales > Zingiberaceae > Wurfbainia > Wurfbainia villosa. The sequence continues at coordinate 76,814,967 of CM046001.1, read as the reverse complement.
AAGGAGTTGGGCGCCACAAGGGCGGCCAAGGAGCAGCGGCAACTCCTTGATATGGGGTTGACAACTAGGTTTAGGGCTCTTCCAATTAGGGCTTAATTATCCATTAAGCCCTCTTTTATAGAGAACTAATTCTCTTAATGGTTAATGGATCATATCCATAAAGCCCGTTAACCCGCTGCATTAAGATAAGTTAAAATAAACCAAACCATGATGGTTTATTTTAAGTTAAAACGAACCGAACCAACTTTTGGTTCATTCGTTTAAAATAAACCAAACCCTTTGGTTTATTCTCATCCATTGGATTAGAACCAAACCATTTTGGTTCATCCATTATGTCTTCATAAGACACGGCCCATCCACGCTTCCATTGCGTGAAGCGATTTCATGCTCGCTTTATGTTTGTCGACCAAACCTAGTTTCTCTCGATGCGAGAATCTCATTCTCAAGCTCGTTTTAAATCCTTTGGATTCGCGCTCGTTGTGCGTGTGACCAAATAGGTTCTCGGTTTATGTTGGTAGTCTATAATTAACCATTAATTATAGAGCGATCATGAGTGGCACCTAGTAGTACATCATGATCCCCGATTAGCGAAAGATCAGCGGTTGATCGAACTATTTACGAAACCCTTGATGCTCGAATGAATCGTGCCCCATTCCCTTCACTCATCTTATACCCACTTGGTTCAGGACATGGTCTATTGTGTCAGTCCCCACTAGGCTGACTACGTCACACCTAGCCCAAGTATTATTTCCTCGTCCTACAGATTCTAGTTACTCCACATGTATCGAAGAGTACCTTACTCTAAACATGTAATGCTTTGGCCAAAGACTTTAGTAACAATCCGACGAGAGGCCATGGGTATACATCTCCTCGCAAGGAGTGGTGAATCCTTTATAGGCTATTCAAACACCTTGATCACCCGACTTATACCCAATCATCCGGGTCCACATCTCCTTAGAGATGTTTGCTTAAGATGTCAAAGCATAAGTCTCCATGATCAAGATGACTTGAATACCGCAAGTCAAAGGAACATCGCACTTAAGCCACAGTAAGAACTTCATTGACATATCTATATATGCAGAGAACCATATTAAGTCTTACGGCTGGTCACTCCAATGAACTAGTTACCATAACTAGCATCCACGATTAACTCCGGACATCACTATGTCTCCAGCCAGTGAGAATCAGCTGCTTGGATACACCAAGGAGTATACCTCGTGCTAGTCTCGACATAATTAATGGTGTCCAAATCCATCAATTCATCGACTAGGGATAATTCCGATACATCACAATTACACATGTAGAGATACTCACTAGTTGTGATCCAATCACAAATTCTCTCATGCTGTGAATCGTATCGTGGACATTCAGTAAATGAGTTTAAGATCCAATCAAATACATAAAACATGTATACTCAAATAGTGAATCTTCATTTATCATATAAATGGTTCATACATAAGGCGATTGCCTTAGGACATCTCTCATATATTACTAACAGCTCGGTCAACGATCTTTCTATACTTTAAAAAAAAATACAAAAAGTCCAAAGACTTGTTCTTGGATTAGTAGTGTGGGAGATAATTAAAAATAAAAATAAAGAAAAGAAAATGTCCGATCGATGGTTGCATCGAATCTGAGTGGCTCCGCTCTGATATCAATTGTAGGATCGAAAAGTACGCTAGAGGGGAGTGAATAGCTAGCATAAAATTTCGTTTCTTCGTTTGATTCGACAAAAATAAAGTAGGGCAGTGGAAAAATAAATGACACAATTTATTTTTGCTTGATTCACAATCAAATGGTTGCTAATCCAAGGCCTTTGCGATCCTAGACCGCGTACAAAGGGCAATTCACTAACTAGGTCTCCTCCTCATTGGAGGTAGGAGACAACGGTTATAAAACAAATAAAAGAATGAGGAAGAAGGACAATCCTACCTCTCCTCTAAGAAATGAAAGCACGACAACGAAAACTCGAATACACTGAATTGAAATGGAAATGAAAACTGAAGTATACCAACGACGATTTGATCTTGAACTTAGGAGCGTATCGTCGGCGTTGTGACAACGTTTTGTCGTCATAGAGATGTGGCATTGTAGGAGCATTTCGAGAGCTTGAATTGATGTAAAATGGTGTGAGCCCCTCCTCTTTTTATAGCCCTTCAACCCATTGAACGTTGAGATCAAGATCCACCAAAAAAGGTCACCTCACTCCAAGATAAGGGGATCAACTTTAACCTTCATCGAAGCTGACAGTTTGAATAACAGTCGATTAATGGCCTTCATCAGTCGACTGCCAATAGCCAACAGTCGACTACAACAAAGAGTTAGCACAAGTCAAATGAAAGATAATAAATATGACGGTTTCTTGTCGTCCAATCTCGACCTGGACCTTCCATTGGAAGTCTTAGTTGGATCGTCGCCTACAATCGTCCCTGTACGGAGGACACGATCTTACCATATTTTTTTGCACTTGTGCTTACCTCCGGTCTTTTCTGACTAGCAGCTTAGCTTCCGATCTCCACCTGGGTTCTTCGACTCTCACGAAGTTCTCTCAGTGTCATCTGACCATCACAGTTTCTTGACTCAAGATTCTCCGGGTGTCACCAACCTTTAGCTCAGCTTAATCATTTCTGCACACTTAGTTCAGCTCATTAGATAACAATATGACCTTAGTTTTGGGCCTTTACCATAATCAAAACCTAGGTTCGATTATCTGGTGTCACTGCACCAATAGTCTCTTCCTTGATTTGACACTTTGCCTACTTCTTGAGTTGTTTCTTCCCTGACTTGGTATTCTATCTGCTTCCTGAGTTGTTTCCTCTCTGACTCGGCAGTACTCTGTCCGCTTCCAGAGTCGTCTTTTCACTGACTCAGTACTTTGCCGGCTTCCTGAGTCATCTCTTTCCTAACTCGACATTCTGTCTGCTTTCCGAGTTGTCTCTTTCCTGATTTGGTACTCCCAACACTTAGGCATATTATTATAGTATCATGTATGACATAATATAGTGGTAAAATATTTAGAAAAATAAATAAAAAAATCAAAATTCAAATTTTATTAGAGAAGAATATTCTAAAGAGCACTCTCTAAATATGTATAAATTATATTTTAAATTTATTTAATAGACGAATTAAGAACATTTATTTTTACATTAGTCTGAGGAAATCGAACACATGAAGTATTTAAAACAAATAAAGAAAAAGCGGCGCAAGCTCCAAAAGATCCTGTAGCAATTTTATAGTGCTGCTGGTTGGTGAATCCACATCCCTCAACTTTTTTATAGACCTGTTCATGATATGTATGAATGGATTTCTACTCATCAACCAGAAATTGTTGATAACTCATGGCATCTTTCTACCAAATATCCACTTAAATGTCCACCAATTACAACCAAATGCCGATGCCTCTCTCTAATCTATCCATATAAATTCTCTGATTACTTTTTAGTTTCTGTTTCCCTTTCTTTCCTTGGCCTTCTCATCGATCCAATTCAATTCAGCGATGGCATTAAGAGAAGCACCCTCCCAATCTCTGAAATTCAAGGTTAAGATCCAGTGTTTTAATAATTGCTTTGCTTCATAAAGCTTCAACCCTGACCTGTTAAAATTTTGGTATGGGTTCTGGTCAGCTTTTGGTGTTCAAAGTGTCCATCCACTGTGAAGGATGCAAGAAGAAGGTGAAGAAGATCCTTGCAAACATTCCAGGTACATCCACCATGTCCAATTCGTTCTGCTTTCTTGGATATGCACGCAAGGTGATAGATTAATTGCCTTGTGTCTTCTATGAAGGTGTTTACGATACCGAGATCGACGCAAGGCAGCACAAGGTGACAGTGAAGGCCAGCACTGACGCCGAAACGATCTTAAGGAGGCTGGGAAAGTCCGGGAAGCACGCCTCTATTTGGCCATCGCCGGATATGAAGCCCGGATATCAAAGTTCCGATGACGGCGGAGCCGGCTCTAAAAAGAAAGATGCTACAGAAACTTCGGAGAAAGGAGAGAAGGAGAAGCCAAGCCCAAGCCCCTCTGAAAGTAACTCACCCGCCGTCACCCCGGTTGAAACTTCCAAAGAGAGCAAAATCGATTCGTTAGCCAAAACCCCTGCAGAGCCGGAGAAATTGGACACCAATACCGGGGATACAATCCAGAAGCCGGTCGCCAGAGTGGAGAGCAACGAGAAGGATTCCGCTGCTTGCGAAGCCGACAATGCCAAAGGCGACGGTAAGAAGGAAGAGGGAAAAGCCCAGAAAGAGAAAGAGAGCAGTGGGACGAATTCGGGTTCTGCAACCGTCAGTCCTCCACCACCTCCTCCTATATATTCTTATCCCACACACCCGGCACCGCCGCCGCAGCCTGCGTATACAATGGCCTATAACATGGCGCAACCGAGCCACATCCAGACCTACTATGCCCAACCAACGCGTTCGCCTACTCCGCAGGGCCACGTTTACATGCCATACCCGCCTCCCCCGGAGTACCACTACAGTTCTATGGACCTGAGCTCGCTAGTACCGATGCAGTTGCCGGGCCCGCCTGACATGTTCAGCGATGATAACCCCAATGCATGTAATCTTATGTGATGGACGCCACCGAAGCCGCTGCAGCTGCTGCCCGTAATGTGTCCCCGTCCCCGGTGCTCATTACTTAAGATTAATGTATGTTAGACGGGGGATGAAATGCTCCTGATTAATTCTAATAAAATTATACCTTAAGCACTTTCGCTAAGTAAAATCTTTATTGATATAGGACTTCTTCTTCTTTTTTTTTTCTTTTAGGGGTAAATCTATTACAATTTTTTAAAATTAATAAATCAATTATTAACTTCTAAAATCATAAAAATTATCATGTCAATCGATTAAATTTTGTAAGATGTTATTCGTTAATAACATGATACCATTTTTAATTGTGTTTTGTCAATTTCTCAATATGTAAATGCAATCATATGGTGTTCTAATTAAGTGATCATACTTGATCAATCTATTTTTTAAGTATTGAACAAAAAATTTAAGTTAAAAATTTTAGTGTTACTGATATATATGTGCACAAAATTTTTCAGGGATTTGATAAAATGCACATGAGCTGTAAAGCTCGGCTTGGTGCAATAATGTTCCTATTTGGGTCAAGTGCTTAGAGATCTATTGGAAATTAAATAAAGATGGCATGACACATCCAAGAGACCACAGCTAAGAACTTAGTGCATCCGAGGAATTGAGACTTGATAGGAGATGACCTCTTTGGCAAAGCAAAGCTACAATAGATAAACTCTTAAGTGACTTATGAGTGTCAAACGACCTACACTTTGGCGTTTGATAGATATTGACTTAGGTGAAGACTCGACCATAGTTTAATTGTTAATCAACTGATGCACTAAGTCAAATAGAAAATTAACTCAGGATGATTTAATCATGAACAAAATGTTTCTAGTTAAAGTGGAGTTAACTTGGAAATTAATTATAAAATTGAGCCAACTAGGTAGTCAATTAAATCCCTAACTAAAATTAGAACCAATACATGTTGATTTGGCAAAGGAAATTAGTAAACATCAGATGGCTTGTGTTATGTTTGAGAGGTGTCCTAAGACAATCGTCTTATGGCTATTTACTTGATAAATAAAGATTCATTATTTGAGTGCACATCTTATATGTGTTTGATTGGATCTTAAACTCATTTACTGAATATCCGCAATACGATTCATAGCATGAGAACATTTATAATTGGATCACAACTAGTGAGTATCTCTACATATATAATTATGAAGTATTGCAATATTCCCTAGTCGATGAATTGATGAGTTCGGACATTATCGATTTTGTGAGACTAGCATGGGTTATACTCCTTTCGTTTATCCAAGCAACTGCTTCTCACTGGCTAGAGACATTGTGATGTCGAGAGTTAAACGTGGATGTTGGTTATGGGTAACTAGTTCATTGGAGTGACCTGCTATAAGACTTCACATGGTTCTCTACATATAAGATATGTTAGTGAAGTTATTACTGTAGATCGAGTGCGAGTTTCCTTCGACTTGAGGTATTTAAATCATCTTGGTCATGGAGACTTATACTTTGACATCTTAGTTGATACATCTCTATGGAGGTGTGGGTAAGGGATGATTGGGTATAAGTTAAGTGTCCGAAGATGATTGAATAGCCAATAAAGGATTCACTGCTCCTTGGGATGAGTTGTATACCCTATGGTCACTCGTCGGATTGTTACTCAAAGTTTTTTGCCAAAATATTGCATGTGAAAAGTATGGTATTCTTGGATACATGTCGAAGTAATTAGAATCCACTGGACGAGGAAGTATTACTTGGGCTAGGTGTGATGCAGTCAGCTTAGTGGGAACTGACACAATAGATCATTTCCTAAACCAAGTGGGTATAAGACGAGTGAAAGGAACGAGATACGATTCATTGTAGTTGTTGAAGAGTTCAGAAATGGTTCCAAGATCAACCGTTGATTTTTTGATTAATTGGGGATCATGATGTACTACTAGGTGTCACTTATGATCATTCCATAATTAATGGTTAATTATAGACAGCCAACATAAACCGAGAACCTATAAGGTCACACGCATAACGAATCCTTCGAAAAGACTTAAAGACGAGTTTGAGAATTGGATTCTCAAGATCGAGAGAAATCGAGTTTGGTTGGACCAACCACATTGTTAGTGCCTATAAGATTTGCATATCTCCACAATGGTATGATATTGTCCACTTTGGGTCCAAGCCCTCATGGTTTTATTTTTGGACTTTACTCAAAAGGCCTCACTCCAATGAAGATATCTTTTCATCTTGTAAGCACATGATCTTTTCCATGTCTGACCAATGTAGGACTTTGATTGTATTCCCAATACTCCAATAATCCCCCTCAAACAAAGGACCACATTGACACCCCCTCAAGCCTATCTATCCTCGAAGGATAACCTCTGCTTGATGTCCGATCCTCAACCCACCAAGACTTCCTGTCAACTGTCTGGTCCTCCTGACCCAGCTAGACTTCCTGCTGTTGGATGATCGGTGGCTGGTTAGAGGGGGGTGAATAACCATCGATGTGTACGATGGAAATTACTCGCTCTTAATTGTCTACAATGAAGATTAGCGCAGCGGAAACAAGTGCTAAAAAAATAATTAAGACAATACAAAAGATAAGGATACACAAACGCTAACACCGGAGATGTAACGTGGTTCACAACCCTTGCTGCTAATCCGTGGACCGATTCGTTCCAGGTGAATCACTCCTAAACCTTCACTAGTCTCTCCTTTTGCCCAAGCAAGGTAGAGGTAACCCTTCTTACAAGAATACACTCCTTCTTACAATAGAATTGAAATAGATGCAAGGAGAAGGAGTTGGGAACATGTGGAGCACTTAGGGAGCACTTAGGAGCATGAAGATTAACCTCCACAAAGCTCACACCCTCTCTTTTTATAGAGAGGGGTGAATTCTTCCCGTTGGGGTTTCATCAGTCGACTGCCGCCTTTGCAACGACTTATGACGACGTCTGATCCGCGATCATCATCGTCCAATGGAAACCTTATCAGTCGACTGATGACCTCTTAGTCGACTGATCAGTCGGCTACAAAGTATTCTGTGCCCGTGCCACTGATAGTTGCATTTTAATCGCGTGATTTTTATTCACATTTGGGAATTTTAGGCTCTTTGATTTGGGTAATTACGGCTATTCATGACGTCTTTTGCATATTGGATTTAATTGAAATTAATTGTTTATTCCCTATGATTTCAATATTATTGTTCACTGGTGAATGTGATTTTGTAGGGGACATGAAAGAGTTAAATCGGAGCAATCACAGCCGTCGATCCAGATCAAATCGATCGCAACCATCGGATTTGATTGATCAGCACTTAGGGATGATTAATTGGATTCATTTAACCCTAGCTCTAAATGGGAGGCTGAGATTAGAGATGGCTCGATCGAACGGCTAAGGAAAAGCCATTTAAAAACATCACATTTTCCCATCGCGCGACCGCGGCCCGTGGCGGCGTTATCTTCCTATCATGGCCTTGCGGCGACACCTCACCATCAATTCCAGGTTCTTCCCCAGTCCATTCCACCCGGCGGACTTTTCCCTCTTTCGGTTCGGCGGAGCTCGTAACAACATTTGGGCGGCAGCACTCCATCGACTGAGCAGTGGAATTCGCCTGTCCTCACCGGCGATCTTCAGAGCCCTCACCGGCAGAGTTGAGCTACCCTAGTGGGACGTGGTCACGCGAAGCTAGGGGTGACTTGCTACTGTCGGGATCCCGCAGAATCAGTTTCCAGCTCCGGCGGCAGCATTACTTCCAACTCTGGGCGGTCTTCAACAGCAGCGGGTGACGACGAGTATCAGTTCCCAGATCCGATTCCATCCACATTGACTGCTCGTGGTCACGACAGTCCCGCATCCACATAGAAGCTGTGAACTACCACATCAATCCAACTCTCGTCGGAATCCGACGAGAGATCCGCATCCTGAGACCCTGGGAGTGTTTGGTATTGTCGTAGGTCACCGGAGAGGGTGGTACCTTTCCGGTGTTTGTGGATGACTGTTGATTTACTGTTAATTCAGTACTGTGTTTCTTATTGTTTTACTGCATTGTTCACTTTGGGTATTTTAGTATTTTTACATTGTTGGCTCCCTAATGTGCACTATATTTTATCAGTATTGTTCTAGTATTGATTTCTTAGTGTGCAGTAGTGTTCCACTGATGTTTAGTCGTATCATGTCTGTGTGGTAAATCGTGCACGTGGTAATTAGTTGATAGTTTAGTGAGTCTTGTTATTCGTTTACAGTATTTACCTAGTGGTTAGATTTATTTCCTTTAGTGTAATTATCCTTTCCCGTTTTAGTTAATCTTCAGCCAGTGTGTCGTATAGTGACAGTGCGGTGCATGGTTGAATTGCTTTCGTTTATTGCATTTCATTTACTGCAGTTTTTAGTGATTGTTTGACTACTGTGTCGTATAGTGACAGTGCGGTGCATGGTTGAATTATTCACATTTGTTTGATCATTGTACCATATAGTGACAGTGCGGTGCTTGGTCGCTTTCTTTTCTGTCTGTTAGTTTAGTTTTTGTGGTATTTGTTTGATCAACATCGTATAGTGATAGTGCGGTGCATGGTTGAATTGTTCACATTTGTTTGATTATTGTACCGTATAGTGACAGTGCGGTGCGTGATCACTTACTTTTGCGCATTAGGATAGTTGCTTGTTACTTGTTATTTGGTAGTTAGATTTACTTTTTGCATGTTTAATTCTCATGTTTGCTTTTGATTTTGCATTTTAATTGTTTTGATAATTGTAAAACCCCCCAGTGTTTATACGCTTAAAAACAAAGCGTTGATCATTAGGTTCGTTGGGGCGATCCAGTCGATCCTATCGCATTAGTGTAGTTAGGGGGTTCGGTAAATAATTTGGGAACGGTATTGCGACAATTAAAAATCGTTCGATCAAAATTTTGGCGCCGTTGCCGGGGAACTTTAATGGGTTCGTTTGTCTTTAAACTGTAGTTTGTTTGTTTGTTTTCTTTTTCTTTTGTTATTATTGTCTTTCTTATCATTTATATTTGTTTCTCATTGTATTTGTTTGTGTGGATAACTAGGTCTTCAGGCGATAATCTACTTGAGTTTTATGCAGCAGTTTTTCTCTTCCCTCAGAGGCCCAGCCTAGGAAGGGGGTTGTTGAAGAAAAGGCTAGGGAATTCCAAGAGCTAACAGATTCCCAAGTATGCCAAGTTTTTTTTTTTTAAGATCTGTGTGTTCACGAGAAGTTGTACTCTTTCTATGGAGGTAGGAGATACTGTAGTTTGGTTCAGTATTTTGGACGCTATGAGGTACCCGATGGAGGATCATTCTATTCTTAGCGTGGTTATAGCTGATGAGTTGAACTGCATAAACTTTATTTCTTAGTCTGTTTTTCATTTGGATATCTCTGCACCTTCTACATTTTGTTGTGATTTTATTGATTCTGATGATTTTGATGTTGATAATGATTTTTCATTAGGACCTATCTGTGGGCCCTCTTTATGTAGACAGGGATATGGATTGTGTATGGACTAGCGCTCTTCAGGCGACGACCCAAGAATCACTTCCATCAGATGTTTGTGAGAAATGTCATTTCATGGTCGAGCATGAGATAGTCTTAGGTTATATTATTTCTGTGTATGGTATTGAAGTAGATCCTGCTAAAATTCATGTTATATCTTCTTTATCTTACCCCGTTTATGTGCGGGAAGTTCGTGCTTTTCTGGGTTATGCAAGTTTCTACAGACATTTTATCATAGACTTTAGTTTGCCCTACCCTTGACCAACTTGTTGCAGAAGGAGGTGGTATTTTAGCTTGACTAGGATTGTGATGGAGATCGAGCCCACCCCCATAGTAGATTCTTTTCTAGATGAGCAACTTTTTCACCTGTAGGGTAAGACACCATGGTATGCAGATCTTGCTATTTATTTAGTTGTCGTGTTGTACCTTCACATTTTACTCATGCACAAGTCCAAAAATTGAAAAGTGATGCTAAGTATTATGTATGGGATGATCTTTATCATTGAAAATTTTGTAGTGATCAGATTATTAGATGATGTGGACTTGATTATGAGTTTCATTCCATACATGCTTACTTTTTGTTATTCTCTGACTTGTGGGGGGTATTTCGGACCCCAAAGGACTGCTAGGAAAGTTTTAGAGTTTGGGTTATATTGGCCCACCCTATTTCATGATGCCTCTGAATTTTACAAATCTTGTGAGCGATGTCAACGAACAGGGAATATAGGACGTAGAAATGAAATGCCTCAACAACTTTTGTTATTCTGTGAGATTTTTTATATTTGGGGTATTGATTTTATGGGTCCGTGTCATGTATCTTTTGGATTTTCATATATTCTTTTGGCATATGATTATGTTTCCAAATGGGTGGAGGTCATCCCCACCAAGATTGATGATTCTCTAGTTGTTGTGGATTTTGTTATGTCTCATATCTTTTGCAGATTTGGCGTACCCAGGGCGATCATTAGCGATCAAGGGTCTCACTTTTGCAACAGACTCATGAAGTGTCGAGCAAAGAGATCAAGTCTATTCTAGAGAATACGGTGGGGCTAGACATGATGATGCTTTTTCTCCGACTTGAAAGGGGAGTGTGTTCATTTATTTATTGCATTTATTTTCTTCCTTTCATGTTCGGAATAATTTGTGTGGTTGATTGCTTGTTTGCCTGTTTACCTAGATTTAGTGTTGTTGTTGAGTCAAATAATTTTCCCTTTTGCATGCCTTAGTATCATGTCAGAGACGGTAAAAATTAGTTAAGTTTGATCATCAAATTATGGATTTTTGGTGTATGATAAGAGACTTCACTTGCATACAGTCACGTGTTAGGATGGTGAATTTTTGTCAATAGACCAAGCTTGATTTTTATTCACCTAGTGAGGTTGTAAGCCATTTTCATCATTTACCCACTTTGGTGTGATAATACTTGTTACTCTAGAACTTGCTTTGAGTCTTTTCAAAACTGCAATAGCATTTATTTGCATGAATATGATGAAGGATTTCACTCTTGATTCTTTTCTTCACTTGTATTGCTTGTCTAATCTACTTGATACTTCTATGTTGTCTTACATGTCCTATCCTTACATTTGTCATTTATTGTCTTTGTTATCTTCGTGGATTATCTTCTCTCATATCTTTTATTCCCATATTGGAAGAATAACTTGTTAAATTGTTTGTCCGAGACGGACAAAATTCTTAAGTGTGGGGGAGGAGATATTGTTTTGTTGGAATTGACATGGAAAGAAAGAGATAGCAGCCTTAGATTGATTGATTGGACACTGGAATTTGTGCACAGGTGGAAGATACTCAAAGTGCAGCTTGAAAGGGTTCTTAAATCTGAGTTTACTGAACTTAAGTCAGAATTTATCGAAGAAAGCACAAGTGCTGCATGAATTGGAATTGAAAATTCTGAAATCATCTAATGAAATTTTCGAATTGGAGGAGGAAGAGACTCATTTGCAGGATTGTATTTATGGTTATCTAGTTGGAAGAGTTGCACCTGCCTTTGTTATAGAATTAACTAAACAAACTGAACATTTGCAGCACATGGGGGAAGTAAGAAGAGATTTTGTGTCTGATCAAGCAAAGAAAAATTCAAGATCTCTAGGAAAATTAGCCTCATGCTCGAGAAATACTGCAAGACCACAAAGATTCAGAATCAATGAAGTTGTTGGACTATGCTGGTAGATGGGAAATTCTTTCGCTGAAGCAATATCAGCTAGCCAATCTACAAGAGAAGCTGCAGTTTTAGCTCCTAAGGGTGTTTGCCTTCAATACATTGACCAACAAGTTTTTGCTGTCATGAATCTCGTGTGTGCCAAATCAGAGATCCTGATAAGAAATAGCATGGTTTCCAATGAAGTTAGAGCAAGCAGCCTTTTGAAGAGCACTGGAGATAACTGCAGAGAAATTTGGAAATCCAAATTCATAGATTAAAATTGTTGCAAGTCAGAGACCGGTTGGTCATGGGTATAAGTATGGGAAGGTTAAAACACATGGTTATAGTAAGTTTCACTCTAAGCCATGGGAATTGGTTGTTGTAGTACTCACTGAAAAAAATCGTTGAGTGGAAACTGATTGCTGCAAAGGGATCTGCTCTGCGAGAAAATTGTGATTTGCTGCCATGTTTCAAGTTAAAGTTTGAGCAGAGATTTCAGCACAATTGATGAAACAAATCCTGCAGCAAGATGTTGACTCAATTTCAGATTGGAAGAAGAGCATGTTTTCAGTTACAAGATGTTGCTGCTGCAGCTTTGTGGAGACTTTTGAGTTATACTGATTTGAATGGATGTAGGTAATGCTTAGCCACCAGAAACATACTTGACATGTTCTCGTTATCCTGCCATGAGAAGATGCATGTGCAAGCTTAGAGACATCTGGAGAAACATCAAGATAATAAGAAAAGTGTGGAGTCCACTGCCATCTTCAAGTTAAGCTGTGTGCAGAAAATTATGCACGATTGAAAAAAAAGATTAATCTGCTACAAGATGTTGCACAGGTCTGAATGTTGCAGCAATTCAAGGACCAGTTGGATGAATCACTTTCAAGTGGTACACTTGCTATTGCAGTTGCTGCCAGTTCCAACACCAAACCCAATTCAATCTAACTGCCTATGCACAAGCTGTATCATGCTTCTTACTCAACAAGGGTATCAGCAGAAAAAAAAATCAGTAGCATTATCAGAGTTATACGGCAGAAATAGCTGATGAGGGTAAGGAAGAAACAGATTCAAATTTAGTGCTTGGAGGGATGCAGGAATTGTTGTTTTTAGCAAGAAGCTGGAGTCTAGTAATTCTAATTTAGTGCTATTTCACAAAGCTTGTGCCAGTTACAATGTTTAAAAGGTCTTCAATGATGGATTTCAAATTTTCTGATAGTGTCAGTAAGTTAAGAATGGTTGTTGAAATCAGATTCAGCTGCTAAAGTAAAGTAAAATTCGGGGCATCTGAAGATGCATGTGAGCAAGTGACAGAGATGCAGTATGAAAGAGTTGATGCTGTTGTTGGAGATATTGAAGCAGTGAGAATAGGTGAAAGGCTTCATAGTTGGAAGTCGAAATTGGTAGTGTTGATGGACAATGGATGCTAGAGAGCTGTGTTGATGGAGGAAGATAAATCTGAGGTTAAAACAGGAGTTTTTGCTATTGTGTTACTTATTGGGCTCTTGCATCAACCTTTGTACATGAGGAGTGTTTCTCATCTGGAACAGTTGTTAAATCTCATTGAGGTTGTTATTGACTCTGGCCTTTTAAACAAACCTAGCTGCTTCTGATATTGTGCAAGACACGCCAGGCCTTGAGTTCTCTTAGTGCACTACACCATGGTTGCATTACATCCTTATTGCTGGAGTTCTCTTATTGCATTACACGAAAAGAACAACCCAGTTTCCCAGTTTCATTACCTGACAAATTTCTTTTGCAATTCACTTCTGATCTTATTTGATTTCTGATACTACTGGTACTTCTTCTACCTAATTCCCGATAGAAGAGTCAGCAGGTGACCCGTGACCCGTCCCCCAAAACACCTGGTTCAGCCAAAGGGGGAAACTGTTCGGGCGAGAGTTATCAGAAGCCATTGGCACGGGCGAGAGTTATCAGAAGCCAATGGCACGGGCGAGAGTTATCAGAAGTCATTGACACGGGCGAGAGTTATCAGAAGCCATTGGCACGGGCGAGAGTTATCAGAAGCCATTGGCACGGGCGAGAGTTATCAGAAGCCATTGACACGGGCGAGAGTTATCGGCCATTAGCGCAGGCGAGTTATCGAAGTCATTAGCGCACGGCGAGAGTTATCGAATCCATTGACACGGGCGAGTTATCGAAGTCAGCAGGCGAGAGTTATCAGAAGCCATTGACACGGGCGAGAGTTATCAGAAGCCATTGACACGGGCGAGAGTTATCGGAAGTAATCGACACGGGCGCAAGTACTAGAGGTCATCAGCACGGGCGAATGCTAGAAACAAGGAACGCAGGTGGAAAAGAGGCGGAAGGCACTTAGCTAACAGAGGACTAGGAACTGGTTCAACTAAGCAAGTCCGGAAGCCAATGGGATGGAGGAAGGGTCAACTCAACCTAATCGACGCGAAAGAAGTTTGGTACGGGAAAAAGGAAAATTGGTTCGGTTTAGGGAGAAACCCTAAGGCTAGGTCACCTATGGTATAGGGGCCTAAGTTAACTTCACCCAAAGCAGAGAGGTGAGGGAAACGGGTTAACCTCATCACCTGAAAAAATAAAGGAAAAGGTGCTATACAACAACTTGGGGGGCCCCACGCAATATTCGGGGGAGTCCTCGTTCCTCATATTTGTAACAGAATTATTCTCCCGGAGGAGGTGGTGGCCACGTGTACAATGGAGATAATCCGCGACGTTACGTTGGAGGAGAAGAGAAGATAAAAGGGAGAGAAGGGGGCAAGAGAGAGGGATCGATCCGCAATCATTCACATCCAGCAAGAGAGAAGAGGAGACGAGGAGAAAAAGGAAGAGCGGTCTCGCCGGAGAAGGAGGACGGAGATCTGCTGTTTGTTAAGTCTCTTGTATTTTCCTCATCTTGTAACATCATTGTAAGAGGTCATTTCTCCTCCACCTTCGGAAACTTGCTTTCCGTAAAGGAGGATTTTCGTAGTGAAAAGTGCTTAGGCACCGCATCTGGTGAGCAACCTCACCCCCGTGGAGTAGGAATCCTTATTCCGAACCACGTTACATCTAAATGTCTGAATCGATTCTTTGGTGTTGGGTTTTCGCGTTTACGTCTACTCCATTTTCTTATTCTTTCTTGATCGGCGGGAGAATACTCAAGACCTCCCTCATCGCCTCATCGCCTTGAAAGCGGAATGACGGATTTTCCCCGCATCGCGTTATTGGCGCCGTCTGTGGGAACATTTGAGCTGGACGTCGAGATGCAACCAGAAGAAATGCAACAACCTGATATCTCTGCGGAGGAGGAGCGCCCCATCACCTTTCTACCATCGCAACTAAAGGCCTTAATGGATGATGCTATCACAGAAGCCCTCGCTAGAAGGACGGATATCTGCATCAGCACTCAGGGAACCTTCTTCGAGATCCCCTCGAAATGCCTCCTCCCTCTCGTCTGCCGCCCATGGTGAGGTGTTGCACAGGCGGACTCGAGGAAGAACACCTCAGAATACTCGCCCTTCACCCAAAGCGGTGGGAGGAACAGGGTGAAAGTCAATCAACGGACCTCGGAGTTCTCTGAACCTAGCCCCTTCGATGGACATTCTTTGAACTCCCTCCATCCTACTTAGAAATCTCGGTCGATAAGTAAGTACGACGGTTCGACGGATCCGGAAGAGCACATATCACAATTCGACGGAGCGGCCTCGCTTCACTGTTATACTGACGCTCTCAAGTGTCGAGTCTTCCGGACCACCCTGATTGGTTCAGCGCAAAAGTGGTTCACTACTCTGCCACCGGGATCTATCACCTGTTTCGCTGACTTCCAGAGAATGTTCAGTTGAGAATTTGTCAGCTGTAAGGCGTATAAGCAAGATGCCTCTATGTTAATGCATATCACCCAGGGACCTTCAGAATCCCTTAGGGGGTATATCCATCGATTCACCTCGGACTAGGGAATCCCCGCGTCTGAATCCTTCAGGGTGCCATTATGTGAAGGAGGGCCCCTTCCTTAGTTCCTTCTTTGACGACCTACGGATAGCTATGAAGAGCTCTTGAGCCGTCGTGCGAGCAGTTTATCCGCGAAGAAGAAGGATTAAGGGTGATGAGGCCGAGCGAAGCTTGAACAACTGAAAGGGCTCGTCCCTCCTCAAGCTCCTCCTCGGCGGAGTATACAAGACCCGGACGAGGCTCGAGGCCTCGACGATGCTACTGAGGAGTTCGCCCGCCCGCCATTGCAAATCATGGCTTCTTTGAAGTGCTTCCTCCGTGAGGACTTGGAAAGAGCGTGAAATGGAGTTCTACGATCAGCGAGTCTCTTCTACAACGACCCTTGGGACATAGAGGGATCCCGCGTAATCCCCCAGCCCCGTTCTTCTGCCAGTATCATACAGAGTATGGTCACACTAGCAATCGATGTTTCAAGCTGCAAGAAGAACTAGATCGCCTCCATGTTGCATATCCGCAATTGAGGTATCCGGTAGGAAGGCGACAGCGAGGCCCCCGAACCAATGTCGCCCGTCCGGGGCCGTATAATCAACAACCTCGGGTCACTTTCCCCCAAATGTCGTCCCGAGAGGTGGTCTCCCAAGAAGGCCCATCAGGTGAGGGCCCTTCCTCCGCTTTAGATGACCTTCCCCCTCGGGGAGTTATCCATGTGATAGCCGGAGGACCTACTGACGGAGACTCTAACCGGGCCCGGAAGTCATACGCCCGTCTTATGGAGAGTTTTGCCATCGTCATCGACCAGACTGTACAAGCGGCGCCGCCCGTTTCGTTCGAGCCAGAAGATCTGCAGGGTGTTCTGCTGCCTCATATAGACGCCTTGGTTATCCGTATATCCCTGGCTAATTATGAAGTGGCCCGGGTGCTAGTTGATTCGGGAGCTCACAACATCCTCTTCGAGGCCTTCAAGCAGATGCAACTGGGAAATGCCCAGCTAGAAGATGTGTCCACTCCCCTTTTCGGATTCGCAGGGCATGTGGTCCACCCAGCGGGGTAGATTTCATTGCCTTTAACTCTGGGTGAAAAGCCCCGCCAAAAAACTAGTATAATCCCTTTCCTTATCGTGGATGCTCCATCCACTTATAACGCTATTCTAGGGCACCCTTTCCTCACCCTTTTTCAGTAGTGGCTTCCCGTACCACAGGAAATTTCCAAATTTCGGTGGGACAATTGGTGGGAGAAGTTCGTGGAGAACAGAAGGCTTCCCGGAGCTGCTATGTGCAAATGGTTCGGGACGATCAAAAGAAGGCCAGGACTGAAGACCTAAAAGGCAAAGCCATCATCGCTACCGACGTCTGCGTCCTGGAGGAATCTCCCCCCAAGGCTGATAAGATAGAGGAGGGAGAACTGGTGGAGATCGCTCCGGGAAAGGCCACACGGATAGCACTGATTGGATATCAAAAGAAGAGGTGGCCGCTTAAAGGAGAATGAGGACATCTTTGCAAGAGATGTGCATGATCTCACTATCCATCCTCAAGTAGCGGAACACCACCTCAACATCATTAGAGGCGACCGTCCTACGAGAAGGCGACATTTTGGACCCGAGAAGACAAGATCATAGGCGAGGAGGTGGATAAGCTCATAAAAGCGGCCACGTAAAGGAAATCCAGTTTCGAATGGGTTTCTAATGTAGTCTTGGTCCCCAAGCCTTACGGGCAATGGAGGATGTGTATCGATTTAGTGATTTGAATAAAGCATGCCTAAAGAGCTACCCCTTGCCTCGTATTGATCGGTTGGTGGATTCTTGTAGGATATGAAGTGGTTTCCTGATGGATGCCTATCGGGGATATCATCAAATACCTTTGGCCAAGAGGATCGAAAAGGGTTAGCTTTTGTGACGGAGGATTATATGCCTATGTGGTCATGCCGTTCGGATTGAAGAACGCAGGGGCTACATATCGTCTTATGGACAAAATTTTTGCAGAACAGAAAGGAAAGAATGTGGAGGTCTATGTGGATGACATCCTGGTCAAGTCGAAGGTCACTCGGGATCTAGTCAAAGACTTGAACGAAACCTTTGCTACGTTGAGGCGATTTAATATGAAGCTAAACCCTAACAAATGCTTGTTCGGGGTAAAAAGTTGCAAGTTCTTGGGGTACATTGTGGTGAGAAGGGGTTGCAAGCCAACCCCGAGAAGGTGAAGGCCTTGTGCAACATGAAGTCACCTACTAATCTGCGAGAGACCCAGAAGTTAGTGGGCAGGATTGTTTCTTTATCCCGATTCATAGCCAGATCGGCGGACAAAGGGCTACCTTTCTTCAAGATCTTGCGTAAGCTACTAAATTTCGAAAGGACGATCAATGTGAACAAGCTTTCCAGAGTTGAAGAGATATCTGGTCGACTCCGTTATTGGCTAAACCAATACAGGAGAACCACTATGGATGTATCCGCCGTCTCGGGAGTCGTTAGTTCTGGTATTCTTGAAACAGAAGGTTCTCACCAAAGAACCTATTTACTATACCACCATATTCAAGGGAGCGGAATTCGTTATACGGAGTTAGAGAAGTGGCTTATATCTTAGTGCTAACAGCAAATTGAGGCCATACTTTTTGGCTCATCCTATCACCGTTTTAACACACAGCGAATTGGGCAAGGTCGTCACTAAGCCAAATTTCTCGGGTAGATTAGCCAAATGGGTGATAGAGCTAAGCGAGTATGATATACACTACCAACCTCGCACGGTCATCAAAGCCCAGGCACTCGCTGATTTCCTGGCCGAGGTACCTTGTGGTTCGGAAGAAGGTTCAGCTATGAAGGAGAGAACCAAAGGCATGGAATATATTCGTAGATGGCTCCTCAGGATCTACAGGCAGTGGTGTTGGTGTTCTATTAATTACCCCGGAGGGTGAAGAAACTCGATTAGCCGTTCGCCTGGAATATCAAGCATCTAATAATGAAGCGGAGTATGAAGCTATCCTAGCAGGATTGCAGGCTGCTAAAGCGGTAGGGGCTTCTTCCATTGTGATCCACTCGGATTCCCAGTTGGTAATATCCCAACTTCAAGGTTCTTTTGCGGTTCGGGAGGAAAGGCTGCACAAATATTTGAAAGCTTTTGAGAGAGAAAAAGCTCAATTCCATCAAGTCCTCTTGAAGCAAATCCCGCGGGAGCACAATGAGAAGGCCGATGAATTGGCTCGGATGGCTAGTGTTGTGGGAGGAATGAAATCATCGGAGACGATCCGGTGAGAATTCACACTTCCTTAGCAATATGCAACATAGAAGGAGACGCACCCGGATCAAGCCTAATTCTTGATTGGAGAACTGATATCATAGCTTATTTACGGCACGGGAAGATTCCTGAAGGAAAAATTGCGGCATCTACTTTAATACACCGAGCCAAACGGTTCATCATCTTAAATGAAGACCTATACAAGACCTCTTTCGGGCGACCCTTGTTAAAATGCCTAGGAAAGGAGGATGCAGAATGGGTACTCCGAGAGATCCATGAGGGATGCTGCAGCAATCATTTAGGAGGGAGAGCTTTAGCAAGAAAGACCTTGTTGGCCGGATACTTTTGGCCTACTCTTCAACAAGATGCGGCTCGTATAGTGCAAAGTTGCACCGCTTGTCAGAAACATAGCAACCGTTCTGAGCGATCGGATGAGTTAATGAAAGCTGTAGTCTCTTCTGTCCTTTTGATCAATGGGAATGGATATAGTGGGTCCGATGCCACGCACCTTTACGTAAGAGGTTTTTATTGGTCGTGGACTATTTTTCCAAATGGGTGGAGGCCGAGCCCTTAGCCAAAATTACCGAGAATGCCTTAGTATCTGATTCTTATGGAGAAATATCATTTTATCGGTATGGTATCCCTCGGAAAATAGTCAGTGATAATGGGCGACAATTCCAGGGGAAAAAGATTCAAGAATGGTGCCAAAGTCTCAACATTCAGCAAGCTTTCACTTCGGTAGCCCACCCTCAAGCGAATGGACAAGTGGAGGTAACTAACAGGATCCTCATTCAAGGATTAAAGACCAAGTTGGGTGCTAAGAGAGGAAACTGGGTGGAAGAGCTACCAGGCGTCCTGTGGGCCTATCGAACCACACCTAAGACAAATGACGGAGAGACTCCCTTTAGTTTGGTATATGGGCGGAGGCCGTTATTCCGGTCGAAGTTTTGTTGGATAGCGCTCGGGTAAAAGCATACAAGCCAGATCAGAACCAACTTATCCGAAGCACCGAATTAGATCTGGTGGAGGAAAGGCGGGAGATGGCCCGAAGGTGAGCGGAATTTTACAAGCAGAGAGTTCAGCGAGCCTTTAATAAGAAAGTGGTGCCTCGGAGATTTCAAGAAGGAGATTGGGTTTTGCGTAAGGTCAATCCCGCTGGAGATCCTGGAAAGTTGGCTCCCAACTGGGAAGGACCTTACGAAATAACGCGCGAAAGGTCGATATTATCTCGAAGAAGAGGCGACCAAGGCAAAGAGCTTCCACGACCTTGGAACGCCTTCACTTGAAGCTCTTTCACCTTTGTATGAGAAATATGAAATAGAAAGGAAGAAATTATGAAACTCAGAAGGGGTGTTTATTGAATTGATTATATCGATGGAATGCTAAATGCTCTCTAAATTTCATTAAGGGGTCATTTACAAGGGCAATACGATATTACCAATGAGTATTGAAGGAAAAACAGAAAAACAGAAAGGAAATTCCCGTTTCGAAATGAGATATTGTATTACAGCTTAAATCGTTCAGGAGGATAACGTTTGAACCCAGCCTCCCAATTTAAAGAAAATGAAGGATGAGTTGGAGGAGGCAATCCCTGAGCGGCATATTGTCTAACTGCGTCATTAAATCTGTCCTGATAAGTGGCGCGCATTAAAATAACGAGTCGCTCCTGGCGGTTCGGTGATCGAGGCCGTTTCGTCTTGCCTCTTGCACTTTTCTTGTTGTTCGCGAAGATTACGACGCACGTCCACATAGCGCCGTGACACCTCCATGATTGCGTCAGCCAGAGTGGAAACATCATCGGCTCGAGAGCTTTGGTCCTGCTGCACAAGATGCGTCATCTCCACCATATTCCGACGCATAGAGGCCGAAATCCCTTCCACCGCTTCAGAATAAGATCTGGTCCGACGAGTTCGGTGTTCATCCTCCAAGGGAAGTCTCTTGTCGTGAAGCGGGCATGAGCATGCGCCCGGGAATTTATAAGGGAGGAGTTTTCTTGTACCTCCTTACACAAGCGGGTGCGAAGGTCCCCTATCTTATCCTGTGCTCGTTGGTATTGAACTTGAAGGCGAGCGATGGTGTCCGCGTCCTGTTGCTTCCCCTTGAGGAGCTCTGCTACCTGCCCTCGAAGACGCAATAGCTCTTGAGCTGAGGATGATTCCGTGTCAAGAAAACTTGATGGGATTTCCTGCTGAGGGACAAGTGGCCCCGCCCCCGAACCTGGTTGTTCCTTTAATACTGCGATAATGTCAACATCTTTTTGAATTTGCTGGCGAGCTTCAGTTAGTTGCTCCTGGCACAAGCGCAATTGTTGTGATAGAAGTTGTTCTCGACTCTGAGCATTCGCCAAGTCTTCCCGTTGATGCCGTTCCCATTCTTGGGCTTGAGCCCGGTATTGGTGAAGGGAATGATCCAACTCTCGGTGGTTGGTCAGGGCCTGCATACCGGTTGAGGAGAAAAGAAATGAGTCGATTAAACAAAGGTAAGAAATGGGTGAAAAAATGTACCAGTCCAAAGTGTGCGACTTGAGCCTTCCATACAGGAGTCATCTCCTCTAAGTTCGAGATCCAAGACTCTGGGAGAAAGGGAAGAAGATGGGACGGATGACGCCGAAGGGTGAATATCTCCGCAAAGGGGAGAATGGAGGCGGTATTAATTGGTGGAGGACGGAGAGAGGAAGAGTCTCATTCAAAAGGCCCGTGGAAGTGGTGGTCAAGGATGGAGATTCCGAGATGCGGAGAACGCAGCGTCACATTTGTCGGGGAGGTGAAGTCGGAAGGAAAAATCGAAGGAGGCTGATCGGAGGAGGGTCTTGAAGAAGATGAGATGATGAACACTGGGTCAGGGAAGCCTTCAATGAGAATTTTAGAAGTAGAAGGCTCCTGATTAGGGCCTACAGAAAGAGGAGGACTTTTCAGGCAATAAGCGAAGGGGGAGGTTGGCAGCGAAGGAATGTCAACCGCCATGGGTTCAGGAGAGGAATGATGGGCCAAGGAAGGAGAAGACAGGGGCGGTATAACCTCTATTATTGGCGGACATGAAAGCACCCCCTTCCCAGATGCCTCCCCAGGTTGCGGGGAAGAAAAGGGCAATTTCTGAATATCGTTAACAGAAGGAGGCAAAGGGGGAAAGTTAGGGCTTGTACAGGTAAGAGGGAGTGAAAAGGGACTGATGACCCTGGCTTCCTTCGGGATGGGGGTAGCGAAAGTCACCGAAGGAGGGAGGAGAGAACGGCGAGGTGATCCTGTATGGTGGTGATCGAAGGAGGTGAAGAAGAAGAAGGAGCTAAGGGTTGATACTTGGCGTGAAGCGCCCGCTATTTCCTGAAAGAAGGTGGAATGCATCTCGGATATCTGAAAACAACGAAAAACGAGAAACCGGGAAGAAAAGATCGAAGAGACGAAATTTGGCGGCGGAGGAGCAAGCAGACGAAGAAGAAGGAAACCAAAAGACAAGGGGACGAAGGTAGCGAAGAAACGAAGCGAAAGGGTCCCTATAAAAGGAGGGAAGAATGGGCTTGTGTTAATGGGCTTCACCGTAGTGAAAGGAAAGAAGGATTTATTTTTTCCTAAATAGCCCATCAGAGAGCGAAAGTTTATCCCGTGTGGTGGTGGAGCGGAAGAAGCAGACTCCTCGGTTACTATTTACTCTATATATGAGATGCTATCCTGGCAGAGCGAAGTTTATCCCGTGTGGTGGTGGAGCGGAAGAACCGAGACTCCGGTTACTATTTACTCTATATATAAGATGCTATCCCCGCAGAGCGGATGTTTATCCCCGTGTGGTGGTGGAACGGAGGAACCGAGACTCCTCGTTTACTATTTACTCTATATATGAGATGCTATCTCATGAGCGAAGTTTATCCCGTGTAGTGGTGGAGCGGAAGAACCGAGACTCCTCGGTTACTATTTACTCTATATATGAGATGCTTATCTCGCAGAGCGGAAGTTTATCCCCGTGTGGTGGTGGAACGGAAGAACCGAGACTCCTCGGTTACTATTTACTCTATATATGAGATGCTATACCCGCAGAGCGGAAGTTTATCCCCGTGTGGTGGTGGAACGGAAGAACCGAGACTCCTCGGTTACTATTTACTCTATATATGAGATGCTATCCCCGCAGAGCGGAAGTTTATCCCCGTGTGGTGGTGGAACGGAAGAACCGAGACTCCTCGGTTACTATTTACTCTATATATGAGATGCTATCCCCGCAGAGCGGAAGTTTATCTCCGTGTGGTGGTGGAACGGAAGAACCGAGACTCCTCGGTTACTATTTACTCTTTATACAAAATGCTATCCCCGCAGAGCGGAAGTTTATCCCCGTGCGGTGGTGGAACGGAAGAACCGAGACTCCTCGGTTACTATTTACTCTATATATGAGATGCTATCCAGAGCGAAGTTTATCCCGTGTGGTGGTGGAGCGGAAGAACCGAGACTCTCGGTTACTATTTACTCTATATACAAAATGCTATCCGCAGAGCGAAGTTTATCCTCACGGTGGTGAAGCGGAAGAGCAAGAAATTCCTCGGTTATTATTTGTCCTATATTAACTAACTTTATATGATTGTATTCTTGTGCAATAGCAGAGTCGGCTCGTCTAAGGGGTCTATACACCCCGCAGATCGAAAAAGACGGAAGAGCCGAAATATGCCTTAAATTACATGTAAATACAAAAGGAGTAAAGAGTAATACAACTCAGAAGGTCCTGGAGGAAAGAGATAAACTAGGGAAGTTCGATGATACGGGAGAACTACATACTCCCAGCCATCTACAAGGAGAAACAACAAGAGAGACCCTAATACATCTAGGGTATTACAATTCTTTGTTAGGCGGAACGGATGGAATTTCTTTGCGCGGTCGGGGTTGGCACAGTAGCTGTTGTAGATAAGACTGCTTCAAGAAGATTTTCTTGGACAGTTCTTTTTGGGACCCGACCAGTTGTTGGCGCAAGGAACGATTGTTGGCGGAGGTTTCCTCTAGCTGTTGCTGTAAACACTTCACTTGTTCCTCCAGAATGACTATGTACCGGCGGTCATTTATCTGTTCTTTAGAAGGCGAGGAACTGCTACCTTGTTCCGATATTCTGTCCATGACAAGCTAAGGGAAATGGAGAATGGTGGAGACTATCAGGTAAAGGTCGTGTTAGGGCAATCTCTTGCCGTGATATGGTTTTGATGGTGTGGCAAAGGGTTTAAGTTAGTTTGATATGTTGATATGATATGTGCGTTGAAGTCGTGCAGGACTTAGTAATTCGCACATGGAGCCGTGGCGAGTTTCACATCTCATGACTCGTGCCTTGAGTCGGTGAAGGATAGCTTTGCGGAAGCCGTGCGCTTGGAGCATCCGAGGGACCGCCGGACGAGAAGCTTGGAGTGAAGCCGGAGGAAGTAGACTTCGAGGCAAGAGACGCGAAGGAGCATTGCAGAGCCGTGCGCCTGATGCTGCCGAGGGACGTGGCCGAGAACGAAGAGAACTTCGAAGGTGAAGGACTCCGAGAAATGAGAGTGAGCGATTGTAACCCGGGGAAGGGTAGCTCTTAGGTGAAACTTGGCCATTTGGCCAAGTGTCGGATGGGTTTTCCCGACACCACGATCGGCCGCCATGTCATGGCGCCGATCGCTTCGCTAATCGAGAGAGTTCGACCGTATATCAATTGAATGGATTGTGGCCGATCAGCGTCGCCATCGTAAGGCGATCATGCCAAGATCATCGATCGGCGGCGAATGATCGGTAGTCAATAAGGGTTCGGCCAGCCGTTCGTAGCCGGCGATCGACTACGGAGCGTGATCGATGATGAGGTCCATCGATCGCCAAGAGTTCCGTTGGACTACAATGGTCGGGATCCGACGTGTTCGGAGGCCGTTGTAGTGACGGCAGTCGACTGCCAAGGGCGGCAGTCGACTGATGGCGGCAAACGGGAAGAAGTTAGCCCTCTCTATAAAAAGAGAGGGTGTAAGCCTTTGAGAGGCTAATGCTCATACTCCAAATGATCTTCCTAGTGCCCCACAAGCTCTAAACTCTTCTTACTTGTCTTTACTTCAATCCTATTGTAAGAAGAGTGATATTTGTCGTAAAGGTTACCTCCACCTAGCTTGGTGCAAAGGAGAGACCATTTAGTGGATTGGTTTAACGGAGTGATTCACCGAGGACGAATCGGGGACCGTGGATTAGCGGCGTAGCCGTGAACCACGTTATACCATCGTGTTAGCGTTTATTTTATTGTTTGTCTTTTGCTTTGTATTTGTATATTCCGCTTGCGCTAATCTTTTGTAGACGAGCAATTTACGACGTCCAACATATAAGGGCTATTCACCCCCCTCTAGCCGGCCATATCGATCCCCTACAAGTGGTATCAGAGCCGAGGAAAGCTTGTCGAGGACTAATCGCCACAACAAGCAATTTTCAAAATGGCCGGCTCCAACATTCATCCTCCGAAGTTTGAAGGAGAATTCGCTTGGTGGAAGAAGCGAATGGAGGTATTTTTCGAAATGGATTTTGATATAATGATTACAATGGAATCCGGTTTCGTTTTGCCTAGGGATGAAGAAGGGAAACCAATCGAAAAATCACGATGGACTAAGAAGCAAAGAGAGGAGCACCTTGCGAACTCAAAGGCAAAACATCATCTTTTCAATGTGCTCCCCCAACAAGAAATCAACCGAATAGGAGAATGCCTAAGCGCCAAGGAGATGTGGGAGAAGCTAATTGAGCTTCATGAAGGCACATCCGAGGCAAAGCTAGCAAGGAGAGATCTCCTCCGCTCCCAACTATCCAACATCAAATTAGAAAAGGGAGAAAAGGTAATTTCTTTGCATTCTAGATTCAAAGAAATTTTAAATGGACTAACAAGTGTAGGTGAGAAGCTATCAAACCGGGATATGGTAATGAAGGCCATAGATGCCTTTCCCCGGTCCTCAAAGTGGAGCTCCATGGTGGACTCATTCTATATCTCAAAGAATTTAGAAGTGAGCACCTTGGAGGAGTTCTTCTCAACAATGGAACTCCACGAAACTAGGCTTGAGGGAATACAAGAGGAGCCTAAAATTCAACCCTCAAGAGGAGTAGCATTGTTGGCAAATAAGGGGAAGAAGAAGATGGAAATCCCCTCCTCCGATGATGAAGCATCTTCCTCCTCCTCCATGGATAGCACCGAAGAAGCCTATATGGTAAGGAGGGTAAGACGTGCATTTAAGAATTTTAGATTTGATAAATCTAATGATAGGAATAGAAGACCAAGGGGGAAAGTCATATGCTACAATTGCCAAGGAGAAGGGCACATAAGGGACAATTGTCCTCTCCTAAACAAGAGCAAGGAAGAAAGGAAAAAGAAAGAAGAAAAGAAGAAGAAAAAGGGGAGCAAGAAAAAGAAGGAAGAGGAGAAGAAGACAAAGGAGAAGGGAAAGGCTAAGGCTCTCAAGGCAAGGACTTGGGATGATCCATCCTCATCCTCCTCATCATCATCGGATGAGGAGAATGCCTTTGTCACCAATTTGGCCTTGATGGCCTTTGATGACTTGGATTGCTCTTCCTCCGAAAATGAAGGTTCAAGCTCAAGAGGAGAGAGCTCAAGTGAAGGGGGAGTTTCATTATCCTCCTCATCCGAAGAAGAAGAGGACATGGAAACTATGGTAACAAATCTAACCCCTAATAAAATAGTTTCCATGATTTCTAGCTTAACTAAGGACTTATTTAGAGCTAAGAAGAAGAACAAAAGCATGCTAGATCAAATTAAGGACCTAGAACAAAAATTAGAAAAAGCACGCTTAAATGAAAATGAAAATATTTCTTCTTGCCATGATGATGCATGCTCACATGATCTTTATATGCCTTTGGATGTTAGTGATGCATGTATAAATGAAAATAGGGCTTTAAGGGAAAAGGTAGATTATTTAACAAAAGCCCTAGAAAAATTCACTATAGGCTCCAACACCTTAAATATGATCTTAGGGAGCCAAAGAGCTAGTTTCAACAAGAAAGGCCTAGGATACAAAGAAAAGAAAAATGAAAAGGCCTATAAATGCCTAATAGCTAGGGGACAAGATAAGAAGAAGGTAATTGCTAGGAAATGGATCCCCAAGGAGTATTTAGTGAACCCAATAGGAAAGAATTTATTTTGGGTTCCAAAATCCATCCTTAAGGGTTAGAATAACCCTAGGGTAGTCAACCACATGGTCCTAACCTATATCATATTTTGGTTGACTTAGGATGACGGGACAACATTTTTTAGATAGTGTTGGGTGATGATAACGTGCCCATAAATAGGTAATAATGCTTAAATCATGATGATTGATGTAATTCCTATGTATGTTTTAAATCATGATTTATGATTTTGATATTTGGCATGTTATCATGAGAAATAGGGTTAAATCATGCTTTAGGTGATAATTTATTTATTATCATCACATATTACCTAATGCATGGTTATAAAATTGATGAAAACATGTATTTCATGATCATAATGTAGAATTAATTCATATATGTCATTATGATCATGTTAATTGTTAGGTTGATACTTAACCATGATAGAATTGCATGAATATATTGGTTAAGTATATACAAATACCCCCTAGGATGCATCTCACACCCACTATAGGCTACCTTGATTGCAAACTTAGCATGGGTGAGATGTTAGGATGATACAAATGTCCACTAATGCCTATGACATTTAGATGGTCATTTAAAGTATCAACATAGCAATAATAGACCAATCATGGGGAAGACTTATGTTTAATTCATAGACATATTGCCCAAAGATCATGGTTGGATATTTCATATGTTTTCAAAACAATTTCTTACCTTAAAATACATGTATTCATGTTTTGAAACAATTGGATGCAAAACTAGGTAGCTAACTTGATACTAGAATGATCAAAAACCTAGTGGTTTTTAGAGCTTTTGGATTTTTGGCAAAAACAAGAAAATATAATGAGTTTTCATGAAAAACTAGTTTTCCTTGATAGATATACTTAATAGAAATATGTTCCCAAATTTCATGATTTTTCGAATTTTCTGAATTTATAATGCATTTCAAATTGTCGTAAAATCAAAATTGGATTCTTTGTGCATCATTGCCATACGCGATAGCAATGATCGTGGCTTGTAAATCAGAACATTGAAGGCCGAATTCAGTTTGTAAACCTACAATAAGTGGTAGAAATATACTTGATGCCATCAACAAGTGGTACCCAATTTTAAATCAACTTGTCATATTTTCCTCCATTATACTTGATGCCATGAGCTTATAACTTAGTGTTAATCTTTTGATAGTGTCAAAGGGGAGAAATAATTATGTTTAAGTTAATTATTTTAGGGGGAGAAATATATTTTAGGGGGAGAAATATATGATAGGGGGAGAAAATTTGCATGGAGAGTTTCATGGATTAAGGGGGAGTTGCATGTTGCTATATCATGTTTATCTTTACATGCTTTCTTACCTTAGAATTTATATCAAATGTTTTTACCTAACTTAAACGGATTGCCACACATCAAAAAGGGGAGATTTTTAGTGCAATCTCTTGCCGTGATATGGTTTTGATGGTGTGGCAAAGGGTTTAAGTTAGTTTGATATGTTGATATGATATGTGCGTTGAAGTAGTGCAGGACTTAGTAATTCGCACATGGAGCCGTGGCGAAGTTTCACATCTCATGACTCGTGCCTTGAGTCGGTGAAGGATAGCTATGAAGCCGGCGCTTGGAGCATCCGAGGGACCGCCGGACGAGAAGCTTGGAGTGAAGCCGGAGGAAGTAGACTTCGAGGCAAGAGACGCGAAGGAGCATTGCAGAGCCGTGCGCCTGATGCTGCCGAGGGACGTGGCCGAGAACGAAGAGAACTTCGAAGGCGAGTGACTCCGAGAAATGAGAGTGAGCGATTGTAACCCGGGGAAGGGTAGCTCTTAGGTGAAACTTGGCCATTTGGCCAAGTGTCGGATGGGTTTTTCGACACCGCCGATCGCTATGTCATGGCCCGATCGCCCGAGTCGAGTGAGTTCGACCGTATACGATCGAATGGATTGCGGCCAGCCGATCGCTATACGGGCCGATCGCTAAGATTATCACCGATCAAGGCGAAATGACCGATCAATAAGGGTTCGCCAGAATCGCTCGTAGCCGATCGGGGCCGATTACGGAGAGTAGCAATGATCGATGAGGTCCATCACGATCGCTAAGAGTTCCGCTGACTACAACGGCCGGATCCGACGGTTCGTGAGGCCGCTAGATGGGCAATGATCGCCAAGGGCGGCAATGATCGATGGCGCTAACGGAAGAAGTTAGCCCTCTCTATAAAAAGAGAGGGTGTAAGCCTTTGAGAGGCTAATGCTCATACTCCAAACGATCTTCCTAGTGCCCCACAAGCTCTAAACTCTTCTTACTTGTCTTTACTTCAATCCTATTGTAAGAAGAGTGATCTTGGTTGTAAAGGTTACCTCCACCTAGCTTGGTGCAAAGGAGAGACCATTTAGTGATTGGTTTAACGGAGTGATTCACCGAGGATTTAATCGGGACTGTGGATTAGCGGCGAGCCGTGAACCACGCTATACTCGTGTTAGCTTGTTTATATGTTTGTCTTGTGCTTTGTATTTGTATATTCGCTTACGCTAATCTTTGTAGACGAGCAATTTACGACGCCCAACGCATTTAGGGCTATTCACCCCTCTAGCCGCCATACTTCCATCCCCTGAGCTCTGGGATTTTTATAGCAATGAAGAAGAATGTATTTATCAACTGAAGAATCTAAATGCCAAAAGAATAGAGAATGATGTAGAGGTAGCAATACGTAACCGAACGAAGCACACTGAACAACCGTAATTAAGAGGGTCCAAATCCCTGAGAACTGACAGAAAAGTGTGTGTTCGGATCCGGGTACCATCCTTCTGAAAACAGAAAGTTTTCCTTCTTTGTTTCATTAATATACTTGAAATAATTACATTGGCTTGATTTATACAGACTTTCCCCGATTACTCTTAACAGATGAGACGGGAGATGTCTCTTTGGGGGGAGAAGGAGCCAATATGACTCGGAAACGCCGCTGAGGTGGAGGAAGAACTGGTGGACCTTCATCGAAAGGGGAAGGACGAGTCCTCGCTGAAGGAACCGGCACGAAAGCCAATGCTGGCGGAAGTGGAGGAAGATCAACGGCCGCATGAGGATCTCCCACCGTATACTCCCACGTGAAGGGAGGATTCCACACCCTGTTGCGGAAGGAGGGGAAAGGAGCGCGGAAGGATCTCCCCGCTGGAGGGGTGGGAGTTGGACCGGAAGGCGGAAAAGGTAGGGGATTGAAGGCGAAGTGGCGGTTGGTGTGTCTCGACCTGCATCATCTTCAGAGATCCAGTCCTGTATCTCAAAAGATTCTGATTCCGAAGAAATTTCAATGGGATGCCCTGCTGAAGCCATGATGGTAAGATAGCAAGACGAAGACAAGGGGGACGAAGGATTTATAATGGAAGGAGAATGGCGAAAAAGTTCGGGGGAAGGGGGAGAAGACGAAGAGGCTGGCATCTTTTCCGAAGCAGGAGGAAGGATAGGGAAAATCAACAGGCAAAAGGTCATTTAAAGTGACGTCCGAACCAAAATCGGGGCGGATATGGATACTAGTAGGCAAAATCCCGCAAGAGAGACCCCGAGCCAGCCAGGCGAGAGCGTTATGTGGTACGGGTAAAGAAATAGCGAGGGGAAGCTCAAAATTGGCCCAGAAACCCCGACTCGTTAGGGAACCCGCAAGGACAGACATATTGATAAAAGTCAGCTCTTAACATTAAAGAAAGAGTTATTACAGAAAAGACAGTACTGGAGGTTACAGTTCAAATCGTTCGGGGGAACAGTTAGCCAACGCCGCTACAGGATCTAAGTAACTAGTGTTCGCGCCAGGAGGCGGATATCCTTGTTCGGCGTTTTGAGCTCTGGCCCTCGAAGCCTAATATAAAGAGATCTACCCCTTTCCTTGAGGTCGGTTTCTGCTCCTTTAATTGGTCCCGATATTGAGCCACTGAGTTTGACTTTCCGCCAATTTGATCGCCAAAGCATCTCTCTGCGCTTTATAGCTCGTCCCTAAGGCTGAAAGGGCTTCAAGATACTCCTGTTGGAGGGTGGATTGCTGCTGGGCCACCGGTGATAAGGTTCGGGGAAGAGCCGTTATTGCAGAGGAAAGTTCCTGACACTTCTTTGCACAGGATTCCCGAGTAATGGCCCAGGCTTGGCGTTCCAGGTTAAGGCGGTTGCATTCTTGTTGAAGCTGTGAGATAGTAGCCGCAGAGTCAGCATCCTTGATCATGACATCCATAAGATATCTTTTGTATTCCTTCAACTCCTAAGCCAATTCATCTACTTGTTGCCTTCATGGATTGGAGAAAATCCTCTGCTCAAGTCCTCGTTCTTCGCTGCACTCCTCTTTCTGCCGTGCGAGGCTAGCTGCATCATCGCGTCCTCGCATTGGCCCCTCATATCGGTTTCCTTTGCCTCTTGCTTGCTCAGTTGCTGAACGAGCTTTTTCTGTTGTGACACGGAGGCGAAGTGACGAGTTTCCATGGTAGATTGAAAGCGGGCTAGCCGAGTGACCATCTTATCATCTTTGGCGGCGCTGCAGGGAAAGAAACTGCTATTACAAATTGGCATATAGTAATACTTGCTAAAGAGAAAAGGGAGAAATAAGAGATACCTCAAGAAGTAGCTTGCCCACTTGCTCGCATGGGCCTTATGTACCTTTGGATCGATTAAAGAATTTCACCTCCGAGGGGTGCCGAATTTGCAACAGGGACCCTAACGTGACCCTCGGAGGAACAGGAAGGGAGGGGTCTTCCCCTTCGGAGGAGGTTGGAGGCCTGATACGGCGAAGGGGGGAGGGAGCAGCCCTTAGGTCCGACGGAACAGGAGCTTGGAGTGGCTCCACATGAGAAGGTGGAGGTGAATTTTGCGCCGAGGGGGAGGAGTGAAGAAAATGAGAAGGAGAATCCCCTCCTTGAGGAGATGGAGAATAGACAGGGGAGGTAGTACCTTCTCTTCGTGGTTCATAAATGGTCAGGGGTTGAGATTCTAGCGGGTCCGAAGATGAGGGAGGAAGAGTCGAGGAACTCGAGGCTCCTTTCTTAATAAGCCGTAGTTTTTTACGAGGAGATGATGGAGCTGCGGTTGATTTACCTCTTTTGGTCGAGGTTTTCTTCTTCTTCTCGGCCTCAATCGCCTCCCCTTCTACCAAAGCCTTCTGCATTAGATTATCTGCAAGGTATGCTGTCAGGAAAGATGAATAAGGTAGAAAAGAAGTCCTATTGCCAGTTAAATAATACCCTACCTACAGCAACCGAAGTCGTCAGAGGTAGAGGAGATAATCCAAAATGACGCAAGAGGGGAGTCCTAGCGGTGATTGAACAAGAGTGCAGCTCTCCTAAAACTTTATACACCTCCGGGAAAGGACATTTGGTCCTCATGTCCCGGAAGGAAGGTAATTCGGGAAGGTCTACCTTCCAAGTATCAGAATAAGGTAAAGACTCAGGAAGTTGTACAAAGAAGTATAGTGCTTCCCAGCCCTTGTGGGAGGTAGGCAGGTTCATCAGGAATTGGCAGTCCGAACGACTAGACAAATAGAAGAGGCCTGTCTTAGAAGACTTTAATTGGAAGAAGCAATGGAATAGTTCTGGGGTCAAAGGGAGGTTCAAATGTTGGAACACTATATGGGCTCCCGATAGAATCCGGAAGGAGTTGGGGGTGAATTGGTTCAGGGGTAGTCCATAAAAATCTAGCAGGTCCAAATAGACCGAGGGTACCGGCAGGGATAGGCCGTTAAGAAATTGTTCGGAGAAAAAGCAGGTCAGGCCAGGAGGAGGGTTGTGAGGTCGATGTATTTTAGTTGTGAAGCAGCATTTTATAGAGGGGGCTATGTAGTCGTTCTTAATGTTAAAGAAGTAATGGTTACAATCTAACTGAGTTACGGTATGTTCGTACCAGGCAGGTGGAAGGATGGTCCTAGGAGTCATAGGCGTTAAACTAAACAGAGCACTTACTCGGGTAAAAGGGAGAATCGCGTGAGAAGGGGAGGACTGAATCGCCGAAACAGCGCCGGTGAAAATCGCGGAGGAAGAAGAACAGACTGGATTGTTAGGCACGCTAAGGGATACCTAAGAGGAGAAGGCGGAGGTTTATATAGGGTTTCCCGTGACGGTTCAATTTCACGGAGAGAGAAGGAGAAGCGGAGCCCATGGGCCCATCAGGCCGCCTCGAAGGCACACAAAGGAGTTATAAGGGAAAAGGTGGATTCAAACGGAGGAATGAAGAATAGGGCATAAACTTTACGCCCATCTGGAAAGTCAAGCTTATAACTTCGCTTGACTATTTTTCGGGGTTGACTAATGATACTACTGGTACTTCTTCTACCTAATTCCCGATAGAAGAGTCGTGTGACCGGTGACCCGCCCCCAAAACACCGGTTCACCAAAGGGGAAACCGTCGGGCGAGAGTTATCGGCTTAGCACGGGCGAGAGTTATCAAGCCAATGGCACGGGCGAGTTATCGGCCATTGGCACGGCGCGAGTTATCGAAGCCATTGGCACGGGCGAGTTATCGGCCATTGCACGGGCGAGTTATCGGAAGCCATACCGCGGCGAGTTATCGAAGCCATCGACACGGCGAGTTATCGGCCATTGCACGGGCGAGTTATCGAAGCCATCGCACGGAGAGAGTTATCAGAAGCCATTGACACGGGCGAGAGTTATCAGAAGCCATTGACACGGGCGAGAGTTATCGGAAGTAATCGACACGGGCGCAAGTACCAGAGGTCATCGGCACGGGCGAATGCTAGAAACAAGGAACGCAGGTGGAAAAGAGGCGGAAGGCACTTAGCTAACAGAGGACTAGGAACTGGTTCAACTAAGCAAGTCCGAAAGCCAATGGGATGGAGGAAGGGTCAACTCAACCTAATCGACACGAAAGAAGTTTGGTACGGGAAAAAGGAAAATTGGTTCGGTTTAGGGAGAAACCCTAAGGCTAGGTCACCTATGGTATAGGGGCCTAAGTTAACTTCACCCAAAGCAGAGAGGTGAGGGAAACGGGTTAACCTCATCGCCTGAAAAAATAAAGGAAAAGGTGCTATGCAACGACTTGGGGGGCCCCACGCAATATTCGGGAGAGTCCTCGTTCCTCATATTTGTAACAGAATTATTCTCCCGGAGGAGGTGGTGGCCACGTGTACAATGGAGATAATCCGCGACGTTACGTTGGAGGAGAAGAGAAGATAAAAGGGAGAGAAGGGGGCAAGAGAGAGGGATCGATCCGCAATCATTCACATCCAGCAAGAGAGAAGAGGAGATGAGGAGAAAAAGGAAGAGCGGTCTCGCCGGAGAAGGAGGACGGAGATCTGCTGTTTGTTAAGTCTCTTGTATTTTCTTCATCTTGTAACATCATTGTAAGAGGTCATTTCTCCTCCACCTTCGGAAACTTGCTTTCCGTAAAGGAGGATTTTCGTAGTGAAAAGTGCTTAGGCACCGCATCTGGTGAGCAACCTCACCCCCGTGGAGTAGGAATCCTTATTCCGAACCACGTTACATCTCGTGTCTGAATCTCGATTGCTGGTGTCGGGTTTTCGCATTTCGTCTACTCCATTTTCTTATTCTTTACTGATCGCTGCCGGGGGGAGAATACTCCGAGACCTCCCTCATCGCCTCATCGCCTTGAAAATGGAGCGAATGGATTTTTCCCCCGCACCCGCATCAATTTCGATAAATCCTTTTAATTCATGTATGGAATGTATTGATAACAGTGGAGAAGTATATGATAAACAAGCATATGGTAGGACAATATTACATAGTGTTTTGAGGGTACCCCACTCCTACGATCATTATGTGAGCATGAGTGCATATATCCATTTGGGAGGTTTTGTATCAGGCTTGGTTTATTTGATTTGACTGTAAATCATCATACATGTTGACTGCCGTAGGAGTCGAATCTTTTGACTACCCTAGATCCGGATGAATTTGGTGATCCTAAGTAACTTATTCTTTCTGTCTCTGAATTATTGATCTAAGTATTGTTTGGGAAACGAGTTAGGGAGTCAGTGTTTCTATGTTTTTAGTATTGCTCGGACGCGCAAAAATAAGTGTGGGGGAATTTGATAGTCGCATTTTTATCGCATGATTTTTATTCACATTTGGTAATTTTAGGCTCTTTGATTTGGGTAATTACGTCTATTCATGACGTCTTTTGCATATTGGATTTAATTGAAATTAATTTTTTATTCCCTATAATTTCAGTATTATTGTTCACTGGTGAATGTGATTTTGTAGGGAACATGAAAGAGTTAAATCGGAGTTAAATCGGAGCAATCACAGCTGTCGATCCGGATCAAATCGATCGCAGCCATCGGATTTGATTGATCAGCACTTAGGGATGATTAATTGGATTCATTTAACCCTAGCTCTAAATGGGAGGCTGAGATTAGAGATGGCTCGATCAAACGGCTGAGGAAAAGCCATTTAAAAACATCACATTTTCCCATCGCGCGACAGAGAAGAGAATCGCGCGACACAGAACAACAGCAGGCGACGTCGTCTTCCTCTCGCAAGCGCGGCGACAGCTCCACACAACACTCCGGCGTCCATTCCAGCAATCCCAGGTTCTTCCCCAGTCCATTCCACCCGGCGGACTTTTCCCTCTTCGGTCCGGCGGAGCTCGCAGCAGCATTTGGGCGGTGGCACTCCATCGACTGAGCAGTGGAATTCGTCTATTCTCACCGGCGATCTTCAGAGCCCTCACCGGCGGAGTTGAGCTACCCTAGTGGGACGTGGTCACGCGAAGCTAGGGGTGACTTGCTACTATCGGGATCCCGCAGAATCCGCTTTCAGGCTCCGACGCAGCGTATTTCCAACTCGGGCGGTCTTCGCGGTGACGGTGGCACGCCTCGGTTCGATCCGATTCCATCCACGTTGACTGCTCGTGGTCATGGCAGTCCCGCATCCACATAGAAGCTGTGAACTACCGCATCGATCCTACTCTCGTCGGAATCCGACGAGAGATCCGCATCCTGAGACCCTGGGAGTGTTTGGTATTGTCGTAGGTCACCGGAGAGGGTGGTACCTTTCCGGTGTTTGTGGATGACTGTTGATTTACTTTATTGATTTACTGTTAATTCAGTACTGTGTTTCTTATTGTTTTACTGCATTGTTCACTTTGGGTATTTTAGTATTTTTACATTGTTGGCTCCCTAATGTGCACTATATTTTATCAGTATTGTTCTAGTATTGATTTCTTAGTGTGCAGTAGTGTTCCACTGATGTTTAGTCGTATCATGTCTGTGTGGTAAATCGTGCACGTGGTAATTAGTTGATAGTTTAGTGAGTCTTGTTATTCGTTTACAGTGTTTACCTAGTGGTTAGATTTATTTCCTTTAGTGTAATTGTCCTTTCCCGTTTTAGTTAATCTTCAGCCAGTGTGTCGTATAGTGACAGTGCGATGCATGATTGAATTGCTTTCGTTTACTGCAGTTTTTAGTGATTGTTTGACTACTATATCGTATAGTGACAGTGCGGTGCATGGTTGAATTGTTCACATTTGTTTGATCATTGTACCGTATAGTGACAGTGCGGTGCTTAGTCGCTTTCTTTTCTGTCTGTTAGTTTAGTTTTTCAGTGTCTGTTTGATCACTGTGTCGTATAGTGACAGTGCGGTGCATGGTTGAATTGTTCACATTTGTTTGATCATTGTACCGTATAGTGACAGTGCGGTGCGTGATCACTTACTTTTGCGCATTAGGATAGTTGTTTGTTACTTATTATTTGGTAGTT
Organism: Wurfbainia villosa; assembly: GCA_025175895.1. Taxonomy (NCBI): domain Eukaryota; kingdom Viridiplantae; phylum Streptophyta; class Magnoliopsida; order Zingiberales; family Zingiberaceae; genus Wurfbainia; species Wurfbainia villosa. The sequence continues at coordinate 76,777,872 of CM046001.1, read as the reverse complement.
AGATTTACTTTTTTCATATTTAATTCTCATGTTTGCTTTTGATTTTGCATTTTAATTGTTTTGATAATTGTAAAAAACCCCAGTGTTTACTTCTGTTTAAAAACAAACGTTCAACCATTAGGTTCGTTGGGAGACGATCCGAGTCAGTCCTATACTGTATTAGTGTAGTTAGGGGGTTCGGTAAATAATTTAGGAACGATATTGCTACAATTAAAAATCGTTCGATCAGCCACTTTCGGCAATCGACTGCAGATTAGGCAAATTAGTCGAACACCAGTCGAACTTAAGTTAACTTGGAGCAGTTCGATTGCCAATACTTGGCAGTTGATTGATCTTGGGTAAACCTCAAACAAATGGCTTATTTGAGCATCCAACGGTCGGATAAAATCTCAACCCACTCGGTTGAGCATCCGACACTCCCATTCATCGCATAAAACCTCAAACTAATGTTTGAGCGTCCGACTTAATCATACGTCGGGTAAAACCTCAAACCCTAGTTTGAGCATCCGACTTGTCGGGTAAACCTCAACCCACTCGGTTGAGCATCTGACTCTTGACTTAGCCATTCGGCCAAGTTCACCTATGAGCTATGTTACACTTCGCTCATTCTCTCATCTCCCTTAAAGTCTCTCGCCGAAGTTCTATTCGTCTGACCACGTCCCTCGGATGCACCAAGCGCACGACTTCGCAATGTCATCCTTCGTGTCTCGCCCTGAAGTCTACTTCCTTGGCTTCACTCCAATGTTGCTCATCTGGCGGTCCCTCGGATGCACCAAACGCACGACTTCGTAATGTCATCCTTCACCGACTCAAATACCCGAGCCATGAGATGGTGAACCCACCAATGCTTTCGTCAAGCCAACACATGTGTGAATTACTAAGTCCTGCACGACTTCAACACACATATCAAATCACATAAACATCCTAACTTAAACCTTTGCCACACACATCAAAACCTTAAACCATACTTGGGTTGATTGCCCTAACAATCTTCCCCTTTTTAATGTGTGGCAACCATGTTTAAGTTAGGTAAACTGTTAACAAAATACATTAAGGCAAGAAAAGCATGTAAACATAATGAGTATCAAACACTCCCCCTAAATACATGCAACTCTCTCTTAACACATGCTAATTCTCTCCCCCTAGCATGATTAACTTAAACCCAATATTTCTCCCCCTTTGACACCATCAAAAACATCTAACATATGTTATACATGTTAGGAACGTTGCACCCGCTAGAGGGGGGTGAATAGCATTGTCGTCGCTCGATTGGAACTCGATCGCGTGCTTGCTACAAAACTTGTTATACACAGCGGAATATACAATAATAAAACAAATATAACAAGAACACAAGCACAACACAAGGATATAACATGGTTCGGAACCGAATGGTTCATACTCCATAGATTAGGCTCGTAAGAGCCCTAGCAATGCAAATCACATAAACTCCTCGGAACAATCCGGAGGTGGAGAAACCTCGTACAATGATTACAAAAGTAATACTAATCAAATACAAGCAAATACAAATATGAAATGCAATACAAGTAAAGGAAATCATTTTACAAGGGCTTTTGATTGCTTGATCTTTGATTGCCTTGGACTAGCCTTAAAGATTCTGATTTGCACTAGCAAATCGCCCAAGAAAATCACTGCCAAAACCTTCCCTTCGTGCTCCTTTTAAACCTGCAACTCGGGCTGATTTTCGCCTATCAGTTGACTGCTCGGGACCATCAGTCGATTGATGTCACTATTGTCGTGAGACATCGGCTAGATCCACGCTGAAAAATCTAACGGATAGACCATCAGTCGACTGATGTCTCAATCAATCAAGTGGTCAGGCCAATCACTCAACTGAAGAATCTTCTGTGCCCGAGATCCCGACTATTAGTCGATTGATCACAAGATCGGGCCGATCAGGCCGATGACCGCCCACCTCCGCACGATCGTCGGGCACTCCATGATCAAACCCTAGTTGACTCACACAAGTCGACTGACCCAAGGTCTCAGTCCACTGATACACCTCAAATATGAGGTTTTAACTAAGTATGGTGCCCCCATACTTGCTAGACAACTCGTAGTCTAGACCTAAGCCTTCTAGCCACCTCCATCAGCCTCGCGTCTATTGGATCCCTCCAATGTTGGGTTTCCGGCACCGCGGCGTGTGTGTGTTCGATCATGTTTCGTAAACATGAGCACAGCGGAAGCAATAAAAATAATAAATACTCCTATTTATTACAACACACACAACACACGCATGCTATTACAACAAGTGTAGACATAACCGTACATTAAAATTGCAATAAAAGGAAATTAAACTACGTTATACCTTCCGTATGACGTGTAGCGGGAACGGCATCAACCGGAACGATCCTCGTAAGAATCGTCTCTATCCGTATCCACGCCGAGCTCCTCGGGATGACTTCGCTAAGTCACGAGCTTCGTCTTCGTACGGGTTACTAGCCTCGTGTTGAAGACGACGTGATCGAGAGATGATCACGATCCGAATCCAAATTCGGATCCAAAACGAGTTCTCAAAACTCGCTTCTCCGGAGAGGTATTCGTCAACCGTTTGACGAATCCTTCGTCCTCCACCTCAGAGGATTACCGGAGATCAAATCCCCGGTAAGTTAGCCGCTGTCGGAGCACTAACCGTCGTCCAAACGACGCTCCGACGAGAGGAGGAGAAGCTGTCCAGAAAACTGGACAGCTTGGTGGAGGAGTAGGCGCCGGCCAAAACAAGGAGAGAAAAGCCTCACCTTGATGCCAAACCTATAGGAGGTCACCGGAGGGTCGCCGGAGGTTCACCGGCTGAAGCTTGGTCGCCGGCAAGGAGCTAGACACAAAGACACAATCAGCCAAGCAAGAGGAGGTTGGGCGGCACAACCAGGTTGGGCGGCAACTCCTTGGAGGCTAGGGTTTTGATTTTGGATTAGGGTTTAACAATCCCTTAAGCCCACTTTTATAGAGAACTAATTCTCTTAATGGTTAATGGATCATATCCATAAAGCCCGTTAACCCGCTCCATTAAGATAAGTTAAAATAAACCAAACCATGATGGTTTATTTTAAGTTAAAACGAACCGAACCAACTTTTGGTTCATTCGTTTAAAATAAACCAAACCCTTTGGTTAATCCTCATCCATTGGATTAGAACCAAACCATTTTGGTCCATCCATTATGTCTTCATAAGACACTGCCCATCCACGCTTCCATTGCGACTGAAACAATTTCATGCTCGCTTTATGTTTGGTCCAACCAAACATAGTTTCTCTCGCCGAGAATCCCATTCTCAAGCTCGCTTTAAATCCTTTGGATTACACTCGCAGCGGTGACCAAATAGGTTCTCGGTTTATGTTGGCCGCCTATAATTAACCATTAATTATAGAACGATCATGAGTGGCACCTAGTAGTACATCATGATCCCCAATTAACAAAAGATCAACGGTTGATCCGTAACTATTTCAAAACCCTTCAGAGCTCGAATGAATCGTGCCCCATTCCCTTCACTCATCTTATACCCACTTGGTTCAGGACATGGTCTATTGTGTCAGTCCCCACTAGGCTGACTACGTCACACCTAGCCCAAGTATCATTTCCTCGTCCTACGGATTCTAGTTACTCCACATGTATCGAAGAGTACCTTACTCTAAACATGTAATACTTTGGCCAAAGACTTTAGTAACAATCCGACGAGAGGCCATGGGTATACATCTCCTCGCAAGGAGTGGTGAATCCTTTATAGGCTATTCAAACACCTTCGATCACTTCGACATATACCCAATCATCCCGGGTCCACATCTCCTTAGAGATGTTTGCTTAAGATGTCAAAGCATAAGTCTCCATGATCAAGATGACATGAATACCGCAAGTCAAAGGAACATCGCACTTAAGCCAAACTAAGAACTACATTGACATATCTATATATGCAGAGAACCATATGAAGTCTTACGGCTGGTCACTCCAATGAACTAGTTACCATAACTAGCATCCACGATTAACTCCGGACATCACTATGTCTCCAAACAAAGGAGAATCACCGCTTGGATACACCAAGGAGTATACCTCGGTTAGTCTGGCTGTAATCGATGGTGTCCAAATCCATCAATTCATCGACTAGGATAATTCCGATACATCACAATTACACATGTAGAGATACTCACTAGTTGTGATCCAATCACAAATTCTCTCATGCCGTGAATCGTATCGTGGGCATTCAAGAAATGAGTTTAAGATCCAATCAAATACATAAAACATGTATACTCAAATAGTGAATCTTCATTTATCATATAAATGGTTCATACATAAGGCGATTGCCTTAGGACATCTCTCATATATTACTAACAGACTCCCACTTGGCCTAATGCCAATCGCTACTATCCAATACCATAAGCTCTAACATGACCTCAAACTTACTTTGAGGTAATGCTTAGTCAAAGGATCCGCTAAGTTCCTTTCAAAGGGGAATTTTCTCGATTTGTATTTCATTCCTACGATGATCTCTCCGATAAGATGATAGCGCGGCACATGTTTGGATCGTTGATGAGACCTTGGCTCTTTCGGCAGAATTGCTCCATTGTTGTCGCAGAGACCGGGTATTGCTTCAACAATGGCCGAATCACACCAAGTTCATGAACGAACTTATCGATCCAAACCGCTCTCGCTGCCGCTGCAATATATTCTCGCCTCGCGGTAGAATCCGCTACATCTCTTGTTTGGAACTTTTCCAACTCATCGCGCCCCATTCAAGGTGAACACGATATCCGCATCGAGACTCGAATCATCCTTGTCTCGTCGAAGCCGCATCCAGATACCCGCGTATCACCATGTCCCTTCTCCATATATTAGGAACACATCCTTAGTTCTTCTCAAGTACTTAAGGATCGCCTTAATACCGCCCAATGATCCATTCCTCGATCGATCGCATCCGCCGTGACACTCGTGAGCATACGATACATCGGGCCTCGTATATAACATAGCATACATGATAGATCCTATTGCGGATGCATAGGGAATCTTACTCATGCAAATCCTCTCGTCTTCTGTGCGCGGACACATAGACTTCGAAAGGTGTACCCCATGTCTGATGGGTAGGAAACCTTTCTTGGATTCCGACATGCTAAACCTCTTTAGCACTCGGTCTATATATGTAGACTGCGAAAGACCAAGCAACCGTTTCGATTTATCTCTATAGATCTTAATCCCGAGGATGTAGGTTGCTTCTCCCAGGTCTTTCATGGAGAATGTCTTGGATAACCAAACCTTAATCGATCAGAAGATCAAAACATCGTTTCCTATAAGTAATATGTCATCGACATATAATACTAGGAACACGATTGCACTCCCACTAACCTTCTTGTACACACAAGGTTCGTCTGGATTTTGTGAGAAATCAAACTTTTTGATTGTCTCATCAAAACGGATATTCCAGCTCCTGGATGCTTGCTTCAATCCATAAATGGACCGTCGCAATTTGCATACCTTGGTTTTATCAACCGATGTGAAACCCTCAGGCTGTATCATATACACGTCCTCGAGCAGGTTTCCATTAAGGAAAGTTGTTTTCACATCCATCTGCCATATCTCATAATCATAATGAGCCGCTATGGCCAGGAGCATCCGAATGGATTTAAGCATAGCTACAGGCGAATAGGTTTCGTCATAATCAACACCTTATTTTTGACGATATCCTTTCGCCACCAATCTAGCCTTATAGGTAATCACATTACCATCCATGTCGGTTTTCTTCTTGAAAACCCACTTGCACCCTATAGGCTTTATGCCTTCAGGTGGGTCAACCAAGTTCCAAACTTGGTTTTCATACATGGAATCCATTTCCGACTTCATGGCACCAAGCCACTTATCCCTTTCTGAACTTGTCAGCACTTCTTCATAACTGGTAGGCTCCTCATCATCAATGAGTAACACGTCGTTCGATTCACTTATGAGAAATCCATATCTCTCAGGAATATTGCGTGTTCTACCAGATCTACGAAGATGTGGTGTTACAATAGGTCCAGCCGATTGCTCATCACTATGAGTTGTCGGCTGTTGTGCTTCACCAGGTATCTCATCAATGTCTATTTGAGTCTCTCGAGCCTCCTCAAGCTCGACTCATTGCTTTCTTGCAAGAGAAACTCTTTCTCTAGAAACACAGCATGCCTTGAAACAAACACCTTTTGTTCCACAGGATGATAGAATTGGTAACCCCTTGTTTCCTTAGGGTATCCAATAAATAGACATTTATTAGACTTAGCATCCAGTTTGTCTGATACAGTCCGCTTCACATAAGCAGGACAACCCCATATCTTCAAGTAAGATACATGAGGTTTCTTACCATTCCATATCTCATATGGAGTGGTTGAGACTACCTTGGTAGGCATTCTGCTTAACAAGTAAACAAATGTCTCAAGTGCATAACCCCAAAAGGACTTGGGAAGAGTTGCATGATTCATCATTGACCGACCATGTCCAACAAGGTCCTGATTACGCCTCGGATACACCATTATGCCGTGTATAGGCGGAGTCCATTGAGACAATATGCCATTGTCTCTTAGATAATCAAGAAACTCTTGACTTAAGTATTCACCTCGATCCGATCAAGTATTTTAATACTCTTGTCATGTTGTTTCTCTACTTCATTTCTGAATTCTTTGAACCTTTCAAAGGCTTCAGACTTGTGTTTCATCAAGAACACATACCCAAACCGTGAGTGATCATCGGTGAAGGTAATGAAGTAGCTATAGCCTCCTAATGCTTGAGTTGACATAGGTCCACATACATCAAGATGTATTAGACCTAGTAACTCTCCCACTGCTCACCTTTTCCAAAGAAAAGGTAACTTAGTCATCTTGCCTTTTAAGCATGATTCGCATGTATCGTATGAATCCAATTCAAACGATTCCGCAATTCCACATCGGTGTAATTCGACATGCTTCTTTGCTTATATGGCCAAGACGACAATGCCACATATAGGAGTCTATTTGATTATCCTTTCGAGCACGCATGTTGCTCGCTTCGATATTGAAATGTCATCGATACGCCCAACGATAAACACCATTGCTTAAAGTTCCAATCCCATAAAGAACTCCATTCAAAGTTATGTAACAACAATTGTTACTAAAGTCAATGGAACTCATTTCTATTTAGACAAGAAATAGAAATGATGTTCTTATCAACGGCGAAACATAAAATCATACCTTTAAAAAGTTTCATCCTCGAAACTTAGAAACAATTGTGGTACTTCTTCTTCATGTCCTCCTCGCGTTCCCGGTAGCCTCCTCGCATCGCTGATTACGCCACAGGACCTTTACTAAGGGCACCTCTTTGTTCCTTAGCCTCTTGATTCTCGGTCTAGTATTTGGATAGGCCGACTTTCAATACTTAGGTCCTCTTGAACTTGTCTTTTGTGGCTCGATCACTTGGTCCATCTTGAAATGCATTTCTTGAGCACAGAGACATGGAACACGTTATGAATAATAGCCGACATCTCTTGAGGCGGCTCTAGCTTGTAAGCTACATTTCCAATCCTCTGCGATATCGGATACGGTCCCACATGCGTGGACTCGGTTTACCCTTCTTTCCGAACCTCATTACTCCCTTCATGGGAGCCACTTTGAGAATACTAGGTCCCCAACCTCGAATTCTAATGGTCTACGCCTCTTATCCGCATAGCTCTTTTGCGGCTTTGGGCGCTTCAATTCTCTCGCGGATGTTCCAGTATAGCTCGTGGTGTCATCGATGAAATCCGTCCCGAGTCCCATCCTCTTCTTTTCACCACCCTCGCACAAAGATATGGGAGATCTACATTTCCTCCCGTATAGAGCCTCGTAGGGTGCCACTCCAATAGTAGCTTGGTAGCTATTATTGTAAGCGAATTCTGCCAAACATAAGTATCGACACCAGCTACCTTTGAAATCCAGGGCGCAGGCTCTTAACATATCTTCCAGTACTTGATTTACCCTTTCGGTGCAATCGTCTGGTGTCTGGGATGGAAGGCGATCTTGAACAATAGCTTTGTGCCTAAGGCCTTCTCAACGCACTCAAATGGGAAATAAGCGACCATCTCTATCGAAATGATGGTCTTAGGGATTCCATGGAGTCGGATGATTTCCTAGCATATAATCGAGCCAGCTTGCTCCGTCGAATAGGTCATCTTGATTGCTAAGAAATGAGCGGACTTCGTCAACTGCTACAATCACCCATATAGCATCATAACCGCTTGTCGCCTTGGGCAATCCCGAGATGAAATCCATAGAGATGTCCTCCCATTTCCATTCTGAATCTGGATCACCGCAGTGTTCCTCCGTGTCTTTGGTGCTCGCCTTAACCCTTTGAGTCGTGCAAGTATCGACATCTTCGAGCCACATCTCTTTTCATTCCAAACCACCAAAACTTTCGCTTCGTGTCTTGGTACATCTTGGTGGTTCCAGGATGCATCGATAAGGAGTCCCGTGAGCTTCCTCAAGTATCTCCTTCCGTAATTCGATCGTCGGGAATACACAAGCGATCCTCGAGGTAGAGTACTCCACTATCGAGATCCAAACCCGTCCTTTCCCTCTAGGACCTCTTGCTTGATCCTCCAAGGCTTGGGTCACGGGCTTGCTTTTCCAGTATATCATCGAACAGCGTCGGTGCTATCGTCAGGGTTGAGAGCTGTCCGGAAATGATTTCCACCCCGTAACGCGTAATCTCTTTTTCTAAGGGTCGAGATAGCACTGAGAGGGACATCAAGGTGGCGCAGGACTTCCTGCTGAGTGCATCAGCCACCTTGTTAGCTTTCCCCGGATGGTAAAGAATCTCGCAGTCATAATCCTTGACGAGCTCGAGCCATCCGCTACCGCCTCATGTTCAGTCCTTCTCGTGAAGAAATATTTGACTGTGGTCTCAGATAGATCCTACATCGAGCTCCATAGAGATAATGCCTCCATGTTTTGAGAGCAAAGACCACGGCCGCTAGCTCTAAATCGTGGGTGGGATAATTCCTTTCGTGTTCCTTGAGTTGCCTAGAGGCGTAGGCAATGACCTTGCCATTCTGCATAAGTACAGCTCCGAGTCCCATCTTGGAAGCGTCACTGTACATGTCGAAGCCTTCGTTACTGTCCGGAAGAGCAAGAATTGGAGCTCTGGTCAGTCTCCTTTTCAACTCTGTGAAACTCCTCTCGCAGGTGTCCGTCCACTCATACTTCTTGTCCTTTCTAACCGACATTGATCAACTACACCACATACATCCCATGCAATGGACTACTCACTAATTCAAGGAAATGAGCTCATCATTTCTTATTCATACTTTCTGAAAAGAAAAAATGTTAACATATAACATTCCTTATTTCTAATCGAAACAAAACTACTTGAGAAGATAGTTTATTACATTCACTAGGACAAACCCTAGTGCAGTTGTAATCATTTTTAGTCCTATCTTCCTTGGCCTTATTAGGGTAGTCTCAGTCACAAGAAGTCGATCGCTTGTAGAACCCTCTACATTCTTCTCGAGGCGAGTTACCACAGATTCTCTTGAACCTTGTGCTCCGAGTTCCCAAAGACACCAAAGATAGGTTATCCGCCCTTCGTAACGGCCCCACACGTGGTGTGCAACTACCATGAACTCATTTGGCAGGGAACGGACCAAGGCCCATATCTTATAATTGTCCAGTAACGGAAACTCTTGCCGCTCGAGTCTCCTAAAAAGACAATCGAGCCTTCTCATGTGTCTGATGACCCCACCGTCTGGTTTATAAACTATCTCTTCAATAGCTTCCCTTAATCGGTTTCGTGACACATCACGACGGGTCATGGTGGTCATCATCCGTATCCGAAATTGAAATAATTGAAGTCAGCGATTAAAACCGACCAACCCTGCATTTAAATCGCTTAATTCAATTCGATGAGCATAGACCTTAAATAATTACGAAAATCAATTTTCGTAACAAGAATTTATTTTATTTATTTATTTATATATGTATATATATATATATATATATATATATATATATATATATATATATATATATATATATATATATATATATATATATATATATATATATATATATATTCGTGTAATTAAACTAAGGCTAGCATAAGGTCGTTTTAAGCTTCATTCATGTTCCCATGCATAAGTTAATCTTAAGGTATTTTACATCATGCCAGAACAAGCATAAGGGTATCCTATTTTCATGCATATTTAAGCTAGAAACATTTCCTATTATTCATGAACAAGCATAAGGTAAAGGCATTTTATAATCAAGCTAGAGGCACTTTATATCATACATGAACTAAATAATCTAAAGGCATTTTATATCATACATGAGCAAAAGAAGCTAAGGCATTTTATATCATACATGAATAAAATAAGCTAAGTTAGAGTAGACATAGAATTCTTACTTGGAGCGGCAGGATTTGGAGCTTGATGTGTGCGTAGTGGAAAGGCAGATCCGCTCTGATACCAACCTGTCACGCCCGCCCTTCCGGGACCCTAAATGTCCGGAGAGGCGGCGCGTGACGCGACCGTTCATACATTACATACAGCGGAAGACTTTATACATACTTCTTAATTCTCAAATGAAGACTTTAGACATACTTCTTAATATTTTTTGTTTTGTTTTCTTTTAAACATAAACATGCATTAACACATATATATACATACTTCTTCTTAGCATAGAGTATGCTTCATAGCGTGGATAGATACTTCTTCTTACTTCTTCTTTACTTCTTCTTCTTAACATAGAGCATGCATCATATATGCAGATACTTAGTGCTTAGTAAATTCATAACATCATCATCATAAGGAGACATAAGTGAGGACATGAATAGACATCTTCATCATAGGTAAACATGTTTAGACCTAACGGATCTTCTCCACCATGCCACTACCACACACATTGGCCCCTCCTGCTCCCTTTAGTTTATCCATCCCTTACCCTTATCTCTCAGAGGAAAGATAAACTATAAGCACATAGGCTTAGTAAGATCCTGTCCTACTCACTAAAACCATACATTATCATTAATCATGCAGCATTCACAACATAGAAGCAATATAACATGTAACATACTTGGTGTCATCAACTTAACATGTAGCATAAGTAACGTAAGTGAAATATAACATGGATCACCGTATCATCAACATAACTTGTAATGTATCTAACGTAAACATGTGAACATTCATAGCATATCATAAAGCATAACTTTCATAATGTATCTAACGTAAGCATGTAAACATTCATAACATATCATAAAGCATAACTTTCATGACGTATCTAACGTAAGCATGTAAACATTCATAACATATCATGAAGCATAACTTTCAGGACATATAACTTAACATTCTTGGCGTATCGTTTAACATAACATGTAACTTAACAATCATGGCATATTATTTAACATAACATGTAACTTAACAATCATGGCATATCATTTAACATAACATGTAACTTAACAATCATGGCATATCATTTAACATAACATGTAACTTAACAATCATGGCATATTATTTAACATAACATGTAACTTAACAATCATGGCATATTATTTAACATAACATGTAACTTAACAATCATGGCATATTATTTAACATAACATGTAACTTAACAATCATGGCATATTATTTAACATAACATGTAACTTAACAATCATGGCATATTATTTAACATAACATGTAACTTAACAATCATGGCATATTATTTAACATAACATGTAACTTAACAATCATGGCATATTATTTAACATAACATGTAACTTAAAAATCATGACATACATATGCAAGATGCTTTTGAAAACATATATGCTAGGTACGTGAATATAAATCTCAACATATTTGGGCCCGGCATTGTACCACTTCTTCATTATCATAGCGCGCATCCCTAAATAGGCCCGAGGTAGCAAGTCTCGAACCTAATAGGTTTCTAGGCCCGAGTCTTATTCCATCGACCTAGGGGCAATCGTCATAGCGTAGAAGCCCATCCTAGGCCCGAGTCTTACTCCATCGACCTAAGGCATCTTGGAGCCCATCCCGTACTAGGCCCGAATCTTATTCCATCGACCTAGGGGCAATCATACATAGAAGCCCATCCTAGGCCCGAGTCTTATTCCATCGACCTAGGGCATCTTAGGAGCCCATCCCTTCTTTGGACCTTGTTAAGGTCTTGGTACAAGCCATGCAGAAGGTAAAATACTTATATGCTTACTTTACTACATGTCTTATTAACATAGCATAGCATACTTCGTTTCATAACACATCATGCTTCATTTCATTTACATAGCGTAGCATACTTCATTTCATACACCTCATGCTTCACTTCATTAACATAGCATAGCATACTTCATTTCATACACATCATGCTTCATTTCATTTTCATAGCATGGCATACTTCATTTCATAACAACATATCCTATTTCATTAACATAGCATGACATACTTTATTTCATAACAACATAACTTATTTCATTAACATAGCATGGCATACTTCATAACAACATAACTTATTTCATTAACATAGCATGGCATGCTTCATTTCATAACAACATAACTTATTTCATTAACATAGCATGGCATGCTTCATTTCATAACAACATAACTTATTTCATCAACATAGCATGACATACTTTATAACAACATAACTGATTTCATTAACATAACATAGCATACAATTCATGGTATGAACTTCATTGTACCCTAAAGAGGTCAATGGTGGCCGAATGGCCCTTATAGGCTTTTTAGGGTTTAGACCTTTAACCTAATTCAAGTAACATACATATGCATACAAATTCCATAAAATTCATGGTATGAACTTCATTGTAACCTAAGAACCAAAGGTGGCCGAATGGTCCATGTAGGGCCTTTAGGTTTAACTTTTGACCTAATCCCCTTTTAAAATTTAACCTCATCATATAGTTACAAAACATAGTATGAAACCTCATTGAAACCCTATAGTGGGGTTTGGCCGAATAGAACTATAGTGTTCATTAGGGTTAGCTTTTGTTCTAACCCACTTTAAACCCTAAAATCATCATCTAGTTCCCATAATATGGCATGGAACTTCATTGAAACCCTAAAAGTAGGGTTTGGCCGAATAGAACTATAGTGTTCATTAGGGTTAGCTTTTGTTCTAACCCACTTTAAGCCCTAAAATCATCATCTAGTTCCCATAATATGGCATGGAACTTCATTGAAACCCTAAAAGTAGGGTTTGGCCGAATAGAACTATAGTGTTCATTAGGGTTAGCTTTTGTTCTAACCCACTTTAAAACCCTAACATCATCATCTAGTTATAGAACATAGCATAAACACAACATGGAGCTTCATTTAGACCCTAGTCCATGACTTGGCCGAATGGTTCATGGAGACCTTTGGGGTTAGATCTTTATCCTAATCCCTCTAACATGCTATCATCATCATTTGCAAGTAAAGCAAGATATAAACTTCAACAAAAACACCAAAAACCCATGTTGGCCGAATGGTCCATAGGGTTTCCTAGGGTTTACTTGACCTAATCCGTTTTAAGCCCTAACATCATCATCTAATTACAAAAGCATGGCATACAACTTCATGGAAACCCTAGATCATATCTTGGCCGAATATAACAATATAGATTTCTTTTATAAAACGTCAACCGAAGCTACTCGTACGCAGGTGAGGGATACTTACATCCTTCGCTTTGCTTGGGGTGGGGAAGATAACCTAAAGAAGATCAACACTTAGCCTTCTCTAGCTTGGATAGGATTCGGCCAAAAGAGGGAATGTAGAGGAAAAGCCTTAGGATTTCGGTGAGAAGGGAGGAAGAAGAAGAGAGGAAGTAAACAATTTCAATCTTCCCTCTTCTTTATAAAGGGAGGAGGAAGGGAAGTTCCTCTTTTCTTTTCTATGCCTCTTCATTTACCCTTAGTCCCATTTATCTATAGTTCCCCCCCTTCCTTAATCATACAATCCTATTGGGCTTATGGTTAGTGGGTACATCTATAGGGCTTGGCTATCTCTAGAGGTCTGGAGTTCAATTCCTAGGTCTTGTATCCATTTTTGGCTTATTTTCCTTTGTTTTGGAAAAAGGCCTACATAAAGCCCATTATCATCAAGCCAAAATGCTTGTAAAATTGCTAGGAATTTTACGGGCGTTACATTTATGTCTCATCCTCTTTGCATGCAAATAACTATTATCTACATGACATGACATACATGACATACATCTACATGTCACGACACGCATGGCATAATGTTATGCATCTAATGCAATTACATGGCATACAATTATGTCATGTATATATTTCCTTATATGTCATAAATATTTATGGAAATAAAATATGTTTAAGATTTGATTCTCCAAATCAAATCATAATTAAATTAGGAAACCAATTTCCAAATCTAATCACATATTTTATTCATGGAATTATTTGATTAAGGAAAATCTATTTAGGAAACCAATTTCCTAAATCATTAAAACTACTTATGGAAATAAAATATTTTAAGATTTGATTTCCCAAATCAAATCATGATTAAATTAGGAAACAAATTTCCAGAATCTAATAAAATATTTTATTTATGGAAAATATCAATTTCCATAAATACTTCCAACTTTCCAAAAGTGTAAGATTTCCATAAATACTTCTAGACTTTCCAAAATTGAAAAATTTCCATAAATACTTCTAAATTTCCAAAATTAGAAAATTTCCAGAAATACATTATGACTATCGCAAAACCATTTTACGATTATGTGAAACACAACTCTGGGCTCGATACCCTTTGTTGGGTTTGCGTGGTGTGTGTGTGTTCGATCATGTTTCGTAAACATGAGCACAGCGGAAGCAATAAAAATAATAAATACTCCTATTTATTACAACACACACAACACACGCATGCTATTACAACAAGTGTAGACATAACCGTAAATTAAAATTGCAATAAAAGGAAATTAAACTACGTTATACCTTCCGTATAACGTGTAGCGGGAACGGCATCAACCGGAACGATCCTCGTAAGAATCGTCTCTATCCGTATCCACGCCGAGCTCCTCGGGATGACTTCGCTAAGTCACGAGCTTCGTCTTCGTACGGGTTACTAGCCTCGTGTTGAAGACGACGTGATCGAGAGATGATCACGATCCGAATCCAAATTCGGATCCAAAACGAGTTCTCAAAACTCGCTTCTCCGGAGAGGTATTCGTCAACCGTTTGACGAATCCTTCGTCCTCCACCTCAGAGGATTACCGGAGATCAAATCCCCGGTATGTTAGCCGCTGTCGGAGCACTAACCGTCGTCCAAACGACGCTCCAACGAGAGGAGAAGAAGCTGTCCAGAAAACTGGACAGCTTGGTGGAGGAGTAGGCGCCGGCCAAAACAAGGAGAGAAAAGCCTCACCTTGATGCCAAACCTATAGGAGATCACCGGAGGGTCGCCGGAGGTTCACGGCTGAAGCTTGGTCGGCAAGGAGCTAGGCGGCACAATCAAGTGGCGGCAAGGAGGTTGGGCGGCACAACCGAGGTTACTCTTGATTTTGGATTAGGGTTTAACAATCCCTTAAGCCCACTTTTATAGAGAACTAATTCTCTTAATGGTTAATGGATCATATCCATAAAGCCCGTTAACCCGCTCCATTAAGATAAGTTAAAATAAACCAAACCATGATGGTTTATTTTAAGTTAAAATGAACCGAACCAACTTTTGGTTCATTCGTTTAAAATAAACCAAACCCTTTGGTTTATCCTCATCCATTGGATTAGAACCAAACCATTTTGGTCCATCCATTATGTCTTCATAAGACACGGCCCATCCACGCTTCCATTGCGACTGAAACAATTTCATGCTCGCTTTATGTTTGGTCCAACCAAACATAGTTTCTCTCGGTCTGAGAATTCCATTCTCAAGCTCGTTTTAAATCCTTTGGATTACACTCGTTGTGCGTGTGACCAAATAGGTTCTCGGTTTATGTTGGCCGTCTATAATTAACCATTAATTATAGAACGATCATGAGTGACACCTAGTAGTACATCATGATCCCCAATTAACCGAAAAGATCAACGGTTGATCCAGAACTATTTCTGAAACCCTTCAGCAGCTCGAATGAATCGTGCCCCATTCCCTTCACTCATCTTATACCCACTTGGTTCAGGACATGGTCTATTGTGTCAGTCCCCACTAGGCTGACTACGTCACACCTAGCCCAAGTATCATTTCCTCGTCCTACGGATTCTAGTTACTCCACATGTATAGAAGAGTACCTTACTCTAAACATGTAATGCTTTGGCCAAAGACTTTAGTAACAATCCGACGAGAGGCCATGGGTATACATCTCCTCGCAAGGAGTGGTGAATCCTTTATAGGCTATTCAAACACCTTCGATCACTTCGACTTATACCCAATCATCCCGGGTCCACATCTCCTTAGAGATGTTTGCTTAAGATGTCAAAGCATAAGTCTCCATGATCAAGATGACATGAATACCTAAGTCAAAGGAACATCGCACTTAAGCCACAGTAAGAACTTCATTGACATATCTATATATGCAGAGAACCATATGAAGTCTTACGGCTGGTCACTCCAATGAACTAGTTACCATAACTAGCATCCACGATTAACTCCGGATATCACTATGTCTCCAGCCAGTGAGAATCAGCTGCTTGGATACACCAAGGAGTATACCTCGTGCTAGTCTCGACAGAATTGATGGTGTCCAAATCCATCAATTCATCGACTAGGGATAATTCCGATACATCACAATTACACATGTAGAGATACTCACTAGTTGTGATCCAATCACAAATTCTCTCATCTTTGTGAATCGTATCGTGGGCATTGATAAATGAGTTTAAGATCCAATCAAATACATAAAACATGTATACTCAAATAGTGAATCTTCATTTATCATATAAATGGTTCATACATAAGGCGATTGCCTTAGGACATCTCTCATATATTACTAACATCCAAGTCATTCATGACTTGTTCATCCATACGCTAGCCTTCATGTGCTTCCATCAGTTATTATCATGCTAACGATGTCTACACCGCCAAGGCACATTATGTAACATCCCAAATTTTAGTTACTATATTTTTATTTAAAGGATATATATATATATATATATATATATATATATATATATATATCTTCAAGGCAAAGTTCAGCTACAGAATAATGATAAATAAAAGATAATAATCAAACTGCTAATATGATGTAAAAGTAAGAAAATAAAATAGGATGACAAATAAAAAAGATTAACAAGAAATTAAAAAAAAATAAAAAAAATGAATAAATAGTTCGTAGTTCAGGATTGAATCATGAACCGTTGATTTGGGGGAATAAGCTTCCCACCATTAAATCATAAGATTATCAATGACTATGATATAACAGAATATATCTATTGGTAAAAAAAAAAGAAAAAATATATTAATTTAACTAATTATTTAAAGAGATAATTAAACGAAGAAAACTCTAATTTATATATATATATAGATTTATTTTTTTTATATAATCTCTCTTTTCCCCAAAATCCCAACGCCGACGCCAAAAATCCTTCCAACCGCTCTCTCTCTCCCTCTCGAATTCCAGCCGCCGACCGTTTCTCTCTCTCTCTCGTTTAATTTTTCTTATTCCTAATCACAGAATTTCTCTTCCCTTTTCGCTTCCGTTTTCTTCGACCGCCGACTCTAATTCTCTCTCGTTCTTTTTCCACCGTGAGATTAATTCAAAAAGAGATTTTCAATAGAAACTTGATAGAGGATTATACTAAAGTAAAAAAATACATAAAAAGTCTTCTCTTTACAAAATCTAACGATATAAATTAGTAAAAAAACGTAGGAAGTAAGTATCTCCTCACCTACAATATAAGTGTTTACGATGTAATATTGTATGTTTGATTTTGAACGAAAAAATTTAAAACTATGTATAAAATTTATTACTGACTTTTATTTATTTTATATGGGTATCTACTGACTTTTTATGTCCCTATTTATACACTACCGAGCAAGTTGGACATGTATGTGGAACACAATATAACGTTTTTATGTATATATATATTAAAAGATGATGATAGATAAAAATGTAAATGTTTTGCATTATTAGATGATGGTTGATTCTCAAAGAGATTGGTTAGTCTAACGTTTTTAAGTTTGTGTATAAAAGATGATGATAGAATAAAAATGTATGCTTTGCATTATTAGATGATGGTTGGTTCTCAAAGAGATTAATTAGGGGAATGAACAATTGGTATGGCTTTTTCAGGATCCCATTTTTTTTTCATTATATATGCAGATGGATTATTGTATGATATTCGTTGGAGTTGTCTTTTTGCATCTTGTTAGGCATGACTTACGTATATGAAATGTCCAAGAAATATTTTCCTAAGAGTGGGGACAAGAACACTCTTTAAGACAAAGAACATGTATGTTATTTTACTTTATGCATGACTTGTACCGGACCCTAACAAGGTCCACGGGATGAGCTCCAAGGTTGCCCCTAGGTCGACGGATATAGTACGGATCTAGTAACCTGGTAGGTTCGGGATTAGCTACCTCGGATCTATTTAGGATGCGCGCGAATGATGTATTTGGTACAATGTCGGACCTAATATGTTGAGATTATGTTTAAGTATATAAACTATATATTTTCAAAGAGCATCCTGCATATACCCTTTTATGTTCATCGAATTATCATGTTTAGAGACAATGTACTGTTGCGATGAAAATGCTAAGTTTATGTTCTTTTCCTAAATTGATCATGTCTCTACTTTAAATAAATGTTGTGCTCATATGTTGTTTAAATGAACATGTCATTACTTTACGTTTAATTCATGATGCATGTTTTTGTGAGTAGGAAAGGACCTTACTAAGCCTATATGCTTACAGTTTACTTTCCTTGTACTGCAGAAAAGGACAAGAAATGGATAAATTAAAGGGAGCAGCAGGAGGGGCAAAGATGTGTGTGGCAGTGGCATGGTGGACGAGATCATTTTTCATATACGGACTTATGCATGATTTTCAGTTTATGTGTAAACTGTTAGGAGACGTTAATGTTTTCTATGGTTGTTACTCATGTTTATTTTTATGAACTTTGAAATGATTAATACATGTTTAGTTAAATAAATTGCTAAGACTTTTTGCCATGATTAAATTGTTAGGTTGATTGGGTTAATGTAATTAGAGTTAAAAGTTGTAAAGTTTTTTTAAATGCTTCCGCTGTTATATGCATGAATGTATGATCGCGTAGCGCCGCCGCCCGTCTATAGGATGTGTGTTAGGAGGACGGGAAGGGCGGGCGTTACAGGTGGTATCAGAGCCCAGTTCTGCCTTTCCACTACACACACATCAAGCTCCAAATCCTGCCGCTCCAAGTAAGAAATTCTATGCCTACTCTATTTCTTTCATGTAAGATAAGAAATGCTTTTAGCTTAAATATGCATGAATATATGTATGATAACCTTATGCTAGCCTTTAGTTTAAATATGCATAAATAAATATGAATGATAACCTTATGCTAGCCTTATTATAATATATGAAGATAAGCATGGCTAGAAGACGTAGTCATAGAGTCGATGAGACAAGTAATATATGGAAGACGTAGTAATAGAGTCGATGAGATGAATATATGCATAATAATCTTATGCTAGCCTTATTATAATATATGAAGATAAGCATGGTTGGAAGACGTAGTAATAGAGTCGATGAGATAGTAATATATGGAAGATGTGGTAATAGAGTCAATGAGACAGTAATATATGGAAGACATAGTAATAGAGTCAATGAGACAGTATTTTGCTCTCCATAGGGAGCTCCAGTACTGTTGGTAAAGAAGAAAAATGGGTCTATGTGAATGTGCATAGACTACCGAGCGCTAAATAATGTGACGATCAAGAACAGGTACCCTTTACCACGGATTGACGACCTGTTCGACCAGTTAAAGGGTGCCACCGTCTTCTCTAAGATTGACCTAAGGTCTGGCTATCATCAAGTGAAAGTGAAATCAGATGATATACCGAAGACAACTTTCCGAACAAGATACGAACATTATGAGTTCGTAGTCATGCCTTTCGGAGTGACGAATGCTCCTGCTATGTTCATGGACCTAATGAATCGAGTATTCTCGGCGTTTCTTGACAAGTTCGTGATCGTCTTCATTGACGATATCCTCGTCTATTCGAGAAATCAAGAAGAGCATGCCAAACACCTGAAGATGGTATTACAGATTCTTCGAGAAAAGCAACTATATGTCAAGTTCTCCAAATGTGAATTCTAGATCGATCAAGTATCTTTTATGGGTCATATTATATCCAAAGACGGAGTTATGGTAGACCCAAGAAAGATTGAAGCTGTGAGTAACTGGAATAGGCCAAAGAATGCTAGCGAAGTGAGGAGTTTTCTCGGATTAGTGGGCTATTACCGAAAATTCGTAGAAGACTTCGCCAGAATAGCAGCACCTATGACAGTTCTCACCCGGAAGAACAAGAAGTATATATGGATGGAGGAATGTGAGAAGAGTTTCTTAGAGCTAAAAAGGAGACTTACAAGTGCTCCAATCCTTACTCTCCCAGAGAACGACAAGAGCTTCGACATGTACAGCGATGCCTCCGGATTGGGACTCGGAGCTGTACTTATGCAGAGGGGTAAAGTTATTGCCTATGCCTCTAGGCAACTCAAGGAACATGAAAAGAACTATCCCACTCACGATTTAGAGCTAGCAGCTGTGGTCTTCGCTCTCAAGGTATGGAGGCACTATCTGTATGGAGCACAGTGCAAGATTTATATGGATCACCGGAGTCTGCGGTATTTCTTCACTCAGAAGGACCTTAATATGAGACAACGCAAGTGGCTGGAGCTCGTGAAGGATTATGACTGCAAGATCTTTTACCATCCTGGCAAGGCAAACAAAGTGGCCGATGCACTCAGCAGGAAGTCCAGTTCCACCCTGATGTCCTTATCGGTATTGTCTTGACCGCTGGAGAAGGAAATTATGCGCTATGGAATCGAGGTTATTTCTGGGCAGCTTTCGACCATGACAATAATACCATCACTATTCGATGACATATTAGCAAAACAAAGTGATGATCCAAGTCTCCAGAGGATCAAGTAGGAGATCCTAGAAGGAAAAGACGAGGGTTTCCGTATCGCCAATAGCAGAGTATTATACCTTAGGGTAGGGATCGGTTATGTATCCCTAACGATTCGGAACTACGCAAAAAGATATTAGAGGAGGCTCACGGAACCCCCTATTCTATGCATCCGAAATCCATCAAAATGTATCAAGACCTGAAAGAGAAGTTCTGGTGGTCCGGTATGAAGAGGGACGTAGCTCAGCATGTCGATTACGACACGCGACAAGTTAAAGAAGAACACAGTGCGGAGGAGTTATGATCCAAATTCCAGAGTGAAAATGGGAAGACATCTCTATGGATTTCATTTCAAGTCTTCTCAAGACTATGAACGGATATGACGCTATATGGGTTATCATTGACAGATTGACGAAGTCAGCTCATTTCCTAGCGATCAAGATGACATATTCGATTGAGCAACTGGCTCAATTATATGCTAAGGAAATCATCAGACTGCATGGTATTCCCAAGACCGTCATTTCAGATAGGGATGGTCGCTTCACTTCACAGTTTTGGGGATGCATTCATAAGACACTTGACACGAAGTTGCGTTTTAGTACCGCCTTTCATCCTCAGATAGATGGGCAAATAGAAAGGGTGAACCAAGTACTGGAAGACATGTTATGAGCTTGTGCCTTAGATTTCAAAGGGAGTTGGTGCCGCTACTTATGTTTAGCGGAATTCGCTTACAATAATAGCTACCAAACTACCATCGGAATGACACCTTATGAAGCATTATATAGGAAGAGATGTAGGTCTCTGATCTATTGGTACAAAGGTGGTGAGAAGAAAGAGATGGGACTTCAGACGGATTTCATCGACGGCACCACCCGAGTGATACAGAATATCTGCCAAAGAATAGAGACTGCTCAGAGCCGGCAGAAGAACTATGCGGATCAACGACGTAGACCTTTGAAATTCAATGTCGGAGATTTTGTATTTCTCCGGGTAGCTCCTATGAAAGGAATAATGAGATTCGGGAAGAAAGGAAAGCTAAGTCCGCGATACGTAGGACCGTACAAGATTCTGAAAAGAGTTGGCAAGGTAGCTTACGAGCTAGGACTACCTCAGGAGATGTCTACTATTCACAACGTGTTCCATGTCTCGATGCTTAAGAAGTGCATTTTCAGTACCGACCAAGTGGTTGAGCCACAGACAGTGCAAATTCAAGAGGACCTGAGCTATGAAAGTCGACCTATCCGGATACTAGACCGAGAAGTCAAAAGACTAAGGAATAAAGAAGTACCCTTAGTGAATGTCTTATGGCAAAGTCAACGATACAAAGAAGCCACCTGGGAACGTGAGGACGACATGAAGCAAAAGTACCTCGAGTTGTTCTAAGTTTCGAGGACGAAACTTTTATAAGGTATAAGGGATTATAACATCCCAAATTTTAGTTACTATATTTTTATTTAAAGGAAATATATATATATATATATTCAAGGCAAAGTTCAGCTACAGAATAACGATAAATAAAAGATAATAATCAAACTGCCAATGTGATGTAAAAGTAAAAAAATAAAACAGGATGACAAATGTAATAAAAGTTTAAGAAGAACAATTAGTTCTAATTGATCACATGAGAAAAAGCAGATTGGCTCGACAAATAAAAAAGATTAACAAGAAATAAAAAATAAAAATAAAATGAATAAATAATTGGTAGTCAAGGCTTGAAGCATAAACAATTGATTTTGGGGAATAGACTTCCCATCACTAAGTCATAAGATTACTAATAAGTAGGATATAATGGAATATATCTATTGGTAGAAAAAAAAAATTTGTTAATTTGACTAATTATTTAAAGGGATAATTAAATGAAGAAAATCTTAATTTATATATATATTTATAAATTTATTTTTTTTATATAATCTCTTTTTTCCCCAAAATCCCAACGCCGACGTCAAAACCCTTCCAACCGCTCTCTCTCTCTCGAATTTCCGCCGCGAAGCTCTCGGTCCTCTCTCTCGTTTAATTTTTTTTATTCCTAACTGCAGAATTTCTCTTCCCTTTTCCCTTCCGTTTTCTTCAGTCGTCGACTCTAGATCTCTCTCGTTCTTTTTCCACCATGAAATTAATGCAAGAGGAACTTGGTAGAGGATTATGCTAAAGTAAAGAAACATGTAAAAGGTCTTTTCTTTGCAAAGTCTAACGGTATAAATTAGTGAAAAAGTATAGGAAGTAAATATCCCTTCATCTACTTACGAAATGTTATATACTTGATTTTGAACGAAAAAATCTAAAGTTATGTGTAGAATTTATTACTGACTTTTATTTATTTTATATGAGTATGTGCTGACTTTTTATGTCCCCATTTACAAACCATCGAGCAAATTGGACATGTACGTGGAACACAATATAACGTTTTTATGTATATATATATTAAAAGATGATGATAGATAAAAATGTAAATGTTTTGCATTATTAGATGATGGTTGATTCTCAAAGAGATTGGTTAGTCTAACGTTTTTAAGTTTGTGTATAAAAGATGATGATAGAATAAAAATGTATGCTTTGTATTATTAGATGATGGTTGGTTCTCAAAGAGATTAATTAGGGGAATGAACAATTGGTATGGTTTTTTCAGGATCCCATTTTTTTTTTCATTATATATGCAGATGGATTATTGTATGATATTCGTTGGAGTTGCCTTTTTGCATCTTGTTAGGCTTGACTCACGTATATGAAATGTCCAAGAAATATTTTTCTAAGAGTAGAGACAAGAACACTCTTTAAGACAAAGAACATATATGTTATTTTACTTTATGCATGATTTTTACCAGATCCTAACAAGGTCCACGGGATGGGCTCCAAGGTTGCCCCTAGGTCGACGGACATAGTACGGATCTAGTAACCTGGTAGGTTCGGGATTAGCTACTTCAGATCTATTTAGGATGCGCGCGAATGATGTATGTGGTACAATGTCGGGCCAAATATGTTGAGATTATGTTTAAGTATATAAACTATATGTTTTCAAAGAGCATCCTGCATATACCCTTTTATGTTCATCGAATTATCATGTTTAGAGACAATGTACTGTTGCGATGAAAATGCTAAGTTTATGTTCTTTTCCTAAATTGATCATGTCTCTACTTTAAATAAATGTTGTGCTCATATGTTGTTTAAACGAACATGTCATTACTTTACGTTTAATTCATGATGCATGTTTTTGTGAGTAGGAAAGTGTTGGTGCAACAATGCCTCAAACATTTATATATGTTTTAATGTTTGGTTAAATCATCTAAGTTAGACAATGCTTTGTAATCTAATTGTGCATATGTTTAAGTGACAGGGAAATCCAAGGATGAAGACTTGGTAAAAGAGAAGTCCAAGTATGATCTTGGCAAGGAAAGTCCAAGGGACGGACTTGGCAGCATAAGACCAAGCTTGTAGTCTTGGCAGCGTAAAGTCCAAGTGAACCTTGGCAAAGAAAGTCCAAGGGATGGACTTGGCAGCGTAAGACCAAGCTTGGAGTCTTGGCAGCGTAAAGTCCAAGTGAACCTTGGCAAAGGAAGTCCAAAGTAAAGTCTTGGCAGCATAAGTCCAAGCTTGTAGTCTTGGTGGCATAAAGTCCAAGCATTTGGCAACCCAAGACATGATGAGGCCGAAGGAAACTCTTGAAGGCGGGTGCAAGGCTGAAGGAAGAGTTAGAAGGTCAAGTTTAGGTCTAGGGAGTCAATTCAAGTATGAATTATTCATATTTGACTAGTATCAGTCGACTGATACGATGTATCGATCGTGTCAGTGCTCGGTGATCGAGTCGATGAAACCACGACTATCGATCGCTTGGTTGTAGCAGTCGACTGATGAGGCAATCAGTCGACTAATCGAGTCGAAAATGGGCACAGAATGGAGTCTCACTCGACTCCTCGCGGTGATCACTCGACTGATCGCCTCATCAGTCGACTGATAGGCCTCCCGTTGGAAATGGCGGCTGCGAATCCTCGCGGATTGGCTTTGTCAGAAGCCGTTAAGCCGGCGATCGTGATGGTGATCATCGGTCGGTGATCAAAGCTCAACGGGAAAAACAACCCTTCTTCTATAAGAAGGGGCCTTGGGGAGCTTGGTGAAGCTAGTGCTCTCATTCCTAACTACACCCTCGTGCTCACCAAGCTTTTTCCAAGTGTTTTTGTGATTCTAAACCTCCTCTTCTCTAGTCTTCATCTTCCATCATTGTAAAGAAGAGGAGTGCATTGTAATACAAGGTTTCTCCACCTTGGTTCATCCAAAGGAGGATATAGTGAAGCTTGGTTAGGGCTAATCCACCTTACGGATTACCGTGGAGTAGGAGCGTCATCTCCGAACTACGTACATCGGGTGTTAGCATTGTTTTTCTTGTTTCTTATTCTTATTCGTATTTATATTTGTATTTGTATTGCTTCCGCTAATGTATTTGTAGAAACAAAGAAAGGCTAATCACCCCCGTCTAGCCGTTACAAAGATCCAACAAGTGGTATCAGAGCCTGGATAGCTTGGAAGATTTCACCATCAACCAAGGCATCAATGGCTCTTCAAGAGGGATATAACACCGCCAAGCCACCGCTCTTCGATGGGAGTCACTTTGCGTATTGGAAAGGTAGGATGAAGTATTATCTAATGAGTAATATTGAGATTTGGCATAACATTGTAGATTGCTTTGAGGAACCGGTGGATGAACATGGAAACCCTATTTCAAGCAAGGATTGGACAAGGGAAATGAATAGAAGGTTCGAATCAAATGCAAAGGCGGTACTCACCATCCAATGCGGTATTACAATGGAGCAACTCAACAAGGTGGGGTCTTTCGAATCCGCCAAGGAATTATGGGAAAGCTCATTGAGCTAAATGAAGGATCCAAGGAGTCAAAGAGGGCCAAGAAGGACTTGCTAATTGGACAACTTCAAGCCTTCCAAATGAAGATGCATGAAACCGTAAGCCAAATGCATGGAAGGTTTAAGGAGATTGTGAATGGACTCCACATCATAGGTGAGCGAGTTGACAACCGAGATTTGGTAAGGTATATTCTCCAAGCATTTCCTAGAACTTCTCTATGGACTTCTATAGTTGATTCTATTAAGGTAACTGTTAGTAATATATGAGAGATGTCCTAAGGCAATCACCTTATGTATGAACCATTTATATGATAAATGAAGATTCACTATTTGAGTATACATGTTTTATGTATTTGATTGGATCTTAAACTCATTTACTGAATGTCCACGATACGATTCACAGCATGAGAGAATTTGTGATTGGATCACAACTAGTGAGTATCTCTACATGTGTAATTGTGATGTATCAGAATTATCCCTAGTCGATGAATTGATGGATTTGGACACCATCAATTCTGTCGAGGCTAGCATGAGGTATACTCCTTGGTGTATCCAAGCAGCTGATTCTCACTGGCTGGAGATATAGTGATGTCCGGAGTTAATCGTGGATGCTAGTTATGGTAACTAGTTCATTGGAGTGACCAGCCGTAAGACTTCATATGGTTCTCTGCATATATAGATATGTCAATGAAGTTCTTACTGTGGCTTAAGTGCGATGTTCCTTTGACTTACGGTATTCAAGTCATCTTGATCATGGAGACTTATGCTTTGACATCTTAAGCAAACATCTCTGAGGAGATGTGGACCCGGGATGATTGGGTATAAGTCGAAGTGATCGAAGGTGTTTGAATAGCCTATAAAGGATTCACCACTCCTTGAGAGGAGATGTATACCCATGGCCTCTCGTCGGATTGTTACTAAAGTCTTTGGCCAAAGCATTACATGTTTAGAGTAAGGTACTCTTCGATACATGTGGAGTAACTAGAATCCGTAGGACGAGGAAATGATACTTGGGCTAGGTGTGACGTAGTCAGCCTAGTGGGGGCTGACACAATAGACCATGTCCTGAACCAAGTGGGTATAAGATGAGTGAAGGGAATGGGGCACGATTCATTCGAGCTACTGAAGGGTTTCAGAAATAGTTCTGGATCAACCGTTGATCTTTTCGGTTAATTGGGGATCATGATGTACTACTAGGTGCCACTCATGATCGTTCTATAATTAATGGTTAATTATAGACGGCCAACATAAATCGAAAACCTATTTGGTCACACGCACAACGAGTGTAATCCAAAGGATTTAAAACGAGCTTGAGAATGAGATTCTCAGACCGAGAGAAACTATGTTTGGTTGGACCAAACATAAAGCGAGCATGAAATTGTTTCAGTCGCAATGGAAGCGTGGATGGGCCGTGTCTTATGAAGACATAATGGATGGACCAAAATGGTTTGGTTCTAATCCAATGGATGAGAATAAACCAAAGGGTTTGGTTTATATTAAACGAATTAACCAAAGGTTGGTTCTGTTCGTTTTAACTTAAAATAAACCATCATGGTTTGGTTTATTTTAACTTATCTTAATGGAGCGGGTTAACGGGATTTATGGATATGATCCATTAACCATTAAGAGAATTAGTTCTCTATAAAATAGGGCTTAAACCCTAATCCAAAACCCCAGTAATTGGAGTTGCCGCCCAACCTAGTTGTGCTGCCCCCTCCCTCTCCTCCACTAGTCGGCACCAACCCTAGGTGTGCCGCTGCCCAACCTGTGTGCCACCGTCCAACTTGTTGCCGGCGACCAAGCTTCAGCCGGTAAACCTCCGGCGACCCTCCGGTGATCTCCTATAGGTTTGGCATCAAGGTGAGCCTTTTCTTTCCTTGGTTGGCCGGCGCCTATATCCTCCACCAAGCTGTCCAGTTTTCTGGACAGCTTCTCCTCCTCTCGTCGGAGCGTCGTTTGGACGACGGTTAGTGCTCCGACAGTGGCTAACTTACCGGGGATTTGATCTCCGGTAATCCTCTGAGGTGGAGGACGAAGGATTCGTCAAACGGTTGACGAATACCTCTCCGGAGAAGCGAGTTTTGAGAACTCGTTTTAGGATCCGAATTTGGATTCGGATCGTGATCATCTCTCGATCACGTCGTCTTCAACACGAGGCTAGTAACCTGTACGAAGACGAAGCTCGTGACTTAGCGAAGTCATCCCGAGGAGCTCGGCGTGGATACGGATAGAGACGATTCTTACGAGGATCGTTCCGGTTGATGCCGTTCCCGCTACACATCATACGAAAGGTATAACGTAGATAATTTCTTTTATTGCAAATTTTAATTTACGGTTATGTCTACACTTGTTGTAATAGCATGCGTGTGTTGTGTGTGTTGTAATAAATATAGATTTATTATTTTTTATTGCTTCCGCTGTGCTCATGTTTACGAAACATGATCGAACACACACACGCCGCGGTGCCGGAAACCCAACAGTAACTAGGGATCTTTCTCAAATTAAAATTGATGAATTATTTTGTGAGTTTGAATTGCATGAGCAAACTAACATGTCCTCTAAGGAAAAAGGTTTAGCTCTATTTGTTGAAAAGAAGGAAAAGAAGAAGAAAGAAAGGAAAGAAGTGTCATCATCATCCGAGTCAGAGCATGATTCAAGTAGTGATGGAGACTCATCTAGTGAGATGGCCAACTTTGTCAAGAAGCTCTATAGAAAATCAAAGGACTTCAAGAATAGAGAAGCAAGGAAGGGGTTCCATTCTTTAAGAGGTAAGTTTAGTGGTAATTCAAATTTTATTAATAATGTGATTTGCCATGCTTGCAATAAGAAGGGGCACATAAAGCCAAATTGGCCAGAGCTAAAGAAGAAGGAGGAAAAAGAAAAGAAAAAGAAGGATAAGAAGGAAAAGAAGAAGAAGGAGGCCATGATGGCTCAAACCACATGAGACACACCGAGTGTTGAAGATTCCTCCTCCGATGATGAGCTTTGCCACATCACATGCCATATGACACTCATGGCCCAAGGAGATGACTCCGGTACATCAAGTCAAGAAGAAGACTCTTCAAGTGATGAATCGTCATCTAGTGACGATGAGGTAATGAATTCTCCTAAAGTTAAGCTTCTCTATAAATCAATTGCTTATCTTAAAGAGGCTCTAGATAAGTCTAAATCTAAGGTTAGAAGCATGAAAGTAGAACTAAAGGCCATTAGGAATGAAAAACCTTCACATGTTGATTCTTGCATACTTAAGGAAGAGAATGACAAACTTAAGGATGAGGTTAGTGACCTAAAGGCATGCTTAGAGAAATTTACGAATGACTCAAAATATCTTGACATGATCCTTAGCCGACAAAGAGCCGTTTATAACAAGGTCGGTTTAGGATATAAGCCAAAAGAAAAAGAAGTTGCTTATATCTCATTGATTAATAGAAAAGCAACCACTAAGGGTAAGGTTAAGAAATCATGGGTACCTAAGAAGTTTTTATTTAATGTTACCGGTCCAAATGTTTGGGTACCAAAAGCTTGTGTTTTTCATGTGATTTAGGTAGGAGAGCAAGGTATGTGGATTGTGGATAGCGGTTGCTCAACACATATGACCGGGGATGTGAGCAAGTTCTTCACAATTAAGTATGTGAAGAAGGGAGCGGTGTCTTTTGGAAATAGTGGAAAACTCAAGATATTAGGTAGAGGTACAATTGAGGTATCCCCCAAAATTGTCATTCACAAAGTTTTACTAGTTGAAAATATGAAATTTAATTTATTAAGTGTTAGTCAACTTTGTGATGCAAGCTACCATATTTCTTTTGAATCTTCTAAATGCATGATTAGACACAAGGAATTAAATGATTGTATGTTAGTTGGATATAGGAAATCAAATATTTATTATGTTGATCTTTCATATGCTTCTAACATTTCTACTAAGTGTCTTGTTGCAAAAGAAGAAGAAAGTTGGCTATAGCATAGGAGATTGGGGCACATCAACATGAAAAACATAGCCAAGGTAGCCAAATTGGAGTTGGTCAAAGGGCTACCAAAGATCAAGTATGTCAAGAACAAAATGTGTGATGCATGCCAAGAAGGAAAACAAGCAAAGGCATCACACAAAGGTAAAACCTTAACTAATACCTCTTTACCGTTAGAACTATTGCATCTTGACTTATTTGATTGCCATAGTACTCCCTCTTTAAATGGTAACAAATATTGTTTAGTCATAGTAGATGATTTTTCTAGGTATACTTGGGTCTATTTTATGAAACATAAGAATGATACCTTAAAAATACTCATAGGATTTAGTAAAAGAGTTGAAAATGAAAAGAGTCTCAAAATCAATCGGATCCGTAGTGATCATGGTGGTGAATTTGAGAACTCTAAATTTTCACAATTTTGTTTAGAGCAAGGGTACAAGCATGAGTTCTCTTGTCCTAGAATACCCCAACAAAATGGGGTGGTGGAAAGGAGAAATCGTGCCCTACAAAAAGCGGCTAGGACTATGCTTAATGTATATTCTCTACCTAGCTACTTGTGGGCGGAAGCGGTTAATACCGCTTGCTATATCCAAAATAGGGTTCAAATCCATAGGTTTTTAGGAAAGACACCATTCGAATTATGGAATGGGACTATTCCCACAATTCATTATTTCAAAGTCTTTGGATGTAAAGTTTACATTTTAAACACCAAAGATAACTTAGGAAAATTTGAATCCAAAGCGGATGAGGGAATTCTAGTTGGATACTCATTCACGAGTAGAGGATATAGAGTCTACAATAAGAGAACCCAAGGGATTGAGGAGTCCTCTAATGTTCAATTTGATGAAACCACTAGTACCTACCCTAGAAAATCCTCCATTGATAAGGATATTAATGACAATAATCAAGACATTACCCAAAAACTTCAAAATTTAACCATAAGGGGTAATGATCAAGGGGGAGGAAGAGGAGATTCCGATGATGAAAGGAGGGTAGAAGATAACAATGATCAATTTGAAATCCCTTCTAGAACCCTAAGAACTCATCAAGATCATCCACTTGACCAAATAGTAGGAGATCTATCTCAAGGAGTAAGAACTAGGTCATTTCATAGAGCTCCTACTAGTCAAGTAGCTCTTATTTCACAAATTGAGCCGGATTGGATTTTGGCAATGCAAGATGAATTGACTCAATTTAAGAGGAGTCAAGTATGAGAGTTAGTACCTAGACCAAATGATAGCACCATAATTACTACAAGATGGGTCTTTAGGAATAAGCTAGATGACCAAGGAAATATCACTAGAAATAAGGCTAGGTTGGTTGCTAGGGGATTCAATCAAGTTGAGGGGCTTGACTATGATGAGACTTATGCCCCGGTTGCTAGGTTAGAGTCTATTAGAATTCTTTTAGGATATGCTTCCTATATAGGATTTAAACTTTATCAAATGGATGTTAAATCGACATTCCTAAATGGTTATATTAAGGAAGAAGTATATGTAGAATAACCACCCGGGTTTGAAAACCTAGATTATCCAAACCACATATATAAGCTTAGGAAAGCGTTATATGAGTTAAAACAAGCTCCCCGGGCATGGTATGAAAGATTGTCATCCTTCTTAATTTCTAAGGATTTTAGAAGAGGCCAAGTAGATCAAACCTTGTTCATAAAGTCAACATTAAAGGATATCTTCATAGCCCAAGTATATGTTGATGACATTATTTTTGGGTCAACAAATGATGATCTTCTTCAAGACTTTATAAAAAACATGGAGAATGAATTTGAAATGAGTTTAGTTGGAGAGCTTAACTTTTTCCTAGAGTTACAAGTCAAGCAAACCAATGAAGGGATTTATATTTATCAAACCAAATATGCAAATGAAATGATCAAGAAATTTAGTTTGGAAAATGCCAAAATTGTAACCACTCCTATGGCCACTAGCATTAGAATAGATAGTGATCATGATGGTAAATCAATTGATCTTAAACTTTATAGGAGTATGATCGGTAGCCTACTATACCTAATCGCTAGTAGACCCGATATCTTATTTGCGGTAGGTATGTGTGTAAGATACCAATCTTGTGCCAAAGAATCACATTTAGTAGCCGTTAAGAGAATTTTAAGATATATTAAAGGCACCCTAAATGTCGGACTTTGGTATCCTAGGACTAGGTCTTTTGAGTTGCTTGGCTATACCAATTCCGATTATGCCGGTTGCAAATTGAATAGGAAGAGTATTAGTGGTGGATGTCAATTTCTTGGGTCCTCCCTAGTTAGTTGGAGTAGTAGGAAGCAACATTGTGTTGCTTTATCAACCACCGAAGCCGAATATGTGGCTATGGGTGGTTGTGTAGCTCAATTACTTTGAATGAGACATACTCTTGAGGACTATGAGCTACACTACTCTAATATTAAAGTTTATTGTGACAATGTGAGTACCATCAACTTGACCAAAAATCCTGTACATCACTCTAGGACCAAGCACATTGAAGTGAAACATCACTTCATAAGAGATCATGTGGCAAGAGGAGACATTGAACTTAATTATGTAGAATCTAAGTCTAACCTTGCCGATATCTTCACCAAAGCTCTTCCGGAAACCGAATTTTCATCATTAAGGAGAGAGCTTGGTATGTGCTTTGTAGAGTAAAATTCTAGGTTTGCATGATCCCATATTCATAATGTTTAACCTTATACCTCGATGCATCTCACAAAAAGCCTTTAGAAACCTTGATTTTTGTATTGAGACACTTAGGAACATGTGAGATGATAGGGAAGGTGTACTTGACTCATCATGCTTGTTATGATGCATTACTATGAGCCAATGACACACCTAGAAATATGAATACTTCATGGACCAATCATTGGGAAGGCTTGTATTCAAGTAATGAATACATAGCTCTAAGAACATGGTTGGAAATTCCAAATCATATATATTTTAAACTATGTTCATCATATTTTGAAAAACAGTTTTCAAGAGGAAGACAAAAGTGATACAAAGTTTGCCAAATTTTTAGAACTTTTGTTAGTTTCCAAGTTTGTATCAATCTTGGAATCTGGAAAATATAAATTTTTCAAATTATTTTTCCTTGATAGATAATGATTCCAGAAATGTGTACGCCAAATTTCGTGATTTTACACAATTTCTAGATTTTCTAATGCATTTGAAGTTAAATTTGAAAAGTTTGAAATTCGGATTTGGTATGTGATCATGAGTTCAGCAACCAGTCGACTGATATACTATTTTTTCTGATAAATAGCTCCATTTTCTGATATTTAGTGTCTCTTTGATGTCCTAAAACTATAGCATGATAATATTGAGTATAAACAAACTTTTAGGATTGCTTAATGCAGTGTTTTAGGGGAAGGTTCATAATATATATCTTTTCATCCCTAAACTTACATTGTTGGTGCAAAGTTAGGACTTAACTTTCGAACTTTTGTTATGCTTTGCTTCAAACGTTATTCACACATCATGAAGTATATCTTGGATTAAGGGGGAGCTTAATATCAATCTTATACCTTAGTCCAAGATACAACAATCTTAATTCTTTCATGAAATTTATGAATCCTTCTCTTTTTGATGTATGTCAAAGGGGGAGAAGGAATGTTTAAGTTAAAATTCATATTAAAAATATGATTATATGCATATGGGAAAGACCTAACTTAAATGATTGCCAAATATCAAAAAGGGGGAGATTGTTGGTGCAACAATGCCCCAAGCATTTATATATGTTTTGATGTTTGGTTAAATCATCTAAGTTAGACAATGCTTTGTGATCTAATTGTGCACATGTTTAAGTGACAGGGAAATCCAAGGATGAAGACTTGGTAAAAGAGAAGTCCAAGTATGATCTTGGCAAGGAAAGTCCAAGGGACGGACTTGGCAGCATAAGACCAAGCTTGTAGTCTTGGCAGCGTAAAGTCCAAGTGAACCTTGGCAAAGAAAGTCCAAGGGATGGACTTGGCAGCGTAAGACCAAGCTTGGAGTCTTGGCAGCGTAAAGTCCAAGTGAACCTTGGCAAAGGAAGTTCAAAGTAAAGTCTTGGCAGCATAAGTCCAAGCTTGTAGTCTTGGCGGCATAAAGTCCAAACATTTGGCAACCCAAGACATGACGAGGCCGAATGAAACTCTTGAAGGCGGGTGCAAGGCTGAAGGAAGAGTTAGAAGGTCAAGTCTAGGTCTAGGGAGTCAATTCAAGTATGAATTGATCGATGTATGTGCTCGACCGAGTCGGGATGAAACTTGACTATCACCGACTCGCTTGGTCGAGCAGCCGATCGATGAGGTCACCGACCGCTAATCCAGCAAATGATCGATCGAGTCGAAAATGGGCACAGAATAGAGTCTCACTTGACTCCTCGCGGTGATCACTCGACTGATCGCCTCATCAGTCGACTGATGAGGTGATCAGTCGACTGATAGGCCTCCTATTGGAAATGGCGGCTGCGAATCCCCGCGGATCGGCTTTGTCAGAAGCCGTTAGCTTCGACAGCAGTCGACTGATGGTGATCATCAGTCGACTGATCAAAGCTCAATGGGAAAAATAGCCCTTCTTCTATAAGAAGGGGCCTTGGGGAGCATGGTGAAGCTAGTGCTCTCATTCCTAACTACACCCTCGTGCTCACCAAGCTTTCTCCAAGTGTTTTTGTGATTCTAAACCTCCTCTTCTCTAGTCTTCATCTTCCATCATTGTAAAGAAGAGGAGTGCATTGTAATACAAGGCTTCTCCACCTTGGTTCATCCAAAGGAGGATATAGTGAAGCTTGGTTAGGGCTAATCCACCTTATGGATTACCGTGGAGTAGGAGCGTCATCTCCGAACCACGTACATCGGGTGTTAGCATTGTTTTTCTTGTTTCTTATTCTTATTCGTATTTGTATTTGTATTGCTTCCGCTAACGTATTTGTAGAAACAAAGAAAGGCTAATCACCCCCCCTCTAGCCGTTACAAAGATCCAACAAGTGGTACTAAGCCTATGTGCTTACAGTTTACTTTCCTTATACTGCAGAAAAGGGCAAGGAATGAATAAATTAAAGGGAGCAGCAGGAGGGCAAAGATGTGTGTGGCAGTGGCATGGTGGACGAGATCATTTTTCATATACGGACTTATGCATGATTTTCAGTTTATGCGTAAACTGTTAGGAGACGTTAATGCTTTCTATGGTTGTTACTCATGTTTATTTTTATGAACCTTGAAATGGTTAATACATGTTTAGTTAAATAAATTGCTAAGACCTTTTGCCATGATTAAATTGTTAGGTTGATTGGGTTAATGTAATTAGAGTTAAAAGTTGTAAAGTTTTTTTTTAAATGCTTCCGTTGTTATATGCATGAATGTATGATCGTGTAGCGCCGCCGCCCGTCTATAGGATGTGTGTTAGGAGGATGGGAAGGGAGGGCGTTACACATTGGACTTACGCTGTCAAGACTCTCGCTTGGACTTTACGCCGCCAACCATTGGACTTATTCTGCTAAGACTCCCGCTTGGACTTTACGCCGCCAATATCAAACCCCTTGGACTTTCCAAATGCCATGTACTCATGACTTAAACTTTCACCGCCAAGACTACACCCTTGGACTTACGTGGCCAAGACTCAAGCGTGGACTTTCCTTTGCCAACCCATGTTAGACTTCCCATGCCAAGACCCATGCTTGGACTTTCCTTTGCCAACCCATGTTGGACTTTCCCTTGCCAAGATCCATGCTTGGACTTTACATGCCAAGTACTCAAGACTTGGACTTTCCTAATGCCAAGTGTCCCACTTGGACTTTCCATGCCAAGTACCCATGACTTGGACTTTACCATGACAATCACATTGTTATACGTTTTGTCGAACATCAAAATATCGCTCGAGTCAGACTCGAGTCCGATCAATCGTGACCTGAGCCGATTGCATCAACAATCTCCCCTTTTTGATGTTTGACAAAACTACATACCTTTGAGTTAGAATACTAACTCAAATCTCCTTACCAATTATCCCAAATTGGTAATTCTACCTTTCTCCCCCTTTTTGACTAACATCAAAAAGGTTCTCTCCAAGGAGGTCAAGGTCTCATATCCCAATGAGATCTTACAATCTCCCCCTTAGTCCAAAAAATACCTAGGATGCCTATAATCTTTCTAGTGATAAGTCTCATATCACTCAAGAGAGGCAATCCTCCTAATTTCCAAATTGGGTATCTCAAAATCTCATTTCTCCCCCTCATGAGGAAAAATAGCATCCATCATCCCATGATAGATACCTCCCCCTAAAGGCTTGCTCCCCTTTGACCATTGCACCAACAATGTCCTTGGGAAGTCCCTAAGCCAATAGGAACTCTAAACCATCAAAAATAAGGTTAAAAGTTCAACATTGAACTTTCCCTCACCTTAAAATTGATACATCACCCTAACAACTCTCCTAATCCATATCTAATGGATTTTCACCCTTTATAATGCTTTCCAAAGCATATATTAAGGTTAGGAGTGGTTAGGGAGCCTTACCATAGCTGAAAATGGGCTAAACATACCTTGTTTTTCCGAAATCATCCTATCAGTCAACTCTCTCAGAAATCAGTCGATTGCCAACAAGGGCAGTCGACTGATAATTAAAAAAAAAAAAAAAATCTGATTTTCAGTTATTAGAATCGAATTTTGGAAATTCATAAATAATTATACGTAATTCGAAAAATCATGAAACTTCATATATATAATACTTATGACCAATACAATGAGTGAAAAATGTTTGAAAAATATTTTACCCATAAAATAGTGAAATTGACACAAAGTTCAAAAGTGAAGAAAAACTTCAATTCAATGGTGATTGCTATCAAAAGATAGACTTCACCAAGATTTTTCAAAATGATTTTAAAATAGTTTTAAAACCTTATATTAGATCATATTCTTTGGGCTTAATGTATATGGCTTGAACATAAGCTTTCCCAATAATCCACAACATGATTTTAGATGAGTTTGAGTTCATCTAAATGCAAAAACTATGCACATTGAACTTAACTCATATCCTATCATTTCACATATATCTAGGATGTATAAATACACATACATGTCAATTTAGATGTGAGATGTGAGTTTTGGTTTATCTTAAACTAAGGCCTCATGTATTTTCTAAGGCAACCCTACTTGATTCCCTTATACATGGGACTTCAAGTCATGTCATAGTCCTTAAATTAATTTTAATCCAATTAAATGCATGAATGATCATGACATGAATGATAGCATAATTAAGCATGACCAATGATCATGATGTCATGACATATGATGGAATCTAGGCATACATGACATTTAAACTTAATCCTAAACATGATCATGACATATTAAATGATTAAAAGTAGATATGATGTCATGACATCTTATATGACAAACAAAGCATGAAAAATAAAATATAAGGTATATAATACCTAAATTTTAGCATTAATTGTCATTTGATATTATTTTGTCCATTTTTCCATATTATTACATATCTCCCAAAGTGTGTCAAAACCCAAAATGACACACTAAGACCTCTAAACCTAAATTGTGCCAATTTGATTGATTTATCAAACTTCTTAAATAATATTGGCACATCCTAAAATCTTTTAGGATTAAAATTCAACTCTATTTACAAGGTATACATAACCTTGAAAATAACCTAAAGTGCCACCTTTAACATGGTTAGGTTAACTACCTATCCATTTAAAGTTGGCACACCTAAACCCATCTAACGTGAATCGATCACGCTCTTAGGAACCCAAAACTTATTTGAGCTCCTTGGGTTAATTAGGTATTCCTTAGGGATAACCTCCCTAGATATCCTCCTAATGACCCTTCTAGGCTTGTTAGCCTTGGTCATTGTGGTCTTGCCCAGGTTAACTCTAGGGGTGACTCCCCTTGTAACCTTCTTAGTGGCTTTCCTAGGTTTCTTCGAAACCCTAGCCACTAGCCACACACCTTGGTTACCCTTAGGGATGACTTCCCTAGTAACCTTGGTCTTCCTAGACCTAAGTTTAGTTCCATAGTCAAATGGAACACTATGATAGGTAGGCTTATTTACCTTGGACCTAAG
Organism: Wurfbainia villosa; assembly: GCA_025175895.1. NCBI lineage: Eukaryota > Viridiplantae > Streptophyta > Magnoliopsida > Zingiberales > Zingiberaceae > Wurfbainia > Wurfbainia villosa. Next base: position 76,739,992 of record CM046001.1, on the reverse strand, counting down.
CTTGTGGCTCAAGCCTTTTTTGCCCATAGATGAGCCTTGTCTCCTAGACTCTAGGTGTTGACTCTTAGATCTAGACCCTTAACTTTAACCATTTGACCCTTTTATTTAGTTTTGCATAATTTTAAGGGTCTTCTCTAATTTTTCAAGTCTTGACCTCAAGGCTTGATTTTCCAACTCTAATTGCTCAATTTTTTTATTTTTCATTTGGTCTTTGGGCATTACCATTTCCTCTAGGCATATGCCTACCCTTCTTAGGGTTAATGCCTAAATGGTTTTCTATTTTCCTAATATTTCCTTTAGGAAGAGTTTTTCTAGGGACATTAGTCCCAAATTTCTCCTTAGTTCTAAAATCAACACTCTTAGCTCCTAAACAATAGTGTCTATTTCTAATAGCATGCTCCTTATGAACAATAGCAAGATTGTTTAAATTATTTCTAGCATGCTTTTTGACATTAAAACTAGAAGATGCATACTTAAAGATTACCTTAGGGTTTGCCTTAGCTCCCCCTACTTGTGATGCATCTTCTTTTCTCCTAGGGCATTGACTCCTATAGTGTCCCGGTTGTCGATATTTGAAGCACACCATGTGCTCCTTGCTCTTCTTGGTGGAGACACCGGTATCCTTGACTTTTTCGTTGACTTTTGGTGTCAGAAGAGCTTTCTTTACTCTTTTCGGGCACTTACTCTTGTAGTGCTTGGATTCCTTACACTCAAAGCAAATTATATATTTTTTATTTAAAACTGACATGCTTGAGTTACCTAGGGTGGTGGTAGGTGCCAGAGTTTGAGCTTCTTCATCTTGACCGGATGTGGAAGGCTCTTCTTGATGCTCCAGAGTGGAAGGTCTAATCTCCTCCCCCTCAATCCTAGAGGTGGAGGCTTCTTCCAATTCCACCTCTTCCTCTTCCGATCGGGATTCGAATGTTGATTCCCTATCAACTTCCGAATCCTCACTTTCTTATGAGGATGAAGATTCTTCTTCTTCGGGCTCTCTCTCTACTTGAGCCATGGAAGGTTCTTCATAGAACTTGGCCAATTTTTCCCATAGCTCCTTGGCATCTAGATGTTCACCTAGTCTAGACAAAATATCATTAGGTATCAAATCTTCTAAAAGTTTTGTTACCTTGACTTCGATTTTGAACTTTTGGCGTTGCTCTTGGGTCTACTTCTTCAACTTCAAGACCTCTCCCTTCTTATTCCTAGGTGGTTCAAAACCTTCCATGATGATAAACCAATCTTCTATATCCATCATCAAAAATATCTCCATTCTAGCCCTCCAAGCCGGAAAATCCTCTTGGTTGTATGGTGGAGGTGTGTTGATTGTAAGAGATCGGATGGCCGGCTAGAGGGGGGTGAATAGCCCTTTTCGTTTGGATGGCGGTATTTTGCTCGTCTACAAAATGTTAGCGCAAGCGGAATATACAAATATAAATAAAGACAAGCAAAATAGAAACAAGCAATACAAACACCAAGATATAACGTGGTTCACGGCTACGCCGCTAATCCACGGTCCGATTCGTCCACGGTGAATCACTCCGCCAAAACCAATCACTATCGGTCTCTCCTTTGCACAAAGCTAGGTGGAGGTAACCTTTACAACCAAGATCACTCTTCTTACAAATAGAATGGAGTAAAAGCGAGTAAGAAGAGTTTAGAGCTTGTGGGGCACTAGGAAGATTGTTTGAAACTTAAGCATTAGCCTCTCAAAGGCTCACACCCTCTCTTTTTATAGAGAGGGCTAACTTCTTCCCGTTGGCCGCCATCACCGATTGCCGCCCATAGCGATCAGTTACTACAACGGCCTCTGAACACGTCGGATGCCGACCGTTGTTGTCCAACGGAACTCTTGGCGATCATCGGACCTCCCGATCACGACCGAGTCGACGCCTTGATCGGCTACGAGCGGTTCTGGCCAAAACCCTATTGACTACCGATCATTCGCCTCTGATCGTTTAATCGGCCGATCTGCGATGGCGCCGATCACGCCACAAACCCGGCCGATAGATACCGGTCGAGCTACACTCGACTGGGCGATCGGCGCCATGACATGGCGATCGTGCCGAAAACCCATCCGACACTTGGCCAAATGGCCAAGTTTCACCTAAGAGCTACCCTTCCCTGGGTTACAATCGCTCACTCTAATTTCTCGGAGTCCCTCGCCTTCGAAGTTCTCTTCGTTCTCGGCCACGTCCCTCGGCAGCATCAGGCGCACGGCTCTGCAATGCTCCTTCGCGTCTCTTGCCTCGAAGTCTACTTCCTCCGGCTTCACTCCAAGCTTCTCGTCCGCGGTCCCTCGGATGCTCCAAGCGCACGGCTCAAAGCTATCCTTCACCGACTCAAGGCACGAGTCATGAGATGTGAAACGCTACGGCTCCATGTGCGAATTACTAAGTCTGCCGCGACTTCAACGCACATATCAAATCAACATATCAAACTAACTTAAACCCTTTGCCACACCATCAAAACCATATCACGGCAAGAGATTGCCCTAACAATCTCCCCTTTGATGTGTGGCAATCCGCTTAAGTTAGGTAAAACATTTGATATAATTTCTAAGGTAAGAAAAGCATGTAAAGATAAACATGATATAACAACATGCAATTCCCCTTAATCCATGAAATTCTCTATGCAATTTCTCCCCTATCATATATTTCTCCCCCTACATATATTTCTCCCCTAATGTGATTAACTTAAACATACTTATTTCTCCCCTTTGACACCATCAAAAGATTAACACTAAGTTAAAAGCTCATGGCATCAATTATAATGGAGGAAAAATATGTCAAGTTGATTTAAAACGTAGGAGGCATCAAGTATATTTCTACCACTTGTAGGAGGTTTTATAAACTGAATTCGGCCTTCAATATTCTGATTTAGGCCACGATCAAGCTATCGATGGCTGATCGCACAAAGGAAGCCGAATTTCTGATTTTCTGGATGAAATTCAGAAATGCATTAAAAATTCCAGAAAATTCTAAAAATCATGAAATTCGAGGAACATATTTCTCTTAAGTATATCTATCAAGAAAAAATAGTTTTTCATGAAAAATCATTATATTTTACAAGATTGGCCAAAAATCCAAACACTTGAAAAACCACTAGTTTTTGAGCATTCTAGTATCAAGTTAGCTACCTAGTTTTGCATCTAATTGTTTCAAAACATGAATACATGTATTTTAAGGTAAGAAATTGTTTTGAAAACATTAGAAATATCCAACCATGATCTTTGGGCAATATGTCTATTAATTAAACATAAGCCTTCCCCATGATTGGTCTATTATTGATATTTTGATACTTTAAATGACCATCTAAATGCCATAGGCATTAGTGGACATTTGTATCATCCTAACATCTCACCCATGCTAAGTTTGCAATCAAGTTAGCCTATAGTGAGTGTGAGATGCATCCTAGGGGGGTATTTGTATATATATATACTTAACCAATATATTCAAGCAATTTTATCATGGTTAAGTATCAACCTAACAACCCACATGATCATAATGACATATATGATTTAATTTCATATTATGACCATGAAATACATGTTTTCATTAAATTATAACCATGCCTTAGGCATTATATGATGATAATAAATAAGTTATCACCTAAAGCATGATTTAAACCTATTTTTCATGATAATGTGCCCAATATCAAGATCATAAACCATGATTACACATATGCATAGAAATTACATTAATCATCATGATTTAAGCATTATTACCTATTTATGGGCACGTTATCATCACCCAACACTATCTAAAAATGTTGTCCCGTCATCCTAAGTCAACCAAAATATGATATAGATTAGGTTCATATGGTTGACTACCCTAGGGGTTTTCTAACCCTTAAGAATGGATTTTGGAACCCAAAATAGATTTTTACCTATGGGGTTCACTAGAAATTCCTTGGGGATCCATTTCTTAGCTATTACTTTGTTTTTGTCTTGTCCCCTAGCTATTAGGCATCTATAGGCCTTCTCATTTTTCTTCTCTTTATATCCTAGGCCTTTCTTGTTAAAACTTGCCCTTTGGCTCCCTATGATCATATTCAAAGTGTTGGAGCCAATTGTGAATTTTCCTAGGGCTTTGGTTAAATAATCTACCTTTTTCCTTAATGCCCTATTTTCTTCTATGCATGCATCACTAACATCTAAAGGCACATAATTATCATGTGAGCATGCATCATCATGGCAAGAAGAAGTATCATTATTATTTAAGCATGCATTTTCTAGCTTATTTTCTAATGCCTTAATTTGTTCAAGCATGCATTTATTTTTCTTCTTTGCTCTAAACAAATCCCTAGTTAAACTAGAAATCATAGAAACTATTTTACTAGGTGAGAGATTGGTTACCATAGTTTCCATGTCCTCTTCTTCTTCGGATGATGAGGAGGATGATGACGTGGAGGAGGCTCCCCCTTCACTTGAGCTCTCTCCTCTTGAGCTTGATCCTTCATTTTCGGAGGAGGAGCAATCCAAGTCGTCAAAGGCCATCAAGGCCAAATTAGCGATTAAAGGCATTCTCCTCATCCGATGATGAGGAGGAGGATGAGGAAGGATCATCCCATGTCTTGGCCTTGAATGCTTTGGCCTTCCCTTTCTTTTGTCTTCTTCTCCTCTTCCTTCTTTTTCTTGCTCCCTTTTCTTCTTCTTCTTTTCTTCTTTCTTTTCCTCTCTTCCTTGCTTTTGTTTAGGAGAGGACAATTGTCCCTTATGTGTCCCTCTCCTTGGCAATTGTAGCATATCACCTTCCCTCGGTCTTCTATTCCTATCATTTGATTTATCAAATCTAAAATTTTAAATACACGCCTCACCTTCCTTACCATGTAGGCTTCTCGGTGCTATCCATGGAGGAGGAGGAGGCTTCATCATCGGAGGAGGAGGGGACTTCCATCTTCTTCTTCCCCTTGTTTGCCAACAATGCTACTCCTCTTGAGGGTTGAATTCTTGGCTCTTCTTGAATTCCTTCAAGCCTCGTTTCATGGAGCTCCATTGTCGAGAAGAACTCCTCCAAGGTACTCACTTCTAGGTTCTTGGACATGTAGAAGGAGTCCACCATGGAGCTCCACTTTGAGGACCGGGGAAAGGCATCTATAGCCTTCATGAGCATGTCCCGGTTCGATAGCTTCTCACCTACACTTGTCAGCCCAATTAAAATTTCTTTAAACCTAGAGTGTAGTGAGGTTACCTTTTCTCCCTTTTCTAGTTTTATATTGGATAGTTGGGAGCGGAGGAGGTCTCTTCTTGCAAGCTTGGCCTCCGAGGTGCCTTCATGAAGCTCTACAAGCTTCTCCCACATCTCTTTGGCGCTAGTGCATTCTCCGATCCGGTTGATCTCTTGTTGAGGGAGCACATTGAGAAGATGATGTTTTGCCTTTGAGTTTGCAAGGTGCTCCTCTCGTTGCTTCTTATTCCACCTTGACTTCTCTATTTGCTCACCCCTTTCATCCCTAGGCAACTCGAAACCATTTTCCATTATAAGCATAATATCGAAATCGGTTTCGAAGAATACCTCCATTCTCCTTTTCCACCAAGAGAATTCGCCGTCGAACTTTGGTGGGTGGATGTTGGAGCCGGCCATTTTTGATGTAGGGCTTGTTGCGGCGGTTAGTCCGGTGACAAGCAACCTCGGCTCTGATACCACTTGTAAGAGATCGGATGGCCGGCTAGAGGGGGGTGAATAGCCCTTTTCGTTTGGATGGCGGTATTTTGCTCGTCAAAAGCGTTAGCGCAAGCGGAATATACAAATATAAATAAAGACAAGCAAAATAGAAACAAGCAATACAAACACCGAGATATAACGTGGTTCACGGCTACGCCGCTAATCCACGGTCCGATTCGTCCACGGTGAATCACTCCGCCAAAACCAATCACTATCGGTCTCTCCTTTGCACAAAGCTAGGTGGAGGTAACCTTTACAACCAAGATCACTCTTCTTACAAATAGAATGGAGTAAAAGCGAGTAAGAAGAGTTTAGAGCTTGTGGGGCACTAGGAAGTTTGTTTGGAACTTAAGCATTAGCCTCTCAAAGGCTCACACCCTCTCTTTTTATAGAGAGGGCTACAGCGGAACTCTTAGCGATCATGCTGGACCTCACCGATCGGCTGCGCCATAATCGACCGCCCGATCGGCTAACAGCTGCCGATTGTGGCCAAAACCCTATTGACACCGATCATTGCGCCTTGGCGATCGGCTTCGCTAATCTTAGCGATCGCGCCAGCGTATAGCGATCGGCTGCGCCACAAACCGATCGATCGATATACGGTCGAGCTACACTCGACTTCGAGCGATCGGCGCCCGCCATGACATGGCGATCGTGGTGTCGAAAACCCATCCGACACTTGGCCAAATGGCCAAGTTTCACCTAAGAGCTACCCTTCCCGGGTTACAATCGCTCTCTCATTTCTCGAGTCCTCGCCGAAGTTCTCTTCGTTCTCGCCACGTCCTCGGCGACATCAGCGCGGCTCTGCAATGCTCCTTCGGCGTCTCTTGCCTCAAGTCTACTTCCTCCGGCTTCACTCCAAGCTTCGTCCGTGGTCCTCGGATGCTCCAAGCGCCGCGGCCGCAAAGCTATCCTTCACCGACTCAAGGCACGAGTCATGAGATGTGAAACTCGCCACGGCTCCATGTGCGAATTACTAAGTCCTGCACGACTTCAACGCACATATCAAATCAACATATCAAACTAACTTAAACCCTTTGCCACACCATCAAAACCATATCACGGCAAGAGATTGCCCTAACATTGATGTCCCATCCAAGTCTTTCTTCGAATTCCATCTTTCCCTCTAGCTTCTTTTGCTCCCGGGTGTTAGTCCGTAGAAGATCTCCAAGCTCTGATACCAATTGTTAGGAACGTTGCGCCCGCTAGAGGGGGGTGGGTGAATAGCGTTGTCGTCGCTCGATTGAAACTCGATCGCATGATTGCTACAAAACTTGTTATAAGCAGCGGAATATACAATAATAAAACAAATATAACAAGAACACAAGCACAACACAAGGATATAACGTGGTTCGAAATCGAATGGTTCATACTCCATGGATCGGGCTCGTAAGAGCCCTAGCGATGCAAATCACACACCACTACTAAGTAAACTCCTTCTCGGAACAATCCGGAGGTGGAAAAACCTCGTACAATAATTACAAAAGTAATACTAATCAAATACAAGAAAATACAAATATGAAATGCAATATAAGTAAAGGAAATCACTTTACAAGAGCTTTTGATTGCTTGATCTTTGATTGCCTTGGACTAGCCTTGAAGACCTTGATTTGCACTAGCAAATCACTGCAAATTGTCCAAGAAAATCACTACCAAAACCTTCCCTTCGTGCTCCTTTTAAACCTGCAACTCAGGCTAATTTTTGCCTATCAGTTGACTGCTCGGGACTATCATTCGACTGATGCCACTGTAGTCGTGAGACAATGGCTAGATCCATGTTGGAAAAATCAAACAGATAGACCATCAGTCGACTGATGTCTCAATCAGTCGAGTGGTCAGGCCGATCACTCTACTTCCGAGATCCGGCCATCTCGATCACAAGATCGATCGACTACTCGAATGCCGATCGCCTACCTACGGCAATGATCGCTGCAGCACTTCCCGTAGTCAAACCCTAGTTGACTCACACCAGTCGACTAACCCATGGTCCCAGTCTACTGATACACCTCAAAAATGAGGTTTAACTCAAGTATGGTGCCCCCATACTTACTAGACCACCCGTAGCCTAGACCTAAGCCTTCTAGCCACCTTCGTCAACCTCGCGCCTATCGGATTCCTCCAAGTCATCCATGACTTATTCATCCATACACTAGCTTTCAGGTGTTTCCATCGGCTATTGTCATGCTAACGGTGTCTACACCACCAAGGCACATTGGACTTACACTGCCAAGACTCCCGCTTGGACTTTATGCCTCCAACCATTGGACTTATGCTGCCAAGACTCCCACTTGGACTTTACGCTGCCAATATCAAACCCCTTGGACTTTCCAAATGCCAAGTACTCATGACTTGGACTTTCACCACCAAGACTACACCCTTGGACTTACGTGGCTAAGACTCAAGCGTGGACTTTCCTTTGCCAACCCATGTTGGACTTCCCATGCCAAGACCCATGCTTGGACTTTCCTTTGCCAACCCATGTTGGACTTTCCCTTGCCAAGACCCATGCTTGGACTTTCCCAATGCCAAGTGTCCGACTTGGACTTTCCATGCCAAGTACCCATGACTTGGACTTTACCATGATAATCACATTGTCATACATTTTGTCGAACATTAAAACATCGCTCGAGTCAGACTCGAGTCCGGTTAATCGTGACCTAAACCGATTGCACCAACAATACAAGCATGACATCAAGTCTAAAGGAAGAAAATCACCAAAATCAAACTCAAAACATGATAAAATAGGTTACTGTGCTCATTCACAGTACATCAGTTGACTGCTATCAGAATGACAGTCGACTGACACAAGTAAAATTAGTTTTATGAATTTCGGACTGAAATTCAGAAATGCATTAAAAATTCTAAATTTTTTGAAAAATCGTGAAATTTTGGAAACACATTTCTTGTAAAGTCATTTATCAATGAAAAATAAGTTTTCATGAAAATTCATTCAATTTTCAATCATTTGACAAAAACTCAAAAGTTGCAAAAACCTTCAATCATGTATCAACTTTAAGAATTAGTTTTGCCTTGAAATGATTTAAAACATGAATGCACAGATTATAAAATAAGAAATGGTTTTGAAAATATTTAAAATATCCAACCATGATCTTTGGACAATGTCTATAAATTAAACATATGTTTTCCCCATGATTAGTCTATTATTGCTATGACATGATACATGTAAATGACCATCTAAATGCCATAAGCATTAGTTGACCTTTTGTATCAACCTAACATCTCACCCATGCTATGTTTTCAATCAAGTTAGCCTATAGTGAGTGTGAGATGTACCTAAAGTATTGTACTTAACCATCAATTTCATGCAATTTCTATCAAGGTTAAGTATCAACAAGCATGACCATGAATTCAAGTATTATCCTTAACTACACATCATGATAAATCAAGTATATCATTCAATTCATAGGTCACACATTATCATCACCCAACACTACCATCCAAATCATGAATCATGATTATAAACATGTATATCAAGTATCATGATTTAAACATTATACTCACATCATCCACCAGGCTCATAATTCAAATATCACTACCCACATCATCCTAAGTCAACCATTTATCATGATATAAATTAAGTTCATTTATGGTTGACTATTCTAAGTTCCTCTAACCCTTAAGGATTGACTTGGGAACCCAATACAAATTCTTTCCTATGGGGTTCACCAAGTATTCCTTTGGGATCTATTTTCTAGCTACCATTGTAGTTGTTTTGGCTTGACCACTAGCAATTAGGCAATGATAGGCCTTTTCATTCTTAGTTCCCTTATAACCTAGGCATTTCTTGTTAAAGCTTGCCCTTTTGCTCACAATAATCATGTTCAATGTGTTGGAGCCAATAGTGAATTTTTCTAGGGCCTTAGTTAAATAATCTATCTTTTCCCTTAAGGCCTTATTTTCTTCTCCTAAGCATGCATCACTAATCATAGAAGAAGAAGCATTTTCATTAACATTTAAACATGCATTTTCTAGCTTTTCTTCTAATTTCCTAATATCATCAAGCATGCATTTATTTTTCTTCTTACTCCTAAATAAATCTCTAGTAAGACTAGAAATCATAGAAATAATTTCTTGAGTAGGAAGATTTCTTACCATACTTACAATATCTTCTTCCTCCAATTCCGATGAGGATGCTCCCCTTACACTTGAGCTCTCCTCACTTGAGCTTGTTTCTTCTTTTTCGAAGGAGGTGGAGTCCAAGTCTTCTATCGCCATAAGTGCAAGACTTATGAATGTTTGTTCTTCTTCCGATGAGGATGGATCATCCCATGTGGCCTTCAAGTTGTGGGGCTTTGACTTCTTCTTTTCCTTGGGCTTCTTCTCTTCTTTCTTTTTACCCTTCTTATTGATATCCTTTTTCTTCTCTTCTTCTTTTCTTTTGTTCAATAAGAGGCACTCATTTCTCATATGTCCCTCTCCTTGGCAATTATAGCAAATTACCTTCCTTCTTGGCCTTCTCCTATCATGAGACTTATTAAATCTAAAACTCTTTAAAGCACGTCTCACCTTTCTTACCATGTAGGCCTCCTCATTGCTATCCATTGAAGAGGAAGATTCATCGTCGGATGAGGAGAGTGAGGACATCTTCTTCTTTCCTTTGTTTGCTACTAGTGCCACTCCCCTTGGTTGACTCCTTGGTTCTTCTACTATACCTTCAAGTCTAGTTTCGTGAAGTTCCATAGTAGAGAAAAATTCATCTAGAGTACTTACCTCTAGATTCTTTGAAATGTAAAATGAGTCCACCATGGAGCTCCAATTTGATGACCGGGGGAAGGCATCTATGACTTTCATTATCATGTCCCGGTTAGAGAGTTTTTCACCTACACTTGTTAAGCCGTTAATAATTTCTTTAAAATGTGAATGTAAAGACAATACCTTCTCCCCTTTATCTAGCTTGATATTATTCAATTGGGAGCAGAGAAGATCCCTTCTTGCTAATTTGGCTTCCGAGGTGCCTTCATGAAGCTCCACTAGCTTCTCCCACATCTCCTTGGCACTAGTACACTCCCCAATTCGGTTGATTTCTTGTTGAGGGAACACGTTGTATAGATGATTCTTGGCCTTTGAGTTCACAAGGTGCTCCTCTTGTTGCTTCTTGGTCCATCTCAACTTTTCTATCGGCTTCCCCTCATCATCCCTAGGCATCTCGAAATTGACATCCATAATAAGCATTATATCAAAGTCTATTTTGAAGAATACCTCCATTTTTTTCTTCCACCATGTGAAGTCGCCCTCAAACATAGGTGGATGAATGTTGGAGCCGGCCATCTCTTGTCATGCTTGTGTTGGTGATGAGTCTGCGACAAGTTCCTCGCTCAGATACAACTTGTTGGATGATCGATGGCCGGCTAGAGGGGGGGGGGGGGTGAATAGCCCTCGATGTGTACGATGGAAATTACTCACTGTTAATTGCCTACAATGAAGATTAGTGCAGCGGAAACAAGTGTTAAACAAAATAATTAAGACAATACAAAAGACAAGGAAGCACAAACACTAACACCGGAGATGTAACGTGGTTCACGGTCCTTGCCGCTAATCCACGGACCGATTTGTTCCAGGTGAATCACTCCTAAACCTTCACTAGTCTCTCTTTTTGCCCAAGCAAGGTGGTGGTAACCCTTCTTACAACAATACACTCCTTCTTACAATAGAATTGAAATAGATGCAAAGAGGAGTTGGGAACGTGTGGAGCACTTAGGAGCATGAAGATTAACCTCCCTAAAGCCCACACTCTCTCTTTTTATAGAGAGGGGCAAATTCTTCCCGTTGGAGTTTTATCAGTCGACTGCTGCATGCCAACAATCGATTGTCGCCTTTGCAATGGCTTTTGACGACGTCTGATCCGTAATTGTCACTGTCCAATGGAAACCTTGTCAGTCGATTGATGACCTCGTAGCCGACTGATCAGTAGGCTATGAAGCGTTTTGTGCCCGTGCCACTTTCGACAATCGACTGCTGATCAGGCAAATCAGTCGAACACCAGTCAAACTCAAGTCGACTTGGAGCAGTTCGACTGCCAATACTTGGCAGTTGACTGATGTCGAGTAAACCTCAAACAAATGGCTTGTTTAAGCATTCGACTGTTGAGTAAAATCTCAACCCACTCGGTTGAGCATCCGACACTCTCATTCGTCGAGTAAAACCTCAAACTAATGTTTGAGCATCCGACTTAACCATACATCGGGTAAAACCCCAAACCCTAGTTTGAGCATCCGACTTGTCGGGTAAACCTCAACCCACTCAGTTGAGCATCCGACTCTTGACTTAGCCATTCGACCAAGTTCATCTATCAGCTATGTTATACTTTGCTCATTCTCTTATCTCCCTTGAAGTCCCTCGCCGAAGTTTTCTTCGTCCGCCCGCGTCCCTCGAATGCACCAAACGCACGACTTCGCATTGCCATCCTTCATGTCTCGCCTTGAAGTCTACTTCCTTGGCTTCACTCCAATGCTGCTCGTCCGGTGGTCCCTCAGATGCACCAAGCGCACGACTTCGCAATGTTATCCTTCACCAACTCAAAGACTCAAGTCATGAGATGGTGAACCCACCAATGCTTTCGTCAAGCCAACACGTGTGAATTACTAAGTCCTACACGACTTCAACACACATATCAAATTACATAAACATCCTAACTTAAACCTTTACCACATACATAAAAACCTTAAACCATACTTGGGTTGATTGCCCTAACACTTGCTAGTTGTCCAACCATTCTGGCCCAACTGAACTTCCTGCAGTTGTTCGGTCCTCCCGACCCAACTGGACTTCTTGCCTGGTGTTTGGTTCTCTTGATCCGGACATGGGAGCTCAACTTCCTTCATTCGAGGTTCATGGCTAGACATGAACCATGACTCTGATACCAATTGTTAGTGCCTATAAGATTTACATATCTCCACAATGGTATGATATTGTCCACTTTGGGTTCAAGCCCTCATGGTATTATTTTTGGGCTTTACCCAAAATGCCTCACTCTAATAGAGATATCTTTTCATCTTATAAGCACATGATCTTTTCCATGTCTTACCAATGTGGGACTTTGATTGTTTTCCCAATACTCCAACACACATGACAAATATGGAAATATTTGTCAAGTCAGAAATGCGAAAGGTTTAATTATAAACCAAACTCATTTGGTTTTAATGGACCTTCTTTTGGTTAAGGGCCCACTTAGGGTTTAATGGATGAGATTAATCCTTAATGGTTATGGGTTTAAGGATTTGATCCACTAACCCATAACCCATTAGGATTAGTTGTTGGGGATCCTTGGAAGGCTAGAGGGGGGTGAATAGCCTCTTTTCGTTTCTATAAGAATGATTAGCAGAAGAAAAATGAATATAAATGAAATTAAGAAACTAAGCATAAACGCTAACACAGAATGTTTAACGTGGTTTGGAGATTATGCTCATACTCTGGCGATCCGTAAGGTGGATCAATCCAAGCAAATCTTCCACTAAAACTTTCTTTTACAAAGCACTCCTCTTCTTACAAATGATAGAGATGAAGATTAGAGAAGAGGAGGATTGAAAACACTAGAAAGCTTAAGAAGACGTGGAGAGCTTGAGAGTATTGTTAGGAATGAAAATACTAGCCTCCTTAAGCACCCCAAGGTCCCTTTTTATAGAGCAAGGGTTGATTTTCTCTTTGAGCCTGCAGCAGTCAACTAGTGAACACCATCAGTCGACTGTTGTCACTATTTCCCAAATCCAACAACTTTTGACGAAGCCTAAATGCAAATGTCATGGCTCAACATCTAGTTGACCAATCGACTGCCATAATGGCTACCAACCTTTTCGATTGGTGCTCGCGGGCGGGCCGACCGCCCATAATGGCAATTGATTGCCAACTTACGTTCGACAGTTTAGTCCGTAGTCGACTATCAGCAGTCGACTGCCAGCTTATGTTTGGCAGTTTGGTCCTAGTCGACTACCATCAGTTCGACTGGGGAATAACCCCAATCGACTGCCAATGTTTTCTGAACTTTGAGTGTTCAACACTCGAGACCAGTTTGACTGGCATAATGTGCCAGTCGATTGGCATACCTCAAGTATGATTAATTCATACTTGAAACCATACCCTAAGTCTAGACTCAACATTCTACCTTCTCCATCAACCTTGCGCCTTCAGGATTCCTCCGAGTCAACGACTCCATCCTTGCGTTTGTCTTCAAAAACTTCCTGCAGTTTCGTTATGCTTTGGGCTTCTTCCTTGCCAAAGTCTGCTTGGACTATACGCCACCAAAACTACATGTTTGGACTTATGCTACCAAAACCTTGCCTTTGGACTTTCTTTGCCAGGGTCTGCTTGGACTTTATGCCACCAAGACTACATGCTTGGACTTATACTGCCAAGACCTTCCCTTGGACTTTCCTTGCCAATATCATACTTGGACTTCTCTTTATCAAGTCTTCACACTTGGATTTTCCTGTCACTTGACACATTTACAGTTAGATTACAAATATTGTCTGACTATAAATGATTATCCAAACATCAAAATACATAAGTACTTAGGGCCTTGTTGCACCAACAATCTCCCCCTTTTTGATATTTGACAATCATTTAAGTTAGGTCTTAAAATATGCATAAATGAAGGCATCATAAACCATAAATGCATCATACATCCAATGTGCAATAGACAAATTCTAACTTAAATTTTCCTTTCTCCCCCTTTGACACACATCAAAAAGAGAAAGGAAACATAGTGAATGAGCTCATGAATGACTAACGCATGCTATGCCTTGAACTAAGGTAGAAAATAGACATAAAGCTCCCCCTTAATCCAAAACATAGGTTATCATGTGTAAATAATAAGTTGAGTAAAGAAAAATATCATACATGAGAATTGAGCCACAACTTTGCACCAACAGTTTAGGGTATTTAAATAGAGACAATACTTCCCCTTAACCCGTGCATCAATCTAGTCCTAAACTCCATACAAGTTATCATAATACACTGTAGTAATTATAGTATGGAATTAGAACACTTAGAATTTTACTTTTAAACCATGAACACAAGGTATTCTACCCAAAACAGGTCCAACAGTCGACTAAGGCAGTAATCAGTCAACTGTGAGCCTTGGCAGTCGACTGCCATATTGAACAGTCGACTAATATCAGAGATTTCTGAAATTAGTGATATTTAGACGAGTTTAAGAAATGCATAAGTAATTCGGTGAATGCCCAAAATTCACGAAACTTGATATACACATTACTCATGTCTAATCCAATGGGAGAAAAATAGAAAACTAAAAATTTACCCATCATATTAGCGGATTGACACAAAATTCAAAGTATAAAAATTGTTAACTTGTTTGAACAACAATGTATCAATATTATTAGTATGATTGCGATCAAGTTATTTAGACCATTACGGGTTTCAAAAATGCTTATTAAATTGTGTCAATTCTTGAATTTCAACTTACCAATCCATTAGAATATGAAACAGACTATAGGGATATACCAAAAATATTCATTTCATTAATCACAAGGGTAAAGGCATTGCCTTACACATGTCAAGGAAAACAAAAAGAAGAAAAAAATACAACCAATGACTATTTAAGAGTCAGGGTCATCAACGTCCATGCCTGTCGACTGTGAACCACCGTTATCTCCTACTGTAGAAGAACGTTAGAGTA
Source organism: Wurfbainia villosa (assembly GCA_025175895.1). Taxonomy (NCBI): domain Eukaryota; kingdom Viridiplantae; phylum Streptophyta; class Magnoliopsida; order Zingiberales; family Zingiberaceae; genus Wurfbainia; species Wurfbainia villosa. Next base: position 76,724,680 of record CM046001.1, on the reverse strand, counting down.
CAGGAGGATGGAGAAGTGCCAGTATCTCCTGCTACTATTGCTCCAATGTGCCCAGTTGGGAGATGACCAAAGTATGGAACTCTTGGTGCTCCAGGTGAAGCTTCTCAAAATGTGTGTCCACCGTCTCCTCAAATGCTGCAAGGCATGCTGCGAAGGCTGAGTCCGGCACAACATCATCCTCTGTAGCTACATCCTCCGGTGCTGGGATAGGTGGAGCGTCGGCCACCTACTGTTGCCCATCCTCCCAGATCATGGACTCGTCATAGGGCTTCAAGCCTGCTAACGAAAAAGACCTAGCATTCATGCGATCATATTTTGTGGACATGGGATTAATAACCCCCTTGGTGACGTTAATGCCGGCGGAACTAAGCCACTCACTGATCACATGACCATATGGCATGTGGACCTTGCCATTATTAGGCTTAATGAAGTGGACTATGCAATGAAATGTATTTAGACTGATATTCACATCTAATCTTTGATGGAATGCATGCATAAGAAAGAAGTGTGGGGGCTAAACTAAGGCCAACCCACGGGTGATAATAGGAAGGATACAATGAACAATGACCTTGTAAAGGACATTGTCAGAAGCAGAAAGGTCATTGGAAGGAAAAAGATTGCCTCCCAATGGATGAGGGCCATGGTAAAAGGTATCATGCAAAGAGTCTAAAGAAATGCCCTCGAAAGGAGTCGGGAGAGGCTCAAGGAGAGACAGATAAAAGATAACCTCATTCCCGGATGGGCGACATCCAAGGAAGTCTGCCCAGATCTGGAGAGTGAAGTCTAGATCACATTAAGCAACGCGAGTCTGGTACCTCAGCCCATCTCCAATCATGTACTAGTCTCACAGAATTGATGATGTTCAATTTCATTAATTCATCGACTAGAGATAGTTTCAATATTTGCATATTTACACATGATAAGATACCCACTAACTGTGATCCAATCACAATTTCTCTCATGTTATGCATTGTATTTTAGACTTTAGTACATGAGTTTAAGATTCAATCAAACACATATATAATGTATAATCAAATAGTGAATTTTATAAATAACTTCTAAGGTGATTGCCTTAGGACACCTCTCTCTTACATCAAACTCCCACTTGGCCTACAACTAATCACCTTGGTATCTAATACCATACGCCTCTATATGCCTCTCAAACTTTTCTTAGAGGAGAGGCTTTGTCAAGGGATCTGCTAGATTCCTATCAGTGGGAACTTTCTCTATTTATACGTCTCTTCTACATATGATCTCTCTGATCATATGGTAACGACATAGTACATGCTTGGATCGCTGATGAGACTATAGTTCCTTCTCCTGTGCAATGGCACCATTATTATCACAGTAAATCGATAATGCTTCAATAATGCTCAGAACAACTCCAAGTTAAGTAATGAACTTCTTGATCCATATCGCCTCCTTTGCTGCTTCAGAAGCTGCAATGTACTCTACCTCTGTAGTAGAATCAGCAACAGTGTCTTGTTTGGAACTTTTTCAACTCACCGCACTTCCATTCAAGATGAATATGTATCCAGACTGAGATTTGGAATCATCCTTATCTGTCTGGAAGCCAACATCAGTATACCCACTCACTACCATATCACCTCCTCCATATACCAAGAACAAATCCTTAGTCCTTCTCAAGTACTTAAGGATTATCTTGATAGCCACCCAATGGTCCATACTAGGATCAGACTTGTATCTACTCGTAATGCTCAAAGCATATGATACATCGGGCCTTGTACATAACCTAACATACATGATCGATCCTATAGTTGATGCATATGGGATCTGACTCATGTGAATCCACTCGTCTTCAATGCATGGGCACATAGACTTCGAAAGGTGAATCTCATGCCTTATGAGAATAAAACCTTTCTTGGATTCTTCCATGCTAAATCATTTTAACACTTTGTCTATGTATGTAGACTATGAAAGACCAAGAAACGGATTCGATCTATCTCTATAGATCTTAATCCCCATAAGTTGCTTCTCCCATGTCTTTCATGGAGAACATTTTGGACAATCAGACATTGACTGTTTGCAAAATAGGAATATTGTTTCCTATGATTAATATGTCATCGACATACAATACTAGGAACATGATCGCATTCCCATTAATCTTTTTATGCACATAGGGCTTCTTAGAATTTTATGAGAAATCAAACTGTTTGATTACCTCATTAAAATGGATATTCCAACTCATGGATGCTTGCTTCAATCCATAAATGGATCGTTAAAGCTTACATGCTTTGTTCTTGTCAATGGATGTGAAATCCTCAGGTTGTATCATATATACATCCTCAGACAGGTTTTCATTAAGGAAAGTTGTTTTCACATTTGTCTGTCATATCTTATAATCAAAATGAGCTGCTATAACCAGGAGTATGCGAATGGATTTAAGCATAACTACCGGTGAAAAAATTTCATCATAGTTAACACCTTGTCTTTGATGATAGTCTTTTGCCACTAATATAGCTTTATAGGTAATAATATTACAATCCATGTCGGTTTTCTTCTTGAAAACCCACTTGCAACCTATAGGTGTTATGTCTTTAGGTGACTCTACCAAGTTCTAAACTTGATTTTCATACATGGAATCCATTTCTGATTTCTTGTCTATTGGCCACCTATCCCTGTTTGAGCTATTTAGTACCTCTTCGTAACTAGTGGGTTCCTCAACCTCTATGAGTAACACGTTATTAGATTCACTTATGAGAAATTCATATCTCTCAGGAATCCTATGTGTCCTACTAGATCTACGAGAAGGTGGTGTATCATCAGGTTCAGCTACTACCTCATTTGTATGAGTAATTAGCTGTGGTTCTTGACCAGGCATCTCTTCTGTGTCTACTGGAGTACCTTGAACTACACTTAGTTCAATCTCATCCCCGATGTTTTCCTATAAGAGAAACTCCTTCTCTAGGAATACATCGTTCCTTGAAACAAACACCTTTTGTTCCAAGGGATGATAGAATTGGTAATCCCTTGTTTCCTTAGGACAACCAATAAATAGACACTTATTAAACTTAGCCTCCAACTTGTCTAATATTGTCCTCTTCACATAAGCAGGACAATCCCATATATGCAAATAAGATAAATAAGGTTTTCTACTATTCCACATCTCATATGGAGTAGTAGATATTTCCTTAGTCGAGACTCTATTTAACAAGTAAACAGCGGTCTCGAGTGTGTAACTCCAAAAGATTTTTGGAAGACTTGCATATTGCATCATTGACCTAACCATATTCAACAAGGTTTGGTTTCGCCTTTCAACCACATCATTATATTGTGGCGTGTAAGGTGGAGTCCTTTGGGATAAGATTCCATTGTCCCTTAGATAATCTTGAAATTATTGACTTAAGTATTCACCACCTCGATTCGATCGAAGTACTTTAATACCATTCCCAAGTTGTTTCTCTACTTCTTTTCTGAAATCTTTAAACATTTCAAAGACTTCAAATTTGTATCTTAACAAATACAAACACCCATATAATGAATAATCATCAATAAAGGTAACGAAGTAGCTATAACCTTCTATGGCATGAGTTAACATTGGTCCACATACATCAGTATGTATAAGGCCCAATACCTCAACTGCTCGTTCACCTTTTCCATTAAAAGGTAATTTAGTCATCTTTTCTTTTAAGCATGAAACACATGTGTCTAATGAATCTGATTCATAAGACTCCAAAATGCCAAGCTTATGCAGTTTGGACATACACTCATTGCTTATATGGCCAAGACGACAATGCCATAATTGCGAGGTTAATTGATTATCTAACTTAGCAAGTTTGCTATTTGATTCGATATTGAATATCTCATTGGATGTATCTAATGTATAGATTCCATTATTTAACATTCCAATAGCATAAAAAACACCATTTAATGTAATGTAACATCAATTATTACTAAATGTTAAATGATAACCTTTCTTATTCAATCATGAAATAGAAACAATGTTCTTTATTAATGCATGAATATAAAAATAATCATCCAACTCTAAAACTAGTCTCGTATGAAGTCGCAACATATAAGTTCCCTTGGCTACAACACCAACTTTTGCTCCATTGCCAACCCTTATATCTGCTTCTCCCTTAACCAGTCTTCTTCTATTCCTGAGCCCCTGTATGTCATTACATATATGTGAGCCACACTCGATATCCAATACCGAAGTGCTAGAAGAAATAATATGACATTCAATAACAAATATACCTGAAGTAGATTGGGCATCATATGCCTTTTTCTACTTCAGTGACTCCATATATTGCTTGCAGTTTCTCTTCCAATGCCCATCTTTGCCACAATGATGGCAAGTGTCCTTGGGAGTCAGTTCTTCCTTCTATTCCTTTTTCTTCCCTTTGACTTTGGTTTTTGACTTCCTCTTAGAACCTTTCGTTGAGGAGTCAACCAACATCACCATCTTCTTTTCTTCAGCAATAGATGGCTCAATTGTTTTGAGCATATCGACCAATTCAAGAATAGTGAACTCAATCTTATTCGTCTGATAGTTCATCACAAATTGTGAATAGCTACCCGTCAGATTGTGAAGAATTAAGTAAATACTTAATTCATGGTCCATGAAAAATCGTAATGATCCATATCGCTCAATATAGTCATTCATCCTTAGTGCAAAAAGAACTGTAGATGAACCCTCTAGCATCTTTGATCGAAAGAGGAGCTAGGTGACCTCGAACCTTTCAGATCGCGCCTGTTCATCGAACAACTCTCGAAGATGGAAGATAATTGTATTAGCATCCATATGCTCATGTTGCTTCTACAACTCAGGAGACATTGACGCTAGCATAGTGCAACTCGCCATCTTAGAGTCAGCAACATGTTTCTAGTAAGCCAACTTTTGGTCACTGATAACTGTCATTTTGTTGAATTATTTTGGTCCTTAATATCACTGTTTTTATCCTCTCGAGTGATTTATTATTGATTATTTACATGTTTTATGAGTTGGATATATTTTTGGACCTTATTGTAAATTCTCTTAATTTTTGGACTTATATGCAAATTTTATCTTTGTTTGTAGGAGATCGAGATGAGCCACTGGACTAGACTCAAGTTGAATCAAATATGGTTTCATCTAGGACTAGAAGGATTATTTCAAACGTAATTAATCTGGACCTTTCATCAAGATCAAAAGCAGCTTAATCAAAGAGTTCAGATCTAGTCAATCCTGATCGTCCGATGAGATCTGATCGATTCTGAGCCATCTATCTAGATCTAAAGAGATCCGGTCCGTACATTTAGATCTGGACATCTTATCCTTTCATTTAGATCCGGTCGATCGTGATTTTCCATTCAGATTCAATTAGTTTCATTCATTAGAGATCGGAGCAATCTGGACCGTCCAATGTGATGGATCGATCTGAGCCATTAATCTGAATCTGGAGCGATCCGACCCATGCATTGTGATATACACATCTTGTCTGTTCATACGGACCGTTGGATTTCGATTATCCCTTCAGATGGATCAGATCCGTCCGTTTGAAATCAGATTGATTACAACCGTTGGATTGAGCAGCCAAATGAAGACAACTTAATTGATTAATCAAGCCCTAGCTCTAAGGAACGGCTGAGATTGAAAGGGAAATTGAATCGGACGGTTGATGTTTTTCATTTAATAAACCCTACCTTCCCAAATCGAGCGAGATCGCGCATGTCGGCCGTCTTCTTCCTTCCTCGCGGGCCAGCGGACGAGCGACTACTGCCGTGGCGGCAGCGATAGCACTCCACTCCGGCGACCCTCCCTCCGACAGCCGGCGATGATCCCAGGCGAGCCTCGGCGGACGATTAGATGTCGTGATTCGGACAGCTAATCGAAAGAGGGGCGAGCGAGGGATTCCGACGAGTACACCCTTCACCGGCGTTCACTCCATTCCGACGGCTGGGATAGGCCTTTCCATCTCGCCGGAGCCACCCACAACCTGCGTCGGTTTAGGACAGCTCCATCTCCACCGGTGAAGTTCCATTTCACTGTCCGGTGACTCTACAGCTGCCAAAATGGTGATCGCGTTCCTCCGTCTGTCCGTCCTCCCTGTTGCGCTAATTGGGCAGCTTCGCATTCACCGTCGGAGAGGGCTATTCGGTTTGTTGCGACCGCCGTGTGGTTACCGGTCGTTGTTTTATTTGGATCAATATGTGTGTTTGTTTGTGTGTTGAACACCTAATTAGTTGGGATTTTGTGTTAGTTACGTTCTGTTAATTATTCCTGTTAGATTATGCATTTGTTAGTAGTTGATTAGGTTTGTTCCTGTTACGTGTTTGTTTACGTGCAATGTTATTTCTATAGGTTTGGTTGTTGCTTAGTTGTTTAATTTTGTTCGTTATTTAGTTGTAGGTTAGTTTAATTTCTTGTTGCTAATGTACTAACCCCATCCATTAAAATTGTCCAATTAATGCATCGTATAGTGACAGTATGGTGTTTTGGTTGGAGTGCTTTCATTATTAGGTTAGATTTCCTTTACATTCGACTAGTTGCCGTATAGTGACAGTGCGGTACCTGGTTGAATTGCTTTCGTTTATTGCATTTAGTTTAGCTTTTCAGTGACTGTTTGATCATTGTGCCGTATAGTGACAGTGCGGTACTTGGTTAAATTGTTCACTTTTGTTTCGTGATCATTGTACCGTATAGTGACAGTGCGGTGCATGATTACTTACTTTTGCGCATTAGGATAGTTGCTTGTTACTTTTTTCATTTGTTCTTGCATTAGGTTAGTTTCCCGGGAATTAATAATTGGTAGTTAGGTTTACTTTTTGCATGTTTAATTCTCATGTTTGTTTTTGATTTTGCATTTTAATTGTTTTGATAATTATAAAAAACCCCAGTATTTACTTCTGTTTAAAAACAAACGTCCAGCCATTAGGTTCGTTGGGAGATGACCCGAGTCAGTCCTATACTGCATTAGTGTAGTTAGGGGGTTCGGTAAATAATTTGGGAACGGTATTGCGATAATTCACCGCTCTATCAAATTTTGGGGCCGTTGCCGGGGAACTCTAATGGGTTCGTTTGTCTTTAAACTGTAGTTTGTTTGTTTGTTTTCTTTTGTTATTATTGTCTTTCTTATTATCTATATTTGTTTCTCATTTTATTTGTTTGTGTGGATGACTAGGTCTTCAGGCGATAATCTTCTTGAGTTTTATGCAGCAGTTTTTCTCTTCCCTCAGAGGCCCAGCCTAGGAAGGGGGTTGTTGAAGAAAAGGCTAGGGAATTCCAAGAGCTAACAGATTCCCAAGTATGCCAAATTTTTTTTAAAGATCTGTGTGTTCACGAGAAGTTGTACTCTTTCTATGGAGGTAGGAATCAGTAGTTGATTCGATATTTTGGGCGCTATATGAGGTAGCCGATGGAGGATCATTATATTCTTAGCATGGATATAGCTGATGAGCTGAACTGCATGAACTTTATTTCTTAGTCTATTTTTCATTTGGATATCTCTGCACCTTCTATATTTTATTGTGATTTTATTGATTCTGTTGATTCTGATGTTGATAATGATTTGTTGTTAGGACCTATCTGTGGGCCCTCTTTATTGTAGACAGGGATATGGAATGTGTAGGGACTTGCACGCTTCTGGTGACGCCCCAAGGATCACTTCCATCAGATGTTTGTGTGAAATGTCATTTCCTGGTCGAGCAAGGGATATCTTAGGTTATATTATCTCTGTGTATGGTATTGAAGTAGATCCTGCTAGAATTCATCTTATATCTTTTTTATCTTACCCCGCTTCTGTGCGGGAAGTTCGTGCTTTTCTAGGTCATGCAGATTTCTACAGACGTTTTATCAGAGACTTCAGCAAGATTGTCCCTACCCTTGACCAACTTGTTGCAGAAGGAGATGGTATTTTAGCTTGACCAGGATTGTGAGGGAGATTGAGCCCACCCCCAGAGCAGATTCTTTTCCAGATGAGCAGTTTTTCACCTGTAGGGTAAGACACTATGGTATGCAGATCTTGCCATTTATTTAGTTGCCGTGTTGTACCTTCACATTTTACTCATGCACAAGTCCAGAAATTGAAAAGTGATGCTAAGTATTATGTATGGGATGATCTTTATCATTGAAAATTTTGTAGAGATCAGATTATTAGATGATGTGGACTTGATTATTAGTTTCATTTCATACGTACTTACTTTTTGTTATTCTCTAGCTTGTGGGGGGTACTTTGGACCCCAAAAGAACTGCTAGGAAAGTTTTAGAGTCTAATTTGTATTGTCCCACCCTATTTCATGACGCCTCTAAATTTTACAAGTCTTGTTAGCGATGTCAATGAACAGGGAAAATGTTGGTGCAGTAGGCACCTAAGTCGAACCTGAGTTTTGATTATAGCAAACGATACAAAGTTAAGATCATATCATTTTCTCACGAGCTGAATCGAGTGTGCAGAAGATTGCTATAGCTGGAGCTGAAGGCTAGCGACACCCGGAGGAAGCCGCGGTGGTCGGGCAACACTTGAGTGACTTCGGAGGGAGCCGAAGGAATCAAGTGGAAGGCCGGAAGCAAAAGCGACACGTAAGTATCGAGATAAGCTCGTGTGTGCGAGCGTAAGTGAGGTCGTATCCTCTTTACGGGGATAATCTTAAGCGTAGATCCGACCAAAGACATCTTATAGATGGTCTAGGTCGAGATCGGATGGTCGACGACCATCAAAATTATATTTTTGTTGAGCTAATTTTGACTTGCAGCAAGCATCGATCATTGCCCGGCTTGGAGGACTCATTGCCGTCAAGCGATCATTTATCGAAGGTCGACAATCGATGATCGCCGTGATCTTTGCCATCGATCGATGGTCAATGATCGGGGCTTATCACCCCATTTCAAGGAGATTGGTGCTCAATTTTGATTGGCTAGGGTTCCTCTCGAAAAGGGTCTCAAAGGCTATAAAAGGAGGGTCAAACCTAGGGTTTCATCATCGATTCTAAGTGCTCAAAAGCTTCTGCAATGCTGCGACTCTCAAGCGACTCTCGACACGAAGTCTTGCCAACAACCCTAGCTTAAGGTCTTTCTTTTTAGTTGTTGGTATAATCCTTGTTATTGTTTTCAATATTGCAACTCTTTTACTCGAGGTTTTTCAATCGTTGCATTTTACTTTAATAGAAGAGAGGGTTTGTCTCTCTATCATTTTGCTTGAAAGTTTTTTGTAATCGTGAAACTCCTACCTCAGCGAGGAGGAGTGTTTTAGTGAATTGTCCTCCGTGCACGGTCTAGGACCGTTAGGGCCTTGGAGTAATGGCGAAGGCTACAGACCAAGTAAAATAAACTTGTCTCTTTTTGTTTCATTTACATTTCCTGCATTATATTTGTCTTGAAACGAATTCGAAAGAAAAGGTTTTTCGCTATTCACCCCCTCTAGCGAACCGCATCGATCCAACAATTGGTATCGAGTAGGGGTTGCTAAGATTTGGTGAAACCACCAATCTAGCCATTTTTACAGATTTATTTTTCTTTTAATTTTTTTATTATTATTTATTTCTCTTTGTTAGGTTTTTCTCCCGCACTACTAATCCAAGATGCGAGTCTTGGTACTTGTTTTTGTGTTTTTTTTGTCGTTGCTAGTTTTTTCGCCTTCGTCTCTTTTTGTCTTTCGTGTTAATGGCCCATCTCGAGGGTTTTAGCACCGTCGACCACCGTTTACAGCGGTGACGATTTCCGTTACTGGAAAGGTCGGATGGAGTGCTTCCTAAAAACCCAAATAGAGATGTGGATTGTGATCCAAACCGGGTTCACCCTTCCTACTAATGAAGAAGGTGAATCCTTGGATTACAATCAGTGGTCCATTGCCACTAAACGACAAGTCGAGGCAGATGCAAAGGCGACTCAAATCCTGCAGTGCGGGCTATCAAGAGGAGTGAACGAGTCGGACCCTTCATCGGCGCAAGAGATCTGCGGGCGAGGTGATCGAGTTACACGAAGGATCGGATCAAGCTAAGGTTTGCAAACGTGATTTGTTGTTCAATAAATTGTACACACTAAAAATGCAGGAACACGAGACGGCAACATAATTGCACGCCCGCGTCCAGGACATCGTCAACAACCTACACGCAATCGGGCAAAAGGTCGAAAACCGCGACCTTATAAGGTATGTTCTAAACTCTTTTCCGAGGACTACCTTGTGGGCATCCATGGTCGACGCCTACAAGGTTTCCAAGGACCTTTCTAAAGTTAGAAAAGACGAATTATTTTCTGATTTCGAATTACATGAGCAGTCCAACTCGGAACCCGAGAGGGGTATAGCCTTGTTTGCAGGTTCAAAGAAGAAGAAAATCGCAAGCAAGCCACCACCAACCGAGGAGGAAGACGAATCCGAAGAAGAAGTTGACCCGGAATTGACTGCAGAGCTAATGAACCTAGCTCGAAGGATAGCCAAGGGACGAAAGCGAACCACAACTCGACCCAACCAAGGTAAGCCTAAAAGTTCTAATATTAGGTGTTATGAGTGTAACAAGTTTGGACATATCAAATCCGAGTGCCCCAAGCTCAACCACAAAGCACCTAAGCACAAGAATGCCCTCAATGCGACATGGGAAGAAGCGTCATCCGAAGAAGACGAAGACCACGTCTTCATGGCGAAATCAATTGAGTCAGACACGGAGACCGAACCTGAACTTGAGTCAGAACTTGAGGATGACTCAGACTACGAAGCTACCTTCAAGTCAAGCCACGGATACGCATCCGGTTCAAAAGATACCCTTAAAGTAAGTCGAACTTTATTTAATACTTTACAAAATACGGTTAGGTTTTTGTCTAGGAAATTAGTTAAATCCGAGTCCAAGGTCGAGACCCTGGTTGAGGAGGTCAAACTCCTCAAACACAAGGTCTCCCTAACCTCTTCGACTAGTCGAGTTCAAGAGAAGGACTCAACTCGGGTTGAAAAACTTGAAGTTGAGAACTCACTCTTGAAAAGTCAAGTCGAAGATCTTAGGAACACATTGGAAAGGTTCACTTCGGGATCCAAAGGACTTGACCTCCTACTTGGATCTCAAAGGGCCGTGTACAACAAGGCTGGACTAGGGTTTAACTCAAACACGACTAATAGGTCATATATGTCGATTGTAAGTCGACATAGGAAACATGTCCAAGCATGGGTCCCTAAGAATCTTTTGATTTCAACTCTAGGATCCAACCCGTACTGGATTCCCAAGGACCAAATCCACTATGTGGATAGACCGAACCGATTCAACGGTCTAGGGGGAGCCAGTACAAAACATGTTTGTGCTTTAACTTAGAAATTGCATGCTTTAACTTAGAAAGTTTGTGCTTTAACTTAAAAATTGCATGTTTTAACTTAGAAAGTTTATGCTTTAACTTAGAAATTGCATGCTTTAACTTAGAAAGTTTGTGTTTTAAAACTTGTGAACTCACTTAGAACATGAACATAACCAACTAAAATTCTTCGAAAAGATTGAGCCTCGGGGAGCCTCTTTTCAAAAACATAACCAACTAAAATTCTTCGAAAAGATTGAGCCTCGGGGAGCCTCTTTTCAAAAATAACCAGTTAGACTAGGAAATAATCTTAGGTGAGTCAAGTCATCATTTTCTTGAACATGGCTTTGTCTCAGGAAGTGGTCGATGATCCGATAAAAGAAGGCCCCTGTGCCTCGCCACGACCTGGAAGCCATGAACTTGAAAAGGTAAACTTGACAAGCCTAGGGTCAAATCCAAATCTAACATAAAATTACTTAAACCTAAATCCACTTAATCAACTTAATTGGAAGTCATCTCACAAAAAAAAAAAAACATAAGTATAACATGCTTGATCACATAGACACAGGTGAGATGACCTAGGTTTAACAACTTACAACCAATTTTTTTTTAAAAAATATCTAACATCCAATCCAACCACCTTGTGTGTAGGATCAATGGATGTTGGACAGCGGTTGCTCCCGACACATGACCGGGGATCAACTCAAATTCACAAAGCTTCGATTCAAACGACAAGGATCGATAGTCTTTGGGAATAACGGCAAGCTCAAAATCATCGGATCAGGTGATATCGAGCTTAACTCGAATTTTGTTATTAAAAATGTATTACTTGTAGAGAATTTTGAATATAACCTGCTTAGCGTAAGCCAATTATGTGACAATAACTATAAGGTCATTTTTTTAGAAAATGAATGTGTAATTAAAACAAATAAAACAGCTAAAACAATACTCAAAGGAACTAGGACAAATAACATTTATACAATTAACTTAATCAAATACTCGGCCCAAATGTCTTATGACACGGGAAGAGGAATCATGGTTTATGTAACCAAGCGACTTGGTCACTCTTTTAAGACTCGTCCCACAAGATGAGTCAGTGGCTTAGTCGGAGGCTTACCCAACCTCAACAATTTGGTTAATAAAATCTGTAATGCTTGTCAACAAGGAAAACAACCTAGGACACAACACAAGTTAACTAACCAAGAACGAACCTCAAGTGTACTTGAGCTCCTGCATTCGATTCACATGGAGCCAAGTCACTCAATAAAAGTCAATATTGCTTAGTCATAATTGGCGGACTACTCGGTTTACAGGTTGGGTTCATCGAACATAAAAATGATACCTAGATCGATTAATCAATCTATTCAAATTAATCGAGAATCAAAAAAAACCTTAAGGTTAAAAGACTTAGAAGCGATCATGGTGGTGAATTGAAAATCAAGGTTCACCAGGCTTACGTAACCTAAGCGGATACCACCATGAATTCTCTTGCCCTAGGACCCCTCAACAAAATGGCCTAGTGGAGGCGGAAAAACCGAACTCTACAAGAAGCGCTAGGACCATGTTGAGCGAATCGACCTACGATAGGTTTTGGCGAAGCGTGAGTATGGCATGCTATGTCCAAAATAGGATCCTTAGGTAAAAGGCACCTTAAGACCTCATCTGAGATTTATCACGATAAAGTACCCAACATCAAGTACTTTAGGGTATTTGGGTGTAAGGTACATATCCTAAACACTAAGGATTACCTAGGAAATTTACATCCAAAACCACGATGGAATCTTTCTAGGATGCTCATTACAAGTAGAGCTTATAAATATATAACCACGACACCCTTAGAGTCGAGAGACTATCAATGTAGTATTTGATGAAGGACATGAACCTACAAAACCCCGGACCCCAATTAGCGAGCGATTCATACTAGACCTAACTCGATCAGGAGATCAGGTCTAGTGTTAATCTAACCTAAATCAGCAAGTCACTCTATTGATCAGAGTGATAGATGGCTTAGGTGACACAAACCCAACCCAATCTAGGATTCAGACTAACCACCATATCGATCAAGTGATAGGAGATCCTAATCTAGGAGTTCGAACTAGAGCATCCTATAGGAACCTTAGTCAAATTTCCTTAATTTCAAAGATAGAACCCAAATCAATTGAACAAGCTCTTCTTGATCCCGATTGGATTATTGCAATGCAAGAAGAGCTAGCTCAATTTACTAGGAATGAAGTGTGGGAATTAGTACCACCACCTAAAGATAAAACGATAATTGGAACAAGGTGGGTGTTTCGAAATAAGCTTGATGATAAAGGTGAAGTAGTTAGAAACAAGGCTAGGTTAGTCGCCAAAGGGTTTAGTCAAGTCGAAGGCTTAGATTACGACGAAACCTATGCCCCAGTAGCTAGACTCGAATCCATTCGAATGTTGCTAGCTTATGCCGCACATCGAGGATTTAAGCTATTTCAAATGGATGTTAAGTCGGCATTCCTAAATGGATACATTAAAGAAGAAGTTTATGTTAGCCAACCCCCCGGATTCGAAAATCTAGATAAACCCGACCATGTTCTAAAACTTAAGAAAGCTCTCTATGGACTTAAACAAGCTCCTCGAGGCAGCTTCATCTTAAGTCAAAAGGGTTTAACCAAGGCTTAGTTGACCCAACTCTCTTTGTAAAAACCTTAGGTAAAGAAATATTCACAGCTCAAATTTACATAGACGATATAATTTTTGGAACCTCTAACTCAGCCTTACTAAACGAGTTCGTTTCGCTCATGGAAAGTGAGTTCGAAATGAACTTGGTAGGCGAGTTAAGTTTCTTTTTAGGTCTACAAATTAAACAAACTAAGGATGGTATATACCTATATCAACAAAAATACACTAAGGAGTTAATTAAAAGATTTGGAATGCAAGATGCTAAGGTAATAAACACCCCAATGGCGATAAATGCTAACATAGGAGAAGACCTAGAAAGTAAGTCCATTGACTTAAAGTACTATAGGAGCGCGATAGGAAGTCTCCTATATTTAATATGATGTCGACGACATCCTATTCGATAAGTATGTGCGCCTTGAGTTTCAAACCTGTGCTAAGGAGTCTCACCTAACCCTAGTTAAGCGTATCCTTAGATATCTAAAGGGTACACTTAATGTCGGTATTTGGTATCCTAGATCTACCGAGTTCGAACTAACCGGCTACTACGATTCGGACTATGCCGATAGTAAGCTCGATATAAAGAGCACGAGTGGCTGTTGTCAACTTCTCGGCTCGAGTCTAGTGAGTTGGTGCAGTAGGAAACAACACTGTGTTGCTCTATCTACCACCGAAGCCGAATACATCGCGATGGGTGAGTGTGTCACGCAGCTTCTTTGGATGAAGCACACTCTCCGCGCCTTTAAGTTAGACTTTACGAATACTAAACTTCACGTAGATAACATTAGTTCAATTAATCTTACAAAGAATCCAATATGTCACTCTAGGACCAAACATATAGAGGTCAAACACCATTTCATTCGAGAACATGTGACCAACGGAGCCATACAACTCGAATATGTCGAATCGAAGTCCAACTTGGCAGACCTATTTACTAAACCCCTACCCGAAGCCGAATTTAGTCTATTAAGACAAAAATTGGGCATGTGCGTAATAGAATAGGTACTTGCAAATTATATGTTCTTACTACTATTTCTTTAATTTCATGGAACTAGCATAGGACATACCTTAGATATCATGCACCTATAGATTTAAGGAGCCAGTACATCTCACAACACATAGGACTAATGTATTTGTGTACTTAGCCACGTAGATGGGCGTGAGATGTTAGGACCTTACTCCTGGTTCCAGATGTAGAGCTAGTGCATCGCTATGAACCACGGAGTATAATCATACATACTAACCGACTCTGACCAGGACTGATTGATCTTTTATATCAATCAAGCCAAATATGAGTCGAACATTTTATAGATGAAATTATTTTCAGTATATTATTTTCGAAATAATGCTTGGACTTTAAAATTAAAACTTGTTTTTATTCCAGACACACTCTCACTCTTTTCGATATATGGCAAAAGGGGGAGAAAAAGGCCAAAGTTAAGGGATCAATATTTTTTTTAAGGCTTACTCAAACTTTAACACATTTAGTTAACTTGTTAACAGAAAATAATTTACTTAACTTTTAACTTTTAGTTAACTTGTTAACAAAAAGTAATTTACTTAACTTTAACTTGTTAACAAAATGGAAGTAAAGGCCAAGGTTAAGAAATCAATTTTTTTGATTTCTTAACTTAAAACTTATTTTAAATACTATGGCCAATATTAAGTAATTTCGGTTACTTAATTCTTTTTTAGTAGCAAATATCAAGGGGGAGAGTTAAAACTCTTTCTCAAGTACTCACCTTCGGTCAAGGGGGAGGATTCCTCAAGGGGGAGCACTTGAAAAAGAGTTTTTTATATACTCCTGCTCATTCATGCATATCTCTTACTCATTTTACTTAATGCACTTAATTTATTTTTCTTAACTTTGTATACGGGTTTGCCATAAATCAAAAAGGGGGAGATTGTTGGTGCAGTAGGCACCTAAGTCGAACCTGAGTTTTGATTATAGCAAACGATACAAAGTTAAGATCATATCGTTTTCTCACGAGCTGAATCAAGTGTGCAGAAGATTGCTATAGCTGGAGCTGAAGGCTAGCGACACCCGGAGGAAGCCGCGGTGGTCGGGCAACACTTGAGTGACTTCGGAGGGAGCCGAAGGAATCAAGTGGAAGGCCGGAAGCAAAAGCGACACGTAAGTATCGAGGTAAGCTCGTGTGTGCGAGCGTAAGTGAGGTTGTATCCTCTTTACGGGAATAATCTTAAGCGTAGATCCGACCAAAGACATCTTATAGATGGTCTAGGTCGAGATCGGATGGTCGACGACCATCGAAATTATGTTTTTGTTGAGCTAATTTTGACTTGCAGCAAGCATCGATCATTGCCCGGCTTGGAGGACTCATTGCCATCAAGCGATCATTGCCGAAGGTCGATGTCGGTGATGATGCCATCGATCGGTGATGATGGCCATCGGTCGGTGATGGTCAATGATCGGTCGTCACCCCATTTCAAGGAGATTGGTGCTCAATTTTGATTGGCTAGGGTTCCTCTCGAAAAGGGGCTCAAAGGCTATAAAAGGAGGGTCAAACCTAGGGTTTCATCATCGATTCTAAGTGCTCAAAAGCTTCCGCAACGCTGTGACTCTCCGACGACTCTACGACAACGAAGTACTGCTAAAAACCCTAGTTAAGGTCTTTCTTTTTAGTTGTTGGTATAATCCTTGTTATTGTTTTCAATATTGCAACTCTTTTACTCGAGGTTTTTCAATCGTTGCATTTTACTTTAATAGAAGAGAGGGTTTGTCTCTCTATCATTTTGCTTCGAAAGTTTTTTTTTAATCGTCAAACTCCTACCTCCAACGAGGAGGAGTGTTTTAGTGAATTGCCCTCCGTACACGGTTAGGACCGTTAGGGCCTTGGAGTAGTAGCCGAAGGCTACAAACCAAGTAAAAAATAAACTTGTCTCTTTTTGTTTCATTTACATTTCCGCTGCGTATATTTGTCTTGAAACGAATTCGAAAGAAAAAGGTTTTTCGCTATTCACCCCCCCTCTAGCGAACCGCATCGATCCAACAGAAAATAGGACGTAGAAATGAAATGCCTCAAAAACTTTTGTTATTCTGTGAGATTTTCGATATTTGGGGTATTGATTTTATGGGTCCGTGTCCTGTATCTTTTGGATTTCCATATATTCTGTTGGCATATGATTATGTTTCCAAATGGGTGGAGGTCATCCCCACCAGGACTGATGATTCTCTAGTTGTTGTGAATTTTATTAGGTCTCACATATTTTGCAGATTTGGAGTACCCAGGGCGATCATTAGTGATCAAGGGTCTCACTTTCGCAATAGACGCAGGTCATTTTAAGCAGAGAGATAAATTCTATACTGGAGAATACGGTGGGGCCAGACATGATGATGCTTTTTCTCCGACTTGAAAGGGGAGTGTGTTCTTTTATTTACTACATTGATTTTCTTCCTTGCATGTTCGGAATAATTTGTGTGGTTGATTGCTTGTTTGCCTGTTTACCTAGGTTTAGTGTTATTGTTGAGTCAAATAATAGTCCCTATGCATGCCTTAGTATCATTTCAGAGGTGGTAAAAATTAGTTAAGTTTGATCATCAAATTATGGATTTTTTGTATATGATAGGAGACTTCACTTGCATGCAGTCACTTGTTATGATGGTGAACTTTTTATTGATAGTCTAAGCTTGATGTTTATTCACCTAGTGAGGTTGCAAGCCATTTTTATCATCTACCCACTTTTGTGTGATAACACATGTGATTCTTGTTACTCTAGAACTTGCTTTGAGTCTTTTCAAAACTGCAGTAACATTTACTTGCATGAATATGATGAAGGATTTCATTCTTGACTCTTTTTCTGACTTGGTTTGCTTGTCTAATCCACGTGATACTTACTTATTCCATGTCTTACTTGTCATATCTCTTCATTTGCTATCCATTGTCTTTGTATCTTTGTGGATTATCTTTTTCATATCTATTGCTTTCCATGTTGGAGGAATAGTTTGATGGGTTGTATTATGCAGGACGGACAAAATTTTAAGTGTGGGGGAGGAGCTATATTATTTTTGTTGGAAATATGATATGGAAGATATAGTTTTCAGAGGTCATTGGTTCTGAGATATATTTGTCTGTGATTAGTACTTGAGTTTCTGCACAAAAAAAAAAAGGAAAAGGAAAAGGAAAAAAAATGGCGCCATTGATGTTTCTTTTGTAAAAAAAAAAAGTGCAATTGTAATGCAGGCAAATGAGATTGCAATGTGTTGGATAGAGTCATTTGATCCTGAATCCAATTCTAAAGTTTCCAATTGTCCTAGCCTCTTCCCGTATTGCTGGTTACTGAGTATTTCACAGAGCAACTCATTAGGTTTATTTCTCCAATTCTTCTCTTGTTCCCTATTCATTTGTACCTTTGTCTTGTACTTCTCTTTGCATACTTTATCTGCACTCTACTTTTGATCTTATTCTGATTCATGATAAATCCTTTTGATTCATGTATGAGATGTATTGATAGCAGTAGAGAAGTAGATGATAAGCAAGCATATGGTAGTACAAAATTGCATGTTGTTTTGAGGGCGCCCCACTCCTACGTTATTATGTGAGCATCAGTGCATTTATCCATTTTGGGAGGTTTTGTATTAGGCTTAGTCTATTTGATTTGACTATAAATCATCATACAAGTTGACTGTTGTAGGAGTCAGATCTTTTAAATACCCTAGATCCTGATGAATTTGGTGATCCTAAGTAACTTATTTTTTCTGTCTCTGAATTATTGATCTAGGTATTGCTAGGGGAATGAGTTAGGGAGTTAGTGTTTCTTTATTTTCATTATTGCTCGGGATGCACAAAAATAAGTGTGGGGGAAGTGATAACTGCCATTTTGTTGTATTATTTTGGTCCTTAATATCACTGTTTTTATCCTCTCGAGTGATTTATTATTAATTATTTACATGTTTTATGAGTTGGATATATTTTTGGACCTTATTGTAAATTCTCCTAATTTTTGGACTTATATGCAAATTTTATCTTTGTTTGTAGGAGATCGAGATGAGCCACTGGACTAGACTCAAGTTGAATCAAATATGGCTTCATCTAGGACTAGAAGGATTATTTCAAACGTAATTAATCTGGACCTTTCATCAAGATCAGAAGCAGCTTAATCAAAGAGTTCAGATCTAGTCAATCCTGATCGTCCGATGAGATCTGATCGATTCTGAGCCATCTATCTAGATCTGAAGAGATCCGGTCCATACATTTAGATATGGACATCTTATCCTTTCATTTAGATCCGGTCGATCATGATTTTCCATTCAGATTCAATTAGTTCCATTCATTGGGGATCGGAGCAATCTGGACCGTCCAATGTGATGGATTGATCTGAGCCATTAATCTGAATCTGGAGTGATCCGGCCCATGCATTGTGATCTACACATCTTGTCTGTTCATACGGACCGTTGGATTTCGATTATCCCTTCAGATGGATCAGATCCGTCCGTTTGAAATCAGATTGATTACAACTGTTGGATTGAGCAGCCAAATGAAGCCAACTTAATTGATTAATCAAGCCCTAGCTCTAAGGAACGGCTGAGATTGAAAGGGCAATTGAATCAGACGTTTGATGTTTTTCATTTAATAAACCCTACCTTCCCAAATCAGAAAACAGAGATCGCGCATAATCGACCGTCTTCTTCCTCTCACGAGCGCGGGCGAACGGCGACTACACGCGCGGCGGCGACAGTCCGGCACTCCACTCTGGCGGCCCTCCCTCCGACAGCCAGCGACGATCCCAGGCGAGCCTCGACGGACGATTAGATGCCATGATTCAGACAGCTAATCAGAAGAGGGGCGAGCGAGGGATTCCGGCGAGTACACCCTTCACTAGCGTTCACTCCATTCCGGCGGCTGGGATAGGCCTTTCCATCTCGCCGGAGCCGCCCACAAGTTGCGCCGGTTTAGGACAGCTCCATCTCCACCGGTGAAGTTCCATTTCACTGTCCGGTGACTCTACAGCTGCCGGAACGGTGATTGCATTCCTCCGCCGTCTATCTCCTCCCTCCTATTTGGGGGCAACCGCATTCACCGTCGGAGAAATATTCGGTTTATTTATTTGGATCAATATGTGTGTTTGTTTGTGTGTTGAACACCTAATTAGTTGGGATTTTGTGTTGAATTCGTTACATTAATTATTCCTGTTAGATTATGCATTTGTTAGTAGTTGATTAGGTTTGTTCCTGTTACGTGTTTGTTTGTTTACGTGCAATGTTATTTCTATAGGTTTGGTTGTTGCTTAGTTGTTTAATTTTGTTCGTTATTTAGTTGTAGGTTAGTTTAATTTCTTGTTGCTGATGTACTAACCCCATCCATTAAAATTGTCCAATTAATGCATCGTATAGTGACAGTATGGTGTTTTGGTTGGAGTGCTTTCATTATTAGGTTAGATTTCCTTTACATTCGACCAGTTGCCGTATAGTGACAGTGCGGTGCCTGGTTGAATTGCTTTCGTTTATTGCATTTAGTTTAGCTTTTCAGTGACTGTTTGATCACTGTGTCGTATAGTGACAGTACGGTACTTGGTTAAATTGTTCACCTTTGTTTCGTGATCATTGTATCGTATAGTGATAGTGCGGTGCATGATTACTTACTTTTGCGCATTAGGATAGTTGCTTGTTACTTTTTGCATTTGTTCTTGCATTAGGTTAGTTTCCCGGGAATTAATAATTGGTAGTTAGGTTTACTTTTTGCATGTTTAATTCTCATGTTTGTTTTTGATTTTGCATTTTAATTGTTTTGATAATTATAAAACCCCCCAGTATTTACTTCTATTTAAAAACAAACGTCCAACCATTAGGTTCGTTGGGAGATGACCCGAGTCAGTCCTATACTGCATTAGTGTAGTTAGGGGGTTCAGTAAATAATTTGGGAACGATATTGCGACAATTCACCGCTTTATTAGTCACCAGATGCATTGTCCGCAGGAGGTTGGGAAAGAACCTCTTCAAGAACATATGCTAGCTTTTCAGCCTTGAGAACAATTCTCAGGTTGCGAAGTCAGTCCAAGAAGTTTGACCCAGTCAATTTATTGTTGTCTAAAATAGAACATAAATTAATGGAGGTCGACATGTTATTCTAATTAGTACCTAGACATACAAAAAGAGGTGTATAAGAGAGATGAATTTATAGTAATACAAACAATTTACATTAACAAGAAACTCCCACTATTTTTATCAAATTCAATAGCCCACTTTGAATTCGAGAGATAGTAGGTAATCTCTTAGTGGGTTGATATCCATTATGACTAAGAACAACCTTGGAGAGAGTCCAACAAGCCATTCATAGTCATAATATTAGGTATCAACAGTATCCATTATATATCAAATATATAACTATCACTTTATTCTATCAACTAATTGAATCTTCACATATACATTAGGTTGTTAACTCATTAACACATATATATATATATATATCACCTAATTACACCTCTGTCCACATTGACCTTGGAGAGAGTCCAACAAATCAATGCTTTCAGTTAGGGTCAACCCATTAATCATTAGATCAAATTTAAATGTTTTGAACACATCCAATTTACAAGCCAGGCTTGGAGAGAGTCCAACAACCTAAACTTTAAAGTGACCTCTAGTCCTTACCATTTAAAATAAACATCGAATGTCATATGAATTGAATATGCTCGATGTCATGTCAGGCTTAGAGAGAGTCCAACAACCCAAACACGAAAAAGAACTCTGGTCCAACCATATTAATGGAAGGTGTTAGCCATAATATTTGCACGAGGGATTTCAAGTTATACTTGGTCTCATCTATAATAGGAAATAAACCTAAATATGGAAAAACCAAGGTCACATTAGGAAATAAATTTCCCGATGTGAACATGAGTTGAACAAATGACGTACATGTCGTTTTAAGAATTAGATATGCACACCGCGCAACCTATTCCCCAACGCATGGCTAGTCTATGCTTAGGCTCTAACAATGTGACCAACACATTCGGTGTTTCTAGGTGCATCCTCAGTATTGCCTTTTTTGATTACAAACATATCCTATATGTAAAATCATGCATACTCTAGTCTATCATATAGAAAAACATCGCACATATATATTAAAACATCAAACATGCTTTAAGTATTCTTCTACAACATGCAATCTATGTCAAACAAATAACCTGGCTCTGATACCACTTGTTAGAGATTCAGGGATAATGCACGTGGAATAAAGTGAATAAAATAATTTTTATTACATTCCAGACATCCCCTAAGGGCCAGGAATACTTGCTTTGGCATAATCACATGTAAACACACAATAAGGAGAAGGAGAAGTTATACCTTCGAGATTCTTTCGAATTTGTCGAAACCACAAGCAAGACCAACGAGCCTTGCCTCTATCAGTATCCACGCTGAGATCACTTGAGACAACTCTTAGAGTAGCAAGCCTTTGTCTCTGATTGATGCTAGCCAACTGGCGGAGACAAGAGAAGAAGAGAGAGGAAGACAACTATCGAGGATCAAAACCTAAGATTAAAACCCTTGTACCCAAAGATTATCAAGGGATATATTTATAGATCTCTTGATTAGGGCATCTTAGGAGGCTTAAACGGAACCTATCTTACCATAATTATCCCATAATTAAGGTAAGAACATCCCATAAAATTTTCATAAGAGAAATCTTTAAAAACGATGGAGTTGCAACACGGTCGTGTGTCTCACACATGACCGGCCATGCCAGGACACATGGTTAGTTGTGTGTCCTTGTGGGCACAACCTAGGCTTTGGTCATTTTGGCTAGAGTCAGGCACGACCTGTGTATGGTTAGGTACAACTTGTGCTTGGTTAGGCACGACCCGTGCCTGGTTAGGCATGACCGTATGAGGCTCTGTATGGTCCATTTGACTTCGTTTAGGTGTGATATGGTCATGCTAAGTCCGACAAGGCAATAGGAGGTTCCATAACCTCCGTTTTGCACCCTCTTGGCTTGGTCCAACCAGATATATCCTTTCTCATCGAGAATCTCATTCTCAAACTTGTTTTACATCTCAAGATCACCCATAGTGCGTGTGACTCAATAGGTTCCCGGTTATATTGGCCATTCATAATTAACGTCTTAATTATGAATAGATCATGAGTGGAAACTAGTAGTACATCATGACCCCCAATTGACCGAAAAGTCTAAATCGACTCCAGAACGTTTTTGAACCCTTCAACAGCTATAGTTGTTCGTGTCTTGTTCCTTTCACTCATCCTATACCCACTTGGTTCAGGACATGGTCTATGTGTTCGTCCCCACTAGGTTGACTACGTCACACCTAGCCCAAGTTAGTTTCTTTGTCCTGTGGTTTCAAGTTACTCCTACTTGTTCCCAAGAAGACCATCTTCTTAACATGTTTGCTTTGGCTAGAGACTTCTGAGTAATAATCCTAATAAGAGGCCTAGGGTATACATCTCCTTTACCAGGAGTGGTGAATCCTCTGTGAGTTATTCAAATACCTTCGATCACTTGGGCTCATACCCAATCATCCTAGAGTTACATCTACTGTTGGGTTTCCGGCACCGCGGCGAGTGTGTGTTCGAACATGTTTCATAAACATGTGCATAGAGGAAGTTATAAATAATAAATCTAATTTATTACAACACACACATCACACGCATGCATAGTACAACATGTGTAGACATAATCGTAAATTCAAATTTTGCAATAAAAGGAAATTTACACTACGTATACCTGACGTATCACGTGTAGCGGGAAAGACATCAACCGGAACGATTCTAGCTAGAATCGTCTCTATCCATATCCACGCCGAGTATCTTCGGGATGACTTCACAAAGTCACGAGCCTCGTCTTCGTATGGGTTACTAGCCTTGTGTCGAAGACGATGTGATCGAGAGAAGATCACGATCCGAATCAAAATTCGGATCCAAAATGAGTCCTCAAAAACTCGCTTCTCCGGAGAGGTATTCGTCAACCGTTTGACGAATCCTTCGTCCTCCACCTATGAGGATTACTGGAGATCGAATCCCCGGCAAGTCTACCGCTGTCGGAGCTCCAAACGTCGTCCAAACGATGCTCCGACGAGAAGGAAACAAGCTGTCCAGAAAACTGGACAGCTTTGGTGGAGGAATAGGGGCCGGCCAAAAGGGAAGGTTGAAGCTCACCTTATTGCCGAACCCAAAGGAGATCACCGGAGCTTTTTCGGCAGCAGCTCGACGCCGGCAAGAGGGAAGGACAGCTCCTTCTGGATGCCGGCAAGGGAGCTAGGTGGTGGTGGGCGGCGACACTAGGGTTTGCGCCGACTTCACCAAGGAGAGGAGGGGGCGGCAACTATTAGGGTTGCAAGGCTTTGGATTAGGGCTTAACAAAAACCCTTAAGCCCTATTTTATAGAGAACAAATTCTCTTAATGGTTATCAGATCATAACCAAAGGCCCGTTAACCCGCTCCATTAATTTAAGTTAAAATAAACCAAACTATGATGGTTTATTTTAAGTTAAAACGAACCGAACCAACTTTGGTTCATTCGTTTAAAACAAACCAAACCCTTTGGTTTATTCTCCTCCATTGGATTAGAACCAAACAAATTTGATTCATCCATCATGTCTTCATAAGACACGACCCATCCACGCTTCCATTGCGACTGAAATGATTTCATGCTCGCTTCATGTTTGGTCCAACCAAACATAGTTTCTCTCGGTCTGAGAATCTTATTCTCAAGCTCGTTTTAAATCCTTCGGATTACGCTCATTGTGCGTGTGACCAAATAGGTTCTCAGTTTATGTTGGCCGTCTATAATTAACCATTAATTATAGAATGATCATGAGTGGCACCTAGTAGTACATCATGATCCCCAATTAACCAAAAAGATCAACGGTTGATCCAGAACTATTTCTGAAACCCTTCAGCAGCTCGAATGAATTGTGCCCCATTCCCTTCACTCATCGTATACCCACTTGGTTCAGGACATGGTCTATAGTGTCAGTCCCCACTAGGCTGACTACGTCACACCTAGCCCAAGTATCATTTCCTCATCCTACGGATTCTAGTTACTGCACATGTATCGAATAGTACCTTACTCTAAACATGTAATGCTTTGGCCAAAGACTTTAGTAACAATCCGACGAGAGGCCATGGGTATACATCTCCTCGCAAGGAGTGGTGAATCCTTTATAGGCTATTCAAACACCTTCGATCACTTCGACTTATACCCAATCATCCCGGGTCCACATCTCCTCAAAGATGCTTGCTTAAGATGTCAAAGCATAAGTCTTTATGATAAAGATGACTTGAATACCGCAAGTCAAAGGAACATCGCACTTAAGCTGCAGTAAGAACTTCATTGACATATCTTTATATGCAGAGAACCATATGAAGTCTTACGGCTGGTCACTCCAATGAACTAGTTACCATAACTAGCATCCACGATTAACTCCGGACATCACAATGTCTCCAGCCAGTGAGAATCAGCTGCTTGGATACACCAAGGAGTATACCTCGTGCTAGTCTCGACAGAATCAATGGTGTCCAAATCCATCAATTCATCGACTAGGGATAATTCCGATACATCACAATTACACATGTAGAGATACTCACTAGTTGTGATCCAATCACAAATTCTCTCATGCTGTGAATCGTATCGTGGACATTCAGTAAATGAGTTTAAGATCTAATCAAATACATGAAAACATGTATACTCAAATAGTGAATCTTCATTTATCATATAAATGGTTTAAACATAAGGCGATTGCCTTAGGACATCTCTCATATATTACTAACATCTACTATGTAGATGACTACGAATAAGTCAAAGTATAAGGCGCCATGATCAAGGTGACTTGAATACCTCAAGTCTAAGGAAGCTCGCACTTGGGCTGCAATGAGACCTTCAACGACATATAGAACCACATGAAGTTTCATAGTAGGTCACTCCAATGAACTAATTATCATAGCTAGCATCCACATGTTCACTCTCAGCATCCCTATGCTTCTATTCAATGAGTACCGAATGCTTGGATAAACCAACATATACTAGTCTCACAGAATTGATGATGTCCAATCTCATCAATTCATCAACTAAGGATAGTTTCAATACTTGCATATTTATATATGATGAGATACCCACTAACTGTGATTCAATCACAATTTTTCTCATACTATGCATCGTATTGTGGACTTCAGTACATGAGTTTAAGATCCAATCAAATACATAGATAATGTATACTCAAATAGTGAATTTTCTTAATAACTTCTAAGGCGATTGCCTTAGGACACCTCTCACTTACATCAATCGATTTGCCTAGTCAATTGTTGATCCTTCTAGTCGACTGTTGTACTTGAGTTTCCAATTCAATCACCTGCATCACAAGGTTAGCACAAGATATAATAATAGTGATCATGACAGTCTTTGACCGTCCGATCTCAACTTCAACATTCCTCCGGAAGCCTTGATTGGATCAATGCTTATAGTTGTCCCTATACTAAGGATGCGACCTTACCACCTCTCCACACCCGGAGCTTATCTTTACCAAACTCCTGGTCCTCTGACCTATTGGACTTATCTACTTAGCTTCTGATCCTACAAATTTACTAAGACCTGCAAGCTTGACACAAAACATTAGATCACAATATAACTTAACTTTGAAGCTTTTCCATAATCAAAACTCAGGTTTGATTATTTAGTGCCCATGCACCAATAAAATCCACATATGGTATACAATAATCTCTCAACGGTTGCCATAACAAAGGTTGTCATTCACAATAATTCTATCATGCTCGAATTGAAAATTTGCACGACATGTCAAAATTTTCACAATAATTTTTTTATTTCATGGGCACCCAATTGTTTATTCTCCTCTTTTTTTTCAACTTTTTTGTTCAACATGATGTGCTATTCCCTATGTTACATCTTCAAGCATCTCTCAAACATAAATCATGGATTAAAAAGGAAAAACATGGTTCGACCATGGTGATCAAGCATGGTTCGCTCATGCTACATTTGAATCTAGCCTTCTCTTGTTGGTTTTCCCCGGCACCGCGGCAGATGTGTATTCGAACATGTTTCATAAACATATGCACAGTGGAAGAAACAAAAGCAATAAATCTAATTTATTACAACACACACACCACATGCATTCAAGATACAACATGTGTAGACATAATCGCAGTTTCAAATTTTGCAATAAAAGGAAATTACGCTAGTTATACCTGATGTATCACGTGCAGTGAGAATGACATCAACCGGAGCAACTCACGCTAGAATTGTCTCTATCCATATCCACGCCGAGTACCGTCGGGATAGCTTTGCCAAGCTACGAACCTCATCTTCGTAGGAGTCACTAGCCTCGTGTCGAAGATGATGTGATCGAGAGAAGATCACAATTCGAATCAAAATTCGGATGCAAAAATGAGTCCCCAAAACTCACTTCTCCAAAGAGGTACTCGTCAATCGATTGATGAATCTTTGGTCCTTCACCTATGAGGATTGCCAAAGATCCAATCCCAGGCAAGAAAGTTGCTATCGGAGCTCCAAACGCCATTCAAATGATACTCTGACAAGAAGGAAGCAAGTTGTCCAAAAACTGGACAGCTTGGTGGAGGACTTAGCATTGACCAAAGGAAAAGGGTCGGTTGGTCCTTGGTCACTGGAGCCAAGGAGGGTCGCCGCAGAGGCCGACGACAAGAGGTGGCGCGGCCGGCAAGAGCCCTTGGGCAGAGGAGAAGAGGGAGGAGAGGAAGAAAGGTTTTCCAAAAATAAAACTCTTAGGGCTCTCCAAACCTCTAGTCGCGCTTTTATAGAGCGCATGTTTCTTAACCGCCAAGAAACCTTTTCCTTCGAGTTATTGGTTCATAACCAAAACCCGTTAACCCGCTCCAATAACTTAAGTTAAAATAAACCGAATCGCATTGGTCTATTTTAAGTTAAAACGAACTGAACCAACTTTGGTTCATTTGTTTAAAACAAACCAAACCCTTTTGCTTTATTTTCCACCATTGGATTAGGACCAAACCAATTTGGTTTATTCATCATGTGTTTAAAAGACATGGCCCATCCATGCTTTTGTTGCGACTGAAATGATTTCATGCTCGCTCCTTGTTTGGTCCAACCAAATCTAGTTTCTCTCGTTCTGAGAATCTCATTCTCAAGCTCATTTTAAATCCTTCGGATTACCCTCCTTGTGCGTGTGACCAAATAGGTTCCCGATTTATGTTGGCAGTCTATAATTAACAATTAATTATAGAACGATCATGAGTGACACCTAGTAGTACATCATGATCCTCAATTAATAAAAAAAACAACGGTTGACTCCAGAATGACTTCTGAAACCTTTCAGCATCCACATTGAATCGTGCCCCGTTCCCTTCACGCATCTTATACCCACTTGGTTCAGGACATGGTCTATTGTGTCAGTCCCCACTAGGCTGACTATGTCACACCTAACCCAAGTATGATTTCCTTGTCCTTCGAATTCTAGTTACTGCACATGTATCCAAGAGTACATTACTCTAAACATGTAATGCTTTGGCCAAAGACTTTAGTAACAATCCAACGAGAGGCCCTGGGTATACATCTCCCCATAAGGAGTGGTGAATCCTTTATAGGCTATTCAAACACCTTCGGACACTTCAACTTATACCCAATCATCCCGGGTCCACATCTCCTTGGAGATGCTTGCTTAAGATGTCAAAGCATAAGTCTCCATGACCAAGATGACTTGAATACCGCAAGTCAAAGGAACATCACACTTAAGCTACAGTAAGAACTTCATTGACATATTCATATATGCAGAGAATCATATGAAGTCTTATTGCTGGTCACTCCAATGAACTAGTTACCATAACTAGCATCCACGATTAACTCCGGACATCACAATGTCTCCAGCCAATGAGAATCAGCTGCTTGGATACACCAAAGAGTATACCTCGTGCTAGTCTCGACAGAATTAATGGTGTCCAAATCCATCAATTCATCGACTAGGGATAATTCCAATATATATATCACAATTACACATGTAGAGATACTCACTAGTTGTGATCCAATCACAAATTCTCTCATGCTATGAATCGTATTGTGGACATTCAGTAAATGAGTTTAAGATCTAATCAAATACATGAAAACATGTATACTCAAATAGTGAATCTTCATTTATCATATAAATGGTTTAAACATAAGGTGATTGCCTTAGGACACCTCTCATATATAACTAACAAACTCCCACTTGGCCTAATGCCAATCACCACGGTATCCAATACCATAAGCCCTAACATGACCCTCAAACTTACTTTGAGGTAAGGCCTTAGTTAAAGGATCCGCTAAGTTCCTTTCAGTGGGAATCTTCTCGATTTGAATTTCATTCCTACTAATAATCTCTCTAATCAGATGATAGCGGCGAATCACATGTTTGGATTGTTGATGAGACCTTGGCTCTTTTTCCTGTGCAATCGCTCCATTATTGTCGCAGTAAATTGGTATTGCTTCAACAATAGTTGGAACCACACCAAGTTTATAAATGAACTTCTTGATCCAAACCGCTTCCTTTGTTGCTTCCGAAGCTGTAATGTATTCTGCCTCTGTGGTAGAATCTGCTACAGTGTCTTGTTTGGAACTTTTTCAACTCACTGCGCCTCCATTTAAGGTGAACACGTACCCAGACTGAGACCTGGAATCATCCTTGTCTGTCTGGAAGCTGACATCCGTATACTCGTGTATCACCATGTCTCTTTCTCCATATATTAGGAATACATCCTTAGTTCTTCTCAAGTACTTAAGGATCATCTTAACAGCCGCCCAATGATCCATTCCTAGATTAGACTAGTATCTGCTCGTGACACTCAGAGCATACGATACATCGAGCCTCGTACATAACATAGCATACATGATAGATCATATTACAAATGCATAGGGAATCTTATTCATGCAAATCCTCTCATCTTCTGTGCGCGGACGCATAGACTTCGAAAGGTGTATCCCATGCATGATGGGTAGGAAACCTTTCTTGGATTCCGACATACTAAACCTCTTTAGCACTCGGTCTATATATATAGACTGCGAAAGACCAAGCAACCAATTTGATCTATCCCTATAAATCTTAATCCCGAGGATGTATGTTGCTTCTCCCAGGTCTTTCATGGAGAACGTCTTAGACAACCAAATTTTAACTGACTGTAAGACAGAAACATCGTTTCTATAAGTAATATGTTATCGACATATAATACTAGGAACACGACTGCACTCCCACTAACCTTCTTGTACACACAAGTTCGTCCGAATTTTGTGAGAAATAAAACTTTTTGATTGTCTCATCAAAATGGATATTCCAGCTCCTGGATACTTGCTTCAGTCCATATATAGACCATCGCAGTTTGCATACCTTGGTTTTATCAACTGATGCGAAACCCTCAGGTTGTATCATATACACGTCCTCGAGTAGGTTTCCATTAAGGAAAGTTGTTTTCACATTCATTTGCCATATCTCATAATCATAATGAGCCGCTATGGCTAGGAGCATCCGAATGGATTTAAGCATAGCAATAGGTGAATAGGTCTCGTCATAATCAACACCTTGCTTTAGACGATACCCTTTCACCACCAATCTAACTTTATAGGTAATCACATTACCATCCATGTCGATTTTCTTCTTAAAAACCCACTTGCACCCTATAGGCTTTATGCCTTTAGGTGGGTCAACCAAGTTCCAAACTTAATTTTCATACTTGGAATCCATTTTCGACTTCATTGCGTTATGCCATTTATCCCTTTCCAAACTTTTTAGAACTTCTTCATAACTGATAGGCTCCCCATCATCAATGAGTAACACGTTGTTCGATTCACTTACGAGAAATCCATATCTCTCAGGAATGTTGCGTGTTCTATCAGATCTATGAAGATGTGGTGTCACACTAGGTTCAGTCGATGGCTCATCACTATGAGTTATCGGTTGTGGTGCTTCACCAGGTTTCTCATCAATGTCTATTGGAGTCTCTTGAGCCTCCTCAAGCTCAATGACACTCCCACTGTTTTCTTGCAAGAGAAACTCTTTCTCTAGAAACATAGTATGCCTTAAAACAAACACCTTTTGTTACTCAGGATAATAGAATTGGTAACCCCTCATTTCCTTAGGGTATCCAATAAATAGACATTTATCAGACTTAACATCCAATTTGTCTGATATAGTCCGCTTCACATAAGCAGGACAACCCCATATCTTCAAGTAAGATAAATGAGGTTTCTTACTATTCTATATTTCATATGGAGTAGTTGAGACTACCTTGGTTAGTATTCTGTTTAGCAAGTAAACAACTGTCTAAAGTGCTTAGCCCCAAAAGGACTTGGGAAGATTCACATGATTCATTATCGACCTAACCATGTCCAACAAGGTCCGGTTACGCCTCTCAGATACACCATTATGTTGTGGTGTATACGGCGGAGTTCATTGAGACAATATACCATTGTTACTTAGATAATCTAGAAACTCTTGACTCAAGTATTCACCACTTCGATCCTATAGAAGTATTTTAATACTCTTGCCAAGTTGTTTCTCTACTTCATTTCTGAATTCTTTGAACCTTTCAAAGGCTTCATACTTGTGTTTCATCAAGAACATATACCCAAACCGTGAGTGATCATCAGTGAAGGTAATGAAGTAGCTATAGCCTCCTAGAGCATGAGTTGTCATAGGTCTGCATACATCTGTATGTATTAGACCAAGTAACTCTCCCACCGGTTCACCTTTTCCAGTAAAAGGTAATATGATCATCTTGCCTTTTAAGCATGATTTTCATGTATCGAATGAATCAGATTCAAATGATTCCAGAATTCCACATTGGTGTAATTCGGACATGCGTTTCTTGCTTGCATGGCCAAGACGACAATGCCACATGTAGGAGTCTAATTGATTATCCTTTCGAGAATGCTTGTTGCTCGCTTCGATATTGAAAATGTCACTGGATACGTCCAACGTATAAATACCATTGTTTAAAGTTCCAGTCCCATAAAGTACTCCATTCAAAGTTATATAACAACAATTGTTACTAAACGTCAAATGGTAGCCATTTCTATTTAAGCAGGAAATAGAAACAATGTTCTTTATTAGAGAAGGAACATAATAGAAATTGTCCAGTTCTAAGACTAGTCTAGTAGGGAGCTTCAGCAAATAAGTTCCGATGGCAACCGCAGCAACCTTTGCTCCATTGCCAACTCATAAATTTGACTCCCCTTTGACGAGTCTTCTTCTATTCCTTAGCCCATGTATGTCATTACATATATGTGAGCCACACCCAGTATCCAATATCCAAGTGTCTAAGGAAATAGAATGACAATCAATAACAAAGATACTTCAAGAGGATGTGGCATTGGATGCCTTCTTCTTCTTCACGGACTCAAGATAAATCTTGCAGTTTCTTCGCCAGTGGCCCTCCTTGCCACAATAATGGCAAGTGCCCTTTTGTGTTGGTTTTGCCTTCTTAGCCTTTTTCTTCTTCCTTTTTTTTGTTCTTTTGACTTCCTCTTAGAACCTTTCTTTGAGAAATCAACTAACAGAACCGCCTTCTCCTCATGCTTCACAGAAGGCTCTACAGTCTTTAGCATGTTGAGGAGCTCAGGAATTGTGGATTCAAGTTTGTTCATCCGATAGTTCATCATAAATTATGAGAAAATCTTGGACAAACAATGCATAATTAAGTCAATACTTAATTCATGATCCATCAAAAACTCGAGGGTAGCCAACCGCTTAATGTACCCATTCATCTTTAGCACAAACTGCACTACAGATGAACCTTCTTGCATCTTAGAGGTGAAGAGGAGCCTGAAGACTTCAAACCTTTCGGATCTCGCTTGCTCATCAAACAACTCATGAAGATGGAAGACTATGGTATTAGCATCCATATGCTCATGCTTCTTTTGTAGCTCGGGTACCATTGCGGCTAGCATGATATAACTCGCCAGTTCAGAATCAGCCACATGTTTCTGATAGACCAATAATTGGTCTGGAGTTGTATCGTCCTTAGGACGGTTAGGAAGAGGCTCTTCGAGGACATACACGAGCTTTTCTACCTTAAGAACAATTCTCAAGTTTCTAAGTCAGTCCAAGAAGTTAGGCCCAGTCAATTTATTCGAATCCAAAATAGAGCGCAAATTCAAAGATGTCATGATCAATCGATTAACCTAGAAATACAAATCGAGCATATATGAGAAAGATATAAAAATGCATCAACATACATTTACAAATCTCATTCATTTTTCGAATTTCAAAACCCCAAAATCACTTTGGGAGATCGTAGGTCCATCTCCGAATGGGCTGATATCTAACATAGATATGAACAACCTTGGAGAGAGTCCAACAAGCCATTCATAGCTATGATGGTAGGTATCAAGTATACCGATTACATATCAGATATATGCAACTATCACAATGTGCTATCAACTAATTGAATGTTCACACATACATTGGGTTGTTAACACATTAACAAGTATGCATCATATGCATAACACCCATCTTCACCTCCCTTCACATCGACCTTGGAGAGAGTCCAACAAGTCGATGCTACAAGTTAAAATCGACCCATTAATTATGAAATAGTTTTAATATGGTTAGAGCACATTCAACCAATTAGCCCGGCTTTGAGAGAGTCCAACAACCAAAGCTAACGATTGACCTCTGACTCTTACCATATTAGTATTAAACTATTCCATGGTTTGAACATGTTTAGGTTCGAGCCTGTCTTGGAGAGAGTCCAACAACCCAAACAAGAAATATAACTCTGGTTCTAACCATATTAATGGGAGGTGTAGGCTTTAATATTGTATAAGGGGTTTTGTAGTCTCATCCTCTTTACATGCAAATAACTATTATCTACATGGCATGACACGCATGACATACATATGTGCATCTAATGCATCTACATGTCATAACACGCATGACATAATAATATGCATCTAATGCAATTACATGACATACAATTATGACATGTACAAAAATGTCCTCATTTATCATAACTATTTATGGAAATAAAATATGTTTGAGATTTGATTCCCCAAATTAAATCATGATTAAATTAGGAAATAAATTCCTAAATCTAATCACATATTTTATTTATGGAAAGTGTTAATTAAGGAAAGTCAAATTTAATTTAGAAAACAAATTTTCTAAATTGACAAAACTATTTATGGAAATAAAATATATTTTAGATTTGATTCTCCAAATCAAATCATGATTAAATTAGGACGTAAATTTCCAAATCTAATCACATATTTTATTTATGGAAAGTGTTCATTTCCATAAATACTTCTAAACTTTCCAAAAGAAGAATATTTTCATAAATACTTCTAAACTTTCCAAAAGTAGAAAATTTCCATAAATACTTCTAAACTTTCCAAAAGTAGAAAATTTCCATAAATGTAATTATGACTATCGCAAAATAATTTTACAATTATGTCGAAACACAACATGACTCTGATACCACTATTGGTTTTCCCTGGCACCGTGGCGGGTGTGTATTCGAATATGTTTCGTAAACATGTGCACAACGGAAGAAATAAAAATAATAAATCTAATTTATTACAACATACACAACACACGCATGCAAGATACAACATGTGTAGACATAATCGTAGTTTCAAATTTTACAATAAAGAAAATTATGCTAGTTATACTTGACGTATCACGTACAACAGAAATGACATCAACCGGAGCAACTCACGCTAGAATTGCCTCTATCCATATCCACAACGAGTACCATCGGGATAGCTTCACCAAGCTACGAACTTCATCTTCATAGGAGTCACTAGCCTCGTGTCGAAGATGATGTGATCGAGAGAAGATCACAATTTGAATCAAAATTCGGATGCAAAAATGAGCCCCCAAAACACGCTTCTCGGAAGAGGTATTCGTCAACCGATTGATGAATCCTTGGTCCTCCACCAATGAGGATTGCCGGAGATTCAATCCCCGGCAAGAAAGTTGTTGTCGGAGCTCTAAACTCCGTCCAAACGATGCTCTGACAAGAAGGAAGCAAGCTGTCCAAAAATTGGACAGCTTGGTGGAGGACTTGGTGCCGGCCAAAGGAAAAGGGTCGGCTAGTCCTTGGTCACCGGAGCCAAGGAGGGTCGCTGGAGGATCGCCAGCAGAATGGGAGGTCGACGGCAGCCGTGCGTGGCGTCGGCGGCAAGAGCCCCTTGGGCGGTGGTGGCAAGGAGAAGAGAGGGAGGAGAGGAAGAGAGGTTTTCCAAAAATAAAACTCTTAGGGCTCTCCAAACCTCTAACCGTGCTTTTATAAAATGCGTGTTTCTTAACCATCAAGAAACCTTCTCCTTATATCTCTTTCAAACACAACTCCTCCCCCACACTTAAAATTTTGTCAATCCTGGGCTAAACACTCATCATGAAATATCGAAATATTCCACATCTAGAATAGAAATGGAGAAGAAAATAATGGAAGGAAAGAAAAATAACATGATGATTGACTAAAATATTATTCAATAAACATGTGACAACAAAATAAATAAAGGAAAATAAGTGAGATTGTCTTCAAACTAATCATGCACCCCTATGGTTGTGTAGTCTCAAAAGAATCATAGCAAGTTCTAGAGTTACAATAACCACAAGTGCACCACACACAAACAATAAAATAAGCTCAATCCTCACTACTTAAAAAAAAATAATCAACTCCATTTATCAACATAGTATCCATCACCAAGTAGTAATCATATGCAACCAAATAATCCATTCATGACAATAAATCTCAATACTCAACAGTCAAATTTAACTAGCTTTCACAACTTCTAAGAAGATATAAAGGAATGCATAGGAAATTTATCTCAAAATTAGACAAAACAAAAACTCGACTATTGTAACAACAACCACTAAAAGAAAAGAAAAGAAAGTAAAAAAAGAAATGTATATACAAAGAAAAGAAATGAGATGGAATAAACTCCCTTGAGGTCCTGGTAGTTGGAGAAGATTTAGTAAGAGGAGTCACATAGGCAATGGAGTGATCCAAAAGAAATCCCTTTCTGGTGGTTGAAGAAGATTCAACTTAAGCATCGATGCAGGGAGTGGTATGGACCGAATAGAAGCGGGCACCTTCTTCATGTGGTTAGAATAGTCCTACGTCACTCCCTCCAATATGATTGCCTTCTTATATATCTTCTCTAGCGGTCATAGATGATTCAAAAAAAGTGTCCAACCTTGGGGTTTGATTATTGCATATGTTGTTAGGGCCTTCATCAGCAAAATTGTTGGAATCTCTAGCTGTGATGGAAGTGTCTAGTCTAAGAGCCTTCACTATCCACCACTTCCATGGAAATCAGCTCAATATCTTCTGGATAATTTTGGTTAGGCTTAACAAGTGGTTGCACAAATGAACATAAAAGTCTATAGGCACTGTCTCCTCTGCAACATCATCTGCAATAAAACTGCAAATAAGAATAACTAGAAACTCACCAACATCATCCTCAACTAATTTTTCAAACTCTGCTTTCGCTGCAAATATCTCAGTATCAGTGGCACAAATAGCGTCACAGAGTAAATCCAAGCCACTAGTATCACCATCCACATCATCTTCCATAGCAACAACTTCATCTACAAATTCACATCCATCAGTATCCATAATAACATCACAGCCTAAAGAATCATAAGAGTCCTATGGAGTAGTTGAATCATAGACATGCCCATCACTCACTCCACAATCCATCTCCCCAAGCACGTCGATATCCATAGAAATGGTCTCTGATAGAGGTTGAAAGGAATCCTGTGCTTGCATCTAGTTGATGGATGTTGCAATTTAATTTAGATGGATTTGCATGTTTTGCATACTTTATTGTTGTTTTTGATAACTATGGCTCATTTGCTGTTGATGTTGTAGTAGTAGTGATGATAGCTGCAAAAGCTTTTTGAATGTTTGTATATTTGTTTGACTGGGAGCAAGGGTTTCTTTAGTGTGGTCTTGGTATATCACTCAGGGAGTCGACTCAACTTACTGGAAAGATTGTGACCATGTAGGTGTTGAGTCATCCTGAAATTCAAATGGACTCTGATATGATAGGAAAAGTTGATCATGATGTTGTTGCTCGATCCCATTATCGAAGTTATGATGATCAGTCCACTATGAAGTGTTGTACTGAGGTTGAGAAATGTTTTATTGTGTATTTCCATACTCGAATCTTGAATGATCCATCCAACCGTAATTATTGGTATTCGAAAATAATCCATACCTTTCTTGTTGTTGAGGTTGGAAGTACTCATGCTACTTTGAAATTTATTGGGGATGATAATACTAAGTTAAAGGATCTCCCCAATCATAACTATAAGTACTAGGAGCTGGATCATATACGTCATGATATTGTCGTGGGTAACTCTGAGGCCTGGTAGGAAATATATGTGGTTGTACACTCTGATCTGAATTATAAGCTTGATTGAAACCTCTAAATTGCTGATAATAAGGATCCATGTTTTTGACTAAAGAATCTCCTAGCCTTACCTAAAAGACTAGCAAATAAAATCAAAAGACACATGAAATAAAGATGATAAAACACATGGATACACAAGAAATAAAAGAATGAAGATATAAACAATTTTTTCTAATTTTTGCGACCACCAAGGAAATGAAAATAAAACAAAAAAATGAAATGAAAAAGTTTGAAAAATTCAAAAGGTGGTATAAACGATGGAGTTTGGCCAAAATAGGACATTATTCATGGCCAAACAGTGAGTATTAATCTCCATATCCTAATACATCTTCCTATCTAATTTAAGGGCAAACAGAGATACTAACAGTTTCGTCGATAGAAAAATAAAATAGAAAAATAAGATAAACAAGAAACAAACCTAATTCTACCAAGCACCATTACACTCCTCGACAACGATGCTAAAATTTGATAGAATCACATTGTTATTATGCGATAGTATATCAAATATAATAAAATTTATAAGTAACGAAACCCCTTCTACACTAACATAGCATATAGATGACTCGAGTCGTCTCCCAACTAGTGTAATTAGTAGAGTGGTTTCCTTAGGATCATTTTCGTTATTGCTTTGTATTTTCTAATGTAAACTGGGGGGGCTTGGGATTTAAAGGAATTCTAACCTATGATTGCAAGATAATTAAGACTCTAACCTATCATGCAACAAAACTGTAAGAGATGATTAAGCAAACATGTAATGTGCACAACTAAAATTAAGCTAAACAATGTATATCAAATATAAGGGGCAAATTGACATACACTTGACATGTAGAAAATTAATCTAAACTAAACAAAAGATAAATGATCAATTCAACCCAAGATGTGCCTAATGTGTGAACAAGTTCCTCTGGCTAAGTTCAACGAAGCTCGATCGAGTCTCCGAAAGCAGTGGTGGATGTAGGATGCTACAAACTCCATAATTCATGAGCTTGATGAATGTTTCAAACTCTCTCGGATCCGATTGAGCTGTGTTGTCAGGCAAAACTCCTCCTCAAATCCAAAGGAAGAGGTGGACGAGGTGAAAGATGGAGAATGTCGCTAGAATCCCTTGATGAAGCGGTTCCTCCTCAAATCCAAAGGAGAAAAATGGGTGGAGGAGGTTGGAGGGCAGAGAGTGACTGTTAGGGCTCTAGGAAAGAAGAGATGTCTTTTCTCTAGCATTGTAGGGCTTTTAAATGCTTCCTCATCACTTCATCGGGTCAATCCATGACCGTGGTGGCCACCACGACCTGGCTATGGTGGCCACCGAAGTGCTCCACACCACGATCAAAGAGGTCCACAATCGTGGCCTTCTCCACGGGCTAGTCGTGGACTCCTTTGGGAAGCCTATTTCTTTATTTT
The DNA here is from genome assembly GCA_025175895.1 of Wurfbainia villosa. NCBI lineage: Eukaryota > Viridiplantae > Streptophyta > Magnoliopsida > Zingiberales > Zingiberaceae > Wurfbainia > Wurfbainia villosa. Next base: position 76,686,055 of record CM046001.1, on the reverse strand, counting down.
CTTGCTCCCACAGCTTGGTACACGGCTTGGACGTATTGAGGACTACGGTTTGGTCGTGGTTCATTAATGAATAAGCTCCAAAACTCCTTGATATGTCCTTCAAATGTCCTACAATAAAAAGTATACAACAAATTAGTGCTGATGACATCAAATTAGTATGTATTTGCATTAAAGTGCTAAAACAATCCATATTCATAAAAAAAGATAAATACATCAAATTAACCATACGAATGAATCAAAATATTGAGGAATGAATACAAAATAGCATGTCAAAACGTAAGTCATCAATAGTCTAGTTAGATGGTTTAGTAGAAAGCAACACTATGTTGCCCTATCCACAACTGAGATGGAATACATAGTAATAGGTGTTGGTGCAATCGGCCCAGGTCACGATTGACCAGACTCGAGTTTGACTCAAGTGATATTTTGATGTTCGACAAAACGTATGACAATGTGATTGTCATGGTAAAGTCCAAGTCATGGATACTTGGCATAGAAAGTCCAAGTGGGACACTTGGCATTGGGAAAGTCCAAGTCTTGTGTACTTGGCATGGAAAGTCCAATATGGGTTGGCAAGGGAAAGTCCAAGCTTGAGTCTTGGCATTTAGAAAGTCCAACATGGGTTGGCAAGTAAAGTCCAAGGGTGTAGTCTTAGCCATGTAAGTCTAAGGGTGTAGTCTTGGCGGTGAAAGTCCAAGTCATGGGTACTTAGCATTTGGAAAGTCCAAGGGGAATATTGGCGGCATAAAGTGCAAGGGTGGAGTCTTGGCAGCATAAAATCCAAGCGGAGTCTTGACAGCATAAGCCCAATGTGCCTTGGTGGTGTAGACACCGTTAGCATGACAATAGCCAATGGAAGCACCTGAAGGATAGCGTATGGATGAACAAGTCATGGATGACTTAGAGGGATCCGATAGTCACGAGGCTGATGGAGGTGGCTAGAAGGCTTAGGTCTAGGCTAAGGGTGGTCTAGCAAGTATGGGGGCACCATACTTGGGTTAGAACCTCATGTTTGAGGTGTATCAGTCGACTGGGACCATGGGTTAGTCGACTGGTGGGAGTCAACTAGGGTTTAACTACGGGAAGTGCCCTAGCAGTCGATTGTCAGAGCTTGGTAGTCGACTGCTGGCCTGAGCAGTCGACTGATCTGGTGATCAGTTGACTGATGGCCGGGATCTTGGGCACAAAAGACTCTCCAGTCGAGTGATCGACACAAACACTCGACTGATTGATCCATAAGTCGACTGATGGGTATAATCAGTCGACTGATGGTGTATTCATTGAATTTTTCCAGCGTGGATCTAGCCGTTGTCTCACGACAACAGTGACATCAGTTGATTGATAGGCGAAATCTAGCCCAGGCAGCAACTTTAAATGGAGCTCATGGAGGAGGGATTTGGCATCGGTTCTTGAGGAGTTTTGGGGTGATTTGCTGCTGCAAATCAGGGTCTCCAAGTGCATTTCAAGCAACCACAAAGCAAGCATCCAAAAGAGCAATTGTAAAGTATTTTTCTTTACTTGTATTGCATTTCATTATTGTAATTGCTTGTATTTGTTGTATTACTTAGTGTAATCATTTGTACGAGGTTTCTCCACCTCTGGATTGTTCCGAGAAATACTTTACTTAGTAGTGGTGTGTGATTTGCATCGCTAGGGCTCTTATGAGCCCGATCCGTGGAGTAGGAACCATTCGGTTCTGAACCATATTTTGGTGTTGTGCTTGTGTTCTTGTTATATTTTTTTTATTATTGTATATTCCTCTTCTTCGTATAACAAGTTTTGTAGCAAGCACGCGATCAAGTTCCATCGACGATGCTATTCACCCCCTCTAGCGGGCGCAACATTCCTAACAATTGGTATCAGAGCAGGTCGCTCTTCGCCGGCTTCACATCCGAGGGAGCAAGCTAGAGGGAAGAAGATGAATTTCCAAGAAAGATTGGGTGACAACGTCAACATTCCACCATCCTTCGACCACGAAGATTTCACGTATTGGAAAGGTAGAATGATGCATTTTCTAATGTGTGACTTTGACAATTGGATTAGTGTCTTAGTAGGTTTCGACACTCCAAAAGATGAAGAAGGAAGAAAAATCAAGAAGAAGGATTAGAGTCAAGACCAACTCTGATATTACAACATCAATAATAAGGTAATGGGTATTTTGCTTAATGTAATCCCTAATGACATTTTGATTAAGATGTTGGATCGATGCGGTTCGCTAGAGGGGGGGGGGTGAATAGCAAAAAACCTTTTCTTTTTCTTTCGTTCGTTAAAACTCGAGAGATAATAAATTAATTGCAGTGGAAATGTAAATATAAAATAAAAGAGACAATCGACACAAGGGGTTTACTTGGTTCGTAGCCGAAGGCTACTACTCCAAGGCCCTAGTGGTCCTTGACCACGTACGGAGGGCAGAAGCACTAAAGGAACTCCTCCTCGTTGGAGGTAGGAGTTAATCGATACAAAAAAACTTTAAGGTAGAGGGACAATCCCCCTCTCCTCGTATACGATAAAAGCTCCGAAAAGTGGATGAACAACTGATAACAAAATAATACCGACGTACAAAGACAAATAAGAAAAATTAAACCTAGACGTCGGAAGGAAGGACTTCGTTGTCGGAGAATTGTAGCTTTGCGGAGACTTTTTGGAGGCTTAGAAAATGTTTATGAAACCCTAAGTTTGGCCCTCCTTTTATAGCCTTTGAGCCCCTTTTCGAGAGGAACCCTAGCCAATCAAATTTGAGCACATCTTCCCTTAAAATTTGGTGATAATCCTTGACTCCTCGAATCTGATCATTGACCATCAATCGACTGATGGCCATCATCGATCCGATGATGGCATCATCGATCGATTCGACTCAATGATCATTGTTTGGCAAATGAGTCCTCAAGTCGGGCGATCGTGATGCTTGCTACAAGTTAAAGTTAGCATAGCAAAAACATAATTTCGATGGTCGTCGACCATCCGATCTCGACCTAGACCATCTATAAGATGTCTTTGGTCGGATCTACGCTTAAGATCATCCCCGTAAAGAGGATACGACCTTACTTACTCTCGCACACACGAGCTTACCTCAATACTTACGTGTCGCTTTTGCTTCCGGCCTTCCACTCGATTCCTTCGGCTTCCTCTGAAGTAACTCGAGTATCGCCCGACCACCACGGCTTCCTCCGGGTGTCGCTAGCCTTCAGCTCCAGCTATATCAATCTTCTGCACACTCGATTCAGCTCGTGAGAAAACAAAATAGACTTAACTTTTGTGTCTTTGCTATAATCAAAACACAGGTTCGATTTCGGTGCCTCACTGCACCAACATAAGATAGGGGATTGTAAAGACGCCAAGGAGCTATGGAGCAAATTGGTGAAACATTATGAAAACCCATCATCGGTCCAAGAAGAATAGGAAAAAGAAGAGTGCTCGTCGGCTCAATCGGAAGAGACCGAGAAAGCAAGCACCACATCCTCACAAGAAAGTGATGATTCGGAAGTTGAAGAGGAGTCAACTTCCGGATTGGTGGAAAAGGAGGAAGAAGAAGTAGGAGAAGCCTCAACTTTAAGGTTTGAGGGGGAAGAGGAACCGTCTACTCCGGAACAAGGGCAAGAGCAAGAAGAGCCATCTACTTCCGAGAGAAGTGATGAATGAGCTCAAAAGACCCTTTCCACCACCGATGACCTAGGTAACTCAAGCATTTCGGTTAATATTAAAAATCATATTATATGCTTTGAGTGTAGGGAAATAGGACATTACAAGAGTCAATGTCCTAAAAGAGTCAAGAAAAATTCTCCGACACCAAAAGTCAACGAAAAAGTCAAGAATGCCGGTGCTCCCATTAGAAGAAGCAAGGAGCACATCATTTGCTTCAAGTGCCATCAAAAGGGGCATTATAGGAGTCAATGCTCTAGGGGGAGCAAGAAGGTCAAAGAAGGAGCATCACAAGTAGGGGGAGCCTCTAAGGTAAACCCTAAGGTAAATTTCAATAATGCTTCTACTTTAATTTATAGGCAAAATCATGCTAGGAGTTATGTTAATAATGTTGCTATTACTCATGAAAAGCATGCTAGGAATAACAAATATTTTTGTCTAGGTGCTAAGAGTGTAAACATTTCAAATAAGGAGAAATTTAAGACTAATGTCCCTTGAAAAACTTTACCTAGGGAATTTATCAAGAAAATAGAAGACCACCTAGGTTTTAACCCTAAATGGACTAGGCATATGCCTAAGAAAAACGATGTCCAAAGAATAGATGCAAAATAAAAAATTGGACAACTAGAATTGGAAAACCAAGCCTTGAGGTCAAGGCTTGAGAAATTAGAGAAGACCCTTGTAAAAATACAAAATTCAATTAAAGGGTCAAATAGTCAAAGCCTAGGGTCTAGGAGTCAAGGTCAAAGACCTAGAAATCAAGAACAATCCAAGGGCAAGCTTAAGCCCAAAAAGACCTACCACAATATTCCATTTGATTATGGAACTCAAACTAGGTCTAGGAAGACCAAGGTTACTAGGGATGTCATCCCTAAGGGTAACCTGTTGGGATCCTACTATGTGTGCGAACCGATTTGCACGACCGCAGTGGAAACAAAATTTTGAATCCCACCAGAGATCCAAGTGAAAACATATAAATTGTTTTTAACCATCTAGATCCTATCTAGAAGAAGTATTATACCTTTGAAGCGAGCCCTTCGCAATCCCGCTAGTCCAAAGTTGTCGGATCTAAATATGGTAAAGATAACCGTATCTCTAAGGTATCCATACTAACACTCAGCCCTTTTGGAAATATGGTTGTGCTAGCAACCTTTGTAGAACAACTAGCCAAAATTAGGAGAATAAAGAAGTGAAGAAGAAGAAAGAACACCCAACTCTTAGATCTCTCTTTGGCTCTTCTTCCACCCTTATATATTATCATGCTTGAATTCCAAAATCAATGCATCGAATGCATCATTGAAAATCCACTAGCCTCTTCCCATTCTACACGTTGAAATCCAATGCATTAAGGCTACGTTTGGTACGGGGTAATCAGACTTGTAATGTAATCAGGATTACATTACAAGATGATTTACTTTGTTTGGTAACATTTCAAAGATCTAATGTAATGTAATCACATTACAAAATAAGAGCCAAGATCCGTAATCTCGATTACGAAGGAAAAGCTATGTAATCCAATTATATTACAGACTCAATATTTATCATGACAAATATATCCTTCTTTTATTTTTCTCATGGCCGACGACCGACGCCCGGCCGGCGACCGACGATCGCTGACCGGCGACCGAGCGGCGATCGGCGATCGGCGATCGACGATCGACGGCCGGCGACTAGCCGACGATCGGTGGCCGGCGATCGATCGACCGGCGATCGCCGATCGGCGATCGACGACCGACCGATGGCGGCCGACGACTGGCGACCGACCGATGGCGGCCGACGACCGACGATCGACCGATGGCGGTCGACGACCGGCGACCGACGACCGGGCGACGATCGGCCGGTGCCCATCGGCGATCGGTGACAACCTTATAAGAATATTTTTGTCATTTTATTATAATATGAATTACATTCATTATAACAAATATGGACACCAAACAAACGAATGTAATCACTTTTGTAATCAAAGATTACACACCAATCGCTAACCAAACATAGTAATGTAATACACATTATATTACATTACAAACTTGATTACATTATAAGGTTGATTACATTACTCCGTACCAAACGTAGCCTAAATGTATTGAATTGTAATCAAATGCATTATTGAAAAGCTACTTCCAATTCTTCACGTTGAAATCCAATGCATTTTTAATGCATCATGCATGCATTAAAACCTTTTGCATGCGACTTGGATTTAACTCAAGTCTAACTTGAGTCTTGCATGTGATTTGGGTTTAACTCAAGTCTAACTTGAGTCTTGCATGTGACTTGGGTTTAAGTCAAGTCTAACTTGAGTTTTGCATGTGATTTGGGTTTAACTCAAGTCTAACTTGAGTTTTGCATGTGACTTGGGTTTAACTCAAGTCTAACTTGAGTTTTGCATGCGAATTGAGTTTAATTCAAGTCTCACTTGATTCTAACTCAAATATAGTCTTCATCCATCCAATTTAGTTTGAGTCTAACTTAAATGTAACCCGCTTGAGTCTAACTCAACCAACTTGATTTTGACTCGAGCCTTGACCATCCATTATTCTCATTGTTCTTTTACTCAAACTAAAAGAACTGATTTCCAAAATAGAATGTTATTTGTGTGTGACCCTATAGGCTATTGTAACGTTGACAATGTATCTAAAATTCCTTTTAGATACATAAGCAATGAGTGACATCTAGCAATACATCATTGCTACCCAAGTTACAAGAAAGTCGAGATCCGACAACCTTTCCATGACTATTATTATGTATGACGGTGTCCATCTATCCTTGATATCTTAGATCGATCAATGAGATATAGACCGTGTCATCCCCTTATCAATCTTTGTATTTCTTGATCCCCAAGTAGACTCACTCAAACAAATGAGCTCAATATCTCATATTGACTCATTTGAGCATGGTCATACATTTCGTGGTCCTACTCTATCAAGAGGTCAAAGATATCACTCCTATCATATAGGAGGGATAGATTTCATCTACATCACTCACATCCCTCCGCATAATTAATTACATACCCAGTGATCTCCATTATAGTGCACCCTGTTACGGTGTGACGTTAGACGATACCAAAGTATATAACTCCTTATATAGGGAACCGTAGTGACTTCAAGTCTAAGGACTATTCATACCAATAGTCACATGAGAAAGTATATGACACTCATATAACGATCCATGATACTTTCTCATGGCGGGTCAATCAGTATATATATTCTCCAATATATATACTCATGTGTCAATATGATATCTCATATCCATGACTTGTGAGATCAAGTCATCCATTGACTTACATGCTAGTCTCAATGTATTAATATTGCCCTTTTGTCTATTAATACTTGACTAGGAATATTAAGAATAGTATTCTCTACAGTTTCTCATAATCAATTCTACCAATTGATATACTGTAGATTAGAACCTACTATTCAAGGGCATTATTATATTTATTTAGCTGGAACATGCATAAAGTAAATATAATAACCAATGTTTTCCTATATTAATATAAGATATGATACAAAAGTTTTCCTCACCAATAATCTCATAATTGGCACTAAGGGCTCATACTAACATAACCAAGGCGTGTGCCTAGTGGCTAGGGTTTTGAAGAAACCTAGGGAAGCCACTAAGAAGGTTACAAGGGGAGTCACTCCTAGAGTTAACCTAGGCAAGACCACAATGACCAAGGCTAACAAGCCTAGAAGGGTCATTAGGAGGGTATCTAGTGAAGTCATCTCTAAGGAATACCTAGTAAACTCAAGGAGCTCAAATAGGTTTTGGGTTCCTAGGAGCATGATCGATTCACGCTAAATGGGTTTAGGTGTGCCAACCTTGAATGGATGGGTAGTTAACCTAACCATAGTAAAGGTGGCATTTTAGGTCATTTCCAAGGTTATGAGTATCTTGTAAATAAGTTTGATTTTATTATCCTAAAAGATTTTAGGATGTGGCAATATATTTTTAGAATTATGAAAAATCAATCAAATTTGCACAATTTAGGTTTAGAGGTCTTAGTGTGCCATTTTGGGTTTTTGGCACACTTGGCAAATAAATGATAATATGGAAAAATGAGACTTAATAATAACAAATGACAATTAATATTAAAATTTAGATATTATTATACGTATACATTTTATCTATCATGCTTTGTTTTCCATATAACATGTCATGACATCATATCTACTTTTAATCATTTAATATGTCATGATCATGTTTAGGTTATGTCTAAATGTCATGTATGCTTAGATTCCATCATATGTCATGACATCATGATCATTGGTCATGCTTAATTATGTTATCATTTATGCCATGATCATTCATGCATTTAATTTGATTAAAATTGATTTAAGGACAATGTCATGACTTGAAGTCCCATTTATAAGAGAATCAAGTAGTGTTGCCTTAGAAAATGCATGAGGCCTTAGTTTAAGATAAATCAAAACCCACATCTTACATCTAAATTGACATGTATGTGTATTTTTACACCCTAGATATATGTGAGATGATAGGATATGAGTTAAGTCCAAGGTGCATAGTTTTTGCATCTAGATGAACTCAAACTCATCTAAAATCATGTGGTGGATCATTGGGAAAGCTTATGTTCAAGCCATGTACACTAAGCCCAAAGAACATGATCCAATATAGGTTTTTAAAACTATTTTAAAATCATTTTAGAAAACCTTGGTGAAGTCTATCTTTTGATATCAATCACCATTGATGAAGTTGATACAAAATGAGCTAAAACATTGAAGTTTTTCTTCACTTTTGAACTTTGTATCAATTTCACTATTTTATGGGTACAATATTTTTCTAATATTTTTTACCCATTGTATTGGTCATAAGTATTATACGTATGAAGTTTCATAATTTTTCAAATTACGTATAATTATTTATGAATTTTTAAAATTCAATTCTGATAATTGAAAATTGGAATTTTCAGTTATAAGTTGACTGCCCTTGTTGGCAGTCGACTGATGAGCATTTTAGTCGATTGATTTCTGAGAGAGTCGACTGATAGACTGATTTCAGGTAAACAAGGTATGTTTAGCCTGTGTTCAGCTATGTTTGGGTTCCCTAACCAATCCTAACCCTAGGATATGCTTTGGGAAGTATTATAAAGGGTGAAAATCCATTGAATATGGATTAGGAGAGTTGTTAGAGTGATGTATCAAATTTAAGGTTTGGGAAAGTTCAATGTTGACCTTTAGACATTATTTTTTATGATTTAGAGTTCCTATTGGCTTAGGGGCTTCCCAAGGACATTGTTGGTACAATGGTTAAAGGGGAGCAAGCCTTTAGGGGGAGATATCCATCATGGGATGATCGATGACATTTTTCCTCATGAGGGGGAGAAATGGGATTTTGAGATACCCAATTTGGAAATTGGGAGAGTTTGTGGGATTGCCTCTCTTGAGTGATATGAGACTTATCACTAGGAAGATTATAGGCATCCTAGGTGTTTTTGGACCAAGGGAGAGATTATAGCAATTATGTTTGAGGTGTATCAGTCGACTGAGACCATGGGTCAGTCGACTGGTGGGATTCAACTAGGGTTTGACTGTGGAAAGTGCCCTAGTAGTCGACTGCCAGAGCTTGACAGTCGACTGCTGGCCTGAGCAGTCGACTGATCTCGTGATCAGTCGACTAATGGCCGGGATCTCGGGCACAAAAGGCTCTCCAGTCGAGTGATCGGCCCAAACACTCAACTGATTGAGCCATCAATCGACTGATGGGTATAATCAGTCGATTGATGGTGTATCCGTTGGATTTTCCCAGCATAGATCTAGCCGTTGTCTCACGATAACAGTGACATCAGTCGACTGATGGTCCCGAGAAGTCGACTGATAGGCGAAATCCAACCCAGGCAGTAGCTTTAAATGGAGCTCATGGAGGAGGGATTTAGCACCGGTTCTTGAGGAGTTTTGGGGCAATTTGTTGTTGCAAATCAGGGTCTCCAAGTGCATTTCAAGCAACCACAAAGCAAGCATCCAAAAGAGCAATTGTAAAGTGTTTTTCTTTACTTATATTGCATTTCATTATTGTAATTGCTTGTATTTATTGTATTACTTAGTGTAATCATTTGTACGAGGTTTCTCCACCTTTAGATTGTTTCAAGAAGGAGTTTACTTAGTAGTGGTGTGTGATTTGCATTGCTAGGGCTCTTACGTGCCCGATTCGTGGAGTAGCAACCATTCGATTTCGAACCATGTTATATTTGGTGTTGTGCTTGTGTTCTTGTTATATTTGTTTTATTATTGTATATTCCACTGCGTATAACAAGTTTTGTAGCAATCACACGATCGAGTTCCATCGACGACGCTATTCACCCCCTCTAGCGGGCGTAATGTTCCTAACAATAGGAGAGTGTGTAACATAATTATTATGAATGATGCATGCACTAAAAGACTTTGAGCTACAATATAAAAATGTCAAGACACTGGTTGATAACATAAGTTCAATAAATTTGACTAAAACCTCAATACATCACTCATGCACTAAGCACATTGATGTTAAACATCACTTTATAAGAGATCATGTCGCCAAAGGAAGCATTGTACTCAACTATGTTGAGTTCAAATCAAACTTGGCTGACATTTTTACTAAATCACTTTCAAAAGTTGAGTTTATAGAAGACAATTACGTCACCAAAGGAAACATTGAACTCAACTATGTTGAGTCAAAATCAAACTTGGCTGACATTTTTACTAAATCACTTTCAAAAGCTAAGTTTAATACACTTAGAAGATAATTAGGTTGTATATGTTGGATCGAAAGTGTCGCTAGAGGGGGGGGTGAATAGCGAGCGTAGAACTTTTCTTTTCATTCGATATACGAGCAAGCACAGCGGAAAAATAAATAAGACAAGTTTATTTTTACTTGGTTCACAACCCACCGACTGCTAATCCAAGGCCCCACGATCCTTGACTGCGTACGAAGGAGCAATCCACTATAAAGTCTCCTCCTCGTTGGAGGTTGGAGACAACAATCACAAAACCGAAAGTACGAGGATGAGGCAACAAGCCTACCTCATCTCGTTATGATTAAAATCACGATCGAATACAGTAAATAAAAAATTCTTGATGCTGCTGCTGACGAAGAAGATGAAAGCTTGGCGCCGCGTCGGTGTTATGACGGTGTTGGAGCTTTGTCGTTGTAGGAGCACTTAAGAATAATCTTGATTGATATTTGGGTTGGAGTCCTCCCCTCCTTTTATAGAGTTTTTCCTTGGAATAAGTCTCTTCATCTTTTAGAACTGATCACGAGGTGGTACCATATTTTATCGCGAAGTGGCCACATCAAACATTATCTGTTTTGACCTAGTGCAAAAGGATGATTCATCGCCATCAGTCGACTAATGCCTTCCATCAGTCGACTGATGTGCATCAGTCGACTACCCAATGATCAGCAGTCGACTGCCAGCCTAACCACTTCCCTGCAGTAAAAGGTTAGCACATAAAATGGTAAATATGACGATTCTTTACCGTCTGATCTCGACCTAGATTTTCCACAGGAAGTCTTAGTCGGATCGCCGCCTACGATAGTCCCCGTACAGAGGACACGACCTTACCATCTCTCACTCACACGAGCTTACCTCTGGTCCTTTATGACCTGTCGCTTTACTTCCGGTCTTCCACCTAGGTTCTTCGACTCCCACGAAGTTCCCCCGGTGTCGCCCGACCACCACGGTTTCCCGACTCGGGATTCTCCAGGTGTCGCTGACCTTCAGCTTAGCTTAACCATTTCCTGCACACTTAATTCAGCTCATGAGATAACAATATGATCTTAACTTTGGATCTTTGTCATAATCAAAACATAGGTTCGATTATCTAGTGCCCCTACACTAACAGTATATTGTAGAATAGGTTTTATGATTGCTTTCACATTCAAACCTATTGTGCTATTAAATATTATTATTATTTTTAAGAAAATTAAAAATTGAGCTAGCCTAGGTCAAACTTAGATTTCATGAACCTATAGATCTAGGTAAGCTTTTGCATCTCATAAACACCTATGATCAACTGTTTGTGTATTGAGCCATGAAGATGGGTGTGAGATATTAGGACTACACCTCATATTCTAGATGTAAATTAAGTGCATCGACATGAACCGAAAGGGGTTTAAGACAAAATGGATCACTTCGATGACTAACTCTTAACTAAACTTGATGATGTACTCATATCATTTGAGTTTTCCAAAAATAAGAGTTAGACATTTATTTTAAGGATAATGTTTAGATGTTTATATTAAGTATATTATTTGTCAAAAATTGTCCAAATACAAGTAGAGACTCATGCGTGGAAATTCACTTTCTCAGGATTAATTTGTACTTGTGTGCATTAATTTTAAGTAACTTGTGGGGAGAGCCTATTCATTTAATTTTCAAAATCTAAGAATTCTATTTTCAAAACACAAGGAAAATATTGGAAAAAGTATTTCTTTTTTTTGAAATCTTAAGTTAAGGGGAAGAAGATACGGCTTTCAAAATTAAGAGTCTTTTGTTCTAAGTTTTGAAACCCTTTTGCTTTAAGTTTTACATGAGACATGTTTTCATGTCTTCATGTATGCCAAAGGAAACATGCTTAAAAGTTAAAATTTAAAAAAGAAAATTTTATACTTAAGTGAGATAGTGTTTGAACAACTTTAAAGTTATTAAGAGCTTTGACTTAACACTTTGGCATATTAATTTTTGTTGTTTTGATACATGCTAAAGGGGAAGAGAAAGTAGGTTTAAAGTCATAATTAAATTTGAAGAATGCATTTAAAGGGAGAGTGCATTTCATGAACTTTCCTTATAAACTTAGCTCATTTCCAATTTTGGTATATTTCTCCTAACATTAAACCGTTGTGTTGTTATACATCAGAAAGGAGGAGACTGTTCGTGCAGGGAGCACCACTTCTATGTTTTGATGTATGAATTGAAGTTTAAAGTTAGGATATATTTGTGATTTAATGTATGTGTTAAGTGTGTAGCTTAACAGAGAAGTCCTATTAGATTAGGCTGACCGAATACTTAGAAGAAGTCATGACGAATCAGGAGGATCGAACACTAGACAGGAAGTCCAAATGAGTCGAGTGGACCGAACATTTGGCAGAAGACCAACTGGGTCAGAAGGACTAGACAACTGACAAAAAGACCAACTGGCTCAGGAGGATCGGACAGTTGATAGAAAGCTCTGGTGCGTCAAAATCGAGCATCAAGCGATGTAAGTCCAAACAGGTAGGAAAGACCATATGTTTGACATGTAAGCTCTTGAGTGAAGAGGTAAGACTGAGTCCTCGGTTGAGGACAAAGGTAAGTGTTGATCTGACAAAGGGTCAGAGTTGGACTCTGAAGTCGAGATCAGACAATATTACTACTACCAATACACTTTATACTTTGTTTGTGCTAATTTTATTATTGGTCTCCAGGTGAATGGACAGGGTCCAGGCGCCTCTAGGCCCAGTCAACTAGACTAGGTCAAGGCAACTAGGATGCAGAGTTGACAAGATGGCTATCACTAGAGATTGTATGACTAAGATGACAAGTATTCCAAGTGACTAGACCATGTCTACTCAACACGGATCGAAAAATTCTAGAATTGCATCGGAGCGGATAAGGGTGACTTGGAGTCGCTTGGACCTGGTCTAAGCGCTTGGGAAGGCTGAGTTTTCGTTTCAAGAGGCCAATGTGAACATGACTGGGAGGTGGTCCAAGCATCTGGTATCGACTTATAAAAGAAATGTTGAGACAACTCTGAAAAAAAAAGAGATTACTACTAATCCACTTGCTCCTTGTGTTCTTCGCCATGATTTGCTATCCTCAAGAGCTCCATCGCATCGATACTTCAACACTCCGACACTACGTGCCTCATCTTCAAATCCTTAAGTGTCGATATAAATTAATTTAATTTTATTTTGCTTTATTGTACTCATATTTTAGAGGGAAGGTAGTGTGTTACCTTACCCTCACATATTTATAAAAGCAAAACCCTCTAAAGTTGAGAGTTCTCGAGTAAGAGGGATCTTAATGATTGTCCGACGAGGTAGCCCTAGAAAGGGTTATGAACCTTAGAGTAGCAATCCGGCTCGGATTGTGAACCAAGTAAATACCTGCGTACTTGTTTTACGTTTTTGCTAAATTTAACTTTTATTTTATAATAATAAGAAAAGGTTTTAAAAAATTAATTAAAGAAATTTTTTTCTATCCAAAATTCACCCCCCCTCTCTTTCGGAATCTTCGATCCTACATTTTCTATTCTTGATAACTAATAGATTTGAACTTTGGTGCATTCACTGTCGGCATGGAGGCACTATAAGGGGTGCATCACATATGCAAAGTTATGCATAGAGCTACTTCACTTTGCAGATCGGCAAGATCCTAATGAGAGTGAAGAGGATCCAAAAGAATAACCCAAAGAGGAGCCTAATGTGGATTCTATAGAGAATCCTATAGCCGGTCAATCTGAGTGTGCCCTAGTTAATCCAAGTAAGATAGGGGTTGTAATGATTACTACTGTGCTAGTGTTTATTCTAGTGGGAGTAGTAATTACCTATCTAGTTTCTTAGAGTTGTTTAGGTTATGAGTAGTAAAAGATGTTATGTGTTGACAATCTTTATCCAGTTTGTTAAGTGTAAATAAAATCTCCACATGTAAATGATTAGTTCATTTATGTTATATCATGATAAGTTCATTTAATGATAAGTTCATTTTATGTTAAATCATGATAAGGTAATGATTAATGCATTAGTTGGGGTATATATGATTTTGTTGATCGATGTCAGTCAGATTAGTACATACAAATGATGAGTAGAAACATAGTTGTCACTTGATTTTATAAATCAATTCAGATTACATTGAGTTGATAATAAACTGTATATATATGAATTACACTAAATAACTAAATAATTTGTTTATTTATTGTTAGGAACGATATGGTGTCGATAGAGGGGGGTGAATAGTGATTCTTCGTTTTCTCTCTCGATCATGTGCGTGATTGTCTACAATGATAGTTAGTGCGCCGCAAAAAATAAAAGCACAAATAGAACCACAAAAACACACAAACATGAGGATATAACATGGTTCGAAACCAATGGTTCATACTCCACGGGTCGAGCTCAAGTAAGCTCTAGTGATGCACACCACCACTAATAAACTCCTTCACAATGACTCATCGGAGGTGGAGAAATCTCTTACGATAAACTTACAACAATAAGAATAAAGATACAAGCAAATACAAAGAAAATACAATAATGATGTAAAGAAAACTTTACAAAAGATCACTTTAAATGCTTTTCTTGTTGGTTGGTTGGACGAGCTTGAAGGACCCTGAAATACACCAGCACTTCGCCTCAAATCACCCCTAGAATCGCTGCTGAAATCTTCCCCATCGAGCTCCTTTTATGCCTTCGCGCGATCTAGATTTCTGCCTGGTAGTCGACTGCCTACAGTGTTGTTGTCTCACAATGGACATAATCCACATTGGCATTCCAACCAACTGATACATCATCGATTGACTGCCCTTACCAACAGTCGATTACTACCCGGTAGTTGACTGCCCAGTCGACTACCAGAGCTTCTATGCTTGTGGCCGCTTAAACTAGTCAACTGCATCCATGGTAATCGACTGCCCAAGGCCAGTTGACTACCCAATGATGGTAGCCAACTACTAGAGCTTCACTCGAGCAGTTGAAGCTCAGTCGACTACTCAACATGTCGACTGGTCATAATCCCAGTTGACTGATCTAAGTTGACTAGGCTGCTAAGTGTCAAACACTCGGCGAGTCGACTGATTCATAATCCCATTCGACTAATAAACCTCAAACATGAGGTTTAACTCAAGTATGATCCCCTCATACTTGATTGACCACACTTAGCTTAGACCTAAGCCTTCTAGCCACCTCCATCAGCCTCACACCTTTCGGATCCCTCTAAGTCCTCCATGACTTGTTCATCAATATGCTAGCCGTTAGATGCTTCCATCGGCTATTGCCATGTTAACCGTGTTTACTTTGATAAGGTACATTTGGACTTATACCACCAAGACAAACGCTTGGACTTTACGGTGCTAAACGTTTGACTTATGCCGCCAAGACTACATCTTGGACTTTACCCAATATCTCACCCTTGGACTTCCCAATTGCCAAGTATCAATACTTGGACTTTCATCGCCGAAGTTCACTTAGACTTTACGCCGACAAGACTACACACTTGGACTTATGCCACCAAGACTATACCTTTGGACTTTCCTTGTCAAGTACCCATGACTTGGACTTTACCATTGTCAAGACCCATGCTTGGACTTTCCAATTGCCAACTACCCATGACTTAGACTTAACCATTGCCAAGACCCATGCTTGAACTTTTCATGCAAAGACCATGCTTGGACTTCTCAATTGCCAAATACTCATGACTTGAACTTTCCATAACAATCACATTGTCAATAATTTTGTCAAACATCAAAATACTACTTGACTCAAACTTGATTCCGATCAATCGTGACCTGGGCTGATTGCATCAACAATCTTCCCCTTTTTCCTTTTTGATGTTTGACAAAATCTTTGAGTTAGGCTACTTAACTCAAGCCATCAATTCTCTTCCTTTTTGACATACATCAAAAAGTCTCCCCCAAAGGTATTCATATCTCATATCCCAATGAGATAACTCAATCTCCCCCTTGGTCCAAAATCATCTTGAATGTCTTTACTCTTCCTAGTGATAAATCACATATCACTAAATGAGTGGCAATCCTTATTATTCTCCAACTCTCCCCCTTTGAGGAGAAACTCATCCATCATCCCTTGATGGATAACCTCCTCCTAAAGGCTTGCTCCCCCGTGGCCATTGCACCAACAATGTCCTTGGAGAGACCCTAAGCCAATAGGAACTCTAAACAATCGAAATTAAGGGTAAAGATTCAACATTGAACTTTCACCTCCCTTAAAATTCGATTTTCACCCTTAACACGTCTCCTAATCATTTTTAATGATATTTCACCCTTCCAATGCTTTCCAAAGCATATCCTAGGATTATGAGATGTTAGAGTAGCCTAATCTTGTTGATAAATGGCTGAACAAATCTAGTTCAGTCGAAATCAACTTCAACAATTGACTCGATCAGAGACCAGTCGGCTACCATCAACACTAGTTAATGTTGGTGCAACAATGCTCCAAGCATTTAAATGTTTTGATGTTTGGATACTCATCTAAGTTAGGCAATATCTTGTGATCTAATTGCGAATATATTTTAAGTGACAGGGAAATCCAAGGATGAAGACTTGGTAAAAGAGAAGTCCAAGTATGATCTTGGCAAGGGAAGTCCAAGGGATGGACTTGGCAGCATAAGACCAAGCTTGTAGTCTTGGCAGCGTAAAGTCAAAGTGAACCTTGGCAAAGGAAGTCCAAGTATGATCTTGGCAAGGGAAGTCCAAGGGATGAACTTGGCAGCATAAGACCAAGCTTGTAGTCTTGGCAGCGTAAAGTCTAAGTGAACCTTGGCAAAGGAAGTCCAAGTATGATCTTGGCAAAGGAAGTCCAAAGTAAGGTCTTGGCAGCATAAGTCCAAGCTTGTAGTCTTGGCGGCGTAAAGTCCAAGCATTTGGCAACCCAAGACATGACGAAACCGAAGGAAGCTCTTGGAAGCAAAGCGCAAAGGATGAACAAGTCGCGGACTCGGAGGGATCCTGAAGGCGCAAGGCTTAATGAGGAGCTAGAAGGTTGAGTCTAGGTCGAGGGTGTAAAATCAAGTGTGAATTACTCATACTTGATGAGTATCGATCGGCCCGATGTATCGATCCGGTCGGCGTTCGTCGAGTCGGTAAAACCAGCCATCGGTCGCCTTAGTCGGCGATCGTGATGTTGCGATCGATCGCCAAGGGCGTGATCGGTGATCAAGGAGAAAATCGCCACAGAATGCAGTCCCACTCGACTGCTGCATTGATCACTCGACTGATCACTCCATCAGTCGACTGATGGAGGGATCAGTCGACTGATCACCTGGTCATTGGAAATTGCGGCTACGAATCTCCGCGGAGATCTTGGTTCAGAAGCCGTTGGCTTCGACGACAGTCGACTGATGGTAAGCATCAGTCGACTGATCGAGGTCCAACGGGAAAAACAGCCCCTCTTCTATAAAAAGGGGCCTTGGGGAGCTTGGTGAAGCTAGTGCTCTTATTCCTAACTACACCCTCGTGCTCACCAAACTTTCCCAAGTGTTTTAGCAATTCAAAACCTCCTCTTCTCTAGTTCTTAATCATCCATCATTGTAAAGGAAGAGGAGAGCATTGTAAGAAAGGTTTCTCCACCTTGGTTCATCCAAAGGAGAATGTAGTGAAGCTTGGATAGGACTAATCCACCTTACGGATTGCCGTGGAGTAGGAGCGTCATCTCCGAACCACGTACATCGGGTGTTAGCGTTTGGTTTCTTATTTCTTATTCGTATTCATTTTCGTATTTGTATTGCTTCCGCTAACTTACTTGTAGAAATGAAGAAAGACTATTCACCCCCCTCTAGCCATTACAAGGGTCCTAACAAGTGGTATCAGAGCCCGGATAGCTTGGAAGATCTCACCATCAACCAAGGCATCAATGGCTCTTCAAGAGGGATATAGCACCGCAAAGCCACCACTCTTCGATGGGAGTCACTTTGCATATTGGAAAGGTAGGATGAAGTATTATCTAATGAGCAATATTGAAATTTGGCATAGTATTGTAGATGACTTCGAGGAATCGGTGGATGAACAAGGAAACCCTATTCCAAGCAAGGATTGGACAAGGGAAATGAATAGGCGATTCGAGTCAAATGCAAAGGTGGTACTCACCATTCAATGCGGTATTACCATGGAGCAACTCAACAAGGTGGGGTCTTTCGAATCCGCCAAGGAGCTATGGGAAAAGCTCATTGAGCTAAATGAAGGTTCCAAGGAGTCAAAGAGGGCCAAGAAGGACCTACTAATTGGACAACTTCAAGCCTTCCAAATGAAGATGCATGAAACCGTAAGCCAAATGCATGGAAGGTTCAAGGAGATTGTGAACGGACTCCATATCATAGGTGAGAGAGTTGACAACCGAGACTTGGTAAGGTATATTCTTCAAGCATTTCCTAGAAATTCTTTATGGACTTCTATAGTTGATGCCATTAAGGTAACTAGGGATCTCTCTCAAATTAAAATTGATGAATTATTTTGTGATTTTGAATTACATGAGCAAACTAACATGTCCTCTAAGGAAAAGGGTTTAGCTCTATTTGTTGAAAAGAAGGAAAAGAAGAAGAAGGAAAGAAAAGAAGCATCATCATCATCCGAATTGGAGCATGATTCAAGTAGTGATGAAGACTCATCTAGTGAGATGGCAAATTTCGTCAAGAAGCTCTATAGGAAATCAAAGGAGTTCAAGAGTAGAGAAGCAAGGAAGGGGTCTCATTCTTCAAAAGGTAAGTTTAGTGGTAATTCAAGTTTCAATAATAATGTGATTTGCCATGCTTGCAACAAGAAGGGGCACATAAAGCCAAATTGCCCGGAGCTAAAGAAGAAGGAGGAAAAAGAAAAGAAAAAGAAGGACAAGAAGGAGAAGAAGAAGAAGGAGGCCATGGTGGCTCAAACCACATGGGACACACCAAGTGTTGAAGACTCCTCCTCCGATGATGAAATTTGCCACATCACACGCCATGTGGCACTCATGGCCCTAGGAGATGACTCGGGTACATCAAGCCAAGAAGACTCCTCAAGTGATGAATCGTCATCTAGTGACGATGAGGTAATGAACTCTCCCAAAATCAAGCTTCTTTATAAATCAATTGCTTATCTTAAAGAGGCTCTAGATAAGTCAAAATCTAAGGTTAAGAGCATGAAGGTAGAACTAAAGGCAATTAGGAATGAAAAACCTTCACATATCGATTCTTGCATGCTTAAGGAAGAGAATGACAAACTTAAGGATGAGGCTGTTGAGCTAAAAGCATGTTTAGAAAAATTTTCAAATGGCTCAAAATGTCTTGATATGATCTTTAGTTGACAAAGAGCCGTTTACAACAAGGCCGGTTTAGGATATAAGCCAAAAGAAAAAGAAGTTGCTTATATTTCATTGATTAATAGGAAAGCAACCATTAAGGGAAAGGTTAAGAAAGCATGGGTACCTAAGAAGTTTTTACTTAATGTTACCGGTCCAAATGTTTGGGTACCAAAAGCTTGTGTTTTTCATGTGATTTAGGTAGGAGAGCAAGGTATGTGGATTGTGGATAGCGGTTGCTCAACACATATGACCGGGGATGTGAGCAAGTTCTCCACAATTAAGTATGTGAAGAAGGGAGCGGTGTCCTTTGGGAATAGTGGAAAACTCAAGATATTAGGTAGAGGTACAATTGAGGTATCCCCCAAAATTGTTATTCACAAAGTCTTGCTAGTTGAAAATATGAAATTTAATTTATTAAGTGTTAGTCAACTTTGTGATGCAAACTATCATGTCTCGTTTGAATCCTCTAAATGCATGATTAGACACAAGGAATCAAATGATTGTATGTTAGTTGGATATAGGAAATCAAACATTTATTATGTTGATCTTTCATATGCTTCTAACATTTCTACTAAGTGTCTTATTGCAAAAGAGGAAGAAAGTTGGCTATGGCATAGAAGATTGGGTCACATCAACATGAAAAACATAGCCAAGGTAGCCAAGATGGAGTTGGTCAAAGGGCTACCAAAGATCAAGTATGTCAAGAACAAAATGTGTGATGCATGCCAAGAAGGAAAACAAACAAATGCATCACACAAAGGTAAAACCCTAACTAATACCTCTTTACAATTAGAATTGTTGCATCTTGACTTATTTGATTGTCATAGTACTCCATCTTTAAATGGTAACAAATATTGTTTGGTTATAGTAGATGATTTTTCTAGGTATACTTGGGTCTACTTTATGAAACATAAGGATGATACCTTAGAAATAATCATAGGATTTAGTAAAAGGGTTGAAAATGAAAAGAGTCTCAAAATCAACCGGATCCGTAGTGATCATGGTGGTGAATTTGAGAACTCAAAATTTTCACAATTTTATTTAGAGCAAGGGTACAAGCATGAGTTCTCTTGTCCTAGAACACCCCAACAAAATGGGGTGGTGGAAAGGAGAAATCGTGCCCTATAAGAGGCGGCTAGGACTATGCTTAATGCATATTCTCTACCTAGCTACTTGTGGGCGGAAGCGGTTAATACCGCTTGCTATATCCAAAATAGGATTCAAATCCATAGGTTTTTAGGAAAGACACCATTTGAGTTATGGAATGGGACTATTCCCATAATTCATTATTTCAAAGTCTTTGGATGTAAAGTTTATATTCTAAACACCAAGGATAACTTAGGAAAATTTGAATCCAAAGCGGATGAGGGAATCCTAGTTGGATACTCATCCACAAGTAGAGGGTATCGAGTCTACAATAAGAGAACCCAAGGGATTGAGGAGTCCTCCAATGTTCAATTTAATGAAACTACTAGTACCTACCCTAGAAAGTCCTCCATTGATAAGGATATTAATGACAATAATCAAGACATTACCCAAAAACTTCAAAATTTGACCATTAGGGGTAATGATCAAGGGGGAGGAAGAGGAGATTCCGATGATGAAAGGAGGGTAGAAGATAACAATGATCAATTTGAAACCCCTTCTAGAACCCTAAGAATTCATCAAGATCATCCACTTGACCAAGTAGTAGGAGATCTATCTCAAGGAGTAAGAACTAGGTCATTTCATAGACCTCCTACTAGTCAAGTAGCTCTCATTTCATAAATTGAGCCCAAATCGATCAATGATGCATTACATGATCCGGATTGGATTTTGGCAATGCAAGATGAATTGGCTCAATTTGAGAGGAGTCAAGTATGGGAGTTAGTACCTAGACCCAATGATAGCACCATAATTACCACAAGATGGGTCTTTAGGAATAAGCTAGATGACCAAGGAAATATCACTAGAAATAAGGCTAGGTTGGTTGCTAAAGGATTTAATCAAGTTGAGGGGCTTGACTATGATGAGACTTATGCCCCGGTTGCTAGCTTAGAATCTATTAGAATTCTCTTAGGATATGCTTCTTATATGGGATTTAAACTTTACCAAATGGATGTTAAATCGGCATTCTTAAATGGTTTTATTAAGGAGGAAGTATATGTAGAGCAACCACCCGGATTTGAGAACATAGATTATCCAAACCATGTATGTAAGCTTAGGAAAGCATTATATGGGTTAAAACAAGCTCCCCGGGCATGGTATGAAAGATTGTCATCTTTCTTAATTTCTAAGGATTTTAGAAGAGGCCAAGTAGATCAAACTTTGTTTATAAAGTCAACATTAAAGGATATATTCATAGCCCAAGTATATGTTGATGATATCATTTTTGGGTCAACAAATGATGATCTTCTTCAAGACTTTATAAAAAATATGGAAAATGAATTTGAAATGAGTTTAGTTGGAGAGCTTACCTTTTTCCTAGGTTTACAAGTCAAATAAACCAATGAAGGTATTCATATTTATCAAACCAAATATGCAAATGAAATGATCAAGAAATTTGGTTTGGAGAATGCCAAAATTGTAACCACTCCTATGGCCACTAGCACTAGAATAGATAGTGATCATGAAGGTAAATCAATTGATCTTAAACTTTATAGGAGTATGATTGGTAGCCTACTATACCTAACCGCTAGTAGACCCGATATCTTATTTGCAGTAGGTATGTGTGCAAGATACCAATCTTGTGCCAAAGAATCACATTTAGTAGCCGTTAAGAGAATTTTAAGATATATTAAAAGCACTCTAAATGTAGGACTTTGGTATCCCAGGACTAGGTCCTTTGAGTTGCTTGGCTTTACCGATTCTGATTATGCCGGATGCAAATTGGATAGGAAGAGTACTAGTGGTGGATGCCAATTTCTTGGGTCCTCCCTAGTTAGTTGGAGTAGTAGGAAGCAACATTGTGTTGCATTATCAACCACCGAAGCTGAATATGTGGCTATGAGTGGTTGTGTAGCTCAATTACTTTGGATGAGACATACTCTTGTGGACTATGAGCTACACTACTCTAACATTAAAGTTTATTGTGATAATGTGAGTACCATCAACTTGACCAAAAATCCGGTACATCACTCTAGGACCAAGCACATTGAAGTGAAACATCACTTCATAAGAGATCATGTGGCAAGAGGGGACATTGAACTAAATTATGTAGAATCTAAGTCCAACCTTGCCGATATCTTCACCAAAGATCTTCCCGAAACCGAATTTTCATCATTAAGGAGAGAGCTTGGTATGTGCTTTGTAGAGTAAAATTCTAGGTATGCATGATCCTATATTTATATGTTGGCATTATACCTTGATACATCTCACAAAAGCCTTAAGAAACCTTGATTTTTGTATTGAGACACTTAGAAACATGTGAGATGATAGGGAAGGTGTACTTGACTCATCATGCTTGTTATGATGCATTACTATGAGCCAATGACACACCTAGAGACATAAATACCTTATGGACCAATCATTGGGAAGGCCTGTATTCAAGTAATGGATACATAGCTCTAAGAACATGGTTGGAAATTCAAAATCATATATATTTTAAACTATATTCATTATATTTTGAAAAACAGTTTTCAAGTGGAACACGAAAGTAATACAAAGTGTGCAAAATCTTTAGAACTTTTGTTAGGTTCCAAGTTTGTGTAAATATGGAAATCTGGAGAACATATATTTTTAAAACTATTTTTCCTTAATAAAGTATGATCTCATAAATGTGTACACAAAATTTCGTTATTTTTTGATGTTTCTAGAATTTCTAACGCATTTTTGAAGTTGGGCTGAAAAGGCTGAAATTTCGATTTCAGGCGTAGCAGTCGACTAGTTCAGAAACCAGTCGACTGATACACTGTATTTTCGGATAAACAGCTCCATGTTTTGGTATTTAGTGTATCTTTGATGTCCTAAAATTATAGTATGATAATATTGCGTATACATAAAGTTTTAGGACTGATTAATGCAGTGTTTTAGGAGGAGTTTCATAGATTATATCTTTTTTCATCCCCAAAATCATTGTTGGGGCAAAGTTAGGACTTAACTTTTGAATTTTTGATTATGCTTTGCTTCAAATATTATTTACACATTATAAAGCATATCTTGGATTAAGGGGGAGCTTAATTTCAATCTCATACCTTAGTCCAAGATCCAACACATTATTTCTTTCATGTTTGAATCCTTCTCTTTTTGATGTATGTCAAAGGGGGAGAAGGAGTGTTTAAGTTATAATTCATATTGAAAATATGATTATGTGTGTATCTTTAAAGACCTAACTTAAATGATTGCCAAACATCAAAAAGGGGGAGATTGTTGGTGCAACAATGCTCCAAGCATTTAAATGTTTTGATGTTTGGATAATCATCTAAGTTAGGCAATATCTTGTGATCTAATTGCGAATATGTTTTAAGTGACAGGGAAATCCAAGGATGAAGACTTGGTAAAAGAGAAGTCCAAGTATGATCTTGGCAAAGGAAGTCCAAGGGATGGACTTGGCAGCATAAGACCAAGCTTGTAGTCTTGGCAGCGTAAAGTCCAAGTGAATCTTGGCAAAGGAAGTCCAAGTATGATCTTGGCAAGGGAAGTCCAAGGGATGGACTTGGCAGCATAAGACCAAGCTTGTAGTCTTGGCAGCGTAAAGTCCAAGTGAACCTTGGAAAAGGAAGTCCAAGTACGATCTTGGCAAAGGAAGTCCAAAGTAAGGTCTTGGCAGCATAAGTCCAAGCTTGTAGTCTTGGCGGCGTAAAGTCCAAGCATTTGGCAACCCAAGACATGACGAAACCGAAGGAAGCTCTTGGAAGCAAAGCGCAAAGGATGAACAAGTCGCGGACTCGGAGGGATCCTGAAGGCGCAAGGCTTAATGAGGAGCTAGAAGGTTGAGTCTAGATCTAGGGTGTAAAATCAAGTGTGAATTACTCATACTGATATGATGTATCGGGCCATCCCTTTGGTCAGGAAGCCGATCGATGTTGCGATCGATCGATTGCCAAGGGCGGCGATAGCCGATCAAGGAGAAAATCACCACAGAATGCAGTCCCACTCGACTGCTGCATTGATCACTCAACTGATCACTCCATCAGTCGACTGATGGAGGGATCAGTCGACTGATCACCTGGATGTTAGAAATTGCGGCTACGAATCTCCGCGGAGATCTTGGTTCAGAAGCCGTTGGCTTCGGCGGCAGTCGACTGATCGAGGCCAAACGGGAAAAACATCCCCTCTTCTATAAAAAGGGGCCTTGGGGAGCTTGGTGAAGCTAGTGCTCTTATTCCTAACTACACCCTCGTGCTCACCAAGCTTTCCCAAGTGTTTTAGCAATTCAAAACCTCCTCTTTTCTAGTTCTTAATCATCCATCATTGTAAAGGAAGAGGAGAGCATTGTAAGAAAGGTTTCTCCACCTTGGTTCATCCAAAGGAGAATATAGTGAAGCTTGGCTAGGACTAATCCACCTTACGGATTGCCGTGGAGTAGGAGCGTCATCTCCGAACCACGTACATCGGGTGTTAGCGTTTGGTTTCTTATTTCTTATTCGTATTCATTTTCGTATTTGTATTTCTTCCGCTAACTTACTTGTAGAAACGAAGAAAGGCTATTCACCCCCCTCTAGCCATTACAAGGGTCCTAACAGTTAATTGTCATCAAGCGACAGTCGGCTGATATCTCCAAACACAGAGATCATATTCAGAATTTGGTTTTTCAAAATACATAAATAAATATACATAATTTAAAAAATCTTGAAATTTCATACATATATTACCTATGTCAAATAAAATGGGTAAAAAATAGTTTTAAAATAAAATACCATTAAATTGTGAGATTGATACAAAGTTCAAAACCATTGAAAACTTCGATATTTTGAGTCTACTTTGTATCAACTTCATCAATGATGATTGATATCAAAAGATAGACTTCACTAAGGTTTTTCAAAGTGATTTTAAAATATTTTTGAATACCTATTTTGAACCATGATCTATGGTCTAAATGTACATGACTTGTATATTAGCTTTTCTCATGATTCATCATTATCAATTAATGAGTTCTAAGTTCATTATGATGTACTAAATAAGCACATGAACTTAACTCATTTCCTAGCATCTCACATGCATATAAGGTGTATGAAAACACACACAAGTCAATTTAATATGAGATGTGGGTTTTGATTCTTTCTAAAACAAGATCTCATGCATTTTAACTAAGCAACTCTATTTGATTCCCTTATACTTGTGACTTCAAATTATTTCATTGTCCTTAAAGCAATTTTAATTCTCCTAAATGAATGAAAAATGATCATGGCATAATTAAAGCATTGTCAATAATCATGATGTCATGGCATAAAGATACAACTTTAACCTAACATGGCATAAAAAAATTAAACCTAAGCATCATCATGACATTTTAAATAATTAAATGAAAT
Organism: Wurfbainia villosa; assembly: GCA_025175895.1. Taxonomy (NCBI): domain Eukaryota; kingdom Viridiplantae; phylum Streptophyta; class Magnoliopsida; order Zingiberales; family Zingiberaceae; genus Wurfbainia; species Wurfbainia villosa. The sequence goes on along the minus strand of CM046001.1, from coordinate 76,660,001 downwards.
ATGATGTCATGATATGACACATGACAAACAAAATATGGGAAATAAAATGTAAAGGCATAAGAATACCTAAATTTTAATATTAATTGTCATTTGTTAGAATTAAAACCAATTTGTTATAATATCAATTTTTCAAGTGTGCCAAAAACTCAAAATGACACACTAATGACCTCTAACCCTAATTGTGCCAACTTTGATTGATTTTTCAAACTTCATAGACTCTATCGGTACATTCTAAATTCGTTTAGGATTAAAAATCCAACCTTATTTTCAAGGTATCCCATAACCTTGAAAATTTCCTAAAGTGCCAACTTGACTATGGTTAGGTTAACTACCTTACCAATTTAAGTCGACACACCCTAACCCATCTAGAGTGAGGGAATTACGCTCCTAGGAACTCAATACCTATTGGAGCTCTTTGGGTTTACTAGGTACTGACTAGGGATAACTTCCCTAAGTACTTTTCTAATGACCCTCTTAGGCATGGAAGCCTTGATCATTTGGGTCTTGTCTGTTGGTGCAATCGGCCCAGGTCACGAATGACCAGACTTAAGTTTGACTCGAGTGGTATTTTGATGTTCAACAAAATGTATGACAATGTGATTGTCATGGGAAAGTCCAAGTCATGAGTGTTAGGCATGGAAAGTCTAAGTCTTGAGTACTTGGCAATGGAAAGTCCAAGTCATAGGTACTTGGCATGGAAAGTCCAAGTGGGACACTTGGCAAATGGGAAAGTTCAACATGGGTTGGCATGGAAAGTCCAAGCATGGATCTTGGCAAGGGAAAGTCCAAGCTTGAGTCTTGGCAATTGGAAAGTCCAAGCTTGAGTCTTGGCAATTGGAAAGTCCAACATGGGTTGACAAGGAAAGTCCAAGGGTTGATATTGGCAGCGTAAAGTCCAAGCGGGAGTCTTGGTAGCATAAGTCCAATGGTTGACTGCATAAAGTACAAGCGATAATCTTGGCTAAAGGATCGAAAATGAGCGCTAGAGGGGGGGGGGGGTGAATAGCGAGCGAAAAATCTTTTCATTCATTCGATTAAAACACTAGTAAGAGTAAATTGCACAGCGAAAAAGTAAAGTACACGAAAAGGTTTTATTGGTTCACAGCCTACCGACTACTAATCCAAGGCCCTTACGATACGAGATCGTGTACGGAGGGCAATGCACTAAAATGTCTCCTCCTCGTTGGAGGTAGGAGACACGAATACACAAAAACAAAGCTTGAAGAAGAGGGACAATCCCACCTCTCCTCTTAAGGAAAATACAACGATAAAGAAGAGAAGTACAAACAATTTAATTAAACTCTAAGAATGCTTTTATTGATGATGATCTGATCTTAAACTTGTAGTCGTGTCATCGGCGTTTCGGCAGCATTTTGGTGTCATAGAGGCGTTGTAGAGTAGCGGCGTTGAGAGATCACTTTGTAAGCACTTTAGATGACCTAAAGGGGTGAAACCCCCCTTCTTTTATAGCCTTGGAAAGCTCCCCAACATTCAGTTCCAACTCATGGTCAAAGAACCTCATCTCCCCAAGATAAGTAGAGCTTATCTTGACTCTCCTCGAGGTGGGCAGTTTGACTGGTAGTCGATTGATGACCTCCATCAGTCGACTGATGACAGCGATAGTCAATTGCCAATAGCTAGCAGTTGACTGCTAGCTTGTTTACTCTACTGCAACAATAAGTTAGCTCGAAATGAAAATAATACATGTGGATTCAACGACCACTTTCCGTCGGATCTCGACCTAGACCTTCCATGGGAAGTCTTAGTCAGATCGTCGCCTAAGGATATCCTCGTACGGAGGACCCGACCTTACATTCACTCACACACGAGCTTACCTTAGGTCTTTTTGTGGCTTATAGCTATGCTTTAGGTCTCCACTTGGGTTCTTTGGCTCCCTCCGAAGTTCTCCCGGTGTCGCCCGGCCACCATGGTTTCCCGACTCAGGATTATCTGGGTGTCGCTGACCTTTAGCTCGGCTTAACTATTCTTACACACTTGGTTCAGCTCGTTAGACAACAATATGACCTTAGTTTTGGGTCTTTGCCATAATAAAAACCCAGGTTCGATTATCTGGTGCCTACTACACGAACATTGGTAGCATAAGACCAATGTGCCTTGGCGGTATAGACCGGCTTAGCATGACAATAGACGATAGAAGCACCTGAAGGCTAGCATATGGATGATCAAGCCATGGATGACTTGGAGGGATCCGATAGGCGTGAGGTTGACGGAGGTGGCTAGAAGGCTTAGGTCTAAGCTAAGGGTGGTCTAGTAAGTATGAGGGCATCATACTTGGGGTTATCAGTTGACTGGGGCTTTTGATAAGTCGATTGGTCTAGTGTTTTGATACTTGGCAATCGAGTTGAATCTTGGTAGTCGACTAGGATTATGACCAGTCAATTGTTGTGAGTCGACTGGGGTTCGACTGTGGCAAAAGGCATAGGAGTTGACTACCAATATTGGAAAGTCGATTGATGGCTTAAGCAGTCGACTGCCATGGATGGTAGTCGACTGTTGGTCGAGGTTACGAGAGTAGAATGCTTGATAGTTGATTGGTCAGTCGACTATGACCTCAACAGTCGATTGATGGGTAATGGCAGTTGACTGTCAGTATATCTGTTGGCTTGAATGTCGATGTAGATTAAGACCGTTGTGAGATAACGGTACTGATGGAAATCGACTGGGGCCTTATGGCAGTTGATTGCCAAGCGCGAATCTAGCCCAAATGCAGGTTATAAAAGCAGCTCATGGAGGAGGATTTGGCAGCGGTTCTTTGAGGCAATTTGGAGGGGATTTGTTGATGCAATCCAGACCTTCAAGGCTCTTCTCAAGCAACCAAAGATCAAGCAATCCAAAGCTCTTTGTAAAGTTTTCTTTACTTGCATTTTAGTGTATTTGCTTGTATTTGTCTTGTATTAATTTTGTAATCATTGTAAGAGGTTTCTTCGCCTCTGACTTGTTGTCGAGAAGGAGTGATATTGATTATTAGTGGTGTTTGCATCGCTAGGGCTCATTCGAGCCCAATCTGTGGAGTAGGAACCCTAAGGTTCCAAACCACATTATATCGCATGTTTTGTTGTGCTTGTATTTTGTTATTTCTTTATTATTTATATATCTGTTGCGCATAATAAGTTTTGTAGCAAGACAAGATCAATTTCCATCTATGCAACGTACGCACCATTCACCTCCCCCCTCTAGCGACGTACTGATTCCCAATAAGTGGTATCAGAGCGAGGCCGCTCTTCATTTGGACTAACCTCCAAGGGAGCATGCTAGGAGGAAGAAGATGGAGTTTGAAGAGAAATTGGAATGGGACATCAACACCCCAATTCCATATGCATTCTATGGACAAGAAGGGTTCAACCAATGGAAGGAAAGGATTGAAAACTTCGTGATGATGATGGACATCGAGGATTGGGCCACCTTGATGGAAGGATTCAAATTTCCAAGAAGGCCTAAGGGAGGATTCCTCAAAATAAAAAAGTGGACCGAGGAACAACTCCAAGAATTCGAGAGAAGTAATAAGGTAATAAAATTCTTGATCGATATAATTCCTAACGATGTTGTATCCAAGTTAGGTGAATACAAGGATGCAAAGGAATTTTGGAGCGAATTGGCTAAGCTCCATGAAGAACCATCATCGACTCAATTTGAGGAAGAGGTCGAAGAAGCAAGCTCATCCTCACAAGAAAGTGAGGATTCGAAGGTCGAGGAGTGTTCGACATCCGAGGAGGAAGAGGAGGTGGAAGAAGTAGGGGAGGGCTCCACCTCTAGGATTGAGGGGGAGGAGAGACCATCCACTCCGGAACAAAAGCAAAATCAAGAAGAACCATCAACATTCGGAAGAGATGAAGAAACCCAAACTTCCACCATTGACCTAGGTAACTCAAGCAATTTAGTTAAAAATAAAAATTATATAATTTGCTTTGAGTGTAGGGAAGCCGGACATTACAAAAGCAAGTGCCCTAAGAAGGTCAAGAAGACTCAACTAGTGCCAAAAATTCAAGAAAAATCAAAGGATGCTTGAGTCCCCACTAGGAAGAGCAAGGAGCATATGGTGTGCTTCAAGTGCCAACAAAAGGGGCATTATAGGAGTCAATGCCCTAGGGGGAGGAAGAAAGGCCAAGGAGTCAACAATGTAGGGGGAACTTCTAAAATAAACCCTAAGGCATATTTTCATAATACTCATTCTTTATGTAAAAATCAAAAGCATGCTTTTAATTCACTTGCAATTTATCATAAAGAGCATGCTAGAAATAGGCTTTATTGTTAAGGGGCTAAACATGTTGATTTTAGGTCTAAGGACAAGTCTAGAAATAATGACTCTAGACTTATTTCAACTAAGGAAAAATTTGGGACTAATGTTCCTAGAAAAATTCTACCTAAGGCAAGTATTAAAAAAATAGAAGACCATCTAGGCTTTAATCCAAAGAAATCTAGACATATGCCTAGGAAGGGCAAAAATGATCAAAGAAACAATGGGCCTACCAAAATAGAAAAATTAGAGTTAGAGAATCAAGCCTTGAGGTCAAGGCTTGAGAAATTTGAAAAGACCCTTGCAATAATGCAAAATTCAATTAAAGTGTCAAATTATCAAAACCTAGGGTCTAGGAAGCAAGGTTCATCCAAGGGAAAGAAAGGTTTAGGTCACAAACCTAAGCCCAAGGAGACCTATCATAATGTTTCATTCGATTATGGAACACAACCTAGGTCTAGGAAAACCAAGGTCACAAGGGAAATCATCCCTAGAGTTGACCATGGTAGGTGCCTAGTGGCTAAGGTTTCGAAGAAACCTAGGAAGGCCACTAAGAAGGTTACAAGGGGAGTCACCCTTAGAGTTAACCTAGGCAAGACCCAAATGACCAAGGCTATCAAGCCTAGTAGGGTCATTAGGAGAGTGTCTAGGGAAGTTATCCCTAAGGAATACCTGGTAAATCCCATGAGCTCAAATAGGTATTGGGTTCCTAGGAGCGTGATCAATTCACGCTAAATGGGTTAGGTTGTGCCAACTTTAAATGGATGAGTAGTTAACCTAACCATGGTAAAGGTGACACTTTTGGTCATTTTCAAGGTTATGGGTACCTTGGAAATAAGTTTGATCTTATATCTTAAAGGATTTTAGGATGTGCCAATATCATTTAAGAAGTTTGAAAAACTAATCAAATTGGCACAAGTTAGGTCTTAGAGTCATGGTGTGCCATTTTGGGTTTTTGGTACACTTGGGGGATAAGTGATTATATGGCAAAATGAACTTAATAATAACAAATGACAATCAATATTAAAATTTAGGTATTGTTATACCTATACCTTTTATTTGCAATGCTTTATTTGTCATATGTCATGTCATGACATCATATTTATTTTTATCATATAATATGTCATGATCATGTTTTAGTTTAAGTTTTTATGTCATGAGTGCTTAGGTTCATTTTTATGCCATGACATCATGATTTTGGCACATGCTTATTTATGCTATCATTATATGTCATAATGATCATTCATGCATTTAAGGTAATTAAAATTGATTTAAGGACTATGGCATAACTTGAAGTCCCATGTATAAGGGAATCAAGTAGTGTTGCCTTAGAAAAATGCATTAGACCTTAATTTAAGATGAACAAAACCCACATCTCACATCAAATTTACTTGTATGTGTTTTCATACACCTTAGACACATGTGAGATGCTAGGAAATGAGTTAAGTTCAAAGTGCATAGTTCTTGCATCTAGATAAACTCAAATCATGGGAAAGCTAATGTACAAGTCATGTGCATTGAGCCCATTGATCATGATCCAATATAGGTTTTCAAAATAATTTTAAAATCATTTTAGAAAACCTTGGTGAATTATATCTTTTGATAGCAATCACCATTGATGAAGTTGATACAAAGTAGGGCCAAAACATTGAACTTTTCAATGGTTTTGAACTTTGTGTCTATATCATTATTTTATGGGTATTTTATTTTTCAAATATTTTTTACCCATTATATTTTTTATAAGTAATATATGTATGAATTTTCAAGATTTTTCAAAATATGTATTTTTACTTATGTATTTCTCAATTTCGGTTTCTTAAACTAAATTTCTACATTTAACGAAATCAGTTGACTGCAGCTTATGCCAGTCGACTGTTGGCTGACAGAGTTGACTATTAGGCTTTATTTCAGGTAAACAAGGATGTTTAGCCCATGCTTCAGCTATGTTAGGCTACCCTAACTGCTCCCAACTCTAGGATATGCTTTGGAGAGCATTGGAATCCATTGAATATGGATTAGAAGAGTTGTTTAGGATGAGTATCAATTTTAAGGTGTGTGAAAGTTCAAGGTTGAACTTTTAACCTTAATTTTGATGGTTTAGTATTCCTATAGGCTTAGGGACTCTCCAAGGACATTGTTGGTGCAATGGTCAAGGGAGAGTAAGCCTTTAGGGGGAGGTTATCCATCATGGGATGATGAATATGTTCTTCCTCATGAGGGGGGAGAATTTGGAGAGTTGGAGAGTTTGAAGGAGTGACTCTCTTTAGTTATATGTGACTTATCACTAGGAAGAGTGAAGGCATCCTAGATGTTTTGGACCAAGGGAGAAATTGTAACATCTCATTGGGACATGAAACATTAACTCCCTTGGAGAGAACTTTTTTGATGTATGTCAAAAAGGGGGAGAATTAATGGGAGAATTTGGGAATTACTAATTTGGGAGAATTGGTAAGGAGATTTGAGTTAGGTGGCCTAACTCAAAGTGTTTGTGGTTTTTGTCAAACATAAAAAAGGGGGAGATTGTTGGCGCAATTGACCCAGGTCACGATTGACCAGACTCGAGTTTGACTCGAGCGATATTTTGATGTTCAACAAAATGTATGACAATGTGATTGTCATGGGAAAGTCCAAGTCATGGGTACTTGCCATGAAAAGTCCAAGTGGGACACTCGGCAATGGGAAAGTCCAAGTCATGGGTACTTGGCATGGAAAGTCCAAGTCTTGAGTACTTAGCAATGGAAAGTCCAAGTCATGGGTACTTGGCATGGAAAGTCCAAGTGGGACAATTGGCAAATGGGAAAGTCCAACATGGATTGGCATAAAAAGTCCAAGCATGGGTCTTGGCAAGGGAAAGTCCAAGCTTGAATCTTGGAAATTGGAAAGTCCAATATGGGTTGGCAAGGAAAGTCCAAGGGTTGATATTAGCGGCGTAAATTCCAAGCGGGAGTCTTGGCAGCATAAGTCCAATGGTTGGCGGCATAAAGTCCAAGTGGTAGTCTTGGCAGTGTAAGTCTAATGTGCCTTGACGGTATAGACTAGCTTAGCATGACAATAGCCGATGGAAGTACCTGAAGGCTAGCATGTGGATGAACAAGTTGTTGGATCGATATGAGCGCTAAAGGAGGGGTTAATAGCGCAAAATAATTTTTCTTAACAATTCATTTAAATTACAAGTGCACAGTAGAAAGTAAGTAAGACAAATACAATTTTACTTGGTTCATAGCCTTCCGGCTGCTAATCCAAGGCCCTAACGGTCCTAGACTGTGTACGGAGGGCAAATCACTAAAATACTCCTCCTCGTTGGAGGTAGGAGTAAGTGAGTACAAGAAATAGCAAAGACTCGAGGTAGAGGGACACTCCCCCTCTCCTCATTGCAATTAAAAGTCCGATAAAAATAAAGTTTACAAGATTTGAAATGAACTTAAAGTAAAGCTTTTACCGATGATCTAAGAGATGGAATTTGAGTCGGATTGTCGTAGTTTCGGCAATGCTTCGTCGTCATAGGATCGTCATAGAGTAGCGACGTTGCGAGAGCAATTGTGAGCACTTGGGATTGATGAAATAGTGAAGAATGACCCTTCTTTTATACCCTTTGAGAACCCTAAACGTTGAGCTCAATCCTTATCATCAAAGGCCACCTCACCCTAAGATAAGGGGGTGAAGTTTTGACTCTCCTCGAGGCTGGAATTTGAACAGCAGTCGACTGCCACCCTTATCAGTCAAACTAATGACTAGCAGTCGACTGCTGGCTAGGGTTTTTGACTGTATTGGAAAGTTAGCTCAAAAATGAAACATATATAAGTGAGTTCGACGGCCACTTACTGTCCGATCTCGACATAGACCTTCCATGGGATGTCTTAGTCAGATCGTCGCCTAAGGACGTCCCCGTACGGAGGACACGACCTTACTTACACTCACTCACATGAGCTTACCTCAACCTTTATCTTTGAAGCTTTGCTTCCGGTCTCCACCTGATTTATTCGACTCCCTCCGAAGTCCTTCCGGTGTCGCCCGACCACCACAGTTCTCTCTGGGTGTCGCTGACCTTTAGCTTAGCATTCCTGCACACTTGATTTAGCTCATGAGATAACAATGTGGGCTTTAACTTTGTGTCTTTTACTATAATCAAAACTTAGGTTCGACTTAAGTGCCTACTGCACCAACACAAGTTATGGATGACTTGGAGGGATCCGATAAGTGTGAGGCTGACGGAGGTGGCTAGAAGGATTAGGTCTAGGCTAAGGGTGGTCTAGCAAGTATGAGGGCATCATACTTGGGGTTAAACCTCATGGTTAAGGTTATTAGTCGACTGAAGCTTTGAACCAGTCGATTGATCAAGTGTTTTGACACTTGGCAGTCGAGTTGACTCTTGGAAGTCGACTGGGATTATGACCAGTGGATTGTTGTGAGTCGACTGGGGTTCGACTACGGCAAAAGGCATAGGCAACCAACTGTCAGCATTGGACAATCGACTGTCATGGATGGCAATCGACTTCTGGTCAAGGTTACGAGAGCAGAACGCTCGATAGCTGACTGGTCAGTTTACTACGGCCTCGGCAGTCAACTGATGGGTAATGGCAGTCGACTACCAGTGTATTCGTTGGCTTGAATACCGACATAGATTAAGTCCGTTGTGAGACAACGATACTATTGACAGTCGACTGGGACCTTATGGCAGTCGACTGCCAAACATAAATCTAGCCCAAATGCAGGTTATAAAAGTAGCTCGTGGAGGAGGATTTGGCAGCGGTTCTTTGAGGAAATTTTGAGGGGATTTGCTTCTACAATTTAGACCTTCAAGGCTCTTCTCAAGCAACCAAAGATCAAGCAATCCAAAGCTCTTTGTAAAGTTTTCTTTACTTGCATTTTAGTGTATTTGCTTGTATTTGTCTTGTATTACTTTTGTAATCATTGTAAGAGGTTTCTCTACCTCCGACTTGTTGTCGAGAAGGAGTGTTATTGATTATTGTGGTGTTTGCATCGCTAGGGCTCATTCGAGCCCAATCTGTGGAGTAGGAACCCTAAGATTCCGAACCACGTTATATCGCATGTTTTGTTGTGTTTGTATTTTGTTATTGCTTTATTATTTATATATCCACTGTGCATAATAAGTTTTGTAACAAGCACACGATCGATTCCCATCTATATAACATACGTGTCATTCACCCCCCCCCTCTAGCGACGTACCGATTCCAACATTGCCTAGGTCAACTCTAGGGATGCCTTCCCTTGTGACCTTCTTAGTGGCCTCCCTAGGTTATTTTGAAACCTTGGCCACTAGACACTACCATGGTTAACCTTAGGGATGACTTCCCTAGTAACCTTGATTTTCCTACACCTATGGGTGGTTCCATAGTCTAATGGGACGCTATGGTAGGTTGGCACAACCTCCTTGGACTTAGGCTTGTGACCCAAGCCTTTCTTATCCTTGGAAGACTCTTGCCTCCTAAACTCTAATTTTTTATCATTAGACCCATTAATTATATTTTCCATCTTCTTAAGAGTTTTTTCCAATTTCTCAAGCCTTGATCTCAAGCCTTGATTTTCTATCACTAATGCCTCAAATTTTGAATTTTCATTTATTCTTTGGGCATTGTTCCTCTTTTTAAGCATATGTCTATCCTTCTTTGGGTTAATGCCTAAATGATTCTCTATCTTTCTAATAACTTCCTTAGGTAGAATTGTTCTTGAGTTATTGGTTCTAGATTTGTCCTTAGGCAAATTAACATGTTTGACACCTAAGCAATAATATTTGTTATTTCTAACATGCTTTTCATGAGCAATAACAATGAAATTTCTAGTATGCTTCCTATCATTTTGTAAAGTAAGAGAAATATTTCAATTTACCTAAGGGTTTGCCTTAGCTCTCCCTAAATATGTAGCTCCTCCTTTGTCCTTGGTTGAATGACTCCCCCTAGGGCATTGACTTCTTAGGAAATTCACTTTCTCAAGATTAATTTGTGCTTGTGTGCATTAATTCTAAGTAACTTAGGGGGAGAGCCTATTCATTTAATTTTTAAAATCTAAGAATGCTATTTTCAAAACACAAGGAAAATATTGGAAAAAATATTTTTTTGAAATCTTAAGTTAAGGGGAAGAAGACCAGCTGACTCAGGGGGTTTAGATAAATGACAGAAAGCTCTGGTGGGTCAAGATCAGGCGTCAAGAAGTGTAAGTCTAAACAGGTCAGAAAGACCATATGTTTGGCAGGTAAGCTCTCGAGTAGAGAGGTAAGACTGAGTCCTCGGTTGAGAGCAAAGGTAAGTGTCAATTCGATAGAGAGTCAGAGTTGGACTCTAAAGTCGAGATCGGACCATACTACTATTGCCAATACATTTTATATTCTGTTTGTGCTAATTTTATTATAGGTCTCTAGGCGAATGGACAGGGTCCAAGCGCCTCTAGGTCTAATCGACTGAACTAGGTCCAAGTGACTAGGATGTCGAGTTGGCAAGGTGAGTTGGCTATTGCTCGAGATCATGCGATTGAGATGGCAAGTATTCCAAGCAACTGGACCATGTCTAGTAGACTAGGATCAAAAAATTCTAGAACTGCATCAGAGCAGATTAGGGTGACTTGGAGTCATCTAGACCTGGTCCAAGCACCTAGGAAGGCTGAGTTGTCATTTCAAGAGGTCAATGTGAACGCGACTGGGAGGTGGTCCAGGCATCTGGGATCGACTTATAAAAGAAATGTTGAGACAACTCTGAAAAAAAGATTACTACTAATCCACTTGCTCCTTATGTGCTTCACCATGATTTGCTATTTGCAAGAGCTCCATCGCGTCGATACATCAACACTCAGACACTACGTGCCTCATCTTCAAATCCTCAAGTGTCGGTATAAATTAATTTCATTTTATTTCGCTTTATTGTACTTATATTTTAGAGGTAAGGTAGTGTGTTACCTTACCCTTACATTCTTATAAAAGCAAAACCCTTTAAAGTCGAGAGTTCTTGAGTCAGAAGGATCTTAGTGATTGTCATACAAGGTAGCCCTAGAGAGGGTTACAAGCCTTAGAGTAGCATGCATGATTGTCTACAATGATAGTTAGTGTATGGCGGAAAATAATGTTGGAGGATCGTGGCTTGGATAGAAGGGGGGTTGAATAACCAAACTTGTGCTCGATGGACTTCATTCGTTCTTGTCGTCTAAATAATCATTAGTGCAGCGGAATAATGATACTAATACGAATACAAAGACAATTAAGCTAAAGCAAAGTAAAGAAGAAAAGAGCAATCGCAAACTCAAGGATGTAACGTGGTTCACGATCCTTGCCGCTAATCCACAACGATTTGTTCGACGAATCACTCCCACAATCAAACCACTAATCTCTCTTTTAGCTCAAAACAAGGTGGAGGTAACCTCTTTACACAATCTCTCCCTCTTACAATATGATTGAGACGAGAATAAGGAAGAGGAGGTTTGAAACGTTTAGAGCACTTGGGGAGCACTTAGGAGTGGAAGCATTAACCTATCCAAGACACCCAACCCATATTTTTATAGAGAAGAAGGGTTTCTTCCCGTTGGGCATGCAACAGTCGACTATTGCATGCTAGCAGTCGACTGTTGTTGTAGTCATTGCCTCACAACGACTTCATCCACATTGGCATCCCAACCAACGAATAGTCAATCAGTCAACTGTCAAACTCTAGTAGTCGACTGATGCATGTGCAGTCGAGTCGCTGGTCGAGCTGCCTCACTTCTGTGGTCATTTCTGTTGGGATGTATACTGAAAAGTCTATCTTTTGTATGAACATCTTTATTTTTGAAATAAGAATCATATGATCATTATTTGCATATTTATGGTTATGCATATTTGTCTGATACATTACATTGTTGATAACATGGTGTGTAGTGTCACATAGAAGATCATGTTATCAATTCCTTGTAGAGTATAAGTAGAGGGTCACAACCGAGATGGTATTGGACAAACCATTGGTATGGTTGTAGTGTGATTTGGTATTGGTTTGTCTTGACCATAGAATTATACTAGTATACTTTGTGTGTATTGAGCAGGACCAACTTAGAGGTGATTCGATTTATTGCTGACTATATAATTGAATCGGACCTCAGATATTATGGTGTACGTGCTCTTAATCCCGATATAATAATGGGCACATGTACTTAGTATTTATTTCTTTGATTTACCAATGGGCGAGATTTATAGATTAAACTGATAGGCTCGATAAGTTGGGAAATGATATTATTTACATGGTGTGTCGTTGATTATAGGAGGAAACCGTGTCCTATATATTAGGATGATGATGTCCCCTTGAGGAGCTCATAAGGTTCATCATGTAAACCCTACAGGTGGACTTGGTCTGACATGATGATAAGGTTGAGTGGTACTACTCATGGAGTTAGATGTTGATTAATTAATTGTCAGTAAATTAATTGATTGATGGACATTCGATATCTTAAATACAGAGAGATATTTGTACAATTAATATATGGAGCCCATATTTATTTATGGGGTTGGTGAGGTAGATCAATGATAATCCTCTAGTGGAATGGATTATCATTAATGGATTGGACTTAATGTGGGCTAGATCCATTGGGTGGCCAAGATCCAACTCCTCCTCATGGTCCCTATTGTAGCCTATTAAAACCCTCATGAAGCCTAGATCTGACGGTGGAAAATGGAAGTCTAGATCCGATGGTGGAGATTAAATCTCTAGATCCGACGGTGGAGATTAAATTTCTAGATCCGACGGTGGAGATTGAAAGGAGGCTTAAGCCTAACTCTATAAAAGGAGGGCTAGGGCTTGGGCGGCAACTAATGTTTTTTGGATGCTAAGGTTAGGGTTTGGCTTGGCCGGCAAGGAGGAGAAGTGGTGTTAGGGGTTTGTCTCCTTGGCCGGCGGCACAAGAGGGTCTAAGGTTTGTTTTCCTTGGTTTTTTCCCTCTTGGCCGGCACACCACCATGTTCTTCCTAGGGTCGGCGGCGCCACCCTCTCCTCCTCTCCTTTGGCCGACGGCAACAAGAGCTCCTCTTGTTGGCCGACATTCATATTCCATCATCCTCTCCTTGGTGGCCGGCGGCAACAACAAAGAGGAGAAGGAGGTTTGTTCTTTCTCCAAAGGGATTGTGTCCGGAACTAGATAGGAGAAGAAGGGAGCTTATTATCTTCCTTTGTTCAGAGCAAACAAGGAAAGGAAGATACGTGATCTAGGAGGCTTCATCTCTTGGAGGATCATTTCCCACACAACGTCCAAGAGGAGGATAGGACATATGATAGAAGACCAAGAGGTAAACAAGAGGTATAATTCTTGTTTTGGTTTCCTTTTGTTCCTTTGTATGATCTATGTAATTGCATGTGGCTAATTTACTTGGACCCCGAAAATAAACACAAAAACTGGTGATCCGTACATCGTCTATTCCGCAGCTAATCAAAGAAAAGAGGTAGGTTGCTTGAACAACAAGTTTGTTCAAGTACCCACTCTAATCGAATAGCACGACGATGGATCGGTTGCTTGGGTAATCCCTCTTCATCAAGAATAATTTTTTTTAATCTGGAGACATAGATGGGATCGCCATGCACAAGCAACCGAGGTGGGAAGCGAAGCTTCGGATCCACCCCATCAGTTTCCACCTATAGCAGTCGACTACCATCCCTTAGCAGTCGACTGATAGTGGAGCAATCAACTGCCAGCCCTTGGCAATCGACTGTTGGGCCACGAAACCTTAGTTGACTCAGACCAGTCGATTGATATCTATATCAATTGACTGCTTTCGAGTAAAACCTCAAACAATAAGTTTGTTTGAGCATCCAACCGTCGGGTAAAACCTCAAACAACATGTTTGAGCATCCGACATTTCCAACCATCGAGTAAAACCTCAAACACATGTTTGAGCATCTGACTTATCCAATCGTCGGGTAAACATCAAACACATGTTTGAGTGTCCGACACTTGACTTTAGTCCTTCGGCCAAGTTCACCTACTTGAGCTACCCCGTCCTGGATTACAATCGCTCAATCTCTCATCTCCCATGGAGTCCTTCACCGAAGCTCTCTTAGTCCAGCTACGTCCCTTAGATGCACTAAGCCCGCGACTTCTCCCATGCCATCCTTCGCGTCTTGCCCTGAAGTCTACTTCCTTTGGCTTCACTCCATTCGCTCCTAGTTTGGCAGTCCCTCGGATGCACCAAGCTCATGGCTTCTCCAATTCCATCTTTCACCGACTCAAGGACCCGAGCCATGAGATGATGAACTCGCCAATGCTTCATCAAGCTACACATGTGTGATTTACTAAGTCTTGCACAACTTAAACACACACATCAAATGACATAAACAACCTAACTTAAACCCTTTGTCACACACATCAAAACCAAACACATACTTGGGTTGTTGCCCTAACAATCTCCCCCTTTTTATGTGTGGCAACATGTTGAAGTTAGGTAAAACAAATACATAAGGAAAGTAAGCATGTAAATCATAACATGAGTATCAAACTCCCCCTTAACACATGCAAACTCCCCCTCAACACATGTTAATTCCCTCTAGCATGATTAACTTAAACTCCAACATTTCTCCCCCTTTGACACCATCAAAAACAACATACATATGTTGTTCAGCATATTTTCAATATCTAAGGGAATAAAACTATCAAAAATCAGATTTAAAAACCAAAAACCCAATTTTTGCACATAGCAGTTGACTGGCATTCCTCATCAGTTGACTAGTATCTGAAAGTTTTGAATTCTGATTTCTGAAGCCAACTGCAGAAATGTATTAAAAATTTAAGAAAATTTAAAAAATCATGAAATTTTGGGAACACATTTCTAATGAGTTCCTCTATCAAGGGAAAAAATTCATAAAAATTTTTGAAAATTAGGCAAAAACTCAAAAGCTTCAAAATTGTCTAAAGATGTATCAACTTGGAAAGCCAATTTTGCCTTAAAACATTTCAAAACATAAACCTTCAGTTTTCAAGACTTGAAATGGTTTTAAATCATTAAAAATATCCAACTATGATCTTTAAGTAATATGTCCATGAATTAAACATATATTTTCCCCATAGTTGGTCTATGATTACTCTATCATGAGACATATAATGATTCATCAAAATACCATAAGCATTAGTGAATCACTTGTATCAACCTAACATCTCACCCATTGCTATGTTTTCAATCAAGTTAGCCTTATGATGAATGTGAGATGTAACTAAGCTTAACCAAAAATTTCATGCAATTTCTACCTAAGGTTAAGTATCATGCAAAATCACTACTCATCATGATCATAAATCAAGTATCACCACCCAACATGCTCATAAGTCAACCAAATAATATGATATGAATTAAAATCAAGTATGGTTGACTATCCTAGGTTTATCTAACCTTTAAGGATTGACTTGGGAACCCAATATAAGTTCTTTCCAATAGGGTTCACTAAGTACTCCTTGGGGATCCATTGCCTAGCTACCATTTTGGTTTTTGATTGCCCCTAGCAATTAGACAATGGTAGGTCTTTTCATTTTTAAATCCCTTATAACCTAGGCCCTTTTTATTAAAACTTTCCCTTTGGCTTCTAATGATCATATTCAAGGTATTGGAGCCTATAGTAATTTTTTCAAGGGCCTTAGTAAGGTAATCTACCTTTTCCCTTAAAACCTTATTTTCTTTAAGCATGCATCATTTAAACTAGAAGAAGAAGCATTATCATATGAATATGCATTTTTTTTTATCTTTCCTTCTATATTTTTAATTTCATTTTTCATGCATTTATTTTTCTTTTTGGTTCTAAATAAATTCTTAGTTAAACTAGAAATCATAGAAACAATATCTTGGGTAGGGAGATTTCTTACCTCGGTTACCCAATCTCCTTCCGATTTCGATGATGATGATGCTCCCCCTACACTTGAGCTCTCATCCTCACTTGTGCTTCCTTCTTCTTGCTTGGAGGAGGTGGAGGCAATGTCGTAAATTCCCATAAGTGCAAAATGGGAGATAATTTCTTCTTCTTTCGATGATGATGGGTCATCCCATGTGGCTTTTAGGTTCACTTGTCCCTTTCCCGTAGACTTCTTCTCTTTTTTCTTCTTCCCTTCTTTCTTTTTGTCATGTTTCTTCTTTTCTTCCTTGCTCTTGTTCAATAGGGGACACTCATCCCTTATGTGTCCCTCTCCTTGGCAATTATAGTAAATGACCTTTCTTGGCCTTCTCCTATCATGAGATTTGTTAAATTTAAAGGTTTTTAATGCACACCTTACCTTTCTTACCATATATATCTCCTCATTGCTATCCATTGAAGATTACGATTCGTCATCGGATGAGAAGGGTATGGACTTCTTCTTCTTCCCCTTGTTTGCAACTAGTGCTACTCCCCTTGATTGTGTGCTTGGTTCTTCTACTATACCTTCAAGTCTAGTTTCATGAAGCTCCATAGTAGAGAAAATTTCTTCTAAAGTACTTACCTCTAGATTCCTTGAGAAGTAAAATGAGTCCACCATTGAGCTCCACTTTGATGACCGAGGGAATGCATCAATCGCCTTCATGATCATATCCCTATTGGAGAGCTTCTCCCCTACACTAGATAAACCATTAATGATTTCCTTAAATCTAGAGTGTAGAGATAATACATTTTCCCCTTTATCTAGCTTGATATTATTAAGTTGTGATTGGAGAAGATCCCTTCTTGAGAGTTTTGCTTTGGAGGTGCCTTCATGAAACTCTACTAGCTTCTCCCACATCTCTTTGGTACTTGAGCATTCGCCAATCCAGTTGATCTCTTGTTGAGGTAGCACATTGAAAAGATGGTGCTTGGCTTTCGAATTTGCTAGGTTCTCCTCTCTTTGCTTCTTGGTCCATCTCGATTTTGTTGGTGCAATCGGCCCAGGTCACGATTGACCAGGACTCGAGTTTGACTCGAGTGATGTTTTGATGTTTCGACAAAAACATATGACAATGTAATTGTCATGGGAAAGTCCAAGTGGAACACTTGGCATTTGGAAAAGTCCAAGCATGGGTCTTGGCAATGTAAAAGTCCAAGCATGGGTCTTGGCAATGAAAAGTCCAACATGGGTTGGCAAGGAAAGTCCAAGCAAGGGAAAGTCCAAGCTTGAGTCTTGGCATTTGAGAAGTCCAAGGGTTTGATATTGGCAGCGTAAAGTCCAAGCGGGAGTCTTGGCAGCATAAGACCAATGGTTAGCGGCGTAAAGTCCAAGCGGAGTCTTGGCGGCGTAAGTCCAATGTGCCTTGGCGGTGTAGACACCGTTAGCATGACATAGCCGAGGGAAGCACCTGGAGGCTAGCACGATGGATGAACAAGTCATGGATGACTTGGAGGGATCCGAGAGGCGTGAGGCTGATGGAGGTGGCTAGAAGGCTTAGGTCTAGGCTAAGGGTGGTCTAGCAAGTATGGGGGCACCATACTTTGGGTTAAAACCTCATCTTTGAGGTTGGCAGTCGACTGGCATTATGGCCGGTTCGACTGCCGTGAGTCGACTTGAGTTCGACTGTCGTTTAAGAGCTGGAACTACTCTGGCAGTCGACTGCTCATTGGAGCGATCGAGCGATGTCTCGGACGATCGGCCAAGTCGGCGATCGTCTGCTAGATTGTAGCGAGCACAGAATGCTCCGTGGCCGTAGGCGATCAACTACTGCGGTAGCGGTCATTGCCAAGAGATCCGTTGGAGTTTTTCCAGCGTGGATCGAGCCGTTGTCTCACGACAACAGTGGCATCGATCGGGTGACTTATGGCGATCGGTGATGGCGGAAATCAGTCGCCTTGAAGGATAAAAGGAGCTCGATGGGAGGATTTTTGGCAATGGTTTCTTGAGCATCTTTGGGGCGATTTGTTGCTGCAAATCAGAGTCTCCAAGACCACTCTTCAAGCAACCAAAAGCAAGCAATCCAAAGCATTTGTAAAGTGTTTTCTTTACTTGTATTACATTATTCTTCATTGTATTTGCTTGTTGCTTTTAGATTATTGTTGTAATCTATTGTAAGAGGTTTCTCCACCTCCGACTTGTTGTCGAGAAGGAGTTTATTGATTAGTGATTGCGTGTGCATCACTAGAGCTCTTTAGAGCTCGATCCGTGGAGTAGGAACCGTGTGGTTCCGAACCACGTTATATCTTTGTGTTAGTGATTGTTGTATTTCGTTATTGCTTTCATTTCTATATTCCGCTGCGCTAACGAAATTGTAGACACGATCACGATTGAATTCCATCTTCGTACGGTCACAACGCTATTCACCCCCCCTCTAGCGGCGTCAAATCCCAACAAGTGGTATCAGAGCCCGGGGCTCTTCTACAGACTAACCGCCGGGAGCTAGGACAAAGAAGCTAGAGGGTGAAGATGGAAGAACAATTGGGATGGAATATTAACACACCGATCCCTTACTCCTTCTATGGACAAGAAGGGTTTAAGCAATGGAAGTCAAGAATTGAAGACTTCCTAATGATGAGGGACTTCGAAGAATGGTCTATCTTAATGGAAGGATATAGCTATCCAAGAGGACCAAAAGGTGGATTCCTCAAGAAAAAGAGATGGACCGAAGAGCAAGTCCAAGCCTTCGAAAAGAATGAGAAGGTAATGAAGTTGTTAATTGATTTAATACCTAACAATATCTTGTGTATGTTAGGTAATTATGTAGATGCAAACGAGCTATGGAGCCAAGTGGCCAAGCTCCATGAAAGCACATCAATGGTCCAAGAGGAAGAGACCGAAAAGGCTAATGCATCACCCTCACAAGGAAATGAGGACTTGGAGGTTGAGAGATCATCAACATCCAAAGAGGAAGAGGAAGTAGAATTGGAAGTTGATAGGGAGTCAATTTCTGGGTTGGTGGAGGAAGTGGAAGAAGCATCCACTTCTAGGATTGAGGAGGAGATTAGAGTTTCCTCAACACCGGAGCATCAAGAAGAAGCTTCGACATCCGGTCAAGATGAAGAAGCCCAAAATCCAATTCCGGTCTCCATTAACCTAGGTAACTCAAACACTCTAATTTCAAATAAAAATAATATTATGTGTTTTGAGTGTAGGGAATTTGGGCACTATAAGAGCAAGTGCCCAAAGAAGATTAGGAAAGCTCCACCGGCACCAAAAGTCAAGGATGCCGGTTCCCCAACACCTAAAGGCAAGGAGCACATCATATGCTTCAAGTGCAATTCAAAAGGACATTATAGGAATCAATGTCCTAGGGGGAGCAAGAAGACTCAAAATGGAGCATCATATGTAGGGGGAGCTAAGGCAAACCCTAGGGTAATTTCTAATTTTGCTTCTTCTTCAATTTACAAGCAAAAGCATGCTAGGGATTTCAATTCACTTGCAATTTATGAAAAGCATGCTAATAGGAACAAGTATTTTTGCTTAGGAGCTAAGAATGTCTACTTAGATAATAGGGAGAAATTTGGGACTAATGTCCCTAAAAACAATTTACCTAAGGACAAACCTAGGTCAAATAACTCAAGATCAATTTTACCTAGGGAGACAATTAGAAAGGTGCAAGAGCACCTAGGTCTAAACCCTAAATGGACTAGGCATATGCCTAGGAAGTCCAATGCCCATGGTCTAAATCAAAATTCTAAAATTGGGCAATTAGAATTAGAGAACCAAGCCTTGAGGTCAAGGCTTGAAAAACTTGAAAAGACCCTTAAGGTTATGCAAAATCAAATGCAAGGGTCAATTAGTCAAACTTCTAGGTCCAAAAGTCAAAGTCAACACCTAGGACCTAAGAGTCAAAAGTCAACCAAGGGCAAGCAAGGTTTGGGTCACAAACCTAAGCCTAAGGTGGCTTACCATAGTGTTCCATTTGATTATGGAACACAAACTAGGTCTAAGAAGACTAAGGTCAATAGGGAAGTCATCCCTAGAGTTGACCAAGGGTTGTGCCTATTGGCTAAGGTTTCTAGGAAACCTAGGGTGGCCACTAAGAAGGTTGCAAGGGGAGTTACCCCTAGAGTCAACCTAGGTAAAACCCAAATGACCAAAGCTAATAAGCCTAGGAGGGTCATTAGGAAGGTATCTAGGGAGGCTATCCCTAAGGAATACCTAATTAACCCTAGGAGCTCAAATCGGTTTTGGGTTCCTAAGAGCGTGATTGATTCACGCTAGATGGGTTAGGGTGTGCCAACCTTAAATGGATGGGTAGTTAACTCAACCATGGCAAAGGTGGCATTTTAGGTTATTTTCAAGGTTATGGATACCTTGGAAATAGATTTGAATTATAATCCTAAAAGTTTTAGGACGTGCCAATATTACTTGAGAAGTTTGATAAAATGATCAAAATTGGCACAATTTAGGTTTAGAGGTTAGTGTGCCATTTTGGGTTTTTGGCACACTTGGGAGAAAAATAGAAATATGGCAAAATATATCTAATTATATCAAATGGCAATTAATATTAAAATTTGGGTATTACTATACCTATATATTTTATATGTCATGCCTTGTTTGCCATATGCCATGTCATGACATCATGCCTAGTTCTATGATTTTATATGTCATGTTCATGTTTAGGATTAAGGTTTTAAATATCATGTGTTTTTAGATTTCATATTATGCCATGACATCATGATTATGAGCATGTGTTTATCTATATCATCTCTAATGCCATAATCACTCATGCATTTAAGATAATTTGATTGAAATTGATTTAAGGACAATGGCATGACTTGGAGTCCCATTTATAAGGGAATCAAGTAGGGTTGCCTTAGAAAAATGCATGAAACCCTAGATTAAATGAACCAAAACCCACATCTCGCATCCAATTGATATGTATGTATATTTATACACCCTAGATACATGTGAGATGCTAGGATATGAGTTGAGTTCAAGGTGCATAGTTTTTGCATCTAGTTGAACCAAAACTCATTTTAATTCAATGTGGATCATTGGGAAAGCTTGTGTACAAGTCATGTACATAGAGCCCAAGGAATATGATCCAAAATAAGGTTTTGAAAACATTTTAAAATCATTTTGAAAAACCTTGGTGAAGTCTATCTTTTGATAGCAATCACCATTGATGAAGTTGATACAAAATAGGGCCAAAACATTGAAAATTTCAATGGTTTTGAGTTTTGTATCAAACTCACTATTTTATGGGTAAAATAATTTTCAAATATTTTTCACCCATTGTGTGTGTCATAAGTATTATACGTATGAATTTTCATGATTTTTTGAATTACGTATAATTATTTATGAATTTTCAAAATTCATTTACGATGGTGAAAATCGAGATTTTCGATTATCGATCGGCCTACAATGTGTGGCGGTGTGATAATCGATCATTGATTCTTGTCGATCAGTCATTGCCAGGTCTGATTTCGGGTTAACAAGGTTTGTTTAGCCCGTGTTCAGCTATGGAAAAGGTTCCTAATCACTCCTAACCCTAGGATATGCTTTAGAAAGCATTATAAAGGGTGAAAATCCATTGGATATGGATTAGGAGATGTGTTAGGTCAAAGTATCAAATTTAGGGTGAGTGAAAGTTCTATGTTGAACTTAGAACCTTAATTTTGATGGTTTAGAGTTCCTATTGGCTTAGGGGCTTCCCAAGGACATTGTTGGTGCAATGGTCAAGGGGGAGCAAGCCTTTAGGGGGAGTCATCCATCTTGGGATGATGGATGTGTTTTTCTTCTTGGAGAGGAGAAGTTATTGGGAGAGTATCA
This sequence comes from Wurfbainia villosa, assembly GCA_025175895.1. Lineage (NCBI taxonomy): Eukaryota > Viridiplantae > Streptophyta > Magnoliopsida > Zingiberales > Zingiberaceae > Wurfbainia > Wurfbainia villosa. The sequence continues at coordinate 76,638,133 of CM046001.1, read as the reverse complement.
TCAATTGGGAAAATTGATGGGTTTTTGATACCCAATTTGGAAATTAGGAGAGATAGGAGTGCCTCTCTTGAGTGATATGTGACTTATCACTAGGAAGATGGTAGGCATCCTAGATATTTTTAGGTCAAAAAGGGGGAGATTGTAAGATCTCATTGGGACATGAGACATTGACCTCCTTGGAGAGATAACCTTTTTGATGTTAGTCAAAAAGGGGGAGAATGTTTGGGGGAGAACATTTGGAGAGTGTTTACCAATTTGGGATAATTGGTAAGGGATTTGAGTTAGTGGTCTAACTCAAATGATTTATTTAGTTTTGTGAACATGAGGAGATTGTTGGATCTGCGATCGGCCCGGAGTCCTGATTGACGGGACTCGAGGTTTGACTCGAGTGATGTTTCCATGATGTTTCGACAACTCAAACATATGATCAATCATGTAATTGTCATGGGAAAGTCAAGTGGAACACTTGGCATTTGGTAAAGTCCAAGTCTTGAGTACTTGGCATGAAAAGTCCAAGTGGGACACTTGGCACATGAAAAGTCCAAGCATGGGTCTTGGCAATGTAAAAGTCCAAGCATGGGTCTTGTCAATGTAAAGTCCAACATGGGTTGGCAAGGAAAGTCCAAGCATGGTCTTGGCATGAAAAGTCCAACATGGGTTGGCAAGGAAAGTCCAAGCATGGTCTTGGCATGAAAAGTCCAACATGGGTTGGCAAGGAAAGTCCATGCATGGTCTTGGCATGGAAAGTCCAACATGGGTTGGAAAGGGAAAGTCCAAGCTTGAGTCTTGGCATTTGAGAAGTCCAAGGGTTTGATATTGGCAGCGTAAAGTCCAAACGGGAGTCTTGGCAGCATAAGACCAATGGTTGGCGGCGTAAAGTACAAGCGGAGTCTTGGCGGCGTAAGTCCAATGTGCCTTGGCGGTGTAGACACTGTTAGCATGACATAGCCGAGGGAAGCACCTGGAGGCTAGCGAGATGGATGAACAAGTCATGGATGACTTGGAGGGATCCGAGAGGCGTGAGGCTGATGGAGGTGGCTAGAAGGCTTAGGTCTAGGCTAAGGGTGGTCTAGCAAGTATGGGGGCACCATACTTTGGGTTAAAACCTCATCTTTGAGGTTGGCAGTCGACCGGCATTATGGCGAGCCGTGAGTCGACGAGTTCGAATGCCGTTTAAGATTTGGAATCGCTCTGGCGGTGATCGCTCATTGGAGCAATCGAGGCGATGCCTCTGGCGGCCGATCGCTAGTTGGCCAGCGTGATTGCCCTAGTTCACCAAGCGGCCCGAGAGATGCTCGAGTTTCATTGTCTCACGACAACAGTGGCATCAGTCGACTGGTGACTTATGGCAGTCGACTGATGGGCGGAAATCCAAGTCGCGCGGAAGGATAAAAGGAGCTCGACGGGAGGATTTTTGACAATGGTTTTTAGAGCATCTTTGGGGTGATTTGTTGCTGCAAATCAGAGTCTCCAAGACCACTCTTCAAGCAACCAAAAGCAAGCAATCCAAAGCATTTGTAAAGTGTTTTCTTTACTTGTATTGCATTATTCTTCATTGTATTTGCTTGTTGCTTTTAGATTATTGTTGTAATCTATTGTAAGAGGTTTCTCCACCTCCGACTTGTTGTCGAGAAGGAGTTTATTGATTAGTGATTGCGTGTGCATCACTAGAGCTCTTTAGAGCTCGATCCGTGGAGTAGGAACCGTGTGGTTCCGAACCACGTTATATCTTTGTGTTAGTGATTGTTGTATTTCGTTATTGCTTTCATTTCTATATTCCGCTGCGCTAACGAAATTGTAGACACGATCACGATTGAATTCCATCTTCGTACGGTCACAACGCTATTCACCCCCCCTCTAGCGGCGTCAAATCCCCAACAGATTTCTCTATTGGCTTCCCTTCTTCATCCCTAGGCACTTCAAAACCGCTTTCCATGATTAGCATAATATTGAAGTCGGTTTTGAAAAATACCTCTATTCACTTTTTCCACCAAGTGAAGTCCCCTTCGAATTTAGGTTGATGGATGTTCATGATGGCCATCTTTCGACTTTCTTGTTGCGGCGATGAGTCCGTCAACAAGCTCCTCGCTCTAATACCACTTGTTGGAGGATCATGACCTGGCTAGAAGGGAGGTTGAATAGCCTACGATATGCTTGATGGAATTCTCTCGTCTTAATTGTCTACAATATAGTTAGCGCAGCGGAATATATGCTAAAACAAAGACAATTAAGCTAATACAAGAGTAAAAAAGAAGCAAACGCTAAGAAGCCGATGTAACGTGTTTCATGAATCTTACCTCTAATCCACGGATGATTCATTCGGCGAATCACTCCCACAACCAATCACTAAACTTCTCCTTAAGCTCAATCAAGGTGGAGAAGAAACCTTCTTACACAAAATCCTCCCTCTTACAATATGATTGAGATGAGAACAAGGAAGAGGAGGTTTGGAATGTTTAGGGCACTTGGAGAGCACTTAGGAGTGGAAGCATTAACCTCTCCAAGGCACCCAACCCTTCTTTTTATAAAGAAGAAGGGTTTCTTCCCGTTGGACATGTATGCAGCGACTGTTGCATGTCAGTAGTTGACTGCTGTTGTAGCCATTGCCTCACAACGGCTTCATCCACATTGGCATCCCAACCAACGGATAGCTAATTAATCGAATGCTAAACCCTAGCAGTCGACTGTCATCCCTTAGCAATCAGCCGATGGTGGAGTAGTCGACTATCAGCCCTTGGCAGTCAACTGTTGGGCCACAAAACCCTAGTTGACACCGATCAACTAGATGTCGACTCGGACCAATCAACTAATATCTATATCAGTCGACTATTGTTGGGTAAAACCTCAAACAATAAGTTTGTTTAAGCATCCGATCGTTGGGTAAAACCTCAAACCACATGTTTGAGCATCTGACACTTCCAACCGTCGGATAAAACCTCAAACACATGTTTGAGCATCCGACTTATGTTGGGTTTCCCCGGCACCACGACGAGTGTGTGTTCGAACACATTTCATAAACATGCATATAGCGGAAGCAAAAACAAGTAATAAACTAATTTTATTACAACACATACATCACACGCATGCAATATACAACATGTGTAGACATAATCGCTATTTAAAATTTTGCAATAAAAAAAATTATTCTAGTTAAACCTGACGTATCACGTGTAGCGGGAATGACATCAACCGTAGCGACCCTCGCTAGAATCGCCTCTATCTGTATCCATGCCGAGTATCGTCGGGATAACTTTACAAAGTCACGAGCCTCGTCTTCGCAAAAGTCACTAGCCTCAAGTCGAAGACGATGTGATCTGAGAGATTATCACAATCTGAATCAAATTCGGATCTAAAAACAAGCTCCACGAACTCGCTTCTCGGAAGCGGTTTTCGTTAACCAATTGACGAAACCTTGGTCCTCCCCCTATGAGGATTGCCGGAGATCCAATCCCTGACAAGTAAGTCACTATCGGAGTGCAAAATGCCGACGAAACGACCTCTCCATGAGGAGAACAACAAGTTGTCCAAAAACTGGACAACTTGTTTGTGGTGGAAGAGATGGTCGGTCAATCAATGGTCGGCTGCTCCTTGGTCGTCAATGGCCAAGAGAGGATGGCCGGAGGAGTTGCCAGCAGCTGGTGGGTGGCCGGCGGTGAGGAGGAGCAGCAGCTCCAATGGGTGGCGTCCAAGGTTGGGCGGTAACTCCTTGGGAGGCAAGGAGAGGAAGAGAAGAGGAGGTGGGCGGCTAGGGTTCAAACTTCTTAAGTCGTCCACGAAAAAACCCTTAAGCAGTGTTTTTTATAGACAACACATTCTTCTAACGGTTATTGGTTCATAACCAAAATTTGTTAACCCGCTCCAATAACTTAAGTTAAAATAAACCAAACTGTGTTGGTCTATTTTAAGTTAAAACGAACCGAACCTATAGGATATTTGAGGCCGCTAGAGGGGGAGTGAATAGCGGTGTGCTTGTTCGATGATGGAATTCGTTCGATGATGGACTTAAGCTTGGACTTTCCCTTGCCAACCCATGTTGGACTTTCCATGCCAAGACCCATGCTTGGACTTTCCCTTGCCAATCCATATTGGACTTTCCATGCCAAGACCCATGCTTGGACTTTCCTTGTGCCAAGTACTCAAGACTTGGACTTTCCCTTGCCAACCCATGTTGGACTTTCCATGCCAAGACCTATGCTTGGACTTCCCTTGTGCCAAGTACTCAAGACTTGGACTTTCCCTTGACAATTACATTGTCATATGTTTTTGTCTAACATCAAAACATCTCTCGAGCCAAGCTCGAGTCCTGGTCAATCGTGACCTAGGCCGATTGCACCAACAATCTCCCCCTTTTTTATGTTTGACAAAAACTAAACAAACCATTTCAAACCATTTGAGTTAGACCATCTAACTCAAAAACTCCTTACCAATTATCCCAAATTGGTAATTTAACCTTTTTCCAAAATATTCTTCCCCAAATATTCTCCCCCTTTTTGACTAACATCAAAAAGGTTATCTCTCCAAGGAGGTCAATGTCTCATGTCCCAATGAGATCTTACAATCTCCCCCTTGATCCAACAATACCTAGGATGCCTACCATCTTCCTAGTGATAAGTCCCATATCACTCAAGAGAGGCAATTCTTTACTCTCCCCTAATTTCCAAATTGGGTTTCTCAAAATTCCATCAATTTTCCCAATTGATGATACTCTCCCAATAACTTCTCCCCCTTTAAGAAGAGAAAACACATCCATCATCCCAAGATGGATAACTCCCCCTAAAGGCTTGCTCCCCCTTGACCATTGCACCAACAATGTCCTTGGGAAATCCCTAAGCCAATAGGAACTCTAAACCATCAAAGATAAGGTTAGAAATTCAACATTGAACTTTCCAAAACCTTAAATTTGATACAAACCCTAAACTCCTTTCCAAATCCATATCCAATGGATTTTCACCCTTTATAATGCTTCTCAAAGCATATCATAGGGTTAGGAGTGGTTAGGGACCTTAACCGTAGCTGAATACGGGCTAAACAAACCTAGTTTTCCTGAAATCAGCATTGGTAGTCGACTCTACAATGACGGTCATTGCCACATCACCGATCGCCACCAAAGTAGTTGGATCGATAACTAAAATTTCCGAATTTTAGTTATCAGAGTTGAATTTCAGAAATTCATAAATAATCATACGTAATTCGAAAAATCATGAAATTTGATACGTATAATACCTATGACCAATACAATGGGTGAAAAATATTTGAAAATTATTTTACCCATAAAATATTGAAATTGATACAAAAACCAAAAGTGAAGAAAACTTCTAAGTTTTAGCTCACTTTGTATCAATCTCATCAATGGTGATTGCTATCAAAAGATAGACTTCACCAAGATTTTTCAAAATGATTTTAAAATATTTTCAAAACCTAATTTTGGATCACATTCCTTGGGCTCATTGTACATGACTTGTACACAAGCTTTCCCAATGATCCACAATTAAAATTAGATGAGTTTTAGTTCATCTAGATGCAAAAACTATGCACCTTGAACTCAACTCATATCTTAGCATCTCACATGTATCTAGGGTGTATAAATACACATACATGTCAATTTAATGTGAGATATGGGTTTTGTTCTCCCTAATCTAGGGTTTTATGTATTTTTCTAAGGCAACCCTACTTGATTCCCTTATAAATGAGACTTCAAGTCATGTCAAAGTCCTTAACTCAATTTTGATCAAATGCATGAATGAATGATCATGGCATAAATAATAGCATTATTAAAGTATGGCCAATGATCATGATGTCATGGCATATGATAAAATCTAAAACACATGACATTTACTTAAAACCTAGGCATACTCATGACATATAAATGATAGAAATAAGCATGATGTCATGACATGACATATGATAATCAAAATATGGCATACCAAAATACATAGATATAATAATACCTAAATTTTAATATTAATTGTCATTTGATATAATTAAATATATTTTGCCATATTATCACTAATCTCCCTAGTGTGCCAAAAACCCAAAATGACACACTAACCTCTAATCCTAAAATGTGCCAATTTGATCATTTTATCAAACTTCTCAAATAATATTGGCACATCCTAAAATATTTTAGGATTAAAGCACGAATATATTTCCAAGGTAACCATAACCTTGAAAATAACCTAAAGTGTCACATTTACCATGGTTGAGTTAACTACCCATCCAATCAAGGTTGACACACCCTAAATCCATTTAGCGTGAATCAATCACGCTCTTAGGAACCCAAAACCGATTTGAGCTCCTAGGGTTAATTAGGTATTCCTTAGGGATAACCTCCCTAGATACCTTCATAATTACCCTCCTAGGCTTGTTAGCCTTGGTCATTTGGGTCTTACCTAGGTTAACTCTAGAGGTAACTCCCCTTGTAACCTTCTTAGTGGTCATCCTAGGTTTTCTAGAAACCCTAGCCACTAGGCACAACCTTTGGTCAACCTTAGGGATAATTTCCCTATTGACCTTGGTCTTCCTAGACCTAGTTTGTGTTCCATAATCAAAAGGAACACTATGGTAAGCCACCTTAGGCTTAGGTTTGTGATCGAAACCTTGCTTGCCCTTGGTTGACTTTTGTTTCTTAGGTCCTAGGTGTTGACTTTGACTTTTGAATCCTTGACTTTGACCATTAGACCTTTGCATTTGATTTTGCATAATTTTGAGGGTCTTTTCTAATTTCTCAAGCCTTGATCTCAAGGCTTGGTTTTCTAATTCTAATTGCCCAATTTTAGAATTTTGATTTGGTCTTTGGGCATGGGACTTCCTAGGCATGTGTCTAGTCCATTTAGGATTAAAGTCCAAGTGTTCTTCTATTTTCCTAATGGATTCCCTAGGAAGGACTTTTCTAGGATTGTTTGACCTAGGGTTGTCCTTAGGTAAAATATTTCTAGGGACATTAGTCCCAAATTTCTCCTTTTTAAAGTTGACTTTCTTGGCTCCTAAACAATATTCATTGTTTCTAGCATGCTTTTCATGATAGATAGCAAGTGAATTGAAATTCCTAGCATGCTTTTTAACATTTAAATTGGAAAAAGCATTATTTAGATATACTTTAGGGTTTGCCTTAGAGGCTCCCCCTACTTGTGATGCTCCCCTTTGCCCCTTCTTTTCTTCCTTTGGGCATTGACTCCGGTAATGTCCCGGTAGTCGGCACTTGAAGCAAGTGATTTGTTCCTTGCTTTTCTTGGTGGGAACACCGGCTTCATTGACTTTTGCCACCGGTGGACTCTTCTTGATTCTTTTAGGACATTTACTTTTGTAATGTTCTACCTCCCTACACTCAAAACAAATTATGTGATTTTTATTTGAATCTACATTGCTTGAGTTACCTAGGGTATTTGTGGTGGTAGGTGTCGGAGTTGGAGCTTCTTCATCTTGACTGGATGTGGAAGGCTCTTCTTGGGGTTGCTCCAGTGTAGATGTTCTCATCCCCTCCCCCTCAATCCTAGAGGTTGAGGTTTCTTCTAATTCTACCTCTTCCACCACTTCTTCCTCCTTGGATGTCGAACACTCCTCGACCTCCGAATCCTCACTTTCTTGTGAGGATGAACTCTCTTCCTCATCCTCCTCATCTTCTTGGATTGAGTGAGGCTCTTCATGGAATTTTTCCAATTTGTTCCATACCTTCTTGGCGTCTTTACAATCCCCTATCTTGATCAAAATATCATTAGGGATTATATTAAGAAAAATACCCATTACCTTATTGTTGATGTTATAGTATCGGAGTTGTTCTTGACTCCAATTCTTCTTCTTGATTTTTCTTCCTTCTTCGTCTTTTGGAGTGTCAAAACCTACTAAGACACTAATCCAATTATTAAAGTCACACATTAGAAAATGCATCATTCTACCTTTCCAATATGCGAAATCTTCGCGGTCGAAGGAAGGCGGAACGTTGATGTCGTCACCCAATCTCTCCTTGAATTCCATCTTGTTCCGATAGTGTCTTGACTCTCGGCGGTTAGTCCATAGAAGAGCCCCGGGCTCTGATACCAATTGTAGGATATTTGAGACCGCTAGAGGGGGGGTGAATAGCGGCGTGCTTGTTCGATGATGGAATTCGTTCGCGTTCGTCTCTACAAAACTTGTTATGCGCAGCGGAATAATAGTAATAACGAAAAGCAAGACAAACACGCAAACACAATTGTTTAACGTGGTTCGGAACCTCAAGGTTCCTACTCCACGGATCGAGCTCTACAAGCTCTAGTGATGCACACGTAACCACTAATAAACACTCCTTCTCGGAAAAATCCGGAGGTGGAGAAACCTCGTACAATATGATTACAACAATAATCAAAAAGGTACAAGCAAATACAATGAAATACAAAGCAATACACGTAAAGGAAACACTTTACAAATGCTCTTGAATGCTTGATCGCTTGGTTGCTTGATATCAACTTGGAGACCCTGATTTATAGCAGCAAATCGCCCCAAAAGCTCTCAAGAAACCATACTATTTTCCTCCATCACGAGCTTCTTATAAAGCTTCAACCTGTGCTGAAAAAAGTCGATCAGTCGACTGATCGGGACCATCAGTCGACTGATGCCACTGTTGTCGTGAGACAACGGCTAGATCCACGCTGGATAAGTCCAACGGATCCATCATCAGTCGATTGATGATACCCATCAGTCGACTGATGGAGCCTTACTCGACCAGTCGAGTCTCAACTCCATTCTGTGCCCGATTTCACAAGCACCAATCGACTGATTACAAGATCGATCGATCGGCTGAAATCCATCACCGATGCCCACCTATGGCATCATTGCTAGAGCAATTCTCATAAACCCTAGTTGATCGGTCAATCTTGTCACATGACACCGGATCATTGCACACCTCAACCATGAGGTTTTAGCCCAAGTATAGTTCCCCCATACTTGCTAGACCACCCTTAGCCTAGACCTAAGCCTTCTAGCCACCTCCATCAGCCTCACGCCTCTCGGATCCCTCCAAGTCATCCATGACTTGTTCATCCATCGCGCTAGCCTTCAGGTGCTTCCATCGGCTATGTCATGCTAACGATATCTACACCGCCAAGGCACATTGGACTTACGCCGCCATGCTCCGCTTGGACTTTACGCCGCCAATATCAAACCCCTTGGACTTCTCAAATGTCAAGACTCAAGCTTGGACTTTCCCTTGCCAACCCATGTTGGACATTCCATGCCAAGACCCATGCTTGGACTTTCCCTTGCCAACCCATGTTGGACTTTCCATGCCAAGACCCATGCTTGGACTTTCCTTGTGCCAAGTACTCAAGACTTGGACTTTCCCTTGCCAACCCATGTTGGACTTTCCATGCCAAGACCCATGCTTGGACTTCCCTTGTGCCAAGTACTCAAGACTTGGACTTTCCCTTGACAATTACATTGTCATATGTTTTTGTCTAACATCAAAACATCTCTCGAGCCAAGCTCGAGTCCTGGTCAATTGTAACCTGGGTCGATTGCACCAACAGAACCAACTTTGGTTCATTCGTTTAAAACAAACCAAACCACTTTGGTTTATTTTCCACCATTGGATTAGAACCAAACAAATTTGGTTCATCCAATATGTTTTCATAAGACTCGGCCCATCCATGCTTTCGATGCGACTGAAATAATTTTATACTCGCTCTTTGTTTGGTCCAACCAAATCAAGTCTCTCTCGATCTGAGAATCCTATTCTTAAACTCGTTTTAAATCCTTCGGATTATGCTCATTGTGCATGTGACCAAATAGGTTCCCAGTTTATATTAGTCGTCTATAATTAACCATTAATTATATAATGATTATGAGTGACACCTAGTAGTACATCATGATCCCCAATTAACTGAAAAATCAATGGTTGATCCCAAAAACTTTTCTGAAACCCTTCAGCAACTATAATGAATCGTGCCCCATTCTTTTCACTCATCTTATACCCACTTGGTTCGGGACATGGTCTATTGTGTCAGCCCCTACTAGGCTGACTACGTCACACCTAGCCCAAGTATTTACTTTCTCATCCTGCGGATTCTAGTTACTGCATATGTATCCAAGAGTACCATACTCTAAATATGTAATGCTTTGGCCAAAGACTTTAGTAACAATCCAATGAGAGGCCATTGGGTATACATCTCCTCGCAAGGAGTGGTGAATCCTCTGTAGACTACTCAAACACCTTCGGCCACTTTGACTTATACCCAATCATCCTGGGTTCACATCTCCTCATAGATGCTTACTTAAGATGTCAAAGCATAAGTCTTCATGACCAAGATGACTTGAATACCGCAAGTCGAAGGAACATCACACTTAAATTGCTGTAAGAACTTCATTAACATATCCATATATGCAGAGAACCATATGAAGTCTTACAGTTGGTCACTCCAATGAACTAGTTACCATAACTATCATCCACGATCAACTCCAGACATCCCAATGTCTCTAGCTAGTAAGAAACAGCTGTTTGGATAAATCAAAGAGTACACCATGTGCTAGTCTCAACAGAATCGATGGTGTTCGAATGCATCAATTTGTCGACTAGGAATAATTCCAATACATCATAATTACACATGTAGAAATACTCACTAGTTGTGATCCAATCATAAATTCTCTCATGTTGTGAATCGTATTGTGGACATTCAGTAAATGAGTTTAAGATCCAATCAAATACATGAAAATATGTAAACTCAAATAGTGAATCTTCATTTATCAAATAAATGGTACAACCATAAGGCGATTGCCTTAGGACACCTCTCATATATTACTAACAAACTCCCACTTGGCCTAATGTCAATCGCCATGATATCCAATACCATAAGCTTTAACATGACCCTCAAACTTACTTTGAGGTAAGGTCTTAGTTAAAGGGTCTGCTAAATTCCTTTCAGTGGAAATCTTCTCGATTTGTATTTCCTTCTTACTTATGATCTCTCAGATTAAATGATAGCGGCGAAGCACATGTTTGGATCATTGATGTTACCTCATCAAGTTCAGAGACGAACTTCTTGATCCAAACTGCTTCCTTTGCTGCTTCCGAAGCTGCAATGTATTCTGCCTCAGTGACAGAATCCGCTATAATGTCTTGCTTGAAACTTTTCCAACTTATTGCACCTCCATTCAAGGTAAATACGTAACCAGACTAAGATCTGGAATCATCCTTGTCTGTCTGGAAGCTAGCATCTGTATACCCTCGTATTACTATATTACCTTCTCCATATATTAGGAATACATCCTTAATTCTTCTTAAGTACTTAAGAATTGTCTTAACAGCTGCCCAATGATCCATTTCTGGATCATACTGATATCTGCTCATGACACTCAAAGCATATAATATATCGGGCCTCGTACATAACATAACATACATGATAGATCCTATTGCAGATGCACAGGGAATCTTATTCATGCAAATTCTCTCGTCTTCTAGACTATAAGAATAATAGTCTATTATGACATTTTCTTAACGATATTTAATTCATAGTGTAGTTATAAAAAGTTTATCATGACATTTATTAAAAAAGATTATCATTTTAAAAATAATGTCCAATTAGATCACTTATAATGATATATTTAATAAATGTAATTATATTTAATAAAAATATTAACCTACATGTGTAATGCATCTAGCTAGGTTTTATTGTCCAAGCATGCGTCTAGCAGTAATTAGATAGATTGGTTCGAGGTGTGTCCCTCTGCACCAATAATCTAAATGTTTATAATATAACCCTTAAGGTTAGTTTGCTCTCCCCCTTAGTCAAATATATGAAGTATAAGAGATGTAGGGGGTGCTAAACTTTGGTCTAAGAGTTGTTAAATACAATAGTTGAGAAAATAAGTAGTATTTTGAAGAGGTTATATTTCAATTATCCTTAACATCTCACCCATTCTATGTGTCTCAGAATTTGTTCACCTTATATGTTTTGTGAGATGATTTTAAATTGATTAAAGATAGTCAACCTTGGGTTAGATTCGGATTTAACCTTTAGATCGTTAAGTAACTTTTCGAGAAACTGGCTTCCAGGTCGTGGCGAGGCACAGGGGCCTTCTTTGATCGGAACAACGACCACTTCCTTAGACAAAGCCAAATTCAAGAAAATATCACTTAGGGTTACTTCCTGGTCTAACTAGTTTAGGATACGGCGAGGTAGCTTCAGCTAGTTCCACTCTGTCAAGTGCACCAAGCTAGATACGCCTTATCTAGCTTGAATACACGAGACTTTGTTTCCCTAACGTACTATCATCTCGCCGCATCCTGATACTATGTTGTCAAGAGTTGACTAACTATTTTTCCTATCTAACCATTCTAAAAATTAAAGAAAAATATTCAATGATTTTGCTCAATACTCGGGTATACTATTTTAGTGTTAGCTCCCCCTGGACCATTGAACCAATATGGTCTATTCAAATAATGAACTTGATCCTGAGGAATCCAATACTTATTAGTCCTTATATGTGAGTTCAATAAAACCTTTGGGACCCATGCTTGGACTCTTTGATGACTACGATTTACGATAGACATATAAGACCTATTCGTAGTCTTTGACTTAAATCCGAGTCCGGCTTTGTTGTACATGGCTCTTTGGGTTCCAAGTAGTCGATTAAGGTTCTTAGTGTTAGTTAAAGCCCTAGAACCAATCATGTGATGGTTGAATAGGGAACATTTTGTATCATATTCTATAAAGGCAAAGGATTGGTTATTATATTTACATCTTGCTTGTGCCAGCTAATTTAAATATAATAATGCCCTAGAAAAGTAGGTTCTTATCTACAGCACATCAATTGGCAGAATTGATTATGAGAGGCTGTAGAGAACACTTTCCTAAATGTTCCTAGTTGAGTATTAATATGCAAGGGCAATATTAATACATAAAGACTAGCATGTAGGTCAATTGATGACTTGATCTCACAAGTCATGGATATATGATATCAAGTTGACACATGGGTATATATTGGAGAATATATACTGAACTGACCCGCCATGAGAAAGTTTCATGGATCGTTATATGAGTGTCATAAACTTTCTCATGTGACTATTGGTATGAATAGTCCTCAGACCTGAAGTCACTACGGTTCCCTACATAAGGAGTTGTGTACTTTGGTATCGTCAAACGTCACCCGTAACAGGGTGGACCATAAAGGCGATTACTGGGTATATAACAAATTATGCGGAGGGATGTGAGTGATGTAGATGGGATCTATCCCTCTCATATGACGAGAGTGATATCGGTGGGCCCCTTGATTGAGTAGAACTACTAAAATGCATGGCCATGCTCGAATGAGTCAATATGAGATATTGAGCTCATTTGTTTGAGTTAGTTTACTCAGGGATCAAGAAACACATAGATTGATCGAGGATGACTCGGTCTATGCCTCATTGATCAATCTGATATCAAGGATAGAAGGACACGGTCATATATTATAGTAGTCACGGAAAGGTTAGTCGGATCTTGACTTATCTCGTAACTTGGGTAGCAATGATGTATTGCTAGATGTCGCTCATTGCTTGTGTATCTAAAAGAGTTTAGATCCACTGCCAACGTTATGAGAGCCTATAGGGTCACACACAAAGAGCATGATAATTAGAGGAATTAGAGTATTCTAGTTTGACTAGAATAATTTGGGAATAAGCTTAAGTACAAAATGGTTTTGGACTTTAAGCTTAATGAGAATTTTAGCTAATTGATTTAATGAGATTAATTCAATATGTTACCTTATTGATTTAATAAGATTAATTCAATATGATAACATAAGCTTAATTGAATTAATAAGATTAATTCAATATGATTGAATTAATAAGATTAATTCAATATGATAACATAAGCTTAATTGAATTAATAAGATTAATTCAACATGCATGAAAGCCACATAAGAATGCCACATAAGCATGCCACCTAAGCATCCACCTAAGCTAGATGAGGTGGAAGAAGACAAATTGGTTTTTGTCTCCTTAAGTGGCCGGCCAAACAAGGATATGTCTCAATGCAATGGATTGCATTGAATGTGTGGAGGTGAAAGGGTTTTTCCAACCCTATAAAAGACACCCTAAGTGGCCGGCCAAAGAAGAGGGATTGGCTTTTGTTGTTGGTGGAAGCTTTGGTTGTGTTAGTGGTGAGAAAGCTTGGTGGAAGCTTTGGTTGTGTGGGTTTGTGAGTGTAGGCTAGCAAGAAGAGGAGTCTTCTTCTTCCTTTCTCCTTTTCCCTCTCTTCCTCTCCTTTAGGGACTTCTCTAGCAAGAAGTAAAGGAGAGCTCTTCTAGTTTTCCTTTTGTGAGACAAGAGCGTGCTCGTGTGGATACGTAGAGAGGCACGGACACTTGAACGTGCTAAAGATCCAACAAACCGAAAGGAAAAGCGGGATTAACAAGGGCACGCAACAAAGGTAATCCTCTCCTATAAGATAGGTTTGGTTTAGAGAAATTTATTTTATACGAGTTTGCTTTCGCATGGATCACTTGGAAGGGATCCTATTTTCCGTTGCGCATATGCCATTTGGCATACGAGATTTCCCTACAGTGGTATCAGAGCCACTTGCGAAAGATCGTATAAAAATAGGTTTTCTCTATTTTATATGTGATATAGAAGTAGGATAAATTTTATTATGAGTTGATAATTGCATTAGCAAATTTTCAAACATAATAAAATATCCAATGTCTTTTAAAAGTTAAAATGACATGGTGCATGGTTATGGCCTAGTCCCAAAAGTTTGTGATTGTGTGTTGTAATTCTTAATACGACCTGCGTGTCGTGCCTTTCTCCTAATATTCTTGTTGTAAAATTAGTTTTAGACTAAGATGTAACTCAGTATTTCTCCTTTGTAATGTACAAAACAAGGATGGAGGGTCCATTGGAAGATGAGGTTACAAGGAGGAAGTCAACACACAAGACAACCAAAAGGAAGCACTTAGGAGAAGATGCTATCCTAGGTTGACCAATCAATCTTTTCATTGGCTTGAGAAGATTGTAGAATAAGGGCCATAACCATGACACGTTAGTTTAATATGTATGTGATGCATGTTAGTTTAGCTTGTATGTGATGCATGATTAGTTGAGCTTATATGTGATGTATGCTAATATGTATATGATACATGTTTATTTCTTAATAAGTCTAAACGATATGCCTACCAAAGTTGGTACTCACTACTTCCTCGATCATTTGTTATTGGGTTTGCCAAAGCAAAGGCAATGCATTTTATCTTGGAGGGTGCGAGTGGACAATCGTGATGTCCCGCTATCGTCTTAGTTAAGACTTAATTAAGTGTTTTCTTAATTGGTTAAGAAAGTAGAGGCATATATTAGCTTTGAACATAAGTGTTAACATTAGTTTTGTGTGATTTAGAACATCGGCTTTGTCTTAGAAGTGGTCGTTGCTCGATATCCAAGAAGGCCCACGTGCCTCGCCCCACGGCTGGAAGTGGTTTAGGAATAAACACTAAACTAATCTAAAAAACAAAGCTATTAAAGAGTTACATCAGATGTAATTGGCAAAAGATTGCCTACCTAATTATACTACGTCTTGGGCGATTAGCCAAAGCTAACTCAAGAAGAATTATGATGTGGATCGTTATCCCATATAAATTTATAGCTAAATAGTAGCTATGAGAATTTAGGTAGAGCCTCATTTAATTAAAGGCCTAATTAAATGATTTAGGTATGATACTTAACTTTGCATTTTAATGTTGTAGATCACCATGTCATCTAACACGACACACCCTCGACTTACGATCTGTCCTTGAGAAGGACAAGCTCAATGGAGCAAACTTTCTTGGTGGTATAGGAACTTGAGGATTATCCTCAAGCAAGAGCATAAACTATATGTCCTAGAAGAGCTAGGCTACCTGAAATACCCGCCCCTCTCTTATAAGAAGCATCAAGATGGATTAGATGTGTCATGCCTTATGCTTGCCACCATGAACTCGAGCTTCAGAAGCAACATGAGAACATGGATGCCTATGATATGGTTGAGCATTTGAAACAACTATATCAAGGACAAGCTAGGCACGAGCGTTTTGAAGTGTCTAAGGCTCTTTTTGCATGCAAGATGCAAAAAGGAACACCTGTAGGAACTCACGTACTCAAAATGATTGGGTACGTTGAGAACCTTGAAAGACTAGGTTTTCCACTGAGCCAAGAATTGGCAACCGATGTTATCCTGCAATCGTTGCTGGAAGCATACAATCAATTCGTCATGAATTATAACATGAATGAAATTGATAAACCTTTGCCTGAGATTCTCAGCATGTTAAGAACTGCTGAACCAAATCTCAAGAAGAAAGTTAGTAATGTACTAATGGTCAAGAAGGACAAAGGTAAGCGCAAAGGCAAGGGTAAGACCCAAGCCAAAAGCAAGGCCAATTCATCCACTTCAAAGGGTAAAGGTAAAGTACCTAAGGAAGGGGACTGCTTCCATTCTTGTGAGGTGGACCTTTAGGCGGGCTATAAAGTCTACCTTGAGGAAGTAAAGAACAAGAGAAGTGGGACTTTTGCCTCAGGTATACATGTTATAGAAGTTAATCTATCTATTTCTTCTACATGGGTATTAGATACTGGATGTGCATCTCACATTTGTACTAATGTGCAGGGACTGAGAAATAGTAGAATAATGTCAAAGGTCGAAGTGGACCTCTGAGTAGGCAATGGCGCAAAGTTCTTCTTGTGTTTGTAGGAACATATTCTTTGTCTTTGCCCACTGGGCTTTTCTTAGAACTAGAGGAGTGCTTTTATGTACCTGCATTGACAAAGAACATAATCTCTGTATCTTGTTTAGACAAGAAAAACTTTTCTTTTATAATAAAGGACAAATGTTGTTCCATTTATTTAAATGAAATGTTCTATTGTAATGCACCACTTATGAATGGTCTCTATGTTCTAGATTTAGATAACCCAATTTATAAGCGTAAATACCAAGCGGTTCAAATCGAATGATTTGAATCGGACATATCTCGCACTTTATCGCCTAGGTCAAATAAATGACAAACGCATATCCAAACTCCATAAAGATGGATTATTGGACTCATTTTATTTTTAATCATATGAGGTATGAGAATCTTGCCTTTTAGGAAATATGACTAAATCTCCATTTAGTGGACATGGAGAGAGAGCGACTGAATTTTTATGACTCATACATACTGATGTATGTGGCCCTTTCAATTTCGAAGCCAGATGATGCTATAAGTACTTTATTACTTTCAGCGATGATATGAGTAGATTTGGCTACTTATATTTGATGAGACATAAGTCGAGAATCCTTTGAAAAGTTCAAAGAATTCAAGAATGAAGTACAAAACCAACTTGGTAAGCGTATTAAGCTACTTGATCGGATCGAGGTGGTGAATACCTTAGTCGAGTTTCGTGATCACTGGTAAGTGTGGGATAATATCCCAACTCACTCCACTGGAACACCACAATGGAATGGTGTATCGAGAGGAAATCGTACTCTATTAGATATGGTATGCGATCGATGATGAGCAGGTGATCTACCTACTTCCTTTTGGGGTTTAGCTCTAGAGACAGTAGCTTTCACACTTAATCGCGTTCCATCAAAGCCGTAGAAAAGACACCATATACGATATGGACGGAAGAGTCCCAAAATGTCTTTTATAAAGATTTGGGGTTGTGAAGCTTACGTTAGGCGTCAAGTCTCGGATAAACTAGGACCCAAATCGGATAAGTGTTATTTTGTAGGATATCCCAAACTAAGGGATATTACTTTTACAATCCCACACTTGGCAAGGTGTTTGTTGCGGAAATCTTTGTCTTTCTAGAAGAGAATTTATTTCTAGAAAAACTAGTGGGAGTAAAATTCATCTTGAAGAAGTTCAAGATGATGATAACACTAAGGCCGATGGAAAATGAGCAGGCACCACAAAGTGTTGTGGATGAGAAATTGTTGCCCAGAGTTGTGGAGCAAACACACATTCAAGTAGACCAACCTCTTCGTAGATCGATAGGATCGTCGTCGACAGGAGATATTCTTTTCTCTTGGTAGCCAGGGTGATGTATTGCTTGTCAATCTTGACGAGCCTACATCCTATCAAGAAGCTATGATGAGCCCAGATTCCGAGAAATGGCTAGAGGCCATGAGATCCGAAATGGAATCCATGTACACTAACCAAGTATGGACCTTGGTTGATCCACCTGAAGGGGTAAAACCCATTGGGTGTAAGTGGGTCTTTAAAGTAAAGACTGACATGGATGGTAATAAGCATACCTATAAAGGTAGATTGGTGGCTAAAGGATTCAAACAAATTCATGGTATTGACTATGATGAAACCTTTTCACCAGTTGCGATGCTTAAATCCATTCGGATCATACTTGCTATTGCAGCCTACCACGATTATGAGATCTGGTAGATGGATGTCAAAACCGCTTTTCTGAATGGAAAGCTACTCGAGGATGTGTACATGACACAGCCTGAGGGTTTTGAAGATCCAAAGCATCCTGGAAAGGTATGCAAACTGCAAAGGTCCATTTATGGACTAAAGCAAGCCTCTCGAAGCTTGAATCTTCGATTCGATGATGCAATCAAAGAGTTTGGTTTCATCAAGAATGAAGATGAGCCTTGTGTCTACAAGAGAAATAGTGGGAGCACAGTTGTATTTCTTGTCTTGTATGTAGATGACATACTTCTCATCGGAAATGATATTCCCTCACTCCAGTCTGTGAAGATGTGGTTAGGGAATTGTTTCTCGATGAAGGACTTAGGTGAAGCTGCCTATATTCTAGGCATCAAGATCTATAGAGATAGATCTAGAAGATTACTTGGCCTAAGTCAGAGTACATACATTGATAAAGTGCTAGATCGTTTTGCTATGCAAAATTCTAAGAAAGGATTTCTGCCTTTATCACATGGTGTGAGTCTTTCGAAGACTCAATGTCCCTCTTCTAAGGAGGAGAGAGATCGCATGGATAAGATCCCTTATGCATCAACTATAGGGTCTATCATGTACGCCATGCTTTGTACTCGTCCTGACGTCTCGTATGCTTTGAGCATGACGAGTAGATACGGTCGAGATCCGGTGAAAGTCATCGATAGCGATTCTTAAGTACTTACGAAGAACGAAAGAATATTTCCTGATATTTGGAGGCAATGAGGAGCTAACTGTAAAGGGTTACAGTGATGCAAACTTCCAAACAGACAAGGATGACTATAGATCGCAATCGGGGTACGTGTTTTGCCTGAATGGTGGAGCTGTGAGCTGGAAGAGTTCGAAGCAGGACACAATTGCTGATTCTACAACAGAAGCCGAGTATATTGCGCATCGATGCGAAAGGAGGTTGTTTGGCTCCGCAAGTTCATCAGTGAACTTGGGGTAGTTCCTAGCATTGCAGATCCAATAGACCTCAATTGTGACAACAATGGGGCTATTGCACAGGCTAAGGAACCTCGATCACATCAGCGGACCAAACACATACTGCGGCGCTTCCATCTCATTCGAGAGATCATCGATAGAGGAGATGTGAGGATATGCAGAGTACCGACAGAAGCTAACATCACAGATCCATTGACCAAGGCTTTGGCACAGAGGAAGCATGATGGTCACACTAGGTCACTAGGTATTAGATATCATAGTGATTGGTACTAGTGCTAGTGGGAGATTGTTAGTTAAAGCCCTAGAACCAATCATGTGATGGTTGAATAGGGAACATTTTGTATCATATTCTATAAAGGCAAAGGATTGGTTATTATATTTACATCTTGCTTGTGCCTAATTTAAATATAATAATGCCCTAGAAAAGTAGGTTCTTATCTACACATCAATTGGCGAATTGATTATGAGAGGTATGAGAACACTTTCCTAAATGTTCTAGTCGAGTATTAATATGCAAGGGCAATATTAATACATAAAGACTAGCATGTAGGTCAATTGATGACTTGATCTCACAAGTCATGGATATATGATATCAAGTTGACACATGGGTATATATTGGAGAATATATCTTCAATCGACCCGCCATGAGAAAGTTTCATGGATCGTTATATGAGTGTCATAAACTTTCTCATGTGACTATTGGTATGAATAGTCCTCAGACCTGAAGTCACTACGGTTCCCTACATAAGGAGTTGTGTACTTTGGTATCACAAACATCACCCATGCAGGTGGACCATAAAGGCGATTCTTGGGTATATAACAAATTATGCGGAGGGATGTGAGTGATGTAGATGGGATCTATCCCTCTCATATAGCCGAGAGTGATATCGGTGGGCCCCTTGATTGAGTAGAACTACGAAAACGCATGGTCATGCTCGAATGAGTCACTATGAGAGATTGAGCTCATTTGTTTGAGTTAGTTTACTCGGGGATCAAGAAACACATAGATTGATCGAGGATGACACGGTCTATGCCTCATTGATCAATCTGATATCAAGGATAGAAGGACACGGTCATATATTATAGTAGTCACGGAAAGGTTAGTCGGATCTTGACTTATCTCGTAACTTGGGTAGCAATGATGTATTGCTAGATGCTGCTCATTGCTTGTGTATCTAAAAGAGTTTAGATCCACTGCCAACGTTATGAGAGCCTATAGGGTCACACACAAAGAGCATGATAATTAGAGGAATTAGAGTATTCTAGTTTGACTAGAATAATTTGGGAATAAGCTTAAGTACAAAATGGTTTTTGGACTTTAAGCTTAATGAGAATTTTAGCTAATTGATTTAATGAGATTAATTCAATATGTTACCTTATTGATTTAATAAGATTAATTCAATATGATAACATAAGCTTAATTGAATTAATAAGATTAATTCAATATGATTGAATTAATAAGATTAATTCAATATGATAACATAAGCTTAATTGAATTAATAAGATTAATTCAACATGCATGAAAGCCACATAAGAATGCCACATAAGCATGCCACCTAAGCATCCACCTAAGCTAGATGAGGTGGAAGAAGACAAATTGGTTTTTGTCTCCTTAAGTGGCCGGCCAAACAAGGATATGTCTCAATGCAATGGATTACATTGAATGTGTGGAGGTGAAAGGGTTTTTCCAACCCTATAAAAGACACCCTAAGTGGCCGGCCAAAGAAGAGGGATTGGCTTTTGTTGTTGGTGGAAGCTTTGGTTGTGTTAGTGGTGAGAAAGCTTGGTGGAAGCTTTGGTTGTGTGGGTTTGTGAGTGTAGGCTAGCAAGAAGAGGAGTCTTCTTCTTCCTTTCTCCTTTTCCCTCTCTTCCTCTCCTTTAGGGACTTCTCTAGCAAGAAGTAAAGGAGAGCTCTTCTAGTTTTCCTTTTGTGAGACAAGAGCGTGCTCGTGTGGATACGTATAGAGGCACGGACACTTGAACGTGCTAAAGATCCAACAAACCGAAAGGAAAAGCGGGATTAACAAGGGCACGCAACAAAGGTAATCCTCTCCTATAAGATAGGTTTGGTTTAGAGAAATTTATTTTATACGAGTTTGCTTTCGCATGGATCACTTGGAAGGGATCCTATTTTCCGTTGCGCATATGCCATTTGGCATACGAGATTTCCCTACACTTAGATCCCAATGTGAACCTTTCCAACCTACCCTCAACCTCTTGAACTCGGTCTTTCAAAAGAGAATTCTCCTCCTCAAGTTTTTCAATTTGGGTTGAGTTTCCCTCTTGAACTTGACTAGTTGAAGAGGTTAGAGTAGCCTCTTTCTTGAGGGTTTCAACCTCCTCAAGTAATGACTCAACCCTAGACTCGGACTTAGTCAATTTCCTAGTAAGCATTTTAATTGTACTGTAAAGTGTACTAATTAAGGAGCGATTAACCTTGACTTTCCCTTTTGGTCCGGCTTTGAGTTTTCTCTCGAAATAATCTTCGGGGTCGGAGTCGGAGTTGTAGTTGGACTCGGCTTCGGATTCTGACTCGGACTCCTCCGTTCTTGCCATGTAAGCTATGTCTTCTCTGTTGTCCCAAGTTGCATGGAAGGCTTTCCTTGCTCCCTTTTTCTTTTGGTTCTCATTCTTCAATTTCCTTCTTTCTTGTCGAACTATTCTCCGCACAATGTTGACTATTATGGCCTCCTCTTCGGATTCGGATTCGTCTTCGGGTTCGAGTTCATCTACTTGCTTAGTAGGTGGCTTCCTTCTTTGTCCTGCAAGTAGAGCAATACCTCTCTCGGCCCGGACCACGTTAGTTTGCTCATGAAGTTCAAACTCGGAAAATAATTTCTAACCTAAGCTTCGAAGGTCCTTAGAGACCTTGTAGACATCGACCATGGATGCCCACAAGGTAGTCCTAGGAAAGCATTTAAAGCGTACCTTATAAGGTCCCGGTTCTCTATGGCTTGCCCGATCGAATGAAGACCGCGATATCTTGGATCCGCGCATGTAGTTGGGTGGCGGTCTCATGATCCTGCATCTTTAGATTGTACAGTTTATTTAAAAGTAAATCTCTTTTACATACCTTAGCATCAGCCGTCCCTTCGTGTAAATCAATCAATTTGTTCCAGAGGTCTTTGGCGCTAATGAATGGTCCGATGCGGTTGAGTTCCTCCTTGGACAAGCCGCATTGCAATATTTGGGTTGCTCTTGCATCGGCTTCGATTTGCCTCTTGGTTGCATTTGTCCACTTGTTGAAATCCAAGGCCTCTCCTTGATCATTGGTGGGTAGAGCAAAGCCGGTTTGGATTATTATCCAAGTCTCGACTTGTGTTTTTAGAAAACACTCCATCCGACCTTTCCAATAACGGAAATCATTTCCGTTAAAGAACGGAGGTCGGGTGGTGCTATACCCCTCAATGTGAGCCATTAAATATCTTGCAAAATACGAATAAAAACCAAAGAGAATTCCAAGACTTGGTCTTGGATTAGTAGTGTGGGAAATAATAGGAAATAAACAGAAATAAATAAGGAGAATAAGAAACTAACAAAAACTCGAAACTTACGACCTTCGATGTCCCCGAAAGGGTACTAAACGTTGGATTTTGTGGCTGGAAACAACTTGTTACGAGGGTAAACCCTAGTAAGAAATGTAGATCTTTCTGAGAGCTTCGATTTGGTATGTAGATCGTTATGTGAGTCCACTTGTGCGAAAAGTTATGGCCGTTTTACCGTCGGCTACTCCAAGAGAGAAAACTTGCAAGCACACAACCAAAAGAAACGTACCAAGACTTCGTCTTGGATTAGTAGTGCGGGAGGAAAAAGACCAAAAAAAAAAATATGAATCGAAAAATACGAACAGAAAACCAAAACGTGCTAGATTAGTGGTTTCACTAAATCTTAGCGCCCCCGCTCTGATACCAATTGTTGGATCGAGAAGCGTCGCTAGAGGGGGGGTGAATAGCGATCGTAAATCTTTTCTTTTTCGTTCGTTCGATACGCAAAGTAAGCACAGCGGAAAATAAATGAACACGTTTATTTTACTTGGTTCACAACCCAGCGGTTGCTACTCCAAGGCCCTATCGGTCCTAGACCGCGTACGGAGGGCAAAGCACTATAACGTCTCCTCCTCGTTGGAGGTAGGAGACAACGATCACAAAACCGAATATACGAGGATGAGGCAACAAGCCTACCTCACCTCGTTATGAAGAAAAACAAAGAATACAATATCAAAAATATTACTTGATTCTGCTGCCGACGAAGAAGATCGAAACTTGACGTCGCGTCGGCGTTATGACGATGTTGGAGCGTTGGCGTTGTAGGAGCACTTGATGAATAAACTTGATGTGATTTGGAGATGGAATCCTCCCCTCCTTTATAGACTTTGGCCTCTAAATTTGTCTCCTCTTATTTCGGAACGGATCATGAAGTTGTCCAAATTTTATCGCGAAGTGGCCGCGTCAAACGTTATCCGTTTTGACCTAGCGCAAAAGCTGAATCGTCGCCATCAGTCGACTGATGCCTCCCATCAGTTGACTGATGGGCATCAGTCGACTGCTCCATTTTCCAGCAGTCGACTGCCATCTTGGCCACTTCCCTGCAATAAGAGGTTAGCTCGGAAAATGATAAATACGACGGTTTCTAACCGTCCGATCTCGACCTAGACCTTCCATAGGAAGTCTTAGTCGGATCGCCACCTATGGTCATCCCCGTAAAGAGGACACGACCTTACAATCTCTCACTCACACGAGCTTACCTCGATAGTGTTGGTGCAATCGGCCCAGCAATACCTTGATGGTATTTTGATGATAGACAAAACTCATGACATAGGATTGTCATGGGAAAGTCCAACATGGGTTGGCATGGAAAATCCAAGCATGGAGCTTGGTGTGGAAGTCCAAAGCATTGCGAAGCCGTGCGCTTGGTGCTTGGTGAGAAATGCATTGCGAAGTCGTGCGCTTGGTGCATATGGGAAGTCTTAAGGACTTGGTAAGTTCACTAGGCTCGGGGTCCTTGAGTCGGTGAAGGATGGCATTGCGAAGCCATGCGCTTGGTGCATCCGAGGGACCGACGGACAGGGAGCGAATGGAGTGAACCCAAAGGGAAGCATACTTCTAGGGCATGAGACGAGAAGGATGGCGTTGCGAAGTCGTGCGCTTGGTGCATCCGAGGGACGTAGGCCGATGGAAGAGAGCTTCGGTGGGGAACTCCATGAGGGATGTGGACTTAGCCAAGTGGCTAAGATTGAGTGTCGGAGGCTCAAACAACTTGGTGTTAGAGGTTTTGCCCGGAATGCGATCGGTAGCATAGGTGCGGTTCGGGTCCAAGTCGACTAGGGTTCGGTGGTGTAAGGCTGCATTTTGGTGCTTAGCGATCGGCCATGGGTAGCGATCGGCCCGATGTCGGCAATGATCGGCTAGGATGGCGATCGGCCGATGGGAATGTCGCGAGCCTGAGCGCTCCATAGCCGTGGGCGATCAACTACTAGGTCACGGTCGGTGATGAGGGCCATCGATCTTGGTAGGAGATCCGTTGGAACTTGTCCGACGTGGATCTGGCCGCCGTTGTGAGACAACGGACACGAGGCGATCGGCCCAGGGCCTTTTGGCGGATCATTGCTAGAAAACACTTGATGCAGGTTATATAAGGAGCTCGAGTTGGAGGATTTCGCCAAGACTTTAAGGAAGCAATTGAAGGGATTTCTTTTTGCATTCCCAAATTCAAGAGCCATCCAAAGCAAGCAACAAGAAAAGGGTCAAAGCAAAGATTTGTAAAGCGTTCTTTACTTGTATTTCTTGTGTCTTTGTATTTCTTGTATATTATTGTTGTAATAGCTTGTGAGAGGTTTCTCCACCTCCGACGTGTAGTCGAGAAGGAGTTTAGTTAGTGTCGTGCGCATAACTAGAGCTCGAGGAGCTCGCCCGTGGAGTAGGAACCATTCGGTTCCGAACCATGTATATCGTGTGTATTTGCATGTGATTGTATTTATTGTTAGTATTCATATTTGCATTAGTATTCCGCTGCGCTAACAACAATCGTGAACAAGCCGCACGACGACGATCAATTGACATCCATAAGAAAAGGGCTATTCACCCCCCTCTAGCTGGCGCACCGATCCCCTACAAGTGGTATCAGAGCAAGGTTGCTCTTCAAGGACTAACCGCCGCGAAAGCACCACAAGATGGCCGGCTTCATCCATCCACCGAAATTCGATGGAGATTTTTCTTGGTGGAGGAAACGGATGGAGGTATATCTCGAAACCAATTTTGATTATATGATTATTGTAGAAAATGGTTTTGAGATGCCTAGGGATAAAAACAACAAGCAAATTGAGAAGTCAAGGTGGACCCAAGACCAAATTAAGGACTTCAAGACAAATCTTGAGGTAATAAAATTACTTAGTGATTTATTACCTAACACTATTTGGTCTAGATTGGGTGACTATAGGGATGCGAAGGAATTATGGAAGAAAATAATGAAATTCCAAGAAAATTCCCAATCGGCACAAGTAGAGGAGAATGCCGAAGAAGAAGCACCCACAACATTTGAAGATGTTGATGATTTGGTGGAGACCTCCACCTCTAGCATTGAGGGGGAGGAAAGGCAATCTTCCATCCCGGAGCAAGAACAAGAAGCATCTACATCCGGGAGAAGTGAAGATCATGAAGAGGCCTCCACCACCTCCCTAGGTAACTCAAGCGTTATTGTTTTAAATAAAAATCACATAATATGCTTTGAGTGTAGGGAGAAAGGGCATTATAAGAGCAAATGCCCTAAATTGGCTAAGGAAAAGGCATCAAGACCAAAAGTCAACCCAACGTCAAAGGATGCCGGTGTTCCCAAAATCAAGAGCAAAGAGCACATTGTGTGCTTCAAATGCAATCAAAAGGGACACTACCGAAGCCAATGCCCTAGGGGGAGGAAGAAAGGGCAAGAAAGTGCAACTCATATAGGGGGAGCTCCTAAAGTTAACCCTAAGGTACATTTAGTTAATGCACCTTTAATTCCTAGAGTTAAAAAGCATGCTAAGAATTATTTTAGCTCTCTTGCTATTATCAATGAAAAGCATGCTAAGAGAAACAATAAGGTGTATTGTCTAGGTGCCAAGCATGTTCATATGACTAAAGACAAACCTAGGACTCATAATTCTAGAAATGTCTGGCCTAGGGAGTCAATTAGAAGAGTAGAAGAAAATTTGGGTATTAATCCCAAGAAGTCTAGGCACATGCCTAAAAAGAAGAGGTTTTCCCAAAGACCTAATGAAAATTCAAAAATGGGAAAATTAGAGCTAGAGAACCAAGCCTTGAGGTCAAGGCTAGAAAAATTGGAGAAGACCCTAGCAATAATATCAAACTCGGTTAAGGGGTCTAATGCACAAAAGTCAAGACCTAGGAAACAAGAAACATCTAAGGGCAAGAAGGGTTTGGGTCACAAACCTATGTCCTACCACAATGTTCCATTTAATTATGGAACCACATCTAGGTCTAGGAAAACCAAGGCTAATAGGGAAGCCATCCCTAAGTCTAGCCATGGTATGTGTTTAGTGACTAAGAACTTAAGAAAAATCAAGAAAGCCACTAAGAAGGTCAATGAAGGAGTCACCTCTAGAGTTGACTTAGGAAACACCCAAAAGACTATGGCTTTAAAGCCTAAAAGGGTCATTAGGAAGGTATCTAGGGAAGTTATCCCTAGAGAATACCTTGTTAACCCAAGGAGCTCCAATAGATATTGGGTTCCTAAAAGCGTGATCGATTCATGCTAAATGGGTTAAGGCGTGTCAACCCTAAGTGGATGGGTAGTTAACCTAACCATAGTAGAGTTGACACATTAGGGTGTGCCAATGTGCTTGAGAAGTTAAAAATGATTTAAATTGGCACATTTAGGTCTTAGAGGTATTGGTGTGCCATTTTGGGTTTTTGGCACATTAGGGAAATGAATGGCATTAAGGCAAAATGAATTTAATTCCTAGAAATGGCAACTTAATTTTTAACACTTAGGTATTCTATACCTTAGTATATTTTACTTGCCATGCTTTATTTGCCTTGCCATGTCATGACATCATTTTCATTTTCATCTATAAAAATGTCATGATCATGTTTAGATTTATGTTTAGATGTCATGTATGCTTAAGTTTCATTCACATGCCATGACATCATGATATTGGCATATGTTTTTATCTATATCATATCTATGCCATAATCACATCATGCATGAATTAAAATGGAGTTAAGGACTATGGCATGATTTGATGGGAATCAAAGAATATTGCCTTAGAAATATGCATGAGAACATAAACAAAACAAAACCCACATCTCACAAAATTTGACTTGTATGTGTTTTGCACATCTAGATATTGGTGAGATGTTTAGGAAAAAGAAAATAAAGGTTTGAAAAACATTTTGAAAACATTTTGAAAAACCTTGGTGAAGTCTATCTTTTGATAGCTATCACCATTGAATGGGATGATACAAAGAGGGCTCTTTATTGAAGCTTTTCTAAACTTTTGAACTTTGTATCAATCTCCTAATTTAATGGGTAAAATAATTTTCCAATATTTTTCACCCATAGTGTTTAGGATAAGTATTATACGTATGCATTTTCAAGATTTTTAAAATTACGTATATTTACTTATGGATTTCGAAAATCCATTTTAAATGAAAAGCTAAATGCAGTTATCGATCATATGGATGGCAAATGATCGATTTCTGATTTCGATCGATGATTTCGGGTAAATCTTGTTGGTTAGGCCCATGTTCAGCTAGGTTAAGGTCCCCTAACCACTCCTAACCCTAGGATATGCTTGGGAGAGCATTAGAGAGGGTGGAAATCCATTGGATATGGATTAGGAGTTGGGTTGAGGGTGAGTATCAATTTTAAGGTGGAAAAGAGTTCATTGTTGAACTTTGCCTTAATTTTGATTTGGTTAATGTTCCTATTGGCTTAGGGACTCTCCAAGGACATTGTTGGTGCAATGGTCAAAGGGGAGCAAGCCTCTAGGGGGAGGTATCCATCATGGGAAGATGGATGTGTATTTCCTCATGGGAGGAAAGTTGGGTTGCCTCTCTTTAAGTGATATGGGATCACTAGAAAGATTGTAGGCATGTGTTCCTCCAAGGGAGAGATTGTAAGATCTCATTGGGATATGAGACATTCATACCCTTGGGGAGGACCTTTTTGATGTAATGTCAAAAAGGGGGAGAAGTTACCAAGTTACCAATTAGGGTTCATTGGAATTCTCATTGGGATATGAGAATTGTCAATATGGGAGAATTGGTAGACTTGAGATGGTAGTTTTGTCAATCATCAAAAAGGGGGAGATTGTTGGTGCAATCGGCCCAAAGCATCTTTGATGGTATTTTGATGATAGACAAAACTCATGACATAGGATTGTCATGGGAAAGTCCAACATGGGTTGGCATGGAAAATCCAAGCATGGAGCTTGGTGTGGAAGTCCAAAGCATTGCGAAGCCGTGCGCTTGGTGCTTGGTGAGAAATGCATTGCGAAGCCGTGCGCTTGGTGCATATGGGAAGTCTTAAGGACTTGGTAAGTTCACTAGGCTCGGGGTCCTTGAGTCGGTGAAGGATGGCATTGCGAAGCCGTGCGCTTGGTGCATCCGAGGGACCGCCGGACAGGGAGCGAATGGAGTGAACCCAAAGGGAAGCATACTTCTAGGGCATGAGACGAGAAGGATGGCGTTTGGCCGCCGCTTGGCGCATCCGAGGGACGTAGGCCGAGGGAAGAGAGCTTCGGTGGGGAACTCCATGAGGGATGTGGACTTAGCCAAGTGGCTAAGACTGAGTGTCGGAGGCTCAAACAACTTGGTGTTTGAGGTTTTGCCCGACAGCAGTCGACTGGCATAGGTGCCGGTTCGACTGGTCCAAGTCGACTAGGGTTCGACTGGTGTAAGGCTGCGTTTTGGTGCTTAGCGGCGCCGATCGCTATGGATCGGCGATGTCGATAGCAATGATCATCGAGGGATGGCAGTCGACTGATGGGAATGTCGCGAGCACAGAACGCTCCGTAGCCGACTGGGCAGTCGACTACTAGGTCACCAGTCGACTGATGAGGGCCATCAGTCGACTGGTAGGAGATCCGTTGGAACTTGTCCGACGTGGATCTGGCCGTTGTGAGACAACGGACACAGAGGCGATCGGGCCTTTTGGCAATCGCTAGGCACGAAACACAATCAGAGTTATATAAGGAGCTCGAGTTGGAGGATTTCGCCAAGACTTTAAGGAAGCAATTGAAGGGGATTTGCTGTTGCATTCCAGTCCTTCAAGAGCCATCCAAAGCAAGCAACAAGAAAAGGGTCAAAGCAAAGATTTGTAAAGCGTTCTTTACTTGTATTTCTTGTGTCTTTGTATTTCTTGTATATTATTGTTGTAATAGCTTGTGAGAGGTTTCTCCACCTCCGACGTGTAGTCGAGAAGGAGTTTAGTTAGTGTCGTGCGCATAACTAGAGCTCGAGGAGCTCGCCCGTGGAGTAGGAACCATTCGGTTCCGAACCACGTATATCGTGTGTATTTGCATGTGATTGTATTTGTTGTTAGTATTCATATTTGCATTAGTATTCCGCTGCGCTAACAACAATCGTAGACAAGCACGCGACGAGGACGATCGAATTACGACATCCATAAGAAAAGGGCTATTCACCCCCCTCTAGCCGGCGCACCGATCCCCTACAGATAGTAGCTCTCGCTTCCGGCCTTCCACTCGATTCCTTCGGCTCCCTCCGAAGTTACTCGAGTGTCGCCCGACCACTGCGGCTTCCTCCGGGTGTCGCTAGCCTTCAGCTCCACCTTTAACACTTTTCTACACACTTGATTTAGCTAGTGAGATAACAATGTAGACTTAACTTTGTGTCTTTGCCATAATCAAAACACAGGTTCGATTATCTTGTGCCCCTGCACCAACAATCACATTACCATCTATGTCGATTTTCTTCTTGAAAACCCACTTGCACCCTATAGGCTTAATGCCTTCAGGTGGGTCCACCAAGTTCCAAACTTGATTTTCATACATGGAATTCATTTCCGACTTCATGGCTTCAGAACTTCTTCATAACTGGTAGGCTCCTCATCATCAATGATTAACACGTCGTTCGATTCGCTTATGAGAAATCCATATCTCTCAGGAATATTGCGTGTCTTACCAGATCTACGAAGATTTGGTGTCACAATAGGTTCAGTCGATGTCTCATCACTGAGTTATCTGTTGAGGTGCTTGACTAGGTACTCTTCAATGTCTATTGAAGTCTCTTGAACCTCCTCAAGTTCAACATCACTCCCACTATTTTCTGTTAGGGCAATCTCTTGCCGTAATATGGTTTTGATGGTGTGGCAAAGGGTTTAAGTTAGTTTGATATGTTGATGTGATATGTGCGTTGAAGTCGTGCAGGACTTAGTAATTCGCACATAGAGCCGTGGCGAGTTTCACATCTCATGACTCGTGCCTTGAGTCGGTGAAGGATAGCTTTGCGGAAGCCGTGCGCTTGGAGCATCCGAGGGACCGCCGGACGAGAAGCTTGGAGTGAAGGCGGAGGAAGTAGACTTCGAGGCAAGAGACGCGAAGGAGCATTGCAGAGCCGTGCGCCTGATGCTGCCGAGGGACGTGGCCGAGAACGAAGAGAACTTCGAAGGCGAGGGACTCAGAGAGATGAGAGTGAGCGATTGTAACCCGGGGAAGGGTAGCTCTTAGGTGAAACTTGGCCATTTGGCCAAGTGTCGGATGGGTTTTTCGACACCGGTCGACCGCCATGTCATGGCGATCGCTTGAAATCGAGTGTAGTTCGACCGTATACGATCGATCGGATTGGCCGCAATGATCGCTATACGTGGGCGATCGAAGACATCACGATCGATCAAGGCGCAATGATCGTCAATAGGGTTTTGACCATTAGACCGCTCGTAGCCGATCGCCCGACTACGGAGGTAGCAATGATCGATGAGGTCCATCACGACTACCAAGAGTTCCGCTGACTACAACGGCCGGGATCCGACGTGTTCGGAGGCCGCTAGGACGATCGCCAAGGGCGGTCGATGGTGGCCAACGGAAAAAAAACAGCCCTCTCTATAAAAAGAGAGGGTGTAAGCCTTTGAGAGGCAAATGCTAATGCTCCAAGTGATCTTCCTAGTGCCCCACAAGCTCTAGACTCTTCTTACTCGCTTTTACTCCATTCTATTTGTAAGAAGAGTGATCTTGATTGTAAAGGTTACCTCCACCTAGCTTGGTGCAAAGGAGAGACCATTTAGTGGATTGGTTTAGCGGAGTGATTCACCGAGGACGAATCGGGGACCGTGGATTAGCGGCGTAGCCGTGAACCACGTTACATTCTTTGTTAGCGTTTGTTTTTCTCGTATTTCTATTTGCTTGTCTTTATTAGTCTTCCGCTTGCACTAATTAGTTTTGTAGACGAGCAAATACCGGCATCCAAACGAAAAGGGCTATTCACCCCCCTCTAGCCGGCCGTAGCGATCCCCTACAAGTGGTATCAGAGCCGAGGAAAGCTTGTCGAGGACTAACCGCCACAACAAGCATCTTTCAAAATGGCCGGCTCCAACATTCATCCTCCGAAGTTTGAAGGAGAATTCGCTTGGTGGAAGAAGCGAATGGAGGTATTTTTTGAAACGGATTTTGATATAATGATTACAATGGAATCCGGTTTCGTTTTGCCTAGGGATGAAGAAGGGAAGCCAATAGAGAAATCTAGGTGGACCAAGAAGCAAAGAGAGGAGCACCTTGCGAACTCAAAGGCAAAACATCATCTTTTCAATGTGCTCCCCCAACAAGAGATCAACCGGATCGGAGAATGTGCTAGCGCCAAAGAGATGTGGGAGAAGCTTATAGAACTCCATGAAGGCACATCCGAGGCCAAGCTAGCAAGGAGAGACCTCCTCCGCTCCCAACTATCCAATATAAAACTAGAAAAGGGAGAAAAGGTAACCTCACTACACTCTAGGTTTAAAGAAATTTTAATTGGGCTAACAAGTGTAGGTGAGAAGCTATCAAACCGGGATATGGTAATGAAGGCCATAGATGCCTTTCCCCGGTCCTCAAAATGGAGCTCCATGGTGGACTCATTTTATATCTCCAAGAACCTAGAAGTGAGCACCTTGGAGGAATTCTTTTCAACCATGGAGCTTCATGAGACAAGGCTTGAAGGTATACAAGAAGAGCCTAGAGTCCAAAATTCAAGGGGAGTAGCCTTGTTGGCAAATAAAGGGAAGAAGAAGATAGAGATCTCCTCCTCCGATGATGATGAAGCGTCTTCCTCCTCCATGGATAGCACAGAAGAAGCCTATATGGTAAGGAGGGTAAGACGTGCATTTAAGAATTTTAGATTTGATAAATCTCATGATAGGAATAGAAGACTAAGGGGGAAGGTCATATGCTACAATTGCCAAGGAGAAGGGCACATAAGGGACAATTGTCCTCTCCTAAACAAGAGCAAGGAAGAGAGGAAGAAGAAAGAAGAAAAGAAGAAGAAAAAGGGGAGCAAGAAAAAGAAGGAAGAAGAGAAGAAGACAAAGGAGAAGGGAAAGGCTAAGGCTCTCAAGGCAAGGACTTGGGATGATCCATCCTCATCCTCCTCATCATCATCGGATGAGGAGAATGCCTTTGTCACCAATTTGGCCTTGATGGCCTTTGATGATTTGGATTGCTCTTCATCCGAAAATGAAAGATCAAGCTCAAGTGGGGAAAGCTCAAATGAAGGGGGAGCTTCCACATCCTCCTCATCCGAAGAAGAAGAAGAAGATATGGAAACTATGGTAACGAAAGCCTCTCCTAAGAAAATAGTTTCCATAATTTCTAGTTTAACTAAGGACTTATTTGGAATGAAAAAGAAAAATAAAAGCATGCTTAATCAAATTAAGACTTTGGAATATAAGCTAGAAAATGCATGTTTAAATAATAATGATACCACTTCTTGCCATGATGATGCATGCTCACATGATTATATACCTTTGGATGTTAGTGATGCATGTATAAATGAAAATAGGGCATTAAGGGAAAAGGTAGATTATTTAACCAAAGCCCTAGAGAAATTCACAATTGGCTCCAACACATTGAACATGATCTTAGGGAGCCAAAGAGCTAGCTTCAACAAAAAGGGCCTAGGCTACAAGGAAAAGAAAAATGAAAAGGCCTACAAATGCCTAATAGCTAGGGGACAAGATAAAAAGAAGGTAATAGCTAGGAAATGGATCCCCAAGGAATATCTAGTGAACCCAATAGGAAAGAACTTATTTTGGGTTCCAAAATCCATCCTTAAGGGTTAGAATAACCCTAGGGTAGTCAACCACATGGTTCTAACCTATATCATATTTTGGTTGACTTAGGATGACGGGACAACATTTTTTAGATAGTGTTGGGTGATGATAACGTACCCATAAATAGGTAATAATGCTTAAATCATGATGATTAATGTAATCCCTATGTATATTTGCAATCATGATTTATGTTTTTGAAATTTGGCACGTTATCATGAGAAATAGGTTTAAATCATGCTTTAGGTGATAATTTGTTTATTATCATCACATATTACCTAATGCATGGTTATAAATTGATGAAAACATGCATTTCATGATCATAATGTGAAATTAAATCATATATGTCATTATGATCATGTAGGTTGTTAGGTTGATACTTAACCATGATAGAATTGCATGAATATATTGGTTA
Organism: Wurfbainia villosa; assembly: GCA_025175895.1. Taxonomy (NCBI): domain Eukaryota; kingdom Viridiplantae; phylum Streptophyta; class Magnoliopsida; order Zingiberales; family Zingiberaceae; genus Wurfbainia; species Wurfbainia villosa. The sequence continues at coordinate 76,604,157 of CM046001.1, read as the reverse complement.
AGTATATACAAATACCCCCTAGGATGCATCTCACACTCACTATAGGCTAACTTGATTGCAAACTTAGCATGGGTGAGATATTAGGATGATACAAATGTCCACTAATGCCTATGGCATTTAGATGGTCATTTAAAGTATCAACATAGCAATAATAGACCAATCATGGGGAAGGCTTATGTTTAATTCATAGACATATTGCCCAAAGATCATGGTTGGATATTTCATATGTTTTCAAAACAACTCCTTAATCTAAAATCTATGTATTCATGTTTTGGAACAATTCAAAGCAAGACTAGGTGTTAAAATGGACACTAACATGCTCAAAAACTAGTGGTTTTTCAAGTGTTTGGATTTTTGGCAAATCTCAGAAAATATAATGATTTTTCATGAAAAACTATTTTTCCTTGATAGATATACTTAATAGAAATATTCTCCTCAAATTTCATGATTTTTCGAAATTTATGGAATTTTTAATGCATTTCTGAAATTACGAAAATCGAATTTGAATCAATTGTGCCGATGCCATCGATCGCTATACTAATAGCAATGATCGATTTCAGATTTTATTCATGTTTTTGGTATTTTCCCTCCATTATACTTGATGCCATGAGTTTATAACTTCGTGTTAATCTTTTTGATGGTGTCAAAGGGGGAGAAATAATTATGTTTAAGTTAATTATTTTAGGGGGAGAAAATTTGCAATATAGAGTTTCATGGATTAAGGGGGAGTGGCATGTTGCTATATCATGTTTATCTTTACATGCTTTCTTACCTTAGAATTTATATCAAATGTTTTTACCTAACTTAAACGGATTGTCACACATCAAAAAGGGGGAGATTGTTAGGGCAATCTCTTGCCGTAATATGGTTTTGATGGTGTGGCAAAGGGTTTAAGTTAGTTTGATATGTTGATGTGATATGTGCGTTGAAGTCGTGCAGGACTTAGTAATTCGCACATAGAGCCGTGGCGAGTTTCACATCTCATGACTCGTGCCTTGAGTCGGTGAAGGATAGCTTTGCGGAAGCCGTGCGCTTGGAGCATCCGAGGGACCGCCGGACGAGAAGCTTGGAGTGAAGCCGGAGGAAGTAGACTTCGAGGCAAGAGACGCGAAGGAGCATTGCAGAGCCGTGCGCCTGATGCTGCCGAGGGACGTGGCCGAGAACGAAGAGAACTTCAAGGCGAGGACTCGAGAGAGATGAGTGAGCGATTGTAACCCGGGGAAGGGTAGCTCTTAGGTGAAACTTAGCCATTTGGCCAAGTGTCGGATGGGTTTTCCGACACGGATCGGCCATGTCATGGCGCGATCGGCCAATCGAGTGTAGTTAGTACGTATCGGACGGATTGTGGCGGCATCGCCATCACGATGGCGATCGATGCCAAGAACCATCGATCATTCAAGGCGGCGATCGGTAGTCAATAGGGTTTCGACCACGAACGTTCATAGCCGATGGGCAATCGACTATGGAGGCGCCGATCGGATCGATGAGGTCCATCAGTCGACTGCCAAGAGTTCCGTTGGACTACAATGGTCGGATCCGACGTGTTCGGAGGCCGTTGTAGTGATGGCGATCGGAAAATCGATGGCGGCCAACGGGAAGAAAACAGCCCTCTCTATAAAAAGAGAGGGTGTAAGCCTTTGAGAGGCAAATGCTAATGCTCCAAGTGATCTTCCTAGTGCCCCACAAGCTCTAGACTCTTCTTACTTGCTTTTACTCCATTCTATTTGTAAGAAGAGTGATCTTGATTGTAAAGGTTACCTCCACCTAGCTTGGTGCAAAGGAGAGACCATTTAGTGGATTGGTTTAGCGGAGTGATTCACCGAGGACGAATCGGGGACCGTGGATTAGCGGCGTAGCCGTGAACCACGTTACATTCTTTGTTAGCGTTTGTTTTTCTCGTATTTCTATTTGCTTGTCTTTATTAGTCTTCCGCTTGCGCTAATTAGTTTTGTAGACGAGCAAATACCGGTATCCAAACGAAAAGGGCTATTCACCCCCCTCTAGCCGGTCGTAGCGATCCCCTACTTTTTCTTGCAAGAGAAACACAGCATGCCTTGAAATAAATGTTGGTGCAATCGGCCCAGGTCACGATTGACCAGGACTCGAGCTTGACTCGAGAGATGTTTTGATGTTAGACAAAAACATATGACAATGTGATTGTCATGGGAAAGTCCAAGTCTTGAGTACTTGACATGTAAAGTCCAACATGGGTTGGCAAGGAAAAGTCCAAGCATGGGTCTTGGCATGGAAAGTCCAACATGTGTTGGCAAGGGAAAGTCCAAGCTTGAGTCTTGGCATTTGAGAAGTCCAAGGGATTTGATATTGGCGGTGTAAAGTCCAAGCGGGAGTCTTGGCAGCATAAGTCCAATGGTTGGCGGCGTAAAGTCCAAGCGGAGTCTTGGCGGCGTAAGTCCAATGTGCCTTGGCGGTGTAGACACCATTAGCATGACATAGTCGATGGAAGCACCTGAAGGCTAGCGCAATAGATGAACAAGTCATAGATGACTTGGAGGGATCCGAGAGACGTGAGGCTGACAAAGGTGGCTAGAAGGCTTAGGTCTAGGCTAAGGGTGGTCTAGCAAGTATGGGGGAACCATACTTAGGTTAAAACCTCATGTTTGAGGTGTGCCAGTCGACTGGTGCCATGTGGCAGTCGACTGGAGTGAGTCAACTAGGGTTTGATTGCGGGAATTGGCCTAGCAGTCGACTGCCAGAGGTGGGCAGTCGACTGATTGGCCGAGCAGTCGACTGATCATATGATCAGTCGACTAGTGCTCGGTTTTTCGGGCATAGAATGGAGTCTGACTCGACTGCTGGGGTTAGCAGTCAAGTGGAGGCTCGAACAGTCGATTGATGGTCATAATCAGTCGACTGATGATGGATCTGTTGGATCTTTCCAGCATGGATCTAGTCGTTGTCTCACGACAACAATGACATCAGTCGACTGATGGTCCCGAGCAGTTGACTGATCGGAGATTTCTAGCCCAGGTTGCAGCTTTAAATGGAGCTCGTGGAGGAGGAAATCACCACCGGTTTTCTTGGACATTTTGAAGGGATTTGCTGCTGCAAATCAGGGCCTTCAACTGCTAGTCCAAGGCAATCAACAAGCAAGCTTCCAAAAGATTTGTGTAAAGTTTTCTTTGCTTTCTTTTGTTGTATTCACTTATAATTGCTTGTTGTTTACTTATATTACTGTTGTAATATTTTGTAAGGAGTTTCTCCACCTCTGACTTGTGTCGAGAAAGAGCTATTGCATAGTGGTGTGTTTGTGGCATCGCTAGAGCTCTTTAGAGCTCGATCCGTGGAGTAGGAACCGTTTGGTTCCGAACCACGTTATATCCTTGTGTTTGTGTTCTTATTATTGTGATTGTTGTATTATTTCTATATTCCGCTGCGTACTAACAATCATAGGCAAGCGAACGCGATCAAGTTCCATCAACGTACGAATCGAGCTATTCACCCCCCCCCCCTCTAGCTTCCAAGCATCTCCAACAATAAACACCTTTTGTTCCACAGGATGATAGAATTGATAACCCCTCATTTCCTTAGACTATCCAATAAATAGATATTTATTAGACTTAGCATTCAGTTTATCTGATACAATTCGCTTCACATAAGTAGGACAACCCCATATCTTTAAGTAAGATAAATGAGGTTTCTTACTATTCCATATCTCATATAGAGTAGTTGAGACTACCTTGGTCGGGACTCTGTTTAACAAGTAAACAACTGTCTGAAGTGCATAGCCCCAAAAGGACTTGGGAAGATTCGCATGATTCATCATCGACCTAACCATGTCTAGCAAGGTCCGGTTTCACCTCTCAGATACACCATTAAACTATAGTGTATACGGCAGAGTCCATTGAGATAATATACCATTATCCCTCAGATAATCTAGAAACTTTTGACTCGAGTATTCACCACCTCAATCCGATTGAAGTATTTTAATACTCTTGCCAAGTTGTTTCTCTGCTCAATTTCTGAATTCTCTGAACCTTTCAAAGGCTTCAGACTTGTGTTTTATCAAGAACACATACCCAAACTGTGAGTGATCATCGATGAAGGTAATGAAGTAGTTATAGCCTCCTAGATCTTGAGTTGACATAGGTCCACATACATTAGTATGTATTAGACCAAGCATCTCTCCCACCAGTTCACCTTTTCCAGTAAAAGGTAACTTGGTCATCTTGCCCTTTAAGCATGATTCGCATGTATTGTATGAATCTAATTCAAATGATTCTAGAATTCCACATCGGTGTAATTCAGATATGTGTTTCTTGCTCACATGACCAAGACGACAATGTCATATGTAGGAGTCTAATTGATTATCTTTTTGAGAATGTTTGTTGCTCACTTCGATATTGAAAATGACACTGGATACGTCCAACGTATAAATATCATTGCTTAAAGTTTCAGTCCCATAAAGAACGTCATTCAAAGTTATGTAACAACAATTGTTACTAAAAGTTAAATGGTATCCATTTCTATTTAAACAAGAAATCGAAATGATGTTCTTTATCAGCGAAGGAACATAAAAGCAATTGTCCAATTCTAAGACAAGTCCTGTAGGGAGTTTCAACAAATACATTCTGATGCGCGAGTGCAGCAACCTTTGCTCCATTCCCAACACGTAAATTTGACTCTCCCTTAATGAGTCTTCTTCTATTCCTTAGCCTATGTATGTTATTACATATATGTGAACCACACCCGGTATCCAATACCCAAGTGTCTAAGGAAATAGAATGACAATCAATAACAAAGATATCTGAAGAACATGGGGTATTTGATGCCTTATTCTTCTTCACGGACTCAAGATAAATTTTGTAGTTTCTTTGCAAATGACCCTCTTTTCCACAATGATGGCAAGTGCCCTTTTGAGCTAGTTCTTCCTTCCTTGCCTTCTTCTTCCCCTTGTGTTGTTCCTTTGATTTCCTCTTAGACCCTTTCTTTGAGGAATCAACTAACAACACCGTCCCCTGCTCATGCTTCACAGAAGGCTCCATAGTTGATGTGAGCAAAACATATAGGGTTTTAGGAGTAGTTTTCGCTCACATCTCATAGCATTTTATGTTCGTTTAATGCATATTTTACATTATGTTGCATGCATTTTCTATTTTCTGGTTCGGAGATCTGCTCTGTTTACTTTTGTGTGCAGGATAGCATTTTATAGGGAAAAGGTGTAATTTTGGAGAAAAAGAAGACATTTGGCAGCTAGACGCAGAAGGGAATACGGCTAGGGCATGTGCCAACACACGACCGTGTTCAGAGGGCAAAAATAGCCACCACGGCCTGACACACGACTAGGCTGTGTGCTTTCACACGGTCGTGTGGCGGCCCAACGAATTGACGTGACTAGGGTTTTTTCTAGATTTTGCAGCGATCCGACGTGATGTCTATATAAGGAAAGCTCCGCCCAAACCCTAGAGGAGAGGCATGATGGCTGGGACGACACTTTGGAGCCTTGAAAAGTTTTGGGAACTCGCAACAGGGAGGAAGAATGACACCGGAGGTTAAGATTCTGCACTTCAATGTCGAGGAGAAGACCCACATTGCATTGTAAATCCTATTCTTTGCGTAAATTCTATTGTATATACGGATATGATCATGCCTTGTGTTTCTTCTCTCGTATCTATGGAGTAGTAGACTCTCTGATTCTAGGATTAGGGAGTAGTTTGTGTTGAGTCGGAACATGCTAATTCAAATATCTTTTCGTTCTTGAATTTATATTTGCAATTGGTGTTTTGGTTTAGATCTATAGTTATTGTTTTGGTTTTCTAGTCACTATGCTTAGCCGATATCAAAGATTTAGAGGAATTAAAGAGTGACCTAAGGGTCGGCCTCATCGCTGGTAATTGTGGGTAGAAGGATGAGATAGAGTAGGAAACACGCCTCGTTTTCGACTCGTCATAGGGATTGATTCGGCATCCTCGTACCAACTATCCTGTCCTAAAGCCAGGGGTTGACTTGGTATGGCAGAGATAGCTTCCGATAGACGTGAAGGCTCATCGGGGGAGTGTATGATGTCCTTTCCACAAAACCATAACTAGAAACCTAAGCAAACCCAATTGACAACGTGTTCCACGACATACAAACGAAACCAAAATCCTAGAATCCATCTAAAGACCCGTAGCGACCCTTCTTTTCCTTTGTGTGACACCGTATTAGAGTTAGGACTGCTGACAACCCTCCTAATTGCAACCTTTAGAGTCTAGTCCCGAACAATAACATCCACTGAACAAATCGATACTCGAATCTCAGTCCTTGTGGGATCGATAATCTTTTTATTACTTGATGACATCCATGCACTTGCGAGCGTTGAGCGCGAGTGCGCGCTTCGAGTCCTCGATAGTCTCATTCGCGAGATTTGAGGTCGCGTTTGTGTGCATCAACAGTCTTCAGCATGTTGAGCAGTACCACAAATGAACCTTCTTGCATCTCAAAGGTAAAGAGGATCTTGGAGACTTCAAACCTTTCGGATCTCACTTGCTCATCAAACAACTCATAAAGATGAAAGAATATGGTATGAGAATCCATATGCTCATGCTGCTTTCGCAGCTCGGGCACCATCACGGCTAGCATGATGCAACTCACTAGCTCAGAATCACTCACCTGTTTTTGATGGGCCAATAATTGGTCCGAAGTTGCATCATCACTAGGACGAGTGGGAAGAGGCGCTTTGAGGACATACGCAAGCTTTTCAACCTTGAGAATAATTCTCAAGTTTCTAAGCCAGTCCAAGAAGTTTGACCCAGTCAATTTATTCGAATCCAAAATAGAGTGCAAATTTAAAGACATCATGATCAAGCGATTAACCTAGAAATACAAATCGAGCATATATGAGAAAATGATTTTAAAATGCATCAACATATATTTATATATCCCATTCATTTTTCGAAATTCAAAAACCCTCAAAATTAATTCGGGAGATCGTAGGTCCATCTCTGAATAGGCCAATATCCAACATAGATAAGAACAACCTTAGAGTGAGTCCAACAAGCCATTCTTAGCTATGATGGTAGGTATCAAGTATACCGATTACATATCACGTATATGTAACTATCACAATGTGCTATCAACTAATTGAATGTTCACACATAGATTGGGTAGTTAACACATTAACAAGTATTTATCATATGCATAACACCCAACTTCACCTCTCTTCACATCAACCTTGGAGTGTATCCAACAAATCGATGCTCCAAGTTAGAGTCGACCCATTAATTGCGAAATAGTTTTAATATGATTAGAGTGCATTCAACCAATTAGCCAGGCTTGGAGTGAGTCCAACAACCCAAACTAACGATTGACCTCTGACCCTTACCATATTAGTGTTAAACTATTCCAATGATTTGAACATGTTCAAGTTCGAGCCGGACTTGGAGTGAGTCCAACAACCCAAAAAAGAAACAGAACTCCGATTCTAACTATATTAATGAAAGGTGTAAGCTTTAATATTGTATAAGGGTTTTAATGTCTCATCCTCTTTGCATGCAAATAACTATTATCTACATGGCATGACACACATGACATACATCTACATGTCACGACATGCATGACATAATGATATGCATCTAATGCAATTACATGACATACAATTATGGAATGTACAAATAGTTTCCTTATTTGTCATAACTATTTTGGAAATAAAATATATTTTAGATTTGATTTCTCAAATCAAATCATGATTAAATTAGAAAATAAAATTTCAAATCTAATCACATATTTTATTTATGGAAAGTGTTAATTAAGGAAAGTCAAATCTAATTTAGGAAACAAATTTCCCAAATTGTAATTTCCTAATCATATTAGAAAACTTCCAATTTGAATTTCTTTACAAATTAAAATTTCCTTGAATACTTCTAATCTTTCCAAAAGTAGAATATTTCCATAAATACAATAATGACTATCGTAAAATAATTTTACAATTATGTCGAAACACAGTCAGGCTCTGATACCACTATTGGATTTCCCCGACACCGCGACGAGTGTGTGTTCGAACATGTTTCATATACATGCACACAGCGGAAGCAAAAATAAGTTATAAACTAATTTTATTACAACATACACATCACCCGCATGTAGGATACAACATGAGTAGACATAATCTCTATTTAACATTTTGCAATAAAAGGAAATTTATTCTAGTTATACCTGACATATCACGTGTAGCGAGAATGACATCAACCGTAGCGACCCTCTCTAGAATCGCCTCTATCCGTATCCATGCTGAGTATCATCGGGATAGCTTCACAAAGTCATGAGCCTCATCTTCACAAAAGTCACTAGCCTCAAGTTGAAGACGATGTGATCCGAAAGACGATCACAATCCGAATCAAATTCGGATCTAAAAACGAGCACCACAAACTCACTTCTCGGAAGCGATTTTCGTCAACCAATTGACGAAACCTTGGTCCTCCACCTATGAGGATTGCTGGAGATCCAATTCTCGGCAAGTAAGTCACTGTCAAAGCATAAAATGCCAACTAAACGACCTCTCCATGAGGAGAACAACAAGTTGTCCAGAAACTGGATAGCTTATTTGTGGTGGAAGAGATGGTCGGCCAATCAATGGTCGGTTGCTCCTTAGTTGCCAGCGGCCAAGAGAGGATGGCCGGAGGAGTTTGTTGATGCAGTAAGCATCAATCCTTAATTTTGATGTATGAACCACAGTTAAGAGTTAGGATACATTTGTGTTCTAATATAAGTGTTAAGTGTGCAGGCTTAACAGGAAGTCCAAGTAGGTTATGTTGACCGAATACTATGTTAGAGCAATCAACCCATGTGATGTGGTTTTGATATGTGTGGCAAAGGGTTTAAGTTAGGATTGTTATGGATTTGATATGTTCGTTGAAGTCATGCAGGACTTAGTAATTCACACATGGATGACGATAGCATTGGCAAGATTCACCTCTCATGACTCGATCCTTGAGTCGGTGAAAGATGCATTATGGAAGTCGTGCGCTTGGTGCATCCGAGGGACCACCAGACGAGAAGCATTGGAGTAAAGCCGAAGGAAGTAGACTTCAGGGCGAGACGTGAAGGATGACACTGCGAAGACGTGCGCTTGGCACATCCGAGGGACGTGGCCAGACGTAGAGAACTTCTAAGGCGAGGGACTCTAAGGGAAGATGAGAGTGAGCGATTGTAACCCGAGACAGGTAGCGCTTAGGTGAACTTGACCAATTGGCTAAGTGTCGGATGGGTTTTCCCGACACCAATCGACTGCTATAGGTAGCAGTCGACTACTCCAAGTGGACTGGAGACTCGACTGGTGTTCAAGTCCAAGTTCTGACCGAATAGTCAACTGCCATCTTGTGGCAGTCGACTGCTAGCTCCATCAGTCGACTGCCAAGGGGAGCAGTCGACTGATGTTGAGGGTTTCGAGCACATAACGTTGGAGAGTCGACTGCTCGCTTCCGGCACTCGACTGTTGGCTCCATCGCTGATCGATGTGGAGCTGCCGATGGATCAACATGGAAGAAGCTTTATAGGTAAGCAGATAGCGAATGATCGATCGAGGCATCACGATCGCGTAAGCTCAACGGGAAGAATGACCTCTTCCCTATAAGAAGAGGCCTTTGGACACTTAGGGAGGCTAATGGTTCATTGCTAAACATCTCCCAAGTGCCCAAAACAATTTTTCTCCTCTTCCTTGTGTTTAATTTCATCTTATTGTAAGAGGAGAGATTCTTGTAATAAAGGTTACCTCCACCTAGCTTTGTGCAAAGGAGAGATTAGTGGAAAGCTTAAGGCGTGATTCATCTTGGAACGAATCGGGTCGTGGACTAGCGGCAAGGGCCGTGAACCACGTTATATCGGTTTGTTAGCGTTTGTTCTTAATTGTCTTAATTGTTTATATTTTCATTGCGCTAATCTTAAGTGTAGACGATCAAGAACGAGCGAATTCCATCGCATACGCGAAAGAGAGCTATTCACCCCCTCTAGCCAGCCATCGACGTTCCAACAAGTGATATCAGAGTCAGGTTGCTTGTCACCGGACTCACCGCCGCAACAAGCTCGACAACTAAAATGGCCGGCTCTAACATCCATCCGCCAAAGTTCGAGGGAGAATTTGCGTGGTGAAAGAAGTGGATGGAGGTATTTTTCGAAACCGACTTTGAAATTATGTTAATAATGGAAAATGGTTTCGAGATACCTAGGGATGAGGAAGGGGAGCCATTGGAAAAATCGAGATGGACAAAGAGGCAAAGAGAGGAGTACTTGGCGAATTCAAAGGCCAAGCATCATTTATACAACGTGCTCCCTCAACAAGAAGTCAACCGAATAGGAGAATGTGCTAGCGCTAAAGAGATGTGGGAGAAACTAGTGGAGCTTCATGAAGGCACATCCTAGGCCAAGTTAGCAAGGAGAGATGTCCTTCGCTCCCAACTCAACAATATCAAACTCGATAAAGGGGAGAAGGTAACATCTTTACATTCACACTTTAAAGAGATTATTAATGGCCTAACAAGTGTAGGGGAGAAGCTCTCAAATAGAGACATGGTCATGAAGGCCATAGATGCCTTCCCTCGATCATCAAAGTGGAGCTCCATGGTGGACTCCTTCTACATTTCCAAGAATCTAGAGGTAAGTACTCTAGATGAATTTTTCTCTACTATGGAACTTCACGAAACTAGAATTGAAGGTATAGTAGAGGAACCAAGGAGTCAACCAAGGGGAGTGGCACTAATAGCAAATAAAGGAAAGAAGAAGATGCCTTCACCCTCCTCATCTGATGAAGATTCATCTTCCTCCTCCATGGATAGAAATGAGGAGGCATATATGGTAAGGAAGGTAAGGCATGCATTGAAAAATTTTAAATTTAACAAATCTAATGATAGGAGTAGAAGGCCAAGAAGAAAAATCATATGCTACAATTGCCAAGGAGAGGGACATATAAGAGATGATTGTCCCCTATTGAACAAGAGCAAAGAGGAAAGGAAGAAGAGAGAAGGGAAGAAGAAAGGGAGCAAAAATGAGGAGGATGAAAAGAAAGCAAAATAAAAAGAGAAGGCTAAGGCGGACAAAGCGGTGACTTGGGATGATTCTTCTTCCTCATCGGAAGAGGAAGAAGCCTTCACAAGCCTTGCCTTAATGGCAATAGAAGATTTGAACACCTCCTCCTCCAAAGAAGAAACAAGCACAAGTGAGGAGAGTTCGAGTAAAGGGGGAGCTTCATCCTCATCCTCATCGACATCACAAGAAAGAGATTTGGTAAGTGAGGTAACAAATCTTCCTCCCAAGAAAATTATGTCTATGATTTCAAGCTTAACTAAGGAACTATTTAGGGCTAAGAAAAAGAATAAATGCATGCTTGATGAAATTAAGGCCCTAGAAGAAAAACTAGAAAAAGCATGCTTAAATGTTAATGATTATATTCCTCTAGATGTTAATGATGCATGTATTGGGGAAAATAAGGCTTTAAGGGAAAAGGTAGTTCACCTAACTAAAGCCTTAGAAAAATTCACCATAGGCTCCAACACCTTGAATATGATCATTGGGAGCCAAAGGGCTAGTTTTAATAGGAAAGGCCTAGGTTATAAGGGATCTAAGAATGAGAAAGCCTACCATTGCCTAATTGCTAGGGGTCAAGCTAAGAATAAAATGGTAGCTAGAAAATGGATCCCTAAGGAGTTTTTGGTGAAACCTATAGGAAAGAATTTATATTAGGTTCCCAAATCCATCCTCAAGGGTTAGAAAAACCCTAGGTTAGTCGACCATAGTGGACTTTATCTTATATCATATTATTTGGTTGACTTAGGATGATGAGGGTTATAAGTTTTTAAATTGAGTGTTGGGTGATGATAATGTGATCATAATATAAAATCATGAATATTGTTTGATTTATAATCATGATATGCAATAATTGAAAATATATGATCATGATTGATAATACATGTTTTATGATCACATTGGGTGGTTTTAGGATGCATGATACTTAACCATGGGTAGAAATGCATGAAATTTTGGTTAAGTGTAAATACCTTTAGGAACATCTCACACTCACTATAGGCTAACTTAATTGAGAACATAGCAATGGGTGAGATGATAGGATGATACAAATGACTCACTTATGATTATAACATTTTGATGGGTCATTAAGTGTATCAATAGAGCAATCATAGACCAACTATAAGGAAAGCAAATGTTTAATCAATGGACATATTGCCCATAGATCATAGTTGGATATTTTAAATCATTTAAAAATATTTTATGTTTCATAAACAGTGAGTTCATGTTTTGAAAAGTTTCAAGGCAAAATTAGGCTTCAAAGATGATACAAACTTTAGACTTTTTGCAACTTTTGAGTTTTTGCCTAATTTTCTAAAATAAAATGAATTTTCATGAAAAATCATTTTTCACTAATAAAGGAACTCACTAGAAATATGTACTTCAAATTTCATGATTTTTCAAATTTCCTAGAATTTTTAATGCATTTCTAAAATTGGATTTCAAAAATCTGAAAATTGAGTGTCAGTCGACTGATCCTCTGATTCAGTCGACTGATGTACTGTGCACGAGAATAATAACCTATTTTTATCAGGTTTTGAACTTATTTTGGTATTTTCTTCCATAAGACTTGATGTCATGCGTGTATAATATTTGAATAATATTTTTGATGGTGTCAAAGGGGGAGAAATGATGAGTTTAAATTAATCATGCTAAGGGGAAAATTTAGCATGTCTTAAGGGGGAGTTTTTATACTCATGTTATTTATATGCTTTCTTGCTTTATGTTTTTATTGTAATTGTTTTACCTAACTTAAACGGATTGTCAACATCAAAAAGGGGGAGATTATTAGAGCAATCAACCCATGTGATGTGGTTTTGATGTGTGTGGCAAAGGGTTTAAGTTAGGATTGTTATGGATTTGATATGTGCATTGAAGTCATACAGAACTTAGTAATTCATACATGGATGATGATAGCATTGGCAAGATTCACCTCTCATGACTCGGTCTTTGAGTCGGTGAAAGATGCATTGCGGAAGTCGTGCGTTTGGTGCATCTGAGGGACCGCCAGACGAGAAGCATTGGAGTAAAGCCAAAGGAAGTAGACTTCAAAGCAAGATGCGAAGGATGGCGCTGCGAAGCTGTGCGCTTGGAGCATCCGAGGGATGTGGTCGGACGAAGAGAATTTCGAAGGCGAGGGACTCCAAGGGAAGATGAGAGTGGGCGATTGTAACCCGGGATGGGTAGTGCTTAGGTGGACTTGGCCAATTTTCTAAGTGCCAGATGGGTTTTCCCGACACCAGTCAACTGCTCCAAGTCGACTGGTGTTCGAGTCCAAGTTCTGGCTAAACAGTCGACTGTCAGCTTGTGGCAGTCGACTGCTAACTCCATCAATCGACTACCAAGGGGAGCAGTCGACTGATGTCGAGGGTTTCGGGCACAGAACATTGGAGAGTCGACTGCTCGCTTCTGGCACTCGACTGTTGGCTCCATCAGTTGACTGATGGGAAGATTAGTCGATTGATGTGAGAGCCATTGGATGGAATCCAACGTGGAAGAAACCGTTAGAGGGCAACGGCTACAGCGACAGTCGACTGATCAGGGCATCAGTCGACTGCTGCTTGCTCAACGGGAAGAATGACCTCTTCGCTATAAGAAGAGCCCTTTGGACACTTGGGGAGGCTAATGGTTCATTGCTAAACATCTCCCAAGTGCCCAAAATGATTTTCCTCCTCTTCCTTGTGTTTAATTTCATCTTATTGTAAGAGGAGAGATTCTTGTAAGAAAGGTTACCTCCACCTAGTTTTGTGCAAAGGAGAGATTAATGGAAAGCTTAAGGCGTGATTCACCTTGGAACGAATCGGGTTGTGGACTAGCCGCAAGGGTCATGAACCACGTTATATCGGTTTGTTAGTGCTTGTCCTTAATTGCCTTTATTGTTTATATTTCCGTTGCGCTAATCTTAAGTGTAGACGATCAAGAACGAGCGAATTTCATTGCATACGCGAAAGAGGTCTATTCACCCCTCTCTAGCCGGCCACCGACATTCCAACATACTAGGCACATATCTTGACAGATCAAGAAGACCGGACACTAGGCATGAAGTCCAAATGGGTCGCATGGACCGGACATTTGGCATGAAGACCGGTTGGGTCAGGAGACCGGACAATTGACAAAAAGTCTAGCTGGGTCAGGTAGACCGGACAGCTGGTGGAAGCACTGGTGGGTCAGATCGGATGTCAAGAATGGTAAGTCTGGCAGGTAAGCCTCTAGTGGAGAGGTGTGGCCGAGTCCTCTTTAGGGGGACAAAGCTAGGCGTCAATCCGACGAAAAGTCCGCATGGGATGTAGTAGTCGAGATCGAGCAGTATTACTACTGCTATCGTATTTTATATCTTGTACTAATCCTATTTTGCAGAGAACAGTCTACTGAATGGATTCAAGTCAACTGGACTCCAGTAGACTGGAGTTGTATCAGTCGACTGGATTCCTATTTGGCAGGATTAGCTGGTGATCGATCGGAGATCATGTGATGTAAATGGAAAGGGAATGAGTCGACTGAAGAGTTTGAGTCGACTGAAGAGGGAAAATTCTCGATGCGAAGCCGAGTGACATGGAGTCGACTAGAGAGGATTCAGTCGACTGGAAGATCACGAATTCCATATCGACGGGTTGATGTGGAGTCGACTGAAAGACATTTCAGTCGACTGGAAAGAGTTTATAAAAGTTATGCTCAACCATATCCCATTATTGAAATTAATCAATGTCGAAGTGCTACCAAAATTTCCTCACGATCACAAGAGCTTCAACCTTCAAAAATGACTCTTTTCCGACACCTTGAGCTGCATCCGAATCTTCAGTAGTGTCGGTATAAAGTAGTCTTAGCTTTATTTTCTATTTCACTTTTGTATTATAATTCAAGAGAGGGTAGATTGTTACCCTTCTCTCATACTTGTAAAAAGCGAACTCCCTCCGAAGTTGAGAGTTCTTGAATCGAAGGGCATTATAGAGATAGCCCATCGAGGTAACTCGTGGTAGAGCTACGAGCCTTGGAGTAGCAACCTAGTCCGGGTTGTGAACCAAGTAAATTTTCTGTGTGCTCATATTAAAATTAATAAAAAATTATTAAACACCGAGATTCACCCCCTCTCTCAGCTTACTCGATCCTACAATTGGTATCAGAGCAGGGGTGCTCCGAGTTGATAAAACCACTATCGTGAGCATTAGAATAATTTTTATTGCATTCAAATAATTTTTATTGCTTTAGAATAATTTTTATTATATTAGAATAATTTTTATTGCTTTAGAATAATTTTTATTAAATTAGTATTTTGCATATTAAAATTTATTAAAATAATTTTCTACATATTAAATTAATATTCTACATATTAAAATTCATTAAAATAATATTCTGCATATTAAATTAGTATTCTTCATATTAAAATTCATTAAAATAATTTTCTGCATATTAATTTAATATTTTGCATATTAAAATTCATTAAAATAATTTTCTGCATATTAAATTAACATTCTGCATATTTAAAATTCATTAAAATAATATTCTGTATATTAAATTAATATTTTTCATATTTAAAATTCATTAAATTAATTTTTGTCCTTAGAAAGTATTTCATTGATAATGTCACACTTAGAGTGATACAGCATTGTTCGCCCTCCTCTCTTTAACGGAGAGCACTTTTCCTACTGAAAAAGGCGAATGGAGTGTTATCTGAAGACTGACCTAGAGGTCTGGTTTTCAATTAGGAAAGGGTTCACAGCTCCAGTAGATGACTCGGGTGAATTGTTAGAACCGGAGAAATGGACCTCGGATATTAGGAAGAGAGCTCAAGTCGTTTACAAGGCACTTAACACCTTACAATATGGACTTACCAAAGAAGAGCTAAATAGGGTAGGTCCATTTGAAAATTCTAAAGAATTATGGGAGAAATTAATTGAATTGCATGAGGGTATAAATGACACTAGAATAGCCAAATGGGACATGCTTTTAAATAAATTATTTAATTGTAAAATGAATGAAAACGAAAATACTAGTCAACTTCATACTAGGATTAAAGATATATTAAATGGATTACATTTAATAGGACACCAAATAGAGAATAGGGACTTAATTAGGTATACCCTTAAGGCATTCCCGAGAAATGCCTTATGGACATCGATTATCGATGCCTATAAGGTATCTAGGGATCTCTCCACAATTAGGTTAGATAAATTATTCTATGAACTTGAACTACACGAACAAGCTAACTCGAGTCAAATCGAGAATGGTATAGCTTTGATGGCAGGTTCAACTAAAAAGGAAAGAAAAGTGAAGAGTGAGTCCGAAGACGAGGGAGTCAGAAATGAGCGGAGAAGAGGAGATTGTAAATATGGTAAGAAAGATGTTCAACCAAAAGACGAGGTTTACGAAGAAAGATGCCAAAAAGGTGGCCAACAACAAGTTGAGACCCTGATCGAAAGTGACATGCTCTGAATGCAACAGAAAAGGACACTACAAGTCGGAGTTCGCAAACTTAAAAAAGGAAGAAAAATCAAAAAAGGAAAAGAAGAAGAAGGATCTTAAGGCAACATGGGATGAGTCATCATCGAAGGAGTCGGGCGCGGAAGAGACGAAGAGAAGCTTCGTCGCATTTATGGCCGAATCAAGATCCGGAGCCGAGTCAAGTTCCGAATATGAGTCTGATTCCAAGTCCAAAATAAGCCATGGATCCGTATCCGTTTTCGAAGGTTCAAATGAGGTAACTTCTCCATTAAAAGATAAATTATATAATATCATCGCATGCTTAGGTAGGAAGTTAGCTAAGTCCGAAAATCGAGTCGACTCGCTACTTAAAGAAGTCTAGGTACTTAAGGAGCAAGTCAACTTGAAGACTTCAACTTGCCAATTTAAGGATAGAGACTCAACTCAAGTTGCAAAGCTTGAGAAAAAAAACTCAGTCCTAAAAAGGAAAGTAGAAGATCTAAATGGTTCTTTGGAAAAATTCACTTCGAGTTCCAAGTATCTCAACATGATGCTTGGATCTCAGCAAGTTGTGTACAACAGATCTGGACTCGGGTATAAGGCTAAGTCCACCGATAAATCATACATGTCTTTACTTAGCCGAAATGCTAAGAATCGAGTCCAAGCATGGGTTCCTAAGTCTAGCTTAGTCAACCAAGTTGGACCAAATCAATTTTGTGTTCCCAAGAGTCAAGTTCACTTAGTAAACAAAACTCAAACTAGCTACCATTTAGGGGGAGCTACACCTTGCTTGTTTCATTGTTTTAGTCCAACACTTGCTTGCGTTAGTTTACTTTCTTTGTTTTAGTTAAACACTTGAATGTTTTAGTTTATCTTACTTGCTTAGTTTAGAAAGGACTAGATAGGAAACAAAGTAGTTTAAACTTGAACAACCTAGTACTAAGACAAGTGAACTGATAGTAAGTTAGGGAAGCTCTTCGAAGTGCATGTCTAGGAAGTGGTCATTGCTCCGATAACCAAGAAAGTCATGTGTCTCGCCACGACCTAGTGCACTAAGTCGAGTGGAACTGACCGAAGCTAACTCACTAAGTCTTTAACTAGTTAGACCAAGGCTTAGTCTAAAGTGAATCAAGTACTTGATTCCTTTATTGACTTTGTCTAGGAAGTGGTCGTTGCTCCGATAACCAAGAAGGTCATGTGCCTCGCCACGACCTGGAAGTCAATACTGGAAAAACCTAATTGACTAGCTCAACCCAAGCTTAAATCTAACACAAGTTTAAACACTTTGAAATTGCTCATTAAATTTAATTAAAATAAAAGAAATATTCATCTCACAAAACACATAGGGATAAGTGTATTGAAAACTTAGCTTGGGTGAGATGATTTAGAACTTAATTAAGTTTAATTTAGCTTAACTCAACCTAATAAACTTAATTAGTTTACCTTAAAAATTTACTTTAATTAAACTTAACTTAATTCAACTAAACAAAAATATCTAACCAAAACAAATTCACTCAACAATTCTCAAACTTAAACATACCCAACTAAAACAAATTAATTAATAACAAGGGTTAAACTTAAGTTAAACATAAGTTAGCAAGATTAAAATGAACTTAATCACCAAATTAGTTAACCTACTAAATTTAATCATTATAACTAAAATTAATCAAATAAGAATAATTAAGTAAATTTAAATTTAAATTTTGAGTAAATCGAATTAAATAGTCAAAAATCGAAAATACTCAAATTAAGTCGACTGAATTGTGTTCAGTCGACTCAATAAGAGTCGACTGAATCAAAATCAGTTGCCTCCGAGTATTGGGAAGGTAAAAACACAACATTAGTCAACTGAAGTCAATTAAGTCAATTGAAAAGAGTCGGTAGATTAAGTTTATGTCACGCCCCGAGAGTATGCCGAGTCGAAAAGGAAACAGACGACATCTCCCCTGTACGTGGCAACATATCCTATTAATACAAGGACCTTGGGCCCACAATAATAATAACATATACAAATGTAAACATAACAACATAACAAAGCACAGCGGAACTAACACAACTATAATACAAACCACACACCATGCATACTGGTATGACTAACACCAAATTAAGAAAACACCGTAACAAAACTAGAAAGAATGGTAAAACAACAACAGTGTCCAACACTACAAATCATCATATAAAACCAAATCCATAACGAAGCACCCACGATAAACCCAAAAGCTCGGACTCTCGGAGTTGAGATGAGACGATGCCAGCCTACGATGCTCCAAGCAGTCACGAAGACTTCTACCTGTTACCTGTGCGACAAAAAAATCTAGGGTCCGTGGTGGTGAGTATAACTCAGCGGTAATATGAGAGAACATGTATATATATCAAATATCACATGTAATTCAACAGTATAATCTACAGGTACGTCAGGTATACATCAGCATAATAAATATACATACATGCATACCTCTAAACAATCTAAACAACAAAAGATATTGACATACCTAACAATCAGCTACTCTACACTCATCCAACCTGAGCATATATCCACAATATACAACATGAAGAGTAATACTAACTCACACTACATCATGATACGGGTCAAAAGTATCTAATGGTCCGACCAACAAGTATACAGGTATCCGACACAACCATATAATAGATGCGAGTAGCATGTATGAAGATGATGGATAACCAAATGCAGTAAGCATAGTACAATCAAATGCAACATCACAATAAGCATATATATATAGACTGCGTCTATATATATATATATATATATATATATATATACACATGCATATATGTATACATATGGTAATATGCAAAACGCCATAAGACGCGGCAATGCAGCATGCATGGTCATGCTTGCACACCCCTACTCGCTACCACGACCCCAGTGTGGCTTAGGTGGCACGACATGACAATTGTCCCAACTCAACACCAACCACTGCTCTAGAGTGGCCGAGTGGGCAGTATGAATGAGTAGCATATGAGGGTAAAGAGCTCGCTACACAACGGGGGTCCCTGTTGCTGGCCACTCCGATTGACACTACCTATGAGTGGTCGAGTGTCACCTACCCAAGACAACTGCACGCAACTCCAACTACCACCGTCTATAGTGGTAGAGTGTGACACAACAAATGCTCTACTCTCACACCAATTACTCCTCCATGAGTAACCTGGGAGGCAGGATGTCTGACGACTCTCTCAACCACAAGGGAGACTATGTCGTCAGTATACATGCAAATGACATGAATGCACAGTCACACATAAAGACATCCACTACAGACTCTCTATTCTACAGAGAGTCATACCAATCTGATCAACGCACTCTCTATCCTGCAGAGAGTCGTACTCAACTGATCATAACACTCTCTATCTTGTAGAGAGTCATACCAATTTGAGCGATACACTCTATCCTACAGAGAGTCGTACTCAACTGATCATAATAAGCTAGGACCACCAGTCCATAGCGACACACTAATCACAAATCACCTGACCATTTACACAACACATGAGCGGTAGTAAACATGCAGCATAAGGGTATTGGAATCAATCCTATGTTCAGGACCTTACTTACCCATGGATGCCCTTTTTTTTAATTTACAAATTAGTTCATCATCCGTACTCCACTATTTACATATAACTAAGCATTTATAGGTCACTTACATCACATCTGTAACTCCTAATCATGATGAGGGAAAATGTGATAACAGCAACAGAGCATATATAGCCAAAGACAAAGTATCAAGCACAAGAATAAATAAGAGTGGAGTCAAGGTAATATAATCATATAACATGATCATATATCTAAATCTGTATGCATCAACAACTACCTGACCAGGGTAGGAAATACCCACCTATTATATTGCTCATAATAACAATATCTTCACGGTCACGATCCTGTCTCGTATCCACGTCCTGCACATATCAAACATTATGATTAAGTGCAAGTATACGATGAATAATCGAATCAAATCCTACATCGACCTCGTATCCCCATCAACTAGATTGATCTAGTTATCCAATTAACCTAATCAATCTTCCACAACATGTAGCATAAAGCTAGCTGAACTCACCCTTCAAACACTTGGTCACCAAACAGCTTAGATTCATGCTCACAACTTCCAGGATTGGCAATAACCTACTGCAGAACAAACAAAATAGCTTAGCCACAGCTATGAACCGAGACATTACAAGCACCACCTACAAGATTACTATAAGTATAATCTCATATTCATAATATTCAAACAAAAACTTACCTAGCCCCAAACTAATTATCCATAGTCTATCAGAAAAATCAAATCCATAATTACACCCAGCCAACCTACAACATTCAGTCCGTCCTCAAACAATTTAACATACCACCCCACCATAACAAAATAAGATTTGATTGCAACAATCGTAAACCATCCCAATCTACTTACCAAGAATCCAAGATCGCAGCTGGGTGAAAATATATAAGCCACCAAATGGCCAATTTACAGCTCCCACAACAGTACACAAAGCATCACCACAGAACTCCAATTTAATACCACCCATCTCCTTCACCAGATTGTTGGCAACTCAACTGGGTACGCTGCTGAGGAAGACGAGGACAGAGGCAGATCTAAGCTTCCCAGTCGATTCAAGCAATAACGAAAAGTGACATCAGCGTCTTGTCGATCAGCTGCGATGCGCGAGCAATAAGACCAGCAACGACTTATGCAGTTCGCCGATGAAACAAGAGACGACGACAACAATCAACTGAGCATGGAGACACCGACCGTGATTGATGTTGTCCACGAAGCAAGGCATCTGACACCGCCCAATGGAATTGCAACTACAATGTGCGGTGACGACATTCGGTCGATTACAGGGGAAGATCGGTTGTCAGGGTTGTCCATGGTGACCTGAGGCATGTCATCAACGACCCAAGCAAAGGCAGCGATGGAGATCTAGGGAGCTAGTGATGGGGCAGCGACCACCGAAAAAAGGAAACGATAATGGTCGGCCTGCACTGTTTGCTCGCAATGGAGATCAACGGCGATGGCCTAGCTCAGGGTGTCGACAATGGTGGCGAGTTGTTGCCGTCGAGATCAGAGGGAAAAAAAAGGAAACGTCGGAGATCGAGAATGAGAAAGGGCGGTGGCTTGAGCTTGTGTCGTTCAATAGCCGTTCGAGTGGAGATCTTCAGCGACCAAAATGGCGACGATGTTTGCTTCTATCAGATTGATCGAAGAAGGTCGACGCCGATTCGACTACGGTGAATATCGGGTGGAAGAGGAAGAGGGATTGGGGGATTAAGGAGTTGCGCAGTGAAGGAAAATAGAGGAAGGGAAAATAATCGGGATCGGGATTTGATTTTAAGCCGGTTATTTATATAGGTAATTAAATTGATTTAATTAATTAAACCTCAATCACCCTCATTAATCTAATGATCCCTAATACCCTTGGAAATCCTCCTAAGAATCCTATTTAAATTTAGAAAACTCTATAGAATTTTTGATAAAATTTATATAGTGTAATTTCTGAATTAATCATTTTTTTTTGTATCTTACATTTTATATAAATAATTAAACATTAATCACCCTCATTAATCTAATGATTCCTAATAGCCTTGGAAATCCTCCTAAGAATCCTATTTAAATTTAGAAAACTCTATAGAATTTTTTATAAAAATTCTATAGTGTAATTTCTAAATTAATCTTTTTTTTTTGTATCTTACAGTTTAGGCGGTGAAGTAAATGATAACATTTATTACAGTCGACTGAAACGTGTTCAATCGACTTAATTTCAGGCGGCTGGAATGCCTTCAGTCGACTGAATCCGGTCTATAAGACCAATACCGAGCCATGTCAAATTCATGCACAACAGCCAATATTCCACCGCAAAAACCCTAACTTCAGGCTTCTGAACTGCTTAGGTCATCATATTCCTTTAAAATCATCCAAAATGCCGAGGTAATAACTCTAAAACGTTAGTTTGAATTATTTTCAATAAATATTGAATATCTATAATTCAATTACGGGTAAAAGAAGAGCTATTGAGTTTGAGTCCTCGACTCCATGCATGGATGTTAGGTTTCCCACTGAGGGGCATAGGATTTAGTTTGAAAGCACCATTTACATTCCAATGCCAACTAGGTACATTAGTAGATCATATTTTAGTAATGCATGCATGCTTAGCATGGAGGTCATCACACACTATGGATTAGAAAAACTAGTTTATTGTAAAAACTCCATTAACATAGACATATGTGCGGAGTTTTTCAATAACTTTAGTAAAATTGATGATCTTTCATACTCAACTAGGGTACAGAGTAAGGACTTTATTTTTACCCCTACCATGTTAAGAGAGCATTTAGGATTTATGCATTTGACATGCCCTGTTGCATGTTTTCCATCCACGGAGTTACCATACGGTGACCCTTACTCTCATATTACATTAGATAGGATTCACATGCATCTTTTTGGTGAGGAAAGAACTCCGTCTGTGAGTATTTTTAGTTCTACTAGACTCAGAGTATAGGATTATGCCCTGTATCGAGTCATAGTGAACTGTATTTTGCTGCTCACTACTAGGGGCATCGCTATGATGCGCCCTTATCATTCATTTTTACTTTATACACTTAGTCATAGGTCAGATTTAGATATTAGCTTACTGATGTTTCATTCCATCATTTATCATTCCAGGTCAGTCACTAGCAGGAAGGCACATTTGCCTTACTGCCATGTCATTACATCTCTTTTAGTAGCATTAGGGTTTGATGTTACCACAGGTAACATCAAACAGCTTACTAAGTACGACATGATAGGGTCTAAGCAGTTTGGTTTAGATGACAATAATATCCTTGTATGGAAGAGAGATGGACCTCAGCCTCAGCCTCAGCCCCAGCCTGACCCGAAGTAGGAGCATGAGCCAGAGATCGACCCCGACCACCACTCAGAGACTGAGCATCAGGAAGCCCCAAGATTTGATAATTTATCACCATTTCTTGGGATTCTAGCATCTCCTACCATAGCAAAGAGACTATCTAGGTTAGAGGATGCGATGCAGTGCCAGGAGCAGTAGCACCTTGAGATGATGCAGATCTTGCAGGAGCAGAGAGATGATGGAGCTTCTTAGGTCATGGGGCATGAGTCCTTCTCATCCTCCATCTAATGATTAGGAGTGTTATGATACTTGAACTTAATAAAATATTTTTTTTCATCTTCTTGTGTATGCATTTAGTTTATGTTTGGTAGATTAGGAATTTTTTCATGCTTATCATTCCAAATTATTTTGAAAAGTAATATTATATTTTTTACAAAAATTGAAAATTAATCTAGATTAGGTCAATATAGACTTCATGATCCTATCGATCTAGGTAGCCTTCACACCTCACAAACACCTAGGATTACCTATTTGTGTATTGAGCCACAAAGATGGGTGTGAGATGTTAGGACTACATCCCTGGTTCAAGATGTAGATCAAGTGCATCGACATGAACCAACATGGGATTTAAAAGAGCAAATCAATCATTTCGGTGACTAACTCTAATTCAAAGCTTAATGATTAATTCTATATCATTTAAGCTAGTAAAGAGTTGTACATTTGCTTTAAAGATAATTTTTAGATGTGTATTTTCAATATTTAAATTTAATATTTAGGAATTCATGTTTGGACTTATTCCCTATCACTTTTGCATTGAAGTTTTAAAAAAGTTGAAAATTTTTGAATTATTCAGGGGGAGATTTTGGAGTTGAAAATTTTTTAAAAAAAATTGAATTATTCAGGGGGAGATTTTGGAGTTGAAAATTTTAAAATTTTTTAAATTATTCAGAGGGAGATTTTGAAGTTGAAAATTTAAATTTTTTAATTATTCAGGGGGTGATTTAGGAGTTGAAAATTTTGAAAATTTTTGAATTACTCAGGAGGAGATTTTGAAGTTTAAAAAAAAAAGTTTGAAAATTTTTAATTATTCAGGGGAGTTTTTGAAATATTTGAAAATTTTGAAAAATACATATATTATTCAGGAAGTGTTAAAAAGTTGCAAATTTTTTAAGTTTGAAAATTTTTATAGTTTGACAATTGTTGAAGTTAGAAATATTGTTGAAAAGCTTAAAAGTAAATCAAATTTCAAAGTTTTTTTGAGTTTGATAATTTATCATGTTTGTGAAACCTTAACTCTCCACTACATTATGTTGGCATATTTTTAACTTTAAATACTTATTTTGATGTATGCCAAACGGGGAGAGAAGAGATATAAGATTATAGACTTAAAAAGAGATATAAAGTTAAGTGGATGCAAAAATTTGATAAGGACCTATGCATCTCATACATGGTTAAATTTATGTATGACAATAATTGTTAGTTCATATTTTATACATGTCAAAATATGGAGATTGATATTTAATTCTCTTAACTTTAATTGATGTGTTGTCATACATAAAAAAGGGAGATATTGTTGATGCAGTAAGTATCACTCCTTAATTTTGATGTATGAGCGACAGTTAAGAGTTAGGATGCATTTGTGATATAATATAAGTGTTAAGTGTGCAAGCTTAACAGAAAGTCCTAGTAGGTCGTGTTGACCGGATACTAGGCACGTATCTTGATAGATCAAGAGGATCGGACACCAGGCATGAAGTCCAGATGGGTCGCATGAATCAGACATTTGGCATGAAAATCGATTGGGTTAGGAGACCGGACAATCGGCAAAAAGTCTAGCTGGGTCAGGCAGATCGGACAGCTAGTGGAAGCCTTGGTGGGTCAGATCGGATGTCAAGAATGGTAAGTCCGACAGGTAGCCGGCAGGTAAGCCTCGAGTGAAGAGGTGAGGCCGAGTCCTCTTTAGGGGGACAAATCTAAGCATCGATACGATGAAAAGTCCGCGTGGGATGTAGTAGTCGAGATCGAGCAGTATTACTACTGCTATCGTATTTCATATCTTGTACTAATCCTATTTTGTAGAGAACAGTCGACTGAATGGATTCAAGTTGACTAAACTCCAGTCGACTGGAGTTGTATCAGTCGACTGGATTCCTATTCGACAGGATCAGCTGGTGATCGATCGGAGATCATGCGACGAAGATGGAAAGGGATTGAGTCGACTAAAGAGTTTGAGTCGACTGAAGAGGGAAAATTCCCGATGCGGAGCCGAGTGACGTGGAGTCGACTGGAGAGGATTCAATCGACTGGAAGACAACGAATTCCATATCAACGGGCTGATGCGGAGTCGACTGGAAAAAATTTATAAAAGTTGTGCTCGACCAGATCCCATTATCGAAATTAATCAACGTTGAAGTGCTGCCAAAATTTCCTCACGATCACAAGAGCTTCAACCTTCAGAAAGGACTCTTTTTTGACACCTTGAGCTGCATCCGAATCTTCAGTAGTGTCGGTATAAAGTAGTCTTAGCTTTATTTTCTATTTCGCTTTTCTATTATAATTCAAGAGAGGGTAGATTGTTACCCTTCCCTCATACTTGTAAAAAGCGAACTCCCTATGAAGTTGAGAGTTCTAGAATCAGAGGGCATTATAGATATTGCCCCTCGAGGTAGCTCGTGGTAGAGCTACGAGCCATGGAGTAGCAACTCAGTCCGGGTTGTGAACCAAGTAAATTCCCTGTGTCATTAATTGCATTTCATTTCCGCTGCATACTCATATTAAAATTAATAAAAAAAATTTAAACACCGAGATTCATGCCCCTCTCTCGGCTTACTCGATCCTACAGAGTTGTCGGCGAGTGGTGGGTGGTCGGCGGCAAGGAGTAGCAGCAGCTCCAATGGGCAGCGTCCAAGGTTGGCCGGAAACTCTTTGGGCGGCAAGGAGAGGAAGAGAAGAGGAGGTGGGTGGCTAGGGTTCAAACTTCTTAAGTCATCCACAAAAAAACCCTTAAGTCGTGTTTTTATAGAGAACACATTCTTCTAATGATTATTGGTTCATAACCAAAATCATTAACCCTCTCCAATAACTTAAGTTAAAATAAACCAAATGGCGTTAGTCAATTTTAAGTTAAAACGAACCGAACCAACTTTGGTTCATTCGTTTAAAACAAACCAAACCACTTTGGTTTATTTTCCACCATTGGATTAGAGCAAACCGATTTGGTTCATCCATCATGTCTTCATAAGACTCGACCCATCCATGCTTCCGATGCGACTGAAACAATTTCATACTCGCTCTTTGTTTGGTCCAACCAAACCAAGTTTCTCTCGATCTGAGAATCCTATTCTCAAACTCGTTTTAAATCCTTCAGATTACGCTTGTTGTGCATGTGACCAAATAGGTTCCCAGTTTATGTTGGTCGTCCATAATTAACCATTAATTATAGAACGATCATGAGTGGCACCTAGTAGTACATCATGATCCCCAATTAATCAAAAAATCAACGGTTGATCCGAGAACCCTTTCTGAAACCCTTCGGCAGCTATAATGAATCGTGCCCCATTCCTTTCACTCATCTTATACCCACTTGGTTCAGGACATGGTCTATTGTGTCAGTCCCCACTAGGATGACTACGTCACACCTAGCCCAAGTATTTACTTCCTCATCCTGCGGATTCTAGTTACTGCACATATATCCAAGAGTACCATACTCTAAACATGTAATACTTTGGCCAAAGACTTTAGTAACAATTCGACGAGAGGCCATAAGGTATACATCTCCTCACAAGGAGCGGTGAATCCTCTATAGGCTATTCAAACACCTTCGGCCACTTCGACTTATACCCAATCATCCCGAGTCCACATCTCCTCGAAGATGCTTGCTTAAGATGTCAAAGCATAAGTCTTCATGACCAAAATGACTTGAATACCGCAAGTCGAAGGAACATCAAACTTAAGCTATTGTAAGAACTTCATTGACATATCCATATATGCATAGAACCATATAAAGTCTTACTGTTAGTCAATCCAATGAACTAGTTACCATAACTAACATCCACGATCAACTTCGGCCATCCTAATGTCTCCAGCTAGTGAGAAACAGCTGCTTGGATAAACCAAAGAGTACACCACGTGCTAGTCTCAACAAAATCGATGGCGTCTGAATGCATCAATTCATCAACTAGAGATAATTCCAATACATCACAATTACACATGTAGAGATACTCACTAGTTGTGATCCAATCATAAATTCTCTCATGCTATAAATCGTATTGCGAACATTCAGTAAATGCGTTTAAGATATAATCAAATACATGAAAAATATGTATACTCAAATAGTGAATCTTCATTTATCAAATAAATGATAAAACCATAAGACGATTGCCTTAGGACACCTCTCATATATTACTAACAAATTATCCAATCGTCAAGTAAACCTCAAACACATGTTTGAGCGTCCGACACTTGACTTTAGTCATTCGACCAACTTCACCTACTTGAGCTACCCCATCCCGGGTTACAATCTCTCATCTGTTGGTGCAGTAGGCACTTGTATCGAAACTGAGTTTTGATTATGGCAAATATACAAAGTTAAGTTCATTTTGTTATCTCATGAGTTGAATCAAGTGTGCAGAATTGTTAAGCTAAGCCGAAGGTCAGCAGCACCCGGAGGGAACCGTGGTGGTCGGGCGACACCGGGAGGACTTCGGAGGGAGCCGATTAACGCAGATGAAGACCGGAAGCGAAGCTTCAAAGGTAAAGGCTGAGGTAAGCTCATGTGAGTGAGTGTAAGTAAGGTCGTGTCTGTTAGGGATATTTTGGAACGGCTAGAGGGGGGGTGAATAGCGTCAATGGAATTCTTTCGCGTTCGTGTCTACAATTTCGTTAGCGCAGCAGAATATAGATAATGAAAGCAATAACAAAATATACAATCACACACGAACACGATTATATAACGTGGTTCGGAACCTCAAGGTTCCTACTCCACGGATCGAGCTCTACGAGCTCTAGTGATGCACACGCAAACACTAATAAACACTCCTTCTCGGAACAATCCGGAGGCGGAGAAACCTCGTACAGGATGATTACAACAATAATCAAAAGCTACAAGCAAATACAATGAAATACAAAGCAAAACTAGTAAAGAAAAACACTTTACAAATGCTCTTGAATGCTTCATCGCTAGGTTGATCGAGTAGCACTTGGAGACCCTGAATTGCAGCAGCAACTCACCCCAAATCGCCTCAAAGAACCCTTTGTTTTTCCTCCATCACGAGCTCCATATATAGCTTCAACCTGTGCTGGAAAAAGTCGATCAGTCGATTGATCGGGACCATCAGTCGACTGATGCCACTGTTGTCGTGAGACAACGGCAAGATCCATGCTGGATAAGTCCAACGGAACCTTCATCAGTCGACTGATTATGACCATCAGTCGACTGATGGAGTCCTCACTCGACCAGTCGAGTCTCGACTCCATTCTGTGGATGATTTCTCGAGCACCCGATCGGTGATCACACGATCGATCGATCGCTCGAGCCATCGATCGGCCCGCCCACCTCGCGATCATTGCTAGGCTAACCCGATCAAACCCTAGTTAACTGGGTCCAGTCAACTGCCACATGGCACCAGTCGACTGGCACACCTCAAACATGAGGTTTTAACCCAAGTATGGTTCCCCCATACTTACTAGACCACCCTTAGCCTAGACCTAAGCCTTCTAGCCACCTCCATCAGCCTCACGCCTCTCGGATCCCTCCAAGTCATCCATGATTTGTTCATCCATCGCGCTAGCCTTCAGGTGCTTCCGTCGGCTATGCCATGCTAACGGTGTCTACACCGCCAAGGCACATTGGACTTACGCCGCCAAGACTCCGCTTGGACTTTACGCCGCCAACCATTGGACTTATGCTGCCAAGACTCCCGCTTGGACTTTACGCCGCCAATATCAAACCCTTGGACTTCTCAAATGCCAAGACTCAAGCTTGGACTTTCCCTTGCCAACCCATGTTGGACTTTCCATGCCAAGACCTTGCTTGGACTTTCCTTGCCAACCCATGTTGGACTGTTCATGCCAAGACCCATGCTTGGACTTTCCTTGCCAACCCATGTTGGACTTTACATTGCCAAGACCCATGCTTGGACTTTTCCCAATGCCAAGTGTCCCACTTGGACTTTCCATGCCAAGTACTCAAGACTTGGACTTTACCAAATGACAATTACATTGTCATATATTTTTGTTGAAACATCAAAACATCACTCGAGTCAAACTCGAGTCCTGGTCAATCGTGACCTGGGCCGATTGCACCAACAATCTCCCCCTTTTTGATGTTTGACAAAAACCAAACAAATTATTGAGTTAGAACACTAACTCAAATCCCTTACCAATTATCCCAAATTGGTAAATACTCTCCAAATGTTCTCCCCCAAACATTCTCCCCCTTTTTGACTAACATCAAAAAGGTTTTCTCCCCAAGAGGGTCAATGTCTCATGTCCCAATGAGATCTTACAATCTCCCCCTTTGTCCAAAAATACTTAGGATGCCTACCATCTTCTTAGTGATAAGTCCCATATCACTCAAGAGAGACAATCCCATTTACTCTCCCAATTTCCAAATTGGGTCTCTCAAAAGTCCCATCAATTTCCCAATTGATGTCATATTCTCCCAATAACTTCTCCTCTTCAAGGAGAAAAACATATCCATCATCCCAAGATGGATATCTCCCCCTAAAGGCTTGCTCCCCCTTGACCATTGCACCAACAAAGTCCTTGGGCAGTCCCTAAGCCAATAGGAACTTTAAACCATCAAAATTAAGGTTATAAATTCAACATTGAACTTTCCAACACCTTAACATTGATACAAACCCTAAACACCTCTCCTAATCCATATCCAATGGATTTTCACCCTTTATAATGCTTCCCAAAGCATATCCTAGGGTTAGGAGTGATTAGGGACCTTTACCATGGCTGAACACGGGCTAACCAAACCTAGTTTTCCCGAAATCAGCCTTGGCAGTCGACTCTGTCAGCTACCAGTCGACTGCCACATTCATCAGTCAACTACCACTCAGGGCAGTCGACTGATAACTAAAATTTCCAAATTTCAGTTATCAGAATCGAGTTTTGGAAATTCATAAATAATTATACGTTTATCGAAAAATCCTGAAAGTTCATACGTATAATACCTATGACACATACAATGGGTGAAAAATATTTTAAAATTATTTTACCCATAAAATAGTGAATTTGATACAAAACTCAAAACCATTGAAATTTTCAATGTTTTGGCCCTATTTTGTATCAACTTCATCAATGGTGATTGCTATCAAAAGATAGACTTCACCAAGGTTTTTCAAAATGATTTTAAATTGTTTTCAAAACCTTATTTTGGATCATATTCCTTGGGCTCAATGTACATGACTTGTACACAAGCTTTCCCAATGATCCACAAATAGAATTAGATGAGTTTTAGTTCATCTAGATGCAAAAACTATGCACCTTGAACTTAACTCATATCCTAGCATCTCACATGTATCTATGGTGTATAAATACACATACATGTCAATTAGATGTGAGATGTGGGTTTTGGTTCATTTAATCTAGGGTTTCATGCATTTTTCTAAGGCAACCCTACTTGATTTCCTTATAAATGGGACTCCAAGTCATGCCATTGTCCTTAAATCAATTTCAATCAAATTATCTTAAATGCATGAGTGATTATGGCATTAGAGATGATATAGATAAACACATGCTCATAATCATGATGTCATGGCATAATATGAAATCTAAAAACACATGACATTTAAAACCTTAATCCTAAACATGAACATGACATATAAAATCATAGAACTAGGCATGATGTCATGACATGGCATATGACAATCAAAGAATGGCATATCAAATATATAGGTATAGTAATACCTAAATTTTAATATTAATTGCCATTTCATATAATTAATTATATTTTGCCATATTTCTATTTTTCTCCCAAGTGTGCCAAAAACCCAAAATGGCACACTAACCTCTAGACCTAAATTGTGCCAATTTTGATCACTTTATCAAGCTTCTCAAATAATATTGGCACACCCTAAAATCTTTTAGGATGATAATTCAAATCTATTTCCAAGGTATCCATAACCTTGAAAATAACCTAAAGTGCCACCTTTGCCATGGTTGAGTTAACTACCCATCCATTTAAGGTTGACACACCCTAACCCATCTAGCGTGAATCAATCACGCTCTTAGGAACCCAAAACTGATTTGAGCTCCTAGGGTTAATTAGGTACTCATTAGGGATAACCTCCCTAGATACCTTCCTAATGACCCTTCTAGGCTTAGAAGCCTTGGTCATTTTGGTTTTGCCATGGTTAACTCTAGGGGTGACTCCCCTTGTAACCTTCTTAGTGGCTTCCCTAGGTTTCTTAGAAACCCTAGCCACTAGGCACACACCATGGTCAATTATAGGGATGACTTCCCTATTGACCTTGGTCTTCCTAGACCTAGTTAGTGTTCCATAGTCAAATGGAACACAATGATAAGCCACCTTAGGCTTAGGTTTGTGACCCAAACCTTGCTTGCCCTTGGTTGACTTTTGACTCTTAGGTCCTAGGTGTTGACTTTGACTTTTGGACCTAGAAGTTTGACTAATTGACCCTTGCATTTGATTTTGCATAATGTTGAGGGTCTTTTCAAGTTTTTCAAGCCTTGACCTCAAGGCTTGATTTTCCTTTTCTAATATCTCAATTTTTGATTTTTCATTTTCTCTTGAGATATTTTTATTTCTAGGCATATGTCTAGATTTCTTAGCATTAAAGCCTAGATGTTCTCCTATTTTCTTAATGCTTTCCTTAGGTAATATATTTTTAGGGACATTAGTCCCAAATTTCTTCTTGTTTCCTAAGTGAACACTCTTAGCTCCTAGGCAAATATATCTATTATTTCTAGCATGCTTTTCATGCACAATAGCAAGACTATTAAAATTATTCCTAGCATGCTTCTTATCCTTAGAAATTGAAGGTGCATTAATAAATTTTACCTTAGGGTTTGCCTTGGAAGCTCCCCCTACATGTGTAGCTCCCTCTTGGGTCTTCTTCTTCCCCCTAGGACATTGATTTCGGTAATGCCCCGGTTCCCGGCACTTGAAGCAAATGACTTGCTCCTTGCTTTTCTTGGCATTGGGAACACCGACTTCATTGACCTTTAGAACCGGTTGAGCCTTCTTGACCCTTTTTGGACACTTACTCTTGTAGTGTCCGGATTCCCTACACTCAAAACAAATGATATGAATTTTATTTGAACCTTGAGTGTTTGAGTTACCTAGGGTATTTGTGGTGGTGGGTGCCAGAGTTGGAGCTTCTCCATCTTGACCGGATGTGGAAGCTTCTTCTTGTCGCTCCGGAGTGGAGATCCTTTCCTCCCCCTCAATCCTAGAAGTAGATGCTTCTTCCACCTCTTCTACTTCTTCTTTCTCCGATTCGGAAGTTGACTCCATCTCAACTTCCGATTCCTCACTCTCACTTGAGGATGAACTCTCCTCATGGAATCTTGCCAATTTTCTCCATAGCTCCTTGGCATACATGTAATCCCCTAGCTTGCACAACACATCATTAGGGATTAAATCTTCCAAAAGTTTCTTTACCTTAATTTCGGTCTTGAGCTTTTGGCGTTGCTCTTGGGTCCACTTTTTCAATTTCAGGACATTTCCCTTCTTATCCCTAGGGGGTTCAAGGCTTTCAATCCTCTATGTTCATCATCAAGAATGTTTCCATTCTTGCTCTCCACGCTGGAAAATCTTCTGGATCATATGGAGGTGGAGTATTGATATCCCGTCCAAGCTTGTCATGGAATTCCATCTTCACCCTCTAGCCTCTTGTCTTAGCTCCGGGCAGTTAGTCCGTAGAAGAGCCCCGGGCTCTGATACCACTTGTTAGGGATATTTTGGAACGGCTAGAGGGGGGTGAATAGCGTCAATGGAATTCTTTCGTGTTCGTGTCTACAATTTCGTTAGCACAGCGGAATATAGATAATGAAAGCAATAACGAAATATACAATCACACACGAACACGATGATATAACGTGGTTCGGAACCTCAAGGTTCCTACTCCACGGATCGAGCTCTACGAGCTCTAGTGATGCACTGCATAAACACTAATAAACACTCCTTCTCGGAACAATCCGGGCGGAGAAACCTCGTACAATAATGATAAACAATAATACAAATACAAGCAATGAAATACAAAGCAAAACTAGTAAAGAAAAACACTTTACAAATGCTCTTGAATGCTTGATCGCTAGGTTGATCGAGTAGCACTTGGAGACCCTGAATTGCAGCAGCAAATCGCCCCAAATCGCCTCAAAGAACCCTTTTTTTTTCCTCCATCACGAGCTCCATATATAGCTTCAACTTTGTCTTTGGAAAAAGTCGATCGGATCGGTGATCGGGACCATCGATCGTGATGCCCCTTATGTCGTGAGACAACGGCTAGATCCACCTTGGATAAGTCAGCGGAACCATCGATCGGTCGGTGATTGTGACCATCGATCGGTGATGGAATCCTCACTCGACGATCGAGTCGACTCCATACGTGGCGAATTCTCGAGCACCGGTCGGTGATCACGATCGGTCGATTGCTCGAACCATCGATCGGCCCACCCACCTACGGCGTCATTTGCTCCCGCAAATGATCAAACCCTAGTTGGTAGGTCCGATCGGCCACATGGCACCCCGATCGCACACCTCAAACATGAGGTTTTAACCCAAGTATGGTTCCCCCATACTTGCTAGACCACCCTTAGCCTAGACTTAAGCCTTCTAGCCACCTCCATCAGCCTCACGCCTCTCGGATCCCTCCAAGTCATCCATGACTTGTTCATCCATCGCGCTAGCCTTCAGGTGCTTCCGTCGGCTATGTCATGCTAACGGTGTCTACACCGCCAAGGCACATTGGACTTACGCCGCCAAGACTCCGCTTGGACTTTACGCTGCCAACCATTGGACTTATGCTGCCAAGACTCCCGCTTGGACTTTACGCCGCCAATATCAAACCCTTGGACTTCTCAAATGCCAAGACTCAAGCTTGGACTTTCCCTTGCCAACCCATGTTGGACTTTCCATGCCAAGACCATGCCTGGACTTTCCTTGCCAACCCATGTTGGACTTTTCATGCCAAGACCATGCTTGGACTTTCCTTGCCAACCCATGTTGGACTTTACATTGCCAAGACTCATGCTTGGACTTTCCTTGCTAACCCATGTTGGACTTTACATTGCCAAGACCCATGCTTGGACTTTTCCCAATGCCAAGTGTCTCACTTGGACTTTCCATGCCAAGTACTCAAGACTTGGACTTTACCAAATGACAATTACATTGTCATATGTTTTTGTTGAAACATCAAAACATCACTCGAGTCAAACTCGAGTCCTGGTCAATCGTGACCTGGGCCGATTGCACCAATAGTGTCCTCCGTACGGGGACGTCCTTAGGCGTCGATCCGACCAAGACTTCCCATGGAATGTTTAAGTCGAGATCGGATGGTAAACGTCCATCGAACTTACTTATACTAACTACATTTTTGTGCTACCTCTTCATTGCAGTTGAAAATCCTGCCATCAGTCAACTGATGACTTATATCAGTCAACTGATGCCTCCAACAGTCGATTGATAGGGTTGATCAGTCGACTGTTGGTCAAGGATCATCCTCGAGGAGAGTCAAAGCTTATCACCATTTCTCAAGGGCTAGGTGGCATCACCTCATGAAACCTCATCTCAACGATTAGGGTTTCACAAGGCTATAAAAGTAGGGGTTCTCCACCCCTTTTCTATCATTCAAAAGCTTCCAAAGTGCTTCCACAATGTCGTAACTTTCCGATGACTCTACGACGACGAAGCGCTACCGAAATGCCGACGACACGAGCTCATCCTTCAACCACTTAGTCGTCGGTATTACTGTTGGATCGATTTGAAACGCTAGAGGGGGGTGAATAGCGTTAGTGAAAACTTTTCTTTTTCGGCGATTAAAACCAAGTACGCAGCGGAAAACAAAAGATAAACACAAGAAAGACACAAAGCTTTTTACTTGGTTCACAGCCCACCGGCTGCTAATCCAAGGCCCTGCGATCCTTGATCGCTTCCGAAGGGCAATCACTAAAAGTCTCTTCCTCGTTAGAGGTAAGAGACAAGACGATTACAATGATTATAAGGCCGGTAACAACCTTACCGGTCCTTATACAAATTAAGTACAGAAATATAATAATAATACCGACAATTAATTAGAAGATGACTCACGGTCGGAGTAGCGTTGTAGAGAGCACGAGCACTTGAGAGATTCTTGAATTGGGTTTGAGTCCTCCCCTCCTTTTATAGATTTGCACCTTAGAATTTATCCCGATCCAGATCTAAAACTCGTGGATCTTATCTTGAGGTGGCAGCTTATCTTATCTTGAGGTGGCAGCTTATCTTATCTTGAGGTGGCGGCCTATCTTATCCTGAGGTGGCGGCATCAATCTCTATCTCTTTGACCTTGTGCACTGGGTTGATTCGTCTACATTAGCCGACTGATCCTCTTAGCAGTCGACTGCCTTTAGTCGACTACTGACATCTCCAGTTGACTGCTGCACTTGAGAATTCCTACAATACAAGATTAGCATAATAGATGCATAATGCCATGCAGTGTGACAGTCCTTTGACTATCCGATCTCGACTTCAGCATTCCTCCGGAAGCCTTAGTCGGATCAACGCCTAGGATTGTCCTCTAACCGAGGATGCATCCTTACCACCGCTCCACACATGGAGCTTACCTTTGGTTCTCTTGACCTATCGCTTAGCTTTCGATCACCACCGAGGTTCCTCAACTCCCCGAGGTTCTCCTGGTGTCACTCGACCATCACGGTTTCTCAACTTGAGATTCTCCAGATGTCGCTCGACCTTTGGCTTAGCTTAAACACTTCCTGCACACTTAGCATATCACATGAGATAACAAAATAGCTTAACTTTGAATCTTTGCCATCATCAAAACCAAGGTTCGATTTTCTAGTGCCCCTGCACCAACAATCTCCCCCTTTTTGATCTATGGCAAACCAATTCAAAGTTAAGTGAAAATAAGCAGTAAACATTGAACAGTCATTTTTCAAAACCTCCCCCTTAAGGGTACCTCCCCCTTAACCCTAGGTGATTTTTGAAAAACAATTACTTTTTGGGAAAGAAAAAGTAAGTAACCTCTTAACTTTATTCTCTCTCCCCCTTTGGCATATATCAAAAATAACTTTATATTGTGTACATTGCCAAGAAATAGAATTTTTAAACATGCTAATCAAGTTGATTTAATATGTTCAACTTCCTTTAATACTTAGGAGTTTAGGTTTCTAGATCCTGCACTAACAATGTATATCCTAGGTTAGAATGTGATCCCCTAACCTTTAACATTGTTATAAAATTTTGAGAAAGAAAAAAAACATTTTAAAGGCTCATGTCTATTGGTTACTAAGTTTGTCCAACTTAAGTCTTCTCTCCCCCTTGGCATATTATCAAAAGAAGGATTTAAATTTAGAAAGTATTGGTGATTTTTTTTAAAAAAAATATTTTTTAACAACTTCTATGATGATTATCCAATTAGAACCTCCCCCTTAACCTAACATCCTTGTTAGCCACAAGGAAGGCTTATCTAGAGGGTCTCCCCTTTTGTCTGACAAACTCTTAGGACATCCTTGTTGGCCATAAGGAAGGCTCACCTAAGTGTCCACAGGGTCTAGGTATCTAAAGTTGGCCTAAGGATTTAGATTTTCAATATTGGTCAACTAACCATCATTTTAAGAAGAATAGTTGTTTTGAAAACTACATATAACTACACACAATAATCATGGCAACCAATAAAAATAGTTTTAAGAATCTATTTATGTGTATATAAAATTTGAAATCATTTTCAAAATCATTTTTAATTTGTTGTCCTTACCATCTCACCCATTCTATATGATCAACCAAGTTATCCTTATAGGTATTGTGAGATGAATTTAATTTAATGCCTTAGAAATTAATTAATCTTGGGTTAGATTCAGATTTAACCTTTAGTTAGTTAAGTGAACATTTCAAAGAGGGCTTCCAGGTCGTGGCGAGGCACAGGGGCCTTCTTTGATCGGAACAACGACCACTTCCTTAGACAAAGCCAACTTAGGAAATTACACACTTAATTCACTTAGGGTTACGTCCTGGTCTAACTAATTTAGGATGTGGTGAGGTAGCTTCAGTTAGTTCCACTTAGTTAAATGTACCAAGCTAGATACTCCTTATCCAACTCGGATACACTTGACTTCGTTTCCTTAACGTACTATTATCTCACCGCGTCCTGATACTATGTTGTCAAGATTAATTAATTATTTCCTATCTAACCATTCTATGAGAGTTAATTTAAAACTAGTATGTATGACATGACAAAATAAGCATGATAATGATATGTATGCATGAGCAAGCTACATTCAATCAATTTAAAGAAATGGTTATTTTCTTGGGTGGACTTTTATTTGTTCCATAGTTATAAGATACTTTATTATAATTAGGTTTACAAATTTTAGTGTCTTGATTTTTGGTTAGCTTAGACTTATAACCCAAGTCTTCATATTTATTAGTTGAATTTTTAAAAGTTGAAGGTTTAATTGCTAGATTATTAATTTGTGTATAATCAAATGGTACTCTATTATAATTAATTTTATTGGTTTGATTAACTAATTTTGAATTTTTAATTAAGTTAGATTGTGAATTATTTAAAATAGGATTATTAGAATTTTTCAAAATAATATTATTAGACTTTTTCAAGATAAGATTATTAGACTTTTTAAAAGTAGAATTATTGTTAGAATTATTTAAGATAAGATTGTTAGAGTTTTTAAAGATAGAATTATTATTAGAATTATTTAAGATATTGTTAGAGTTTTTAAAGGGAGAATTATTATTAGAATTATTTAAGATAAGATTATTAGAGTTTTTAAAGGTAAAATTATTATTAGAATTATTTAGATTATCTTTGGAATTTTTAAAGTTAATTTCAATTTTTATGGTTGAATTTTTCAAAACAGAATTTTTAATTCGAATTATCTAGATTAATCAGATCTAGGATTTGATGATTCTGTCCTATGGTTTGATTATTTGATCAAGGTTTTGATTATTCTGATTAAGTCCTAGGTTGGTTTTATCCTTGACTTGATCTAGATCTATGTTAATTAAACTAAAAATTTGATTAATCTCTTGGTTAATTTTATCAAATGTAAGATTAATTTGATCATTTTCTTCCATGATATTGTTATTATTATTATTTAAACTAATTAAATCTGAATTAATTAATTTTTATTAGTTGAATTATGAATTGTATTATTTAATTGACAACAATTACACAATTTATCTAAATTATCAACTATTCTAAAAC
Organism: Wurfbainia villosa; assembly: GCA_025175895.1. Lineage (NCBI taxonomy): Eukaryota > Viridiplantae > Streptophyta > Magnoliopsida > Zingiberales > Zingiberaceae > Wurfbainia > Wurfbainia villosa. The sequence continues at coordinate 76,565,476 of CM046001.1, read as the reverse complement.
TCAACTTTTCAAAATTATTAATTTTACTAACCTTTTCTCGGACATCGATTCTTATAGTGGCCAGAATCTTACTTTGAAGCACTTGATGTGCTCCTTGTTCTTAGTACTCTGGCAATGGTGTCTCCTTTTTGCGTCGGTTGTGTCGTTCGAGTCTTACAGTAGGACACTTATTTTATAGTGTCCTCTCTCCTGCACTTGAAACAAATAATATGGAATTTAAAATTTAAATTGACATTGTTACCTTTAGGCATTGGCGATACTCTTTCATAGTTAGCTCGATTGACGATCTTCTAATACTCGCAAAAAAAACACAAACCAAAAAGTCCCAAGACTTGGTCTTGGATTAGTAGTGTGGGAGATAATTAAAAATTAAAAATAAAAATAAAGAAAAGAAAATGCTTGATCGGTGGTTGCATCGAATCTGAGCGCCCCCGTTCTGATACCAATTGTTGGATCGATTTGAAACGCTAGAGGGGGAGGTGAATAGCGTTAGTGAAAACTTTTCTTTTTCGGCGATTAAAACCAAGTACGCAGCGGAAAACAAAAGATAAACACAAGAAAGACACAAAGCTTTTTACTTGGTTCACAGCCCACCGACTGCTAATCCAAGGCCCTGCGATCCTTGATCGCTTCCGAATGGCAATCACTAAAAGTCTCTTCCTCGTTAGAGGTAAGAGACAAGACGATTACAATGATTATAAGGCCGGTAACAACCTTACCGGTCCTTATACAAATTAAGTACAGAAATATAATAATAATACCGACAATTAATTAGAAGATGACGCCTTGCGGTCGGAGTAAGCGTTGTAGAGAGATTCTTGAATTGGGTTTGAGTCCTCCCCTCCTTTTATAGATTTGCACCTTAGAATTTATCCCGATCCAGATCTAAAACTCGTGGATCTTAGCTTGAGGTGGCAGCTTATCTTATCTTGAGGTGGCAGCTTATCTTATCTTGAGGTGGCGGCTTATCTTATCCTGAGGTGGCAGCATCAATCTCTATCTCTTTGACCTTGTGCACTGGGTTGACTCGTCTACATTAGCCGACTGATCCTCTTAGCAGTCGACTGCCTTCAGTCGACTACTGACATCTCCAGTTGACTGCTGCACTTGAGAATTCCTACAATACAAGATTAGCATAATAGATGCATAATGCCATGCAGTGTGACAGTCCTTTGACTGTCCGATCTCGACTTCAGCATTCCTCTGGAAGCCTTAGTCGGATCAACGCCTAGGATTGTCCTCTAACCGAGGACGCGTCCTTACCACCGCTCCACACATGGAGCTTACCTTTGGTTCTCTTGACCTATCGCTTAGCTTTCGATCACCACCGAGGTTCCTCAACTCCCCGAGGTTCTCCTGGTGTCACTCGACCATCACGGTTTCTCAACTTGAGATTCTCCGGATGTCGCTCGACCTTTGGCTTAGCTTAAACACTTCCTGCACACTTAGCATATCACATGAGATAACAAAATAGCTTAACTTTGAATCTTTGCCATCATCAAAACCAAGGTTCGATTTTCTAGTGCCCCTGCACCAACAATTACTTTAAGTTTTCGTCTTCTTTTACATTGTATTTCATTACATGAATTGAGCTTTTTATCGTAACGAGAAGAGAGGGGTGTGTCTCTCTACCTCAAGTTTTCTCGAGCTTTTGTAATCGTCAACTCCTACCTCCAACGAGGAGGAGTGTTTTAGTGAATTGCCCTCCGTACGTGGTCTCGGACCACTAGGGCCTTGGATTAGCAGTCAGTAGGTTGTGAACCAAGTAAAACAACCCGTGTCTTTTATATTTTCTGTTGTGTTTACTCTTACTCATGTTTTATATCAAATGAAAAAGAAAAAGATTGTCGTGCGCTATTCACCCTTCTCTAGTGCTCAAATTGATCTAACAATTGGTATCAGAGTCGGGGGCGCTACGATTTGGTGAAACCACCAATATAGCATTTGGTTTTTGTTTTTTTTTATATTTATTATTTTAAGTTTTTCTCCCACACTACTAATCTAAGATGAAGTCTTGGTACCCTTTTTTGGTTGTGTTTACAAGTATCTCTTTGCTTCGGGAGTAGCTCACGGTAAAATAGGGATAACTTTTTACACAAGTGGACCCACAAAATGTGCTACCCACTAAATCGAAGCTCTCTGAGAGATCAACACTTCTTATTAGGGTTTACCCTCATAACAAGCTATCTTCATCCCCAAAAACCAACGTTTAGTACCCTTTCGGGGACATCAAAGGTTGTAAGTGCTCATTTTTTTTATTTTAGTTGGTTATTTCTCGTTTATTCCTTTTATTTCTTTTTATTTCCTACATTACTAATCCAAGGCAAAGTCTTGGAACCTTTTCCATGTTTTTTTATTATTTTGTGTGTAAGGTTTTCCTTCCAAATGGCCCACATTGAGGGGTACATCATCTCCCGACCTCCGTTCTTTAACGGAGATGATTTCCATTATTGAAAAGGTCAGATAGAGTGTTTTCTAAAAACACAAGTTGAGACTTGGATAATCATCCAAACTGATTTTGCTCTACCCACCAATGATCAAGGTGAGCCCTTGGACTTCGACAAGTGGATCAATGCAACCAAGAAGCAAATTAAAGTCGATGCAAAGGCGACCCAAATGTTGCAGTGTGGTCTGTCTAAAGAGGAGCTCAACCACATCGGACCCTTCATCAGCATAAACGATCTGTGGAACAAATTAATCGAGCTACACGAAGGAACGTCCGATGCTAAGGTATATAAAAGGGATTTGTTTTTAAATAAACTATACAATCTAAAGATGCAGGATTGTGAGACTGCCACCCAACTACATACGTGGATCCATGACATCGTCAACGGTCTACACTCGATCGGGCAAGCCATACAGAACCGGAACCTTATAAGGTATGCTTTAAATGCTTTCCCTAGGACTACCTTGTGGGCATCCATGGTCGATGCCTACAAGGTTTCTAAGGACCTTTCAAAACTTAGACTAGACGAAATATTTTTGAAATTCGAACTTCACGAACAAATTAATGTGGTCCGGGCCGAGAGAGGTGTTGCTTTACTTGCTGGACAAAGAAGAAAGGAGAAGAACAAGCCACCTCCTGAGCAAGAAGATGGATCCAAACCTGAGGACCAATCCGAATCTGAAGAGGAGGCCGCAATAGTCTACATGGTGCAAAGAATAGTTCGAAAAGAAAGAGAGAAATTGGGGAACGAGAAGAAGGGGTGATTCGAATCAAAAAGGAGGCCAAAACAAAAGGGAGCAAAGAAGGCTCCTCATGCAACTTGGGAGAATGAAGAAGAAGAAGGCATCGACATAGCATACATGGCAAGACCAGAAGAGTTCGAGTCAGAGTCCGAAGCCGAGTACGAGTCCAACTCTGACTCCGACTCCGACCCCAAAGCTAACTTCGAGAAAAGACTCAAAGCTGGGCCGAAAGAGAAAGTCAAGGTTAGTTGTTCTTTAATTAGTACGCTTTATCATACAATTAAAATGCTAACTAGGAAATTAGCTAAGTCTGAGTCTAGGGTCGAGTCCTTACTTGAGGAGGTTGAAACCCTCAAGCAAGAGGCCACTCTGACCTCTTCGACTAGTCGAATTTGAGAGGAGGACTCAACTCGAGTTGAGAAACTCGAAGAAGAGAACTCCCTCTTGAAAGGACAAGTCCAAAAGCTCGAGGCTCGATTGGACAAGTTCTCAATGGGGTCCAAGAATCTTAACTGACTTCTTGAAACTTAGAGAGTTGTGTACAACAGAGCCGGACTCGGGTTTAGTTCAAAGACTACGAATAGATCATATATTCCTATCGTAAATGGTAGTCATCAACGAGTCCAAGCTTGGGTCCCTAAAACTCTATTAAACTCACATATAAGGACCAATAAGTATTGGATTCCCTAGGATCAAGTTCATTACTTGACTAGACCAAATTGGTTCAATGATCCAGGGGGAGTTAATACCAAAATAGTATACCCGATAACTTAGCATGATCAAACTTTTATTTTATTTTTTAGAACGGCTAGATAGGACAAGTAGTTAGTCAACTCTTGACAATATAGTATCAGGACGCGGTGAGATGATAGTACGTTAGGGAAACAAAGTCTCGTGTATTCGAGCTACATAAGGTATATCTAGCTTGATGCTTGACCGAGTGGAACTAGCTGAAGCTACCTCGTCGTATCCTAAATTAGTTAGACCAGGAAGTAGTCTTAAGTGACTCCAGTTATTATTTTCCTAAACTTGGCTTTGTCTAAGGAAGTGGTCATTGTTCCGATCAAAGAAGGCCCTTGTGCCTCGCCATGACCTGGAAGCCAATTTCTCGAAAAGGTGACTTGACGAGCTTAGGGTTAAATCCAAATCTAACCCAAGGTTGACTAACTTTAATTAAGATCAAATCATCTCACAAAACATATAAGGCGAACAAATCCTGAGACACATAGAATGGGTGAGATGATTAAGGAACAATTTTAATATACATAACCTTTTCAAAATGCTATCTATTTTTCAACCATTGCACTTAGACGAATAATTATAATTGGCCAATGTTAACTATAAAACTCTCTAGGCCAAAGTTTAGCACCCCCTAACTATCTTATACCTTATATACTTGACTAAGGGGGAGAGCAAACTAACCCTAAGGGTTATAAATCTTTAAAATTATTCTTGAAAATTAGCTTATAAGTATTTTGAAAATCAAAGCTAAGTTTCAAAAACTTATTGTTGGTGCAGAGGGATATACCTCGAACCAATTTACTTAACCAATTCGAGACGCATGCTATAATATTATGAATTTTAAAACTCCTTATTTTTTTATAAACCCCCAACCTTATTTTTGATTCATGGCAAAAGGGGGAGAAGAGTGTAAGTTAAGGGGAAGTACCACAACATTTAAATTTAAAAAATGCTTGTATTTCTTTCAAAACTCACCTAGGTTAAGGGGGGAGTTCTTTTAAGTGAGCTTATTGTTTACTTTACTTATTTTCATGCTTTAAATTTCCCTTGACTTTGTTTTGGTTTGCCATAGATCAAAAAGGGGAAGATTGTTGGTGCAGTAGGCACCTATATCGAACTTGAGTTTTGATTATAGAAAATACACAAAGTTAAGTTCATTTTGTTATCTCACGAGCTAAATCAAGTGTGCAGAATTGCTAAGCTAAGCCGAAGGTCAGCAACACCCGGAGGGAACTGTGGTGGTCGGGCGACACCGGGAGGACTTTGGAGGGAGACGATGACCTCAGGTGAAGATCGGAAGCGAAGCTTCAAAGGTAAAGGCTGAGGTAAGCTCATGTGAGTTAGCGTAAGTAAGGTCGTGTCCTCCGTACGAGGATGTCCTTAAGCATCGATCCAACCAAGACTTCCCATGGAAGGTCTAAGTCGAGATCGGATGGTAAACGACCATCGAACTTACTTATACTAATTGCATTTTCGAGCTAACTTTTCATTGCAGCTGGAAATCCTGCCATCAGTCGATTGATGCCTCTAGTAGTCAACTGATAGGGTTGATCAGTCGACTGCTGGTCAAGGATCAGCCTGGAGGAGAGTCAAAGCTTATCACTATTTCTCAAGGGCTAGGTGGCATCACCTCATGAAACCTCATCTCAATGATTAGGGTTTCACAAGGCAATAAAAGTAGGGGTTCTCCACCCTTTTTATATCATTCAAAAGGTTCCAAAGTGCTTCCACAACGCTGTAACTTTCCGACAACTCTATGACGATGAAGTGCTACCAAAATGCCAACGACACGAGTGTTGGTGCAATTGGCCCAGGTCACGATTGACCTAACTCGAGTTTGACTCAAGCGATGTTTTGATGTTCGACAAAAACATATGAAAATGTGATTGTCATGGTAAAGTCCAAGTCATGGGTACTTGGCATGGAAATTCCAAGTGGGACACTTGGCATTGGGAAAGTCTAAGTCTTGAGTACTTAGCATGTAAAGTCCAAGAATGGGTCTTGGCAACGGAAAGTCCAACATGGGTTGACAAGGGAAGTCCAAGCATGAGTCTTGGCAAGGAAAAGTCTAAGCATGGGTCTTGGCATGGAAAGTCCAAAATGGGTTGGCAAGGAAAAGTCCAAGCATGGGTCTTGGCATGGAAAGTCCAACATGGGTTGGCAAGGGAAAGTCCAAGCTTGAGTCTTGGTATTTGGAAAGTCCAAGGGGAATATTAGCGACGTAAAGTCCAAGTAGGAGTCTTGGTGGCATAAGTCCAATGGTTGGCAGTGTAAAGTATAAGCAGGAGTCTTGACAGCGTAAGTCCAATGTGCCTTGGAGGTGTAGACACCGTTAGTATGACAATAGCCGATGGAAGCACCTAAAGGCTAGCATATGGATGAACAAGTCATGGATGACTTGGAGGGATCCAATAGGCATGAGGCTGATGGAGGTGGCTAGAAGGCTTAGGTCTAGGCTAAGGGTGGTCTAGCAAGTATGGGAGCACCATACTTGGGTTAAAACCTCATGTTTGAGGTGTATCAGTTGACTGAGACTATGGTCAGTCGATTGATGGGAGTCAACTAGGGTTTGACTATGAGAAATGCCCTGGTAGTCGACTGTCGACTGCTGGCCTTATCAGTCGACTGATATGGTAATCAGTCGACTGATGGTCGGGATCTCGAGCACAGAAGGCTCTCCAGTCGAGGGATCGACCCAAACACTCAACTGATTGAACTATCAGTCGACTGATGGGTATGATCAGTCGACTAATGGTATATCCGTTGAAACTTATCCAACATGGCTCATGTCGTTGTGAGATAATAGTTATAGGGGCAGTCGATTGATAGTCCCGATCAGTCGATTGCCAGGCAAAATTCAGTCCAAGTTACAGGTTTAAAAGTAGCACAAAGGGAGGATTTTTGGCATGGTTCTTTGAGGAGTTTTGAGGCAAATTGCTAGTGTAATTCAGGATCTCCAAGTGCAACTCAAGCAACTAAACAAGCAAGCTTCCAAACGATCGATTGTAAAGTTTTCTTTGCATTTCTTTTGTTGTATTTCATTGTAATAGCTTGTATTCAATTCTTATTGTTGTAAGAATACTTGTACGAGGTTTCTCTGCCTCCGGATTGTTCTGAGAAGGAGTTATTTGTTATAGTGGTGTGTGGTTGCATCGCTAGGGCTCTTACGAGCCCAATCCGTGGAGTAGGAATCATTCGATTCCGAATCACATTACATCGTCTTGTCGTGTGATTGTGTTTATTCATTTTATATTATATTATTTCTATTTCCACTGCGTATAACACATTTTGTAGCAAGCACGATCGAGATCCATCACAAACGATGAACGACGCTATTCACCCCCTTCTAGCAGTCACGAAGGTTCCTACAATTGGTATCAGAGCTTGGAGCTCTTCTACGGACTAACACCCGGAAGCAAAAGATGCTAGAGGGCAAGAAGATGGATTTTCAAGAAAAACTAGGATGGGACATCAACCCACCGCCACCATACGACCAAGAGAATTTTCTGGCATGGAGGGCGAGAATGGAGACATTCTTGATGATGGACATAGAAGATTGGTTCATCATCATGGAAGGCTTTGAACCCCCTAGGGATAAGAAGGGAAATGTTTTAAAGTTGAAGAAGTGGACACAAGAGCAACGTCTCAAGTTCAAGACCGAAGTCAAGGTAACAAAGCTTTTAGAAGATTCGATACCTAATGACATTTTATCTAGACTAGGTGAATATCAAGATGCCAAAGAGCTTTAGAGCAAATTAGCAAAGTTCCATGAAAAAGAGGAGTCCGAGGAGGAGTGCTCATCCTCTCAAGCTCAAGAAGAAGTAAGCACCTCTTTATCACAAGAGCTTAAGGATCCGGAGGATGATAGAGAATCAACATCCGGGTCGGTAGAGGAGGAAGAAGCACAAGAAGCCCCCACCTCTAGGATTGAGGAGGAGGAGAGTACATCCACTCCAGAACAAGAGCAAAATCAAGAAGAACTATCAACATTTGGAAGAGATGAAGAAGTCCAAAATTCCACCACCATTAACTTGGGTAACTCAAGCACATTAATTCAAAATAAAAATCATATTATGTGTTTTGAGTGTAGGGAATATGAGCACTATAAGAGCAAGTGCCCTAAGAAAGTCAAGAAAAGTCAACCGACACCGAAATCTCAAGAAAAGACCAAGGATGTTGGAGTCATCACCATTAAGAGCAAGGAGCATATGGTATGCTTCAAGTGTCACCAAAGAGGGCACTATAGAAGCCAATGCCCTAGGAGAAAAGAAGGAGCATCAAATGTAGGAGGAGCCTCTAAGGCAAACCCTAAGGTAAATTTAAATAATGCTCATTCTTTAAGTTATAAGAAAAAACATGCTAGAAGTAATTTTTCTATGTTTCATAAAGAGCATGCTAAAAATAATAAATTTTATTGTTTTGGGGCTAAGAGTTACAATATTAAAAATAAGGAGAAATTTGGGACTAATGTCCCTAAAAAAATCCTATCTAGTGAAACTATTAAGAAGGTAGAGGATCATTTAGGCATTAACCCTAAGAAGGGTAGGCATAAGCCTAAGAAATGGAACAATGCCCAAATATTAGATCAAAATTCAAAAATTGGGCAATTAGAGCTAGAAAATCAAGTTTTGAGGTCAAAACTTGAGAAAATGGAGAAGACCCTTAGAAAGATGAAAAATCAAATTAAAGGGTCAAATTGTCAAAATCTAGGGTGTAGGAATCAAAACCTAGGGTCTAGGAAGCAAGGTCCACCTAAGGGCAAGAAAAATTTGGGTCACAAACCTAAGCCAAAGGAGACCTACCATAGTGTTTCATTCGATTATGGAACACAACCTAGGTCTAGGAAGGCCATGGTTACTAGGGAGGCAATCCCTAAGGTTAACCTAGGCAAGTGTCTAATGGCCAAGGTTTCTATGAAACCTAGGAAAACCAATAAGAAGGTTACTAGGGAGGCAATCCCTAAGGTTAACCATGATAAGACCCAAATAACCAAGGCTCCTAAGCCTAGGAGGGTCATTAGGAATGTATCTAGGGAAGTTATCCCTAAGGAATACCTAGTTAACCCAAGGAGCTCAAACAAGTATTGAGTTCCTAAGAGCATGATTCCATCGTGCTAAGTGGGTTGGGAGTGTTAACTTGAATTGGTGGGTAGTTAACCTAACCATAGTAAAGTTAACACTTTATAGCATTTTCAAGGTTATGTGATACCTTGGAAATAAGACTGAATGTTAATCCTAAAAGATTTTAGGATGTGCCACTAAGCCTTGAGAATTGTGAAAATTTGATTAAACTTGGCACATTTAGACTTAGAGGTATTGATGTGAAATTTGGGGTTTTGGTACACTTTGGGAATTAGTGTATCAAGAAAATTGTCTTAAGGCTTAGAAATTACATTTAAGATCAATACTCAAGTACTATACATCTTGATGTCACATACTTACCATGATTCATGTGTTTTACCATATGTTTGCATGGAAGGTATGTTTATGGTGTATTGCATCTCACAAAATATACCATTCACCTTGATTGTGTACTTCAACACTTAGAAAGGGTGAGATGCTAGGATTTGAAACTATTGGATGTTAATGCTTGTGAAAATGAAATAAAATACCAAAATACATTAACAAATATGTAAACACATGCATAATACTAATATATTCGATATACATGCATAAACACATTAAAATGAAACAAATTGAGTAAAGAAATCGAAATTCACTTAATTTCAGAACTGAAAATCAGATATCAGTCGACTGATAATACTGTAGCACGACACCGCGAGATCAGCAGTCTGTTGGGAGATTGTTGGTGCAATCATCCCAGGTTGACTCGAGTTTGACTCGAGCAGTACCCTGATGATATTTTGATGATAGACAAAACTCATGACATGGGATTGTCATGGGAAAGTCCAGAGCATTGCGAAGCCGTGCGCTTGGTGCATATGGGAAGTCTTGAGGACTTGGTAAGTTCACTAGGCTCGGGGAAGGATGGCATTGCGAAGCCGTACGCTTGGTGCATCCGAGGGACCGCCGGACGGGGAGCGAATGGAGTGAGCCCAAAGGGAAGCATACTTCTAGGGCATGAGACGCGAAGGATGGCGTTGCGAAGCCGTGCGCTTGGCACATCCGAGGGACGTAGGCCGAGGGAAGAGAGCTTCGGTGGGGAACTCCATGAGGGATAAGGTGGACTTGGCCAAGTGGCTAAGACTGAGTGTCGGAGGCTCAAACATCGTTATGTTTGACATAGGTGCTCTAGGTCGATGGATTCGGTTCGATCAATCAAGTCTTGCCGATCACCGATCCGAGGGAGGGCAATGATCGTGGGAGTATCTGGCCGATCGCCAAGGGACAAGAATGATCACGACACTGCGGTACGGCACGTAATGGAGTCGACTGACCGACACTCGATCGATGTGTGATCCGCTTGGAACTTAACTAGTAGTTGTGAGACAATCGGCCACGATACCGATCGATGATGGTCACGATCAATGACCGATGGGCGCGAAAACAAACGATGCAGTTATAAATGGAGCTCGAGTTGGAGGATTTCGCCAAGGCTTTTGGGTGACTTTGAGGGGAATTGTTGTTGCATTCCGGACCTTCAAGAGCAAGCAAAGCAAGCAACAAGAAAGCGATCAAAAGCAATGTGAAAAAGTTCTCTTTGTATTGTCTTTGTATTTCTTGTTGTATTTCATTACTTAGTGTAATAGCTTGTGAGAGGTTTCTCCACCTCCGACGTGTTGTCAAAAAGGAGTGTTATAGTTAGTGCCGTGAGCATAACTAGAGCTCGAGGAGCTCACTCAGGAGTAGGAACCATTCGGTTCCAACCACGATATCATTGTGTTTTGTTTGTGTGTATTTGTGTTTCTTGTTAGTATTATTATTGTTATTCCACGCGCTAACAAGAATTGTAGACGAGAACGAACAAAATACGACGAACAACGAACGAGGGCTATTCACCCCCCTCTAGCCGGCCGTAGCGATCCCCTACAAGTGGTATCAGAGCGAGGTCGCTCTTCGAGGACTAACCGCGAGCACTACAAATGGCTTGGCTTCATCCATCCACCGAAATTCGATGGAGATTTTGCTTGGTGGAGGAAACGGATGGAGGTATATCTTGAAACCGATTTTGATTCTATGTTAATTTTAGAAAATGGTTTTAAGATGCCTAGGGACAAATACAACAAGCCAATTGAAAAGTCAAGGTGGACCCAAGACCAAATTAAGGACTTCAAGACAAATCTTGAGGTAATAAAATTACTTAGTGATTTATTACCTAACACTATTTGGTCTAGATTGGGTGACTATAGGGATGCGAAGGAATTATGGGAGAAAATAATGAAATTCCAAGAAAATTCCCAATCGGCACAAGTAGAGGAGAATGCCGAAGAAGAAGCACCCACAACATTTGAAGATGTTGATGATTTGGTGGAGATCTCCACCTCTAGCATTGAGGGGGAGGAAAGGCAATCTTCCATCCCGGAGCAAGAACAAGAAGCATCCACATCCGGGAGAAGTGAAGATCATGAAGAGGCCTCCACCACCTCCCTAGGTAACTCAAGTGTTATTATTTTAAATAAAAATCACATAATATGCTTTGAGTGTAGGGAGAAAGGGCATTACAAGAGCAAATGCCCTAAATTGGCTAAGGAAAAGGCATCAAGACCGAAAGTCAACCCAAAGTCAAAGGATGCCGGTGTTCCCAAAATCAAGAGCAAAGAGCACATTGTGTGTTTCAAATGCAATCAAAAGGGACACTACCGAAGCCAATGCCCTAGGGGGAGGAAGAAAGGGCAAGAAGGTGCAACTCATGTAGGGGGAGCTCCTAAAGCTAACCCTAAGGTAAATTTACTTAATGCACCTTTAATTCCTAAAGTTAAAAAGCATGCTAAAAATTATTTTAGTTCTCTTGCTATTATCAATGAAAAGCATGCTAAGAGAAAAAATAAGGTATATTGTCTAGGTGCCAAACATGTTCATATAACTAAAGACAAACCTAGGACTCAAAACACTAGATCTATTATACCTAGAGAGTCAATTAGGAAAGTTCAAGAAAACTTGGGTGTTAATCCCAAGAAATCTAGGCACATGCCTAAAAAGAAAATCATTCCTCAAAAATCTAATGAAAGTTCAAAATTGAGGAAATTAGAGCTAGAGAACCAAGCCTTGAGGTCAAGGCTAGAAAAATTAGAGAAGACCCTAAAAATAATATCAAATTCGGTTAAAGGGTCAAATTCCCAAAAGTCAAGACCTAGGAAGCAAGAAATATCTAAGGGCAAGAAGGGTTTGGGTCACAAACCTATGTCCTATCATAATGTTCCATTTAATTATGGAACCACATCTAGGTCTAGAAAAACCAAGGCTAATAGGGAAGTTATCCCTAAGTCTAGCTATGGTGTTTGTTTAGTGGCCAAGGACTTAAGGAAAACCAAGAAAGCCACTAAGAAGGTCAATGGAGGAGTCACCTCTAGAGTTGACCCAAGTAAGACCCAAAAGACTATGGCTTTAAAGCCTAAAAGGGTCATTAGGAAGGTATCTAGGGAAGTTATCCCTAGGGAATACCTTGTTAACCCAAGGAGCTCCAATAGGTATTGGGTTCCTAAAAGCGTGATCGATTCACGCTAAATGGGTTAGGGTGTGTCAACCCTAAATGGATGGGTAGTTAACCTAACCATAGAAGAGTTGACACATTAGGATGTACCAATATGCTTGAGAAGTTTAAAATGATTTAAATTGGCACAATTAGGTCTTAGAGGTATTGGTGTGCCATTTTGGGTTTTTGGCACACTAGGAAAATGAATGGCATTAAGGCAAAATTGAATTAATTCCTAGAAATGGCAAATTGATTCTAACACTTAGGTATTTTATACCTTAGTACATTTTACTTGCCATGATTTGTTTGCCTTACCATGTCATGACATCATTCTCATTTTTATTTATAAAAATGTCATAATGTTTAGACTTATGTTTGTATGTCATGTATGCTTAATTTTCATTCACATACCATGACATCATGATATTGGCATATGTTTTTATCTAAATCATATGTATGCCATAATCATCATCATGCATAAATTAAAATGAAATTAAGGACTATGGCATGATTTGATGGGAATCAAATAATATTGCCTAGAAATATGCATGAGACCATTTAAAGAATAAATCTAGATATTGGTGAGATGTTTAGGAAAATGAAAATAAGGGTTTTGAAAACATTTTGAAAATATTTTGAAAAACCTTGGTGAAGCCTATCTTTTGATAGCTATCACCATTGAATGGGATGATACAAAGAAGGCTTATTATTGAAGCTTTTCTAAAATTTTGAACTTTGTATCAATCTCCTAATTTAATGGGTAAAATAATTTTCCAATATTTTTTCACCCATAGTGTTTAGGATAAGTAATATGCATATGAAATTTCACGATTTTTAAACTTATGTATATTTACTTATGGATTTCGAAAATCCAATATCTGAAACTGAAAAACTGCATTTAGCAGTTATCAGTCGACTGCTTGCAATGGCAGTCGACTGATGGTAGGTCCAGTCGACTGGTATCTGACGGAGTCGACTGGCACAGGCTGATTTCGGGTAAACTTGATAGTTAGGCCCATGTTTAGCCATGTTTTGGTCCCCTAACCACTCCTAACCCTAGGATATGCTTGGGAGAGCATTAGAGAGGGTGGAAATCCATTGGATATGGTTTAGGAGTTGGGTTGAGGGTGAGTATCAATTTTAAGGTGGAAGAGAGTTCATTGTTGAACTTTGCCTTAATTTTGATTTGGTTAATGTCCTATTGGCTTAGGGACTCTCCAAGGACATTGTTGGTGCAATGGTCAAGGGGGAGCAAGCCTCTAGGGGGAGGTATCCATCATGGGAAGATGGATGTGTATTTCCTCATGGGAGGAAAATTGGGTTGCCTCTCTTTAAGTGATATGGGATCACTAGAAAGATGGTAGGCATGTGTTCCTCCAAGGGAGAGATTGTAAGATCTCATTGGGATATGAGACATTCATACCCTTGGGGAGGACCTTTTTGATGTAATGTCAAAAAGGGGAAGAAGTTACCAAGTTACCAATTAGGGTTCGTTGGAATTCTCATTGGGATATGAGAATTGCCAATATGGGAGAATTAGTAGACTTGAGATGGTAGTTTTGTCAATCATCAAAAAGGGGGAGATTGTTGGTGCAATCGTCCCAGGTTGACTCGAGTTTGACTCGAGCAGTACCCTGATGATATTTTGATGATAGACAAAACTCATGACATGGGATTGTCATGGGAAAGTCCAGAGCATTGCGAAGTCGTGCGCTTGGTGCATATGGGAAGTCTTGAGGACTTGGTAAGTTCACTAGGCTCGGGGAAGGATGGCATTGCGAAGTCGTACGCTTGGTGCATCCGAGGTGTCACGCCCGCCCTTCCGAGACCCTAAATGTCCGGAGAGGCGGCGCGTGACGCGACCGTTCATACATTACATACAGCGGAAGACTTTATACATACTTCTTAATTCTCACAGCGAAAGACTTTAGACATACTTCTTAATATTTTTTTTTTTTTGTTTTTCTTTTAAACATAAACATGCATTAACACATATATACATATATATATACATACTTCTTCTTCTTAGCATAGAGTATGCTTCATAGCGTGGATAGATACTTCTTCTTACTTCTTCTTTACTTCTTCTTCTTAACATAGAGCATGCATCATATATGCAGATACTTAGTGCTTAGTAAATTCATAACATCATCATCATAAGGAGACATAAGTGAGGACATGAATAGACATCTTCATCATAGGTAAACATGTTTAGACCTAACGGATCTTCTCCACCATGCCACTACCACACACATTGGCCCCTCCTGCTGCTCCCTTTAGTTTATCCATCCCTTACCCTTATCTGCAGTACGAGGGAAAGATAAACTATAAGCACATAGGCTTAGTAAGATCCTGTCCTACTCACTAAAACCATACATTATCATTAATCATGCAGCATTCACAACATAGAAGCAATATAACATGTAACATACTTGGTGTCATCAACTTAACATGTAGCATAAGTAACGTAAGTGAAATATAGCATGGATCACCGTATCATCAACATAACTTGTAATGTATCTAACGTAAACATGTAAACATTCATAGCATATCATAAAGCATAACTTTCATAACATATAACTTAACATTCTTGGCATATCGTTTAACATAACATGTAACTTAACAATCATGGCATATTATTTAACATAACATGTAACTTAACAATCATGGCATATTATTTAACATAACATGTAACTTAACAATCATGGCATATTATTTAACATAACATGTAACTTAACAATCATGGCATATTATTTAACATAACATGTAACTTAACAATCATGGCATATTATTTAACATAACATGTAACTTAACAATCATGGCATATTATTTAACATAACATGTAACTTAACCATCATGACATACATATGCAAGATGCTTTTGAAAACATATATGCTAGGTACGTAAATATAAATCTCAACATATTTGGGCCCGGCATTGTACCACTTCTTCATTATCATAGCGCGCATCCCTAAATAGGCCCGAGGTAGCAAGTCTCGAACCTAATAGGTTTCTAGGCCCGAGTCTTATTCCATCGACCTAGGGGCAATCGTCATAGCGTAGAAGCCCATCCTAGGCCCGAGTCTTACTCCATCGACCTAAGGCATCTTGGAGCCCATCCCGTACTAGGCCCGAATCTTATTCCATCGACCTAGGGGCAATCATACATAGAAGCCCATCCTAGGCCCGAGTCTTATTCCATCGACCTAGGGCATCTTAGGAGCCCATCCCTTCTTTGGACCTTGTTAAGGTCTTGGTACAAGCCATGCAGAAGGTAAAATACTTATATGCTTACTTTACTACATGTCTTATTAACATAGCATAGCATACTTCGTTTCATAACACATCATGCTTCATTTCAATAACATAGAGCATACTTCATTTCATACACCTCATGCTTCACTTCATTAACATAGCATAGCATACTTCATTTCATACACATCATGCTTCATTTCATTTTCATAACATGGCATAATTCATTTCATACACATCAGGCTTCATTTCATTTACATAGCATGGCATACTTCATTTCATAACAACATATCCTATTTCATTAACATAGCATGGCATACTTTATTTCATAACAACATAACTTATTTCATTAACATAGCATGGCATACTTCATTTCATAACAACATAACTTATTTCATTAACATAGCATGGCATGCTTCATTTCATAACAACATAACTTATTTCATTAACATAGCATGGCATGCTTCATTTCATAACAACATAACTTATTTCATTAACATAGCATGGCATGCTTCATTTCATAACAACATAACTTATTTCATTAACATAGCATGGCATGCTTCATTTCATAACAACATAACTTATTTCATTAACATAGCATGGCATGCTTCATTTCATAACAACATAACTTATTTCATCAACATAGCATGACATACTTTATTTCATAACAACATAACTGATTTCATTAACATAACATAGCATACAATTCATGGTATGAACTTCATTGTACCCTAAAGAGGTCAATGGTGGCCGAATGGCCCTTATAGGCTTTTTAGGGTTTAGACCTTTAACCTAATTCAAGTAACATACATATGCATACAAATTCCATAAAATTCATGGTATGAACTTCATTGTAACCTAAGAACCAAGGGTGGCGAATGGTCCATGTAGGGCCTTTAGGTTTAACTTTGACCTAATCCTTTTAAAACTTAACCTCATCATATAGTTACAAAATATAGTATGAAACCTCATTGAAACCCTATAGTGGGGTTTGGCGAATAGAACTATAGTGTTCATTAGGTTAGCTTTTGTTCTAACCCACTTTAAGCCCTAAAATCATCATCTAGTTCCCATAATATGGCATGGAACTTCATTGAAACCCTAAAAGTAGGGTTTGGCCGAATAGAACTATAGTGTTCATTAGGGTTAGCTTTTGTTCTAACCCACTTTAAAACCCTAACATCATCATCTAGTTATAGAACATAGCATAAACATAACATGGAGCTTCATTTAGACCCTAGTCCATGACTTGGCCGAATGGTTCATGGAGACCCTTTGGGGTTAGATCTTTATCCTAATCCCTCTAACATGCTATCATCATCATTTGCAAGTAAAGAAAGATATAAACTTCAACAAAAACACCAAAAACCCATGTTGGCCGAATGGTCCATAGGGTTTCCTAGGGTTTACTTTTGACCTCATCCGTTTTAAGCCCTAACATCATCATCTAATTACAAAAGCATGGCATACAACTTCATGGAAACCCTAGATCATATCTTGGCCGAATATAACAATATAGATTTCTTTTATAAAACGTCAACCGAAGCTAATCGTACGCAGGTGAGGGATACTTACATCCTTCGCTTTGCTTGGGGTGGGGAAGATAACCTAAAGAAGATCAACACTTAGCCTTCTCTTAGCTTGAATGGGGCTCTCGGCCAAAGGAAGAAGAAGGAGAGGAGACAAGAAATAATCTTGCCATAGTACCCTTCTTGGTGCTCTTGACCCTTAGATGGTTATTAGCCCCTTAGATGAACCCTTCCCTTTGCCTAACTCTCTAGGGTGACACCCTATTTTGTTTTGGCCGAAACTTCAAGGAAGAAGGCTTAGGGTTTCGGTGGAGGATGAAGAGGAGAGGAAGAAGGAAGAAAGAAGTGGCCAAGTGGAACTTCTCTCTTCTTTATAAAGGGAGGAAGAGAAGTTTCTCTTCTCTTTGTCATGCCTCTTCATTTACTCTTATCATACTTATCTATAATTCCCCCTCTTCCTCTAATAGTAAGCTATTGCTAAGCACTTGGTCATCACATGCATGGTAAGAGTTAACTCTCACCAAGAGGTTTAAGGTTCAAACCTCACCTCTCCACTTTTATTCTTTTATCATCATTTTTTTTTTCCAAGATTCCATATATAATCTCCTAGACATGAAATTAAATTCTATACAAAAATTATTATAAAATTTCTAGAGCTTGGGATGAAAAGGGAGGAAAGGGAAATGGGGAATTCGGCCAAGGATGAGGAAGAAGGAGGATGAAGAAGGAAGGTGGGGTTTTACTTCCACTCTTCTCTTAATTCTCCTCTTTAATACCTAGGGAATGAACACCCATCTATATTCTTTATATATCTTATCCATAAATTATCCTAGGGTCTAGTGGTGTCAAGGCTACCTCCCTATTAGGAGGTTCATGGTTCAAATCATACCTATAACCATCTTTTATTTATTTTATTTTTAACCATTTTATGGTCTTAAAATCCTATATAATTACTTTGCCTAGTTTAGAATTTTATGGCGTTATAATCCTTCATACCTATAAATGTTTCGTCTCTCGAAACTTAGAACAACTCCGGATACTTTTATTTCATGTCATCCTCGCGTTCCTAAGTTGCTTCTTCAAACTTTTGATTTTTGTCATGTGACTTTAACTAAAGGTACTCCTTTGGTTCTCTATTTCTTAATTTCTCGATTTATTATCTGAATAGGTCGACTTTCATAACTTAAATCTTCTTGAACTTGTACCGTTTGTGGCTCGATCACATGGTCTTATTAACTCTATGCACCGATCTCCTTCTCAACATACAACCGAGCTAGTTGTTCCATTGAGTACGATACTTGATTGCTAGAAAATAGGGAGATTTTTGTTAATCTTTCAACAATCACCTAAATAGCTTTATATCCATTAGTTGTTTTGGGTAGTCCTACTATGAAGTCCATAGCTCTATCTTCCTACTTCCATTCTGGGTACTATGAAGTCCATAGCTATATCTTCCCACTTCCATTCTGGGATTTGAATAGGCTCTGTAACTCCTGTAGCCGCCTCGAGTTCAGTAACCACATGCATAAGATCAAGTGGGGTACTATCTCATCTACTCTATTACTATGTCTCCTAGTCATGTTTATCTTCACATATTAGAGTAAGGCCAGGTAAGATTATCGCTCATTTATCTAAGTATAGTGTTAAACTAAAAGTTAGCATAAGGGGTATCACACATATTTTCATGCGTATTTAAGCTAAAGGCATTTTATATCATACATGAAAAAAAGTAAGCTAAAGGCATTTTATATCGTATGTGAACGAAATAAGCTAAAGGCATTTTATATCATACATGAACAAAATAAGCTAAAGGCATTTTTATATCATACATGAGCAAGCATAAGGGTATCATACATACTTTCATGCATATTTTGACTAAAAGCATTCCTTATCATACATAAGCATAAGACTATCATACCTATATTCATGCATATTTAACTAAAAACATTCTTTATCATACACTTATCTTCATATATTATAATAAGGCTAGCATAAGTTTTTCGTTCGTTGATATATGCATAATTAAACTAAAGCTAGCATAAAGTTATCATTTGTATATTCATGCATTACTTAAACTAAAGCTAGGCTAGCATAAGATTATCCTACATGAATTCATGCATATTTAAGCTAAACAAAAAAAAACATCTCTTATCATTCATGAACAAAATAAGCTAAATTAGAGTAGACATAGAATTCTTACTTGGAGCGGCAGGATTTGGAGCTTGATGTGTGTGTAGTGGAAAGGCAGATCCGCTCTGATACCAACCTGTCACGCCCGCCCTTCCGAGACCCTAAATGTCCGGAGGCGGCGTGTGTGACACTTCATACATTACATACAGTGGAAGACTTTATACATACTTCTTAATTCTCACAGCGGAAGACTTTAGACATACTTCTTAATATTTTTTTTTTTGTTTTTCTTTTAAACATAAACATGCATTAACACATATATACATATATATATACATACTTCTTCTTCTTAGCATAGAGTATGCTTCATAGCGTGGATAGATACTTCTTCTTACTTCTTCTTTACTTCTTCTTCTTAACATAGAGCATGCATCATATATGCAGATACTTAGTGCTTAGTAAATTCATAACATCATCATCATAAGGAGACATAAGTGAGGACATGAATAGACATCTTCATCATAGGTAAACATGTTTAGACCTAACGGATCTTCTCCACCATGCCACTACCACACACATTGGCCCCTCTTGCTGCTCCCTTTAGTTTATCCATCCCTTACCCTTATCTGCAGTACGAGGGAAAGATAAACTATAAGCACATAGGCTTAGTAAGATCCTGTCCTACTCACTAAAACCATACATTATCATTAATCATGCAGCATTCACAACATAGAAGCAATATAACATGTAACATACTTGGTGTCATCAACTTAACATGTAGCATAAGTAACGTAAGTGAAATATAGCATGGATCACCGTATCATCAACATAACTTGTAATGTATCTAACGTAAACATGTAAACATTCATAGCATATCATAAAGCATAACTTTCATAACATATAACTTAACATTCTTGGCATATCGTTTAACATAACATGTAACTTAACAATCATGGCATATTATTTAACATAACATGTAACTTAACAATCATGGCATATTATTTAACATAACATGTAACTTAACAATCATGGCATATTATTTAACATAACATGTAACTTAACAATCATGGCATATTATTTAACATAACATGTAACTTAACAATCATGGCATATTATTTAACATAACATGTAACTTAACCATCATGACATACATATGCAAGATGCTTTTGAAAACATATATGCTAGGTACGTAAATATAAATCTCAACATATTTGGGCCCGGCATTGTACCACTTCTTCATTATCATAGCGCGCATCCCTAAATAGGCCCGAGGTAGCAAGTCTCGAACCTAATAGGTTTCTAGGCCCGAGTCTTATTCCATCGACCTAGGGGCAATCGTCATAGCGTAGAAGCCCATCCTAGGCCCGAGTCTTACTCCATCGACCTAAGGCATCTTGGAGCCCATCCCGTACTAGGCCCGAATCTTATTCCATCGACCTAGGGGCAATCATACATAGAAGTCCATCCTAGGCCCGAGTCTTATTCCATCGACCTAGGGCATCTTAGGAGCCCATCCCTTCTTTGGACCTTGTTAAGGTCTTGGTACAAGCCATGCAGAAGGTAAAATACTTATATGCTTACTTTACTACATGTCTTATTAACATAGCATAGCATACTTCGTTTCATAACACATCATGCTTCATTTCATTTACATAGCGTAGCATACTTCATTTCATACACCTCATGCTTCACTTCATTAACATAGCATAGCATACTTCATTTCATACACATCATGCTTCATTTCATTTTCATAACATGGCATAATTCATTTCATACACATCAGGCTTCATTTCATTTACATAGCATGGCATACTTCATTTCATAACAACATATCCTATTTCATTAACATAGCATGGCATACTTTATTTCATAACAACATAACTTATTTCATTAACATAGCATGGCATACTTCATTTCATAACAACATAACTTATTTCATTAACATAGCATGGCATGCTTCATTTCATAACAACATAACTTATTTCATTAACATAGCATGGCATGCTTCATTTCATAACAACATAACTTATTTCATTAACATAGCATGGCATGCTTCATTTCATAACAACATAACTTATTTCATTAACATAGCATGGCATGCTTCATTTCATAACATAACTTATTTCATTAACATAGCATGGCATGCTTCATTTCATAACAACATAACTTATTTCATCAACATAGCATGACATACTTTATTTCATAACAACATAACTGATTTCATTAACATAACATAGCATACAATTCATGGTATGAACTTCATTGTACCCTAAAGAGGTCAATGGTGGCCGAATGGCCCTTATAGGCTTTTTAGGGTTTAGACCTTTAACCTAATTCAAGTAACATACATATGCATACAAATTCCATAAAATTCATGGTATGAACTTCATTGTAACCTAAGAACCAAGGGTGGCCGAATGGTCCATGTAGGGCCTTTAGGTTTAACTTTTGACCTAATCCCCTTTTAAAACTTAACCTCATCATATAGTTACAAAATATAGTATGAAACCTCATTGAAACCCTATAGTGGGGTTTGGCCGAATAGAACTATAGTGTTCATTAGGGTTAGCTTTTGTTCTAACCCACTTTAAGCCCTAAAATCATCATCTAGTTCCCATAATATGGCATGGAACTTCATTGAAACCCTCAAAGTAGGGTTTGGCCGAATAGAACTATAGTGTTCATTAGGGTTAGCTTTTGTTCTAACCCACTTTAAAACCCTAACATCATCATCTAGTTATAGAACATAGCATAAACATAACATGGAGCTTCATTTAGACCCTAGTCCATGACTTGGCCGAATGGTTCATGGAGACCCTTTGGGGTTAGATCTTTATCCTAATCCCTCTAACATGCTATCATCATCATTTGCAAGTAAAGAAAGATATAAACTTCAACAAAAACACCAAAAACCCATGTTGGCCGAATGGTCCATAGGGTTTCCTAGGGTTTACTTTTGACCTCATCCGTTTTAAGCCCTAACATCATCATCTAATTACAAAAGCATGGCATACAACTTCATGGAAACCCTAGATCATATCTTGGCCGAATATAACAATATAGATTTCTTTTATAAAACGTCAACCGAAGCTAATCGTACGCAGGTGAGGGATACTTACATCCTTCGCTTTGCTTGGGGTGGGGAAGATAACCTAAAGAAGATCAACACTTAGCCTTCTCTTAGCTTGAATGGGGCTCTCGGCCAAAGGAAGAAGAAGGAGAGGAGACAAGAAATAATCTTGCCATAGTACCCTTCTTGGTGCTCTTGACCCTTAGATGGTTATTAGCCCCTTAGATGAACCCTTCCTTTGCCTAACTCTCTAGGGTGACACCTATTTTGTTTTGGCCGAAACTTCAAGGAAGAAGGCTTAGGGTTTCGGTGGAGGATGAAGAGGAGAGGAAGAAGGAAGAAAGAAGTGGCCAAGTGGAACTTCTCTCTTCTTTATAAAGGGAGGAAGAGAAGTTTCTCTTCTCTTTGTCATGCCTCTTCATTTACTCTTATCATACTTATCTATAATTCCCCCTCTTCCTCTAATAGTAAGCTATTGCTAAGCACTTGGTCATCACATGCATGGTAAGAGTTAACTCTCACCAAGAGGTTTAAGGTTCAAACCTCACCTCTCCACTTTTATTCTTTTATCATCATTTTTTTTTTCCAAGATTCCATATATAATCTCCTAGACATGAAATTAAATTCTATACAAAAATTATTATAAAATTTCTAGAGCTTGGGATGAAAAGGGAGGAAAGGGAAATGGGGAATTCGGCCAAGGATGAGGAAGAAGGAGGATGAAGAAGGAAGGTGGGGTTTTACTTCCACTCTTCTCTTAATTCTCCTCTTTAATACCTAGGGAATGAACACCCATCTATATTCTTTATATATCTTATCCATAAATTATCCTAGGGTCTAGTGGTGTCAAGGCTACCTCCCTATTAGGAGGTTCATGGTTCAAATCATACCTATAACCATCTTTTATTTATTTTATTTTTAACCATTTTATGGTCTTAAAATCCTATATAATTACTTTGCCTAGTTTAGAATTTTGCGGGCGTTACAATCCTTCATACCTATAAATGTTTCGTCCTCGAAACTTAGAACAACTCCGGATACTTTTATTTCATGTCATCCTCGCGTTCCTAAGTTGCTTCTTCAAACTTTTGATTTTTGTCATGTGACTTTAACTAAAGGTACTCCTTTGGTTCTCTATTTCTTAATTTCTCGATTTATTATCTGAATAGGTCGACTTTCATAACTTAAATCTTCTTGAACTTGTACCGTTTGTGGCTCGATCACATGGTCTTATTAACTCTATGCAATCTGATCTCCTTCTCAACATACAACTGAGCTAGTTGTTCCATTGAGTACGATACTTGATTGCTAGAAAATAGGGAGATTTTTGTTAATCTTTCAACAATCACCTAAATAGCTTTATATCCATTAGTTGTTTTGGGTAGTCCTACTATGAAGTCCATAGCTCTATCTTCCTACTTCCATTCTGGGTACTATGAAGTCCATAGCTATATCTTCCCACTTCCATTCTGGGATTTGAATAGGCTACAGAACTCCTGTGTCCTGGAGTTTCGTAACCACATGCATAAGATCAGGTGGGGGTACTATCTCATCTACTCTATTACTATGTCTCCTAGTCATGTTTATCTTCACATATTAGAGTAAGGCTAGTATAAGATTATCGTTCATTTATCTATGCATAGTTAAACTAAAAGTTAGCATAAGGGGTATCACACATATTTTCATGCGTATTTAAGCTAAAGGCATTTTATATCATACATGAAAAAAAGTAAGCTAAAGGCATTTTATATCGTATGTGAACGAAATAAGCTAAAGGCATTTTATATCATACATGAACAAAATAAGCTAAAGGCATTTTTATATCATACATGAGCAAGCATAAGGGTATCATACATACTTTCATGCATATTTTGACTAAAAGCATTCCTTATCATACATAAGCATAAGACTATCATACCTATATTCATGCATATTTAACTAAAAACATTCTTTATCATACACTTATCTTCATATATTATAATAAGGCTAGCATAAGTTTTTCGTTCGTTGATATATGCATAATTAAACTAAAGCTAGCATAAAGTTATCATTTGTATATTCATGCATTACTTAAACTAAAGCTAGGCTAGCATAAGATTATCCTACATGAATTCATGCATATTTAAGCTAAACAAAAAAAAACATCTCTTATCATTCATGAACAAAATAAGCTAAATTAGAGTAGACATAGAATTCTTACTTGGAGCGGCAGGATTTGGAGCTTGATGTGTGTGTAGTGGAAAGGCAGATCCGCTCTGATACCAACCTGTCACGCCCGCCCTTCCGAGACCCTAAATGTCCGGAGAGGCGGCGCGTGACGCGACCGTTCATACATTACATACAGCGGAAGACTTTATACATACTTCTTAATTCTCACAGCGGAAGACTTTAGACATACTTCTTAATATTTTTTTTTTTTTGTTTTTCTTTTAAACATAAACATGCATTAACACATATATACATATATATATACATACTTCTTCTTCTTAGCATAGAGTATGCTTCATAGCGTGGATAGATACTTCTTCTTACTTCTTCTTCTTAACATAGAGCATGCATCATATATGCAGATACTTAGTGCTTAGTAAATTCATAACATCATCATCATAAGGAGACATAAGTGAGGACATGAATAGACATCTTCATCATAGGTAAACATGTTTAGACCTAACGGATCTTCTCACCATGCCACTACCACACACATTGGCCCCTCCTGCTGCTCCCTTTAGTTTATCCATCCCTTACCCTTATCTCAAAGACGAGGAAAGATAAACTATAAGCACATAGGCTTAGTAAGATCCTGTCCTACTCACTAAAACCATACATTATCATTAATCATGCAGCATTCACAACATAGAAGCAATATAACATGTAACATACTTGGTGTCATCAACTTAACATGTAGCATAAGTAACGTAAGTGAAATATAGCATGGATCACCGTATCATCAACATAACTTGTAATGTATCTAACGTAAACATGTAAACATTCATAGCATATCATAAAGCATAACTTTCATAACATATAACTTAACATTCTTGGCATATCGTTTAACATAACATGTAACTTAACAATCATGGCATATTATTTAACATAACATGTAACTTAACAATCATGGCATATTATTTAACATAACATGTAACTTAACAATCATGGCATATTATTTAACATAACATGTAACTTAACAATCATGGCATATTATTTAACATAACATGTAACTTAACAATCATGGCATATTATTTAACATAACATGTAACTTAACCATCATGACATACATATGCAAGATGCTTTTGAAAACATATATGCTAGGTACGTAAATATAAATCTCAACATATTTGGGCCCGGCATTGTACCACTTCTTCATTATCATAGCGCGCATCCCTAAATAGGCCCGAGGTAGCAAGTCTCGAACCTAATAGGTTTCTAGGCCCGAGTCTTATTCCATCGACCTAGGGGCAATCGTCATAGCGTAGAAGCCCATCCTAGGCCCGAGTCTTACTCCATCGACCTAAGGCATCTTGGAGCCCATCCCGTACTAGGCCCGAATCTTATTCCATCGACCTAGGGGCAATCATACATAGAAGCCCATCCTAGGCCCGAGTCTTATTCCATCGACCTAGGGCATCTTAGAGCCCATCCTTCTTTGGACCTTGTTAAGGTCTTGGTACAAGCCATGCGAAGGTAAAATACTTATATGCTTACTTTACTACATGTCTTATTAACATAGCATAGCATACCGTTTCATAACACATCATGCTTCATTTCATTTACATAGCGTAGCATACTTCATTTACACCTCATGCTTCACTTCATTAACATAGCATAGCATACTTCATTTCATACACATCATGCTTCATTTCATTTTCATAACATGGCATAATTCATTTCATACACATCAGGCTTCATTTCATTTACATAGCATGGCATACTTCATTTCATAACAACATATCCTATTTCATTAACATAGCATGGCATACTTTATTTCATAACAACATAACTTATTTCATTAACATAGCATGGCATACTTCATTTCATAACAACATAACTTATTTCATTAACATAGCATGGCATGCTTCATTTCATAACAACATAACTTATTTCATTAACATAGCATGGCATGCTTCATTTCATAACAACATAACTTATTTCATTAACATAGCATGGCATGCTTCATTTCATAACAACATAACTTATTTCATTAACATAGCATGGCATGCTTCATTTCATAACAACATAACTTATTTCATTAACATAGCATGGCATGCTTCATTTCATAACAACATAACTTATTTCATTAACATAGCATGGCATGCTTCATTTCATAACAACATAACTTATTTCATCAACATAGCATGACATACTTTATTTCATAACAACATAACTGATTTCATTAACATAACATAGCATACAATTCATGGTATGAACTTCATTGTACCCTAAAGAGGTCAATGGTGGCCGAATGGCCCTTATAGGCTTTTTAGGGTTTAGACCTTTAACCTAATTCAAGTAACATACATATGCATACAAATTCCATAAAATTCATGGTATGAACTTCATTGTAACCTAAGAACCAAGGGTGGCGAATGGTCCATGTAGGGCCTTTAGGTTTTAACTTTGACCTAATCCTTTAAAACTTAACCTCATCATATAGTTACAAAACATAGTATGAAACTTCATTGAAACCCTATAGTGGGGTTTGGCCGAATAGAACTATAGTGTTCATTAGGGTTAGCTTTTGTTCTAACCCACTTTAAGCCCTAAAATCATCATCTAGTTCCCATAATATGGCATGGAACTTCATTGAAACCCTCAAAGTAGGGTTTGGCCGAATAGAACTATAGTGTTCATTAGGGTTAGCTTTTGTTCTAACCCACTTTAAAACCCTAACATCATCATCTAGTTATAGAACATAGCATAAACATAACATGGAGCTTCATTTAGACCCTAGTCCATGACTTGGCCGAATGGTTCATGGAGACCCTTTGGGGTTAGATCTTTATCCTAATCCCTCTAACATGCTATCATCATCATTTGCAAGTAAAGCAAGATATAAACTTCAACAAAAACACCAAAAACCCTTGTTGGCCGAATGGTCCATAGGGTTTCCTAGGGTTTACTTTTGACCTCATCCGTTTTAAGCCCTAACATCATCATCTAATTACAAAAGCATGGCATAAAACTTCATGGAAACCCTAGATCATATCTTGGCCGAATATAACAATATAGATTTCTTTTATAAAACGTCAACCAAGAAGCTACTCAGATGGGTGAGGGATACTTACATCCTTCGCTTTGCTTGGGGTGGGGAAGATAACCTAAAGAAGATCAACACTTAGCCTTCTCTTAGCTTGAATGGGGCTCTCGGCCAAAGGAAGAAGAAGGAGAGGAGACAAGAAATAATCTTGCCATAGTACCCTTCTTGGTGCTCTTGACCCTTAGATGGTTATTAGCCCCTTAGATGAACCCTTCCCTTTGCCTAACTCTCTAGGGTGACACCCTATTTTGTTTTGGCCGAAACTTCAAGGAAGAAGGCTTAGGGTTTCGGTGGAGGATGAAGAGGAGAGGAAGAAGGAAGAAAGAAGTGGCCAAGTGGAACTTCTCTCTTCTTTATAAAGGGAGGAAGAGAAGTTTCTCTTCTCTTTGTCATGCCTCTTCATTTACTCTTATCATACTTATCTATAATTCCCCCTCTTCCTCTAATAGTAAGCTATTGCTAAGCACTTGGTCATCACATGCATGGTAAGAGTTAACTCTCACCAAGAGGTTTAAGGTTCAAACCTCACCTCTCCACTTTTATTCTTTTATCATCATTTTTTTTTCCAAGATTCCATATATAATCTCCTAGACATGAAATTAAATTCTATACAAAAATTATTATAAAATTTCTAGAGCTTGGGATGAAAAGGGAGGAAAGGGAAATGGGGAATTCGGCCAAGGATGAGGAAGAAGGAGGATGAAGAAGGAAGGTGGGGTTTTACTTCCACTCTTCTCTTAATTCTCCTCTTTAATACCTAGGGAATGAACACCCATCTATATTCTTTATATATCTTATCCATAAATTATCCTAGGGTCTAGTGGTGTCAAGGCTACCTCCCTATTAGGAGGTTCATGGTTCAAATCATACCTATAACCATCTTTTATTTATTTTATTTTTAACCATTTTATGGTCTTAAAATCCTATATAATTACTTTGCCTAGTTTAGAATTTTGCGGGCGTTACACGAGGGACCGCCGGACGGGGAGCGAATGGAGTGAGCCCAAAGGGAAGCATACTTCTAGGGCATGAGACGCGAAGGATGGCGTTGCGAAGCCGTGCGCTTGGCGCATCCGAGGGACGTAGGCCGAGGGAAGAGAGCTTCGGTGGGGAACTCCATGAGGGATAAGGTGGACTTGGCCAAGTGGCTAAGACTGAGTGTCGGAGGCTCAAACATCGTTATGTTTGAGGTTTTAGCCGACATCAGTCGACTGGCATAGGTGCCAGTCGACTGCTCTAGGTCGTATGGGTTCGACCAGTGTTCGACTGAATCAAGTCTAGTGATCGATCATTAGAGGAGGCGATCATTGTTAGCATCGATCATTGCCAAGGGACGGTCGGTCGATGATGACACGCGCACGCACAGAATGGAGTCGACTTCGACACTCGATCGATGGAAGATCGGTCGGTGATGTACCATCGACTGATGTGTGATCCGTTGGAACTTAACCAACGTGGATCCGGCCGTTGTGAGACAACGACTACGATACCAGTCGACTGATGGTCACGATCAGTCGACTGATGGGCGCGAAAACAGCTTGATGCAGGTTATAAATGGAGCTCGAGTTGGAGGATTTCGCCAAGGCTTTTTGGGTGACTTTGGAGGGGAATTGCTGTTGCATTCCAGACCTTCAAGAGCAAGCAAAAGCAAGCAACAAGAAAGCGATCAAAAGCAATCGGTGTAAAAGTTCTCTTTTGTATTGTCTTTGTATTTCTTGTTGTATTTCATTACTTAGTGTAATAGCTTGTGAGAGGTTTCTCCACCTCCGACGTGTTGTCGAAAAGGAGTGTTATAGTTAGTGCCGTGAGCATAACTAGAGCTCGAGGAGCTCACCCGTGGAGTAGGAACCATTCGGTTCCGAACCACGTATATCGTTGTGTTTTGTTTGTGTGTATTTGTGTTTCTTGTTAGTATTATTATTGTTATTCCGCTGCGCTAACAAGAATTGTAGACGAGAACGAACAAAATACGACGAACAACGAACGAGGGCTATTCACCCCCCTCTAGCCGGCCGTAGCGATCCCCTACAAGTGGTATCAGAGCGAGGTCGCTCTTCGAGGACTAACCGCCGCGAGAGCACTACAAATGGCCGGCTTCATCCATCCACCGAAATTCGATGGAGATTTTGCTTGGTGGAGGAAACGGATGGAGGTATATCTTGAAACCGATTTTGATTCTATGTTAATTTTAGAAAATAGTTTTAAGATGCCTAGGGACAAATACAACAAGCCAATTGAAAAGTCAAGGTGGACCCAAGACCAAATTAAGGACTTCAAGACAAATCTTGAGGTAATAAAATTACTTAGTGATTTATTACCTAACACTATTTGGTCTAGATTGGTTGACTATAGGGATGCGAATGAATTATGGGAGAAAATAATGAAATTCCAAGAAAATTCCCAATCGGCACAAGTAGAGGAGAATGCCGAAGAAGAAGCACCCACAACATTTGAAGATGTTGATGATTTGGTGGAGATCTCCACCTCTTGCATTGAGGGGGAGGAAAGGCAATCTTCCATCCCGGAGCAAGAACAAGAAGCATCCACATCCGGGAGAAGTGAAGATCATGAAGAGGCCTCCACCACCTCCCTAGGTAACTCAAGTGTTATTATTTTAAATAAAAATCACATAATATGCTTTGAGTGTAGGGAGAAAGGGCATTACAAGAGCAAATGCCCTAAATTGGCTAAGAAAAAGGCATCAAGACCGAAAGTCAACCCAAAGTCAAAGGATGCCGGTGTTCCCAAAATCAAGAGCAAAGAGCACATTGTGTGTTTCAAATGCAATCAAAAGGGACACTACCGAAGTCAATGCCCTAGGGGGAGGAAGAAAGGGCAAGAAGGTGCAACTCATGTAGGGGGAGCTCCTAAAGCTAACCCTAAGGTAAATTTACTTAATGCACCTTTAATTCCTAAAGTTAAAAAGCATGCCAAAAATTATTTTAGTTCTCTTGCTATTATCAATGAAAAGCATGCTAAGAGAAAAAATAAGGTATATTGTCTAGGTGCCAAACATGTTCATATAACTAAAGACAAACCTAAGACTCAAAACACTAGATCTATTACTCCTAGAGAGTCAATTAGGAAAGTTCAAGAAAACTTGGGTGTTAATCCCAAGAAATCTAGGCACATGCCTAAAAAGAAAATCATTCCTCAAAAATCTAATGAAAGTTCAAAATTGAGGAAATTAGAGCTAGAGAACCAAGCCTTGAGGTCAAGGCTAGAAAAATTGGAGAAGACCCTAAAAATAATATCAAATTCGGTTAAGGGGTCAAATTCCCAAAAGTCAAGACCTAGGAAGCAAGAAATATCTAAGGGCAAGAAGGGTTTGGGTCACAAACCTATGTCCTATCATAATGTTCCATTTAATTATGGAACCACATCTAGGTCTAGAAAAACCAAGGCTAATAGGGAAGTTATCCCTAAGTCTAGCTATGGTGTTTGTTTAGTGGCCAAGGACTTAAGGAAAACCAAGAAAGTCACTAAGAAGGTCAATGGAAGAGTCACCTCTAGAGTTGACCCAAGTAAGACCCAAAAGACTATGGCTTTAAAGCCTAAAAGGGTCATTAGGAAGGTATCTAGGGAAGTTATCCCTAGGGAATACCTTGTTAACCCAAGGAGCTCCAATAGGTATTGGGTTCCTAAAAGCGTGATCGATTCACGCTAAATGGGTTAGGGTGTGTCAACCCTAAATGGATGGGTAGTTAACCTAACCATAGAAGAGTTGACACATTTTGATGTACCAATATGCTTGAGAAGTTTAAAATGATTTAAATTGGCACAATTAGGTCTTAGAGGTATTGGTGTGCCATTTTGGGTTTTTGGCACACTAGGAAAATGAATGGCATTAAGGCAAAATTGAATTAATTCCTAGAAATGGCAAATTGATTCTAACACTTAGGTATTTTATACCTTAGTACATTTTACTTGCCATGATTTGTTTGCCTTACCATGTCATGACATCATTCTCATTTTTATTTATAAAAATGTCATGATAATGTTTAGACTTATGTTTGTATGTCATGTATGCTTAATTTTCATTCACATACCATGACATCATGATATTGGCATATGTTTTTATCTAAATCATATGTATGCCATAATCATCATCATGCATAAATTAAAATGAAATTAAGGACTATGGCATGATTTGATGGGAATCAAATAATATTGCCTAGAAATATGCATGAGACCATTTAAAGAACAAATCTAGATATTGGTGAGATGTTTAGGAAAATGAAAATAAGGGTTTTGAAAACATTTTGAAAATATTTTGAAAAACCTTGGTGAAGCCTATCTTTTGATAGCTATCACCATTGAATGGGATGATACAAAGAAGGCTTATTATTGAAGCTTTTCTAAAATTTTGAACTTTGTATCAATCTCCTAATTTAATGGGTAAAATAATTTTCCAATATTTTTTCACCCATAGTGTTTAGGATAAGTAATATGCATATGAAATTTCACGATTTTTAAACTTATGTATATTTACTTATGGATTTCGAAAATCCAATATCTGAAACTGAAAAATTGCATTTAGCAGTTATCACCGATCTTACAATGTCGGATCGGTGATGGTAATCGATCGGTATCCGGTATCGACTTGATAGTTAGGCCCATGTTTAGCCATGTTTTGGTCCCCTAACCACTCCTAACCCTAGGATATGCTTGGGAGAGCATTAGAGAGGGTGGAAATCCATTGGATATGGTTTAGGAGTTGGGTTGAGGGTGAGTATCAATTTTAAGGTGGAAGAGAGTTCATTGTTGAACTTTGCCTTAATTTTGATTTGGTTAATGTCCTATTGGCTTAGGGACTCTCCAAGGACATTGTTGGTGCAATGGTCAAGGGGGAGCAAGCCTCTAGGGGGAGGTATCCATCATGGGAAGATGGATGTGTATTTCCTCATGGGAGGAAAATTGAGTTGCCTCTCTTTAAGTGATATGGGATCACTAGAAAGATGGTAGGCATGTGTTCCTCCAAGGGAGAGATTGTAAGATCTCATTGGGATATGAGACATTCATACCCTTGGGGAGGACCTTTTTGATGTAATGTCAAAAAGGGGGAGAAGTTACCAAGTTACCAATTAGGGTTCGTTGGAATTCTCATTGGGATATGAGAATTGCCAATATGGGAGAATTGGTAGACTTGAGATGGTAGTTTTGTCAATCATCAAAAAGGGGGAGATTGTTGGTGCAATCATCCTGTTGACGAGTTTGACTCACCTCGAGCAAGACTGATGATATTTTGATGATAGACAAAACTCATGACATGGGATTGTCATGGGAAAGTCCAGAGCATTGCGAAGCCGTGCGCTTGGTGCATATGGGAAGTCTTGAGGACTTGGTAAGTTCACTAGGCTCGGGGAAGGATGGCATTGCGAAGTCGTACGCTTGGTGCATCCGAGGGACCGCCGGACGGGGAGCGAATGGAGTGAGCCCAAAGGGAAGCATACTTCTAGGGCATGAGACGCGAAGGATGGCGCGGCGGCGGCGCGCATCCGAGGGACGTAGGCCGAGGGAAGAGAGCTTCGGTGGGGAACTCCATGAGGGATAAGGTGGACTTGGCCAAGTGGCTAAGACTGAGTGTCGGAGGCTCAAACATCGTTATGTTTGAGGTTTTAGCCGACATCAGTCGACTGGCATAGGTGCCAGTCGACTGCTCTAGGTCGTATGGGTTCGACCAGGTTCGATCAA
Source organism: Wurfbainia villosa (assembly GCA_025175895.1). Taxonomy (NCBI): domain Eukaryota; kingdom Viridiplantae; phylum Streptophyta; class Magnoliopsida; order Zingiberales; family Zingiberaceae; genus Wurfbainia; species Wurfbainia villosa. The sequence continues at coordinate 76,532,025 of CM046001.1, read as the reverse complement.
TCAAGTTCGCCGATCACGACGCCGAGGAGGGCAATGATCGTTGGAGCATCGATCGCCAAGGGACGGCGATCGATGACACCGCACGGCACGTAATGGAGTCGACTATTTGGACACTCGACTGATGGAAGATCAGTCAATTGATGGGTACCATCAGTCGATTGATGTGTGATCCGTTGGAACTTAACCAACGTGGATCCGGCCGTTGTGAGACAACGATACCACCGATCGATGGTCATGATCAACGATGGGCGCGACTTGATGCAGGTTATAAATGGAGCTCGAGTTGGAGGATTTCGCCAAGGCTTTTTGGGTGACTTTGGAGGGGAATTGCTGTTGCATTCCAGACCTTCAAGAGCAAGCAAAAGCAAGCAACAAGAAAGCGATCAAAAGCAATCGGTGTAAAAGTTCTCTTTTGTATTGTCTTTGTATTTCTTGTTGTATTTCATTACTTAGTGTAATAGCTTGTGAGAGGTTTCTCCACCTCCGACGTGTTGTCGAAAAGGAGTGTTATAGTTAGTGCCATGAGCATAACTAGAGCTCGAGGAGCTCACCCGTGGAGTAGGAACCATTCGGTTCTGAACCACGTATATCGTTGTGTTTTGTTTGTGTGTATTTGTGTTTCTTGTTAGTATTATTATTGTTATTCCGCTGCGCTAACAAGAATTGTAGACGAGAACGAACAAAATACGACGAACAACGAACGAGGGCTATTCACCCCCCTCTAGTCGGCCGTAGCGATCCCCTACACAGTCGAGTGATGCTTCCAACACTCGACTGATTGTCCATCAATCGACTGAAGATCCACAATAGTCGACTGATGCTATTGTTGTTCGAGACAGAAGAGCTAATAAATGAGTGACCAAAACGATCGAGTGCTTGTCACATCAATGATGATCCACAATAGTCGATCGATTCTCATCGTAGCTCTGGCGAAGCTTCAGAGTCGAGCCGAGCCTAGTTTAGTCGATCACGATTTTGTAAACCGTTCACTGGACCGCTAACAGTCGATTAATATGACATATCAGTTGACTGGCATCGCATTTTTATAAGGCTGAACCGCTAGGGTTCGAATTCTTCACGTCTTCTACTCGCGCGATTTCTTCTCCAATCATCCCAAAACCCCTCGACCGTGCATCTTGCATCCACACCGGCGACTCAAAGCCTTTAGGTTTGAATGCTAACCCTATTTCTCGTGTTTTGGGTCCTTTTATCACGCTAATGGTGTCTGCTTCCATTTTTCCTCCACCGGAGCTAGGGTTCCGGTGAGGCCTTCTTTCCGGTGTTCCTCCGGCGTCCTCTCCAGCAAGTAGGCTGCTCAGTTCATCCCTCATAGCCCTCAACCCAAGCATCAAAGTATACCTCTAAACCTTAAACCCCATTTTTTACCTATACCACATTTTGATCGAACCATGTTATTTATTTGCATCATCACACTGCATTGCATTACATTCATTGCATTCATGTAGAAAACAACATAGGGGTGAGTCTAGGGGTGAGTCTAGTGAGGCTGGGTCGCTCACATACCAACTGATGTCGGTTAAGTATTTGGACAAGCAATTCTTTCAAACCTACTATGGCGATGTCCTTCAGATTGTATACCATTATCAGTTGATGAAGGTTGTCTTTTGTACGCATCCTGTAAACGATGATCTTCTCAAGGAGTTTTACCAAAATTTGAGGAATGTCAATGATAGCCCAACCTACACCACTCGCATTGCAAAACGTGACCAAGAGTTCACTCCTGCAATTTTGCAGGAGTTCCTGGGGTGTCGGGCATCAGATGACACTTTCATATTTTACCCTTCCTTTGATGCACCTCTTCCTGCTCCATTTGACCATATATCATTAAAGTCCATGCATCAGCATTTCTTTCGTCGACCTCGTCCACTGGCTCAAAACTTCTTTTCAATTAATGACTTATCTGCACCTGACAATGTTCTTTACAAAGTCATTGTTGGGTGCATTCTACTTATAGTGACTCGGGGTCAGGCCAAGATCCGGCCTCCCCATCTTTTTCTTATGTATGCTATGCGTCATCAATTGGACATAAACATTGCATTGAATATATTTCATTGAATTGTCCACTTTGTGACCCCTGTACAGAGGAAAGTTCATATGCCATTTTGGACATGTTATTACAGCATGGTTAGAGTCCATTGGCATTAACATATCCAGGGGATCACTGAGGCCGCTCCCAGACGCATACGACCGCATCACGATGCAGAACTTTACACTGGCTGGGATGTGGACTGGCCCTGGACAGATGGAGTGGGAGGCTCGACCTCAGCCCATGGAGCATGAGGAGCCAGCTATAGAGGCTGGAGAGCCCGCGGTCGAGTATGAGCAACCCGCTGTTGAGGAGGAGGACCCTGTGACAGCAGATGCACTAGCAGCAGGTCTCTAAGAGTGTGTTGCACATCTGGAGGTCAGATTTGAGGGCTACTAGCATACTATTGACTCACGACTGGCGGAGATCAGATTGGAGCAGTCCTCCATGGGTCATGAGTTAGGTCAGTAGCTTAGCCGGATGGAGCAGCGCCAGATTGATATATATGAGATGATGCGGACCTGGACGCTGAGCCAGCAGCCTCCACCACCTCCACCATCTGCGGGAGATGATAGCTAGGCAAGGATTAGGGATCTTGTTTCGTAGTGATGTCGAGAGTTGTTCTTGAACATATATTTTGATTGTAGAACAAAATTTCTTATTGAATGAAATCCTTTGTTTATGAAAAATCATGTGTCTTTGTCTGATTGTGTGGGTGTTAATATGTTTATATATTCTATTTTGCCATGTCATGACATCATATTTTCTCTTATCATATAAAATGTCATGATATTGTTTAGGATTAATTTCTATGTCATGTTCATTTTTAGAGTCTATTCATATGCCATAACATCATGATCATTGGTCATACTTATTTATGATTATCATTTATGTCATAATCATTCATGCATTAATTAAAATTGAGTTAAGGACTATGACATGATTTGAAGTCTTATGTATAAGGGAATCAAATAGAGTTGCCTAGAAAACGCATGAAGCCATAATAACCCTAATCCCACATCTCACAATTACATTGACTTGTGTGTGCTTAATACATCTTAGATACATGTGAGAGGTTAGGAAAATAAGTTTAAGTTCAAGGTGCATAAATGTTACATCTAGATGAACTTAAACTTATTTCAATCATAAATATGGATCATAAGGAAAGCTAATGTACAAGTCATGTACATCTAGCCGATAGTCCATGGTTCAAAATAGGTTTTCAAAATCATTTTAAAATCCTTTTAGAAAACCTTGGTGAAGTCTATCTTTTGATAGTAATCACCATTGAAGAAGGTGATACAAAGTAGATCAAAAACATTAAAGTTTTAATGGTTTTTGAACTTTGTATCAATCTTCTATTTTAATGGGTATTTTATTTTCAAACTATTTTTCACCCATTATATTCCATATAAGTAATGTGCATATGAAATTTCAAAAAAATTTGAAATACATATATTTACTTATGCATTTTCAAACTTTATTTTTGAAAACCTGATTTCTAAAAATCAGGGATCAATCGACTATTACAGATTATCAGTCGACTGATGGTGATTTCAGTCGACTGTTCTCTGGAAGAGTCGACTGATAGGTTGATTTCGGATAAACAAGGATGTTTAGCCCATGTTTCAGTTATGTTAGGGTTCCCTAACCACTCCTAACCCTAGGATATGCATTGGGAAGCATTAGAAATGGTGAAAATTCATTGGATATGGATTAGGAGAGTTGTTAGGGTGTGTATCAATGTTAAGGTGTTGGAAAGTTCAATGTTGAATTTTTAACCTTATTTTTGATGGTTTAGAGTTCCTATTATCTTAGAGACTTCCCAAGGACATTGTTGGTGCAATGGTCAAGAGGAAGCAAGCCTTTAAGGAAAGGTATCCATCATGGGATGATAGATGTTATTTTTCCTCATGAGGGGGAGAAATGGGATTTTGAGATGCCCGATTTGGAAATTGGGAGAGTTAGTAGGATTGCCTCTCTTGAGTGATATGGGACTTATCACTAGGAAAATTATAGGCATCCTAGATGTTTTTGGACTAAGGGGTAGATTGTAAGATCTAATCGGGATATGAGACATTGACCTCCTTAGGAGAACCTTTTTGATGTATGTCAAAAAGGGGGAGGATTAATGGAAGAATTTAGAATTACCAATTTTGGAAAATTGGTAAGGGAATTTGAGTTAGGGGTCTAACTCAAGGGTGTTTTTGTCAAACATCAAAAAGGAAGAGATTATTGGTACAATCGGCCCAGGTCACGATTGACCTAACTCGAGTTTGACTCGAGTGATGTTTTGATGTTCGACAAAAATATATGACAATGTGATTGTCATGGTAAAGTCCAAGTCATGGGTACTTGGCATGGAGAGTCCAAGTGGGACACTTGGCATTAGGAAAATCCAAGTCTTGAGTACTTGGCATGTAAAGTCCAAGCATGGGTCTTGACAACGGAAAGTCCAACATGGGTTGACAAGGGAAGTCCAAGCATGGGTCTTGGCATGGAAAGTCCAAGCATGGGTTGGCAAGGAAAAGTCCAAGCATGGGTCTTGGCATGGAAAGTCCAACATGGGTTGGCAAGGGAAAGTCCAAGCTTGAGTCTTGACATTTGGAAAGTCCAAGGGGAATATTGGCAGTGTAAAGTCTAAGAAGGAGTCTTGGCGGCATAAGTCCAATGGTTGGTAGCGTAAAGTCCAAGCGGGAATCTTGACAGCGTAAGTCCAATGTGCCTTGGCGGTGTAGACACCATTATCATGACAAAAATCGATGGAAGCACCTGAAGGCTAGCGTATGGATGAACAAGTCATGGATTACTTGGAGAGATCTGATAGGCGTGAGGCTGATGGAGGTGACTAGAAGGCTTAGGTCTAGGCTAAGGGTGGTCTAGCAAGTATGGGGCACTATACTTGGGTTAAAACCTCACATTTGAGGTGTATCAGTCGACTGGGACTATGGTCAGTCGACTGATAGGAGTCAACTAGGGTTTGACTGCGGAAAGTGCCCTGGCAGTCAACTGCCAGAGTTGGGCAATCGACTACTGGCCTTATCAGTCGACTGATGGTCGGGATCTCGGGCACAGAAGGCTCTCCAGTCGAGTGATCGGCCCGAATACTCGACTGATTGAGCTATCAGTCGAGTGATGATCTATCTGTTGGAACTTATCCAACGTGGCACATGCTGTTGTGAGACAACGGCTATAGGGGCAGTCAACTGATGGTCCCGATATGGGGGCAGTCGACTGATGGTCCCGATCAGTCGATTGCCAAGCAAAAATCAGCCCAAGTTGCAAGTTTAAAAGGAGCACAAAGGGAGGATTTTTGGCATGGTTCTTTGAGGAGTTTTGGGGAAAATTGTTGATGTAATTCAGGGTCTCCAAGTGTAACTCAAGCAACCAAATAAGCAAGCTTCTAAAAGATCGATTGTAAAGTTTTCTTTGCATTTCTTTTGTTGTATTTCATTGTAATAGTTTGCATTCAATTCTTATTGTTGTAAGAATACTTGTACAAGGTTTCTCCACCTCCGGATTGTTTCGAGAAGGAGTTATTTGTTATAGTGGTGTGTGGTTGCATCGCTAGGGCTCTTACGAGCCTAATCCATGGAGTATGAACCATTCGGTTCCGAACCACGTTACATCATCTTGTCGTGTGATAGTGTTTGTTCATTTTATATTGTATTATTTCTATTTCCGCTGCGTATAACACATTTTGTAGCAAGCACGATTGAGATCCATCGAAAATGACGAACGACGCTATTCACCCCCCTCTAGCGGTCACGAAGGTCCCTACAATGAGCTCATCCTTCAACCACTTAGTCGTTGGTATTACTTTAAGTTGTCATCTTCTTTTACATTGTATTTCATTACTTGAATCGAGCTTTTTATCGTAACGAGAATAGAGGGGTGTGTCTCTCTACCTCGAGTTTTCTCGAGCTTTTGTAACTGTCAACTCCTACCTCCAACGAGGAGGAGTGTTTTAGTGAATTGTCCTCCATACATGGTCTCGGACCACTAGGGTCTTGGATTAGCAGCCGGTAAGCTGTGAACCAAGTAAAACAACTTGTGTCTTTTATATTTTCCACTGTGTGTTTACTCTTACTCGTATTTTATATTGAATGAAAAAGAAAAAGATTATCATGCGCTATTCACCCCCCCCTCTACCGCTCAAATCGATCCAACATCATCTCCCATGGAGTCTCTCACCGAAGCTCTCTTCGTTCGGCTACGTTCCTCGGATGCACTAAGCCCGTGTCTTCTCCCATGTCATCCTTCGCGTCTTGCCCTGAAGTATGCTTCCTTTGGCTTCACTCCATTCGCTCCTAGTCTGGCGGTCTCTCGGATGCACCAAGCTCACGACTTCTCCAATGCCATCCTTCACCGACTCAAGGACCCGAGCCATAAGATGATCTGTTGGGTTTCCGGCACCGCGGCGTGTGTGTGTTCGATCACGTTTCGTAAACATGAGCACAGCGGAAGCAATAAAAATAATAAATCTACATTTATTACAACACACACATCACACGCATGCATAGTACAACAAGTGTAGACATAACCGTAAATTTAAATTTGCAATAAAAGGAAATTTAACTACGTTATACCTTTCGTATTACGTGTAGCGGGAACGGCATCAACCGGAACGATCCTCGCTAGAATCGTCTCTATCCGTATCCACGCCGAGTATCCTTAGGATGACTTCGCTAAGCCACGAGCTTCGTCTTCGTACGGGTTACTAGCCTCGTGTTGAAGACGACGTGATCGAGAGATGATCACGATCCGAATCCAAATTCGGATCCAAAACGAGTCCTCAAAACTCGCTTCTCCGGAGAGGTATTCGTCAACCGATTGATGAATCCTTCGTCCTCCACCTCAGAGGATTACCGGAGATCGAATCCCCGGTAAGTTAGCCGCTGTCGGAGCTCTAACCATCGTCCAAACGATGCTCCGACGAGAGGAGAACAAGCTGTCCAGAAAACTGGACAGCTTTGGTGGAGGAGATAGGCGCCGGCCAACCAAGGGAAGATAGAGCTCACCTTGATGCCAAACCTAAAGAAGATCACCGGAGTACCACCGGCAGCAGCTCGACGCCGGCGAGGGGGAAGGTCAGCACCTTCTGGACGCCGGTTGAAGCCTCAAGGTGGGCGGCGGCAAGGAGGAGGAGAGTTGGCGCCGAATTTCTCCAAGGAGAGGTGGGCGGCAACTTAGGGTTGTGGATTAGGGCTTAATTATCCCTTAAGCCCTCTTTTATAGAGAACTAATTCTCTTAATGGTTATTGGATCATAACCATTAGGCCCGTTAACCCGCTCCATTAAGATAAGTTAAAATAAACCAAACCATGATGGTTTATTTTAAGTTAAAACGAACCGAACCAACTTTTGGTTCATTCGTTTAAAATAAACCAAACCCTTTGGTTTATTCTCCTCCATTGGATTAGAACCAAACCATTTTGGTCCATCCATTATGTCTTCATAAGACACGGCCCATCCACGCTTCCATTGCGACTGAAACGATTTCATGCTCGCTTTATGTTTGGTCCAACCAAACTTAGTTTCTCTCGGTCTAAGAATCTCATTCTCAAGCTCGTTTTAAATCCTTCGGATTACGCTCGTTGTGCGTGTGACCAAATAGGTTCTCGGTTTATGTTGGGCGTCTATAATTAACCATTAATTATAGAATGATCATGAGTGGCACCTAGTAGTACATCATGATCCCCAATTAATCGAAAAGATCAACGATTGATCCAGAACTATTTCTGAAACCCTTCAGCAGCTCGAATGATTCGTGCCCCATTACCTTCACTCATCTTATACCCACTTGGTTCAGGACATGGTCTATAGTGTCAGTCCCCACTAGCCTGACTATGTCACACCTAGCCCAAGTATCATTTCCTCGTCCTACGGATTCTAGTTACTACACATGTATCGAAGAGTACCTTACTCTAAACATGTAATGCTTTGGCCAAAGACTTTAGTAACAATCCGACGAGAGGCCATGGGTATACATCTCCTCGCAAGGAGTGGTGAATCCTTTATAGGCTATTCAAACACCTTGATCACTTGACTTATACCCAATCATCCCGGGTCCACATCTCCTTAGAGATGTTTGCTTAAGATGTCAAAGCATAAGTCTCCATGATCAAGATGACTTGAATACCGCAAGTCAAAGGAACATCGCACTTAAGCTACAGTAAGAACTTCATTGACATATCTATATATGCGAGAGAACCATATGAAGTCTTACTGGTCACTCCAATGAACTAGTTACCATAACTAGCATCCACGATTCAACTCGGACATCACAATGTCTCGGCCCGGTGAGAATCATTTGCTTGGATACACCAAGGAGTATACCTCGTGCTAGTCTCGGCGAATTGATGGTGTCCAAATCCATCAATTCATCGACTAGGGATAATTCGATACATCACAATTACACATGTAGAGATACTCACTAGTTGTGATCCAATCACAAATTCTCTCATGCTGTGAATCGTATCGTGGACATTCAGTAAATGAGTTTAAGATCCAATCAAATACATAAAACATGTATACTCAAATAGTGAATCTTTATTTATCTTATAAATGGTTCATACATAAGGCGATTGCCTTAGGACATCTCTCATATATTACTAACAGACTCCCACTTGGCCTAATGTCAATCGCTACAGTATCTAATACCATAAGCTCTAACATGACCCTCAAACTTATTTTGAGGTAATGCCTTAGTCAAAGGATCCGCTAAGTTCCTTTCAGTGGGAATTTTCTCGATTTGTATTTCGTTCCTACTGATGATCTCTCTGATAAGATGATAGCGGCGAAGCACATGTTTGGATCGTTGATGAGACCTTGGCTCTTTCGCCTGTGCAATTGCTCCATTGTTGTCGCAGTAGACCGGTATTGCTTCAACAATGGCCGGAATCACACCAAGTTCATAAACGAACTTCTTGATCCAAACCGCTTCCTTTGTCGCTCGGCCGCAATGTATTCTCGGTAGAATCCGCGGAACTTTTCCAACTCATGCGCCTCCATTCAAGGTGAACACATCCGACTAAGACTGGAATCATCCTTGTGCATGCGGAAGGTGCATCATCCGTATACCCGTATCATCATGTCCCTTCTCCATATATTAGGAACACATCCTTAGTTCTTCTTAAGTACTTAAGGATCATCTTATGACCACCCAATGATCTATTCTGGATCGGTGGTATCTGCTCGTGACACTCGGAGCATACGATACATCGGGCCTCGTACATAACATAACATACATGATAGATCCTATTGCGGATGCATAGGGAATCTTACTCATGCAAATCCTCTCGTCTTCTGTGCGCGGACACATAGACTTCGAAAGGTGTACCCCATGCACGATGGGTAGAGGTAACCTTTCTTGGATTCCGACATGCTAAACCTCTTTGCACTTTTCGGTCTATATATGTAGCTGCGAAAGACCAAGCAACCATTTGATCTATCTCTATAGATCTTAATCCGAGGATGTAGGTTGCTTCTCCCGGTCTTTCATGGAGAATGTCTTGGATAACCAAACCTTCCATTGTAAGATTGAGACATCGTTTCTATAAGTAATATGTCATCGACATACAATACTAGGAACACATTTGCCTCCCACTAACCTTCTTGTACACAAGGTTCGTCGGATTTTGTGAGAAATCAAACTTTTTGATTGTCTCATCAAAACGGATATTCCAGCTCCTGGATGCTTGCTTCAATCCATAAATGGACCGTCGCAATTTGCATACCTTGGTTTTATCAACCGATGTGAAACCCTCAGGTTGTATCATATACACGTTCTCGAGCAGGTTTCCATTAAGGAAAGCTGTTTTCACATCCATCTTTCATATCTCATAATCATAATGAGCCGCTATGGCCAGGAGCATCCGAATGGATTTAAGCATAGCTACAGGCGAATAGGTTTCGTCATAATCAACACCTTATTTTTGACGATATCCTTTCGCCGCCAATCTAGCCTTATAGGTAATCACATTACCATCCATGTCGGTTTTCTTCTTGAAAACCCACTTGCACCCTATAGGCTTTATGCCTTCAGGTGGGTCAACCAAGTTCCAAACTTGGTTTTCATATATGGAATCCATTTCTGACTTCATGGCACCAAGTCACTTATCCCTTTCTGAACTTGTCAACACTTCTTCATAACTAGTAGGCTCCTCATCATCAATGAGTAACACGTCGTTCGATTCACTTACGAGAAATCCATATCTCTCAGGAATATTGCGTGTTCTACCAGATCTACGAAGATGTGGTGTTACAATAGGTCCAGTCGATTGCTCATCACTATGAGTTGTCGGCTGTTGTGCTTCACCAGGTATCTCATCAATGTCTATTTGAGTCTCTCGAGCCTCCTCAAGCTCGACGACACTCCCACTGTTTTCTTGCAAGAGAAACTCTTTCTCTAGAAACATAGCATGCCTTGAAACAAACACCTTTTGTTCCACAGGATGATAGAATTGGTAACCCCTTGTTTCCTTAGGGTATCCAATAAATAGACATTTATCAGACTTAGCATCCAATTTGTCTGATACAGTCCGCTTCACATAAGCAGGACAACCCCATATCTTCAAGTAAGATACATGAGGTTTCTTACTATTCCATATCTCATATGGAGTAGTTGAGACTACCTTGGTAGGCATTCTGTTTAACAAGTAAACAACTGTCTGAAGTGCATAACCCCAAAAGGACTTGGGAAGAGTCGCATGATTCATCATTGACCTGACCATGTCCAACAAGGTCCGATTACGCCTCTCAGATACACCATTATCTTTGTGGTGTATATGGCAGAGTCCATTGAGACAATATACCATTGTCTCTTAGATAATCAAGAAACTCTTGACTCAAGTATTCACCACCTCGATCCGATCAAAGTATTTTAATACTCTTGTCATGTTGTTTCTCTACTTCATTTCTGAATTCTTTGAACCTTTCAAAGGCTTCAGACTTGTGTTTCATCAAGAACACATACCCAAACCGTGAGTGATCATCGGTGAAGGTAATGAAGTAGCTATAGCCTCCTAATGCTTGAGTTGACATAGGTCCACATACATCGTATGTATTAGACCTAGTAACTCTCCCACTCGTTCACCTTTTCGGTAAAGGTAACTTAGTCATCTTGCCTTTTAAGCATGATTTGCATGTATCGTATGAATCCAATTCAAGCGATTCGAATTCCACATCGGTGTAATTCGGACATGCGTTTCTTGCTTATATGGCCAAACGACAATGCCACATATAAGTCTATTTGATTATCCTTTCGAGCACGCGTGTTGCTCGCCCGATATTGAAAATGTCCTTTGGATCGTCCAGCGTATAAATGCCATTACTCAAAGTTCCAGTCCCATAAAGAACCCCATTCAAAGTTATGTAACAACAATTATTACTAAAGTCAAATGGAAACCATTTCTATTTAAACAAGAAATAGAAATGATGTTCTTTATCAACAAAGGAATATAAAAGCAATTGTCCAGTTCTAAGACAAGTCCACTAGGAGCTTTCAAATAAGTTTCGATGGCGAGTCACGGCAACCTTTGCTCCATTGCCAACTCACAAATTTGACTCCCCTCTGACAAGTCTTCTTCTATTCCTTAGCCCATGTATGTCATTACATATATGTTAGCCACACCCAGTATCCAATACCCAAGTGTCTGAGGAAATAGAATGACAATCAATAAAGAAGATTTCTAAAGAAGATGGGGCATCCGATGCCTTATCCTTCTTCACGGACTCAAGATAATTTTTGCACTTTCTTCGCCAATGGCTCTCCTTGCCATAATGATGGCAAATTTCTTTTTGTGCTAGTTCTACCTTCTTAGCCTTTTTTTCTTCTTCTTCCCCTTCTACTGTTCCTTTGACTCCCTCTTAGAACCTTTCTTTGAGGAATCAACTAACAACACCGTCCCCTGCTCATGCTTCTCAGAAGGCTCCATAGTCTTCAGCATGTTGAGCAGTACCACAGATGAACCTTCTTACATCTCAGAGGTGAAGAGGAGCTTGAAGACTTCGAACCTTTCGAATCTCACTTGCTCATCAACCAACTCATAAAGATGAAGGACTACGATATGAGCATCCATATGCTCATGATGCTTTCGTAGCTTGGGTTCCATCATGGCTAGCATGATGCAACTCATTTGTTCAGAATCACTCACATGTTTCTGATAGGCCAACAATTGGTCCAGAGTTGCATTGTCACTAGGATGGGTGGGAAGAGGCGCTTCGAGGACATACGCAAGCTTTTCCACCTTGAGAACAATTCTCAAGTTTCTAAGCTAGTCCAAGAAGTTCGACCCAGTCAATTTATTCGAATCCAAAATGGAACGCAAATTCAAAGACATCATGATCAATCTTAGAAATACAAAACGAGCATATATGAGAAAATGATTTTTAAAATGCATCAATATACATTTATAAATCCCATTCATTTTTCGAATTTCAAAAACCCCAAAATCACTTCGGGAGATCGTAGGTCCATCTCCGAATGGGCTGATATCCATCATAGTTATGAACAACCTTAGAGAGAGTCCAACAAGTCATTCATAACTACGACGGTAGGTATCAACTATACCGATTGCATATCACGTATATGCAACTATCACAATATGCTATCAACTAATTGAATGTTCACACATACATCGGGTTGTTAACACATTAACAAGTATGCATCATATGCATAGCACCCAACTTCACCTCCCTTTACATCGACCTTGGAGAGAGTCCAACAAGCCGATGCTCCAGGTTAAAGCCAACCCATTAATCGGGAAATAGTTTTAATATGGTTAGAGCGCATTCAACCAATTAGCCCAGCTTGGAGAGAGTCCAACAACCAAAGCTAATGATTGACCTCTGACTCTTACCATATTAGTATTAAACTATTCCATGGTTTGAACATGTTCGGGTTAGTAGGGCTTGGAAAGTCCAACAACCCAAACAAGAAGCGGAACTCTGGTTCTAACCATATTAATGGAAGGTGTAGGCTTTAATATTGTTTAAGGGTTTTATGTCTCATCCTCTTTGCATGCAAATAACTATTATCTACATGGCATGGCATACATGGCATACATCTACATGTCACGACACGCATGGCATAATGTTATGCATCTAATGCAATTACATGGCATACAATTATGTCATGTATATAATTTCCTTATATGTCATAACTATTTATGGAAATAAAATATGTTTAAGATTTGATTCTCCAAATCAAATCATAATTAAATTAGGAAACAAATTTCCAAATCTAATCACATATTTTATTTATGAAATTATTTGATTAAGGAAAATCAATTTAGAAACCAATTTCCTAAATCATCAAAACTACTTATGGAAATAAAATATTTTAAGATTTGATTTCCCAAATCAAATCATGATTAAATTAGGAAACAAATTTCAGAATCTAATCAAATATTTTATTTATGGAAAATATCAATTTCCATAAATACTTCCAACTTTCCAAAAGTGGAAGATTTCCATAAATACTTCTAGACTTTCCAAAATTGAAAAATTTCCATAAATACTTCTAAATTTCCAAAATTAGAAAATTTCCAGAAATAATATTATGACTATCATAAAACCATTTTACGATTATGTCGAAACACAACTGGGCTCACGATACCCTTTGTTGGGTTTAGCATGGCGTGTGTGTGTTGATCATGTTTAAGTAAACATGAACACAGCTGAAGCAATAAAAATAATAAATCTACATTTATTACAACACACTCATGCATATTACAACAAGTGTAGACATAACCGTAAATTTAAATTTGCAATAAAAGGAAATTTATCTACGTTATACCTTTACGTATGGCGTGTAGCGAGCGGCATCAACCGGAACGATCCTCGCTAGAATCGTCTCTATCCGTATCCACGCCGAGTTCCTCGGGATGACTTCGCTAAGCCATGAGCTTCGTCTTCGTATGGGTTACGAACCTCGTGTTGAAGACGACGTGATCGAGAGATGATCACGATCCGAATCCAAATTCGGATCCTAATACGAGTTCTCAAAACTCGCTTCTCCGGAGAGGTATTCGTCAACCGATTGACGAATCCTTCGTCCTCCACCTCAGAGGATTACCGGAGATCGAATCCCCGGTAAGTTAGCCGCTGTCGGAGCTCTAACTGTCATCCAAATGATGCTCCGATGAGAGGAGAACAAGCTGTCCAGAAAATTGGACAGCTTTGGTGGAGGAGATAGGCGCCGGCCAACCAAGGGAAGATAGAGCTCACCTTGATGCCAAACCTAAAGAAGATCACCGGAGTACCACCGGCAGCAGCTCGACGCCGGCGAGGGGGAAGGTCAGCACCTTCTGGATGCCAGTTGAAGCCTCAAGGTGGGCGACGGCAAGGAGGAGGAGAGTTGGCGCCGAATTCCTCCAAGGAGAGGTGGGCGGCAACTTAGGGTTGTGGATTATGGCTTAATTATCCCTTAAGCCCTCTTTTATAGAGAACTAATTCTCTTAACGGTTATTGGATCATAACCATTAGGCCCGTTAACCCGCTCCATTAAGATAAGTTAAAATAAACCAAACCATGATGGTTTATTTTAAGTTAAAACGAACCGAACCAACTTTTGGTTCATTCGTTTAAAATAAACCAAACCCTTTGGTTTATTCTCCTCCATTGGATTAGAACCAAACCATTTTGGTCCATCCATTATGTCTTCATAAGACACGGCCCATCCATGCTTCCATTGCGACTGAAACGATTTCATGCTCGCTTTATGTTTGGTCCAACCAAACTTAGTTTCTCTCGGTCTGAGAATCTCATTCTCAAGCTCGTTTTAAATCCTTCGGATTACGCTCGTTGTGCGTGTGACCAAATAGGTTCTCGGTTTATGTTGGACATCTATAATTAACCATTAATTATAGAACGATCATGAGTGGCACCTAGTAGTACATCATGATCCCCAATTAATCAAAAAGATCAACGGTTGATCCAGAACTATTTCTGAAACCCTTCAGCAGCTCGAATGATTCGTGCCCCATTCCCTTCACTCATCTTATACCCACTTGGTTCAGGACATGGTCTATAGTGTCAGTCCCCACTAGCCTGACTACGTCACACCTAGCCCAAGTATCATTTCCTCGTCCTACGGATTCTAGTTACTGCACATGTATCGAAGAGTACCTTACTCTAAACATGTAATGCTTTGGCCAAAGACTTTAGTAACAATCCGACGAGAGGCCATGGGTATACATCTCCTCGCAAGGAGTGGTGAATCCTTTATAGGCTATTCAAACACCTTCGATCACTTCGACTTATACCCAATCATCCGGGTCCACATCTCCTTAGAGATGTTTGCTTAAGATGTCAAAGCATAAGTCTCCATGATCAAGATGACTTGAATACCGCAAGTCAAAGGAACATCGCACTTAAGCTACAGTAAGAACTTCATTGACATATCTATATATGCAGAGAACCATATGAAGTCTTACGGCTGGTCACTCCAATGAACTAGTTACCATAACTAGCATCCACGATCAACTCCGGACATCACAATGTCTCCAGCCAGTGAGAATCAGCTGCTTGGATACACCAAGGAGTATACCTCGTGCTAGTCTCGACAGAATTGATGGTGTCCAAATCCATCAATTCATCGACTAGGGATAATTTCGATACATCACAATTACACATGTAGAGATACTCACTAGTTGTGATCCAATCACAAATTCTCTCATGCTGTGAATCGTATCGTGGACATTCAGTAAATGAGTTTAAGATCCAATCAAATACATAAAACATGTATACTCAAATAGTGAATCTTCATTTATCTTATAAATGGTTCATACATAAGGCAATTGCCTTAGGACATCTCTCTTATATTACTAACAGAACTCGCCAATGCTTCATCAAGCTACACATGTAGTATACGAAAAAAAAATGATGAATGAATTAATTCGTTAATTAATTAGGATTAATTAGGGGATTAATTAGGCTTAATTAGTGGGCTGATCCCCAATTGGGCTTGGGCTGAAATCGGGCTTGAACCGGATTTGAAATTGGGCTGAAACTGGGCCTGGGCTAAAACTGGGCTTGGGCTGAAATCGGGCATGAACCGGATTTGGGCTGGGCCGGGTTAACCGGATCAATTGAATGACATTTAAAAGTCGGTCGAACGCTGATCGTCCCATTTTCATCACGATCCACCTTCGTCTTCGCCTCGTTCTGTCGCTCCGCGGAGTCGCATCGCCGGATTCCAGAGCGTCGGCGTCCGGGGAGAGCCGCTCGACAGCGCCGCCTAGTAGCTGATCTCCGATCGGAGGTCAATAGGTGCGTCGCCGAAGGGGGGTGTCGGCGTTTCCTTCGCTCGACGGGACGGCGGAGCTGTCGTCGCGGCAGCGATCTGCCATCGGAGGTAAGGATCGTGTGCCATCTTTCTTTCGAGTGAGATCTGGATTTGTTGGGTTGTTTTTAGCTGGGATCTGTGGATGGCAGTGATCGGAGTTGGTTGGGTCGGCGAGCAGCTGGAATTGGGAAAATTTCGCCGCCGGTGAAGGTTGGACTCGGTAAGTTGGACCTAACCCAGTTTATATATTTGTTGTATCCATTGATTGAGTTTTATTATGCTGTGATTGTTGGATTTGAGTAGTTCTTGTAAAATTGGAGTTTGCCGATGAGTATTTGGGTTGGATGATGCTCGGTGATACTAGTTGATGTGTGATTTGTATTCTGTTGTCGATGCGTTTGATTTGGAGTTCTGTCGGTAGGCAGAAGGTGAGCCGGAGTGAACTGCCGGAGGAGATCTGAGATCGGTAAGTTGGGTGTATTGCTATTGCTTCATGTGTAGATGCTATGAGTGGAATGTGTGTTGGCCGATTGGTTCTTTTGAGGTCCATAGTGTTTCGGTTAATTTTAGTGGATGACTGATATGATTTGATTTGAGAGATTGTGGTGTGTTGGATCATATTGGGTATGCCTTTGGTAGGAAGATGATGATTGGGTTAAGCGAGGAAAAGAATAATATAAATGAGTTAGTATTTTATTCGTAAAAGTATCGTGAAGTTGTACTTAATCGTAAATTGTTACTATTGTGCAGTTTGGGATACGGAGCAGTCCGCGTGCGTGAGGATTATACTGAGCCGTATCGTGGGTAATATCTACCGGTCCTAGTTTTGATCAAATTCCATGATCTTGGATTTATGTTTATACCTGTTTACCTTAAATCCACTCTTATTTAATCATATGCTTGTACTGCCTTGACCTTTGAGATATAAACTCTGGTACTTCATTGATTATCTAGCTCGGATAGGAACTATAAACCCTATTATGTATTAGCTGATGGATGTTCAGTAAGTACAAGTGGTTAGGGTTATCTTTGTGACCTCAGATAGGGTTACTGTGTTACCTAACTAGAGTTAGGTGATGGATTGGATTATGGAGTCGATCGTTATATCATAACCGTATTAGTGGTGCATTTATGGTGGATATAGTTGTCTGTGCATAGATAAGTGTATGGTTGTCAGTATGTGACCATGGACTAGGGGTCCTAGCGCGATGGTATATCCATTATGGATTGTGTGCCTGTGTATGGTTATATGGACGGTCGATTGTATATCGCTACTGACTAGAGGTCTTAGCGTGGTGGACTGTCAGATGAGTATGACTCTTTGTACGATAGAGAGAGTCTTGTGATTGTAGTCCTTGCATAGTTGACTTTTGGTTGACCAGGACTCCCCATGGGATAGGGAGTGAGGCGAGATATGTGGAGCTATGCATCATTACATTGCATGCATCTTGTGGTGGTCTCCTTGTGGATGAGACGTCGTCATCATCCCTGCCTCCCGACCACTCGGGGTAGTGGTAGCGAGGTTGAGGCGAGCATTGGATGTGCCGCGCTCGGCCACTAGGGATGGTGGTAGTTGGAGATGCGCACCTGGCCACTGAGCAGAGTGGTGTTAGCACTCGCCCACTATAGACGGTGGTTGTGTGACGTGCAGTTGTCCTGCGTGCAGAGCTCGTCTACTCATGGGTAGTGACGGAGCGGCGACCACAGGAGGACCCCCGGGGAGTAGTTAGCTCTTTACGCTTATATGCTACTCATTCATACTACCCAACTCGGTCACTCGAGAGTAGTGACGACTGGAGTCGGGCTAGTCGTCATGCCGTGCCACCCGGGCCATACTGGGGTCGTGGTTGGACGGGTCCGCAGACATGGCCATTCATATGCATTGCTGATATATATGTATGCATGTATTTGATATATGTTTTACATATGCCTGTGAGATGCTGCATTTGATTAAGCTATGATTGCTGCATATGGTTGTTCATCATGATACATGCCATCTGCATTTTTATTTACTGCTATGTGTTGAGCATGATACATGCGTTGATTCAGACTGTTATATGCATTTGATTAGCATCATGTCATTGTGTGGTACGGACCGAGTTGTTATTACAGGTGATCATATATTGTTCATATGTTGGAGTATTAGTCAGGTATGGGATTGACTTGATACATTATATGGGTTATGTTATTATATATCTGTCAGGATGATTTAGCTTATGGTGTTGCAGACCGTCAGGTACGTTGGTACATTACTTCCTGTTCAGTTGATCAGTTTAGTATATACATTGAGTATGACTTTACTGTAGTTACTTGTTATTAGATATGGATATGACTGTATGTCTATTGGACTCATGTTGTATACCTGTAGATCTTCACATGTATACTTGTAGATCTATCCTTATATGTTGTTCATGCACTTTCTATATATTACCCCTGAGTTTATACTCACCACCCCGGGACCACAGGCTTCCGTCGCCTGCATAATGTAGAAGATTCCTTGGATGTTCGGAGCTCCGCCAGCTGATCCCATCTCACACCGGACGAATGGATATGTTTTCGTGTTGTTGTATCCTTACGGATTGTTGGTTTGGGTTTTCCTGTATTGTTTCCGTATTTGTGATATACGGACATATTGTATGTATTTGGTCTTTGATTCGATTTCTGTTATGATTCTTGTCGTGTCAAGTCACTCCGGAGTGCACAGTTGGTCTTTGTATCTTGTTGATCTGTTTGAATTGTTTTCCGCTGTGTTTAGTATGTTTGATATATTGATATCTGTGTATATCATATTGTTGTTGTGGGCCTACGGGCCTTGTATTAACCCGATATGTTGTCACGTACAGGGGAGATGCCGTCCGTTTGCTTTTCGGCACGGCATACTCCCGGGGCGTGACAATTTTATTGGTATCAGAGCCCTAGGTTGCGAAGTCCATTTTCGGATTTTATTTCGTTCGGACATCGAGTTTTGCTTTACTCGGTCTTGGTTTTGTGAGTTCTGGGATCTGGCTGTTGCGGACATCTCCGAGCTACAAGGATTAAGGTATGTTAACTGTTATTACATATCCTTCTGTTGGCTATGCATTTAGTTGCTTATAATAGTGCATGACTTGTAGTATGTTAATCAGTATTCATAACCGTGGTTGGAGTTGACCACGGGAATGATATGTTGAGGTTATTAGATATGTACCTGCTATCGAAAAGGTAATTACCTTTGAGAGCCGATTGATACCGAGTCGGAAAGCAGAGATTAGGTACTCACATCTATTGTGGAGATTAAGGATTTCGGTCCTAAGATTTTCACTAATTATATAGTCAGATCATTACCTATGGGGTAATGGACTAAGCGAGCATACTATTGCTGGTGCAGATAGTAGAAGATTAGGTTGCGATGTATCATAGGGATTTTAATCCCTGAGTTGATCGTTCTAGGTTGTATAACATTGGGAGTACTTTTGTAGTACTTAACTCGTATAATACAGAGGAAGCTAAGTTAGTTGCATACCAAAGATGTCGGATCTAGCCGGTACTTGGTGGAAGAGATAGGAAATAACCTCCGGGAAATCACACATCACTTGGCCACAGTGTAGTGATGTTGTGAGAGGGTATTTTTCCATGTCATTTTTTTGACTCATCGTCAGGGAATTCTTGAGCTTCAGGTTGGGTGATCGTCTAGTGACGAAGGTACCATGCAGAGTCGTTAGACTCGTGAGGGTTACGACCCCCCTAATAGCTCGAGAATGTGATTGGGTTGGTTTTGGCCACCCCTAGGTTATCGGTTGACATCTTTATCAGGATGTTTGGATCTCCTACCAGATCCTACCGGAAGTGCATAGACCGAGTCATGTGTATAGAAATGACTCCGTAGCAAGTGTTTTAAGAGTTGGAGATTTGATAAGCATATATTGCAAGTCAAATTATTGGAATCAGAAGTATCCGTATGTTGGATAAAAAGGAGCGAGATTGGAGTTATGAGTCACGAGCGACTATTGGAGAGTTTTTCGATCATAGAAGATCGATTGCAGATTGTCAGCAGCTTTTCATGTTTATCAGTGAACTCAGAGGAAAGACTCCGAATGGAGATTATGTGTGTGTAGTGCGGGTCACGACGACACCAGAGTCAGATTATCCGATGGACCATTGTATCTGTTTCTACTATAAGCAGCCGGTATCTACGAGGAGAGTATGTACTTTGAAGACTCAGTTGAAGACTATGGATGATGCTTTCGAGCGGATGATCCACAACCTCGAAAGTTGAGATCATTACAGAAGAATGGATTATCACATCAGCAGCGATCTACTACCTCAGATATAGTTGAAGCTCTTTGATACTTTCATCCGGAAGAAGTAAGTTACTCAAGACTACCAAGACATCTCGAAGATTCGTACATTCGATTAACAATCAGCTACCTTCCCGCAACAACAATCAACGTGGTTATGATTTGTTCAGAGGAAAGAGAGAGTATACGACAATGGTCGTGTCTATTCTGCATTCTTCAGATGCAGCTATACCTTTTACAGAGATGGAGCGTGCTATGATGTTGACAGTTCTTCAGTATTTTACAACCGGATGTGTATCTTTTGGCCAGTACAACAGTGGTTATCATCTCCATGCAGTTGTTTCAGTTTGTACCTCAGTTTCAGCAGTTGACTTCAGTTCCTCCATGATAGTCTTTGCATCTACATGAGTTCATCCATCCAGAACAGATGTTGGACAAGTTTACATGATTACTCGAGAAGAAGTATAGAAGACCGAAGGATCGGTCCTTCGGAGTATTACTTTATGTTATCCTATTTGCGGATATATCGAGAGATACTGGTAGTTTACAGGTATCTTTGTCTAGAACGTTCTTGGATAGGGTTCGAAGGGTTCCTATCGACTAGTGGTTGGTGATTTTCTCTACCGTTTGGTGAGATGTTGATCAACAACCAAGAAGGCAAGGGATACCCTTAGCCTTTGCTAGACATACCTCCACTATAGATATATCCTTACGGATAGTTGGATTGTTGGAGCGTTGGTATACTAGGACTCTCGGATGTACGTATAATCTGAGAGTATTCGGATATAGTTTCGGATGAACTCCCGGGCTTGCCACTGCATGGGCAAGTAGGAATATACGATTGGAGGGTGATTTCGGAAATAGTTTCGATATTGAGACCTTATACCGAGAGATGATTTTTTCGGGTATCAGTGTTGCTAAACACTATGGGAGATTTATTTGGCTTGAGATTTCTCTTGAGAAGATCCAGAACTCTTTATTAAAAGAGAGATGAACCTTTGGGGTTATATATCGATTATCGATGATTGGAATGCATTAGTTGAGAATGAGTATCCTTCGTTAGGGATAGATGATTTGTTTAGATCAGCTAAATGACACCTGTGTATATCCTAGGGTTGGTCTACGACTGGAGGTTTGATATTGTAGTGACTTAGTGTCATACAATTATCATTGTCGGTGTGATGATTGAGCTATTATTAGCGTGGAGAAAAAGGATGCAGGTGTATAGAGCTGATTGATAATGTTGTTAGACTTATCGACGATTTAGTCATTCATGGATTTGAGGAATCAGGTACTCTTGGAGTATTTGAGATCGATTGTCATTATATCTGTGGAGGATATATTTATGGATATATTCCCAATCTTGAAGGAAGTTGTGGTTTCTTTAGATTGATTTGGTATTTACCATAGATGAGAATAGGATGTTCTGGCGATACTATATCGTCGACTTGTTGGACCAAGAAGGTGATGGGAATCACCTGGTCGGAAGTTTGGAAAGCTAGGTTTCAAGGCCTAGAAGGTGACTGACTTTTGTGTCAGTGTTAGTTAAGTAGTCCGATATGGATGGAAGAGTATTGTACGCAGATGCATCATGTCAGGGATTTGGAGTGATCCCGATGCAGTGGAATGAGACGTATATTATGTGTATGCTGGTTGAGAAACCAGCGAGATTAGTCATTATAGTCGTCCAGTTACTATCAGTTCTGGGTGATATAATGAATTTTGGAACAGTAGATTGGTTTCGCTTGTGAGAAAGTAATTCTCCATTTCCGAGGAGAATAGTGGGTTACAGAGTTGCATTCGCTTTAGGAAGAGTGTTTCAGGAGACTCTTCATTCGAGAGTGATGATTTATTCGGAGTATATCCGAAAATAGCGAGTTTGAGACGTCCTTTATGGTGGAACGTCAGGTGGAACATGGATGATTTCGTAGTTTGATGTTGGGTATGGCCACAAGCAAAGGTGGAATATTGTGATCGGTAGGGTTACGTACCGTGATGAAGTGGGAGCCTAGTGCATTAGACTGTGTTGGGAGATTATCTAGAAATCGAAAAGGACTTGAGGTGATTTGGGTAATCGATGATCGATTAGCTAGGTCCGCTCATTTCCTTCCGAGCTGTAAGATGGACTCCGTTGGATCGCTTGATGGAATTATATCCATGGAGTAACCTTGAGTATCATTTCTGATAGTGATTCATGATTCACCTTACGATTCTGGCAAAGTTTCCCATCAGTTACGGGTATAGAGCTCCACTCTGGTACAGTTATTGACCTCTTAATAGGTTGGCTGAGAGCGTATAAGAGTTAGAATATAATATTCGAGCTCAGTACTTCACTTAGTCACTTGAGGTGTGACTTTGCTCCGGATATTTGAGATGATTATTGTGACATCTCGCTTGTACATGAGTCGGAAATTTGGGGACCAAATTTTTATAAGTGGGGGAGAATGTAGTATACGAAAAAAAAATGATGAATGAATTAATCCGTTAATTAATTAGGATTAATTAGGGGATTAATTAGGTTTAATTAGTGGGCTGATCCCCAATTGGGCTTGGGCTGAAATCGGGCTTGAACCGGATTTGAAATTGGGCTGAAATTGGGCCTGGACTGAAACTGGGCTTGGGCTGAAATCGGGCTTGAACCGGATTTGGGCTGGGCTGGGTTAACCGGATCAATTGAACGACATTTAAAAGCCGGCCGAATGCTGATCGTCCCATTTTCATCGTGATCCACCTTCGTCTTCGCCTCGTTCCGTCGCTCCGCGGAGTCGCGTCGCCGGATTCAGGCGTCGTCGGGAGAGCCGCTCGACGCCCTTAGTAGCGATCTCCGATCGGAGGTCAATAGGTGCATCGCCGAAGGGGGGTGTCGGCGTTTCCTTCGCTGCCGACGGCGGAGTTTGTCGTCATTAGCCATCGGAGGTAAGGATCGTGTCAGTCTTTCTTTAGTGAGATCTGGATTTGTTGGGTTGTTTTTAGTGGGATCCGTGGATGGCGTGATCGGAGTTAGTTGGGTCGTGGCAGAATTGGGAAAATTTCACCGCGGTGAAGGTTGGACTTCATTAAGTTGGACCTAACCCGGTTTATATATTTGTTGTATCCATTGATTGAGTTTTATTATCGTGATTGTTGGATTTGAGTAGTTATTGTAAAATTGGAGTTTGTCGATGAGTATTTGGGTTGGATGATGCTCGGTGATACTAGTTGATGTGTGATTTGTATTCTGTTGTCGATGCGTTTGATTTGGAGTTCTGTCGGTAGGCAGAAGGTGAGCCGGAGTGAACTGCCGGAGGAGATCTGAGATCGGTAAGTTGGGTGTATTGCTATTGCTTCATGTGTAGATGCTATGAGTGGAATGTGTGTTGGCCGATTGGTTCTTTTGAGGTCCATAGTGTTTCGGTTAATTTTAGTGGATGACTGATATGATTTGATTTGAGAGATTGTGGTGTGTTGGATCATATTGGGTATGCACTGGTAGGAAGATGATGATTGGGTTAAGCAAGGGAAAAGAATACGAATATAAATGAGTTAGTATTTTATTCGTAAAAGTATCGACGAGTTGTACTTAATCGTAAATTGTTACTATTGTGCAGGTTTGGGATACGGAGCAGGTCTGCGGTCGTGAGGATTATACGAGCTTCGTATCAGGTGGGTAATATCTACCTGGTCCGGTAGTTTTGATCAAATTCCTGTGCATGATCTTGGATTTATGTTTATACCTGTTTACCTTAAATCCACTCTTATTTAATCATATGCTTGTACTGCCTTGACCTTTGAGATATAAACTCTGGTACTTCATTGATTATCTAGCTCGGATAGGAACTATAAACCCTATTATGTATTAGCTGATGGATGTTCAGTAAGTACAAGTGGTTAGGGTTATCTTTGTGACCTCAGATAGGGTTACTGTGTTACCTAACTAGAGTTAGGTGATGGATTGGATTATGGAGTCGATCGTTATATCATAACCGTATTAGTGGTGCATTTATGGTGGATCTAGTTGTGCATGTAGATAAGTGTATGGTTGTCGTATGTGACCATGGACTAGGGTCCTAAGCGCGATGGTATATCCATTATGGATTGTGTGCCCTGTGTATGGTTATATGGATGTGATTGTATATCGCCATCGACTAGAGGTCTTAGCATGGTGGGTATCGGATGAGTATGACTCTTTGTGCGATAGAGAGAGTCTTGTGATTGTAGTCCTTGCATAGTTGACTTTTGGTTGACGGGACTCCCCATGGGATAGGGAGTGAGGCGAGGATATATGTATGGAGCTATGCATCATTACATTGCATGCATCTTGTCGGTCTCCCTTGTGGATGAGACGGCGTCACCATCATCCGCCTCCCGCCACTCGGGGTAGTGGTAGCAGGGTTGAGGCGCGAGCATTGGATGTGCGCTCGCCACTAGGGATGGTGGTAGCCGGAGATGCGCACCTAGCCACCGAAAGCGTAGTGGTGTTAGCACTCACCCACTATAGGCGGTGGTTGTGACGTCAGTTGTCTGCGTCGCGAGCTCGTCTACTCATGGGTAGTGACGAGCGACTAATGAGGACCCCGGGAGTAGTTAGCTCTTTGCGCTTATATGCTACTCATTCATACTACCCAACTCGGTCACTCGAGAGTAGTGAGTCGGGCTAGTCATGATCGTCCACCGACACCCATGGGGTCGTGGTTGGGCCAGTCCATAGACATGTATGCATATGCATTGCTGATATATATGTATGCATGTATTTGATATATGTTTTACATATGCCTGTGAGATGCTGCATTTGATTGAGCTATGATTGTTGCATATGGTTGTTTATCATGATACATGCCATCTGCATTTTTATTTACTGCTATGTGTTGAGCATGATACATGCATTGATTCAGACTGTTATATGCATTTGATTAGCATCATGTCATTGTGTGGTACGGACCGGGTTGTTATTACAGGTGATCATATATTGTTCATATGTTGGAGTATTAGTCAGGTATGGGATTGACTTGATACATTATATGGGTTATGTTATTGTATATCTGTCAGGATGATATAGCTTATGGTGTTGCAGACCATCGGGTACGTTGGTACATTACTTCCTGTTCAGTTGATCAGTTTAGTATATACATTGAGTATGACTTTTCTGTAGTTACTTGTTATTAGATATGGATATGACTGTATGTCTATTGGACTCATGTTGTATACCTCTAGATCTTCACATGTATACTTGTAGATCTATCCTTATATGTTGTTCATGCACTTTCTATATATTACCCCTGAGTTTATACTCACCACCCCGAGACCCTGGGCTTCCTGTCGCCCAGATAACAGGTAGAAGATTCCTTGGACGTTCGGAGCTCCGCCAGCTGATCCCATCTCACACCGGACGAATGGATATATTTTCTGTGTTGGGTTATCCTTACGGATTGTTGGTTTGGGTTTTTCCCTGTATTGTTTCCGTATTTGTGATATACGGACATATTGTATGTATTTGGTCTTTGATTCGATTTCTGTTATGATTCTTGTCGTGTCAAGTCACTCCGGAGTGCACAGTTGGTCTTTGTATCTTGTTGATCTGTTTGAATTGTTTTCCGCTGTGTTTAGTATGTTTGATATGTTGATATCTGTGTATATCATATTGTTGTTGTGGGCCTACGGGCCTTGTATTAACCCGATATGTTGCCACGTACAGGGGAGATGCCGTCCGTTTGCTTTTCGACACGACATACTCCCGGGGCGTGACAACACATGTGTGATTTACTAAGTCTTGCACAACTTAAACACACACATCAAATGACATAAACAACCTAACTTAAACTCTTTGCCACATACATCAAAACAAAACACATACTTGGGTTGATTGGCCTAACAAATAAAAGCACAAATATAACTATAAAAATACACACAAACACAAGGATATAACGTGGTTTGGAACTTAGGGATCCTACTCCATGGGTCGAACTCCAGTGATGCACACCACCACTAATAAACTCTTTCACGGTGACACACCAGAGGTGGAGAAACCTCTTACAATAATCTTATAGGAATAAGAATAAAGATACAAGTAAATACAAAAGAAATACAACAATGATGTAAAGAAAACTTTACAAAAGATTGCTTTGAATGCTTTGGTTGTTGGTTGCTTGGACGAGCTTGAAGGACCCTGAAATGCACTAACACTTCGCCTCAAATCGCCCCTAGAACTGTTGCTAAAATCCTCCCCGTCGAGCTACTTTTATGCCTCCGTGCGACTTGAATTTCTGCCTGGAAATCGACTGCCTACAGTATCATTGTCTTATAATGTACTTAATCTACTTTGTCATTCCAACCAACAGATACATCATCAATCGACTGCCCTTACCATCAGTCGATTACTACCTGGTAGTCGACTACCCAATCAACTACCAGAGCTACTGTGCTTGTGGCCACTTAAACTAGTAGACTGTCATCCATGGCAGTCAACTACCCAAGGCCAGTCAATGACCCAAAGTTGTCAGTCGACTGCTAGAGCTTCACCTAAGCAGTTGAAGCTCAATCGACTACTCGACCAATCGACTAGTCATAATCCTAGTCAACTACTCTGAGTTGACTAGGTTGCCAAGTGTCAAATACTCTACCAGTCAAATGATCCATAATCCCAATTGACTGATGAACATCAAACATGAGGTTTAACTCAAGTATAATTCCCTCATACTTGATTGACCACCCTTAGCCTAAACCTAAGCCTTCTAGCCACCTCCATCAGCCTCACACCTATCAAATCCCTCCAAGTCCTCCATGAATTATTCATCCATATGCTAGCCTTCAGGTGCTTCTATCAGCTATTGTCATGCTAACTAAGTCTATTTTACCAAGGTACATTTGGATTTATGCCGCCAAGATAAACGCTTGGACTTTACGCTGCCAAACATTGGACTTATGCTGCCAAGATTACAACTTGGACTTTATGCCGCCAATATCACACCCTTGGACTTCCCAATTGTCAAGTATCCATACTTAGATTTTCATCGCTAAAGTTCACTTGGACTTTATGCCGCCAAGACTACACTCTTGGACTTATGCCTCGAAAACTATACCTTTGGACTTTTCTTTCCAAGTACCCATGACTTGGACTTTACCATTGCTAAGACCCATGCTTGGACTTTCCATTGTCAAATGCCCATGACTTGGACTTTTCATACCAATACCATGCTTGGACTTCTCAATTGTCAAGTACTCATGACTTGGACTTTCCATGACAATTACATTGTCAATTATTTTATCAAACATCAAAATAATACTCGAGTCCAGTCAATTGTTACCTGGGTTGATTGCACCAACATTTATGATAGATTATGGCAAATAAAAACATCATAAATGAACTCAATAAGTGAGAGAAATTAAATAGAAATAGCTACAAGAACTGGCACCTCAAGATATAATATGTTTTTTAAGGAACAAGAAGTTCTAGAGGTTGTACATCAAGTTATGGAAAAATCTATTGAGGGTCCAACTACACATCACAGACGAATCTTAATGCCCATAAGATATGGAAGAAAAAGGACTCCACTTCTAAGGGCATATTGATTAATTCAATGGTAGATGGCCTAGTTTTTTAGTATGAAGCATATCCATCGGCTCGTGCAGTCTGGGTAGTCCTTAGGGAGAGATATAGTGGAGTTAGTCTGAGTAAGCTTCAGTAACAGACAATCAAGTTTGACATCTACAAGAAGCACCTGAATGTCTCCATGGTTCAGCACTTGAGGGAGATGTCCAACATGATTCGGGAGCTTAAAACTGTTAGTCATGATTTGACTGATGAACAACAGGTTCAAGCAGTGATCCATTCCCTTCTTGATTCTTAGGATACCATGAAGCATAATCTAATTCACAGTGAGAGTACCAAGACTTTCACTAATGTCTCACGCTAAGTAGAATTGGAGGTAGAGAGAGTGAAATCCAAAAGGATTTCTGAACTAGCTTATGTAGTTGTCGGTTCTGCTAGATCATCTGGATCTAAGAAGAAGAAATGGTTCAAGAAGGGAAAGAGAAAGAAAAAGGAAGTTGCTGCTATGGGGTTGGGCCCAAACAAAAAGAAGGGAAAGAAGACTCGGAAGAAATCTAAAAGCAAAATGACTTGCTTTAATTATGACAAGAAGGGTCACTTCTCTCGGGAGTGTACTGAGCCGAAAAAGGTAAATCCAAATCTGTCTTCTTTTCCTGAGCATTTTATTGCTAGTTCAGTTGTTAGTTGATGCATATCTTTTGTGGATTATAGATTCAAGAGAAACCAACCATGTACCTTGGAAGTGAGTTACATTCGTGGAGTGTCGTCGAGTACCAGCTAGCTACAAGTAGATATATATAGAAAACGATACAAGAGTTGAAGTCAAAGAAATTGACACTAACTCAATATTCATGGTATAAGTATTTTGTTTCTACATGATGTCTTGTATGCTCCTAAGATTCGATGGAATCTAGTTTCTGTAACGTGTCTTCTTGATTTGGAATATTGTATTAATTTTTATAGGTGATGTGTTGAACCTAAAATTGATTCTATGTCAATTGGATAAGGTTTTTTAACAAATGATTTTATGGTTCTTGATGTAGAACTAGATGTTAATTGTTCTATTAATGGTTGTTTTTCAAACATTACTCTTACTAATGATGCATATATAAATGATAAGGTTTGGCATGCTAGATTAGGACATATAGGACAAGAACGAATGAATTAGTCGGCTATTGGGCACTTGTGCTAAGATTAACTTGTCTATATGCGAACATTGACTTGCTAGAAGAGCAACTAGAAAACCATTTGGTAAGGCTATTAGGGTTGATTCTCCATTGTAATTAATTTATTCATATATTTGTGGTCCAATGAATGTTAATGCTAGACATGGAAGTTCCTATTTCATTACATTTATTGATGATTTCACTCGTTTCAGTTATATGTATTTGATTTCTCATAAATCTAAAGTATTGGATTGCTTCATTCGTTATGTGAACGAAGTTGAAAAATCAATTGGAACGTAAGGTTAAGACCTTAAGCACTGACCGTGAAAGTGAATATTTATTTGATCTATTCAAAACAATATATAATGATAAGAAGATTATTAGGCAGCTAATGATCCCAGGAACTCCGCAGCAAAATGAGGTTGCTGAAAGAAGAAATAGAACTCTTCTTAAAATGGTTTGGTCTATGATGGCTCAAACTAATTTGTTGATCTCCTATTAGGGAGATGTATTATTAGCAGTGACCTATATACTTAACAAAGTGTCTTTAAAATCAGTTCCATCTACCTCATATGAACGATGAACAAATAGGAAATTATATTTGAGTATTCTGAGACCCTGGCGTCAGCTATCTATGTTCATAAAATTTCTCACAAATATGGAAAACTAGGACCTAGAGGTAAGAAATGTATCTTTATAAGATTTTCTGAGATCTCCAAAGGTTATATTTTCATTGGTGAACAATTATATGGAACCATCTCCGAAATAGAGTCGAGAGATGTAACTTTTCTCGAAACTAAGTTTCCAGCTAGAGGTGATGTTGATAAGACAGTTCCTCTATTTGAGGAGGATGAGATATTATCAACAAGAGAGGTGTGACAAGGGATGTCTAAACCTAATCAACCGAGCAAGAGTTATTTGCCTAGTCATAAGTTGACTTCTCAACAGCGGAGCTTATGAAGAAGTGTTCATAAGATCAAACCTAAGAAGAGGTTTGATATTGAGAATGAGGCAATGATGTCATTCCCATTTTATGATGATGAACCTCAATCTATTGAGGAAGCATTGGGATGTAGTGTTAGAGAAAAGTGGAAAGTTGCAATGGTAGAAGAGATGGAGTTAATGATGAAGAATAAATTTTGGGATTTAGTCTATCTTTCTCTAGGTCAAAAGGTTATTGGAGATAAGTGGATTCTCAAATTAAAGAGAAAAGTAGATGGATCGATTAATCAATATAAAGCTCATTTGGTTGCAAAAGGAGGTATTAATTATGAAGAGACATTTTCTCTTGTAGTGAAGTTTATGTCAATATGAGTTATTTTAACTTTTGTAGCACATTATGACTTAAAATTACATCAAATAGATGTAAAACCCACTTTCCTTAATAGTGAGTTTGACGAGGAAATATATATGGTTCAGCTAGAATGTTTCATTGCTAGAAGTCAAGAGGAGAAAGTATGTAGACTTAAAAAGTCTATATATGGGTTAAAGCAAGTGTCAAGATATTGGAACATAAGATTTAACGAAGTCATTTTATCTTATGGTTTCGAAATGATCAATGAAAATCATTGTATTTTTTTAAGAAAGGAAAAAGAAAAATATGTTATTTTATCATTATATGTTGATGATATTCTAATAGTAGGAAATGATATAGGGTTTATAATAGAAGTCAAAAAGTGGTCTTCATCACAATTTGACGTAATAAATACGAGAGAAGCTGAGTACATCTTAGAAGTAAAGATCGTGAGAGATTGATCAAACAAACTTTTGGGTTTGTCTCAAGAAGCTTATATAAATAAGATGTTACAATATTTCAGCATGTCACAATGCAACATTAAATAGACATCTATAGTGAAAAGTATTGTTTTGAATAAGAGTATGTACCCCAAGACTCCTGAGGAAAGAGTCGAAATGAAGAAAAGATATGTCAGTGTTATTGATAGTTTAATGTACACTGTCGTGTACTCGCCTCGACATCAGCTATGTTATTGGCTTAGTCAGCCAATTCCATAAAACCTAGGATCGGAGCAGTGGAAAACGGTAAAAAGAATATT
Source organism: Wurfbainia villosa (assembly GCA_025175895.1). NCBI lineage: Eukaryota > Viridiplantae > Streptophyta > Magnoliopsida > Zingiberales > Zingiberaceae > Wurfbainia > Wurfbainia villosa. The sequence continues at coordinate 76,500,666 of CM046001.1, read as the reverse complement.
TAGATATCTGAAAGTGATAATAGATTATTTTCTCTATTTTCAAGGATCAGATGTAAGCCTGAAATACTATTCATCTGCAGATTGGATTGGGGGATCTAGATAATAGAAAATCCACAACAAGCTATGCATTCTTGCTGAATGGTGACTCCATCTCCTGGAACAACAAGAAACAAGCTTGTGTAGCCTTGTCAATAATGGAAGCTGAATATGTGACATGGTCAGTAATTGTGCAAGAGGTTGTCTAGTTAAGAAGGTTCTTGAAGCATTTAAAGATTGCTGAGAATAGTGGAAATCCAGTGATTGTATATTGTGATAGTCAAGCTGCTATAACTTTCTTGAATGATCCCAAATATCACAGAAAGGGAAATCACGTAGCTATAAAGTATAATTTTGTTAGGGATATTATTACTAAGAAAAATATAATTCTTGAGTATATTTCTACACGTGATATGCTTTTTGATCATTTTACTAAGTCAATGATGAGAGAGTCATTTTATGAGCATATGAAGTCTTTGGGACTTCAAAGAATGTAACAAAGTTATATTAACAATCAGATTTTATAAGATAATTTGATTGAGAAATATCATAATCTATTCAGCGTATATGCTCTTGTTACATTCAAATAAGATCTCAATGAGCATGTTGACAGGTTAAGATTAGTACTCTCACATGGATAATCATCTCTATTTATTATGTATGAATAGAGGTAAAATCATTGCTTATAGGATAGCTTGTGAAGTCATATGTAAAAATAGACATACTTATAAACTGGGGTCACCTTGATGATTGTATCAAGATGAGACCATTTTTAGAATAACGATCGAAGTAAATAAACCCACCATTTACTAAACCTTTTTAAAACCAGATTAGAATTCATGTGTTAAATTCAAGATTAGACATTGGGAATATCTAGATCAAAATTTGTACGATATTAATTTGAGAAAACATGTGCACTTTTTAGTAAAGAGAATAACATCGTAACATGTGATTCATACCACATGTGCTAAAATAATAATAAGGGTAGTAGAAGAATGGATCTCTGCTTCTCTACTATGTGAGTCCTTTGACATTATATGTTAATCTCAGTACTTGCCCTCAATGACTATTTAGCTGTCTACTTGAAGTTTTAATCAGTGTCTACTATTTTACCATGTAAACCTATTGACCATGTATGTTTCGGTCTATGGAACATAACTAGAAAAATGACTAATTTAAATGAATGGATTCGAACTAAAAAGAAAGATTAAATAGATTTACATCTTTTGAAGATTATTCAATGGTCGACCAATTTCTATTGAGCATAGAAATGTAATTGTGTATATAAAAGATATGAAACATGCTCTTAACATAATAGTCATTATGAGGGATTAAAGATATTCATATTAATGTAAATGATTTAATCTGGATGAATAGCAAAGCATTGATGTCTCTTGAAGAACGGTTGTGTGCCACTTGGAGAAAGGTTGTGTGCCATTTTAGTAGTGGTTGAGTGTCATTTAGTGAGCGGCTAAGTAAGATGTAATAACTTTCTTGGCATTGATCGCTCGATGAGCAGCTATGTAAGGTGTAACAACTTTCTTAACAAAGAATGCTTGCTGGCGCATGAACTATTTTTCTAAGTATAAATTGGATGTTCTATTAGTCTTAGTAATTATTTAGTTTTTGTGACTATTAATCTTTGTTCTATTAGTTTTTGTAACTATCTAGTCTCTGTGACTAGTGATCTCTATTTATTGGTCTTTGTGACCATTTGCCTCTATGGCTTAACTTGGATGAGTGAGAAATGTTGATAATTTTTGTAACTTTTTGAACACGCTGCATGTAATGAAACGTGTGCATACACTGCACATAGAGCAATGCACGTTGGAAACTGCCTCACGTAATATAATGCGTGAGTGTCCAAGTGAAAAGAGGAGGATTGCTGAGTTGTTGTTGAAACACTGTCGGAGAATAGAGAGAGTTGAGACTTTGTGTCTTGCAATTGGGAATGAAATAATCCGAGTTATTGTGGGATTACAAACAATGCCCCTCCTTGTTGCTGGGCCGGAGGTAATAACCATAACTCATTACTAGTATGCCTTCGAAATCTTGTATTAGAATTTCTTCCTTACTCAAAAGTTGGGCGATGGGATGGCCTTGGTTGTGTTGAAGAGGTCAGCGGATATCCTGGTGGCCCCATTGCTGTGTCTTGGGGGGGTTATATGGTGATGTTACTGCGCTTGTGGAATAGACCTAGTGCTCTGACTGGTTGTTCATCAATTGTCGTAAACTAGGATACTCCAACTCAAAGCCAGTGGCTAGAAGTTGTTGCCCACCACCTTCTGATGCGAAGGGGTTGGTCCAGTCAGCGTCATCAGTAGAAGAATCCCAGATCGGTACATCATCGTGAAGAATGTGGGGTTGGTTACGGCTTGCCAGATACTGGATATAATCAAAGAAATCCTCCTATGACTCAGGTATCTCTAGAGGAGTAGCCATGGACTGGAGTACAGTGGCCCCTGGGCTTGTATCCCCTGCATGGTTCTCCGGGAGAGTGTCCTGAGGGGGAACGACATCCTGAACGATGACAGAAAGAGTGTGGTGTTCTTTTGGTAACAAGAGATCAAAAATTGGTGGTGGTGTATGGGCAACTTGGTACACAATAGTTTCGATTTCATCAATGGTAGAATGAGGAGAATCATTGCAATCGACACAATCGCAGCAATCACAACACTGTGGACACCCGAGATAGCATGGATCATACTGGAAGGATGTAGAACTAGATGGGGCATACTGGAGGGATGTTGCACCGGATTGTGTTTCTAGGGTTGTTTCAGAAAGTATGGGTCGAATGGCTTGCTCTAAAAGTATTTGTGCAATAAATCTTACCATTCACGGAGTACGTGCTTTACCTAGAAGGCGGTATTCAACCTCTGCTTTACAAGGCCTTAACTGGGTAATCCAACCAACTCAGCTACACACCCCAACACAGCCAATAGAAGTTAATAGTTGCAGCTTAATGGGCGGTCGATTTTCTTTGAGTTTCTCTCGTCATATAACAACACAACATAGTTCTCTTGAAGACAAAGATTCATTTCAAACATTGATTGTTCTCATCGAACAACGCCCTCGTATACGGGTACACAAACTCTCTTTATCTGCTCAAACACCTAGACAAAAGCCTCTTGGTACTGCAGGTTTAGAATTAGCTTCAGATAAATTATTTCTTATTCATCCAAAAGGACGAGCCAAAGTCACTACAGGACTCTGTCTTGAAATCCCAGAGGGATACTATGGCCGCATAGAAGCATGGTCTAGCACCACATGGAAGCTCAAGTTGGATATTAGCGTTGGCATCATTGATAGCAGTGATAGAGGTGAAATTACTTTAATTGTTTTTAATCATTCTGATAAGACGGTCACACTTAGCGCCAGACAGTAATATTGTTGTTCCTGAATCAATTTTTGTGGAAAAAAAAAGGAGCTGGAGTGGATGGGGCAACAGGTACCTTCTTGTTGAAGTAGTAAGACCCGCATAAATTACATGCAGTAATTTGGCACCTGCGGCAATGTATTCTTGCCCTTTTCATCGCCAGTCTTTTGCAACATGTACAGTTGCTTGGTTGTGGAGGGAGAATGTCTTCATTTAAATGCCAGTCATGAAGGCATCTATATTGTTCCTCAGTCACCTTGATCTGGGGATAGTACCCTCCATCGACCTGCCCAAGCATAAGAATATGTTCTTGAGTGAAATTTAACATTTGAATTGACCTGTTCAGTTCTTCAAAGTCTTCTTCTCCTTCTGAGATGCTAAAGATCGCGTCACTTTGTGCTGCCCCTTCCTGGACAGGAAGTATAAATATAAAGCAAGCTTATGGCAGAACAGTTCCTCACTAGAATTACTCACACAAGTGTGCCCTTGGTTTTCTAGGCTTCTTGTTGCATACCAAGTTAGGACTTATTCTTTATAATTCTAAGTTTGCTTCTGTCATTGTTCAGGATGTCATTCCCCCTCAGGACACTCTCCCAGAGAACCATGCAGGGGATAGCACGCTGGGATCGCTCAGCAAACATCTAAGACGCGTAAGGGATTTGAATTGTGGAAGCATAAGAACGATTCGATTGCGTAATCATTCTTTCATATCAAAAGATCTCTTTCAAGAACAGATCCTATTCGGAAGTTCAAGACTAACTCTGTAAAGTGCTTACCGTTTAAAGAATATTTCATGCAATATTGATTTCCTATAGGTTTCCATGTGCCAGCTATCCAATCTCATCGACTTGGCCTTTCATTATTGCTCTTATAGTTTTCTACTCCACACTTGCTTCCAAGATCATAATAATTTCGTAACTTATACTTTGCCCAAATATTAAAATCATATGCAAACCACCTTTTTCGAATGTGTTGCCCTAAACAAACCATATGAGATTTTAGACCCCAACTTAGTGAAAAACAAAAAAAAAATGGTTACAAGACAAATATTTGAAATTGAGAGACCAAGATTACATTTGAATATTTTAATACAACCACAAATAGACATGCACAATGGACATATTTCTTATATCCGTATATTATAATTCAACAAAAGTAGAGATATAGTTCTTTGGAAAAACTGATAATATATCAGTAGCAGGCATCTTTGAAAAGAAGAAACCGTTTAGCTGACTAATTGTTTGCCATTATGCAAAATTACCGATTCAGAAATGAGCTTTCTGTCCTTTGCTAACAAGCATGACTTGTGTGCAGGCCAAGTTGCATTTGATGTGCCATTGTGAATCTTCCAGGCTTCGAAGAAAGCTTTCAAGTCTATAAGCTTTGCCTTTGTGCCAATGCAACAATTCGCATGCATTGTAATCACTTTCCTGAAATCTCTACTCTTCTGGCAGAAACCACTGAAGTAATTATTATCCAAGTACTTCACTCTCACACCGAGTTTCCCCAAGACACCTTCAAAGTTCATCTTAAGTAATACATCCTGATCTTTCATGCCTAATGATCTATTCATTGCGCCATTCCAGTGATCAAACAAGGCTATGGTCCTCTTATTTGCTGAAATGAAGTAAAACCCTGTGTTGATTAAGTTGGAAGCAGCATCAAATGGTCGTTGGCTGTTGTACTTATCACAGCTTATTTGCAGGTCTTCTCCACCACTCAATTTTGTCAATGGGTTCCTTAGCCAGAGTATGTCCATGTCCTAAGAATGATAAACCAAAGGAGGAGTTATGTAATCGCGCACGCACACATCCATGATAAGATTGATATCTAAGGAAAAGAAAAAGACTGATAATTTTTTCTTTACAAGAAAATAAATGCGTTGTGAATTCATATGGGTTTATATTCTCTATCACTTTAATTTGTAAAGGAAAAAACTTGGGATACAGGTCATGAAAATAGTGGGTTGGAAAAGTTTAGCTCTTCCTTTTGTTTCCTAAATTAGAAGGGAAATCTAAATTAAGGAAAACAAAGCTTATCAGAGAAATGCATTCGTAGAGGTTATTTTCCTGTCAAAATTGCTGTTTATATGCAGCGGATCAGAAACAGTTCTCTAAACCTTGGTTTTATTTCTTCTTCTTAGACCAGCAACCACTCTGAATTTTGGAAATTTTAATTATTGAATTTAACTGGAGAAATATTCCCACGGAGGAACAGAGAAAAAAAAGTCCTATGAAGAATTCACTGACGTTCCAAGGAGAATATATCAACATATCAGATGTCACTAAGATGCTATATATCGAATGCAAATTAGGGTTCCGATTTACCAAAAAATAGCATATTGCTACATGAGTAAGCTTACCGTGAATATGAAGCTATATCCACGATTAAGTACTTCTCTGAGGAACTGAGTTCTTCTCCACATCATCTTGATGAAATCATCAGACATGTAAAAGGCCTCCTTGGAGAAACTAGCACTGTCAGATACCAGCTGATAGCAATGAAGTTGTAAAATCTTACATTGATCGAAGGCCAGCTGATCTACAGCAACAAGGAGAAGGTGATTGATCAAGAATTCAGTCTTCTCTCCTTGGTGCAGGCTCTGGAGGAAGAGATCCAACATGCCATTTTCACCCATGTATGCTTTGTTCAGAACGGCAATGATTAACATCTTGTTGTCCATTGAGGTTTCTTCCAAGGCTATGTCCAATTCATCTTTCAAAGCATGCTTTTTCTGCATGTAAACGCATCAGCAGTTGGACCAAGACAATAAGAGTTAGATAATATTTAAACCGTGGAAACTCAACATGCTGATATCCCTATATGGTTCAACATCAAATAGCTCTTAACATTATGGATCAAAAAAATTTGTAAGTATTGCTAGAATTGTACATATAGAAACAAACTATAATCTTTATATGGTCCAAACAACCCTGTTCATAGCTTGATATACATAGTTTTCATTTAGCACTAGAGTCAACCCTTGGGGAAATTTGTAATAAATTTGTAGTCTAAATTTATGCTAAGCACAAAAATGACCTTTCATATCTGCAATAAATTACAAAATTGGCATACAAACCAAGCAGCGGCCAGCTTTTCATACAGAAGATTTTAGTATGTAAAGTGTGGAACAATACTCCTTTGCAACAATACTCCTTGAAAGCAAACACAAGTAGTTGTATATGAACAGGTAGATGCCAAAGCTTCCTCGAAATCTCCTCTTGTAGAGTTGCTGTTTGATCCTAGAATAGCGCAAACCAGTCAACTACTTCAAATTAGCTCATGACTTACTGGTCTAGATCATGATTGATTCTTTTGCTAACTACATCATCAGTTGACTAATCTAAATCAACTTAACTAGTTCACCAAGATCACAATCGTTCTCTCTATTGACTATTTGATTAGTTGACTATTGATACTTTATCAATAGATTGCTCTAGATAAAATCACGATTGATACTCTTGGATTATGAATTTGTCATCTGTTGACTTTTTTACACTATCATATGTTATTCCTAATTACATCCAATCTTATAATCATATTCTATATCCTCATTATTCATATTTGTAATGTTATACATGACCAATATACAATATGTATATATATTTATTATCGGTTGTAATTTAAATTTAATTTAGATTCATTATATATTTATTTATATACTTTATATATTCTTAGAGTCGTACCTGATGTAAGGCCAAAGAGACAATCGTCTTGGGCCCAATTTTTAAAATAGTTCAAATCACTTATAAAAAGGACCCAAAATTAATATAAGGGGCCTAAAAATTAATTCATTAGTATATTTTTTAAAGTTCGATTTAGGTCCTCAAAATTTTAGATACGACTCTGTATATTCTTATATTAATATTTTATTATTATTTGATAATATGTATAATATACAATATAACTTATATATAATATTAACTAATTGGTAATTAATTACTTTATTAGTCTAATTAATTAAGCATTTAATAATTAATAACTATTAGTTAATAAAATGAAATAATTATTCATAAATAATTAATAAATAAATTTTTAGATTATCTATCTATTCATCACATGGCTATTTCAGTACTTCTTCGAACCATATTATGTTAATGATTACAGTAATAAAAATATTTATTTTTTTACATAGGTCCAAACCGAAAACCTCATAGATGAGAGCTTTGCTTTTTATTAACTGAGTAACTTAGATAGGTATAATTTGTAAACTTCAAACATATTATTTGGACTTCAACCTTAGTATCTCAACATGCTAAAATTTTTCATGCAAGAGACTTCACCTATTGCCTAATCTTATTACTAGGACTTTCATTTATTTAGCCTTACTACTAGGACTTCCATTTGCCAAGAGTTCACAATTCTAAGACTTTCACTAACTGTTCACTCCTTTAGGACGTCCACAACTTTCATACCTATCTAGAATTCACTCCTCCATGACTTCCTTATTCACTTAGAGTTCACTCCTCTACGACTTCCACACTCCACTACATGTTTGTTCTCTTACCTGATCACTAGAGGGTGTTAGTAATATATGAGAGATGTCCTAAGGCAATCGCCTTATGTATGAACCATTTATATGATAAATGAAGATTCACTATTTGAGTATACATGTTTTGATGTATTTGATTGGATCTTAAACTCATTTACTGAATGTCCACGATACGATTCACAGCATAAGAGAATTTGTGATTGGATCACAACTAGTGAGTATCTCTACATGTGTAATTGTGATGTATCGGAATTATCCCTAGTCGATGAATTGATGGATTTGGACACCATCGATTCCGTCGAGACTAGCACGAGGTATACTCCTTGGTGTATCTAAGCAACTGATTCTTACTGGCTGGAGACATTGTGATGTCCGGAGTTAATCGTGGATGCTAGTTATGGTAACTAGTTCATTGGAGTGACCAGCCGTAAGACTTCATATGGTTCTCTGCATATATAAATATGTCAATGAAGTTCTTACTGTAGCTTAAGTGCGATGTTCCTTTGACTTGCGGTATTCAAGTCATCTTGATCATAGAGACTTATGCTTTGACATCTTAAGCAAACATCTCTAAGGAGATGTGTGTTGGAATGTATACTGAAAGCCTAGCTCTTTTTGTATGAACATTTTATTTTGGAATAAGAATCACATGATCATTGTTTGCACTTTATATATTTATTATATATGTGTGCATATTGTCTAATATTTTACATTGTAGATAACATGGTGCTTGGTGTGGCACAGAAGATCATATTATCAGTCCCTTGTAAAATATAAGTAGAGGCTCACGACCAAGATGGTTTTGGACAAACCATTGGCATGGTTGTAGTGTAGCTTGGTATTGTTTTGTCTTGAACATAGAGTTACACTAGTACACTTAGGTGTATTGAGCAGGACCGACATAGAGATGATTCAATTTAGTACTGACTACATAATTGAATCGGACCTCGGATATTATGTTGTACATGCTCTTAATCCCGATATAATAACGGGCACATGTACTTAGTATTTATTTCTTTGATTTACCAGAGGGTGAGATTTAGATGGATTAAATCAAAATGCCCGGTAAGTTGGGAAATGATATTATTTACATAGTGTGCCGTTGATTATAGGAGGAAACCGTGTCCTATATATTAGGTTGATGATGTTGTTGGGATGTATACTGAAAGCCTAGCTCTTTTGTATGAACATCTTTATTTTGAAATAAGAATCACATGATCATTGTTTGCATATTTTTATGATTATGCAAAATTGTCTAATACTTTACATTGTAGATAACATGGTGCTTGGGTGATGGCACAGAAGATCATGTTATTAGTCCCTTGTAGAGTATAAGTAGAGGCTCACAACCAAGATGGTTTTGGACAAACCATTGGCATGGTTGTAGTGTAGCTTGGTATTGTTTTGTCTTGAACATAAAGTTACACTAGTACACTTAGGTGTATTAGCGACCGCGTAGAGTGATTGATTTATTTTATCACGACTACATAATCAATCGGACCTCGGATATTATGTTGTACATGCTCTTAATCCCGATATAATAACGGGCACATGTACTTAGTATTTCTTTCTTTGATTTACGAGGGTGAGATTTCTATGGATTAAATCAATATGCCCGTAAGTTGGGAAGTGATATTATTTACATGGTGTGCCGTTGATTATAGGAGGAATCCGTGTCCTATATATTAGGTTGATGATGTCCCCTTGAGGAGCTCATAAGGTTCATCATGTAAACCCTGCAGGTTGACTTAGTCAACATGATGATGAGGTTGAGTGGTACTACTCGAGGAGTTAGATGTTAATTAATTGATGGTCAGTAAATCAATTAATTGACGGACATTCGATATCTTAAACACGGGGAGATGGATGTACAAATAATATATGGAGCCCATATTAATTTATGGGAGTTAGTGAGGTAGTTCGATGATGATCCTCTAGTGGAATGGAACATCATTGATGGATCAAGTTTGTGTGGTTCCGATCCATCGGGTGGCCAAGACCCAACTCCTCCTCATGGTCCCTATCGTAGCCTAATATAAACCTCATGAAGTCTAGATCAAATGATGGAGATTAAATCTCAAGATCCGACGGTTGGGATTAAATTTCCTAGAACCAACGGTTGAGATTAAATCTCTAGATCCGACGGTTGGGATTATTTCCTAGAACCGACGGTTGAGATTAAATCTCTAAATCCGACGGTTGAGATTAAAACCCTAGAACCGACGGTGGAGATTAAACCAAGGCCTAAACCTAACTCTATATAAAAGGGAGAGGAAATGTTGGATAAGGTGGGGAAAATTGGGAATTAGTTCCTATATTTTTGGCTACCTCATCAATAACCAATTTTCTCTAAGTTCTATATAAGGGAGCATGGGTTGGGTGGCAACTAAGTTTTGGATGGTTCATGATGGATGCTAAGGAAATTAGGGTTTTGCCTAGCATTACTTGGGCGTGACAACCTCAAGGAGGAAACCCTAATTAGGGTTTTGGCTCCTTAGGTTGGGCGGCAGGTGGTAGAGCTAGAGGCGGCGACTATGGATGAGCTTGTCTTCTTCCTTGGAGGTGGCTAGCTCCTAGATCTCTCCTCTCCACCATGCTTAGGCGGCAAGAAACCTATGGAGGAAACCCTAATTAGATTAGGGTTTGGCTCTTCGATTAGTAAGGCTAGGTTTGGAAGTTATGGTCAGCAACCTATAGGGAAGGGCTCATCTTCTTCCTTCTAAGGGTTGGCGCCACTACCTTCTCTTCCTCTACCTTGGCAAGAAATCCAAAGGAAGCTTGGTTGGCTAGGGTTTGGAAGGTAAGGTAGGTGGCAACTATAGGGAAGTGTTATTCTTCTGGGTGTTGGCAGTTCTATCCTTTTCCTATACCTTTGGTGGTGCCCAACCTATTCCTCTTTTCCCTTTGTTTTCCTCTTGGCCGTGGCACTAGGAGCTAGGGTTTGTCCCTAGTTCGGTTGTAGTTGTTTCCATTATGTTCTCTCTATTCTTGGGCCGTGGCGTCAATCCTTTGTGGATTGGTGGTTGGCTCAAGCGAAGGAAAGAGAGTTCTTCATTCTTTGGATTGAAGAAGATCTAAGAAGCTTCAACTTGTGGAGGATCTTCGCCCACACGAAGTCTACTGAGGAGGTTAGGACATACGATAGATCAAGAGGTATAAAAGTTTTATAACTTTTATTTATGATCTTTGCATGTTTCTATTCTTAATTGATATGCTAACTTAAGTTCTTTAGGTTAGTATATGTTGATTATACTAGTTTGCATTTGCATGTATTTGTATAATCATGGACCCCGAATAAGAAACACAAAAACCGGCGATCCGTCCGTCGTCTCTTCCGCGGCTAACCGACTAGAAGAGTTGTGTTGCTTGAACAACTAGTTTGTTCAAGCGATCGCTCGAGTCGTTAGCACGACGACGAATTGGTTGTGCTTAGGAAACTCATCCCATCCGGATTAGTTTTCATTAGTGAAAATTTTAATCCGGGGACATGGAGCCTATGGCATTAGAAATAGCACGGTTGCACAGATGTCCCCTCGAGGAGCTCATAAGGTTCATCATGTAAACCCAGCTGGTTGACTTAGTCAACATGATGATAAGGTTGAGTGGTACTACTCGAGGAATTAGATGTTAATTAATTGATGGTCAGTAAATCAATTAATTGACGGACATTCGATATCTTAAACACGGGGAGATGAATGTACAAATAATATATGGAGCCCATATTAATTTATGAGGGTTGGTGAGGTAGTTCAATGATGATCCTCTAGTGGAATGGAACATCATTGATGGATCAAGTTTGTGTGGTTCCGATCCATCGGGTGGACAAGATCCAACTCCTTCTTATGGTCTCTATCGTAGCCTAATATAATCCTTGTGAAGTCTAGATCCAAGAATGTAAAACAAAACCTAGAACCAACGGTTGGGATTAATTCCCTAGATCCGATGGTTAGGATGAAACCCTAGAACCAACGGTTGGGATTAAATTCTTAGATCCGATGGTTAGGATGAAACCCTAGAACCAACGGTTGGGATGAAATCCTAGATCCGACGGTTGGGATGAAACCCTAGATCCGACGGTTGGGATAAAACCCTAGATCCGACGGTGGAGATTAAAGGAGACTTAAGCCCAATTCTATAAATAGAAGGCTTAAGCTTGGGCGGCAAGAATAATTGAATTGGAATTAGGGTTTGGCTCTTCTCAAAGTGGGCGGCTAGGGTTTGGAGCAAAAGCTTGGGCGGCAACCTTCTTCCTTCTAGTTGTTGCCGGCGCCCACCTTCCTCCATCAAGACTTGGCCGGCGCCCATCCTCTGGGCCTCTCTCTTATTCCTTGGCCGGCGGTTCTCCTTCCATTGGTGGCCGGCGTTCACTCCTCCAATCTCTCCAAAGTGGCCGGCGGTTCTCCTTCCATTGGTGGTCGGCGCCTCATCCACTTGTTCCTTGGCCGGCGGTTGCATCAAATTCCCTAACTTGGTGGCCGGTTCTAGAAAGGATAGGTATTTGTTGGTTCTTCTCTTTGTTCGCAGCGGACAAGGAAGGGAAGAACGCGATCTAGAAGGCTTCTACTCGTGGAGGATCTTCGTCCACACGTCGTCCACGAGAAGGGTCTTCTCCAATTTTTCTAGCCTTGACGTCAAAGCTTGGTTTTCTAACTCTAATTTTCCCAATTTTGAATTTTCATTTATCTTTTGGGAAATATTTTTCTTTTTAGGCATATGCCTAGATTTCTTGGGATTAACACCCAAGTTTTCTTCAATTCTCCTAATTGACTCCCTAGGTAAAATAAATCTAGTGTTTTGAGTCCTAGGTTTTCCCTTAGTTATATGAACATGCTTGGCACCTAGACAATACACCTTATTATTTCTCTTAGCATGCTTTTCATTGATAATAGCAAGAGAACTAAAATAATTTTTAGCATGTTTTTTGACTTTAGGAATTAAAGGTGCATTAACTAAATGTACCTTTGGGTTAGCTTTAGGAGCTCCCCCTACATGAGTTGCACCTTCTTGCCCTTTCTTCCTCCCCCTAGGGCATTGGCTTCGGTAGTGTCCTTTTTGATTGCATTTGAAGCATACAATGTACTCTTTGCTCTTGATTTTGGGAACACCGGCATCGTTTGACTTTGGGTTGACTTTTGGTGTCGATGCCTTCTTCTTAGCCAATTTAGGGCATTTGCTCTTATAATGCCCTTTCTCCCTACACTCAAAGCATATTATGTGATTTTTATTTAAAATAATAACACTTGAGTTACCTAGGGAGGTGGTGGAGGCCTCTTCCCGATCTTCACTTCTCCCGGATGTGGATGCTTCTTGTTCTTGCTCCGGGATGGAAGATTGCCTCTCCTCCCCCTCAATGCTAGAGGTGGAGGTCTCCACCAAGTCATCAACATCTTCAAATGTTGTGGGTTCTTCTTCCTCGGCATTTTCTTCTACTTGTGCCGGTTGGGAATTTTCTTGGAAATTTATTATCTTATTCCATAGTTCCCTTGCATCCCTATAATGACACAATCTAGACCAAATAGCGTTAGGTAACAAATCACTAATCAATTTAATTACCTCGAGATTTGTCTTGAAGTTCTTGATTTGGTCTTGGGTCCACTTTGATTTTTCAATGGGCTTGTTGTGTTTGTCCCTAGGCATCTCAAAACCATTTTCTATAATAATCATACAATCAAAATCGGTTTCGAGATATACCTCCATCCGTTTTCTCCACCAAGCAAAATCTCCATCGAATTTCGGTGGATGGATGAAGCCGGCCATTTGTAGTGCTCTCGCGGCGGTTAGTCCTTGAAGAGCGACCTCGGCTCTGATACCACTTGTTGGGGGATCGGTTGGCCGGCTAGAGGGGGGTGAATAGCCCTCTTCCGTTGGATGTCGTATTTCGATCGCTCTTGTTGCGTGCTCGTCTACAATTCTTGTTAGCGCAGCGGAATAACAATAATAATACTAACAAGATACACAAATACACACAAGCACATGCAATACACCAAGATATACGTGGTTCGGAACCGAATGGTTCCTACTCCACGGGTGAGCTCCTCGAGCTCTAGTTATGTACACGGCACTAACTAAACTCCTTCTCGACTACACGTCGGAGGTGGAGAAACCTCTCACAAGTTATTACAACAAGTAATATGAAATACAACAAGAAATACAAAAACAATACAAAAGAGAACTTTTACACAATTGCTTTGATCGCTTTCTTGTTGCTTGCTTTTTCTTGCTCTTGAAGGTCTGGAATGCTGATTCCTTCAAAGTCACCCAAGCCTTGGCGAAATCCTCCAACTCGTGCTCCATTTATAACTGCGTGGTGTTTTCGCGCCATCAATCCGACGTGACCATCGATCGGTGTCCGTAGCCGTTGTCTCGCGGCGGATCCACGTTAGTTAAGTTCCAGCCGGATCGCGCATCACATCGATGATGGCACCCGTGATCGTGATCAACCATCGATCAATCTTTGGCGAGCTCGACTCCGTTACGTGCCGTCTGCGATGTGTCATCGTCGATCATTGATCCCTCGGATCGGTGATCCTCCCAATGATCGCCCTCCCTCGGCGGTCGGTGATCAACACATAACGATGTTTGAGCCTCCGACACTCAGTCTTAGCCACTTGGCCAAGTCCACCTTATCCCTCGTGGAGTTCCCCACCGAAGCTCTCTTCCCTCGGCCTACGTCCCTCGGATGCGCCAAGCGCACGGCTTCGCAACGCCATCCTTCGCGTCTCATGCCCTAGAAGTATGCTTCCCTTTGGGCTCACTCCATTCGCTCCCCGTCCGGCGGTCCCTCGGATGCACCAAGCGCACGGCTTCGCAATGTCATCCTTCACCGACTCAAGGACCCGAGCCTAGTGAACTTGTCAAGTTCTCAAGACTTCCCAAATGCACCAAGCGCACGGCTTCGCAATGCATTTCTCACCAAGCACCAAGCACACGGCTTCGCAATGCTTTGGACTTTCCCATGCCAAAGCTTCCCCCTTGGACTTCCACACCAAGCTCCATGCTTGGACTTTCCCATGACAATCCCATGTCATGAGTTTTGTCTATCATCAAAATACTATCAAGGTACTGCTCGAGTCAAACCCGAGTCAACCTGGGCCGATTGCACCAACAGGATAAATCTCATCTACATCACTCACATCCCTCCGCATAATTTGTTACATACCCAGTAATTGCCTTTATAGTCCACCCATTTACGGGTGACGTTTGACGACGCCAAAGTATGCAACTCCTTATGTAGGGAACCATGATGACTTCAGGTCCAAGGACTAATAGTCATACTAATAGTCACATGAGAAAGTATATAACACTCATATAACAATCCATGATACTTTCTCATGGCGGGTCATTCAGTATACATTCTCCAATGCATACCCATGTGTCAACTTGATATCACATATCCATGACTTGTGAGATCAAGTCATCGAGTTGACCTACATGCTAGTCTCTTTGCATTAACATTGTCCTTGAATGTTAATACTTGACTAGGAATGATTAAGAGTAGTATTCTCTATATTATCTCATTATCGATTCAACCAATCGATTGATATAGATAAGAACCTTCTACTCAAGGACGTTATTATACTTAGTTATTTGGCACCAATACAAGTAAATATATTAACCATGCCTTTATAAATAAGAATATGATACAACAAAGTCCATACAATAATCATCACATGATTTGTTCTAGGGCTTTCACTAACAATCTCCCACTAGCACTAGTGTCAATCACTGTAGTATCTAATACTCAATGACCTAGTGTGACAATCATGTTTTTTCTGTGTCAAAGTCTTGGTCAAGGGATCTGCGATGTTAGCCTCTGTGGGTACTCTGCAAATCTTCACATCTCCTCTATCGATAATCTCTCGAATGAGATGGAAGCGCCGTAGTATGTGTTTGGTCCGCTAGTGTGAGCGAGGTTCCTTAGCCTGCACAATCGCTCCATTGTTGTCACAATAGAGCTCTATAAGATCTGCTATGCTATGAACCACCCCAAGCTCAGTAATGAACTTGCGGATCCAAAATACCTCCTTTACTGTCTCTGATGCAGCGATATACTCGGCCTCTATTGTAAAATCAGCAATTGTGTTCTGTTTCGAACTCTTCCAGGATCACAGCGCCACCATTCAAGCAAAACACGAACCCTGACTGTGATCTATAATCATCCTGGTCAGTTTGGAAGCTGACATCGCTGTAACCCTTTACAACTAGCTCCTCATCGCCTCCAAATATCAAGAAATATTCTTTAGTCCTTCTCAAGTACTTAAGAATATTCTTGACTGCTATTCAATGAGGCTCACCTAGATCTGACTGGTATCTACTCGTCATGCTCAAAGCATACGAGACATCAGGACGAATATATAGCATGACGTACATGATAGATCCTATGGCCGATGCATAAGGGATCTTATCCATGCGGTCTCTCTCCTCTCTACTCTCTCCTCTCTAAAAGAGGGACTTTGAGTCTTCAAAAGACTCACACTATGTGACATCGACAGAAGTCCCTTCTTGAAATTCTGCATGGCAAACCGTAATAATACCGTGTCAATATATGTACTCTGACTTAGGCCAAGCAATCTCTTAGATCTATCTCTATAGATCTTGATGCCTATAATACAGGCTGCTTCACCTAAGTCCTTCATTGAGAAGCACGTCCCCAGCCAAGTCTTCACAGACTGTAGCGAAGGGATGTCATTCCCAATGAGTAGTATATCATCC
Source organism: Wurfbainia villosa (assembly GCA_025175895.1). Taxonomy (NCBI): domain Eukaryota; kingdom Viridiplantae; phylum Streptophyta; class Magnoliopsida; order Zingiberales; family Zingiberaceae; genus Wurfbainia; species Wurfbainia villosa. The sequence goes on along the minus strand of CM046001.1, from coordinate 76,484,050 downwards.
ACATACAATACAAGGAAGACAACTGTGTTTCTATTAACCCTCTTGTAGACACAGGATTCATCTTCATTCTTGATGAAACCAAACTGTTTGATCGCATCATCGAATCGAAGATTCTAGCTCCGAGAAACTTGCTTTAGCCCATAAATGGACCTTTGCAGCTTGCATACTTTCCCAGTATGCTGTGGATTTACAAAACCCTCAGGCGGTGTCATGTACACATCCTCGAGCAAGTTTCCATTCAGAAATGCGATTTTGACATTCATCTACCAGATCTCATAATCGTGGTATGTTGCAATAGCAAGCATGATCCGAATGGACTTAAACATCGCCACTGGTGAAAAGGTTTCATCATAGTCAATACCATGAATTTGCTTGAAACCTTTAGCCACCAATCGGCCCTTATAGGTATACGTAAGTCCATCCATGTCAGTCTTTCTCTTAAAGACCCACTTACACCCAATGGGTTTGACACCTTCAGGTGGATCAACCAAAGTCCATACTTAGTTGGTGTACATGGATTCTATCTCGAATCTCATGGCCTCTAGCCATTTCTCAGAATCTGAGTTCATCACAGCTTCCTGATAGAAGGTAGGTTCATTCTCAATGAGCATAACGTCATCATAGTCAGACAAGAGAAATAAGTATCTCTCAGGCTGACGACGTACTCTATCAGACCTGCGAAGAGGTAGGTCTACCTGAACAGGTTGTTATTCCACAACTCTTTATGCAACAATCTCATCACCCACAACACTCTGTGGTTCCTGTTCAACCTCCATCAAGGCCTCAGTGCTATGGTCCATATCTTGAATTTCTTCAAGATCGAACGAACTCCCACTAGTTTTTCTAGAAACAGAGCCCCTTTCTAGAAATACCCGTCTTTGCCACAAACACTTTGTGATGACTGGGAATGTAGAAGTAATATCCCTTCGTTTCCTTGAGATATCTAACAAAATAGCACTTATCGGATTTGGGTCCCAATTTGTCTGAGACTTGACGTCGAACGTAAATCTCACAACCCCAAATCCTCATGAAAGATATCTTGGGATTTCTCCCTGTCCATATCGTATATGGTGTCTTTATCACAGCCTTGGATGGAACACGGTTAAGTGTGAAGGTTGCTGTGTCTAAAGCATATCCCCAAAAGGATATAGGAAGATCTGTGTGACTCATCATAGATCGTACCATATCTAATAGGGTACGATTCCTCCTTTTAGATACATCATTCCACTGTGGTGTTCCAGGAGGAGTTGGGATAGAATCTCACTCAGCTAGATAGTCACGAAACTCATGGCTAAGGTATTCACCACCTCGATCTGATCGAAGTATCTTAATACTCTTGCCAAGCTGATTTTGTACTTCATTCTTGAATTCTTTGAACTTTTCAAAGGATTATGACTTATGTGTCATCAGATACACATAACCATATCTACTGAAGTCATCAGTAAATGTAATGAAGTGTAATGCCCGTAAAATTCCTAACAATTTTACAAGAATTTTTGCATGATTATAATGGGCTTTATGTGGGCTCTTTTAAAAAAATAAAAGAAATAGAGCCAAAAAGGATGCATGGCCCAGGGTTTGAACCCTAAACCCCCAAGTAGATAGCTAAACCTTAAGATGCACCCAATAACCAGAAGCCCAGCAGGGTTGTGCTATTAGAAGGATATGGGAAATGATAGATAAGGGTAAGGGAGGCTAAGGGACACCTTCAAGTGAATAAATAGGGGAATGAGGAGACAAGAGAAACAAAAGTTGTCATCCTCTCCTCCTCTTCTTCTTCCTCACCGAAACCCTACTCCCTCTCCTTCCCATTTTCCGAAAACCAACCAAGCAAGAAGAGGGCTCTAGTCTTGGCATCACTTAGGGTGTTTTCTACTACTAAACAAAGCGAAGGATGTAAGTATCCCCTCACCTGCAGTCAAGTTGCTTCGGTTGATGGTTGTTAAGAAAACCCTTCGTGAAACTTTCGGCCAAGACCCTATACATGCTTCCCATGATAGTCCATGCTATGTTTTGTATGAATATGATGATAACATGTTTCTAGATAGGTTTGGTTTAAGTGTTTGATCTTCAAGCTTCATGAAACTTTCGGCCAAGACCCTATACATGCTTCCCATGATTGTCCATGCTATGTTTTGTAGGAATATGATGATAACATGTTTCTAGATAGGCTTGGTTTAGGTGTTAGATCTTCAAGCTCCATGAAACTTTCGGCCAATAACCATTTAGGCTCCTAATGGACTTCTATGCTATGATCTATATGTGGTCATGTTATGTTTTGAATGTAGATGAAGATAATAGGTTGATAGTTAAGCTAGGTTTAAGTGTTGGACCTTTAAGCCTCTTGAAACTCTCGGCCAAGACCATATAGGCTCCTAATGATTTTCTATGCTATGATCTATATGTAGTCATGTTATGTTTTAAATGTGGATGAAGATAATATGTTGATAGCTAAGCTAGATTTAAGTGTTGGATCCTTAAGCCTCTTGAAACTCTCGGCCAAGACCTATTTAGGCTTCTAAGGACCTCCCATGCCATGATCTATATGTGATGGAATTAACATGTGGTTAGTTAGATCTTGTACAAGTTGTTTAGGGTTTAAAATTTTGTTGGAACCCCATGAAGTTTAGATCACCCCATGTTATGCTTGTTCATGATGTTTATGTCATACTCTATATGTGTGTGATGTTAGTATTATGTTAAGTAGACTTTGCACAAGTTGTTTAGCATGTAAACTCCTAAGAACCCTCCCTTAGGGTTTCGGCCAGCCTATGTATATGCCCTCTACTAAATCCTCCATGCCATACTACATGTAGGAAAAAAAATGCAAATATGATGTTAGTTAGATTTTATGATAGCATGATTGGTTTATGTCACTACCTTATGCCCATGTTAATTGTATGATTATGTTCTGCTCATTGTCATGTTAACTGTATGAATGTATGATATGTCATAAAGAAGGAACATGATATGTTATGTAAAGAAATATGATATGTTATAAAGAAGGAACATGATATGTTATGTAAAGAAATATGATATGTTATAAAGAAGAAACATAATATGTTATGAAAAGAAATATGATATGTGATGAAGAAGAAATATGATATGTTATGAAGAAGAAACATGATATGCCATGATAAGGAACATGATATATTTATGAAAAGAAATATGATATGTTATGATAAGAAACATATTATGCTATTTTACTTTCTGCATGGCTTGTACCGAACCCTAATAAGGTCCAAGGGATAGGCTCCTACGTGCCCCTGGGTCGGCCGGTCAGTAATCTGCGGACCCGATGCAGGATGGGCTCTAGTTGCCCTAGGTCGATGGTCATAAGATGCGAGCTTAGGATGAGCTTACATGTTATGTTGCCCTAGGCAACGGACGTAAATGCGGACCTAGTACTCTAGTAGGTTCGGGATTAACTACCTCGGGTCTATTAGGGATGCGCACTATGATGATGATGTATGTGGTACAATGTCGGGCACAATATGTTGAGATTATGTTTAAGTACCTATAAGATATATGTTTTCAAAGAGCATCTTGCATATACCCTTATTTCATGTATAGGTGATTATGATGTTTATATGGTTGTTATGTTTATATGTTTCTGAATGCTAATGTCATTTCTCTTATATGAATGTTATGTTTATATGAATGCTATGCTTATATGTTCTTGTATGTTTATATGAATGCTATGCTTATATGTTCTTGTAAGTTTATATGAATGCTATGCTTATATGTTCTTGTATGTTTATATGCATGCTATGCTTATATGTTCTTAAATGATCATGTCACTACTCTATGTCTAATTCTCGATGTATGGCTTTTGTGAGTAGGAAAGGATCTTACTAAGCCTATGTGCTTATAGTTTTATGTTCCCTTGTACTGCAGATAAGGGTAAAGAATGGCTAAACTAAAGGGAGCAGCAGTAGGGGCAAAGTGTGTATGGTAGTGGCATGGTGGAGGAGATCTGTTTATGTTTCCCATACTTATGCATGTTTTCCTTTAAGTTTTGCATGTTAGTTGTTAAGAGTCGAACTCTACTTGATGATGAATGGTCGCTACTTGGTGTCCTTTAAGTTGAAGGTCATGAACTTGAACTAAGTGCCCCCGCGGGAAGGGGCTAGTGGCTAGCGCATGCAGATGTTGTGCAATGGGCAATGGGTCAATTCCTCGCAAAAGCGAGTTCATCCCTCCATGCGCTGGTTACTAGTCTCAAGGGCCAAAGGCCCACCGTGATTTACCTCCCTTACGATGGCCTGGGGGCGGGCCGGTAGGGGCCGCTAGGTTGGTGGTTCCAACCTTTGTGCAATGAACTTGAACTAAGTACTTATGAAATGATGATGCATGCTTATGTTTAAAAGAAAGAAAAAAAAAGAAGTTTAAAGTCTTCCGTTGTAAGAAGTATGTAGTCTTCCGTTGTAAATGCATGTATGTACGATCGCATCGCGCCGCCCCTCCAACCCCTGGAAAGGGTGGGCGTGACATGAAGTACCTATAACCACCTCTAGCAGCAACATTGAAAGGGCCACATACATCACTATGTATAAGTCCTAATAAGTCTGTTGCTCTTTTGTTGTATCCACTAAAGGGAGTCTTGGTCATCTTGCCTAGAAGGCAAGACTCGCATGTCTCATATGATTCAAAATCAAATGAGTCCAGCAGCCCATCCTTATGGAGCTGGGATAAGCAACTCTCATTTATGTGACCTAAGCGACAATGCCAGAGATAGGTTTGGTTCAACTCATTTGACTTGAACCTTTTGGTACTTATGTTATAGATGGGGCTCTCTAAGTCTAGAATGTGGAGTCCGTTCATCAGAGGTGCACTATAATAGAACATATCATTTAAATAAACTGAACAACATTTGTTCTTTATTATAAATGAAAGTCTTTCTTGTCCAAATAAGAAACTGAAATTATGTTCTTAGTTAAAGCAGGCACATAACAACATTCATCTAGTTCTAGTATAAGCCCAGAGGGCAGAAATAGATCATAAGTTCCTACAGCAACAACAACAACTCTTGCTCCATTGCCTACTCGTAGGTCCACCTCGCCCTTTGTCAATGCCCTGCTATTTCTCAGCGCCAGCACATTGGTACAAATGTGAGATACACATCCGGTATCTAATACCCATGATGTAGAAATAGATAGATTGACTTCTATGACATATATACCTAAAGTAGAAGTCTCACTTCTCTTCTTCTTAAGATCTTCCAGGTATGCCTTGCAGTTATGCTTTCAGTGTCCATCTTTCTTACAGTGGAAGCAAATCCCTTCCTTGGCCACCCCTCCTTTCGGTTTCAGTGCCTTGCCTTTGCCCTTGACTTGGGACTTTCCCTTACCTTTAGGCTTGCCCTTGCCTTTTTTCTTTTGCACCATCAAAATAGAATCAGGTTTTTCCTTCTTAAGGTTGAGCTCAGTAGTTCTCAACATGCTGAGCATCTCAGACAGTAGCTTATCAATTTCATTCATGTTGTAATTCATGACAAATTGATTGTAGCTTTGTGGCAAAGATTGCAAGATCAAGTCAGTGGTCAGCTCTTGGCCAAGTGGGAATCCCAACCTCTGTAGGTTCTCTATGTACCCAATCATCTTGAGTACATATGGACCTACGGGAGTCCCATCTTGCATCTTGGACTGAAATAGTGTCTTAGATATCTCGTATCTCTCGTGCCTTGCTTATCCTTGATACAGTTGACGAAGATGTTCAACCATATCAAAAGCATTCATGAACTCGTGTTGCTTATGAAGCTCAGAGTTCATGGTCGCGAGCATGAGACATGACACATCTAATGCATCATCTTGATGCTTCTTGTAAGCATCTCGATCAGTTCGCGAGGCAGTGGTAGGAGGTGCCTCCGGAATGAGTGCTCGGGGCGTCTGATTTTCTTTCTTGAGTGAAGCGATTCTCGATTCTGTGCATCCGGAAAATTAGCTCTATTGAGCTTGTCCTTCTCAAGGACAAAACGCAGGGAGAGAGTATTCGTGTTTGTCGACATGGTAATCTACAACATACATAATACAGAAAATTAATATCATATTCCATTTATTATTTAATTAGGCCTTTAATCAAATGATGCGCCCACTGAATTATAAGACTTTTGTAGAATCGAGTCATGAATGTAGTCAAACCACATTACTAGATTCATACAAACTAACTATAATTCTCGCAGGACAAGATCCACATCATACTACGCCTTAAGTTAACTTTAGCTAAATCGCCCAAGACTTAGTATGATCGGTAGGTAACAAATTACCAATTACATCTCTATGCAACTTTTGTTTATAGGATCAAGATTCATATTTACAAAAGACCTTGAGTTAACTTTGGCTAAATCGCCCAAGATTTAGTGTAAATGCGATCTTATTCTATCTTTCCAACGGTTAGAATATGCCTACAGTTTTACTCGATCCAATTGAGTTAACTAATTTTACTCAATCTAATTGAGCTTATTCTCACCCAAGCCGTGATAGGCGGGACCAAGATTGTCCCTCCGCACCCTACCAAGATAATATGCGTTGCTCTACTTTGGCAGATTCAACAACAACAAATGATCGAGGTAGTGATGGGTATCAAAACTTGGTAGTCATTTTCGAGTTGATTCGATTAAGATATAATCTAATAGTGAATGTATATCATATACGCATTAAGGTCTTTATTACCCTACACTAGCATGCATCACATACATACAAGCAATATACTAGCATGCATCATATACATACAAGCAAAATATCCTAGTATGCATCACATACATACAAGCAAAACAAATATATATATATATTAATTGTGATGAGATCATGACCCTATTACGATCTTCTCAAGCCAATGAGAAGATCGGACGGTCAACCTAGGGTTAGCGGCTTCTCCAAGCGCATCCTTTGACCGCCATGTGTCGTCGGCTCCCTCCTCGTAACTCCGTCTACTAGTGGACCTTCCACCACTCCATTTTGTACATTACAAACATGAAACTCGAGTTACATTCGAGTCTAAAACTATTTACAACTAGAATTTTAAAAGAAGAGACACGACGTGCAGTCACTATATGATATACAACCATGACCAAACTATGAATTACAACACATTTATCCAATCACATTTGGGGTTCTTGGGCCATGATCATCACAGAATCATACATAATTCTAAATTATGTATTTTACAGAAATTTTTATAATTTTTCCTATTTTTTTTTCAATTTTATGAGTCACATCTCCGTAACGGTCCCGTTAAGCGATTTCCGGGCGCGATCACAGGACAATGCCCCTTTCGGGGTTAGGTGCAGCGCCCCTACTCGTAAAATGAACTTTGCGAGTGTCCAATCTTGATCTTACAGCGACTTAAGTCACTGTCCCAAAAATCTAAAGCGAGAATTCGCCGTTTCGGAGAGTTTTTCTCAGTGGTTGAAGCCTACAAGTGTCCCAATACTTGTTGCTTCGACTCTTCGAGAAAAATACCCAAAAAATCTATAAAAATAGAAAATTTACAGAAACTTACAGATCTATAATTTTTATATCTAATACAAAACTACAAAATTAAAACACATACATGCTTCGCACGTGGCTCTGATACCATTGTTAGACTATCCGAGCCGCAAAAATCACTTTTTGCATTGCGGAAACCCCGGAAGTCGACCACGGATCCGTGCGAAGGTAAATAAAACTACATGTACGTGTTTAAAAACTTTAGATCTACTCTATATCTACATGTTAAAAGTTTACCCTCGATGCGATGCCCTTCGCTTATCCCACTCGTCCAAACAGCTTGCCGGAACTCGAGAGTGTCAAGTGTACACTCCTCTATTGGTATCCACACAAGCAATAGGTGGAGAAAAGCAACCTAGAGTATGCTAGCACCCCTTGGAGGCTCACGGCAAGATGAGGAAGAGAGAGCTTGAGGGAAGAGGGGAGGAAGAAGATGAAGTTACACAACTTAACTTCACACTTTCATAACCCACTATAAGGGGGTTACATGCATGCATGTAACTCCAAGAGCCAATGGCTCTTGGTCTCCCTCATGAGGTGGCACCCCATAATGTGTCCATGATGATGTGGAGCATCATCATTGGCCGGTCCCATGCCAAGTCATCATGACATGGCAATTGGTCAAGTCAAAATTGACCATTCATCTTCCCTCTCAAGTCAAGTCAAACTTGACCTCTTATCTCCCATGGTTGATCAAATCCAACCATTTGATTCAAGTCAATTTGATTTAATGAATCTCAATTCATTAGTTTAAATTGACTCGATGAATCAAATCTAAATTAGACTTATTCAACACTTGAATCAACTTGAGTCCAACTCAATTAGTCTAATTTGGATTACTCTTAATCCAATTTGGTTCATCCCATGAACCTAATCCTCATGGTTCATCATATGAACCTAATCTCCATCTAATTTCCCTTTGTGTGTGACCCTATAGATTCTTGTAACGTTGGCAATGCTCCTAAACCGATTTAGGAACATAAGCAATGAGCGGTATCTAGCAACACATCATTGCTACCCAAGTTACAAGAATATTGAGATCCAACATCACCTTTGTGACTACTAATTGTGACTCTCACAATATGTGACAATGTTCCTCTATCCTTGACATTTAGATTGACCAATTGAGGCATTGACCGTGTCATCCTCGGTACAATCTATATCTTGAACTCCAAGTAGACTTACTCTAATCAAATGAGCTCAATATCTCATATTGACTCATTTGGGCATGGTCATGCACTTAGTTATCTCACTCTATCAAGAATAACGATGTCACTCCCGTCATATAGGAGGGATAAATCCCATCTACATCACTCACATTCCTCCACATAATTTGTTACATACCCAGTAATCGCCTTTATAGTCCACCCATTTACGGGTGACGTTTGACAAAGCCAAAGTATGCAACTCCTTATATAGGGAACCATGGTGACTTCAGGTCCAAGGACTAATAGTCATACTAATAGTCACATGAGAAAGTATATGACACTCATATAACAATCCATGATACTTTCTCATGGCGGATTATTCAGTATACATTCTCTAATGCATACTCATGTGTCAACTTGATATCACATATCCATGACTTGTGAGATCAAGTCATCGAGTTGACCTACATGCTAGTCTCTTTGCATTAACATTGTCCTTGAATGTTAATACTTGACTAGGAATGATTAAGAGTAGTATTCTCTATATTATCTCATTATCGATTCAACCAATCGATTGATATAGATAAGAACATTCTACTCAAGGACGTTATTATACTTAGTTATTTGGCACCAATACAAGTAAATATAATAACCATGCCTTTATAAATAGGAATATGATACAACAAAGTCCATACAACAATCATCACATGATTGACTCTAGGGCTTTCACTAACACCGACTTGTTGTCGAGAAGAAGTTTATTGAGTAATAGTGTGTACATCACTAGAGCTCGTTATCGAGCTCGCCCTGTGGAGTAGGAACTAGGGTTCCGAACCACGTTACATCGTGTGTATTGTTGTGCTTGTATTTTGTTTATGTTTTTCTATTTTTTCCCTGGGTACTAATCAAATTGTAGCAAACACGCAATCGAACTCCATCGACGAACGAACACGTCATTAACCCCCCCCCCCCCCTCGTCTAGTGCTCACCGAAGTTCCTACATGCTTGTCTTGGATGGATATATTTGAGATGAGCCATAAAATGTACTCTTTATTATTTAGCAGATAATTAATTGAATTAATTAGTGATTATTAGTTAATAGTTTGGTTATTAGAAAATATTTTGAATTAGAAATTGATTTAATTATTGATTAATGATAATTATTAATTGATCTAGTTGATAGTTAATCTAATTAATTAATTAAATGAATAAATCAAACGAGTTATTTATATCTGTGACTTAATTAAGTTTTTTAGTAAATGATAAACAAGGGATTTATAAGAAAAATTAATCTAGGAAATTAATTCTTGATTAATCATTTAGTAAAAAACAATTATCTAATCAAATAAATAATTGAATTAATTAATGATAATATTGGTTAATTAACTAAGATGAACTAGTGATTAATTGATTGGATGATTGAATGAATGTAGCAACTATTAATTTAATTAATTTATTTGGGATTATTAAAGTTTTTAAGGAGTAAATAATTGATCGATTAAATTATTGATATGTTCGATATTAGATTAATTAGATATTTAATAATATAAATTAGTTTTTTCATGTTTTCTATGAGATATAAAGCATGTAGATTATGGTTACACGAATTTTTTTGGCTTGGAATGTTGATAAAGGCAAAACGGAGCGAAGATGACACACTACCCCGTGTTGAAAACATGAGTGCGTGTTCAACCCGATCGTGTTGAAGAACACGGCACCGCTGGGCACCTCGGAAGAGAACCCCACGTCGTGTGGAAAGACACGGCTTTGCCCGTGTGGGCCTCTCGATCACACCATGGTCGTGTCGATTAGCGCGGCCCGGCCGTATTAGACGGGATGCTCGGAGCAAGGGTCTTGGGTTCGTAGTGATAGACACGATCGCAGATTCTACAATGAGTACATTGCGATCTGATGCAAACAAAGGAGGCGATTTGGATCGAAAGTTGTTTCGAGCTTGGTGTTCCTAGTTCATGCGAGCCCTATGAGCTTTATCAGCTGATAACAACGGGGCTATAGCACAGGCTAAGGAACCTCGTTCTCACCAGCGTTCCAAACATATATTGCGGCGGTATCACCTCATTCGAGAGATCATCGATAGAGGAGATGTGCGGATATGCAGAGTAGATACTGATGCTAACATTGCGGATCCCCTGACCAAGGCTTTGGCACAGAGAAAGCATGATGGTCATACTAGGTCACTGAGTCTTAGAGATTACAGTGATTGGCACTAGTGCTAGTGGGAGATTGTTAGTGTCAGCCCTTAGTGTCAATCATGAGATGATTGATTAGGGATCATGTATATCATATTTCATTAATAAAAGGCCAGGATTGTTTATTATATTTACTTTATGCATGTGCCAGCTAAAATAAATATAATAATGTCTTTGAATAGTAGGTTCTAATTTATAGTATATCAATTGGTAGAATTGATTATGAGAAGCTGTAGAGAACATTATTCTTAATATTCCTAGTCAAGTATTAATATACAAGGACAATATTAATACATTGAGACTAGCATGTAAGTCAATGGATGACTTGATCTCACAAGTCATGGATATGTGATATCACATTGACACATAGGTATATATATTAGAGAATATATATATTGAATTGACCCGCTATGAGAAAGTATCATGGATCGTTATATGAGTGTCATATACTTTCTCATGTAACTATTGGTATGAATAGTCCTTAGACCTGAAGTCACTACAGTTCCCTACATAGGGAGTTATGTACTTTGGTATCGTCTAACGTCACGCCGTAACAGGGTGACTATAACGGCGATCACTGGGTATGTAACAAATTATGCAGAGGGATATGAGTGATGTAGATGGGATCTATCCCTCCTATATGACAGGAGTGATATCTTTGGCCTCTTGATAGAGTAGGACCACGAAATGCATGACCATGCTCAAATGAGTCAATATGAGATATTGAGCTCATTTATTTGAGTGAGTCTACTTGGGGATCAAGAAATATAAAGATCGATAAGAGGATGACACAGTTTATGCCTCATTGATCGATCTAAAATATCATAGATAGAAGGAAACTTGGATAGCAATGATGTATTGCTAGATGTCGTTCATTGCTTATGTATCTAAAAGGGTTTTAGATACATTGCACACAACGTTCTGAGCGCTGTAGAATTCGCAATGACATTCTGTTTTGGAGATGATTTCTTTTAGTTGGACTAAAAGGACAATTGAGCATATGGCCAAGATTTGAGTTAGACTCAAACTGGTTAAACTTGAGTTAGACTCAAGTTGAACCATGGAAGATGATTCATCATCATACATGATTAATTTGATTAATCATGCATGGGAATACCAAGAGTCTTGGTATTCATGATGAGAATTCATAAAGGAGAATACCAAGGGTCATGGTATTAAGAGACGTCTTAATGAAGAGATAATGACATTGATGGCTTGAGCATAAAATGAATTTTGGTGCTCAACGTGGGATAGAGATTTGGTGGTGTGGCTTTTGGTGTTTAGGCGTGCAAGCCAAAAGGGCCAAGAGAAGAGTTCTCTTATCTCCTCCTTCCTCTCCTTCTTCTTCCAAAAGGAATTCTTGGCGTTTTGCTAGGGGTTGCTAGCACAACGTAACTCCAAAGCTAGTATGGGTGTCAGTGTGGATACCATAGATATACGGTTACCCTTACCGTATTGAGATCCGACAGCGTTTGAAAAAGCGGGATTGCGAAGGGCACGTACCGAAGGTATATTCCTCCTCTAGATAAGATCTAGACTAGATTAAAGATAACGATTTATATAGTTTTGCATGGATCTCTGATGGGATCCGGTTCAATTATTATTTCCGCTGCGGTTGTGCGAAGTATTCGTCCGCGATGTTGTGAACATCAGATCCGGACCGGTTTCCCAACAGATAATGACATATCCTTTAACCTACGTTTGACTTTGATAGGTGATGTATTTATTGACCTGATTCAGTTTCCTCTGGCCTTTATATCTATTTTATTTTATGCATCTTCTTTCCTTTATACCCATAAGTAACTTGTATTCACTTACCTATTTTCTTTGACTCCAAATTAGAAGATAGAGGTTATTTATATCCTTTAGATAAAGGATATTCTTAGAGCTGCTCAGAGATTGTCCGGCTTGTTGGTCTTTTTTTTATTATCGATGTACTCTAGGTCTTGATTTTCATTTGAGTTTTGTACTTTCTTACAAATCTATTCAATTGTTTTTTAATTTTATTTCTAATTGTGCAGTTTTAAATGGTTTGTCAGACATATGTGTATGCACTTTTATTTTATATTTTTGTTAATAGGGACCTAAGTGACTTGGATCTTTGTTCTCTTACATTATCATTAGAGGGTACCCTCCAATTTTAATGGAGACTTACACCCTCGAGGTGTGATACTTTATTTAAGAACCAATGTAATATTGAATTTGAAAAATACTTTTATGGTACAATCTTTTACACGGAATTTAATTTTTATTTCTTATTTAAACAAGTCAAGATATTTGTTTTATGAAAAGTGTAGTATTTTTTAAAATTCAATTTTGATTAGAACTGAACCCTTGATTGATAAGTTTAACAAATTAAACACCATAACTTCTATTAACAATGAAATAATGCATATACGTAGTAGTTTAGACAATGCAAAATTTGACAAACGAGAGTTCTTCTATGTTTCATGGAATGGACAATCATATTTCATTAATTTCATAGATGGCTATTCTTGATTTGGTTATTTATACCTTATTCATGAAAAGTCGCAATCCCGATACATGTTCAAACTCTTCAAGGATGAAGTTTAAAATCAACTTGGCAAAAAGATTAAAGCTATGAATTTGATCGTGGTGGTGAATTTTATGGCAGATATGACGAATCAAGTAAACAACATCTTGAGTTATTTGTGGATACCTTATTGCATATAGTATTGTTCCTCAATATACCGTTCCTGATACTCCTCATCAGAATGGTGTTATTGAACGATGAAATCGAGCCCTAAAAAATGATAAAAAAATATGATAGTCTTTTTTTTCTTTATCAAAGTCTTATAAGGTGAGATATTAAAGATTTACTTATTAAACAGAATACCTAGTAATGTAGTGGCAAAAACCTCTTATGGGTTATGGACGAATAAAAGACCTAGCATTAGGCATGTACATGTTTGGATTTGTCCAACTAAGGCTAAGTCTTATAAGCCTAATCAAAGGAAGCTGTTATTTTATAGGTTACTCTTAAAGGTCGAGAGACTTTAAGTTTTATGACCCCTTCGATGTGTCCTTTTTTCGAAATGAGAAATGCTAAATTTATTGAGAATAATGGGAGAGTGAAGTCCAGAGATATATCTTTTGAGGAGGAGAGCATTAGCGATCCTACTATGAGTAGGACTATTGTAATGGATAATGGTATGGTAAACATCCTCTCGGCTATTAGCATTGCATATCCAATGGGTGTAGTGAACCAAAATATTCCTATGCTACCTCCAATACAAATGGAAAGTCCATCCATTTTGAATGTATGTTTATCTCTCTCTTCCTCTTTCATATGTTTAGGTTAAAGTATGAGATCCTGTCCCTCAAGGGATGTCTGGGGTGAAATTAACATCATTTTATTTTATTTTCCGCTGTGATTATGTCCTAAAATCTCCAACAGCAACTTGATAAGAAGACAAATCATTTAGTGACAAGAGATGAGACAGATTTCCATCTTCTGGAACCACAAAATTAAGAGTAGTTGAACATGCATTCGCTTCATCTTCTTCTACGAGAAAAACTGTGATTTTAGAATATTAGCATTATTTATACATGTAATGGATTGACACCTTAAACTGGTATCAGTGAACCAACACATGCTTTTCTCAAGAGAGTAGCAAGGTTGACAAATTTTGAGTCGTTATTTCTCCCGAGAAAAATCTACTGTGGTCCGTTCCAAGCCCGAATGAGAAAAGGTGATGGTTGCTTAGGTTTCCAATAAGCGTTGGTTTTCGACAAAATTCAATGAATAGATCCGTTACATTATTGTGCTAATGTTAAATTATTTTTTGTAAGGAACGCATTGTAAGGTCCGACTATAACGCCTCAGCAAGAACCGCTACATCTCCATAAGAACTTAGGTATAATATTAAATATGTAAAAGTTCTCGTACCATATATTGGATAAAAATAAATATTATAGGTAAACTGATTGTTTAAGATTTAGAACATAAAATATAGGAACGTTCACTGGTAATATAATAGAAATAGTAAATACAATTAAAAGAAGAATTAATATTTTGTATTTATAAAAGGAAAAAATAAGTAGGAGAGATGACAAAGATAATAGAGAACTAGAGTTTGAAGTTATGGTATATAGGAAAAAATAGAATATGAAATGAAATAGCTCATGTTTAGATATTTCATTAAAGGATAAAATAATAGAAATAATTAAAAAAAACAAAATTATGTTGGTGCAATCTTGCCCCAAGCATTAATTGTTGGGTTTCCGGCACCGCGACGAGTGTGTGTTCGAACATGTTTCGTAAACATGTGCACAGCGGAAGAAATAAAAATAATAAATTAGATTTATTACAACACACACATCACACGCATGTATAGTACAACATGTGTAAACATAATCGTAGTTCCAAATTTTACGATAAAAGGAAATTTATTCTACGTATACCTTACGTATCACGTGGAGCGGGAAAGGCATCAACTGGAGCGATCCTCACTAGAATCGCCTCTATCCGTATCCACGCCGAGTATCTTCGGGATGACTTCACAAAGTCACAAGCCTCGTCTTCGTACGAGTCACTAGCCTTGTATCGAAGACGATGTGATCGAGAGAAGATCACAATCCGAATCAAAATTCGGATTCAAAACGAGTCCTCAAAAACTCGCTTCTCCGGAGAGGTATTCACCAACCGTTTGACGAATCCTTCATCCTCCACCTCTGAGGATTACCGGAGATCGAATCCCCGGCAAATTAGCCGCTGTCGGAGCTCCAAACGTCGTCCAAATGACGCTCCGACACGAAATAAACAAGCTGTCCAGAAAACTGGACAGCTTTGGTGGAGGATTAGCGCCGGCCAAATAAGGAAGCTAGATGCTCACCTTGTCGCCGAAGCCAAGGAAGATCACCGGAGGGTCGCCGGAGGATCGCCGATCAAGCTCGACGCCGCAAGGAACTTGACGGGCAAAGATAAGGGTGTGGCGGCGCTAGGTATGGGCGCCACCACAAGAGGAGAAAAGGGAGGGGCGAATCTCGATTAGGGCTCTCATTAAACCCTTGAGCCCTATTTTATAGAGAACAAATTCTACTAATGGTTATTGGTTCATAACCAAAACCCGTTAACCCGCTCCATTAATTTAAGTTAAAATAAACCAAACCGATTTGGTCTATTTTAAGTTAAAACGAACCGAACCAACTTTGGTTCATTCGTTTAAAACAAACCAAACCCCTTTGATTTATTCTCCACCATTGGATTAGAACCAAATCAATTTGGTTAATCCATCATGTCTTCATAAGACATGGCCCATCCACGCTTCCATTGCGCCTGAAACGATTTCATGCTCGCTCCTTGTTTGGTCCAACCAAACCTAGTTTCTCTCAGTCTAAGAATCTCATTCTCAAACTCGTTTTAAATCCTTCGGATTACGCTCGTTGTGCGTATGACCAAATAGGTTCTCGATTTATGTTGGCCGTCTATAATTAACCATTAATTATAGAACGATCATGAGTGGCACCTAGTAGTACATCATGATCCTCAATTAACCGAAAAGATCAACGGTTGATCCAGAACTATTTCTGAAACCCTTCAGCAGCTATAATGATACGTGCCTCATTCCTTTCACTCATCTTATACCCACTTGGTTCAGGACATGGTCTATAGTGTCAGTCCCCACTAGGTTAACTACGTCACACCTAGCCCAAGTATCATTTCCTCGTCCTACGGATTCTAGTTACTGCACATGTATCCAAGAGTACTTTACTCTAAACATGTAATGCTTTGGCCAAAGACTTTAGTAACAATCCGACGAGAGGCCATGGGTACACATCTCCTCGCAAGGAATGGTGAATCCTTTATAGGCTATTCAAACACCTTTGATCACTTCGACTTATACCCAATCATCCCGGGTCCACATCTCCTCGGAGATGCTTGCTTAAGATGTCAAAGCATAAGTCTTCATGATCAAGATGACTTGAATACCGCAAGTCAAAGGAACATCGCACTTAAGCTGCAGTGAGAACTTCATTGACATATCTATATATGCAGAGAACCATATGAAGTCTTACGGCTGGTCACTCCAATGAACTAGTTACCATAACTAGCATCCACGATTAACTCCGAACATCACAATGTCTCCAGTCAGTGAGAATCAACTGCTTGGATACACCAAGGAGTATACCTCGTGCTAGTCTCGACAGAATTGATGGTGTCCAAATCCATCAATTCATCGACCAGGGATAATTCCGATACATCACAATTACACATGTAGAGATACTCACTAGTTGTGATCCAATCACAAATTCTCTCATGCTGTGAATCATATCGTGGACACTCAGTAAATGAATTTAAGATCTAATCAAATACATGAGAACATGTATACTCAAATAGTGAATCCTCATTTATCATATAAATGGTTCAAACATAAGGCGATTGCCTTAGGACATCTCTCATATATTACTAACATTAATTACTTTTGATGTTTGGACAATCAAAGTTTAAGTTATGCAATGTTGGTGATCTAATATGAATATTAAATGACAAAAGCAAGGAAAGTTCAAATATAAAGACTTAGCAAGGGAAGTCCAAGTGTGAAAACTTGGTGGCGTAAGTTCAAGTATGTAGTCTTGGCAGCGTTAAGTCCAAATGTAACTTGGCAATGGATGTCCCGGAGCATGGCTCTTGGCGGAGAAGTCCCGGAGGCACAGCCTCTTGGCAAAAGAAGACCCGATAGCATGACAAAGCCGAAGGAAGCACTTGAAGACAAGTGCAAAGGGTGAGGAATTATGGACTCGGATGCATCTTAAAGGCACGAAGCTGATGGAAGAAGCTTGAAGATTTAAGTTTAGGCTAAGGGTAAGCATTAAGTATGAGAGGAGCATAATTAATATGTTAAACCTCAAATTTTGAGATGTACCAATTGACTGTTTATTGAGGACAGTCGACTAACAATGGAAATCCTGACTCGAGAAGTTCCGAGCAAAAATCCCCCTCTTGGGAAGTCCTGAGCGGAGCTCAATAAGTCCAGAGCGGTGCTCGAGAAGTTCTGAGGAGAACTTCCCCGCTCGGGAAGATCCGAGCAGTGCTCGCAAAGTCCTGAGCAAAGCTCAGAAATCTCAAGCTGGACTCGGGTAGTCTTTCCCAAGCGGAGCTTAACTCCCGAGCGATAGTCTACAAGCCCGCAAGTGCTCGAGATGATTATTGTGTGAGCGAGCAATGACCATAGCCGGGCGATGACTTCGAGACGCCGACAATGAAGTTTAAGGCGAGACAGTCCTCAATGAAATAGTCGACCATCGCGATAAAGCGATCGATCGACTTTAGTGACAGAGCAGAAAGTTTGATCACAAATTTTTCATAGAATCATCCAAAAGCTCTCCAAGTGTTTTCAAAGTCTTTCCTCTCTAAATCTCTTCTTCTAAAGCTTATTCTCAAAATCTTGTAAGAAGAAGAGGTCATTATAAGAAGATTTCCTCCACCTTGGTGTTCATCCGAAGGAGAAGATAGTGAAAGTTTACTAAAGGAGTAATCCGCCTTAAAGATTGTCGTGGAGTAGGAATGGATTTCCGAACCACATTATATTGTTGTGTTAGCATTGTTTTCTTTAGTTTTCATTCTAACTTTTTGTTTTATTCTTGCTTCCACTAACGAAGTTTGTAGAAAGAATCGAAGGAAGGCTATTCAAACCTCTCTAGCCTTCACAAGATTCCGCGGCCTCCGCACGACCGCGGGGATGACAACGAGCACTTAAAAAAAAATCATTTTCTAAACTATAATTTAACTATAGGTTAAATAAAATCAATTAAAATTTAATAAAATTTATTTTATTAATTTATATATTATAAATAATAATTCTATTTGTTGGTGCAGTAGGCACCTAAGTCGAACCTGAGTTTTGATTATAGCAAACGATACAAAGTTAAGCTCATGTCGTTATCTCACGAGCTGAATCGAGTGTGCAGAAAATTGCTATAGCTGGAGTTAAAGGCTAGCGACACCCGAAGGAAACCGAGGTGGTCGGGCGACACTCGAGTGACTTCGGAGGGAGCCGAAGGAATTGAGTGGAAGGCCGGAAGCGAAAGCGACACAGTAAATATCGAGGTAAGCTCGTGTGTGTGCGAGAGTAAGTGAGGTCATATCCTCTTTACGGGGATGATCTTAAGCGTAGATACGACTAAAGACATCTTATAGGTGGTCTAGGTCGAGATCGGACGGTCGGAGGCCGTTGAAATAATGTTTTTGTTAAGCTAACTTTCACAGAACTAGATCACGACCGCTACTGAGGACTCTGACCGCGCCCAACAATCGACCGCTCGAGGTCGAAGATTCGATCGATAGCCGCCATCACCGATCACGATGGTCATCAGTCGACTGGTGGTCAATGATCAGCTTCGAGGAGTCAAGACTTATCACCTCATTTCAAGGGGAGTGGTGCTCAAATGTGATTGGCTAGGGTTCCTCTCGAAAAGGGGCTCAAAGGCTATAAAAGGAGGGTCTATCCTAGGGTTTCTTCATCAATTCTAAGCTTCCAAAAGCCTCCGCAAAGCTACAACTCTCCGACAACGAAGTGCTTCTTCTCCGACGTCTAGGTTTAATTTACTTTATTTTTTTTACGTCGGTATAAGCTTTATATCAGTTGTTTCTTTACTTTTTCGAAGCTTTTCTATCGTAACGAGGAGAGGGGGAGTGTCCCTCTACCTTAAGCTTTTTGTGTTCTTGTATCGATTAACTCCTACCTCTAACGAGGAGGAGTTCTTTAGTGTTTTGCCCTCCGTGCGTTGTCAAGGACCACTAGGGCCTTGCTACGAACCAAGTAAAAAATATCTTGTCTCTTTTTGTTTCATTTATCTTTCCGCTGCACTTAATTGTTTTTTATACGAATTCGAAAGAAAGAAAAGTTTTATCGTTATTCATGCCCCCTCTAGCGATCCGCTTCGATCCAACAATTGGTATCAGAGTGGGGATTGCTAAGATTTGGTGAAACCACCAATCTAGCTTTTTACAGATTTTTTTTCTTTTTTATTCTGTTTATTCCAGATTTATTTCATTTAGTTAGTTTTTCTCCCGCACTACTAATCCAAGACGCGAGTCTTGGTACATTTTCGTGTGTTTTTGTCGTTGCTAGGTTTTTCGTCTTCGTCTCCTTGTTTCTTTTGTTTTAATGGCCCATCTCGAGGGTTTTAGCACCGTCCGACCTCCGTTTTACAACGGAGATGACTTCCATTATTGGAAGGGTCGGATGGAATGCTTTCTCAATACCCAAATCGAGATGTGGATCATAATCCAAATGGATTTCACACTTTCAACTAACGAAGTGGGTGAATCCTTGGATTATGATCAATGGACCATTGCGACAAAACGACAAATCGAAGCCGACACCAAGGCAACTCAAATTCTCCAATGCAGTTTGTCCAAGGAGGAACTAAATCGCGCGCGCCTTCATGTGGACCTTTGGAAGCTAGTGGAAACTGAAGGGACCGATGCAGGTATGTAAACGAGATCTTTTATTTAATAAACTATATAATCTAAAAATGGAATACGAGTCCAGACACACGCGCCCGCGTTGACTAATCACAATACACGCAAAAGGTCGAAAACCGCGACCTTATAAGGTATGTTCTTAACTCCTTTCCGAGGACTACCTTGTGGGCATCCATGGTCGATGCTCTGGTCTCGATCTTTCAAACTTAGGTTAGATGAATTATTTTCGATTTTGAACTTCATGAGCGATCCCGAGAAGGGTATAGCACTTTTGCGGTTCAAGGAAAACCGCAAGCCAGAAGGAAGAGAATGAGTGATTGAGGTCAATTCTCGAATGGAGGTCGAACTAGTCAACCTAGTTCGGAGGATAGTCGAGGCAGCGAACCGTCCTCGACCCAACGAAGGTAAGACTAAAAGTTCAAATATTAGATGCTATGAATCTGACAGTTTGGGATATCAAGTCGAATGCCCAAAACTCAAGAGCAAAGCACCAAACACAAAAGGCACTCTACTTAGGAAGAAGCATCCGGGAAGAAGATAATGATCGTGTTCTCATGGCTAAACCGTGGAATCAAGGCGAGTCGGGAAGACGAATCGAGCGGCGAATCGGTGCGGCACTATTTGAACAAGCCGGATCGCATCCGATTCAAAAGATACACTCAAGGTAAGTCGATCCTCATTAGTACACTTTATAGTGCAATTAAGTTTTTAACTAAAAATTATCTAAGTCCGAGTCCAAGGTCGAGACCTGGTTAGAAGTTAAACTCAAACAGGTCTCCTAACCTCTTCGACTAGTCGAGTTCAAGAGGAGGACTCAACTCTGAAAAACTCGTTGAAAACTCACTGAAGAGTCGTCGAAGATCTTACACGCTGGAAAGGTTTTTTGGGATCCAAAGGACTTGACCTCCTACTGGATCGCAGGCCGTGCAACAAGGCCGGTAGGTTTAGCTCAAATCGACAATAGTCGTATATGCCGATATAAGTCGGCAAGCGTTCAGCGTGGTCCTTACCTTAATTTCTTAGGATCGAACCGATCGGGTTCCAGGACCAAATCCACTATGTGGAGAGAATCGATTCCAGTCCACGAGCTAATCGAAACTTGTGTTTTAACTTAGAAATTGCATATTTAGGTTTTTATTTAGTTTAATTTTCCTTTTAGAATGGTTAGATAGACTATAACTCGTCATACATAGCGTGCAGGCCAGAGATGATAACGCTAGGAAAGCTTGTGTATTCGGGCTAGATAAGGCATATCTAGTTCTCATACTCGAACTACTTTCTACCTCGCCAGATCTAGACTAGTTAGACCAGAAGTGGTCTTAGGTAGTCAAGTCTCTATTTTCTTGAAAATGGCTTTACGAAGTGTCGTTGTTCGATCGAAGGTCTCTCGCTCGCGCGAAGCCGATCTGAAAGGTGACTTGATGAGCCTAAAATCGAATCGAACGCAAGGTTAATAAGTGTTTAAGTCATTAAATTTAAATCGTAAAATCGTCATCTCGCGAACATATAGAGTTAACGTGTTTGATGTATGGGTGAGATGATATAGGTTAATAATGTTCAACGATCTTTAATAAATCCAATATCCGATCCAACTACCTTGCGTGTAGGATCGATGGATGTTGACGATGTTCTCCGATGGGGATCAACTCGAGTTTTGAAGCTTGATTCAAACGACGAGGATCGGTAACCTTGAACAACAGCTCAAAATCATGATCGTGATATTGAGCTCAACCAAATTTTGTTATTCAAAATATTTTATTAGTAGAAAATTTCAATATAATTTACTTAGTGTGAGCGATTGTGTGATAATAACTATAAGGTCATATTTCTAGAAAATGAATCGTGGTGATCTGAATGAAACTTCTAAAACAATTCTTAAGGGAACTAGAAATAATATTTACACTATTAACTTAACTAACTCCTCAAGTGTCTTATGGCGCAAGAGGAATCATGGTTTGTGGCAGCTCATCACCAAGACTCATCCAGAGATGAGTCGAGTGACTTAATCGGAGGTTTCACAACCTCAATAACTCGATAATAAAATATGTAATGTTTGTCAACAAGGTAAACAACTGACATCACTAACTAATCGAAGCAACGAAAAATGTACTTGAGTCTCACAATGGATCTATCTGATTCACAGCTAAGTCACTTAATGGAAGTAAATTCTTAGTCATAATTGATGACTATTCTAGATTTACTTGGGTTAGGTTCATCAAACACAAAAGTGATACCCTAGATCAATTAATCAACCTATTTAAATTAATAGAAAATCAACAAAGCATTAAAATCAAAAGACTTAGATCGATCACGGTGGTGAATTCGAGAACCATAGGTTTATGCACTCAGAACCTAAATGGATACCACCATGAGTTCTCTTACCCTAGAACTCCACAACAAAATGGCCTAGTAGAATGCAAAAATAGAACCCTACAAGAAGCCGCTAGGACAATGCTAAACGAGTATAACCTACCCGATAGGTTTTGGGCGGAAGCCGTAAGTACGGCATGCTATGTCCAAAATAGGATCCTTATGGTAAAGAGGCACCTTAAGACCTCATACGAGATTTATCACGACAAAATACCTAACATCAAGTACTTTAGGGTATTTGGGTGTAAGGTACATATCCTAAACACTAAGGATTACCTAGGAAAATTTACATCCAAAACCACGACCGGAATCTTTCTAGGATACTCGACTATAAGTAGAGCTTATAGAGTATATAACCATGACACCCTTAGAGTCGAGGAGACTATCAATGTAGTATTTGATGAAGGACACGAACCTACAAAACCCCCGTCAACCCCAATTAGCGAGCCGATTCATACTAGACCTAATTTTGATCCGGAGACCAGGTCTAGTGTTAATTCTAACCTAAGTCAACCAAGTCACTCTATCGACCAAGTGATAGATGACTCCAACCAAACTAGAACTCAAACGAATCATCCTATGGATCAAGTTGTAGACTCAAATCCAAATCCAACTAGCACTCAAACGAATCATCCTATCGACCAAGTGATAGGTGATCCAAGTCTAGGAGTTCGAACTAGAGCCTCATACAGAAACCTCAGTCAAATCTCCTTGATTTCTAAAATTGAACCTAAAACTATTGACCAAGCTCTTCTTGATCCCGATTGGATCATTGCAATGCAAGAAGAGCTGGCTCAATTCACTAGGAACGAAGTATGAGATTTAGTACCACCACCTAAAGATAAAACAATCGTTGGAACAAGGTGGGTGTTTAGAAATAAACTTGATGATAAAGGTGAAGTAGTTAGAAATAAAGCTAGACTAGTCGCTAAAGGGTTCAGTCAAGTTGAAGGTTTAGATTACGACGAGACCTATGCCCCAGTAGCTAGATTAGAGTCCATTCGAATGCTATTAGCGTATGTTGCACATCGAGGATTTAAGTTATTTCAAATGAATGTGAAATCAGCGTTCTTAAATGGATACATTAAGGAAGAGGTTTATGTTAGTCAACCTCCCAGTTTCGAAAGTGTAGATAAACCCGACCATGTCCTTAGGTTAAAGAAAGCCCTCTATGGACTTAAACAAGCTCCTCGAGCTTGGTACGAGAGACTTTCGATTTATCTTAAGTCTAAAGGATTTAACCAAGGTGTAGTTGACTCAACCCTTTTCGTAAAAACCTTAGGTAAAGATATATTTATAGCCCAAATCTACGTAGATGATATTATTTTCAGAACCACCAACTCGATCCTACTGAATGAGTTCATTTCACTTATGGAAAGTGAATTTGAAATGAATTTATTAGGCGAGTTAAGTTTCTTCTTAGGTCTACAAATTAAACAAACTAAAGATGGAATATACCTATATCAATGCAAATATACTAGAGAGTTAATTAAACGCTTTGGAATGCAAGACGCTAAAATTATTAATACCCCAATGGCAACTAATGTGAATATAGAAGATGTAATCGGAAACTCAATTGATTTAAAATACTATAGAAGCGTAATAGGGAGTCTCCTTTACTTAACTGCAAGTCAACCTGATATCTTATTTGTAGTATATGCGCAAGGTTCCAAACCTATGCCAAGGAGTCTCACCTAACTCTAGTCAAGGGTATCCTTAGATATCTAAAGGGTACACTTAATGTCGGTATTTGGTACCCTAGATCTACCGAGTTCGAACTAACCGGCTACTCCGATTCAGACTATGTCGGTAGTAAGCTCGATAGAAAGAGTACGAGTGGTTATTGTCAACTTCTCGGCTCGAGTTTAGTGAGTTGGTGCAGTAAGAAGCAACACTGTGTTGCCTTATCTACCACCGAAGCCGAATACAGCGCAATGGGTGAGTGTGTCACTCAGCTTCTTTGGATGAAGCACACTCTCCGCAACTTTAAGTTAGACTTTACAAATACTAAACTTCACGTAGATAACATTAGTTCAATTAATCTTACAAAGAATCCGATATGTCACTCTAGGACCAAACATATAGAGGTCAAACATCATTTCATTCGAGAACATGTGGCCAACGGAGTCATACAACTCGAATACGTCGAATCAAAGTCTAACTTGACAGACATATTTACTAAACCCCTATCCGAAGTCGAATTTAGTCTATTAAGACGAAAATTGGGCATGTGTGTAGTAGAATAGGACTTTGCAAATTATATTATTACTATTTCTTACTTTTCATTTTTCATGGAACTAGTATAGGACATACCTTAGATATCATGCACCTATAGATTTAAGGAGCTAATACATCTCACAATACATAGGACTAATGTGTTTGTGTACTTAGCCACGTAGATGGGCGTGAGATGTTAGGACCTTACTCCTGGTTCCAGATGTAGAGCTAGTGCATCGCCATAAACTACGGAGTATAATCATACATACTAACCGACTCTGATCAGGACTGGTTGATCTTTCATATTAAATAAGTCAAATATGAGTCGAACATGTTATAGATGAGCTTATCTTCAGTATATTACTTTCAAATAATGTGGAACATGCTTGGACTTTAAATTTAATACTTTTTTTTATTATTCCACACACACCCTCACTCTTTTCGATATATGACAAAAGGGGGAGAAAAAGCCGTAAAGACCAAGTTAAGAGAATTCTTAACGTAAACACATTTAGTTAACTTGTTTTTGTTAACTTTAAGTTAACTTGTTAACAAAACGGAAGTAAAGGCCAAGGTTAAGAAATAAATTTTTTAATTTCTTAACTTAAAACTTATTTTAAACACTATGACCAATACTAAGTAATTTCGGTTACTTAATTCTTTTTTAGTAGCAAATATCAAGGGGGAGAGTTAAAACTCTTTCTCAAGTACTCACCCTCGGTCAAGGGGGAGGATTCCTCAAGGGGGAGCACTTAAAAAAGTTTTTATACTCCTGCTCATTCATGCATATCTCATACTCATTTTGCTTAATACACTTAATTTATTTTTCTTAACTTTATATGTGGGTTTGTCATAAATCAAAAAGGTGGAGATTGTTGGTGCAGTAGGCACCCAAGTCGAACCTGAGTTTTGATTATAGCAAACGATACAAAGTTAAGCTCATGTCGTTATCTCACGAGCTGAATTGAGTGTGTAGAAAATTGTTATAGCTGGAGCTAAAGGCTAACGACACCCGGAGGAAGCTACGGTGGTCGGGTGACACTCGAGTGACTTCGGAGGGAGCCGAAGGAATCGAGTGGAAGGCCGGAAGCGAAAGCGACACAGTAAATATCGAGGTAAGCTCGTGTGTGTGCGAGAGTAAGTGAGGTCATATCCTCTTTACGGGGATGATCTTAAGCGTAGATCCGACTAAAGACATCTTATAGGTGGTCTAGGTCGAGATCGGACGGTCGGAGGCCATTGAAATAATGTTTTTGTTAAGCTAACTTTGTCTTACAACTAGCATCGATCATTGCCGACTTGGAGGACTCATTGCCCAACAATCGATCATTGCTGGTCGGCGTTCGGTGATCTTGCCATCGATCGGTGATGGTCATCAGTCGACTGGTGGTCAATGATCAGCTTCGAGGAGTCAAGGCTTATCACCTCATTTCAAGGGGAGTGGTGCTCAAATGTGATTGGCTAGGGTTCCTCTCGAAAAGGGGCTCAAAGGCTATAAAAGGAGGGCCTATCCCAGGGTTTCTTCATCAATTCTAAGCTTCCAAAAGCCTCCGCAAAGCTATAACTCTCCGACAACGAAGTGTTTCTTCTCCGACATCTAGGTTTAATTTACTTTATTTTTTTACGTCGGTATAAGCTTTATATCAGTTGTTTCTTTACTTTTTCGAAGCTTTTCTATCGTAACGAGGAGAAGGGGAGTGTCCCTCTACCTCAAGCTTTTTGTGTTCTTGTATCGATTAACTCCTACCTCTAACGAGGAGTTCTTTAGTGTTTTGTCTTCCGTGCGTGGTCAAGGACCACTAGGGCCTTGGAGTAGTAGCCGAAGGCTACGAACCAAGTAAAAAATATCTTGTCTCTTTTTGTTTCATTTATCTTTCCACTGCACTTAATTGTTTTTGATACGAATTCGAAAGAAAGAAAAGTTTTAACACTATTCACCCCCCTCTAGTGATCCACTTCGATCCAACACTATTATTATTAAAATGTATTTTATTTTTTAATCCTATTTAATTGAAATTAATTAAATTAATTTCATTATTATAATTACTTTTTTAGTATTTTTTTAATCAATTTTTATTTTTAATATTTAAATTAAAAATTTTATTTTTAATATTTAAATTAAAAAATTTATTTTTAATTTATATATTTTATATTACAAAATTATCAAAATTTATCAATACCCCACAATACGATATCGAAACCGTATCGTTCAAATCGCGAACCGAAACCTCGATACAGGTCGAAATGTTAAACCTTGTCGCACAATTACCTTTCTTCGACGATAATAATTTCCGATATTGGAAAGGTATAATAGAATATTATCTAATAAATGATATAGAAAATTAGTTTATTATTGTAGATAGATTCGAAAAAACCGGTGGACGAATTTGGAGCACCTCTCCCAACCAAGGACTGGACAAGAGACATGACCAAGAAGATTCAAGCAAATGCAAAGGTCACGACCGCACTATAATGTGGGCTTTCGAAGGAGCAACTCAACAAAGTTGGTCCTTTCAATTCCGCCAAGAAGCTTTGGGAAAAGCTCACTGAGCTGAATGAAGGATCAAAAGAATCCAGGAGAGTCAAAAGGGATCTCTTGGTAGGTCAACTCAAAACCTTCACCATGAAAGCAAATGAAACCGTAAGTCAAATGCACGGTAAGTTCAAAGAAGTTGTCAACGGGTTTCATGTAATAGGTGAGAAAATTGACAACCGAAATCTAGTGAGGTATGTACTCCAACATTTTCTTAAAAACACTCTATGGACATCAATGGTTGATGCATATAAGGTTTTTAGAGATATTTCTTTAGTTAAATTAGATGAATTATTTTGTGAATTCGAACTTCATGAACAAGCTAACATGTCTTCAAAAGAGTAAAGTTCAACCCTTGTTGTAGAAAAGAAGGAAAAGGAGGAATCCTCATCATCCGAATCCGATCAAAAGTCATCAAATAGCGACGTAGAGATGTCCGCTAGTGAAGTGGCTCACTATGTCAAAAGGATGATGGGAAGAACAAGAAGATTCAAGAGAAAAAATGTGAAGAAGATGTTTCAATCTTCAAAAGGTAAGTCTAGTGATAGTTCAAATTTTAATACTAATGTTATTTGTTATGAGTGCAATAAGAAAGGGTACATCAAGCCAAATTATTCGGAATTAAAGAAGAAAGAAGAAAAGGAGAAAAAGAAGGAAAAGAAAAATGAGAAGAAAAAAACGGAGGTCATGGTGGCCCAAGCTACATGGGACACCCAAAGGATTAATGATTCTTCGAATGAGAAAGAGCTATGATATATCACCCGACACATGACATTTATGGCCTTCGAGGATGACAAGGAAGCCTTAAGTCAAGGAGAAGATCAAGCGACGAATCGTCATCTAGTGACAATGAGATAAAAGATTCTCCCCAAGTAGAATTGCTCTATAAGACTATTGCTTATCTTAAGAATATTTTAGTTAAGTCACAATCTAGGGTTAAAGACTTAAAAATTGAAATTAGGTAAATTAAAAGTGAAGCATTCACATCTAGTGAGTCAAGCATGCTTAAGGATGATAATTTGAAGAATCAAGTACTTAGCTAAAGACATGTTTAGAAAAATTTACAAATAACTCAAAATACATGATTCTTAGAGATTAAAGAGTTGTCTATAATAAGGTCGGAATAGGATATAAACCTAAGGACAAAGAAGTATATATTTTCCTTATAAGTAGAAATTCAACCATTAAGGGTAAGGTAAACAAAGCATGAGTACTTAAAAAGTATTTATATGATGGTTCCAGACCAATTGTATGGGTACTAAAGAATGTTATTTTTCGTGTTGTCTAAGTAGAAGAATTAAGTATGTGGATTGTGGATAGCAGTTGCTCAAGATATATGACCGAAGATGTGAGTAAGTTCTCCACAATTAACTACATGAAGAAGGAAACGATATCTTTTGGAAATAGTGGAAACCTCAAGATTATGGATAAAGGTACAATTGAGGTATCACCCAAAATTGTTATTCATAAAATCATATTAGTTAAAAATATGAAATTTAATTTTTTTAGTGTAAGACAATTATGTGATGTCAGATATAATGTAGAATTTCAATCCACTAATTGCTTGATCAGACATAATAGTTTAGAAGATTTTATATTAGTTGGATATAAAAAAATAAATCTCTACTATGTTGATCTTTCCTATGCTTCTAATATTTCTACTAAGTATTTCGTATCAAAAGAAGAAGAAGAAGGATGACTCTGACATAGAAGAATTAGACACATCAATATGAAAAATATAGTCAAAGTAGCCAAATTAGAGCTAGTAAAGGGACTACCAAAGATCAAGTACATCAAGGACAAAATGTGTGATACATACCAAGAGGGTAAACAATCTAAGTTATCACACAAGGGCAAAACTCTGACCAATACTTCTTTACCTTTAGAGTTATTACAATTTGATCTTTTTGATTGTCATAGTATTCCATCATTAGAAGGTAACAAATATTGCTTAATGATAATTGATGATTTTTCTAGATATACTTAGGTTTATTTCATGAAACATAAGGATGATACCCTAAAAATAATCATAGGATTTAGCAAAATGGTAGAAAATGAAAAGAATCTCAAAATCAACTAGAGTCGAAGTGATCACAGCGGAGAATTTGAAAATCTAAGGGCCTATTTAGTTTACCATTTTCTATTCCCTTTTTTCCCCGCATTTTCCCTTTTCCGGAAAACGAAAAATGATTTTAAATTGTTTTCCGTTTTCTAATCAAATATAAGCTTCATTTTCCAAAAAATAGAAATAGAAAATATCCAACCAAATGCGTTTTCCGCATTTTTCCATTTTCTGCGGAAAATGAAAACAGAAAACGCGTTAACCAAACGCAGCCTAAGTTCTCCAAATTTTGTTTAAAATAAGAATATAAGCATAAGTTTTCTTATTCAAGAACACCCCAACAAAATGAATAGTGGAAAGGAAAAATCGTACTCTACAAGAGCTACTAATACTATGCTTAATGCATACTCTTTACTTAGTTACTTGTGGGCGGAAGCGGTTAATACCGCATGCTATATCCAAAATCGTGTCTTAATTTATAGGTTTTTAGAAAAAACACCTTTTGAATTATGGAATGACACAATTCCTATAATTCATTATTTCAAAGTCTTTAGTTGCAAAGTTTATATCTTAAATACCAAAGATAATTTAGAAAAATTCACGTCTAAGACGGATATAGAGTATACAACAAGAGGACTCAAAAGATTGAGGAATCCTCTAATGTTGAATTTGATTAATCTACTAGCACCTACCCTAGGAAATCCTACATTAATAAGGATATCAATGAACAAAATCAAGACATTACCCAAGGAATTCAAAACTTAAATTTAGGGGGAAATGATCAAGAGGGAGGAAGAGGAGATTCAGATGATGAAGGGAGGAAGGCTAACAATGATCAATTTGAATGTGATTCACCCTCTCCTCCTAGGACCTTAAGAACCCATCAAAATTATCCTCTAGACTAAGTAGTAGGAGAACTCTCACAAGCATGGTTTTAAATGCCGAGCTGTTTCGGACGAAATTATCGAAAAATTTCATTCCGACGAATCACCGAAATCGAAATGCGTACCGTACCGGAAAAAGGCGGCGGCGGCGACGACGCAGAGGCGGCGGCGGCGGCAGCGACGTAGAAGAGGCGATCGCGCGGCGCGATCGGGAAGGCGATCGTGCTTCCCGATCGCGCAGCGCGATCGCGATGAGAAACCGCAATCAAGATGGCGTGAAATTTCTAAAATTCTAAATATATATATATATATATATAAACTGTAAAATTTAATTAAATAATTTATTAATTAATTTATATATTAAATAAAAATTAAAAAATAAAAGATATTTTAATTAAAATTCTAAATTCGAATTTATAATTTAGGTAAAATTAAATCTTAAATTCTTTTTTAAAAATTAACTTAAATTTAAAAAAAAATCAAATAATTAATATTAATGTTTAAAAAAAATACCGAAATAGTATCGGCACGGACGATATGATACCAAAATCGTATTGTTCTGGTCGCAGACCGAAATTCCGATACGAGTCGAGATTTTAAACCTTGCTCACAAGGAGTAAGGACTAGATCCTACTTTAGAGATCCTACTAGTCAAGTTGTCCTAATTTCTCAAATTGAGCCAAAATCGATAAATGATGCCTTGCTTGATTTGGATTGGATACTAGCAATGCAAGAAGAGTTAATCCAATTTTAGATAAGTCAAGTATGGGAGTCAGTCTCAAGACCCAATGATGGCACAATTGTTACAACAAAATGAGTCTTTATGAACAAACTAGATGATCAAGGTAGAGTCACAAGAAACAAGATTAGGTTGGTAGCTCGATGGTTCAATCAAGTCGAAGGACTTGATTATAATGAGACCTATGCTGCATGGGTTTTAAACTTTATCAAATAGATGTGAAATCGGCATTCTTAAAATGGGTTCATTAAGGAAGAAGTTTACGTGGAGCAACCATCCGGATTCGAAAATATAGACTACCTAAACCATGTTTATTGACTAAGCTCTATATAAGTTAAAACAAGCTCTCGGGGCTTGGTATGAAAGACTCTCATCATTCTTAATTTCTAAGAACTTTAGAAGAAGCCAAGTTAACCAAACTTTATTTCTAAAGTCTAAGGAAAAAGACATCTTTGTTCCTTAAGTTTATGTTGATGATATCATATTTGAGTCAACAAATGATGAACTTATCTAAGACTTCATTAAAAACATGAAAAATGAGTTTGAAATGAATCTAGTAGGAGAATTGACTTTCTTCTTAGGATTGCAAGTCAAACAAACTAGTGAAGGAATCCATGTCTATCAAACTAAATATGCTAAGAAAATTATTAAAAAATTTGATTTAGAAAATGCTAAAATAGTATCTACTCCGGGAACCAATACTAAGATAGATAGTGATTTAGATGAAAAAAATAATAGATCCAAAATATTATAAGAGCATGATTGATAGTTTATTATACCTAACCGCTAGTAGACTGGATATACTATTTACGGTAAGTATGTGTGCAAGATATCAATTTTGTGTCAAAGAGTCTCATTTAGTAGTTTCCAAGAGGATCTTGAGATATGTCAAGTGAACTCTTAATGTAGGTCTTTGTTACCCTAGATCTCGAAATTTTAATTTGTTTGGGTACACCAATTCCGATTATGTAGGTTGCAAATTGGACGAAAAGGTACTGGTGGTGGATGTCAATTTCTTGATCCTCCCTAGTATGTTGGAGTAGTAGAAAGCAACCTTGTGTTGCTTTGTCCACAACCAAGACTGAATATATGACCAGGAGTGGTCGTATGACTCAATTACTTTGGATGAGACATACTTTAAAGGATTATGCACTCCACTACTCCAAAGTCAAAGTTTATTGTACTAATGTAAGTACATCAATTTGATAAAAAAATCTGGTATATCACTTTAAGACAAAGCATATTGAGGTGAAGGATCACTTCATTAGAGACCATGTGGCAAAAGGAGACATTGAACTCAATTATATTGAATCTAAGTCTACTCTTGCCGACATCTTCACCATGGCTCTACCCGAAACGGAGTTTACATCACTTAGTAGAGAACTTGGAATACGTTTTATAGAGTAATAAGTATAGTTTTGCATAATCTCACAGCTAAAACTTAGGATTATACCTCAAGACATCTCACAAAAGACTTAAGGAGCATTGATTTTTGTATTTAGCCACCTTGACATCATATGAGATATTGGGAAGATACATTTGGTTAATCATGCTTATTATGATGCATTACTTTGAGTCAAGATGACATCTAGAGACATGAATTTTTAATTGTACCAACCATTGGGAAGACTTGTGTATAGCTAATGTACACATAGCTTTTAGAATATAGTAGGAAATGTCAAATAAAATATTTTTTAAAATGTATTTATTATGCTTGGTAAAATAGTTCTTATTAGTCAAGACAGAGTGATACAAAGTTTTGAAAATCATTAAAAATTTTGCAGGTTTCTAAGTTTGTGTCAATCTAGAAATTTAAAAAATATTTATTTTTCAAATTATTTTTCCTTGATAGGGAATGGATTGATAAATGTGTTTGCAAATTTTTATGAATTTTTAACATCCACATAATTACTTATGCATTTAGAAAACTCGATTAAAACACCTGAAATTTTAAGTTCAAGAATTTCAGCTACCAGTCGACTGTCATTGGCATCAGTCGATTGGTTGTTGAAACTAGTCGACTGATCAGGTTGATTTTGACTGAATAAGCACGATTTAGCCATTAAACTTCAACACTATGTAGTTTAGCTTTTCCTAACCCTCTGGTATACATAGACAAACATTTAAAGGGTGATATTATCAGTGAAAATGAATTGGAAAGTTAATTAGGGTGAGAATAAAATTTTAAAGGGATGTTAAGGCTCAAGGTAGAACTTTTGCCTTTGTGTATGAGTTTAGATTTCCTTTAGGCTAGGGATCTCTTCAAAGATATTATTAATGCAATGGTTAAGGGGGAGCAAGCCTTTAGGAGAAGGATCTCTTTAAAGGCATAAGTTTGAATGTTTTGTTGTTGGTGCAAAGTTAGGCAACGATTTCAGTCATGTTTCGATACTTTGCCCTACCATGATGAGGTTATCTTTCAAAGTTTGAATGGTTCATCATTTTAACTTTAGAATGTGTCTTGGATTAAGGAGGAGCCTTAAGTGTATTTTATTCCTTAATTCAAAGTAAAAATCTTTATTGGTACAAGATTATGACAACTTTGTATTTTGATATATCTTTTATTGTCATCATTAAATATGTTAGGTTATTAACTAAGTGACCTTTCTTTCTCTTTTTGATGTATGTCAAAAGGAGAGAAATAAGAATTTAAGTTAAAACTTTCATATTAAAGAAAAAGATATATTGTGCTTACATATGCGCTTTCATATTATTTCTTATTGCATATTTAAAGACCTAACTTAAATAGTTGTCAAATATCAAAAAATGAGAGATTGTTGGTGCAATCTTGCCCCAAGCATTAATTACTTTTAATGTTTGGCAATCAAGTTTAAATTAGACAATGTTGGTGATCTAACATGAATATTAAGTGACAGGAGTAAGGAAAGTTCAAGTATGGAGACTTGGCAAGGGGAGTCCAAATATAAAGATTTGATGGCGTAAGTCCAAGTATGTAGTATTGGCACCGTAAGTTCAAGTGTAACTTGACAATGAAGTCCCGGAGCATGGCTCTTGGCGAAAAAGTTCCAAAGGCACGACCCTTTAGTAAAAGAAGACCTGATAGTATGACAAAGTCGAAGGAAGCACTTGAAGACAACACAAAGGGTGAGAAGTCATGGACTCGAATGCATCTTAAAGGTGCAAGGCTGATGGAAGAAGCTTGAAGGTTTAGGTTTAGGTTTAGGCTAAGGGTAAGTGTCAAGTATGAGAAAAGCATACTTGATGTGTTAAATCTCAAGTTTTGAGGTGTACCAGTTAACTGTCTGTTAATGGCAGTCGATTGGCAATGGAAAATCCCGACTCGAGAAGTCCCGAGCAGAACTTCCCCACTCGGGAAGTCTCGAGCGATGCTCGGGAAGTCCCGAGCAAAACTTCCCCACTCGGGAAGTCCCAAGCGGAGCTTGACTTAGCACTGGACGAAGGAAGTCCCGAGAGGTAGTCGACAAACCTACGAGTGCTCGGACAGTCGACTACTGTGGTGAAGCAGTCGATTGGCTATGGTCAATTGGGACGACTGAGGTGCTCGGGACAGCTGATGCTTGGGCGATTGAGGTGCTCGAGAAGTCAAAAAACAGTGCTCCGATAAAGTAGTCGACTGCTGTGATGAAGTAGTCGACTAGCTTTAGCTGACAGAGCACAGAAATTTTATGAGTCAATCGGGCAATTCGACTGTTGAGCTAGCAGTCAACTGATAGACTGAATTCCAACATGGAAGGAGTTGTTGTGAGACAACAGTCGAGCGACCAGTCGACTGGGGGTATAACCAGTCGGCTAGACGGCGAAAATCAACTGATACGAGGCTTATAAAAGGAGTCTTGGAGCTTGGAGAAAGGTTAACGAATTTTTCATAGAATCATCCAAAAGCTCTCCAAGTGTTTTCCAAGTCTTTCCTCTTTAAATCTGTTCTTCCAAAGCTTATTCTCAAAATCTTATAAGAAGAAGAGATCATTGTAAGAAGTTTTTTGCCACCTTTATGTTCATCCGAAGGAGAAGATAGTGAAAGTTTGTAAGAGAAGTAATCCGCCTTAAGGATTATCGTGGAGTAGGAGTGGATCTCCGAACCACGTTATATTATTGTGTTAGCATTGTTTTCTTTGATTTCCATTTTAGCTTTTTGTTTTATTCTTGCTTCCGCTAACGAAGTTTGTAGAAAAAATCGAAGGAAGACTATTCACCCCCTCTAGCCTTAACAAAATCTCCAACAAATTATAGCTCTCAAAATAGTGATGACAAAAGAAATTATTAAGTAATATTAGATTAAGACACTAAAATTAGATTTTGAAAAGACTTAGATGAGGTATTATAAAAAATTTACTAAACCAAATGATTTTAATAGGAGGGTATTTAAATGGGTACGTAGGAGTAAAAAATGAATATAATAAGCTGCATAGGGCTTATAGGTTTAGAATAAGCAATGAAAAAAAAAACTATATTAGATTTTGTAATAACATATGAACTTATACTAGCTAATATATTTTTCAAGAAAAAAACATCTGGTCATATTTAAAAGTGGAAATAATAAATCACAAATTAACTTTCTTACAGTGAGAAAGATAGGTTGGTAGTGTTTGATATGAACCTTAAATATAGTATTAATAGAAGAAAAATATATATTACTCCTAGAACTAAATGATGAAAGTTAAAAGATGAGAAACAAAATATATTTAAATAGATGATAGAAGTTCTGATTAGAAGAGATATATGATGACTTGAATACGATATAAAATAAGATGATATTAAAGTTAAAATGATAGCCAAAGACATATTCGATGAGTCAAAGGAATGTGCACCATCAAATAAAGAATCTTACAGTAAAATGAGAAAGTAAAAGAAAAACGAATAGTGTATAAGGTATTATAGACTTGTAAGAACGAGAAAAACTTTAAAAAATATACGATAACCAAGAAAGAGGTCAAGAAAATAGTAAGTGAAGCTAAGAATGAAACTTTTGAATACTTATATCGATAATTAGTTACAAAAAAAAAAGAGAAAAAGATATTTAGAGAGTAACTAAAACTAGAGAGAGAAAGGCTAGAGATCTTACCCAAATAAGATGCATTAATGATGAATACAATAAGATAGTATTAAACAATAAGAAAATAAAAGAGGGATGGAAAGATATTTTCATCACTTTTTAATGAAAATTTAGATGATCAATTTTATTTAGGTAATTTAAGTGAGTCAAATAATATAGAAATTTAAAATTTCGTCGTAGAATTCAACTTTCACAAGATTTAAATGAGATGCAAAATAAAAAAATAATTTGACTAGATAATATTCTGATAGAAGTATGGAAGTGTCTAGGCAAACAAAGTATTGAATAGTTTACAAAGTTATTCAATTTGATATTGAAAATAAAAAAAAAAGTTGGATCAATAGAGTTTAAGTACTCTAGTTCCTTTATATAAAAAAAAGAAGACACAAAATTGTGCAAATTATAGGGATATTAAACTAATGATTCATATCATAAAACTATGGAAAAAATAGAAAAAAAAAGACTAAGAAAGGAAACCACGATGATCAAAAATCAGTTTAGATTTATGTCGGAAAGGTCAATAATAAAAATTGTACATCTTCTCAGACAATTAATTTAAAAAAATCATAAACAAAAGTAAGATTTACACAGTATTTATTGACATTGAAAAAACTTATAATAGAGTTTCAAGAAAAATTGCGTAGAGAATTCTAGAAAATAAAGATGTTAGTGTAGTGTATGATAAAATAATTAGAGATATGTATGACGATGTATTGACAAGAATGAAAATTTCAGAGGATTAATTGAAGTATTTTTCATAAAGATAAAATTACATCAAGCATCTGCTTTAAATCTTTATCTTTTTATACTAATTATGGATGAACTTACTAGTACATCCAAGCCACAGTACCATAGTGTATATTATTTGCAGATGATATTGTTTTGTTAGGTGAGACACATAAAGGAGTAAATGTTAAACTTGAATCTTGAAAGAAAATGCTAGAAGTGAAAGATCTTTGACTTAGCAGGGTAAATGCAAAATAAATTTAAATTTAATAATATTATATACTATAAGACAATTGTTAAATTAGGAGATGATGAGTTATCTATAATCAAAAGTTTTAAATATTTATAATTATTTTTATAAAAGGACATAGAAATTGAGAGAGATATCTTACACGGAATACAATTCGGATAGTTGAAATGGAGGAGAACGGTGTTCTTTACGATCATAAAATACTTTTAAAAATGGAGGAGAACGGTGTTCTTTACGATCATAAAATACTTTTAAAAATTGAGGAAAAATTTTACAAAATGACAGTTATACCTACTATATTATATGGAGTTGAATGTTGGATTATGACTCGAGCACAAGAGCAGAAGATGAGAGTTGTAGAGATGAGGATGTTCAGGTGAATGTGTGGACATACAAGAATGGATAAAATAATAAATGAAAATATTAGAGCGAAAGTTAAAATTGCACCTATTAATGAAAAAATCTGAAAGATACATTTAAGATAGTACGAACATATACATAGACGACCGATAAATGCTTTAGTTAGGTGAGAAACTATTACAAATACGTAAATAAAACGAGAAAGAAGAAGACTTGATTAGCAACAATAAAATAAAATAAAATTTATTTAAATATCGATAATGATATAGTAAGGAATATAGTCCAATGGCATAGGAAGATCCATATAACGAAACTCACCTAGTGAAAAAAAAAAACTTAGTTGTTATTGTTGTATTTCTCTTGAGAAAGATTGAAGTATGCATGCTTAACTACTCTAATTTTAGGGCTTAGTTGTCTCATAACTCATACCTCTTTAGACTTTTTAGTTAAATCCTATTTAAAAAATAGAAATTTAAATGGTATAATTTATTATATATTTTGTGAGCATTGAATATTAACACAAATTATTATTTAATAGCAACCGATATTCAATATTCAACAACAGTTTAGACTTTCCACAGCAACTAACTTATTTATACGCGCAGCTGCTTGTAACTCTGATCCTCTTCTTCTATTGCTATAAAATGTGTAACTGTGGTTTTGCAAAACTATCATAAGTAATCACTATTTGTCTTGGGGAAAGCAGAGTTGAAACTAGAGGAATATTGGTCCGCATTTCCAACAGAGCAATCATCAAATTCACTACCCCGTAAGAATTACCAACTTCTTGTTTCTATCCTCTTATGCACCTGGCCCCAAAATGGAATGAATAGAAGAACTTAATTCATCTACCCCTCATACTCATCTAAAATTTCACTTTCCTTTACTTCCCTCCTATTCCTGAATTCAGTCTCCGCCGGGCAAGGCAATCTCAGTCCAACTAGTTTTTTAGTGACAGACAGCTGTACGTACGACGACTGTCAGAATCTTTTGAGAGATCGAGACAAATCTAAAAAACTGGGCGAAGGTTGTCCTTAGGCAGGGCAATCTCAGTTCAACTAGTTTTCTAGTAACAGACAGCTGTCCATGAGACCACTGTCAGAATCTTTCGATGGAGAGAGACGAGTCAAGTCAAGGTTGTCGTAACATCTCTAAACATGGCAGAGAAATCAATTGAATTAACATTTATATCTTACTAATTTATTTTAGCCGACCACCGGCATGAACCTAACCCCACGTAGATAATCTCGCCTGCCCCGTTCGGGCTCTCGCTAGCTCTTCTCCACGTCGCTCTGCTCGTCCCTTTATGCGTTGGTGACTTCATGGAATCAATATGCAAAGTTGCAAATCTCAGACAGACGGAGAATGTTTCGTATGCCATGCCTCCAAAACCATACAACAGTCAACAAAGGAAAAATAGACATGCTAGAAGAGAAAAGAATGAGAGCAACGCGAAGGGTCAAGTCAACTTAAGCATACCGGAGAGAACGGGTGTTCGAAGCGAAGTAATGCCGTCCATCGCGGCGGCAATGACACCGGCAGCCACATGGCGGCATAGAGGACGACAGAGAAGAAAAGGAGAGACGAGATCGTGATCCGGGCCTTTATGCCGACAACCATGGACTTGCATTCGCGCAAACGCAATGAGACTACTGCTCCCTGAGCTACCAGATTCATGAGAAACGAAAAAGTTGGTCTGTCCTTTGGTTCTCAGCACCTTGGACTTGGAGCATCTGCTCTAATTATGGGACGCAGGGGATAAGCGTGACAAAAACACCGACAACCAATTAAAATGTGCAATTAATGACGTACTTTTTTTCGAAAATTTTCACAAGCATCTTCTTTTTTATAAATTTTTTAAATACTATTTTTCACACCTCCACACCAACTCTAAAACCGTTGATTTTTTTTATCTTCGAAAATAAAATTGGATGATTAATAGGGTGTAAAATTATTATAATAGATAAGAATCATTTCTCGGTCAAACGCAAGGTGCCAATCCTTCATCCCGTCCGAAAGTCAATACGATAAAGATCGATCTCTCTCTCGCTCTTTTTTTTTTTTTTACTGTGGAATCTACATGAAGAGATCTTAGAGGAATTTTTTCTTTTGTTTCAGCTGAATAATGTTTTTTAAAAAAAGATTTCTTTAATTATTAAAATCATCAAAAGATAATTAAATATAGCACTTTGCGGTATTTTTCCTATTGAAAATGTTCCTATTATTATAATATTTATAGAGTAGGTACTCCATGATTTAACTAAATTAGTTTTTTAATTCAACTTTGTAAAAAATATTAAATATAGAGTACTTTTATATATATTTTTAATCAATTTAATTAAAATTATTTTGATTTGATAAATTCATTTTAAAATTATTATAACCCTACTGAGTAGGGCTATGATATTATTATAAGAATTATTTAATTAGCTGTTATACTGACTATTACAATAGTGATTTTAACCTAATTGAAATAATTTTGACAAAGTTAATACATAATTTTTAAAACAAATGTATTATATTTATAATATTTTTAACCAAGTTGATTTAGTTTAATATTAGATTTTTTATAAAAGATAAATAGTATTAATGGAACAAAAGGATATATGTGAACAACGCTACCATGGATATCTATTCATATCTCTGATGAAGTATTAGATCTGAATATATATCTAGGGATCGATATAGATGTACTTTTTTTTTTGTATATCACTTCTATATCAAAATTGTTGTAACGTTGGTGACCGGCTAGAGGAGGGTGAATAGCCCTCAATCGTCGTACGGTGGAATATGATCGTTCTTGCGTGCTTGTCTATAATTGTCGTTAATATACGCAGCGGAAATAATAGAAATAATAACAACAATAAATCACACGCAATACACAAGATATACGTGGTTCGGAACCGAATGGTTCCTACTCCACGGGCGAGCTCACCGAGCTCTAGTTATGCGCACGACACTAACTAAACTCCTTCTCGACAACACATCAGAGGTAGAGAAACCTGGTACAAGCAATTACAACAGTAATATAGAAATACAAATAAGAATACAAATATAATACAAAAGAATATTTTTCACCGATTGCTTTTGATCACTTGTTTGTTGCTTGCTTTGGTTGGCTCTTGAAAGACTGGAATGCAGCAGCAATTCTCCTTCAAAGTCTCCCTTAAAGTCTTGGCAAAATCCTCCCTCTTAAGCTCCATTTATAACCTGCATCAAGATGATTTCGTGTTCATCAGTCAACTGGTCCTGTAGTCGTTGTCTCACAACGACTTGATCCATGTTGGCAAAACTCCAACGGATTCATCATCACGATCGATCATCCCATCATCAGTCTTTCAGAGCACTGACCGAAACCCTTCATGGCGAAAACACCCGATCACCGACCGATCTCCCCATCAATCGATCGATGGTGATATCACGATCATCATCCCTAATGATCGATCAGCCAAACCTTGTTCAGTCGAACACCAGTTGAAACCTAGTCGACTTGGAGCAGTCGACTGGCGCCTATGCCAGTTGACTGATGTCGGGTAGAACCTCAAACACCAAGTTGTTTGAGCATCCGATACTCAGTCTTAGCCACTTGGCCAAGTCCACCTCATCACTCATGGAGTTCCCCACCGAAGCTCTCTTCCCTCGGGCTACGTCCCTCGGATGCGCCAAGCGCACGACTTCGCAACGTCATCCTTCGTGTCTCTTGCCCTCGAAGTATGCTTCCCTTAGGCCTCACTCCATTCGCTCCCCGTCCGGCGGTCCCTCGGATGCACCAAGCGCACGACTTCGCAATGTCATCCTTCACCGACTCAAGGACCCTGAGCCTAGTGAACTTGTCAAGTCCTCAAGACTTCCCAAATGCACCAAGCGCAAGGCTTCGCAATGCATTTCTCACCAAGCACCAAGTGCACAACTTCGCAATGCTTTAGACTTTCCCACACCAAGCCCCAAGCTTGGATTTTCCATGTCAACTTCATGTTGGACTTTCCTACGATAATCCCATGTCATAAGTTTTGTCTATCATCAAAATATTGCTCGAGTCAAACTCGAGTCAACCTGGGCTGATTGCACCAACAATCTCCCCCTTTTTGATGATTGACAAAACTACCATCTCAAGTCTACCAATTCTCCTATATTAGCAATTCTCATATCCCAATGAGAATTCCAACGAATCCTAATTGGTAACTTGGTAAATTCTTCCCCTTTTTGACATTACATCAAAAAGGTCCTCAAGGGTGTCAATGTCTCATATCCCAATAAGATTATACAATCTTTCCCTTGGCATTCCCTCAATCTTTCTAGTGATAATCTCATATCACTTAAGAGAGGCAACCCAATTTTCCTCTCATGAGGAAAAGTACACATCCATCTTCCCATGATGGATATGTAGGGAGTGCTTCGGAGGCTCATTAGCTCTCATATCCCCGGATTAAAATTTTCACTAATGAAAGAATTAATCCGGATGAGATAAGCTTCCTTAGCACAACCATTTCGTCGTCGTGCTAACAACTTGAGTGGTCGCTTGAACAAACTAGTTGTTCAAGCAACACAACTCTTCTAGTTGGTTAGCCGCGGAAGAGACGACGGACGGATCGCCGGTTTTTGTGTTTGTCTTCGGGGTCCATGATTATACAATATATATTCATACGCATACATGTATAATCAAAACATAAAAGAACATGCTCAGATCTGTAAATGAAGTTAAAAAACTTTATACCTTACGATCTTCTACCGTATGTCCTATCCTTCTCGTGGACGACGTGTGGACGAAGATCCTCCACGAGTAGAAGCCTTCTAGATCGCGTTCTTCCCTTCCTTGTCCGCTGCGAACAAAGAGAAGAACCAACAAATACCTATCCTTTCTAGAACCGGCCACCAAATTAGGGAATTTGGTGCAACCGTCGGCCAAGGAGCAAGTGGATGAAGCACCGGCCAACTTGAAGAGGGGTTGCCGCCGGCCACTAAGAAGAAAGGGAGGAGGAAGAGCACCGACCACCAATGGAAGGAGAACCGCCGGCCAAGGAATAAGAGAGAGGCCTTGAGAATGGGCGCCGACCAAGTCTAGATGGAGGAAGATGGGCGCCGGCAACAAGGAGAAGGAAGATGGTTGCCGCCCAAGCCTTTGCTCCAAACCCTAGCCGCCCACTTTGAGAAGAGCCAAACCCTAACTCCCTATCCTATTCTTCCTTGCCGCCCAACCCTAAGCTTTCCTTTTATAGAGTTAGGCTTAGGACTCCTTTAATCTCCACCGTCGGATCTAGGGATTTAATCTCCACCGTCGGATCTAGGGTTTTATCCCAACCGTCGGATCTAGGGTTTCATCCCAACCGTCGGATCTAGGATTTCATCCCAACCGTCAGATCTAGGGTTTCATCCCAACCGTCGGATCTAGGGTTTTATCCCAACCGTCGGATCTAGGATTTCATCCCAACCGTCGGATCTAGGGTTTCATCCTAACAATCGGATCTAGGGATTTAATCCCAACCGTTGGTTCTAGGGTTTTATCCTAACCATCGGATCTAGGGATTTAATCTCAACCGTTGGTTCTAGGTTTTGTTTTACATTCTTGGATCTAGACTTCACAAGGATTATATTAGGCTACGATAGGGACCATAAGGAGGAGTTGGATCTTGGCCACCCGATGGATCGGAACCACACAAACTTGATCCATCAATGATGTTCCATTCCACTAGAGGATCATTATTGAACTAACTCACCAACCCCCATAAATCAATATGGGCTTCATATATTATTTGTACATTCATCTCCCCGTGTTTAAGATATCGAATGTCTGTCAATTAATTGATTTACTGACCATCAATTAATTAACATCTAATTCCTCGAGTAGTACCACTCAACCTTATCATCATGTTGACTAAGTCAACCAGCTGGGTTTACATGATGAACCTTATGAGCTCCTCAAGGGGACATCATCAACCTAATATATAGGACCCGGTTTCCTCCTATAATCAACGGCACACCATGTAAATAATATCATTTCCCAACTTACCGGGCATATTGATTTAATTCATCTAAATCTCACCCTCTGGTAAATCAAAGAAATAAATACTAAGTACATGTGCCGGTTATTATATCGGGATTAAGAGCATGTACAACATAATATCCGAGGTCCGATTCAATTATGTAGTCAGTACTAAATTGAATCACCTCTATCGGTCCTGCTCAATACACCTAAGTGTACCAGTGTAACTCTATGTTCAAGACAAAACAATACCAAGCTACACTACAACCATGCCAATGGTTTGTCCAAAACCATCTTGGTTGTGAGCCTCTACTTATATTTTACAAGGAACTGATAACATGATCTTCTGTGTCACACCAAGCACCATGTTATCTACAATGTAAAATATTAGACAATATACACACATATAATAAATATATAAAGTGCAAACAATGATCATGTGATTCTTATTTCAAAATAAAATGTTCATACAAAAAGAGCTAGGCTTTCAGTATACATTCCAACAATCTCCCACTTATACTAAAAGACTATGCCATCATCACACTGCCATACATCTAATCCCCATGTCCTCCACATGCCTATCAAACGCTTTCGCTGGAAGGGCCTTAGTGAATGGATCTGCCAGGTTATCCTCTGATGCAATCTTGGCGACAGCAACTTCTCCTCGCTTTACGATCTCTCGTATAAGGTGGTACTTGCGCTCTATGTGTTTACTCGCCTTATGGGCTCGTGGTTCCTTCGAGTTTGCAACTGCACCACTGTTATCATAATAAATTGTGATAGTTCTGGGCAAACCAGGAATCACATCCAAGTCCATCAAGAAGTTCTTGAGCCATACAACTTCCTTGGCTGCCTCAGAGACTACCACATACTCAGCTTCCATGGTAGAGTCCGCCACGCATTTCTGCTTGACACTCCTCCATACTATGGCTCCAC
Organism: Wurfbainia villosa; assembly: GCA_025175895.1. Taxonomy (NCBI): domain Eukaryota; kingdom Viridiplantae; phylum Streptophyta; class Magnoliopsida; order Zingiberales; family Zingiberaceae; genus Wurfbainia; species Wurfbainia villosa. Next base: position 76,439,662 of record CM046001.1, on the reverse strand, counting down.
CTCCAAAAGTAAACACAAACCCCGAGGTAGACTTACTCTTGTCCCTATTTGATTGGAAATCAACTGTAACCCACAGGACCAATTGATCCGTCCTGAAACCAAAGATATAATCCCTAGTCTTTCTCTGTACTTCAATATATGCTTTATCATACCCAATATCCTGTCAGGATTACTCTGATATCTGCTAACCATGCCCACGGCAAAGCAGATATCCGGTCTCGTACATAGCATAGCATACATAAGGCTTCCTACTGCCGAAGCATAAGGAACCGCCTTCATGTCCTCTATCTCCTTTGTTTTTTTGGGACACATCTCTTTAGATAAAGGAACTCCATGCCTAAAAGGTAGAAAACCTTTCTTGGAGTTCTGCATGCTAAAACGAGCAAGGATAGTGTCAATGTATGAAGCTTGAGATAAGCACAACATCCTTTTCTTGTGATCCCTTATAACTTTGATCCCAAGGATGTGTCCCACTTCTCCCAAGTCCTTCATGCCAAACTGTTTGGACAACCATACCCTTACGTCTGATAACACTTTGATATTGTTTCCAACTAACAAAATGTCATCTACGTATAGTACTAGAAACACCACTACGTTTCCGTCACATCTCTTGTATACACAAGGTTCATCCGGACTTTGAATAAATCCATATGACTGGATTACCTTATCAAAGTGGATGTTCCAAGATCTAGAAGCTTGCTTCAATCCATAAATGGACCGATTAAGCTTACATACAAGATGTTCTTTGCCTTTAGCAATGAATCCCTCTGCTGTCGATATAGATGTTCTCCTCAAGACTTCCATAAGGAAAGCCGCCTTGACATCCATCCGCCAAATCTCATAATCCATATGAGCAAATTATAGATAAGAGAACTGATAGACTTAAGATATATCGAAAAGGTCTCCTCATAATCGATACCCTCTTTCCGAGTATACCTTCGCAACAAGCCTAGCTTTGAAGGTCTCAACCTTCCGCCTACTCCTCTCTTTCTCTTGTAGATCCACTTGCATCCAATGGTTTTTACACCATCGTGGCTCTACTAGCTCAGACTGATTAGAATCCATAGATTCTATCTCCAATTCATCGCTTTTGCCAAGATACCGTGATCTCATCTTGGAGTGCCTCGTCATATGTCCAGGATCAGTTCATGTTCACAGTGTGACTAAGTCCAAGACTCTCCCAAAAACATGAATCTCGGGTTGTCTAACAACCTCCCACTATGACGAGGTGCCTCTGTGGTATGCTCGTGACACGCGTGCGCTGACTTGTGGTATCTCCTCTTGTAGACGGTGGTACCAAGTCGGACTTCGTTAACTCTTCAAGAACAATCCTACTCTTGTGCTTATGGTTCATTACATAATCCTTCTAAAGAAATCTTGCATTCGTGCTAACGATCACCCTCTGATCTCTAGGATTATAAAACAAACCACCTTCGCTCCCTTAGGTAGCCAACAAACATGCATACTGCATTTAGGTTCCAACTTACAAAGATCGCCTTCAAAGATATGTTGGACTCCCCCATATCCGAATATGTCTTAGACTAGGCTTTCGCCCAGTCCACAATTCTACAGGGGTAGAAGGTACTGATTTGGATGGAACCAAGTTCAGAGTATACATTGTCGTATCCAGTGCATACCCCCAGAACGAAACAGGTAACTCAGAATAACTCATCATCGATCTGACCATCTCCATAAGAGTCATATTCCTTCGCTCCGCTACACCATTCTGCTGGGGTGTGCCAGGTGCAGACAATTGGGATTGAATCCCAGCATCTGATAAGTAATTCCTAAATTCTCCCAAGAGGTACTCGCCATCACGATCAGATCGTAATGTCTTGATACTTTTACCTTGACGGTTCTCCACATCAGCCTTGAATTCTTTGAACCTGTCAAAGCATTCAGACTTGCAGCGCATCAAGTAAATGTATCCATATCTTGAATAATCGTCTATAAAAGAGACGAAATATTCAAAACCACCTCTTGCCTGGATAGACATAGGACCGCACAAATCAGAATGAACCAATTCTAACACATCTTTGGCCCTATACCCCTTGGCCTTGAAAGGTCTCTTGGTCATTTTACCTTCCAAGCAAGATTCGCAGGTTGGGATATCCTCCACCACTAATGAACCTAAAGGTCCATCAGCTATCAACCTTTGAATTCTGCTTAGGTTAATATGACCAAGCCTTAGATGCCAAAGATATGTTTGGTTCATTTGCGAAGGTTCTTTTCTCTTATTAGACTTAGAAGATGAGTTATTGATTTCTATATGCATCGTGGGAGTTTTTGGTTCAAGAGTATATAAATTGACAACCAATGTACAAGAACAGATAATCTCCCTATTCCTTTTTATAACCACTTTGTCATTAAAAGAAACAGAATATCCATCCATAAACAATTTAGAAACTGAAATTAAATTCTTTCTAAAAGAAGGTACATAAAGACAATTTCTCAAAACCAAAACTTTATTCTTATCATAAGATAAATAAACGTCTCCCACTGCAATAGCCGCCACCTTTGAAGCATTGCCCATGAAGACGGTGATCTCTCCCTCAGCTAGTCGTCGGGTTTCCTGGAACCCCTGCAAAGTATTGCATACATGATCATTGGCTCCTGTATCTACACACCAGACACTGGTAGATAACACCGCTAAACATGTTTCAACAACTAAACAAGAAGATATACCTTTGTTCTTTCGGCGAGGACAGTCCGCCTTCCAATGTCCAGTCTGCTTGCAAGTGAAGCACTTGCCTTTCGGCTTCTTCACTCCTGCCTGAGGTCCCACTGCCACTTTCTTCGCTCCACCTTGCTTCTTCTTCTTCTTACCTTTCGGTTTAGAGGAAGAAACCTTCTGAGCGACCATGGCTTGAGCACTCTGACGAAAAAGCCCCTCTGCCGCCTGGAGTTCTGTCAGAAGCTTCGCCAACGAATACAACCTCTTGTTTATGTTGTAGTTGAGGCGGAACTGCTCAAAATTCCTAGGCAGAGACTGGAGAATGATATCGACCTGGGTTTCCCCATCGATCTCAGCTCTGAGGACTTCCATCTCATTAAGATGAGCCATCATCTTGAGAACATGATCCCTAACGGGTGTTCCCTCGACCATGGTGGTCGTCATCAAGTTTCTCATTGTCTCCTATCAAGCCGCCCTACTCTGATGTTCGAAAAGTTCCTTGAGATTGAACATCATGTCATAAGCTGTGGCTATGGCTTGATGCTGATGTTGCAGCACATTTGACATAGATGCCAAAATGTAACACCGCGCCATCTCATCTGCCTTGACCCATTTCTTATAACGTTCTTTCTCCTTTTCATCAGAGTCATCGGAGGGCTTAGGAGGACAGACCTCGAAGAGTACAAATTTGTACTCCTCCGCAGTTAAGACAATATCCAGATTTCTTTTCCAATCAATGTAGTTTGGTCCAGTAAGCTTATTTTCTTTTAAAATCACAGCAAGTGGGTTGAAAGCCATTTGAAAATCCTAAAAATCACAATGATCAAAATATTAGATTTCAAATATTATTGATTCCTCAAAAACAATAAAATTCCGAAATCAACCAACACCTCAAATCACCGAGAATATCGCATGCCACGTTGTGTGGACGTATACGAATTCTACATTTGTAAGAGGAGATTTTACCCATTAATTTTATTATCTTGTCAACCTTACTTTTTGACAAATAAAATTAATAGTTGGTTCCTCTTTGGCCCTACAAATAAAAGCAGTGACTCCGATGGGGAGGATACTTTTATTTGCATCTAAGTGTGCACCATTACACGATACTAAGGGAATTATTTCGGATTATGTGCCTTACCACTGTGGAAGTACACATGCTCCTAGATAATTTCCTATAACCATTATTTGACCTAGTGATCCGCAAACAAACCCGTCCGCAGAGAGGAAGGCACTCAGAGCCGACACACAAGTTTGTTGCATCACACGTCAAATTGTAATGGAGGCCGCGGGAATTAATTAAAATATCCCTCTCCCACTTAGTAAATTGAAAATGAGGAATTTTAAAACATACACAACATGCATATAGACCAAATAAGCAATAAATATGAAAAAAAAATAGAATTTTTCCAACTATTATGGCATTGTCCTCCAATATGCATCCCGTCGTGTTGCCACCTCGTCCGCTTCACCTTTTCCCGTGCGCAAGTCACCAAAGATATCCGAGCCGAGATAAATCATTTTATTTACATCCATCGATCCTATACTCCACGAAGGAGTGTACAAATAATCTAGATCGAAAGTAAACTAAAATGAGCGGCTAAACAATGCCGTATTTAATTACAAAAATTAAATACTAATCTAGCCTCGTCAACCCCGAGGATTCAAATAATAAATATTTACACACATCCATTCACATACACACACATGGCCATAATAGTCGGATCTTATGCCTACAACCAAAGAGTTAAACTACGCATATCCTACTATTATCCGACACATATAATATATGAAAAAGTACATAAAAATTAACCGAATCCAAAACACATAAAATCGGAAACCGTGGCTCTGATACCACTTGTAGGGAGTTGCTTCGGAGGCTCATTGGCTCCCATGTCCCCGGATTAAAATTTTCACTAATGAAAGAATTAATCCGGATGGGATGAGCTTCCTTAGCACAACCATTTCGTCGTCGTGCTAACAACTTGAGTGGTCGCTTGAACAAACTAGTTGTTCAAGCAACACAACTCTTCTAGTTGGTTAGCCACGGAAGAGACGACGGATGGATCGCCGGTTTTTGTGTTTGTCTTTGAGGTCCATGATTATACAATATATATTCATACGCATACATGTATAATCAAAACATAAAAGAACATGCTCAGATCTGTAAATGAAGTTAAAAAACTTTATACCTTACGATCTTCTACCGTATGTCCTATCCTTCTCGTGGACGACGTGTGGACGAAGATCCTCCACGAGTAGAAGCCTTCTAGATCGCGTTCTTCCCTTCCTTGTCCGCTGCGAACAAAGAGAAGAACCAACAAATACCTATCCTTTCTAGAACCGGCCACCAAATTAGGGAATTTGGTGCAACCGTCGGCCAAGGAGCAAGTGGATGAAGCGCCGGCCAACTTGAAGAGGGGTTGCCGCCGGCCACCAAGGAGAAAGGGAGGAGGAAGAGCACCGGCCACCAATGGAAGGAGAACCGCCGGCCAAGGAATAAGAGAGAGGCCTTGAGAATGGGCGCCGGCCAAGTCTAGATGGAGGAAGATGGGCGCCGGCAACAAGGAGAAGGAAGATGGTTGCCGCCCAAGCCTTTGCTCCAAACCCTAGCCGCCCACTTTGAGAAGAGCCAAACCCTAACTCCCTATCCTATTCTTCCTTGCCGCCCAACTCTAAGCTTTCCTTTTATAGAGTTAGGCTTAGGACTTCTTTAATCTTCACCGTCGGATCTAGGGATTTAATCTCCACCGTCGGATCTAGGATTTTATCCCAACCGTCGGATCTAGGGTTTCATCCCAACCATCGGATCTAAGATTTCATCCCAACCGTCGGATCTAGGGTTTCATCTCAACTGTCGGATCTAGGGTTTTATCCCAACCATCGGATCTAGGATTTCATCCCAACCGTCGGATCTAGGGTTTCATCCTAACCATCGGATCTAGGGATTTAATCCCAACCGTTGGTTCTAGGGTTTTATCCTAACCATCGGATCTAGGGATTTAATCCCAACCGTTGGTTCTAGGTTTTGTTTTACATTCTTGGATCTAGACTTCACAAGGATTATATTAGGCTACGATAGGGACCATAAGGAGGAGTTGGATCTTGGCCACCCGATGGATCGGAACCACACAAACTTGATCCATCAATGATGTTCCATTCCACTAGAGGATCATCATTGAACTACCTCACCAACCCCCATAAATTAATATGGGCTCCATATATTATTTGTACATTCATCTCCCCGTGTTTAAGATATCGAATGTCCGTCAATTAATTGATTTACTGACCATCAATTAATTAACATCTAATTCCTCGAGTAGTACCACTCAACCTTATCATCATGTTGACTAAGTCAACCAGCTGGGTTTACATGATGAACCTTATGAGCTCCTCAAGGGGACATCATCAACCTAATATATAGGACACAGTTTCCTCCTATAATCAATGGCACACCATGTAAATAATATTATTTCCCAACTTACCGGACATATTGATTTAATCCATCTAAATCTCACCCACTGGTAAATCAAAGAAATAAATATTAAGTACATGTGCCCGTTATTATATCGGGATTAAGAGCATGTACAACATAATATCCGATGTCCGATTCAATTATGTAGTCAGTACTAAATTGAATCACCTCTATGTCGGTCCTGCTCAATACACCTAAGTGTACCAGTGTAACTCTATGTTCAAGATAAAACAATACCAAGTTACACTACAACCATGCCAATGGTTTGTCCAAAACCATCTTGGTTGTGAGCCTCTACTTATATTTTACAAGGAACTGATAACATGATCTTCTGTGCCACACCAAGCACCATGTTATCTACAATGTAAAATATTAGACAATATGCACACATATAATAAATATATAAAGTGCAAACAATGATCATGTGATTCTTATTTCAAAATAAAATGTTCATACAAAAAGAGCTAGGCTTTCAGTATACATTCTAACATGATACCTCCCCCTAAAGACTTGCTCCCCCTTGACTATTGCACCAACAATGTCTTTAGAAAGCCCCTAAGCCAATAGGAGCACAAATACCATATCAAAAATAAGGCAAAGTTCAACAATGAACTTCCATCCACCTTAAAATTGATACTCTCCCTAAACACTTCTCCTAATCCACATCCAATGGATTTTCACCCTTTCTAATGCTCTCCCAAGCATGTCCATCCTAGGGTTAGGAGTGGTTAGGGGACCAAAACCTAGCTGAACATGGGCCTAACCACCAAGGTTTACCCGAAATCGACAGTATTAGTCGATTGAATCAGTATCAGTCGACTCCTTCCCACATCAGTCGACTAGCCTCCTTGGCAGTCGACTGATAACTGCATTTGCAGTTTTCTGATTTTCAGAAATGAATTTTTGAAATTCGTAAGTAAATATACATAAGTTGAAAAATCTTGAAATTTTGTATGTATATTACTTATTACAATCATAATGGGTGAAAAAATATTAGAAAATTATTTTACCCATAAAATAGTGAGATTGATACAAAGTTCAAAAGTTTAGAAAAGCTTCAATATTAAGCCCTCTTTGTATCATCCCATTCAATGGTGATTGCTATCAAAAGATAGGCTTCACCAAAGTTTTTTAAAATGTTTTTAAAATATTTTTGAAACCTTTAATTCCTTTTTCCTAAACATCTCACTTGTATCTAGATGTATAAAACACATACAAGTCAAATATTCTAGTTAGATGTGGGTTTTTGTTCTTTAATGGTCTCATGCATATTATAATGCAACTCTACTTGATTCCCTTATGCATGGGACTTCAAGTCATGTCAATGGTCTTTAAATCAATTTTATTTTATGCATGATATGATTATGACATATATATGATATAACTAAGCATGTGCCAAAATCATGATGTCATAATATGTGAATGAAATATTAGCATACATGACACATAAAAATAAGTCTAAACATGATCATGACATTTTTTAGAAATAAAAATGAAAATGATGTCATGACATGGCAAGGCAAATAAATCATGAAAAATAAAACATACTAAGGTATAAAATACCTAAGTGTTAAATCCAAATTGTCATTTCTAGGAATTCATTATATTTTGTCTTAATACCATGATCTCCCAAGTGTGTCATAAATCCAAAATGGCACACCCATACCTCTAGGACCTATTTGTGCCAATTTAATTATTTTTCAACTTCTCAAGCATATTGGCACATCATAATGTGTCAACTCACCATGGCTAGGTTAACTACCCATCCACTTAGGGTTGACACACTCTAACTCATCTAGTGTGAATCGATCACGCTCCTAGGAACCCAATACCTATTGGAGCTTCTTGGGTTAACAAGGTATTCACTAGGGATAACTTCCCTAGATACCTTCCTAATGACCCTTTTAGGCTTTGAAGTCATAGTCTTTTGGGTCTTTCCTAAGTCAAACCTAGAGATAACTCTCCCTTTGACCTTCTTAGTGGCTTTCTTGATTTTTCTTAAGTCCTTAGCCACTAAACAAATATCATGGCTAGTCTTAGGGATAACTTCCCTACTAACCTTGGTTGTCCTAGACCTAGATTTAGTTTCATAATCAAATGGAACATTATGATAAGTCTTCTTTGGCTTAGGTTTGTGACCCAAACCTTCCTTGCTCTTAGACCGTTCTTGTTTTCTAGGTCTTGACTTTTGGGCATTTGACCCTTGAATTGAATTTTCTATGATCTTAAGGGTCTTTTCCATTCTCTCAAGTCTTGACCTCAAAACTTGGTTTTCCAACTCTAATTTTCCCAATTTTGATTTATCATTAGGTTTTTGGGAATGCCTCTTCTTCTTAGGCATGTGCCTAGACTTTTTGGGATTAATACCCAAATTTTCTTCTATTCTCCTAATTGATTCTCTAGGTAAAATAGTTCTAGTGTTATTGGTCTTAGGTTTATCCTTAGATAAATGTACATGCTTAACACCTAAACAATAAACCTTATTATTTCTACTAGCATGTTTTTCATTAATAATTGCAAGAGAACTAAAATAATTCCTAGCATGCTTGTTAACCCTAGAAATTGAAGGTGTATTAATTAAATTTACCTTAGAGTTAGCTTTAGAAGCCCCCCCTACATGAGATGCCCCTTCTTGCATTTTCTTCCCCCTAGAGCATTGGCTTCGGTAGTGTCTCCGTTGGTTGCATTTGAAGCACACAAATGTGCTCTTTGTTCTTGATTATGGGGACTCCGGCATCCTTAAACTTTTGGTGCCGGTGTTTTCTTCTTAGCCAATTTTGGACATTTGCTCTTGTAATGCCCTTTCTCCCTATACTCAAAGAAAATTATATGATCTTTATTTAAAATCAATATGCTTAAGTTACCTATGGAATTTTCTCCCGGATGTGGATGCTTCTTGTCCTTGCTCTGGGATGGAAGATTGCCTCTCCTCCCCCTCAATACTAGAGGTGGAGATTTCCACCAAATCATCTACATCGTCGAATATGGATGGACTCTCTTCCACGATATCTTCCTCTACTTGTGCCGGTTCAGGAATTTCTTAGAATTTAATTACCTTATTCCATAACTCCCTTGCATCCCTATAATTACCTAATCTAGACCAAATATTGTTAGGTAACAAATCACTAAGTAATTCAATTACCTTGAGATTTGTCTTGAAGTCCTTGATTTAGTCTTGGGTCCACCTTGACTTCTCAATTTGCCTATTTTCTTCATCCCTAGGCATTTTGAAACTGTTTTCTAGAATTAACATAATATCAAAATCAGTTTCTAGATATACCTCCATTTTTCTTCTCCACCATTAAAAATCTCCTTCAAATTTTGGTGGTTGGAGGTTGTAGCCGGCCATCTTGTAGTGCTTGTGTTGGCGGTTAGTCCTCGACAAGCTCCTTAGCTATGATACCACTTGTTGTAACGTTGGTGGCCAGCTAGAGGGGGGTGAATATCCCTCAATCGTCGTACGGTGGAATACGATTGTTCTTGCGTGCTTGTCTACAATTATCGTTAATATACGCAGCGGAAATAATAGAAATAATAACAACAATACAATCACATGCAATACACAAGATATACGTGGTTCGGAACCGAATGGTTCCTACTCCACGGGCGAGCTCACCGAGCTCTAGTTATGCGAACGACACTAACTAAACTCTTTCTCGACAACACGTCGGAGGTGGAGAAACCTCGTACAAGCAATTACAACAGTAATATAGAAATACAAACAAGAATACAAATACAATACAAAAGAACACGCTTTGATCACTTTTTTGTTGCTTGTTTTGTTGGCTCTTGAAGGACCGAAATGCAGCAGAATTCCCTTCAATGTCTTTAAAGTCTTGGTGAAATCCTCCTCTTGAGCTCCATTTATAACCTCGTGATCAAGCCGATTTTGCCATCAGATCACGACGATCGTGACCATCACCGATCGTCAGTAGCCGCTGTCTCACAACGACTTGATCCACGCTGGCAAAATTCCAACGATCCATCATCACCGACTAATCATGCCCATCACCGATCGATGATCCCATCACGAAAGTGCCGTGAGCACTCGATCGAAACCCTTTATGGCCATAACCCGATCACCAATCGATCTCCCTCATCACCGATCGATGGTGATATCACGATCGCCTCCTAACATCGACCGATTAGCTGACTTATTCAATAACACCAATCGAACCCTAGTCGATTTGAGTAATCGATCGCACCTATGCTACCGACCGATGTCGATAAAACCTCAAACACCAAGTTGTTTGAGCATCCGACACTCAGTCTTAGCCACTTGGCCAAGTCCACCTCATCCCTCATGGAGTTCCCCACCGAAGCTCTCTTCCCTCGGCCTACGTCCCTCGGATGCGTCAAGCGCACGACTTCACAACACCATCTTTCGCGTCTCTTGCCCTCGAAGTATGCTTCCCTTGGGCCTCACTCCATTCACTCCCCGTCCGACGGTCCCTCGGATGCACCAAGCACACGGCTTCGCAATGTCATCCTTCACCGACTCAAGGACCCCGAGCCTAGTGAACTTGCCAAGTCCTCAATACTTCCCAAATGCACCAAGCGCACGGCTTCGCAATGCATTTCTCACCAAGCACCAAGCGCATGGCTTCGCAATGCTTTGGACTTTTCCACACCAAGCCCCAAGCTTGGATTTTTCATGAAAACTCCATGTTGGACTTTCCTACGATAATCCCATGACATAAGTTTTGTCTATCATCAAAATACTGCTCGAGTCAAACTCGAGTCAACCTGGGCTGATTGCACCAACAAAAATATACATATTCAAACATGCTATAATTATTTGTTCGTCGTCATACATCTCATGTCACATCCTAAGTCAATATTTAATCTTCCTCCAAAGTTGATGCATAGGCTGACAGCTCAAGAACACATGTTCCTAGGTCTCCACCTGCTCATTGCAAAAGATATATACATATGTTATCCTCCATGTAATCACATGTGTCTATAGTGGATAATCTATGGTGGGTCAATAGTCATAGGTGAAAGCATGAATTAACTATAGATACTTCTTCCACACTGCCTTTGTGTTAGTATGAGCCCTTAGTGCCCATGAGATGATTGGTGAGGGAGACTTTGTATTATATTCTTATATTAATAAAGGCAGGTGAGATTATTATATTTTTATGTGTGTGCCACTAAATAAATAATAATGCCTCATAGTAGGTTCTATTCATAGTATATCAATCGTAGAATCGATTATTGTGTGTAGAGAATACTATTCTTAAATATTCCTAGTCGAGTATTGTATTAATAGATAAGGGTTATATTGATACATTGAGACTAGCATGTAGGTCAATGGATGACTTGATCTCACAAGTCATGAATATGTGATATCATATTGACACATGAGTATATATATTGAAGACTATATATACTGAATTGACCCGCCATAAGAAAATATTATGGATCGTTATATGAGTGTCATATACTTTCTCATGTGACTATTAGTATGAATAGTCTTATGTTCAATCCAATATAGGTATTGTGTTGCCATTTACCACTAGTTCCATCATTTCTCCCATGTATTTGGTTCTGCTACAATCATGACCTCGATCCGACATAGATTAAACTTATCATCCGTCCTAATTTTTCAATCAGCACATGTAACTGAACCATATGACGAGAGTGATATCTTTGGCCTTTTGATAAAGTAGGACCACGAAATGCATGACCATGCTCAAATGAGTCAATATGAGATATTGAGCTCATTTGTTTGAGTGAGTCTACTTGGGGATCAAGAAACATAAAGATCGGTAAGAGGGTGACACGGTCTATGCCTCATTGATCGATCTGAGATTTCAAGGATAGAGGGACACCGTCATATGATAATAGTCATGGAAGAGGTTGTCGGATCTCGACATTCTCATCACTTGGGTAGCAATGATGTATTGCTAGATGTCGCTCATTGCTTATATATCTAAAATGATTTTTGGATACATTGTCAACGTTATGAGAGCCTGTAGGGTCACACACAAAGAACATATTATTTTGGAGATGAAATCATTTTAGTTTGACTAAACGAATTATTAGTTAATTGGATTAACTAGAATGAGTAAGACTCATTACTTGGCTAAATTTGAGTTGGACTCAAATTGATTTATGTTGAGTTAGACTCAAGTCAAACCAAGTGAAGAAGGCTAAAATGATTAATTATGATTAATCATGGTTTACACGGATTAATGATTAATTGTGATTAATCATGGTTTACATGAATTAATAAAATGGGGCTTTTAAATGGGATTTAAAAACTCATTAATATGCATTTAATGAGCATTAATTGGCTTCCTTTCTTTCAACGTGGAGAATAAAGAGTGGAAGTGCATTTAATGTCTCATTAATGTGCATTATTGGTGTTTTTTGTTTGATTTCGTGTGGTGAATGAGAATAATTTGATTAATCTCATATTGCTTTTCTCTTGAAGCCGAGAATAGAGTGAACGAAGAGAGACTTTGGTGTGGTTGCTAGGACAACCAATTGGTTCACCTCTTCTCTCTAAGATCGTGTGTGTGTGGATACCTTAGAGATACGGTTACCCTAACCGTATTGTGATCCGACCAAGTCTTGGATGAGCGGGATAAACGAAGGACGTCGCATCGAATGTATACTTCTTCCTCTAGATGAGATCTAGCAAAAGTAGGATACAAAACATTTATGATTTTTCGCTTGGATCTCTGGAGGGATCCTAATTTTTTTTTCCGCTGTGAATTTTTGTTTATCGCTCGGGATCCCTACACTTTGCCCCGACCATCCTACCTCCTACTCCATTGAGAAAATCATAGACGCATTTAGTACCTTCTTTCTTCTACTCAAACCATGATCTCAACCTCTGTGTTGCCTCCTCTACTATCCGAGATGCTACCAATATGTTATCTTGGATATGCAAGAGTTGTTTGATAAGTGGTGAGTCCTCATGCTTAGCCTACCACTTCCATAAAATCTACCCTCCCAGGATATGCATGATGGATCCCACAGTGAATCCTACCTCTTCTAGATACTTCATAGCACCTTAGTTAACAATGTAAGGTTCCATACCCTCAAATCTCTAAAGCTCAAGCTTCCTTTCTCTTTTGGTTTATGCAATTCTTTCCATGTGATTGGGGGTACTTTGTAGTCCACATGAATCCCCTACAAATGTTGTAATCCACTCAATAATACCGCTTGGTAATGAAAGTATGGACATCTAATAACACTCGACTCCTTAGAGTATTGAGGTGATCATGAGCTTTCCTAGCATATGACAATGTGTTCTTAAACCATGATTTTATTTTCTTAACTAGGGTGCCTATTAGGGAGTTGTAATATGTTGTATCGAGCTTTTCTAAAGTTAATGGTATGCCTAGATATCTAAAAGGTAGCGTGCCCTCCTAGAAATCCATCATGTTAAGTCTCCAACCATGTATATGCCGATTTTGTTACATTTGCTTTCAACCCTACCATTTGCCCAAATTGAGCTAAGTATATAGAGAGGATTATCACTGAAGATAGATCACCTCCGGAGAATAGCAATAGATCATTATCGTATGCCAAGTGAGATACCCTTAAGTATGCACACTTAGGATGGAAGTGGAAGTCCTGCTTCATGGTGTGTTGCTATAGCAGGTGGGTTAGGTACTCCATACACAAACCAAATAAGTATGGGGAGAGTCGATCATCTTGCTTGAGCCCTCTAGCACCGCTAAAGTTTCTATGCATACCGTCATTAATGGTCAAGGAAAAGGTAGTAGTGATAACACATTCTTTAATCCACGTAATAAATTTAGGAGGGAACTACAATCCATGTAACACATTAGGAGAAAATCTCAGTGAACATAATAAAATGTCTTTTGGAGGTCAATCTTGAGTATGTATATAGGTGAAATTCTCTTCTTTGTATAACTTCTCATCAGTTGCTAGGTAAGATGAATTTTATCTGAGATAGTTATATCCTTTACAAAAGCTATTTATGTAGGATTTAGTAAGTGTTCCACCAATGCAGTTATTTTACAGGTTAGAATATTAGAAATAACTTTATAGAAGATTGTACAATAAGAGATTGCCTTATAATGTATTATTTTACTCATTGCAATTGATTTTATTATTAAGGAGATGAGTGTATTATTTCGTTGTTTTAGAAGCTTGCCATTTCTAAAGAATACCATGATTTGACCGATTAAGTCAGGTTTTATTGTATCCCAAGTTTTTTTTTTTTGAAGAATTGGATCCAAACCTAGAGCTTTCTAGTCCGTAATACCAAATAAAGCACTCGTAATTTCATTTTCCAAGGGTTCACTGGTTAATTATTATCCCTGATTAGGAGTGAGTGCTTTCCCATACTGAAGGAACCCAAGCTAAAAGGAACTCTTGCCCAAGCTTTGATCCAACTACTCTTGAAAGCTAAGTAAGAATTCATTACTAGGTTGGTTCCAACCTTTTCAAAATAAGTAAGAATTCATTGATAACTTCTTATTGGTTGATGGTGATTTCTTTATTTCCTTTTTCTACCATCATAATTTCCCTTCGCTTGTTACTCCTTTTCATGGAATAAAAAAAAGGAGGTGTTTCTATCCACTTGCTTGAAATATCTATATTTGGCATTTTGCAAGAAAAACAAATACTCAGCTTTTAATAGTTGTGCTTCCACCTTTTGGATATGCTTATGATTATTACTAAGCTGCCCTTCAATTATCCTAGCTTGTTGCAAGTTTTTCAAATGTTCTTGTGCCTGCAACCTCCCTTGAATATGTTGGAAATGTTAGCTATTAATTTGTTTAAATTCAATTTTCATGAATTCAATTTGAGCTTACACTTGTATTTGCATTGTGACATTTAGGATTGCAACCTCTACCCTTTGTTATCTGTGAGAAACCAATGGATTGAACGCTTTATAAGTAGTCCACGTATTATAGAATTTGAATTGTTTCTTCTTTATCCTTTCCTCCAGTAAGAGTGAAACTAAGCATGGGTGTGATCCAATAAGCTTTTAGGAGTTTTGAATTCAACTATCCATCTATCACTTTGTTCTAGCCACCCTTTGCTAGTCAATGCTCTATATAGTTTGTAAACAACTCAGTCATTTGTCCATGTGTAATGACACCCATAATGATGCAGATCTTCCATTCTAACTTTGATAATAAAATTTTGGAAGGCTGAGATATGATAATTTATGATGTTTGTTCCATCTTGTTTGTTTGTCGCTGAGAGAGGGAATTCAAGTCGCCCATAATGAGCCAAGGGATTTGCATATCAGTTGTTATCTCTTGCAATCCTTCCCATAGCAACTTCCTTTTCACCATGGTGAGTTATCCATAAAAAATCCCCATGGTGAGCTCTCTATAAATAAAAGTGATGGCATTTCCTTCTTAGTGGCATGACTCAAAATAACAATACACTACAACAAAAATGAGAAATAGTGACGAACTTTTTTCGTCGCTAATACTATAATTTCGCCGCTAAATATATTTTACGACGAAATAATTTCGTCACTAGAGTCATCGTAATAAGCTTGTCGCAAAGACAAATTAGTAACGAATTAAGGCTTTTTCGTCGTTAAAATTACCGATGAAATAAAAAACGTCGCCAAAAATAAAACTTTCGTTGCAAAATCTAGAATGCTGGAAAGAAGAAAATCATCGATATTGATGACGAAATATCAAAATTCGTCGCCAACCATCAGTAAAGTGACTCAATATAGCAGTCGACTGTCAATTTTTTTGATCCGTCACAGAATCGGGAGAGATTCGATTAGCGACCCGACTGACACGTTAACGATGAAACAATCTCATTTCGTCGCTAAATATTAGTCGACTAACGCAAGAAAAGACTCGACTACCTATTTTTTGGCCAACCACAGAATCAGGAGACCCTCGACTGACGACTCGACTGGAGAATTATTTGTGACGAAATTTATATATTTCATCGCTAATGTCCTACAATAGGCGACCGTGTCAACTGGCGCCTCGACTGATACGCCAAACTCTAGCGATGAAATTTCTAATTTCGTCGCTAAACCTCAAAATCCTGATGTCGTATATCGATGGTTAGCGATGAAATGGAAAAAATTCGTCACTAACCATGAAAATACAGATTTCCAGAATTCATTGAATTTGTATTCAAAATTCTGTAATACAATATCAACCACAAAATTTAACTTAACAACATACAACTCAAAAAATAAAACCAACATGTACATTTAAAAACAACTACCATAACATCCAATTCACAAATACATCCAATTTAAAGTCCAAAATATCCAATTTCACAAATCCATAGTATTGAAATGTAAAAACATTCAAATTCACAAGTTCACTAGCTCAAAATATAAATGTTCACAAACTATAAGATGGAGGAGGAGGTGGAGCTGAAGATGACTCATGCATCATTAATTGTAATGCTCCAGGTGCAAGCCGATTCAGAATTGCTTCAAACATATCTTGTCTTGATCTCATTGATGCCAACTCATCTTCGGTGCTAGCTAATCGAACTTGAGTGTCTGTTAGCTCCTCTTTCATCCCCTCTAATTCTTGCTTGGTGGACTGAAGTTGTTCACGATCTTTGCGTTAGTTGTTCTAGAGGAGGAGCTGGCATATGAAGAAGTGGACCTAACTGGTTTTGGCCCACTTCCAAGTCCTCTAATATATCCATAGCGAATACCGAGGACTTGATCACAAATCTGATCTGTAATCTGAATAGCATCGATGTCATCTCCGATTTCTTGTGATTGGATGTGTTCATCTCGCAGTCTTACCATATCACCCTAAGAATAACAAATATATTATTAATATGTTTACAAATAATTATGAAAATTTAAAAATAATTTTACTAAAATTTATTGATTATATCTTACATATGCAGCCTCGACTCTCTTCCCACTCCACCCTTTGGACGAGTTACAATGGGTTGTATTAAAGATAGTAATCCGATTTTTTCTCTGAGACTGATCAGTCTGAAAAATATTATAATGTGTTAATATTAAAAATACCGAACAATAAACTGTAACTATAAAGTTTGTACTTACACCGTCGTAACTGTATTGGATGAATGATTTAGAGCCACCTTAATGGGTAAATGGTAGTTGTGCTCAATTTTGGGCATTTATTGCCGATCGTGTTTACAATATAAAAATTTGTTAAGATAAAATGTAAAACATGAGTTATAGAACAAATATTTTAATTTGTATAGATTGAGTTACTTGAAATTTCTCTGATTCAAATAAATCACACATATAGTTCCAATCTTCCTGTGTCTCACAATACTCGATCGACATATGATATCGGCGCTTGGTAGAGGGAAGATGCAGTAGGCTCTTATAATGAGTGTGCATCTTATTTCTATTGTCTCTATACCTTGCACTCATTAACCTGTCAATCTCCTTTCTTATCGACGTTGCCTCCTCGGCAAAACTGATATCAAAAGCAGCCTGAAAAATACCAATATTGAAATTTATTAACGAATGATGGTTGATTATATACATATTAAATTACTTGTACTTACTGCTAATCGGTCATATATCATCTGTTTATTGTTCGCAGGGATATGCTTCTAGCTCTTAGCTTGTAGGGGAGTGAACTTCTTAATTGACAACCCTAACTCTGTCATAAAAGCAGCTGCATTTATCCCGATAGAGTGACCATCGCTCTTACGAAAGGTAATGGGTAATCTATCTCGTTCCTCGATTTACCATCTGAGCTAATCGAAGTGTGTGCCTCGTGTCTCTCTACGTGTTTGATGAACTGTAAATCAAAGAATGTCAACAATTAACAAGTTAAATAAATATCAAACAAAATATACATATATAAAACCACATAACTAACTAGTAGGAGCAGGAGCATTGTCATCGTTAAGCGTAGGCACAACTGGGGGGGGCGCTCAATTCTCTTAGACGACATAGTTGTGACATAAGCATTATATACAGATCGACGTATAATAAAAGATTATATTAAATACATGAGTTATAAATGAAGAACAATATCAATACCGTGTAAATACATCTAATCGCTATCATCATCTGAAAAGGATAAATAATCATCCGCCTCACTGTTAATTTCATTATCTTCACCCTCAGCAATACGATTACTTTGAGCGCCTATATCCAGATCCACTTGTGCATTTGCTATATTTACTTGTTGATGCTCAACATCTATTTGACATAGTTGAGTTATTGCTAAGTCTTCACCGACTACTGAAGTTGAATCATTGGATGAAATCTCTTGGTTTGGCTCCATATTCAAGATATTATCACCCTCAAAATCGTCAGATACTTCATCAACTTTAGTTATTTTGTATATTTCTCGGTGGTGAACCCTTTGCACGACCTTCCAATGACCTCCACATTTGATATCATTCAAATAATACACTTGATTTGCTTGGTTTGCCAAAATGAATGGGTCATCATCGTACCATGTTTTAGAAGTGTCAATACACAAGAGATCATACTCTTCCACCAATGATTTTTTTTGGGATACATTAGAACCATTCACACCAAAATAATTGGACTTTATACCTAAAAGAGTAAAATATTTGAACCACATCCTTCAACTCACCAAAAAAATATAAATTGTCCCCATTGTCAGAGGATGATGCATCCCACTATTACAGTAGTTCTGCGTGAATCATAGGACCTCGTATGATATCGAATCCCATTTACAATGCATACATCATACAGTTGAACTTCAGCATCATGTCCCATTGCTAAATAATATAACTCATCGTGATCTTTGAATTTGTAAAAAAATTTAGCGCTATAATTTTATCCCTAAATCATAGTGGAAAATCTCGCTCATGATATTGCATAACTTGATCAGCATGAACCCTTTGGGACATAAGTTGTAGATGCTCACTGGATAAAAACTTAATCAATTTAAACTCTGTGAATGAAATAGAATTAAAGTAATAACTTAATGTAAACACTTACTTTCGATTTCGGTCGACTTCTTTACAATTGTTCAGAATGTACCAATGTGCTTTCTTAAACAACGACAATGACAATTTCAGACTTTGTTGGTTGCCAAAGACTCTTGTTTGCTGTGAGAAAACACTTATTTTGCATATTGATGATTGAACATCTTTATTCCGTTCTGGCCTAGAAAAGCTTGTCTTAACCTGACTCATATATAACGAACTGAAAGTCAATGCCTCGTTTACAATATACCCCTCTATAATAGATCCTTCAGGTCGTGCTTTATTACGAACATATTTTTTTAGTCTGCCCAAATATCGCTCAAAGGGATACATCCATTGTGATGAAACTGGCCCAGCCAACATGGTTTCACGAGGTAAATGAACTGTCAAATGAACCATAATGTCAAAAAATGCCGGAGGAAATATCCATTCCATCTTACACAATATTAGGACTATTTACTCCTCCATTCTATATATGTCCACTGTGTGTAAAGATCTTGCAGTGATCTTTTTGAAGAAATCACATAATTCAATTAGTATACTATATATGTCTTTTGGGAAAAATTTACGTACATCAACTGGAAGGATTCTTTGCAACAATACATGACAATCATGTGATTTTAGTCTATATATCTTTCCTTCATTTTCATTCACATGTCTAGATAGATTAGCAGTATAACCATCTGGAAACTTCACATATTTCAAAAATTGACAAAATTCACGCCTTTCTTCCAATGTCAATGTGTAACTTGCAATGGGTTTTCTGAATTTGTCTCCAATCGGCTATAAATGCAACTCACTCCTTATCCTCATATCCTGCAAGTCTAATCTTGCTTTGAGAGTGTCCTTTGACTTTCCATCTATATTTAATAATGTGCTAATTAAAACATTACAGACATTCTTTTCAATATGTATCACATCTAAATTGTGTTTCAACTTTAAACCTGACCAATATGGTAACTCAAAAAATATAGACTTCTTTACCCAATTTGTATCATCTGAAGATCGCTGCCATTTTTTACTGAATGAAGGATGTTTCCTGAATGTCACTAAGGGTAACGCATCTAACTGTGCTAAAATCTCATATCCATTCATTACTCGTGGTGGTCCTTCTTTTTCAACCTTTCCATTGAAATCTTTATTTTTACACCATGGGTGTTGCACATTCAAGAATCGACGGTGACATATGTAGCATATTTTACTCCTTAATCCTTGAGATTTGGTTTTATTTAGACATACTGGGCATGCCTTATAGCCCTTTGTGCTCCATTCAGAAACTGTTCCATATGCTGGAAAGTCGTGAATGGTCCACATCACAGCAGCATGTAATTGAAATACTTGTTTAGTTGATGCATCATATGCTTCCACCCCGTCATCCCATAGCTCCTTTAGTTCGTTTATCAGAGGTTGTAGGTATACATCTATCTCTTTGCCAGGTGATCTAGGCCTAGAAATTAAAAGAGACATAATCATATATGGTGGCTTCATCATTTTCCATGGTGGAAAATTATAATTTACAAATATAACAGGCCATATACTATAAGCATTTGACATGTTTCCAAATGGATATATTAAACCCGTCAGTAGCCAACCCTAAGCGAATATTTCATGGATCACCTGCAAATATTTCATGTGCATTAGCAAATTATTTCCATAATTCACTATCAGCTGGGTGTCTTAATACACCTTGTTTCAACTCGTTTTCTTTATTCCATCTCATCTCTTTAGTAGTATGCTTGAAATAAGCGATAAGCTTAAGTCTCGGTTTTAGAGGAAAATATTGAAGAATTTTGTGAGGATTCTTTTTCTTATTCATCCCTTCGTACTTGTATATGGGCTCCTTACACACTGGATATGCATCCTTATTCATTGTCCTCATCCCAAAATAAAATACAATCATTTTTACAGACATGTATCTTCTCATATGTCAATCCTAACTCTTTTAATAATTTTTTGGCTTTATAATAAGAGTTTGGAATCGCATTCAGTTTAGGAAATGCCTCTTGCAATAACTGAAGTAATATATCAAAAGATTTATTGCTCTAACCATTTAACACCTTCACATGCATTAGCTTCACCACAAAATTGAAAACCGAAAAATTAGTACAATTGGGATACAATTCTTTTTGTGCTTCTTCCAACATTAAAGTATAACTTCGTCTACAATAATTTGCATTCGTGTTTACATTGATATCATCTGATTGAGGCTCATTGTTGTTTATATTTTCCGCATTTTATAAATCAGTAAACATGTCTTCAAAATCGTCTTCGAAATCATCTACTTCAACATCAAAATCATCTCCATCTTGATTGACAATATTTATACTACCGGATGATATAGAAGCTTCTCCATGAAAGTTCCAGACTTTATATAATCTATTGAATCCCCACCTATAAAGATGTCCTCGTATATAATCTAATTCATATTGAAACAAATTGCCACACTGTCGACATGGACAATGAATTTTTGATAGATTTAGACTAATCATGTAATTTTCTGCCATACTTATAAACTGATTCAACCCATTTATATATTCAGGACTAATCCGATTCTGAATTGTTATAAAAATTTTATCCATATCTTTGAACCCTGGTTAACCATATATAAAATAATTTTTATCTTAATTTTCAATAAAAGGAATTTATCAACTTAAATGTAGTTATCATATACAAAATAATTAAAAAATTTATAATTTAAACCTCACACAACATGTTATTACTATGGACATGCATAAATAAGTATGGACAAAACATGTTACAATGTGTTAGTCCCAAATGCTTTAGGGTCAAATTATATGAATTTACTATGGACATGTTATTAGATTTCAAATTATTTTCTCTCATTTTCATGTTCACCTAATTGGTCTTGAATATAGTATCTAAGAGATATTAATTAGGCATGCATAAATAACACTTATTTTAGTTGATAGCGTTATCGAATGGAAGAATTTCCTAACATTAAGGTTTCGTTGCATGATAAATTCACTACATCATAATCACACATGGGTATATATGCAACAAACTTAGTTTCAATGACTATTACTTAATTGCATGATATAACTACAAATGTGCTTCAAAAAACCTAAGGATAGCCAAGTTCAAGTAGTGGTATAGTCACTCAGGCTAAAAATAGAACCATCATGTTCAAACAAAGAGAATTAAGTAATGATTCAACTATCAATATTTTTTTCATTATGCAGCAAATAAAAATTTTCTGACCTAACAAATTTCTAAAGCTCAAATCATGATTTTGAGAAATTGACAGATGCAATTTCATATGCATTGACAAACAGATATCAAAATAAAGTTGTTATCGATCAAGCTTTGCACCGGACATTGAGAAGTTGTTCTGTCAGAGCTGGAGAAGGAGGTCGGAGGCCGGAGCTGTCATCGGAGCTTCTCGTTGGAGTTGGTTGTCGAAGAGGAAGATAGGGCACCGAAGTTGTTGCGCGGAGAGGTAGCTAGGGCATTGGAGCTATCGCCGAAGCTTCTCGCCGGAGCTAGTCGCCGGAGCTGGTCGTCGAAGAGTCGCGCAGAGAATTGTCGGAGAGCAAAAAATCACTAGAAGAGAGGAAGTCGCACAGAGAAAATGGGAGAATCGGCGTGGTGTAGGGTTTTTTCGTGTATTTTAGCGACGAAATATGATTTATTCGTTGCTAATATTTATTATCTCAGCGATGAATATTTACATTTTCGTTGCTAAGACAAAAAATGTCGGGCCACAGAATCGAGTTCACTCGACTGAATAGTTCACGACGAATAATTATTTATTTCATCGTTAAGTATCAGTCGAGTCGCCAATTGGACTACTATTATTGGCGACGAATTTATAAATATTTGTTGCTAAATCAAAAATGTCGGGCCACATAATCGAGTTCACTCGACTGAATAGTTAGCGAAGAATAATTATTTATTTCGTCGCTAAGTATCAGTCGAGTCGCCAATTCGACTGCTATTATTGGCGACGAATTTATAAATATTCATCGCTAAACCAAAAATGTTGGGCCACAGAATCGAGTTCACTCAACTGGCCACTCGACTGAATAGTTTGCGACGAATAATTATTTATTTCGTCACTAAGTATCAGTTGAGCTGCCATTTCGACTGCTATTATTGGCGACGAATTTATAAATATCATCGCACAATTTCATTTATTAGCGACAAATTTATAAATATCAGCGTGCAATTTTCAGTCGATTGAATCCTGTCTATAAGACCACCACCAAACCACGCCAAATTCATTTACAACAGCCGCAAATCCACCGAAAAAACCCTAATTCTGATCTTCCAAAGCGCTTAGGTCGTCATTTTTCTTTAATATCATCCAAAATGCCGAGGTAATAACTCTTAAACTTCAATTTCAATTATTTTCAATAAATATTTAATATTTGGAATTCAATTAGGGGTAAAAGAAGAGCCGTTGAGATTGAGTCATTAACTTCATGCTTGGATATTAGGTTCCCCACTGAGGGGTATATGATTAGGTTTGAAAGCACCACTTACCTTCCTATGCCTACTAGGTATATTAGTAAATCATACTTTAGTAATGCATGCATGCTTAGTATGGAGGTCATAACATACTATGGATTAGAAAAATTAGTTTATTGCAAAAACTCTATGAACATAGATTTATGTGTAGAGTTTTTCAATAATCTTAGTAAAATTGATGGCATTTCATATTTGACTAGAGTATAGGGTAGGACTTTGTTTTTACCCCCTCTATATTGAGAGAGCATTTAGGACTCATGCATTCGACATGTCCTATTGCATGTTTTCCATCCACGGAGTTACCGTATGGTGACCCCTATTCTCATATTACATTAGATAGAATACATATGCATCTTTTTGGTGAGGAAAGGACTCCGTCTGTGAGTATTTTTAGTTCTACTAGACTCAGAGTACAGGACTATGCCCTGTACCGAGTCATAGTGAACTGCATTATGCCACTCACCACTAGGGACATCACCATGATGCATCCTTATCAGTCATTTTTACTTTATGCACTTAGTCATAGGCTAGATATAGACATCAGTCTATAGATGTTTCATTCTATTATTTACCATTCTAGGTCAGTCGCTAGCAGGAAGGCACATTTGCCTTATTGCCATGTCATCACATCCTTTTTAGCTGCATTAGGATTTGATGTTACCATAGGTAACATCAAACACCTTACTGAGTATGACATGATAGAGTCTAGACAGTTTGGTTTAGCAAAAATAGGGTTAGATGACAATAATATCCTTGCATGGAAGAGAGATGGTCCTCAGCCTCAGCCCCAACCCCAGCTTGATCTGGAGCAGAAGCTTGAGCCAGAGATCGACCCCGATCACCACTCTGAGCCCGAGCATCAGGAAGCCCCTGGATTTGACAGTCTATCACCATTTCTTGGGATTCTAGCACCTCCTTCCATAGCAGAGAGATTATCTAGGTTGGAGGATGTAATACAACACCAGAAGCAGCAGTATCTTGAGATGATGCAGATTTTGCAGGCGCAGAGAGACAATCATAGAGAGATGATGGAGCTTCTTAGGTCTTGGGGCATGGGTCCTTCTCATCCTCCATCTATTGACTAGGCCTATTATGTCATTTGAACTTAATAAATTTAAAAAACATTTAAATTTAGTGTGTGAATTGTGTTATGCTTGGTAGATTAGGAACTTTTCATGCTTATCATTCAGAATTATTTTAAAAAGTAATATTATATTAATTTTTTAAAGAAAATTAAAAATTAATCTAGATTAGGTCAATCTAGATTTCATGATCCTATAGACTTTAGTTAGCCTTTGCATCTCACAAACACCTAGGATTACCTGTTTGTGTATTGAGCCACGAAGATGGGCGTGAGATGTTAGGACTACACCCCTGGTTCCAGATGTAGATCCAGTGGATCGACATGAACCAACGATTGATTTCTAGTTGACTGAATTCTATCTATAAGACCAACGCCGAGCCATGCCAAAATCATTCACAACCATCACAAATCCACCGCAAAAACTCTAATTCCAGACTTCCAAAGCGCTTAGGTCGTCATATTTCTTTAATATAATCCAAAATGCCAAGGTAATAACTCTAAAACCTCAATTTCAATTATTTTCAATAAATATTGAATATTTGTAATTCAATTATGGGTAAAAGAAGAGCTGTTGAGATTGAGTCATCGACTCCATGCTTGGATATTAGGTTCTCCACTGAGGGGCATAGGATTAGGTTTGAAAGCACCACTTACATTCCTATGCCTACTAGGTACATTAGTAGAGCATACTTTAGTAATACATGCATACTTAGTATGGAGGTCATAGCACACTATGGATTAGAAAAACTAGTTTATTGCAAAACTCTATTAACATAGACATATGTGCAGAGTTTTTCAATAACTTTAGTAAAACTGATGACATTTCATATTCGACTAGAGTACAGGGTAAGGACTTTGTTTTTACCCCCACCATGTTGAGAGAGCATTTAGTGTTGGATCGAAATGAATCGCTATAGGGGGGCGTTCGTGAAAACTTTTCTTTTTTGACGATTAAAACCAATTATGCAGCGGAAAAATAAAAGACAAACACAAGAAAGACACAAAGCTTTTTTACTTGGTTCACAACCCACCGGCTGCTAATCCAAGGCCCTGCGATCCTTGATCGCTTCCGAAGGGCAATCACTATAAGTCTCTTCCTCATTGAAGGTAAGAGACAAGACGATTACAATGATTATAAGGCTGGTAACCACCTTACCGGTCCTTATACAAATTAAGTACAGAAAGATAATAAGAATACCGATAATTAATTAGAAGATGGTGCACGATCGGAGTAGCGTTGTAGCACAAAGGAGAGAACGGGCACTTTGGAGATTCTTGAATTTGGGTTTGAGTCCTCCCCTCTTTTTATAGATTTGCTCCTTGGAATTTGTCCCGATCCAGATCCAAAACTCGTGGATCTTATCTTGAGGTGGCGACATCAATCTCTATCTCTTTGACCTTGTGCACTGGGCTGATTCGTCGACATCAGTCGACTGATCCTCTTAGCAGTTGACTGCCTTCAGTCGACTGCTGCACTTGAGAATTCCTGCAACACAAGATTAGCACAATAGATGCATAATGCCATGCAGTGTGACAACCCTTTGACTGTCAGATCTCGACTTCGGCATTCCTCCGGAAGCCTTAGTCGGATCGACGCCTAGGATTGTCCTCTAACCGAGGACATGTCCTTACCACCGCTCCACACACGGAGCTTACCTTTGGTCCTCTTGACCTGTCGCTTAGCTTTTAGTCACCACCGAGGTTCCTCGACTTCTCGAGGTTCTACTGGTATTGCTCGACCACCACGGTTTCTCGACTTGAGATTCTCCGGGTGTCGCTCGACCTTCGGCTTAGCTTAAACACTTCCTGCACACTTAGCATATCACATGAGATAACAAAATAGCTTAACTTTGAATCTTTTCCATCATCAAAATCAAGGTTCGATTATCTAGTGCCCCTGCACCAATAATCTCTCCCTTTTTGATCTATGGCAAACCAATTCAAAGTTAAGAGAAAATAAGCAGTAAGCATAATCATTTTTCAAAATCTCCCCCTTAAGGGTACCTCCCCCTTAACCCTAGGTGAGTTTTGAAAACAATTACTTTTTGGGAAAGAAAAAGTAAGTTTCCTCTTAACTTTATCCTCTCTCCCCCTTTGACATATATCAAAAACTAACTTTATAAGGGGTACATTGCTAAGAAATAGAATCTTTAAGCATGCTAATCAAGTTGATTTAATATGTTCAACTCCCTTTAATACTTAAGAGTTTAGGAGTTTAGGTTTCTAGATCCTGCACCAACAATGTATATCCTAGGTTAGAATGCGATCCCCTAACCTTTAACATTGTTATAAAATTTTGAGAAAGAATTGGGTTTTATGGAGGTAGCTAGATACTAAGTTTGTCAACTTAAGTCTTCTCTCCCCCTTGGAATATTATCAAAATAAGGGTTTAATTTTAGAAAGTATTGGCCATTTTTTTAAAAAAATATTTTTTAACAACTTCTATGATGATTATCCAATTAGAACCTCCCCCTTAATCTAACATCCTTGTTAGCCACAAGGAAGGCTTATCTAGAGAGTCTCCCCTTTTGTCTGACAAACTCTTAGGACATCCTTGTTGGCCACAAGGAAGGCTCACCTAAGTGTCCAGAGGGTCTATTGACCTAAGGATTTAGACGTTCAGTATTGGTCAACTAACCATCATTTAAGAAGCATAGTTGTTTTGAAAACTACGTATAACTACACACAACAATCATGACAACCAATAAAAATAGTTTTAAAAATCTATTTATGTGTATATAACTTTTGAAATCATTTTCAAAACCATTTTCAATTGTTGTCCTTACCATCTCACCTATTCTACATGATCAACTAAGTTATCCTTATAGGTATTGTGAGATGAATTTAATTTAATGCCTTAGAAATTAATTAACCTTGGGTTAGATTCAGATTTAACCTTTAGTTAGTTAAGTGAACATTTCAAAAGAGGGCTTTCAGTCGTGGCGAGATAGGGCCTTCTTTGATTGGAACAATGACCACTTCTTTAGACAAAGCCATCTTAAGAAATTACACACTTAATTCAATTAGGATTACATCCTGGTCTAACTAGTTTAGGATATGGTGAGGTAACTTCAGTTAATTCCACTTAGTTAAATGCACTAAGCTAGATACTCCTTATCCAACTTGGATACACTTGACTTCGTTTCCTTAACGTACTATCATCTCACCGCGTCCTGATACTATGTTGTCAAGATTAATTAATTATTTCCTATCTAACCATTCTATGAGAGTTAATTTAAAACTAGTATGTATGACATGACAAAATAAGCATGATAATGATATGTATGCATGAGCAAGCTACATTCAATCAATTTAAAGAAATGGTTGTTTTCTTGGGTAGACTTTTATTTGTTCCATAGTTATAAGATACTTTATTATAATTAGGTTTACAATTTTTAGTGTCTTGATTTTGGTTATCTTAGACTTGTAACCCAAGTCAACATATTTATTAGTTGAATTTTTGAAAGTTGAAGGTTTAATTACTAGATTATTAATTTGTGTATAATCAAATGGTACTCTATTATAATTAATTTTATTAGTTTGATTATCTAATTTTGAATTTTTAATTAAGTTAGATTGTGAATTATTTAAAATAGAATTATTAAAAATTTTCAAAATAATATTATTAGACTTTTTCAAGATAAGATTATTAGACTTTTTAAAAGTAGAATTATTAGAATTTTTTAAGATAAGATTATTAGATTTTTTAAAGGTAGAATTATTATTAGAATTATTTAAGATAAGATTGTTTGAGTTTTTAAAGGTAGAATTATTATTAGAATTATTTAAGATAAGATTGTTAGAGTTTTTAAAGGTAGAATTACTATTAGAATTATTTAAGATAAAATTGTTAGAGTTTTTAAAGGTAGAATTATTATTAGAATTATTTAAATTATCTTTGGAATTTTTTAAAGTTAATTTCGAATTTTTTATGGTTGAATTTTTCAAAATAGAATTTTTTAATTCGGAATTATCTAGATTAATCAGGTCTAGGATTTGATGATTCTGTCCTATGGTTTGATTATTCTGATCAAGGGTTTGATTATTCTGATTAAGTCCTAGGTTGGTTTTATCCTTAACTTGATCTAGATCTATGTTGATTAAACTAAATATTTGATTAATCTCTTGGTTAATTTTATCAAATGTTAGATTAATTTGATCATTTTCTTCCATGATATTGTTATTATTATTATTTAAACTAATTAAATCTGAATTAATTAATTTTTTATTAGTTGAATTATTAATTGTATTAATTAATTGACAACAATTACACAATTTATCTAAATTATCAACTATTCTAAAATTCAACTTTTCAAAATTATTAACTTTACTAACCTTTTTTTTTCTGGACACCGATTCTTGTAGTGACTGAATCTTCCGCACCCGAAGCACTTGATGTGCTCCTTGTTCTTCCGGACTCCTATCAATGGTGTCTCCTTTACCGCCGGTTGCATCGTTCGAGTCTTACGAGTAGGACACTTATTTTTATAGTGTCCTCTCTCCCTGCACTTGAAGCAAATAATATGCAATTTAAAATTTAAATTGACATTGTTACCTTTAGGCCTTGTGGGAGACTCTTCCATGGTTGGCTCGGTCAATGATTTGCTAAAACTCACAAAAAAAACAAACCAAAAAGTTCCAAGACTTGGTCTTGGATTAGTATTGCGGGAGATATTTACAAATAAAAATAAAAATAAAGAAAAGAAAATGCTCGACCAGTGGTTGCACCGAATCTGAGCTCCCCCACTCTGATACCACTTGTTGGATCGAAACGAATCGCTAGAGGGGGGTGAATAGCGTTCGTGAAAACTTTTCTTTTTCGACGATTAAAACCAAGTACATAGCAAAAAAATAAAAGACAAACACAAGAAAGGCACAAAGCTTTTTTACTTAGTTCACAGCCCACTGACTGCTAATCCAAGGCCCTGCGATCCTTGATCACTTCCGAAGGGCAATCACTAAAAGTTTCTTCCTCATTGAAGGTAAGAGACAAGACGATTACAATGATTATAAGGCCGATAACCACCTTATCGGTCCTTATACAAATTAAGTACAGAAAGATAACAAGAATACCGACAATTAATTAGAAGACGGTGCACGGTCGGAGTAGCGTTGTAGCACAAAGGAGAACATGAGCACTTTGGAGATTCTTGAATTTGGGTTTGAGTCCTCCTCTCCTTTTATAGATTTGCTCCTTGGAATTTGTCCCGATACAGATCCAAAACTCATGGATCTTATCTTGAGGTGGCGGCTTATCTTATCCTGAGGTGGCGGCATCAATCTCTATCTCTTTGACCTTGTGCACTGGGCTAATTCTCTTAGCTTGATTTGCGACATCTCGATCTTGCGCCGAGAATTCTGCAACACAATATTAGCACAATAGATGCATAATGCCATGCAGTGTGACAATCCTTTGACTGTCCAATCTTGACTTCGACATTCCTCCGAAAGCCTTAGTCAGATCGATGCCTAGGATTGTCCTCTAACCGAGGATGTGAGAATCTCCGGGTCACCCGACCACCACGATTTCTTGACTTGAGATTCTTCGGGTGTCTCTCGACCTTCGGCTTAGCTTAAACACTTCCTGCACACTTAGCATATCACATGAAATAACAAAATAGCTTAACTTTGAATCTTTTCCATTATTAAAACCAAGGTTCGATTATCTAGTGCCCCTGCACCAACATTTCGGACTTATGCATTTGACATGTCCTGTTGCATGTTTTCCATCCACAGAGTTACCGTACGGTGACCCCTACTCTCATATTACATTATACAGGATACATATGCATCTTTTTGGTGAGGAAAGAACTCCGTCTGTGAGTATCTTTAGTTCTACTAGACTCAGAGTACAAGACTATGCCCTATACCGAGTCATAGTAAACTGCATTCTATCACTCACCACTAGGGACATCGCTATGATGCACCCTTTTTACTCATTTTTACTTTATGC
This sequence comes from Wurfbainia villosa, assembly GCA_025175895.1. NCBI lineage: Eukaryota > Viridiplantae > Streptophyta > Magnoliopsida > Zingiberales > Zingiberaceae > Wurfbainia > Wurfbainia villosa. The sequence continues at coordinate 76,409,094 of CM046001.1, read as the reverse complement.
ACTTAGTCATAGATTAGATTTAGACATTAGATTACAGATGTTCCATTCCATCATTTATCATTCTAGGTCAGTCACTAGCAGAAAGGCACATTTGCCTTACTGCTATGTCATCACATCCCTATTAGTTGCATTAGGGTTTGATGTTACCACAGGTAACATCAAACAACTTACTGAGTACAACATGATAGGGTCTAGGTAATTTAGTTTAGCAAAAATAGGTTTAGATGAAACTAATATCCTTGCATGGAAGAGAGATGGCCCTCAGTCCCAACCCCAGCCTTAGCCTGATCCGGAGTAGGAGCATGAGCCAGAGATCGACCCCGTCCAACACTCCGAGTTCGAGGATCAGGAGGCCCCAGAATTTGATAGTCTATCACCATTTCTTGGGATTCTAGCACCTCCTATTGTAGCAGATAGATTATCTAGGTTGGAGGATGCGATCTAGCGCCAGGAGCAGTAGCATCTTGAGATGATGCAGATTTTGCAGGCGCAGAGAGAGGATCATCGAAAGATGATGGAGCTTCTTAGGTCTTGGGGCATGGGTCCTTCTCATCCTCCATCTACTGACTAGGATTGTTATGTCACTTGAACTTAATAAATTTAATAATTTTTAAATCTTGTGTGTGAATTGTGTTATGCTTGGTAGATTAGGAAAGTTTTCATGCTTATTATTCAGAATTTATCTTTGAAAAGTAATATTATATTATATTATTTAAAGGAAATTAAAAATTAATATAGATTAGGTCAATCTAGATTTCATGATCCTTTAGATTTAAGTTAGCCTTCGCATCTCACAAACACCTAGGATTACCTGTTTGTGTATTGAGCACAACTACCATTTACCCATTAAGTTAGTCGACTGGTGCCGTGTGAAACTCAAACTTAACATAAGTTTGAGCTTCCGGCGATCGGGTAAACCTTAACCCTTGCGGTCAAGTCTCCGACACTCAGCCATTCGGCCAAGTTCACCTAATGAGCTACTTACATTTCACTCATTCTCTCATCTCACTCGAAGTCCCTCGCCGAAGCTCTCTTCGTTCGCGGCCATGTCCCTCGGCAGCATCAGGCGCATGACTCTGCAATGCTCCTTCGCATCTCTTGCCTCCGAAGTCTGCTTCCTTGGCTTCACTTCAAGTCATCTCGTCCGATGGTCCCTCGGATGCTCCAAGCGCACGACTTCCGCAAAGTCATCCTTCACCGACTCAAGGACCGAGGTTGTGAGGGTGAACCCGCCAAGGCTCCATGTGCAAATTACTAAGTCCTGCAAGACTCCAATGCACATATCAAATAACAATATCATCCTAACTTAAACCCTTTGCCACACACATCAAAACCTTATCATGGCAAGAGATTGCCCTAACAATGTGGACTTAGCAGTTATTATGTTGTTTTTAGAGGTGAGGAGCAGGAATGCTCATGGGGTTTTGGCTAACTACTGGATAGTTACTGTAGAGTAGCTGGAACACGAACAGTTGTAATAAGGGAGTTTGGTCGCTATAGCCTCCCATGCACTTACAGAGTGTGTGGGGAGTGGATTTTGAACAGTAGATGGACTTCTCTTGTGAAAAGATAATTCCCCGTCTCTGACTCCGAGGAGGATAGTGTTTTCCGGAGTTGCATTAGTTTAAGGAAGAGATGCTTCAGGAAATTCCGATTCCGGAATGGAAGTGGAAGCATATCATTATGCATTTCAGGGCCAGCTGGGAGGACCACTTACCCTTAGTGGAATTCGCCTACAACAACAGCCATCATTCGGCTATCCAAATGGCACCATTTGAAGCGTTGTATAGTAGACAGTGTCGTACACCCACCCTTTGAGAGGAGGTTGGGGAGGCCCAGTTGCTAGGACCCCAGAGAGCTCAGCATGAGGCAGAGTTGGTCCGTACTATTAGACTAAAGATGGTAGAGGCATAGGATGGTCAGAAGAGTTATGCTGATCGGAGACGAAGACCTCTAGAGTTCTCTGTTAGTGACCATGTATTCTTGCGAGTTTCACCCACGAAAGGGGTGAAGAGATTTGGACTCCGTGGTAAGCTAGCTTCAAGGTACATTGGTCCGTTTGAGATTTTGGAGAGGATCGGAGCGCCGCTACACGCTAGCGCCCCACCATCCTCGACGGGTATTCATGATGTGTTTTATATGTCCATGCTCAGGAAGTATGTGCGGACCCTACATATTCTCACGATGTGTCAGTTCCATTCAATGATGCTACTTACGAAGTGGTTTTTCTGATTTTGATCACAAAGAACGCATGCTTGCAAAACAAGATTGTGCGACTTGTCAAGGTCGGGTGGAGTCACCGCACCGATGAGGAGGCTACTTGGGAGCTTGAGGAAAAGATCAGAGCTTAATATCCCCACCTGTTTGCTTAAGGTATGTAAGATATATTTTTAGTACTTGTGGTATCTCTTACTCATTTTGCATTTGAGTGGAAAATTTGGGGACCAAATTTTTATAAGTTGGGAAGAATGTAAAATACCACGAATAAATTTTTTTATGACAGGATAATATCTCTATTATTCGTTAATTAGAGAACTTATGTTTTTGGGTTAATTAGATTGATGATGATGTTTAGGGATTAATTGAACCAAACCTAGGTTAAGCTTTTGGATTTATTTAAAACCTAATCTAGGGTTAGGGCTAATTAATTGGACCAATCCTTTTAATTAAACCCATCCAAAAGCTTCGTTCTGTGGTTTTATTTCTCCCCTCCGCACCTGACACCCTCCTCGTGATCCGCTCGTTCTTCCCCCTCGCGACTCTGTTTCTCGCGCAACTCTCCCGATCTCGCTCGAGCGTCGCCTTTCTCTCCTTCCTTCTTCGTTTTCCCCTCTCTCGTGTCCAACCCGACGCCATGACCGCCGCTCAAGCTCGACGCTGCCTATTCTTCGATTGCAGTTCTCCCTTCCGGCCCACCTTCAATCGTCGATGCCAGCCTTCGCCTCGGTGTGCGACAATTTCCGTGGACATTGCGGCCAACTTTGCGATCAGTCGCAACTTTCGCAGTCACCATCTGCAAACAACCGCGTCCATGGCTACTCCGTGCCTTTAGCCACCCACGCTTGAGATCGATCTCTGCAGCTGTCTAAAGATCCGTGATTCGCTTGAAAACCATTTCGATCTTGGTGTTTTTGGTGATTGGGGCTGAGATCACTGCCGGAGCAGACAGGGGCTGGAAGGTTGGATCAACGACATTCCACTGTGTCTCGACCGTGAGCTGATCCATCGTTGCCAAGCAAGGGCAGCGGCGTGCAGTGGGTCTTCCGGCGAATAGGGCAGGGTTGGGGAAATCTCTGTCGGCGGAGTCTCAAGAACCGGTAAATCTCGACCCATTCCCTTCTTTTATCGACAGATGGTTCGATGTTATTGATTGTGGAGGTGATCTGATCTGGGGGGGGGAGTATCTTCAGTGGAGTAGGCTGGACGGAGGTTGCCGGTTTGTGTTGTTAATTTGTGCTGTGTGTATTTTTGTGTATGGGCAGGTATTGGAGAGTTGCGCCGGTTGTGCGTGACTGGAGGTTGCGCCGGTGGTCGATGGAGCTAGGTAAGGGTCGATTGTTCTTACCTTAGACGAGATTTAGGTGTTGTAGGGGTTTTCTTTCGCTGAGATTCCTTTGTGATTTGGGCAGCAACACTTTTCCAGCGAACATGACAGATCTAGGGGAAATTGTGCCGGTGAAAAGGGGATAAGGGAAGTGATGCCGGCGTAGCTCCTATTGCTGGTATATGTTTTGATTTGCTGTGTTTTCTCTCGGTCCATTTCAATTCGTGAATTGTTGCTAAATATTAGACGATGGGTGCCAATTGGCTCGGTGTGTGAGGGTTGTGATATTTGGAATGATCTTGAGCACAGGATTGTCCGGTGATAAGTTTCTATGGATCTATTGTGAGTGTAGATTGAGGAAATAGTGGTATGTGATTTGCTTGTGTATCTAATTTGATATGGAGTCGGTTTATTTGATTTTGGTACATGTATATGGGGGTAAGGAAGTAAATGGGAGTACCCTATTGCAAAACTTGTTTAACTAGGCTACTATTGGGTTGCTGGTTAGTAACTAATGGAAGAAGTTGTTATTGGTAAGGTTCAGGATATGGATTTATGTTAACAAACAATTAGGTAAGGGAGTTAGGTCATAATCCATTTGTTAGTGGATTGATGGACTAGTTAATGGGTTAATGAATCGATTTGATTTGATTATTGGAAAATGATAGAACTTAGTCATGTATGTTCTATGTGCAGGGTTTTGATTCGAGACATTCACGGGCATAAAGATAGTTGGTATTCTTCAGAGTAGGCGGGTATTTTGACTTATCTTTTAGATATTATCATGTTGATATGCTTAGTTGGTTATAGCTTGCAATAATTTTTATGTTTTATCTGCCTTGTATGTCACTATTCCATACATGATACATACATTGCTATCTTAGTCGATATTATCTTGATACATGTCATGTGTACTTATTTTGGGAGTTGTGACATGTACTTGATTAGTTTTTAGATATACCTTCCCTGTTTTACCTAGGTCATTGATATGTACCCATTTGTTTGTGCATATTATTCGGAGATGTATTTTGGTTGGTGTTACATGCTTTAGTGACATGCACCATCTTGCATGATTGCATGCTGACTGGTCGGTGTTCCTTTGTAGTTGAGCCCGCAGCCAGTTACATGATTTGTAAACACAACCACTCATGGGTTAGTGTGTGTGCAGTAGCTCTGTCAGGCTCCGTTGGTCTGCTCATGGGTAGCGATGAGGCACCGTGGTAGCGGGCAGGGATCCCTCCTTTGGTCTATGACACTGGGAGATAAGAGCTTTGCTCCCCCACTCTGTTTGGGGCAGGAGGATAGGTGTACTCTGACAACATCCTGTCCACTCGGTCACTCAAGAGAAGTGATGGTAGAGTGTACAGTTGTCATAGCCCTACCCACTCGGCTTCACCATCGCGTGTGAGGCAACTAACTGGCGTCAGGGGTGACCATGTCATTTACATCGCATGCATATTGCATGGATGACATTTGTTTGTGTTTGCTGCATTTTGGTTGCTGCCTTGGTTGTTGCATATGATTGACATGCATACAAGATACATTATGTATTTGGTATGACGACCTTATTTCTACTAGTATGGCTCATACTCCTATGTCAGGATAGGAGATTCAGGTATGTACAGTCTTTCCGTAGCTTTTTCTTGCATTTTTGCTATTATTGATCAGGAGACTGTACTAACATGATTATTATTGTTAGATATATCTTACTATGCATGTCGACTTGATACCCGCTGAGTTCATTGAACTTACCCCATTGCTTTACATCTATTTTAGGTTGAAACTGCCAGGAGAGTCCAGCTGCCAATCCCCTCGTCGTAATGGCTTCATTTTTATTTGGTTTTATGTTTTTGGTTATATTGACATTGATTAGAAGACATGTGTAAGACTTGTGTTTTGGATTTATTCTCGTGGATGTTTTGTTGGTATTTGTTATGTCCTTATGAACTTTTATTCGAACTTGTATTCGATATGTTTTGGTTGTGTGTTCCTGCTCAGATGGCAGAAGGGGTAAGTCTAGATATTGTAGATCTTTTATTTACGTTGGTTGTTGGCCTGAGGCCCATTTATGATATGTACATGTGGTTTATGTTCCGGTCATGTTGACCGATGTATAGTAGGTCGTGTGGGCCTTGTATTCAAGATTCGTATTGTCACTCGTTCAGGGGAGATGCTGTCGGATTTTCGTCTGGTGGGGACTCCCTCGGGGCGTGACAATCTATTTGTGCTAATCCTGTTTTGTAGGGATCAATCGACTGGATGGATTCAAGTCGACTGAAGTTCAGTCGACTGGATACCTATTTGGCAGGATCAGCTGGTGATCGATCGGAGATCGTGTGATGTAGATGGAAAGGGTTTTAGTTGACTAAAGGGTTTGAGTCGACTGAAGAGGCAAATTTCCCGATACGGAGCCAAGTGACATGGAGTCGACTGGAAGACCACGAATTCCATATCAACGGGCTAATGTGGAGTCGACTGGAAGGCATTCCAGTCGACTGGAAAAGGTTTATAAAATATGTGCTCAACCGGATCTAAGAAAAACATCCAATCTACGTTGAAGTGCTGCTGAAATTTTTGCTCATCCACGAAAATTCTCATTCCACAACAAGGTGACCTTCCGACACTCCGCGACTTCCTCAACCATCTTTAAGTGTCGGTATAACATCTTGTAATTTTGTTTATTCATAGTTTCACTTATTGTACTTAACTTCAAGAGTGGGTAGTGTATTACCCATCTCTAATATTTGTAAAAAGCGAAACCCTCCAAAGTTGAGAGTTCTCGAGTCGGAGGGAAGTTAGTGATTTCCCATCGAGGTAGCTCTCGAAAGATCTACGGGCTTTGAACTAGCAACCCAGTTAGGGTTGTGAACCAAGTAAAATAAAGTGTTAGTATTTTTCATTTTCGCGTCATACTCACAATAGTTTTCAAATATTCTAAATTGTTTTAAAAATTAAAATAAATTTTTTAAACTCCGAGATTCACCCCCTCTCTCGGAGAAACACGGTCCTACAAAATCTAGGCTAAAAATTGAGCTAGAATTTTAACACGACTGTGTGGATTGCACACGGCTGGCCGTGTGGATTTCTGGAGCCTCCGTTTTGATTCGTTTCGCTTCAGAAACATGCCCATGTCTTGGGACATGGATGCCTATGTCTTGGGACATGGCCAGTGTGTGTTCCCTAAGATCCGTGCTCCACAAATTGCTCCAAAAATGTCGTCCTACACATAAATTAACAAAAGTAAATATCTGAACTAGAAAATAAAAAATGAATGCAAAACAAGGAAGAATATGCATGAAACAAGTATAAAATGCAATGAGATGTGTATTAAAACTACTCCTAAAACCCTATATATTTTGCTTACATCAATTCCCCCAGACTTCGATCTTTGCTTGTCCTCAAGCATACCTCAATGCCATGAAATTTTAAAAGTATTGTTCCATACTTAAGCATGCTAATTAAAGTTATCAAGTGGTATTTTCAATCAAAGCAAATAGATATGTTCTAAAGATTCACTAAGTTAGCTTTTCTTGCATGTGCTGAGAAAATTTCCTAGGGGATACTCTTTCTATGGTGAGTCAAGTCGTCATCCTATAGCTTTCCTAAGGTCTCCATCTTTTAGGCACTTACCTGCCCTAAGCAAGGGTCATTCCTTAGAATTAGCATAAAGTCTCAAAGGCGTGTTCGGTATTGAGAGCAATTGATAGGTGTTTCCCCAGTAACCTAACTCAGTCTCAAAGGGGCACCAAACCATTTCCACTCACGACAACTATTTTCTATCCCTCAAAAATAATATTTTTTTCTCTCTCTCTTTTTTTCTAACCTCACATTTTTTTTTTCTATTTTCTCTCTCTATTTTCTTTTCTTTTCAAAGAACTTTTGTTCCCCTCATGCTCACAGGGATTTTGATTTTTCTGAATGGGCTTACACAATCCGAGCATCTCTAGTAACTAAAATGCTAAATCTATAGTCACCTATGGATTCTAAAGTACTGGACTACTGAGATGAATCATAACTACTTATGTACTAGATTCTTCCTTTCAGAATATTCGATTAGTGTAGGTGAAAGATAAAAGCTAACAAGTGAAAATCTAGAACATCCATCAAAGCATCTAAAAATAAAGTACCACAAGATAAATAAAGTTAAGCTATCTATGGAATGAAAATAGGTTGTGAAAAATTTTGAAAGCATCACTGAGGCAGCTTAAAGTGACCAAAAACTAAGTGATGAAAGGAACCTATACATAAACAAATAAATGCAAATAAACTAAACCTAGATGTCAAAGAGAAACTAAAACTAGTAGAGGAGCATATCAAAATTTGGGTCTCCCCCTAGACTTAATGATACTGTACCTCTAGTATGGTGGTCAAGGTGGGAAATCTGGCAGTCACGGCATGTCGGGCGCGTGGGAGAATCGAGTGCTCAACCGTTGGTGCCACATGTACATGTGGTCAACCTGGGAACTAGTGGACGGAGCGACGGTTCTATGCTCCTCCTCCCTAGCCCACTGTAATCGTGTATCGTGTATGAACTATCATACCTCCTGGCGGTAGACAACCTCTTCCTGAAAATAATCATGGGTCTGGTCATAGAACTCCTCAGCCCACTAGAAATGCTCTTGGAAGTCCTGAAACTCCGCCTGTGTATAGGTCTTATGCTCCTCCCACCGCTACCCCTGTGTCTGCTGCTCGACGTGAATGTCATCGAGGCATGATCGGAACTCAAAGAAATCATAGGCCGATATACCTGTATCTTGCTCAAAGGTAGAAATAAAAAGGTGGTGCAGGTGTAGGTTCGTGGCGTGGACTAGGTGGGCTCCTATTGGGCACTTGGAAAAAGTTCTGGATTTGGCACGGTAGTGTGAAATTCACACGGTCGACCGTGTGTGACTCTAGATTTCTCCCAGAGTGTAACACGGTCCAAGAATTTCCACCCGCCCCACCGTGTGCTCTTCTGACCATTGGGAACGACCGTGTGAAATCCACACGGTCGCCTGTGCTTCCCTCTGAGGTTTGAACAAGGGATCTTTTATCTACCTAGAAAGTTTTATCTAACCCTAAAACACTTGCAAAGATTCCAGTGAATAAAAATTAAAGTCTAAACTAACATGCATGAATGCAAAAAGACAAACATGTAAATTTAAATTTGGGTTGCCTCCCAAGAAGCGCTTGTTTAAAGTCTCTAGCTCGACCGTACCCCTACGTTTCATCTTGGCTCTGGTGGCCCAAGGAGATTTTTCCTCCTCCCTTTCTTGATGTGTTTCAATCTTGCTCATGGGGGAGCAAGATATTTGCTCACTTTATGCCTCTTACCTTATGGTCCTTCATCACTGTATCTCTTAAATCTTGCTCGTGGAGGAGCAAGATACTTATTCACTTTATGGCTCTTACCTTGTGGTCATCCATCACCATATCTCTTAAATCTTGCTCGTGGAGAAGCAAGATATTTATTAGTTGTCTTCCTTGGTTCAAGATTGAACATGCTTATCTTCAAAGAATCATCAGGAGTTTGATCATGATATTCCATTTCATCCATATGCTATAAATAATGTAACTCACCACAAATATCCTCACTAAAAGATTGATTAGTTGATTCTATTATGTCGAATGAAATTTTATCATTACCAATCATTAAAAGGGCTTCGTTATTGGCAACTAAAGTTTTGGTGAAGGTTAAGGCAGGCTCCTCTAGGTCCTTGAGGATATGAGGTATTTTAATTGAAGCAATGTACTCCTTGATTAAAGTATCAACTATATAATCCTCAAATTCTCCCTCTAGTGGTGATTGAATGGATTGCCCTTCTTCACATCCTATGTCATCTGCGTCTTCCTCATCCATTCATTTGAAGTGAGTCTCCGCCATATTAGGTGTAATCCAGTCATCAAAGTCACCTTTTAGTCGTTTGGATTCTTCTTCTGCCCGCTGTCGTTGCATAGACTCCACAAATTGTCAACTATGCTCCTCACATTGCCTAGTAAAATTGTATAGCAAGGCTTCTAAGTAGGGACTTGGTTCTGGATAGAATTGGAATGGTGATTCATAGCTCTCATTCTCACTTGGGAAACAATATTGTCTCTGTATGGTCTCTATCTGTGAATGCCGCCACTGGAATTCAGTGTTCTCCGCTTGTTGCGTTTGAATGAAATTTTCTATCATCTGCTCAAGTCGGGATTTAGGTGGACAATATTGAGGGGTTAAGTAGTCAGGGTCATAACTATATGAATAGGAATCATCTTGTGGCCATAGGTTGTAATCATAGGTGACATTTTCTTGCTCAAATTGCAAAGGTCCAAATATATCCGGGCAATGGTTAATGGTATGCCATTGTTCCCCACAATGCTCACAATAAATGTTACCAAAACTCACAACATTAAATTAATCAAAATCATGAGTGAAAGCATGCATCATTATATATAGAGAAATATAGACAAGGAAAGGAAAAGCAATGCCTTAGCAAGAGACTAAAAGGGAAACAAGTGCTAAGAAAATAACTGATAAGAAAAGCTGCTAGAAAATAACAGAAGCTAGAAGAAAAATTAAAATTTGAATTAGAAATAAATTTAATTGGAAAGTAATAAAAACAAGGGAAATAAACCTAGATCTATCCACTTTCGATTCGATATCGAATCAACGATCCTGCGACAAAAGGCGCCAAAAACTTGATGCGCGAGCGACCTCAAATCTTGGCGAGGATTGCCGAGGACTCGAAACACGTGCTCACACTCAATGCCCACAAGTACGGATGTCGTCCAAGTAATAAAATATTGATCCCACAGAGACTGAGATTCGAATACCATTTGTCCAGTGGAAGTTGTTGTTCGGAGTTAATATCCTAAGAGTATGGTTTGCGAGGTTGATGGTAGTCCTAACTCAAGTACGGTGTCACTCGGAGGAAGAGAAGGTTGGTTCGAAGTTCTCTAAAAGGATTCTAGGACTTCGATTTCACTTGTGCGTCGTGGAATATGCTATCAATTAGATGCATTAAGATCTCTAATTGCTACCTTGAGGGAGGATCATCATGCATTTGCCCGATGAACTTTGCTTCAACTACCTATTCCTAACCAAGTTTTCCTTTCTAATCGTCAGAGCTCAGGGAGTTGATACCATTAGGAGCCCTCTGTCACTAAGGTCCCTTAACCCTTCTAGAGTTAATGTCTCCTACTTTGGGCCTTCTGCTAAGATAAGTTATTGGGGTACGAGGACGTCCTAATAATCCCAATGAAGAGGCGGATCATATTTCATATCCTACTCTGTCATATTCTATCTTCTACAATTACGGGAGGTAGGATGACTGCAAGATTCATCCTTGGTTCGCCTAGATTTTTGATACGAAGGTTGTCACCCTTTGTATCGCCTATGTCCAATATGAATAGAATCAAGACGTAATCCTCATCGATCTCAACAACACACAATTGCAAATAGAATCAAAAGAGATGACTGATTATTTGATCTAACATGTCCATATACACAAGTTACTCCATAATCCTAGAATTGAAGTATCTACTCCATAGACAAACGAGAATAAACACAAGACATCTTAAGAAAAGCCAGTACAATGCGAAATAGAATAAGAAAATAAAGAATGCACTCGCTGTCCTATCCAATTTGTGTTGAGAGTATGGGGAATACAATCAAAGTCCCACATTGGTAAGACATGGAAAAGATCATGTGCTTATAAGAAAAAAGATATCTCCATTGGTATGAGGCCTTTTGGGTAAAGCCCAAAAACAAAACCATGAGGGCTTGGGCCCAAAGTGGACAATATCATACCATTGTGGAGATATGTGGAGCTTATATGCACTAACAATTGGTATCAGAGCCATGGTCCATGTCAAGCCATGAACCTCGAACGAAGGAAGTTGAGCTCCCACGTCCGGATCAAGAGAACCAGACATCAGGAAGGAAGTCTAGTTGGGTCGGGGGGACCGAACAACTGACAGGAAGTCCTGGTGGGTTGAAGATCGGACATCAAGCAGAGAAAATCCTTCGAGGAGGGATAGGCTTGAGGGGGGGCCCAATGTGGTCCTTCGTTTGAGGGGGGGATTGTTGAGAGTATGGGGAATACAATCAAAGTCCCACATTGGTAAGACATGGAAAAGATCATATGCTTATAAGAAAAAAGATATCTCCATTGGTATGAGGCCTTTTGGGTAAAGCCCAAAAATAAAACCATGAGGGCTTGGGCCCAAAGTGGACAATATCATACCATTGTGGAGATATGTGGAGCTTATAAGCACTAATAATTTGCACGTCTTGATTGATTTCCACGGTACCAGAGCATCGAGATGGATCTTCTAGCCACTTCCTTCCTTCCCGTTGTGAGTCTCCGGTGCTTTTTAGGGTACCTTCTTGCCGTCCTAGCTGTCCGGCCTCCTTTAGGGCTTGGGAGCCCTAGCCAGCTCCCCTCATGATCCTTAGTCTCTTAGACGAGTTTCCTATATATAGAGGCAACTCTGGTTTTCCATAAATGCTTGGAAAAACCCTATTTCATCGAATTGGCAGTTCTGCCACATGGTCGTGTGAATTTCACACGGCTAGGCCGTGTGCAAGGCTGGAAACGACTGAAATTTAGGCTGAAAATTGAGCTAGAATTTTAACACGATCGTGTGGATTTCACACGACCAACTGTGTGGATTTCTAGAGCCTCCATTTTGATCCGTTTCACTTCGGAAACATGCCCATGTCTTGGGACATGACCAGTGCATGTTCCCTAAGGTCCGTGCTCCACAAATTGCTCCATTTTTTGCTTCAAAAATACGGTCCTACACATAAATTAACAAAAATAGATCTCCAAACTAGAAAATAGGAAAGAATGCAAAACAAGGAAGAATATGCATGAAACAAGTATAAAATGCAATGAGATGTCTACTAAAACTATTCCTAAAACCCTATATATTTTTCTCACATCATGGGTGTGGATCACTAGTTCGCCGTGGAATAGGAATCGTAAGTTCCAAACCACATAAATCTTGTGTATTACTTGTGTTGTGCTTGTATTCATTATTTTTTACTTTACTTTATTATTCCACTGCGTATCACTAACGTATTGTAGACAAGCACGATCAAAGCGAAGTGAAAAATGCTATTCACCCCCCTCTAGCGTGACACTAATTCCTCTATAAGTGGTATCAGAGCATGGTGCGCTCAGAAGAACAAGTCCCCCTGATTACCAACCCTACAAGGATTAATAACTGAGGCAGCACCATGAAAATTTTGCATATTGGAAAGGTAGAATGATGTATTTTCTTATATGTGATTTTGATAATTGGATTAGCATTGAAGTAGGTTTCAAAGCGCCCATGGACAAAAAGGGAAGGCTCCTCAAGAAGAAGAAATGGATGAAGTCCAAAAATTCGAGACCAACGATAAGGTAACAAAAATATTGGTTAATCTAATACCTATTGATCTATTATGTAAGATAAGAGAATTTGATGACGCCAAGGATTTATGAGGCAAGCTAGCCAAGCTTTATGAAGAACCATCCATAGCTCAAGTAGAGGAGGAATGATTGTCCTCTCAAGCTCATGAAGATTCGGAGGTTGATTGATGCTCAACATCTGAGGAAGAGGAGGTTGAAGAAGCCTCCACTTCTATGATTAAGGGGGAGGATAGTGTTGGCGCAATCGACCTAGGTCACGATTGACCGGATTCGAGTTTGACTCGAGTGATGTTTTGATGTTTGACATGAAGGTTTGACATTGATGTCTGATAATGTTTTGGGGAGAATGTTGGTGCAATCGACTCGGGTCATGATTGATCGGACTCGAGCTTGACTCGAGGGGGATTTTGATGGTTGACTGGAGTTGACTATGTCATGGAAAGTCCAAGTCTTAAGTACTTGGCATGTAAAGTCCAAGCATGAGTCTTGGCAAGGAAAATTCCAAGCATGGGTCTTGACATGGAAAGTCCAACATGGGTTGGCAAGTAAAGTCCAAGGGTGTAGTCTTGGCCACGTAAGTCCAAGGGTGTAGTCTTGGCGGTGAAAGTCCAAGGGGTTTGATATTGGCGGCGCAAAGTCCAAGGGTGAAGTCTTAGCAGCATAAGTCCAATGGTTGGCGGCGTAAAGTCCAAGCGGAGTCTTGGCAGCGTAAGTCCAATGTGCCTTGGCGGTGTAGACACCGTTAGCATGACATAGCCGATGGAAGCACCTGAAGGCTAGCGTATGGATGAACAAGTCTTGGATGACTTGGAGGGATCCGATAGGTGCGAGGTTGACGGAGGTGGCTAAAAGGCTTAGGTCTAGGCTACGGGTGGTCTAGCAAGTATGGGGGCACCATACTTGGGTTAAACCACATGTTTGAGGTTAAAACCTCATATTTGAGGTGTATCAATCGACTGATATGATGTGACAGTCGACTGGTGTGAGTCAACTAGGGTTTGACTGCGGGAAGTGTCCTAGCAGTCGACTGCTGGCCTGAGCAGTCGACTGATCAAGGTGATCAGTCGATTGATGGTCGGAATTTCAGGCACAGAATGTTCTCTAATCGAGTGATCAACTTGACCACTCGATTGGTTGAGACATCAGTCGACTGATGGGTTTGGTCAGTCGACTGATGGTGTATCCGTTGGATTTTTCAGCGTGGATGTAGCCATTATCTCACGACAACAGTGGCATTAGTCGACTGATCATTTCGAGCAGTCGACTGATAGGTGAAAATCCAGCCTGATTGCACGTTATAAAAGCAGCTCGGAAGAGGGATTTTGGCAGCAATTTCTTGGGCCTTTTTGAGGCGATTTGCTAGTGCAAATCAGGGTCTTCAAGCACGGTTCAAGCGATCAACAAGCAAGCAATCCTAAAGCTCTTGTAAAGTTGTTTTCTTTACTTGTAATTGCATTTGATTATTGCATCTTTCTTGTATTTGTTTCTTACTATTGTAAGAGTTATTATACGAGGTTTCTCCGCCTCCGACGTATTGTCGAGAAGGAGTTTATTGTTTAGTGGTGTTTGTGGCATCGCTAGAGCTCTTTAGAGCTCGATCCGTGGAGTATAAACCATTCGGTTCCGAACCACGTTATATCTTGTGCAGTGTTTATGATTGTGTCTCGTGTATTGTTTTTATTATTATTATTCCGCTGCGCACTAACACGATTTGCAGACGCAATCACGAATGAATTCCATCGACGCATCTAAAATGCTATTCACCCCCCTCTAAAGGCTACCGAATCCTCAACAATTGGTATCAGAGCCCGGGGCTCTTCTACGGACTAACAGCCGGGAGCAAAGATGCTAGAGGGAAAGATGGAAGTTGAAGAACAACTTGGATGGGACATGAACACCCCAATCCCTTATACTTTCTATGGACGAGAGGGCTTCAACCCATGGAAGACAAGGATTGAAGATTTCTTGATGATGAGGGATTTTGAGGAGTGGTCCATCTTAATGGAAGGATTTGAATATCCAAGAGGACCAAAGGGAGGCTTCCTCAAGAAGAAGAAATGGACCGAGGAGCAACTCCAACAATTTGATAAAAATAAGAAGGTAGTAAAATTTATTTTTGATCTAATTCCTAATGATATCGTGTGTATCCTAGGTGATTGCATGGATGCCAAGGAGCTTTGGAGGGAATTGGCAAGATTCCATGAAGGCCCATCACCGGTTCAAGAAGAGGAGACCGAAGAAGAAAGCTCTTTCTCACAAGAAAGTGAGGATTCAGAATCATCATCCGGATCGAGATCGAAAGTTGAAGAGGAGTCAACTTTTGGATCGGAATCAGTAGAGGAGGTGGAATTGGAAGAAGCCTCCACCTCTAGAATTGAGGGGGAGGAGAGAATTCCCACACCGGAGCAAGAGCAAGAAGTCGCTTCAACCTCCGGAAGAAGTGAAGAAGCAACTCCGGTTTCCACCACGGACCTAGGTAACTCAAACAATATAGGTTTAAATAAAAATCATACAATTTGTTTTGAGTGTAGGGAATATGGGCACTACAAGAGTAAGTGCTCAAAGAAGGTCAAGAAGCCTCAACCGACACCAAAGGTCAAGGATGCCGGTCCCCCAACAATCAAAAGCAAGGAGCAAGTGATTTGCTTCAAATGCCATCAAAAGGGGCACTATAGGAGTCAATGCCCTAGGGGGAGCAAGAAGACTCAAGAGGGGGCATCACATGTAGGGGGAGCTTCTAAAGCAATCCCTAAGGTAAAATTAAATAATGCTTCTTCTTCAGTTAATAGGCAAAAGCATGCTAGAAATTTCAATTCACTTGCCATTACTCATCAAAAGCATGCTAGAAATAGGGAATATTGTTTAGGAGCTAAGAACGTCAACCTTAGGAATAAGGAAAAATTTGGGACTAATGTCCCTAAAACAAATTTACCTAAGGACAAATCTAGGTCAAACAATTCTAGACCAATTCTACCTAGGGAGACAATTAGAAAGGTACAAGAGCACCTAGGTTTTAACCCCAAATGGACTAGGCATATGCCTAGGAAGAACCATGCCCAAGGATTAAATCAAAATTCAAAAATTGGGCAATTAGAAAAGGAAAATCAAGCCTTGAGGTTAAGGCTTGAGAAAATGGAAAAGACTCTTAGGATTATACAAAACCAAATAAAAGGGTCAAAGTCAAGGATCTAGGTCAAAGAGTAAACTCCTAGGGCCTAAGAGACAAGAGTCATCCAAAGACAAGAAAGGTTTGGGTCACAAACCTAAGCCTAAGGAGGGTTACTATAGTGTTCCATTTGATTATGGAACACAAATTAGGTCTAGGAAGACCAAGGTTACTAGGGAAGTCATTCCTAAGGGTAACCAAGGTATGTGCCTAGTGGCTAGGGTTTCAAAGAAACCTAGGGAAGCCACTAAGAAGGTTACAAGGGGAGTCATCCCTAGAGTTAACCTAAGCAAGACCCAAATGACCAAGGCTAACAAGCCTATAAGGGTCATTAGGAAGGTATCTAGGGAGGTCATCCCTAAGGAATACCTAATTAACCCAAGGAGCTCAAATAGGTTTTGGGTTCCTAAGAGCATGATCGATTCACACTAGATGGGTTTAGGTGTGTCAAACTTGATTGGAAGGGTAGCTAACCCAATTATAGCAAAGTTGGCGCTTTAGGATATGATACTACTGGTACCTTCTCTACATAATCCCCGATAGAGGGGTTAGCAGGTGACCCTAGATCCGATCCGAAATACACGGCTCCGCTAAGGAAGAAAAAGCCATTGCAGGCGAATATCGAAGCCATTACCGCACGGCGAATATCGGGCCATTGGCACGGGCGAATATCGAAGCCATTGCGCGGCGAATATCGGGCCATTAGCGCGGCGAATATCGAAGCCATTGGCGGGAGAATATCGGAAGCTATTAGTGCGGAAAGTTAGCGAAAGCAATCGTACTAAGGAGAGACGGAAGGCGCTTTGCCAAGAGGATGGTCCAATCTGATAAATACAAAGGGAATTTGACATGGGGAAAAGAGGAATTGGTTCGGGTTGATAAAAAGCCCTAGGGCAAGGTCACCCGTGGGCTATAGACCTAAACTAGCTTCCCTCAATACGGAAGGCTGAGGGAGGTAGTCTAGCCTAGTTCCCCGAAAAATAGAGGAAAAGGTGTTAGGCAACGGCCTGGGAGGCCCCACACAATATTCCAAGAAGTCTTCACCCCTTATATTTGTAACAGAATTATTCTCCAGGGAGAGGTGGTGGCTGTTAGTGCTTATAAGCTCCACATATCTCCACAATGGCATGATATTGTCCACTTTGGGTCTAAGCCCTCATGGTTTTATTTTTGGGCTTTACCCAAAAGGCCTCATACCAATGGAGATATCTTTTTTCTTATAAGCACATGATCTTTTCCATGTCTTACCAATGTGGGACTTTGATTGTATTCCTCATACTCCCAACAATCCCCCCCTCAAACGAAGGACCACATTGGGCCCCCCTCAAGCCTATCCCTCCTCGAAGGATTTTCTCTGCTTGATGTCCGATCTTCAACCCACCAGGACTTCCTGCCAGTTGTTCGGTCCCCCCGACCCAACTAGACTTCCTTCCTGATGTCTGGTTCTCTTGATCCAGACGTGGGAGCTCAACTTCCTTCGTTCGAGGTTCATGGCTTGACATGGACCATGGCTCTGATACCAATTGTTAGTGCATATAAGATCCACATATCTCCACAATGGTATGATATTGTCCACTTTGGGCCCAAGCCCTCATGGTTTTGTTTTTGGGCTTTACCCAAAAGGCCTCATACCAATGGAGATATCTTTTTTCTTATAAGCACATGATCTTTTCCATGTCTTACCAATGTGGGACTTTGATTGTATTCCTCATACTCCCAACAGTGGCCACGTGTACGGTGGAGATAATCCACGACGTTACGATGAAGGAGGAGGGAGGATAAAAGGAAGAAAGAAAAGAGGAAAGGGGAATCCGTAATCATTCCGACGCAGCAAGAGAGAAGAAGAGGCAAGAGGAGAAGGAAAAAAGGGAACAACCATCTCGCCGGAGAAGAAGGACGGAGATCGGCCATTGCTACATCTCTTGTATTTTTCTTCGTCTTGTAATGTCATTGTAAGAGGTCTTTCTCCTCCACCTGCAGAAACTTGCTTTCTGTAAAGGAGGACCTTCATAGTGAGAGTGCTTAGGCACTGCATCTGGTGAGAAAACTCACCTCCGTGGAGTAGGAATCCTCTTTCTGAACCATGTTACATCTTGTGTCTGAATCTCAATTGCTGCCGTCAGTTTTTTGTGTTTCATCTACTTCATCCTCTTATTCTCTACTAATTGCGGCCGGGGAGAATCCTCTGAGACCTCCCTCAGTGCTTCACTGTATTGAAAACGGAGCGACCAGATTTTTTCCCATACCCGCATCAGTTGGCGCCATCTGTGGGAACATTTGAGCTGGACGTTGAGATGCTGTTGGTGCAGTGGGCACCAAAGTCGAACCGGTATTTTGATTATGGCAAAAGGCTCAATAGTTAAGGGTATATTTGTTATCTTACGAGCTCAATTAAGTGTGCAGAAATGCTAAAGTTGAGCGGAAGGTCTGCGACACCCGGTGGGAACCGAGGTGGTCGGGCAACGCCAGAGGGACTTCGGAGGAAGCCGAGGTACTCGGGTGAAGACCGGAAGCGAGGCTACAAGGTAAGCTCGTGTGAAAGCGAAGCAAGGTCGTTAAGCGTAGATCCGACCCAATACCTCCAATGGAAGGTCTAGGTCGAGATCAGATGGTTAGAACCATCGTACTTTATATTTTAAGCTAACTTGTATCTGCTCAAAACCCTTTGACTACGCCAAGCGCTAGTCAAGTTCGAGCATCGAGAAGAGCTCGAATTTCCAGGGGGGGACTTTGGACTTGACTCGTGTTTGGGGACAAAGGGTGATGTGGCATCACGGTGGACATCCATACCATCACCAAGCTTCCTTGTGGTGCCCAAGATAAGGTGAGTTGGCACAAGATGGTTGGCTCCCATGATGTGGCACAAGTTGAATGGCTCCAACAAGTTGGCCCAAGGAGGTTGGAGGTGGCACAAGGTGGTTGGATGAAACACCTCATCCTCAAGTTGGCGCCAAGGAGGTTGGAGGTGGCACAAGGTGGTTGGATGAAACACCTCATCCTTGAGTTGGCGCACAAGAAGGTTGGAGGTGGCACAAGGTGGTTGGATGAAACACCTCATCCTTGAGTTGGGATAAGAACCTCACCTTGGACACTACCTATGTCTAAATTCATAGATCAATATCCATAAATAGACATGTTCAAGCCAAGCAAATCACAAGAATTCAAGAGCTCTCAACACGCCGTCGTAACGCCGCTACTACTACTCACATTTGCTACGACGAAGTGCCGCCGACAACGAAAGCTACATCTTCTACTTATAAGAGTTGTCGGTATATTTATTTAAGTTCTACTTCTTTTAATTGTCTTTGTGCTTTAATCGTAACAAGGAAATGGGGAGTGTCCCTTTGCCTTGATTTCTTTTTGTAATCGTTGCTCCTACTTCCAACGAAGAGGAGTGGTTTTAGTGAATTGCCCTCCGTACGTGATCAAGGATCACTAGGGCCGTGGATTAGCAATCGAAAGATTGTGAACCACGTAAAAATATCTTGTCTACTTTATATTTCCCTGCATTCTCTACTTGCTTTTTACTTATTGCAAAAGTTTTTAACGACACCGTGATCGCTATTCACCCCCTCTAGCGACACTTTCGATCCAACAATTGGTATCGAGTCGGTGCGCTAAGATTCGTGAAACCACCAATCTAGCTTTGTTTTTCTTTTTACAGATTTTTATTTATTTATTTCTGTTTTTGTATAATTATTTCACTTGCTTATCTTCTCCTACATATAGAATTGCATTAGAGGCTTTAGGATCCGGATAAGGTTGTCCTTCGGGTTAGATCCCGAGTAAGGTTGTCCTCGAACTTCAACGACATTCGCATTTGATTGTTTATTTCTTTTGCAAGTTACATTTTATATATCTTTTTACTTTCAAGACTACTAATCCAAGACGAAAGTCTTGGAATATTCTTTCGTGTGTGTTTTGCAAGATTCTTTTAAATCGTTCTTCTTCTTGTTTTTAAATGGCCCATCTCGAAGGGTTTAGCACCGCCCGACCCCATTTTACAACGTAATGACTTTCGTTATTGGAAGGGTCGGATGGAATGCTTTCTTAAAACCCAAATCGAGATGTGGATCGTAATCCAAACCGGTTTCACACTTCCTATTAATGAAGATGGTGAATCTTTGGGTTACGATCAATGGTCAAATTCCATGAAAAACAAGTAGAAGCCGATGCCAAGGCAACTCAAATCTTGCAATGTGGGTTGTCAAGGAAGAGCTCAAGCGTCGGCCCCTTCATTAGTGCAAAGGACTTATGGACCAAGCTAGTGGAACTACGAAGGCACCGACGACACGAAGGTATGTAAAAGAGATTTACTTTTAAATAAATTGTATAACTTGAAAATGCAGGAAAACGAGACCGCAACTCAACTACATGCTCGTATCCAAGACATCGTCAACCAACTCCATGCCATCGGACAAAAGGTCGAGAATCGCGACCTTATCAGGTATTCTCTTAACTCGTTTCCTAGGACCACCTTGTGGGCATCCATGGTCGATGCCTACAAGGTCTCCAAGGACCTTTCTAAAATTAGGTTAGGCGAATTGTTTTCGGAACTTGAATTACATGAGCAAACTAACGTGGTCGGGCCGAGAAGAGTATTGCGTTAGTTGCGGTGTTCCAAGAAGAAGAAGCCCGCAAGCAAGCCACCCCCGAAGGAAGAAGACGAGTCCGAATCGGAAGTAGACTCCGAAATAGAATCCGAACTAGTCAATCTAGTTCGGAAGATGATCAAGAGACGAAAACGACCAACAACTCAAGGTAAGCCTAAACCTAATTCAAATACTTCTAATTTTAGATGCTATGAGTGCAACAGGTTCGGTCACATCAAGTCCGAGTGCCCAAAGCTAAAGAATAACGCATCAAAGACCAAGAAAGCGCTAAACGCTACTTGGGAGGAGTTGTCGGAGGAAGAAGACGATATCCAAGCTCTAATGGCCAAGCCGAGCACGACTCCGAAACCAAAGAAGAGTCCGAGTCCGAATCCGATGATGAGCTTCCATTCAAGACAAGCCACGGATCCGTATCCGGTTCAAAAGAATCATTAAGGGTAAGTCGGTCGTTACTTAATACTTTGTATGGTGCAATTAAATTTTTAAATAAGAAACTAGCTAAGTCCGAGTCCAAGGTCGAGACCCTAATTGAGGAGGTTAACCTTCTCAAACATGAGGTCTCTCTAACCTCTTCGACTACTGTATTCAAGAGGAGGACTCAACTGCTGAAAAGCTTGAAGTTGAGAACTCGCTTTTGAAAACACAAGTCAAGACCTTAGGAACACGTTGGAAAGGTTCACTTTGGGATCCAAGGGACTTGACCTCTTACTTGGATCACAAAGGGCCGTGGTACAACAACAAGGCCGGACTCGGGTTTAACTCAAATACAACCAATAAGTCATATATGTCTATAGTAAACCAACATAAGAAAAATGTCCAAGCATGGGTCCCTAAGACCACTTTGATTTCAACTTTAGGATCTAACATGTATTGGGTTCCCAAGGACCAAATTCACTATGTGAATAGACCCACTCGATTCAATGGTCCAGGGGGAGCCAATACAAAATGTATTTTTGTTAAGTCTTAGAAATTGCATGCTTAGTTTTTCCTTTATTTTTAGAATGGTTAGATAGGACTCATAACCAACTAAAATCCTGCGAAAAGATTGAGCCTCGGGGAGCCTCTTTTCAAAAATAAACCAACTAAAATCCTACGAAAAGATTTAGCCTCGGGGAGCCTCTTTTCAAAAATAACTAGTTAGACCAAGACGTAGTCTCAAGTAAGTCGAGTTATCAATTTCTTGAAATTAGCTTTGTCTAAGGAAGTGGTCGTTGTTCCGATCAAAGAAGGCCTCTGTGCCTCGCCACGACCTGGAAGCTAATCTCTTGAAAAGATTACTTGATGAGCTTAGACTAAATCCGAATCTAACCTAATGTTGGTTAATTTAAATTCATTAAAATTAATCAAGTAAAATTGAAAGTCATCTCACAATAACACATAGGAATAACATGTTTTGATCATGTAGATATTGGTGAGATGATTTAGGTTTATTATCTTACAAACTACCCTTTAGTAATTCCAATATCCGATCCAACTACATTATGTGTAGGATCAATGGATGTTGGGCGGTTTGCTCCCGACACATGACCGGGATCATCTCAAATTTTCGAATTTACGATTCAAACAACAAGGATCGGTAGCCTTCGGAAATATCGGCAAGCTCTAAATCATCGTATCAGGTGATTTTGAGCTCAACTCTAACTTTACAATTCAAAATGTCTTATTAGTAGAAAACTTTCAATATAATTTACTTAGTGTAAGCCAATTGTGTGATAACAATTATAAGGTCATATTTCTAGAAAATGAATGCGTAATCAAAATAAATGCAACATCTAAAATAATACTTAAAGGAACTAGGAGTAGCAACATCTACACAATAAATTTACCCAACTCCTCAACCAAGTGTCTTATGACACAAAGAAGAGGAATCTTGGTTATGGCCAAGACTTGACACTGCACCCAAGACTCGTCCACAAGATGAGTCAGAGTGGCTTGGTTAAAGATTTGCCTAAACTAAACAACTTGGATAATAAAATATGTAATGCTTGTCAACAAGGTAAACAATCTAGGACACAACATCAATTAACTAATCAAGAACGAACCAAAAGTGTTCTTGAGCTCCTACACATGGATCTATTTGATTCACATGGAGCTAAGTCACTCAATGGTAGTCAATTTTGCTTAGTCATAATTGACGACTATTCTAGATTTACTTGGGTTAGGTTTATCAAACATAAAAATGATACCCTAGACCAACTAATCAATCTTTGTAGGTTAATCGAAAATCAAAAGAACCTTAAGATTAAAAGACTTAGAAGCGATCATGGTGGTGAATTCGAAAACCACAGGTTCACAGATTTCTGTAACCTAAACGGATACCACCATGAGTTTTCATGTCCTAGAACCCCACAACAAAATGGGTTAGTCGAACGGAAAAATAGAACCCTACAAGAAGCCGCTAGGACAATGTTAAACGAGTATAACCTACCCGATAGATTTTGGGCAGAGGCCGTTAGTACGGCTTGCTATGTCCAAAATAGGATCCTTATGGTAAAGAGGCACCAAAAGACCTCGTACGAGATTTATCACGATAAAATACCGAACTTCTTGTACTTTAGGGTATTTGTATGCAAGGTACATATCTTAAACACTTAGGATTACCTAGGGAAATTCATATCCAAAACCTCTACTGGAACCTTTCTAGGATACTCAACCACCAGTAGAGCTTATAGTGTATACAATCACGACACTCTTAGAGTCGAAGAAACCATTAATATAGTTTTCGACGAAGGACACGAACCCGTTCAATCCTTAACAAAACCAACTAGCAAATCAACTTATAGCAACCCCGACTCTGATCTTGAACTTGAATCTCGTCCTAACCCAAGTCATCCTATCGACCAAGTGATAGATGACTCTAACCCAAGTCAAACTAGAACTCACCCAAGTCATCCTATCGACCAAGTGATAGATGACCCTAACCCGAGTCACACTAAGACTCAAACAAATCATCCTATCAATCAAGTTATAGGTGATCCAAATTTAGGTGTTCGAACTAGAGCTTCATATCGAAACCTTAGTCAAATCTCGTTAATTTCCAAAATCGAACCCAAAACTATTGAACAAGCACTTATTGATCCCGACTGGATTATTGCTATGCAAGAAGAGCTAGCTCAATTCACTAGAAATGAAGTCTGGGAATTAGTACCACCACCTAAAGAAAAATCAATTATTGGAACAAGGTGGGTATTTCGAAATAAACTTGATGATAAAGGTGAAGTAGTTAGAAATAAAGCTAGGTTAGTCGCAAAAGGGTTTAGTCAAGTCGAAGGTTTAGATTACGATGAGACCTACGCCCCCGTAGCCAGACTAGAGTCCATCCGAATGTTGTTAGCATACGCACATCGAGGTTTTAAATTGTTTCAAATGGATGTCAAGTCAGCATTTTTGAATGGATACATTAAGGAAGAAGTTTACGCTACCAACCTCCCGGATTCAAAATCTAGATAAACCCGACCATGTCCTTAGACTTAAGAAAGCCCTATATGGACTCAAACAAGCCCCAAGAGCTTGGTACGAAGGCTTTCGATCTATCTTAAGTCCAAAGGATTCAACCAAGGTTTAGTCGACCCAACCTTATTCGTTAAAACCGTAGGAAAAGAAATCTTTATAGCCCAAATCTATGTAGATGATATAATTTTTGGAACTACCAACTCGATCCTCGCTAAGCGAATTCATCTCACTTATGGAAAGTGAATTTGAAATGAATTTAGTGGGAGAGTTAAGTTTCTTCTTAGGTTTACAAATTAAACAAACTAAAGATGGAATATATTTACATCAACAAAAATATACTAAGGACTTAATAAATCGATTTGGAATGCAAGATGCTAAAATAATCAATACACCTATGGCAACTAATGTTAATATAAACGAAGATGTAGAAGGAAACCCGCTGACCTAAAATACTATAGAGTTAATAGGAAGTCTCCTATACTTAACCGCGAGCTAATTCGACATTTTATTCAAGGTAAGTATGTGCGCAAGGTTACAAACCTGTGCCAAGGAGTCTCACCTAACCCTAGTCAAGCGATCCTTAGATATCTAAAGGGCACGCTAAACGAGGTATTTGGTACCCTAGATCTACCGAGTTTAATCTAATCGCCATCTGACTGACTATGCCGTAGTAAACTCGATAGAAAGAGCACGAGTGGTTGTTGTCAAATCCCTACCGAGTCTAGTAAGTTGGTGCAGAGGAAGCAAAGATTATGCTGCCTTATCTACCACCGGCCGAATACGCTATGATGGGTGAGTGTGTCTCTCACCTGTGGATGAAGCACACTCTCCAAGACTTTAGCTTAATCTTTAACAACATTAAAACCTACATAGATAACATTAGTTCAATTAACTTAACTAAAAATCCAATATGTCATTCTAGGACAAAACATATAGAAGTTAAACACCACTTCATTAGGGAACATGTAACTAATGGAACTATACAACTAGAGTATGTTGAGTCCAAATCAAACCTAGCGACATCTTCACCAAACCACTACCCGGTTTAATTTAGTTTATTAAGACGAAAGTTAGGTATGTGCGTAATAGAGTAGGATTTAAATTTTTCTATATATGTACTCTACTTTTGCTTCTTTTTATGAAATTAGCCTAAGTCTTACCTTAGAAATCATATACCTATAGATTTAAGGAGCCAACACATCTCACAACACATAGGACTAATGTGTTTGTGTACTTAGCCACGTAGACGGGCGTGAGATGTTAGGACCTTACTCCTGGTTCCGCAGTAGATTCGCATCGACATGAACCATGGAGTATAATTATTTAAATTAATCAACTCCTTCAAGACTTATTGATCATTCTATATCAATCAAGTCCAACCGAGTTGTACATTTTAGATGAACATATTTTCAAGCTTATTATTATTTTAAAAAAATATATTTATATTGGGAACTTGCTTGGACTTACAAACCCTAAAATATATTTACAAACTTTTTGAGTTAAGGCAAAAGGGGGAGAAAGTCACAAAAGTAAGGAAGAAAGTAAACAAAATTATTACCTTTTATATTAAGTAATTCCGTTTACTTAAGCAACTATTAAGGGGGAGTAAAAATTATTTTTCAAGAACTCACCTTCGGTCAAGGGGGAGGTTACCTCAAAGGGGAGAACTTGAAACAATAATATTTCTCACTCATGCTTAATCTTTATGCTAGCTCATTCATACTTAATCATTATGCTAGCTCATTCATATTTAATCTTTATGCTAGCTCATTCATGCTTAATCTTTATGCTAGCTCATCGTTATGTTAATTTTTCCTTAACTTTTAGGTCGGTTTGCCATGAATCAAAAAGGGGGAGATTGTTGGTGCAGTGGGCACCAAAGTCGAACCGGTATTTTGATTATGGCAAAAGGCTCAATAGTTAAGGGTATATTTGTTATCTTACGAGCTCAATTAAGTGTGCAGAAATGCTAAAGTTGAGCGGAAGGTCTGCGACACCCGGTGGGAACCGAGGTGGTCGGGCAACGCCAGAGGGACTTCTGAGGAAGCCGAGGTACTCGGGTGAAGACCGGAAGCGAGGCTACAAGGGAAGCTCGTGTGAAAGCGAAGCAAGGTCGTTAAGCGTAGATCCGACCCAATACCTCCAATGGAAGGTCTAGGTCGAGATCAGATGGTTAGAACCATCGTACTTTATATTTTAAGCTAACTTGTACTGCAGTCCAAAACCCTTTGACTACAGTCAACTGCTAGTCAAGTTCCAGCCTCGAGAAGAGCTCGAATTTCAAGGGGGTGAATTTGGACTTGACTCGTGTTTTGGTACAAAGGGTGATGTGGCATCAAGGTGGACATCCAAACCATCACCAAGCTTCCTTGTGGTGGACGCCCAAGATAAGGTGAGTTGGCACAAGATGGTTGGCTCCCATGATGTGGCAGTTGAATGGCTCCAACAAGTTGGCGCAAGGAGGTTGGAGGTGGCACAAGGTGGTTGGATGAAACACCTCATCCTCAAGTTGGCGCCAAGGAGGTTGGAGGTGGCACAAGGTGGTTGGATGAAACACCTCATCCTTGAGTTGGCGACAAGAAGGTTGGAGGTGGCACAAGGTGGTTGGATGAAACACCTCATCCTTGAGTTGGGATAAGAACCTCACCTTGGACACTACCTATGTCTAAATTCATAGATCAATATCCATAAATAGACATGTTCAAGCCAAGCAAATCACAAGAATTCAAGAGCTCTGAACACGCTGGCCGTAACGCCGCTACTACTACTCACATTTCTAAGTGCGTCACGACAACGAAAGCTACATCTTCTACTTATAAGAGTTGTGTATATTTATTTAAGTTCTACTTTTTAAATTGTCTTTGTGCTTTAATCGTAACAAGGAAAGGGGAGTGTCCTTTGCCTTGATTTCTTTTGTAATCGCTGTCTCTACTTCCAACGAAGAGGAGTGGTTTTAGTGAATTGCCCTCCGTGACGTGATCAAGGATCACTAGGGCCGTGGATTAGCAATCGAAAGATTGTGAACCACGTAAAAATATCTTGTCTACTTTATATTTCCGCTGCATTCTCTACTTGCTTTTTACTTATTGCAAAAGTTTTTAACGACACCGTATCGCTATTCACCCCCCCCCCTCTAGCGACACTTTCGATCCAACAGATGCAACCTGAAGAAATACAACAACCTGATACTTCTACAGCGGAGGAGCGCCCCATCACCCTTCTACCATCGCAGCTGAAGGCCCTGATGGATGACGCTATTACTAATCCCTTGCCAGGAAAGGAGAAGGACCAGATATCCGTGATCCGTGCACTCGGGAACCTTCTTCCGAGACCCACCCCCGTAAATGCCTCCTCCTCTCGCATACCGCCAATGGGGAAGTATTGCTTGGAGGCGGACTTGGGGAAGAACGCTGTAATACTATGCCCTTCACCCAAACGCCGCATAGAGGAACAGGGTGAAAGTCACCAACCAGCCTCGGAAGTATACGAGCCTCCCCTTCATGATGGACATTCTAAGGCTCCTCCATCCTACTCCTAACCTCGTCAATAAGTATGATGGTTCGACGGATCTGAAGAGCACATATCTCAATTCGATGAGCGGCCTCGCTTCACGTTATATCGATGCTCTTAAGTGCGCCGAGTCTTCCAACCACCCCCGACCGCTCGGCGCAAAAGTGGTTTACTACTCTGCCCCCGGGGTCTATCACCTGTTTTGCTGATTTCCAGAGAATGTTCAGTCGAGAATTTGTCAGCTGCAAGGCGTATAAACAAGACGCCTCTATGTTGATGCATATCACCCAGGGACCTTCGGAATCCCTTAGGGGGTATATTCATCGATTCACTTCTGCAGCCAGGGGAATCCCCGCCACCCGATCTGAATCTTTCAGAGGCGCTATTCAGCACGGGCTGAAGGAGGGCCCCTTCCTCAGTTCCTTGTTGAGACAACCTACGGATAGTTACGAAGAGCTACTGAGCCGTGCAGAGCAGTTTATCCGTGAAGAAGAAGGATTAAAGGTACGAAGGGCCGAAAGGACTGCCGCAGCAGTACCAATTGAAAGAGTTCGTCCCGCTGCTCCTCAAGCACCCCCTCGGCGGGAGTATCCAAGACCTTTTCGACAGGAGGTTCCGAGGCCTCATCCAATGCTGCAAGGTGTTCGCCCCACCCCGCCATTACAAATCATGGCCGCTGAAGCACTTCCTCCTGTGAGGACATGGAAAGAACGTGAAATGGAATTTTACAACCAGTAGGGTCTGCTATAACGACCTTTGGGACACCGGGGGATCCCGCCAGAACCTACCACCCGCTTCTTTGCCAATATCATACGTAATACCCACGAGGGTCGATGTTTCAAGTTACAAGAAGAATTGATCGCTCCATACCATATCCGCAAGTAAGGTTTCAGCAGAGGGTGCGCGGCAGGCCCCGACCCTAATGTAACCCGCCCAGTGGCCGTATAATCAACAACCCCGGTCACTTTCCCAAACGCCATCCTGTGAGGTTGTCTCTCAAGAAGGTCCATCGTGAGGGCCCTTCATCCAATCTAGATGACATTCCCACACGGGAGTTATTCATGTTATAGCCGAGGACTCACCGACGGACTCTAACCGGGCGCGAAGTCGACGCCTGCCTCATGGAGAGTTTGGCCATCGCCACCGACCATACTATTCAAGGGCACCGCTTGCTCGGGCCGTAAGATCCGCAAGGTGTCCCCGCCCCTACACGGACGCCTTTAGTTATCCGTGATATCCTCGCCAATTATGAAGTGGCCCGCATCGTCGACTCGGAAGTTCTCACAACATCCTCTTCCAGAAGCCTTCTGACAGATGCACTGGAAACGCCTAACTTAGAAGAGGTGGCTACCCCCTCTTCTGGATTCGCAGGCACATGGTCCACCCGACGGGCAGATTTCATTGCTTTTAACTCGGGCGAAAAGCCCACCTAAAAACCAAGATAATTCTTTCCTTATCGTGGACGCCCGTCCACTTATAACGCTATTCTCGCCTTTCTACAGACATATATGACTTAGTTGGGGAGTATTTGAGGACTACAATCCTTTAAAGTCAGAATCGGTTGTAAACAAACTGTCTTGTGAATCAGCATGTCTTTGAAATTGATCGATGCAATCTTGAAATTAGTCCCCATTGTAAAAGCATCCCCAATCTAGTGAACCTGTCGTTAATCCAACGTGATCGAAGTCTCAAATGGTTTTTAATCTTCGATAAAGCAATACGCAACCGGAACGAAGCACAGAAATCGCTCAGAAAGGCCACATGGATAGACAACAATTGGATATCAAAGAAGAGTGGTGGCTTGCACGAAGGAGAATGAAGACATCTTTGCAAAGATGTGCATGATCTCACGGATCCATCCTCAAGTGGCGGAACATCATCTCAATATCATTAAAGGAGCCCGACCCGTCCAATAGAAGAGGCGACATTTTGGACCAGAAAAGGACAAAGTCATAGCAGAAGAAGTGGACAAACTACTAAAAGTGGGTCATGTAAAGGAAATCCAGTTCCCCGAATGGGTTTCTAATGTAGTCTTGGTCCCCAAGCCTTCGGGGAAATGGAGGATGTGTATCGATTTCTGTGATTTGAATAAAGCATGCCCTAAAGACTGCTACCCCTTGCCTCGTATTGATCAACTGGTGGATTCTCGTGGGATATGAAGTGGTGTCCCTAATGGATGCATATCAAGGATATCATCAAATACCTTTGGCCCAAGATCAAAGAGGGTTAGCTTTGTGACTGCGGGGGGGTTATACGCTTACGTGGTAATGTCGTTCGGACTAAAAAATGCAGGAGCCACCTATCAGCGCCTTATGGACAAAATCTTCGCGGAGCAGAAAGGGAAGAATGTGGAGGTCTATGTGGAT
This sequence comes from Wurfbainia villosa, assembly GCA_025175895.1. NCBI lineage: Eukaryota > Viridiplantae > Streptophyta > Magnoliopsida > Zingiberales > Zingiberaceae > Wurfbainia > Wurfbainia villosa. The sequence continues at coordinate 76,379,062 of CM046001.1, read as the reverse complement.
GACATCTTGGTCAAATCGAAGGTCACTCGGGATTTAGTCAAGGACTTAAATGAAACCTTCGCTACATTAAGGCGGTTTAATATGAAGCTAAACCCTAATAAATGCCTGTTCGGGGTAAAAAGTGGCAAGTTCTTGGGGTACATAGTAACGGAGAAGGTGCAAATAACCCCGAGAAAGTGCAAGCCCTATGCAACATGAAATCACCTCGCTAATCAGAGACCCAAAAGTTGGTGGGTAGGATTGTCTCTTTATCCCGATTTATAGCCAGATCGGCGGACAAGGGACTGCCTTTTTTCAAGATTTTGCGCAAGGCTGCTAAATTTCAATGGGATGATCAATGTGAACAGGCTTTCCAGGAGTTGAAGAAATATCTGGCTGGACTCCCCCTGCTAGCCAAACCAATACCTGAAGAACCATTATGGATGTATCTGGCCATCTCGGAGGGAGCCGTTAGTTCGGTATTATTGAAACAAGAAGGTTCTCACCAGCAACCTATTTATTATACCAGCCATATCCTGAAGGGGGCAAAATTCCGTTATACGGAGCTAGAGAAGTTGGCATATATCCTAGTATTAACCGCCCACAAATTAAGGCCGTACTTTTTAGCTCATCCCGTTACCGTTCTAACACACAGCGAATTGGGTAAGGTCGTCACTAAGCCAAATTTCTCTGGAAGATTAGCCAAATGGGTGGTAGAACTAAGCGAGTATGATATTCACTACCAACCTCGAACGGTTATCAAGGCCCAAGCGCTCGCTGATTTTCTGGCGGAGGTACCCTGCGGCGCGAAAGATGGTTCGGCAACAAAGGAGGAGGGATCAGAGGCATGGAATATATTCGTAGACGGTTCTTCAGGATCTACAGGCAGCGACGTTGGTATTTTATTAATTTCCCCGGAGGGTGAAGAAACTCGATTAGTAGTTCGCCTGGAATATCGGGCATCTAATAATGAAGCAGAATATGAAGCCATTCTAGCGGGACTGCAGGCTGCTAAAGCGGTGGGGGCTTCTTCCATTGTGATCCACTCGGATTCCTAGTTGGTAATATCACAACTTTAAGGTTCTTTTGCGGTTCGGGAGGAAAGAAAGGTTGAAGACTTTTGAGAAAGAAAAAGCTCAATTTAAATCAGTCCTCTTAAAGCAAATCCCGCGGGAGCACACCGGGAAGGCAGATGAATTGGCTCGGATGGCTAGCGCTATGGGAGGAATACAATCCTCGGAAGTGATCCATACGAGAATTCATACTTCCTTAGCAATATGCAGCGTGGAGGGAGACATATCCGAACCAAGCCTAACTCTTGATTAGAGGACCGACATCATAGCTTATTTATGACGGCAGGAAGATCCTGAAGGGAAAGTAAGCGGCATCCACTTTAATAAACCGAGCCAAGCGGTTCATCCTCTTAAATGAAGACCTATACAAGACCTCTTTTTGGCGACCCTTGTTAAAATGCACAGGAAATGAGGATGCGGAATGGGTACTCAGGAGATCCATGAAGGATCTTTGTAGCAATCATTTAGGGAGAGCTTTAGCAAGAAAGGCCTTATTGGCGGGATACTTTGACCTACTCTTGACAAGATCTGTTTATATAGTGCAAACACTGCATCGCTTGTCGAAGCATATCTTGTCCTTTCGATCAATGGGAATGGATATAGTAGGCCCGATGCAGTGCACCTTTGAGAGGAAGTTTTATTGGTATGTGGATTATTTTTCCAAATGGGTGGAGGCGAGCCCTTAGCCAAAATTACTGAGAATGTCGTAATACAGTTCTTATGGAGAAATATCATTTGTCGGTATGGTATCCCTCAGAAAATAGTCAGTGACAATGGACGACAGTTCCAAGGAAAAAAGATCCAAGAATGGTGCCAAAGTCTCAACATTCAGCAGGCTTTCACTTCGGTAGCCCATCCTCAAGCGAATGGGCAGGTGGAAGTAACTAACAGGATCCTCATTCAAGGATTAAAGACCAAGTTGGGTGCTCAGAGGGGAAACTGGGTAGAAGAGTTACCCGACGTCCTGTGGGCCTATCGAACCACACCCAAGGCAAAGAACAGGAGAAACTCCCTTTAGTTTGGTATACGGGGCGGAAGCCGTTATTCCGGTCGAGGTTTTGTTGAATAGCGCTCGGATAAAGGCATACGAACCAAATCAGAACCAACTTATCCGAAGCACCGAATTGGACTTGGTGGATGAAAGGCGAGAGATGGCACGGAGGCGAGCGGAATTTTACAAGCAAAGAGTGCAGCGAGCCTTTAATAAGAAAGTGGTGCCTCGGAGATTTCAAGAAGGGGATTGGGTTTTGCGTAAAGTCAATCCCGCTGGAGACCCTAGAAAGCTGGCTCCCAACTGGGAAGGACCCTATGAAATAACGCGCTGCGTAGCAGGGTCAGCATATTATCTGAAAGATGACCAAGGCAAAGAGCTTCCATGACCTTGGAATGCCCTTCATTTAAAACTCTTTCACACTGTATGAGAAATATGGAATAGAAGAAGGGAAGTTATGAAACTCCGAAGTGGGTGCTTCTTGAATTGATTGCGTTAATTAGATGCCAAGTATTCTCCAAATTTCATTAAGGGGTTATTTACAAGGGCAATATGGTATTATCAATACATCTTGAAGAAGAAGAGGAAAAACAGAAAGGAAATTCCCATTTCAAAATGGGATATTAAATTACATCTTAAACCGGTCGGGGGGATAAAGTCAAAAACTAGCCTCCCAATTTAAAGAAAATGAAGGATAAGTGGGAGGAGGTAATCCTTGGGCGGTATACTGCCGAACCGCGTCATTAAATCCGTCTTGATAGGTGGCGCGCATTAAAATGATGAGCCACTCCTCACGATTCGGACGGTCAGGGCTTCGCTCTCGATGCAGCCTATCGCATGTTTCTTGTTGTTCTTGAAGATTTCGACGCATGTCCACATAGCGCCGCGACACCTCCATAATAGCATCGGCCAAGATGGAGACATCATCGGCTCGGGAACTTTGGTCCTGCTGCACAAGGTGCGTCATCTCCACCATATTTTGACGCATGGAAGCTGAAATCCCCTCCACTGCTTCGGAATAAGATCTGGTTCGGGCGAGTTCAGTGCTCATCCTCTGGAGGGAAGTTTCTTGCCTGCGTAGGCGTGCGTGAGCATGCGACCTGGAATTTATGAGGGATGAATTTTCCTGTACCTCCTTGCACAAGCGAGTGCGGAGGTCCCCTATCTTGTCCTGTGCTCGCTGATATTGAACTTGAAGGCAGCGATGGCATCGAATCCTGTTGCTTCCTTGAGGAGCTCACTTCGCCCTTGAAGACGTAGTAACTCTTGAGCCGAGGAAGATTCTGTCGAGAGGCCGCCGACCTCCCTGTTGGGGGCGAGTGGCTCTGCACCTGGACGTGGTTGCTCCTTTAATGCTGCAATAGTGTCAGCATCCTTCTGAATTTGCTGGCGAGCTTCGGCTAATTGCTCTTGGCACAGGTGCAATTGTTGTAACAGGAGTCGTTCTCGATTCTGAGCATTCGCCAAGCCTTCCCGTTGTTGTCGCTCCCATTCTTGGGCTTGAGCCTGGTATTGATGAAGAGAGCGATCCAATTCTTGATGGTTGGTCAGGGCCTACATACTGGTCGTGGGAAAAGAAATTGGTCAGCTGGACAAAGCTAAGGAAACTGAGTAAGAAAACATACCAAGTCGAGCATGGCGCAGCCTTCCATGCGAGGAACTACTTCCTCTAAATTCAGATCAAGACTCACAGGAGAAAGGGAGGAAGGCGGGAGAAGATCTTTGAGGAGGAATCTCGCATAAAGGGAAAAGGGGGCGGTATCCATTGGTTGAGAATAGAAATAAGGAGAAGTAACATTCGGACGGCCCATGGAGGTGGTAATCGAGGCGCATATCCGGAGTTGCGAGAAGAATATGTGTCACACTGGTTGGGGTTGAGTTGGAAGGAAAGACGGAAGGAGGCTGATCGGATGAGGGATCTTGAGAAGACGAGATGATGAGCATTGGGCTGGAGGAGCCTTCGATGGGGATGCAAGCAGTAGAGGGACCTTGGTCAGGGTCCACAGGAGGAGAGGGATTCTTTAGGCGATGAGCGAAGGGGAAGTTAGCGATGAAGGAATATCAACCGCCATGGGTTCTAAAAGGAATGCGGGGAAAGAGAAGACAGGGGTGATCCAGCCTCTGTCATTGGCTGACATGGGAATACATCTTCCCCAGGTTCATACCCAGGTTGCGGGGAAGAAGAAGGTGATTTCTGAACGTCGTTGGCGGAAGGAGAAAGAGTGGGAAAGTTAGGGATTGTAAAGACCAGAGGAAGTGAGGAGAGACTAATGACCCTGGCTTCCTCCGGGATGGAGGTAGTGAGGGTCGCCGGAGGAGGAGAGAGGGAGAACGACGAGGTGAATCAGGTATGGTGGTGATCGGGGAAGGTGAAAAGGAAGAAGAAGCGAAAGGCTGACCAGCATCCCGTTTACGATTCGGGTAGCGGCCCGCTATCTCTTGGAAGAAGTTAGAATGCATCTTAGGGGTTTAAAAATAAAAGGAAAAGAGGGGCTGGGAAGAAAGGATCGAGGAAGCGAGGTTTGGCGGCGGAGGAGCAAACAGATGAAGAAAAGGAGACCAAAAGGCGAAGGGATGAAGATGGCAGAAGAAAGCGAAGACAAAGAACCCCCTATAAAGGGGGAAGAATGGGCTTACTGACCATTAGTGGGCTTCTCGTGAAAGAAGGGTTTATATTTCTAAATGACCCATTATATATTAAAGCCCCCCATCTGCAGGGGAAGGGGCGGACATAGGCGTTCCCCCTTCAGGAGGAGAGCCAAAAGAGGAATGATATGAAGGCGTTGCCTCCTTTATGCTGATGGCCTTAGCGCTATATGTATAAATTTCTATCCCCGCAAGGCAGAGCGGAAGATATCCCCGTGTGGTGATGGAACGGAAGAACCGATATCCTTCGGTTATTATTTACTCTATGTATACATTTCTATCCCCGCAAAGCAGAGCGGAAGATATCCCCGTGTGGTGGTGGAACGGAAGAACCGATATCCTTCGGTTATTATTTACTCTATGTATAAATTTCTATCCCAAGCGAGCGTTAGATATCCGCGTGTGGAGCTGGAACGGTAGAACCGATATCCTTGTGTTATTAATTTCTCTATGTCTAAATTTCTATCCCCGCAAGGCAGAGCGGAAGATATCCCCGTGTGGTGGTGGAACGGAAGAACCGATATCCTTCGGTTATTATTTACTCTATGTATGAATTTCTATCCCTTGAGGCGGAAGATATCCCGTGTGGTGGTGGAGCGGAAGAACCGATATCCTTGGTTATTATTTACTCTATGTATAAATTTCTATCCCCAAGGCGAGCGGAAGATATCCCGTGTGGTGGTGGAACGGAAGAACCGATATCCTTGGATTATTCTTTTCTCTATTTATAAATTTCTATCCCCGCAAGGCAGAGGTGAAGATATCCCCGTGTGGTGGTGGAACGGAAGAACCGATATCCTTCGGTTATTATTTACTCTATGTATGAATTTCTATCCTCAAGGCGAGCGGAAGATATCCCGTGTGGTGGTGGAGCGGAAGAACCGATATCCTTGGTTATTATTTACTCTATGTATAAATTTCTATCCCATAGGAGCGGAAGATATCCCGTGTGGTGGTGGAGCGGAAGAACCGATATCCTTCGGTTTATTATTTACTCTATGTATAAATTTCTATCCCATAAGCGAGCGGAAGATATCCCGTGTGGTGGTGGAGCGGAAGAACCGATATCCTTGATTATTTACTCTATGTATAAATGTCTATCCCGCAAGCGAGCGGAAGATATCCCGTGTGGTGGTGGAGCGGAAGAACCGATATCCTTGCTATTATTTACTCTATGTATAAATTTCTATCCCATGTAGCGAGCGGAAGATATCCCGTGTGGTGGTGGAGCGGAAGAACCGATATCCTTCGGTTATTATTTACTCTATGTATAAATTTCTATCCCATAAGGCGAGCGGAAGATATCCCCGTGTGGTGGTGGAACGGAAGAACCGATATCCTTCGGGTATTATTTACTCTATGTATGAATTTCTATCCCCAAGGCGAGAGGAAGATATCCCGTGTGGTGGTGGAGCGGAAGAACCGATATCTTTCGGTTATTATTTACTCTATGTATAAATTTCTATCCTGCAAGGCGAGCGGAAGTTATCCCGTGTGGTGGTGGAGCGGAAGAACCGATATCCTTGGTTGTATTTATTCTATGTATAAATTTCTATCCCATAAGCGGAAGATATCCCGTCAAGTGGTGGAATGGGAGGATGGACTTCCTCAATTGTATATCACTTTTGTCCCATAAAAGGGGAGTTGAAATTCTTGTTTAACTTTGTATTGTATTCCTGTGAAATAAGCGGGGTTGAACTCATTTATACCCCATGGATTGAAAAGACTAAGAGCCAAATATGCCTCTCCCTGTGTGAGTCTACGTGAATACAAAAGGAGTAAAGAGTGGTACAACTCAGAAGATACTGGAGAAAGGAGATAAACTAGGAAAGTTCATTGATGAGAGAATTACATATTCTAAGTCATCTACAAGGGAAAATAACAAATAAAGCAGCCCTTATATATCCCAAGCATAGCTTTTTTGTTAGGAGGGACAGAGGGAGTTCCCTTTGTATGGTTGAGGTTGGCACCATAGTTGACGCCGATAGGATTCCGCAGAAGGTCCGCTGGCCAGTTCCTTTGGGACCCGACCAGCTTGTTGGCGCAGGAGCGATTATGTGAAGTTTCTCCACTGCCGTAAACACTTCACTTGTTCCTCCAAGATAGCTATGTATCGGCGATCATTTATCCGCTCTTTAGAAGGCGAGGAACTCACTGCTTCGATATTCTCCATGGCAAGCAAAGGAAAAGGAGAATGATGGAAGCTATCGTAAAGGTCGGGGGTTTTTATGGCGACGAAGGGGAATAGTGCATTTATTGGTAGGAGAAGTAGGGACCATAAATGCCAGTAAAGAAGAGGGAACATGAGGACAGTAGTGGGAAGGTCGACGGGACTACAATTGTAATTAAGAAGGTCCGAATCCCCGAGGAATGATAGAAGAAGGTATGTTCGGATCGATTACCATCCTTTGGAAGACAGTAAACCTTACTTCTACGAAAAAGACAAAAATAGATATCATTTGCCTCCTTATTTTTTATTTTTATTTAACATATTTGAAACGATTACATTAACTTGATCTACAAAGATTTTCCATGATTACTCCTAATGTAGGCGGAGATGTCTCTTTGGGGGGAGAAGGAGCCAATATAACTCTGAAGCGTTCGCCCTGAGGTGGAGGAAGAACTGGTGGACCTTCATCAAAAGGAGAAGGATGAACCTCTGCCGGGGGAACTGGGACGAAAGCCAACGCTGGTGGAAGTGAGGGAAGTTCTAGCGTACGAGGATCTCCCACTGTATACTCCCATGTGAAGGGAGGATTCCACACCTGCTACGAAGGAGGGAAAGGAGCGCGAAGGACCTCCCCGGAGGAGTTGGAGTTGGAGGGAGAGACGGAGCGGAAGGGGCGGAAGGTCAATGGCAGCTGAGCGGGTCTCCGAATCCTTCCATATCCTCGAGACCCACCTTGTAGTTCAAAAGATTCGACTCAAGAAATTTCGATGGATGCCTCACAAGCCATGATAGTGAGATAGCAGGACGAAGACATGGGGGACGAAGGATTTATAATGGAAGAAAAGGGGCAACAGAGGTTCTGGGAAAGGGGGAAAGAAGACGAAGAGATTGATATCGTTTCCAAAGCAGTAAGAGAGATAGGGAAGATCAACAGGCAAGAGCTATTTAAAGCGTCGCCCGAACCAGAATCGGGACGGATATGAATGATATCGGGTAAGAACCCTTCCAGCGAATTCGCGAACCAGAATCGGGACGGATATGAATGATATCAGGTAAAGACCTTTCAAGCGAGTCCCCGAACCAAAATTAGAGCGGAGGGGAATAACAGTATTCGAGATCTCTCCGATAAGCCCGAACCGATGAGGTTATTATATATACGAAGAAAGAGATAACAGTATAGAGCAAGATCAATTTAAAATTGGTTCAGAGTTCCCAACCCCTCAAGGAGCATAAAAAGATGATGATAGTTAGTTATATGGACAAAGTTATCGTTCAGAAGCAAGCGAGAAGCCATCAGGGAAATTATTAAAAAAGAGAATGTTATAAATTATAGTTCGAAGAGATCCAAGTGACACTTAGCTAACGCCCTACGGATCCAAGTAACTAGTGTCCGTGCTCGGAGGCGTGTATCCTCGCTCGGCTTTGAGCCGAGGACCCCTCAAAGCCTAATACAAACAAATCTACCCCCTTCTTCACGTATCACCTTTTAAGATCAGCCTCCTGCTCTTTCATCTGATCTTGGCATTTGGCTAGTTGAGCTCGACTTTCCGCCAGTTCAGCCGCCAGAGCATCTTTTTCAGTGGCCGCTTGTATGGCCTGACGACCCAAAGTCGAGAGGGCCTCTGAATATTCTTGGTGAAATTGAGGAAAAGATGCCACTATAGAAGACATTTTTCAATACAAGATCTCTTGGTAGCCTCCCAAGATCGACGCCCAGAGCGCGCCTGCTAAAGAGAATGGTGGTTGAAGAGTCCGCAGCTTTGATCATGGCCTCCCCAAGGTGCCCTTTATATTCTTTCAACTCCCGGGCCAAGTCATCTACTTGTTGCACCACCGGATCGGAGGAAAATCCGCCGCCCAATTCCTCGTTCTTCTTGCAACTCTTCCTTCTCGCTTCTCGACCAAGGCTAATTGCCATTGCCTCTTCTTAACATTGCCCCTTATATCATCCTCCTTCGCCTCTGTTCGCTTAACTCAACGAGATTCTTCTCAGTCACCGAGGCAAGAAAATGGCGAAGTTTCCACACTAGAGATTGAAAGCGGGCTAACCGAGTTACCATTTTGCTATGCCGAGTGGCGGCCTAAAAGGAGAAAGAAAACTATCATTATACATCGCATATAGTAATACCCATGTAAAGAGAAAGAGGAGAAGTAATGGATACCTCGCCAAAGAGTTTGCTCACTTGCTCGCATGGGCCTTGTATACCCGATCGATTAAAGAATTTCACCTCCGAGGGGTGCCGAATTTTGCAGGGACCCCAACGTGGCCTCGAGGAACAGAAGGGAAGGGTCTTCCCTTCGAGGAGGAGGGAGGTCCGCACGGCGAAGGGGGTGGGAGCGCTTCTGAGTCAAGGAACAGGAGCTTGAGGGACTCTATATGAGAAGGTGGAGGTGAATTTTGTGCAGAGGGGGGAGGAATGAAGAAAATGGGAGGGAGAATCCCTCCTCAAGAGAGGGAGAAGGCAGGGAGGTACTTCCTCCTCTTCTCGGCTCATAAATGGTTAGGGTCGAGACCTGCTGAGGAAGATGAGGGAGAAGAGCCGATGAACCGGAGGCTCCTTTCTTGATAAGCCGCAAGTTTTTTCCGAGGAGGTGATGGAGCCGCCGTGGATTTGCCTCTTTAGTTGATGTCTTCTTCTTCTGGCACCTCGATCGACTCTTCCACCAAAGCCTTCTCGTGATCGATTATCTACAAGATATACCGTAAGAAAGATGAATGACCTAAAAGGAAGTCACATTCATAGATAAATGTCACCCTACCTACAACAACCAAAGTCACAAAGGTAGAGGAGACAATCCAAAGTGGCTTAAGAGGGGAGTTTCTATCGATGGTTTGAGCAAGAATGTAACTCTCCTAAGACTCTATACACTTCCTAGAAGGGACATTTGGTCCTCATTTCGGAAGAAGGCAATTCAGAAGGTCTACCTTCCAAGCATCTAATAGGTAAAGGCTCGAAGTTGTACAAAGAAGTATAAGGCTTCCCAACCCTTGTGGGAAGTAGGCGTTCACCAGAATTGGCACCGAACGGCTAGATAAATAAAAGAGACTCCGCTTTAGAAGACTTTAACTGAAGAAGCAATGGAATATTTCGGGGTCAAAGAGAGGTTCAAGTGTTGGAACACTATGTGGGCTCTGATAGAATCCTAAAGGAGTTGGGGTGAATTGGTCTGTGGGTAGTCCGTAGAAGTTTAGGAGGTCCAAATAGACTGTGGTACCGGCAGGATAGGCCGCTAAGAAATTGTTCAGAGAAAAAGCATGTCAAACCGGGAGGAGGATTATGAG